>CM053792.1:710118636-711423636 GCA_028749045.1 Cupressus sempervirens
GGAAGAATTTCAAGTTGATTCTGAGAAGATAGTGTTGCTCTCAGTATTCTAGTCCTTCAAGAGGCTATTTTTCTCAAAGAACTTGGTGACTCTACATCATTCAGACCTGGTTCTAGATGAAAGTTGTTGTTATTCATGCCCAAGCCTAAAACAAGGGAATCTTCTAGAGGTAATTTCCAATACCAAGAGCTTTCATTTTCTAATCCTAGAAGAAGGAAGGCTAGATTGTATCTATCACCAATTAAGAGTACAGAAGAAATCCATATGCCTACAAGATCAATTTCTTCTCCTCTTGTTGTGAGATTTCAACCTAGAATACCATCAACTCATATCAATAGAATACTTGCTTATATGGCTAGGGGTCATGCCTTTATCAACTTTAAGGGTGGAAGTCCTCTTTTGTTAGCC
Organism: Cupressus sempervirens; assembly: GCA_028749045.1. Classification (NCBI taxonomy): domain Eukaryota; kingdom Viridiplantae; phylum Streptophyta; class Pinopsida; order Cupressales; family Cupressaceae; genus Cupressus; species Cupressus sempervirens. The sequence goes on from CM053792.1 coordinate 710,119,045, forward strand.
CAAAGACATGACATACCAATAGCTACACTTAAAAGTATACCTAAATTTACTGGTGAAACTTCAATCTCTACCTTAGAACATATCTAGGAGGTCACAAATGTCTGCAATATATGTGGTATTACAAAAGACGATGTGGTTGTTAGACTCCTAACTTCAACTTTAAAAGGGAAAGCCCTACAATGGTATAGGGGTCTATCACATGGTCCTATAACAGATTGGGATGGATTAAGAGTAGGAATATGTAAACATTTTGAGGACAAAAATGACTATTTGTCACTTCTAGAACAACGAACTACTATAAAAAGACCCCCCCATGAATGTATGACTAATTTCAGCTATAGATTTTAAAAGACATGGGATAGAATACCTACTTTAGTGAAGCCTACCCATGGTAATGTCTTCTTGCATTACTTAGAGATTTTAATAGTGATATTTCCACTACAATCCAAACCATAAGAGGAGATACCTTACCCAATTCTTATGAAATAGCAATAAGGGAAAAACACATATTGATACAAGGAGGAAAGTTAGCTCCGAGGCCTCCTATGCCTTTATTCCTTGATATGCCAAATCATCAACAAACAATGACCCCTATTCCCACAATTTCCACATCATAACCCCATGCTCTGGTTCCTCAAGCTTCCACATCTTCAAATGGAATGGATGAAATCAAAGAGATGATGCAGTCTATAATGTTGAACATAGATAAAAGATTGCAAGGTCAAGAAAAGAAGCTGGAGAATAGCTTTTCTATGATGCAGAAGGTGAAAAACAAAGTGGTGACTTTGGAGAGACAATAAGATCAGAGTAATAAGGCTCTTCAATTGAAATATCAAACTCTAAACAATGGTAGGCCTCCAAATCATAATTAGGGGAATACTTCTTTTGATCGGAGTAGGAAAAAAAATAATACCTCTACTTCAAGTGAAAATCACAATATGGCTCAAGACCAAGATTTTTTCCCCTCCTGCAATTACTCCTATGCCTATTGTATGTGTCAAAAGGATGAAACTTATTTGGCTTTGAACATTCATAAGCTTGCAGCAGGATAGTCATATAATGGGAACCAACTTGGAGATACCTCACATATGTAAAGATAGGGTGATTTCTCCTTCATGAATCATTAGGTGGAGGAACACTGTAATATAAACTAGGACTCCATTGCTCACAATACTAGGAGAAAAAGAAGAGTTGTTGAAGATGCTACCCCTCCCCCTCCTAATAAAGCTTCAATGTCAAATGTAGTATCTCATGTACAAGCGAAAAATGATCAATCCAATGCTCCTCAACAACAAAGATAGAGTAATTGTAGAGGAGATGTGAATGACCCTCAAGTTATTCCATCTCAACCCCCTACACATGCAGCTCCCAAGGATTCCACCAAAGCACATAATTCTTCATCAAATGTGGTAGAAAAGATGAAGAAAACAAATGTGAATATTTCCATGTGGGATGTCATTACTACTATACCCATGCAAAAGAGGCCATTCCAACAAGAATTGGAGAGTATTGAACCAAAGGATCAACCACCTAGCATGGAAAGTACCACAAGCCTAGTATAATTGTCAAGGGAGGTAGAAACAAGTAAAAAGGTTAAACCTCCCCCATTTTGTGTTTCTCTGATTATAGGGGATAAACTAGTCAACAATTGCATGATTGATTTAGGGGCTAGTAGTTTAGTGATACCTAGGTGTGTTGTTGATGCTTTTGAAATGAAATATGAGCCCATTGTGAGGGATGCATTATAGATGGATGGTAGCACTATCAAGATTGTAGGGACCCTTAGGAATGTTGAAATGACCCTACATGCATGCGCTAGTTGTACTATAACTCAAGATATATCAATTTTTGAGGTCAAGCCACACTTTTCCATCTATCTCTCAAGAGGCTTCACTGCTCAAATAGGTGGTTACATATCTTCTAATTGGTCATATATGTTCTTAAGAACAAGATATGGGACCGAAGCTTCAATTAGAGCACAACCTCTAAACCTCCATCATATTTATCCCTATACCCCTAATCTCATCAATATGAATTGAACTATCCTAGAGGTGAATGAGAATGACATAATAAATGAACCTAATACTATCCTAGTAGAGACATCTAATTTTCTCTTAGACAAATGGGCTAATGCATATTTGTTTGATCCTATATTAGAAACCCTCGAGACAGGCCTTGGTACCTATTGTATATTAGAAAAAGATGCTCCTATCCCTAACCTTATGAAGACCAAAGAAGATATGAGTGAGATATGGAGTATGTAATTTGATGGATCAAGATATAAGAATGGATTAGAGGCTAGTGTGATGATGATTTCTCCTACATTAGTAAGGTACTACTCCTCTAGGCTCTAATTCAGTTGTACCAATAATGTAGCCAAATATGCATCCTTGATTCAACATCTTTTGTTGGTTCAAAAAAGAGGAATCCAAGCATTAATTATATATGGAGATAGTGAGTTGGTGGTTAATCAGGTGAAAAATCAAAATGTCACTAAGAGTGGTTTGATCAAGTCTTATAAACATAGAGTATGGGATTTGTTTGAAAGTTTCAATGCATTTAATATTCAAAGCATATCTAGGATAGATAATAAATATGCTAATAGACTTGCAATAGTGGGTGCATCTTATGATGTACCAAAGAACCTTGAAGCTAAAAAGAAGTAGCAGATTAAAGTGGCAGTTAGACTTGCTATTCTTGACAACAACACCAATTGGCAAATGTTTGGATTTGATGGAAAATTTGTAAGTTTCTTGCAGAGTGAGGTATAATTCTAAAAAAGAAATCAATCAACATTGCATGACCTGTATGGGGATTAGATCATCAATCTCAGTTCCAATATCTACCTAAGGGTCTCATTACCTTAGAAGGTGTCTTCAATCCTAATGACCAAGCAAGAAACAAAAGCATGAATTATTTGCTAACAAAGATGATCATATACCAATCATGATTGCTGATGGAAAGTCCTTAAACATGGGAAAGGTATTTTCTAAAATTGAGCAAGAGAATTTTGTTCATCTATATAAATAATTTAATGATGTATTTTCTTGGACATCTGATGATTTAAAGGGTTTTGGACCTAGATTGTTTCAGCATACCATAGATTTAATTGATAATGCTAGACTGGTAAGGCAAAAACAAAGGCTAGTGATCCAAAGATTGAACCATTAATTAGAAGAGAGCTATCCAAGCTGATTGAGGCTAATATATTTTTCCCTATCAAGAACTCATTATGGGTGGCAAAGCTTGCCCCTATTAGGAAGACAAATGTAGAGATAAGACTATGTGTAGAATTTAGGGACCTTAACCAGGTTTCTCTTAAGGACCATCATCCTCTCCCTTACGTGGAGAAAATATTTTCTAAGGTTAGAGGTTCAGAAATATTCTCTTTCTTGGATGGATTCTTGGGTTATAATCATGTGCTAGTCAAAGAGGCTGACAGACATAAGATTGCATTCACAACAAAGTGGGTCACCTATGCTTATAGTAAAATGCCTTTTGGGCTACCAAACATAGGTACCACATTTCAAAAGGTAATGGAGATGGTCTTGAAGAACATTATTGGAAGGTTTGTGTTGGTTTGCCTCAATGATATTAGAATGTATTCAAAGAATATAACAGATCATTTTGGTCATCTCAAACAAGTGTTCATAAGATGTAGAGAGTTTGGAATATATTTTAATCCAAGCAAGTGTATCTCTTCCAATAATCAAGGGAAATTATTAGGAAACATTATATCTAAGGATGGTTTAACCATTGACCTAGAAAGAATAAAGGAAATACTTGCTCTCTCCTTTCCTAGCCACAAAAAAGGATGCAAAGTTTTCTTGGTAGGATAAATTTTGCAAGGAGATTTATCCCTAATTTAGCTACCATGGTGAAACCTCTTACAACTATGCTTAAGAAGAATATGGTATTTTCATGGACCAAGGATGTGAAGGTGAGTTTTTAAGAGATCAAAGAAGCCATAGCCTTAGCCCCTACTCTCATCAATCTAAATTTTGAAAAGGATTTCATTCTTTATCCCTTAGGTGGTGAATCAAGCATTTCTACTATATTGACTCAAACAAATGATAAGAATGAAGAATGATCTATTGCCTTCTTTAGTGAAGGGCTTAAGGAATATGAAGATAAATATAGCTATATAGAGAAGCAAGCTCTTGTAGTCATAAGAGCTTTGATGAAATTTAGACACCTTCTATCTCATAACAAGATCCATTTGTTATTACCCCATGCCAGTATGAAGGACTTTCTTTTGAGAAAAGATATTAGTGAGAAGAGAGCTAGATGGATCACTAAGGTAAAGGAGTATGATGTGGGCATTCAATTACCAAGTTGGTAAGGGGAAAAGGATTGTGCAAACATATGATCTCATCTTAGGAATCAAATGGGGAAGTTGCTATGGTATTGATAGAACAACAAGAAGCAAGGAATAATGATCCAAGGAGTTGGATAGATGACATGAAGGCCTTCTTAGTAGGAAATGGATATCCTCAAGGGTTGGATAAGGTTAAAATGAGATAATTTAGATTGTAAATCCCCTACACTATAGTTGATGGTACCCTATTCAGGAGAGACTTTAATGGAGCTTTTCTGAGATGTATTGATGCAAATAAAATTGATAGAGTGATCAAAGAGCTTCATGATGGTCATGATGGTGGCCACTTTTTGGAAAGGACAACTATAATGAAAATCATGAGAGCTATTTATTACTAGTCATCCATATTCCATGATTGTCATAGACATGTAAGAAAGTTTGAAAAATGTGCTTACTTTTTTGGTAATCAAAGACTTGTAGATCTTCCTCTTCATCCCATTCAAGTGGACCAACCTTTTTCTCAGTGGGGATTGGATTTCATAGGCCCTATCAATCCACCTTCCATTTTTTTATCACAAATGGATTCTAGTTACTATAGAATACTTTACCAGATGGATAGGGGCCATAGCATTCAAGGATACCACATAATCTTTAGTTGTTCAATTCCTTGATGGAATTGTACCTAGGTTTGGTGCCCCTTCAACCATTATTTCAAATAATGAAAAATATTTTGTAGGAGCTAAGATTTGTACATGGGCAATTGATTACAATATCTACTTGAGCACATCCTCAAACTACTATCCTCAAGATAATGGATTGGCTGAGTTGTCTAACAAGAACCTAATTAGAATCATCAAGAGGACTATTGAAAATAACTAGAGGTGTTGGCATCAAAAGTTGAAAACAACACTATGGGTTAACAAAATAACACCTAAGAGAGCTATAGGGAATTATCCTTTCATTTTGGTATATGGTAGAGAAGCTAGACTTCCTATTTCATTAGAATTTCTTGCTCTTGAGTTGGCTCATCAGTTGGAGCTAATTGAAAATGATTCTATATCCAAATGAATGACATAACTAATGGAGGTAGAAGAGAAAATAAAACAAGCCATATAGACCCTAGAAATACATCAAAAACAAGTCAAGAAGTCCTTTGATAGGATGGCTAAGGTCAGAATCTTTAGAGAAGGTGATCTTGTATTAAAATGGGATAAAGACAGGGAAAAACTAGGGAGGAAATCAAGATTTGACACATCATGGCATAGTCCGTATGTGATTATTGGTTGCAAGCAGGCCAATGCTTTCCAGTTAAGCAGACTTGATGTTAAAATTTTTCCTATTCTAGTTAATGGAGTATATCTCAAGCCCTGGTTTTGAGAAAAAGTGATGTTTCCTATACATAGTTGGAGTAGTTTGCTTCCCATTTGTTCCTATTTTCCAAGAAGTGTCGAGAACATGTTTTATTGTAGAGGTAGCTTTCCTAAGTTTTGAGATCATAGAAGGTCACAATTTTTAGTATCATGGTTTTTGGTAGGGAAGATTTTCATGTTTTTTGACTCTATATCCCAATGGATGCTTTAGGTCATTGGTCTTATGCATAGCAGACTTGCATCCCCCCTGAGTCACTAGAATTGTTAATCAAAAATGTCTTCCTGCCAAAATATTAAATTCAAGGACTAAGCATACCATAGCATTCATATATTTAGAATTTCAAATATTTGGGCATGCGAGAATACTTTGGTTATGCATTTTATATCCTAAGTCCCAAGATTAAGTCATGTTTTAATATTTTTGCAAGGTTACAACATTTCATATCATTAGATCTACAGTCATCATCTTGTCACCTTATAAATTTACAAGGGTCTTATGGAGGCAACAAAGTGAAAAATGGACATGTAGCATGGTGGATCCTCCTTCCTTAGTTTTGACAGAGTGCATCATACATCTTCCCAACCATCGATATTCCCAAGATTGATGGTCCTTGCTATGTTGTTATGGAAAGTTGCAAGTACTTTAATTTATGTGACATAGCAAGAGGTTGATGCGTGGTGTGTAGGTCTTATCTTTCTTTTGGACCATAGGAGAGGTGGATATATTTTTAGATGAGTTGGCCAAAGGCATGATTTTTATTGATCAGGTTCTGACATGAATTGGTGTATTTTTAGAGTTGTTAGATGGATTATGATCAAGTGGTTGTTGTTTTGTGGCCAATGGAAGTTTCACAAAGGATACCCACAGCAACATGGCAAGGTGGGACTGATTTCTTTAGTCCTTATTATAAGGGTGAAAAGTGAAAGCTATGATGATATGACCATTTTTTGTGCTACGATCTTATGATCTAGCGTAAGATCATGAAGTTAATTCTTAGAGTCACCAATGTTACAATATTTAGCAATCATAGCATCATAAAAGCATATGGTCACAAGAGATAGTAAGAAGAGTTACAATCTTATGATATGTGGTTATTGTAAGATCATAGGTATGACTTAAGAGCCTTCCAAAGACATGAAGATAAAGGGTTGTCATAAAATCAAGGCAATCATAAGATCATAAAGAGACTTCAAGGAGGACTTGATGTTAAGACAAGTTGATGATTGTATGATCATAGAACCTTGAGTTGACCATGATAAAGGTGTTTTACTCATCCAAGATGGAAAAGAAAAGGTTTTTTGACCAATAGAATTTTGAGAAAGGTACAGGATGAATGTTGAATATTATTGACCTATTGAAACATCTGACTTGGTGTGCTAATAGTGAGGAAGAAACAACTCTTTAATGGTAGATCAGATCTTTCAACCATCTGTAGATTTCTTTCAACATCCCCATGCCTAGTAAATGCAAAAGGAACACACACTCATCATCTGGTTATCCATCTACCCAACTATGCATTAATGACTACCATTTATGTCTTCTTAGGATCATTCTTTTGACAAAATATTGGATTTTATTGTATCTAGGTCTTCTCTAAGATCATATTTTCTCAATCTTTGTGGTTATCTTAATGATGGTAGTTGTGCTTAGATTCTAGTAGAAGTTTCTTAGTTATTCTTGAACTATAAAAGAAAATTTTGTATCCTTTCGAGGGTTGATCTTTCTCTGATTTTTTAGTATTGCTCCCCATGTGTACTAATTTCTCATGCCTCTGAGCCATTGTAATTCTCTATTGTATCTTTCTCAGCCATTAACACATTGTACAAGATTTCTCTACCTCTGGTTAATGTTCTTATCTATATTCTATAATTTGCATGATTATATCTATTTTTGGCATTTGAGTGATATTAAGTGAAGTCTCTTCCTATAACATTATTTTGTTGTTTGATCTACATGTGATTGTTGGATTAAACAAAGTCTAAATATGTATTCTTTGAGGTTATAATTAGTTAACTATGCATTTATGGGTAGAGATAAGATCAAACACTCTATTTTGGTGCATCACCTCCTTAGAATAGATTAGGTAGTTTTCTTTTATGCATTCCATCTCCCTTTTCCTCTCCAAGAGTAGTTAGGTACATCTAAATTGTAAAGAAAGTCAGCCTTCTCCGAAGAGACAACCTAAAAATTCAAGTCCCACAATTTGGAGGTTTTTTCCATGTTTCACAAGGTTTTCCTTAGGTAAAAACTTTGGACAAGGGTGAAGACTTTTGTGACAATTTTTTTTTTTAACTAGTAGAATTATGCAATTGATTCACCCCCCTCTCAGTACTAGTTCAGGCCAACATAGGATGTCTCCAAAAATGAACTATCTCTATAAGTTCCAAACCATATATCCATGGATGTAAGTATTCTCTTGAATGCTTGAAGGGTTTGATGCTTGTACAAATTTTATGAATGTGAATCTCCTTCCTTTATGGAAAATTCTACTATCTCCAATATATAAAGAAGCTATATATTCATAAGGAAATGCATAAATGATGACATTAATTGAGGGACTTCAATGACTCCTTCTTTCTAGACTTAAAATCCTTGAAAACAACTTAAAAAATTGTTTACAAATGATGGGTTGAATGAAAGTATGAATCTTGTTCTCAAGTTGATTGCATGAGAGGAATTGTTGCATATGAATAATTGGGTATAAAATAGATGATCAAATGATGAGAGAATACCTCTTTTTATAGAAATTTAAAATAACAATAAAAAAGGCTAGCTGCATTGGGTGAGAAAAAAAATTGGAAACCCCAAAATGGGCTTGGGATCTTGAGGAAAAATACCTTGGGTTTAGGTAAATATTGATATCAACCTCAACCATAGCCCAAGATAGCTCCTACATTGAGATGTTATTTGTGATCTTGGGGATGGAGAAATACTAGCAAAAAATGGGTAGAAACTTAGGAAAAGATATCAAATTAAGCATAAATGTATCCATGGTCTAGAAGACATCAAAATGGAGGGCTAAAAGGTCTTACAAATAAAATTTATATTTTTAAAGAGTGTACACATATAAAGGGTACACGTAATATAATAAGTAATCATTATTAATTAGGTCCTTAGTTTTTTTTTTCCTTCTGAAGGATATCCTTTGTAATCTTTGGTTGCTCATATCAACAATTTTCCAACATCACAAAACTTTATATAGCATACAATAAGAAACTTTATAATATTCATCATATCTGCTTATCTCTAATTATGTGAAATGCTCAAGCTATCAAAATTAGATAGTTGTAATCTTATTCCTTTCAAAACCATTTCAACCTTCAATCCTACAACACTCCTACCATCTATAGCTTTACAATCAATTTGGAGTCATATTCAAGTTCCAGTTGTCTGATACCAATAGTAAGGGCGAATTTAAGTATCCACAAAAGGGACATACCCTCACCTTGGCTAATAGTGTGATTCTTCAATTTTCAAATGTAATAAATTATAAGGAAACTATAGTGATCCCTTACAACTCATTTCTCTTTCCAAACATTGTTAGCTACCCCACAAGGATAAATTTAGTAGTGAATATTCACCAACTGAATATTTTTCACTCATTAAGGACCCATAATTTGGAAAACAATTTGCATTTTTATGCTTGCAATGTCACCCACACTCTATATAAATTGGGTCCCATGCATAAGATAATTGACAATAGAAATACAAAATTATTTGTATTTTGGTGATGACATTGCCAGCAGTACTAATTTTTCCACACAGTAAATTAAATATTGCCACCTACAATTTCTAAATCTTGTCTTTTTCAATTATCATGTTCACCAATATGTGGTAAAAAATTAAGTTAGATTATAGATTAAGTAAATATATTTGACATGTTTCTCTATTCTAGGGACTTTCCATGGAACTTTTTATCATTTCAATCTAATACCTAAAATATATTTGATTATAGACACATGTTTTTATTTTAGAGACTTTCTCAAAAACTTGGTGACCATAAAATTTTTGGCCCAAAATAGGATTTATGCTATTGGTTTAGAATCATCAAATGGTTATAAAAAATAGGGTTATCATAAATTTTGTGATATAAAATCAACTTAGGCTGCCTTACTCAAATGTTAAAAGTCATTTGAGCTTTTGAGCGCATTGCACCCCGAAACCTCGATAGGGGCACTTCCTCTAAACCCTATAAGAGGCATTGCCCTATTACCCCATCTCGGAGGAATTATCCTCAAATCCCATTCAATAATTTGGAGGGAAATTAAAGTGATAAAAGTGGGAAAAATTTAACCTTCAAGTCCTATAATTAATTAGGCTCCATATAATAATGATAGTGAAATGATGGGTTCTAGGTATCTATACTTTTGAAGAGGATTTTCTTCAATAGTGATAGATCTACTAAGATTTTATAGAATTTTCATACAATTGAAGAAAATTGCAAGTTCAAATACTTTTCTTTTCAACTTTAAAACAATTTTCAACAATATTTTTTTTCTATCCAAAATAATGTAGGATTTACTAGGACTTTACACCTTTTCTAGGAAGGGGGTTTATTAAAGTTTTCTCTATTGCCCCATCAAAGTTTAACATGTACCATGATGGTGTTAGAGACTCCCATTTGGTATTATTTCTATTAAATTTTTTTGTGATGCTGAAGACTTTGAAATCTAGGTGAAGTTTCTATTGGTGAAAAATTCAATAGTAAGCTCTAGTGGGAGGGTTACTACGAGTTTTCCATGACTTGGTAACAAAGATATTTTCCATAGTAATATAACAAAAAATGTTGAAGAAAATGTCTAGAAGGATTTCTAAATTTCTAAAAAAATTAGTTATATTTTCACTTCCATATCCTCGAATAGATGTGGGGAGGAATTTGTCTCCAAAGCTATTTAATTAGTGGATCACATGATGGTGGAGGAAAAAACAAAAAGACTAGTGTATATCCATTTGAAACACCTATTGTAGGATAATTTTTTCAAGGATCTTATTCCATATGTGCAAAACAAAAAGGGTATTGGATGTAGAGGTGGTTAGTTGTTTCCTCCTTTATTTTATAGAGAATAAATCCATTCAGTAGTTGAAAACCTCTCCTCCTTAGATTATCTTTTTCTAACATTTTACCATGCATGAGTATCGACCAAAAGAAATTAGTTTTTGGTATTAGGTATAGAATCCAAACATTTTCCTAGATAGTAGTGTCTCCATTATAATTAAATGATTTCATGTAGGTAGATGTGATAGTAAATTCTCTAGATTGTGTCACCCTCCAAATAAATATATCATTATAGTTGAATGACATAATTATTAAATTATAAATGAGGGCTTGAAGTTTGAGATAATTAGTCATGAGGTTTAGAAAATCACCAAATTATAGAGTGATGATTTTACACTTACCTGCTCCTAGATAAATATAATTTGCCTCAAAATCACCAACCTGACCATTCAAGGTGCTCATTAGTTGACATAAATAAATTTCCACTAGGGCTTTTTCCTTAATCCACTTATCCTCCCAAAACTAGTTCCTTGCATCATTCCCCAATTATAATTTAATTTTTCCTAATGATAGGTCCATGTTTGAGAATGATGTTCCATATCTTGGATTCATTTGGAAGGCCATTTGGGTTGAGATTCTTATACAACTTTTTTGTCTCAAGTATAGAGCCTAGATGATTTTACACCAGTGAATAAAACCATTGGCCAAATTCATCCCGATCTTGGAAACTAATTTTTTTTTCAAGGTTTTATCTTTCTGATCCCTGAGACACCCATAATTAATGATAGGTATATGAGTCCCAATTTACCAAGGATAGGAACTTCTCTTCCATACCAACCCAAAGGAAGGTTCTTTGAATCTTCTCAAGTTTTTATGTTGTAGATCTAGGTATGTTGAATAGAGAGGAAGTAAACTATCTAATACCCTAGAGGGAGGCAACAAGGAGTTTGAGATTCCCAAAAATGCATAGAATTTTTCTTTCCATCCAATAATTTTTTTTTGAATTATTTAAAGGATGGTATTTAATAAAATTAGGGTCACATTTATGAAAGGAAGAGGAAGGCCCAAGTAAGTCCCAAGAATAAGCTCTTTGATTGGTAGATGATGGTGCTAATAATCTTAGACTTTAAATCAAATGAGTGTTAAATAAATAGAGGCTTCTTTTATTATATTTGATGCATTCACCTGAAGTACTACCATGATTATATTAGATAAAAGGTTCTTCCATTATTTAACCTCAATCATAGAGTATTCTCCAAATAGAAAAGTATCATCGATATATTCTTATAACACATATAGGAGATAGTAGAGACCACTTTTATTCTCTCTAATCTCCCACTAGAAGATAGGTTTGGGAAATTTCTACCTATAACATAAAAATAAGAGGGATATACATATGTGAAGGGGGGAAATTAGAATGAGAAGATATGAAGATGTGTGTTTTTATTATCCCTTATTTTACTTCTTACTTTAGGGAAAGAAAAAGAGGGACCTTCAAATATAAAATTTCAAAGGGATCAAATTAAATTGAAACTACCCAAGATGAAAGGGATGCCAATGTTGAATATAAGTCCTTTTTCAAGATGTATAACAATTTTATCTCTTTCAATGTGATGCTCTTTCATTTTATTGTTAAGTTAATTATTGATATGACTATGCATTTATTTAATGAAAATAAATCAACAAGATGAGATGCACATAATGAAAAGAATATGTGCTAGAAAAATAATTGAAAAAGATTACATCTAAATAATCAAATTTTGAACTATGAAATGAAATATAGGAAATAAAAGTAACCTTGAGAACTAATAATATGGCTTAGTTCAAATCTAAGAATCACATAGTAGATAGTGATCAAAACTGAAATAAATTAGGATCTGGGATGTGAAAATTGAAAATTTCCAAATCTAACAATATGAAGGTTTCTGGACAACGATAATCTAGATTTTAGGGATGAATTAAAGGTTATGGATGACCCTAGTCAAGGATGAGGTCATCCTTGATGTGATCTACACAAGTTTTTTTGAGATGTAGAGCTTTGCATGTGCTCAAAACCCTAGTTTAGAGGCTTGAGTTGACTTGCTCAAAAAACCTACATACTTGTACATCCAAATAAGGAAGATGGTATTTTATTGGGGGAAGTATATTTTGTTGGTTAATCCTTGGTTGAGGAATCAACCGTACAATGAGAAAGCATGAAAATACAAGACAAATGAAAGTATTCACATTGCTTGTCAATTCTCTATGGATGGATCTGAATTCACTATCCATAAAGATGGACAAATGATTCTATGTAGATATAGAATTATATTATAGGGTTTATGAATTGTATAAAAATTTAATATATCTACAAGTTTCAAATAATAGACCCAAGAATGTAAGTATTCTCTTGAATGCTTAAACACTTGAATGATCCTTGAAATCTTTCTTGAATGAGTGATGACTTGAATGGATCTTGTTTCTCAAATTCATAGTACTAATTATCATTGAAAATAATCGATTATATTAGATATCCAAATTAAGAGAGTAAGCCATATTTTATATCTATTCTAAAATCAAAATCAAAAGGGACGACTACACTAGACAGGAACGAAAACTTAAAAACCCAAAATTGGCTTGGGATCTAAGGAAAAACATCTTAGGTAATGGAAAACATCATCCATTAGTATGGGGTTGGAGATGAGCCTATCCCTTACTTAGAGGTAAGGGATAACATTGAACCTAACCTTGGGGTTTCTAGACCTTGGGATTTACATTGCGATCTCAAGAATGGAAAATGGATAGATAGAAATGGGTAAAATTTTGAGGAAAGGAAACATTTTGAGTATAAATGCATTCATGGACCTAGAAGATCACTAAAGGGAGGGGTAAAAGGTATTAAAAATAAAGTGTATGCTTTTTAGTATGGTACATTTAGCTCCCATTTTAGTAGGAGTATGATGTAAAATCATTTTTATAGTAAATGGGATCAAATCTCTAAGATGATCTAATCAAGACCAAGGAGATAAGGAAATAATCAAACCCACAATAGAATTGAGTCCTTGTCGAGACCAAAATGAATAAAAGAGAGATATTAATAACTAAAAAAAATGAGTGTGATTAATTAACCCAATAATATTTGTGTCTCTCACTATTAATTACACAAAAGACATGCTAGAAAGGAAATGAAATTGATAGCCTATCATGTTTTTGTGACATGTTGAAGTCAACCCATTGGGGATTCGCCCTCAAGGATTATTTTATCCAAAAGAAGAATCTAACAAGAGATGGCTGAGGCATAGGATGTGTGTATCCTATAAATAAATTTATAGGGTTTAGGCCTTAAGTTCTATTAATAATCCAAAGAGGGATTAAAAAATGTAGGATCAAGCCTTAAGGAGTGTTAGAAATCCAATAAGATACCCAATGAGTGCAAAAGATCATGAAACATTTTGCATATGTGGAAAATGTGGATGAGAGTATGCCTTAATGTTGAACTAATTTTCAATGCCTCAATAAGAGGATTGGATTTAATATAAGCATTCCTAAATCTAGTAGAGACATTTCCACTATGATATTTCTCCAAGAAAAACCCATTAAGGGAAATAAACACATGACAAAAAGAGAGAACATGAGGGATTTACCAACTCTAGGGTCAGTAAAATCATATGATAATATATGAAATATTATGTGAAACATGAAATTTCACAATTCCCTAAAGGAAGTAGAGATACAATACAATGTGATCAAGACACTTAAGAATTATGAAGAAGAGTATTTTTAGGCCAGTATCATAGATATCAAAAGGAATCAATGCTACCATATTGTAACATCCCTAGAAAACTACACAAAGAGAAATTTATAAACAATGAAAAATGTGATCTATAAAATGTATTAACATATAGAAGTGAAGAGGTACAAATAGAAGAATGATCACAACATATTTTATTCCTTTATCACCTTGTTCCATTGAAGAAACAAGGATCTTTCTGTTGCCCTATTTTTAGTCCCAAAATTTTATTTTTTTTACTCTCTTTGTTGTCTCAAATAATTTTTTACCAAGCCCACATTTAAAAATTAATCTAAGTCCAAAATTTGGGTTTTAGTCCAAACCTCTTCTCTTATGTTTCCGCTTTCTCCCTTTGGGAGGTTTTTTGGGATCCTAGTCATTTGCGTTTCCCCACTTTCTTTGTGTGAAAATTACTCAAGTCAGGTGCATGCATGGGGATTTTCTATTTAGATTACATCCTTCCTTTAGAAGAGTCATAGGCTTCCCCCTTGATGAGAAAAAAAAAATCTAATTCCTTCAATGTTGCTTCATTAAGAAAAAGTTTTAGATTTCTCTCTCTCACTTCTTTTCCACCCAAAGGAGAAGCACTTTTTGTGAGATCTCACATGGCTATAAATTTCCCCTATGGAAAGGTGGATGTTAAAATTTCAAAGAATATTTTAGTAGAGGTCCAATAAGAGCATGTCTTCAGGGAGATCTTCTTCCCAATGATTCCCAAAATGAAGGAAAAGTAACTGAAAAAAAGCTCGTAGAAAAGTAATAAAGTGACTTCTTTAGCGCATCATGAAAAATGTTCATTACTAATAATTGGATTTTAAAGTCCAACAGGAGCCACCATTTTCCTTCACACCAAAGAAAAGTAAGAAAATTGAAGATGCCTCTTCTTCCACTTAAAATGACAAGATTTGAAGAATATTTGATTTATAAATGAAATGACATACATGTAATACATATGTAACATCATATTTTCTTGTTAATCCATCACATTTAATTCAAATATTATCATTATCCTTAAGGCTCCATTTGTTTGTAGGAATAGGAATGAGAAAATTAGAATTGATTTTGTATTTTTTGTTTACTCCGTCAAATTAGAATAGGGAATACGAAATTCCATTCCAATTTTACTCCAAAAACAAGGATATGTCCATTCTAAAAAAAAGCTATTATTGGAATGGCCCATTCCTATTCCACATTATCTTTTTCAAAATTTAATAGTTATTTGGAATCCGTTCTCATTTTAGCACTCAATTTCATCATTTTCATGCTTTGGCACTCAATTTCGTCATTTTCATTTTCATTCTAGCCGGGTTTATGGAGGATTTTTACTGTGCTCACATTGTGGAGAACAGTTGATGCCATTGTTTCCACAGTTGCCACCAACACTAGTATGATCTTTTTTTAACCAATGAGCCATTTGCCTTCACACCAAAGCAAAGTAAGAAAATTGAAGATGCCTCTTCTTCCACTTAAAATGACAAGATTTGAAGAATATTTGATTTATAAAGGAAATGACATACATGTAATACATGTCTAACATCATATTTTCTTGTTAATCCATCACATTTAATTCAAATATTATCATTAACCTTAAGGCTCCATTTGTTTGTAGGAATAGGAATGGGAAAATTAGAATTGATTCTATATTCGTTGTTTACTCTATCAAATTAGAATAGGGAATACAGAATCCCATTCCAATTTTACTCCAAAAACAAGGATATGTCCATTGTAAAAAAAAGCTATTATTGGAATGGCCCATTCCTATTCCACATTATCTTTTTCAAAATTTAACAATTATTTGGAATCTGTTCTCATTTTAGCACTCGATTTCATCATTTTCATACTTTGGCACTCAATTCCATCATTTTCATTTTTATTCTAGCCGAGTTTGTGGAGGGTTTTTGTTGTTCTCACATTGTGGAGAACAGTTGATGCCATTGTTTCCATAGTTGCCACCGACACTGGTATGATCTTGTTTTAACCAATGATCCTTCTATGATTACCTCTAATATACTTTTGCTAGTGAGGAGTCACTCCATTTTTGATGAATTCTTCACTAAACGAACTAAATAAACCAAATCACCATTTTATTCACATATTTAGAAAAATACGTATGATCTTAGAAATTACCAAGCCTGGGTGAGGGTTTTCAATTTCCGTTCAATGGATGAAGTGACGGAATGAATGCTATGAGAGAAAATGTAAAAGGGGAAAATAAAATATTAAACATGGTTAAATTTGATATATTTAACTATTAAATAATAAATTGTTGGGTAGTATATATCATTTATTCTTAAAAATATGTGTGATTCTTATATGTATCTTAGTTAGTTGTAGAAAATATATTTTTACATTTCTTTGCAAAAAAATTAGGATCTTTGATGCGAGAACTAGGATGTGGTATGTAGGTTATTAATAATATTGTTTGTGTGTTTTTTATTTCTTTGAAGGATAGATGGAATGCCCCTTGAAAATCATTGTTTAAATTTTGGCCATTTACTATCTGTGAAACTAAATATGAAGAATAGAGCAGGGGATCCAGCTAGTTAATCCTATTTGAAAGCTCACCATGTATCTATTCATTAAAAAATGTTGACATAAATTAATTTCAAATAGAATGAAAAAAAAAAATCTTTACAATAAATTGAAATAACTAACTAAATATAATAATATAGTGAAAACAATAAAATATATTTAATGAATTTAAAAATCAAATTGATGTACAAATCAATTCATCAAATTCAGATCAAATTTTATGAATTTCACAATTATATTATTGTGTATAATATTTTTATGTTTATATCTACTCATTAAAAATGTTGACATAAATTAATTTCAAATAGAATGAAAAAAATAAATTAGTTTTGTTAATAATAAGTTGAAATAATTTACCAAATATAATACTATATTAAAATATAAACTTAACTATATTCCAATTCTAATTTTATACAACCAAACAAGGAAGTAACATATTCCAATCAAATACCAGGTGAAACAAACAAGAATGGGAATGCTCTTTTCCATTCCCATTCCACATTTCCATTCCTATTCTAATTTTCCATTCTAATTTTCTATTCCTATGCCGACAAACAAATGGGCCCTAAAATACTCCCCTGAATTCAATGCAAATTACATCACTCTTGCAGTACAAGAAACTGCAACTAATGATTATAAAGCCAAAATATATAAAGAAATATTTTCTTGCATTTCCTCATCATCTCACTCTTAACAACCATTTTTTATTTCCACAAAGAAGTCAAGTGCTACAGTTACCACAAGTTCTCATCCATGGCTTCTAAATTCATTAGATATGGTAATATAAGTAGGATCGACTACAGATTAAAAAGTATGACTGACACTCAATTGAATTTATATGATCTTAGTAAGTTTCATAGGAGATTATAGGTAGACCCTATCCATCGTGTCACCAAGAGATTAAAGGAAAGTGGCCTAGTAGAGGTTTTGATTTTTTTAGTGGTAGTGCAGGAACCAAAGTTAATTGTTTAATTCATTTCCCAATATGACATGGATACCCACCAGATTAGGAATTTAGATAGCAAGGTGGTTCTCACTCTTGATCAAGGCATTCTATAGAATTATTTCCTTTTGTTAGTGAGAGAAGTATACAACAATATGGACTTTTGGAATTCAATTGCTCTATAAAATATGAAGAAGTGAGAAAGGAGAGGAGATATGATGGATACCTAGTTTTAGACCCCTCAGGGCCCATTTGGCTACAGGAATATAAAAATGGGAATAGGAATACTTATTCTTGAATAGAAAATGGGGTTACCTATTCCTATTCTTGTTTGGTTCACCCAAAATTTGATGCGGAATTCATGGACTCAAAAATTTATTTTTTCTAAATTTTAAAAAATTGGAATAGGAATACATAATCCAATTCTACCTATTTAGGTGGAATAGAAAATGCTCATTTTTGGGCCAAAATTGAAATACATATTCCAATTTTATTCTTATTCCAATCCCAATTTGGTGCATCTAAACAAAGAATTCAAAATTTTAAGAATATACATATGCCTATTCCACTTGTATACCCATTGCCAAACAAACCCTTAGAGAAGCAAGTTTAAGGTTCTTGAGATCCTCTATGACACCAATCTAAAGAGGGAAATTGTAGATATCCTTGTCCTCCTGCACACCCTAAAGGGGAATGAAGATGCTCTCAATTTTGTTGAGAACTATTTATATTTGGTCCAAGTAGTGTGTACTAAGGGAGAATATGTGGAGTGGAGGCATATAATCAGTGACAATTTAACTGAGTGGCTTCTAGAAAATAAGGGTCCAGAATTAGTTTTACATGTCTTCATACTTTATCTATGCTCTTGCTACCATCCTGTTGTGGCCTAGTCTACAACATGTTGAAGAATTTGACAAAGACATACAAGTACATGACTTCTATCTATGTATGCAACTATGCCAAAGTTATACAAAGTTCATGAAGGTGAATGATACCTTCACAATGAGGTTTTGTCAAATGTTGTAGAGGTATCCAAAAAGGTGGCTCTCCCCTAAGACCATGTCTATCATGACCCAATTTGGAATTCATTTCATCTAGTTCCCAATATTTTCTTATATTAGAGTCATAAGTTTTGATGGCTTCCCATGGAAGCTTCCTAGATATCCATATGACCTAGTCATTTTGGTCGAGATGTGTTTTCAAATTTTCTAATTGAACAATCTATGCTCAAATGCTAAGAAGGAAGGAATCCCTTTTCTGATCACAGTGGGAGTATACTCCTATGTGTCTTGATCTAATGCCAAGAACATGCTGAAAGATTTTGAGGAGAAGTATTAGAAAGAACTATATGAGTTAATTTGGTTAAAGTTTGACACTATATATTATATCAAGAAAAAATTGCATTTAGGGTTAGGTTTTAGATACATTCCTACATTGGAGGACTATTGGGTGAAATGCATAGATGAGCATGAATGTAGGAAGAGATTCTTCTCTAGAATGATAGAAGAACAAGTAAATCTATACAATATTGGTTTAGATGTGGAAGGAATTGGTGATGATGGTTAGTATAAGTAGTCCTCCACATATTTAAAGAAAATCAAAGTCACACGCATTAATTTAGCCTCTCCCCTAGGCTTGACAATTGATAATATTGAAGAGCTAAATAATGGAGTGATTAAGAAGGATAAAAAATAGGTGGAGTGGATGAAGTCTAGGAGAAAGAGGATAGGTGATTCACCTTTAGGGTCTTAGCTAATGAAGTCATTCACTATCACTTCCACTAGCACCATGGGGACCACTATATCCATGTCTATGGGACCTTTTCAAGCCATTAGAGGAGGAGAAAGAGGAGAGGAACTCCTAGAGAAAAACATACTCATCGCTCCTACTTGTGTAGGAGGATCAATACTAGTTATATGATAAAAAAAGGAGCTTGAGAAAGATAAGGAGAAGGAGAAGCAGAGATATAGGGTGCAAGGAAAAATATGTATTTGTCCTAGTAATCAACCTAGATAACTTACATGGAGCCCTACTTGATGAAAAATTTGATGGAGGGCAGTCATCATAGGAGACAAATCAAGAACTAGATAGCCAATGTAATATCCTTGCCACTTCTTCCTCTACTTAGATTTTTTTTAAATATTTTCTACTAAGAAGACAAGCGACCCTCCTATGGTGAGGAAAAAGTTTTATGCAAAAAATCTTCAGTCCTCCCTCAATGTGCTTACCTTAGAGTGTTGGAATAATGATACATTTGTCATTAGTTACAACACTTATTTGATTCTGAATGCTTACCGAGTTCATCACTCAGTTTACAGTTCATACCGAGCATTTGTTGGTTACCAAGTATGTTCAGCAGTGTTTACTGAGTCAGGAAGGTAAACGAAGGTTTTAGTGTTTACCGAGTCAGAAAGGTAAATAAAGGTTTTAGTGTTTATTGAGTTAGAAAGGTAAACAAAGGTTTGAGTGTTTACCGAGTTAGAAAGGTAAATGAAGGTTTTAATGTTTACCGAGTCAAAAAGGTAAACGAAGGATTTAGTGTTTATCGAGTCAGGAAGGTAAACGAAGGATTTAGTATTTACTGAGTCAGGAAGGTAAATGAAGGTTTTAGTAATTACCAAGATAGAAAGGTAAAAGAAGTATTCAGTGCTTACCAAATGAATCAAAGGAGTTAGTTTCTACCAAGTGACACAATGTTTATCGAGTCACCAGTGGTTACCAAGTTCCAAGCTACTCAGAGTGATTAGTATGGACCGAGCCCCTACCTCTACTGAGTGCATGATGATGCCATGTAATGTAGTGGATGTCAAGTGTCAGAAGGTCACTGAGTGAGTTTGAGGAACTTGAGTTTTCTACTATTTGGCCGACTCAGTAATGTTTTGTCCACTTGTGTTTGGCCGACCTTGTTGCCGTAAATATTGGAATGGTATATATGTAATGTATTGTGCCATTTGCAATATAGAAATAATGAAGAGAAGTAATAGTGAAGTAAGAGTGAATTGAAAGAGAATCAGCAACGGAGTATTTAGCAAGGTTATCAAGGAGCAACAAAGATATATCCATCACGTCAAGTGATCAGTACATAAGATCTAATCAGCAAACCAGTTGCAAGCAGATCCACTACTTCATCCTAATAGGTGAATCAGTTTTGTAAATCCTTTAATAAGGTAGACTTAACAGTCTTTTGTAAATCTCCTAACAGAGTGCATACTTCATTGTATGTTTGTAAATCCTCTAACAAGGTGGATCTAGTAGTCCTACTTGCTCCTAACAGGGCAGATCACCAGAAGTGATCATTGTAAGCCTTAACCGGCCAACTTTATACTGCAGTATTGAAGTTTCGTGGCCATCATCCCTGCCCCAGTTTTACTTTCAAATTGAAAGGTTTCTGGGTCACCAAATCAGTGTGTTAATCTTTTCATGCATACAGTAAAGTAGATGAATGAATGGTGAATTTGTTATTATGCTGAATTGGTTTAAATTTTAAAGTTTACTAATTCACCCCTCCCCTCTTAGTAACCTTGTTAGTCCTGAATATTTCCAACAATTGGTATCAGAGCCTTGTGGTTCTTAGGATAGAGCTTGACAGCTTGAGCAAAGATCAAGGACAATAAAGATATTCAGACTTGACGAAACTATTGAGAATGAGAAGCTAGATTTGGAGATGGCCATGGTTCAACTCAAAGAACCAAAGGAACATCTTTCTCAATCCCTAAAAAGAAGAAAGGAACTTGCAAGACAAATAAATGACCATTTTTATGTTGAAGAAAGGATTGAAGATTTGTTACCATCAAGTAATACAGAAGAAGCTGACAAAGAAATCAAAGAACTTCTAGAAAAGAATGGATCTCTACAAGAAGGTAAGAAAGCTTAAAAGAGAGCAAGAAATACAATCAATCAGGCTATGTGAAGTTTTGGAACAAAGAAACAAAGCACAAGAAGAATTGGAAGATAGAAGTCATGAAACTCAAAATCAATCCCTTGAACATGAAGATCTAGCAGACCAACTATCCAATGCAAATGAAGAAATCAGGATTCTCAGAGCACAAAATGAAAGTCTACAGAATGACTTAAGAACTAAGAGACAAATCAATGAAAGCTTGGAAAATGATCTAAATATTGAAAAACAAGTCAATGAAAGGATGATGAAATCTCAAGCAGACATGAATCAATTGAATCAGCAAAATGAGCAGAATTTTTATAAGCAAAAGGGTAAAGCTGGTCTTAGATACAAGGAAGAAGGTGAATCTTCTAAACAAGGTACCAAAAGGAATCAAAGACCCACTTGTAATCATTGTGGCAAGATAGGTCATACATCTAACAAATGTTGGAGTAATGGTAAAGGTAAATTCAATGGAAAATGTTTCAATTGCAATCAGCATGGTCACAAAGCCAATGAATGCCAGGAGAAACCAAAGTTTGAAGGAAAATGTCACAAATGCAAGAAACAATGACACAAGGTATTTGAATGTAGATCAAAATCATTCAATCCAGCAGAACAAATTGTCAAAGCAATATTTGGTTGGGATTACAATACTTGGTGTAGATGTCACTATTGTGGAGAATATGGACACCTAGGAACAAACTGTAGAAGGCATCACCTAAGGAAGAAAGATACAACCATAAGATGCTATACTTGTATTGAACTTGGTTATATAGCCAAGAATTGCATGAATATAGGAAAGGTTGAAGATGAAAAGAAAACTAGAGCTGATAATATTCGAAAGCAAATGAAACAACAGTGGATTCCTAAGTCTACCGAGCAAGAAAATTCAAATGATGGAAATGTCACTCTAAGAATGGATGACTCCACCATTCCTAATTAGACTTATCAAGAAGGATAAGGGACTGCATCTTCAAGCCATATCCTAAGCAGTTCCAGAAAGAAGGAGTGGAAATGATAAATCAGTATTGCAGATACAAGTCATAATTCACAGTGTTGCATCTACCGAGTAAGGTTGGTTTTCAGACTTTATCGAGCTTGGTCGGGAAAATAAGAAAGGTTTTGTGTGTTCACCGAGTTGCAAGGTTTACCGAGTAAGTCAGTGACTATTTATAAAACCCTAATTCTTAGCTACCTTTGTACCCGAGCATTAATGATAGGATTTCGATCAAAAAGGAAGAATTTGATCTCATTCTTCACCATGAATTTAGAGTTCACAGAGCAAAAAAAAAATTTCAAGTGCATCCAAGTGAGTTCATGTGATTTGAGGTGATTTTTCAGCAAAGAATTTGTGTTACAAAATTGTTCTCTCATCGAGCAGCAATGGCATCCGCAAGCACCAGTGGTAGTAAGGTGAAAAGATGTTCTGAAATGCTTGTGAAGGGAGTCAAATGGAAGGCGCCCAATTTCAAAATTGTTCCTGCCATCGCTGAATCACTCGACCCGCATGGAGCTCAATCATAGATCCCTCCAAAGGTACTTCTTATCAATGATATTCATACTCATTTCAAGTGTACTGTGCAAGAAATAGGGACACTAGATATGGATAGTACCCTAGCTGATTTATGCATGGATGGAACCCTAAAACCTGAGTTTAAACATTTGGAAACCAAAGGTTTAACCCATATCCCACATCTGCCAAGAAGTTTCCAAGTGAAATGGGTGAGGTATATCTTAAGCCATGTGCATAATGGACAATTGTGGTTAGAACAACCCATCCTCATAACAAAGAAGATGATCCACAAGATCACGGGTTTACCAATGTTGACCAAAGCCAAAACCACCAAAACCCTAGGTCGAGATGAACTTTAGAAATTAACCCAAGCCGAATGGGATGGCAGAGGTTTAAAGCTCAACAATGTTTCAGATATAGAAGTGAAATTTGGTATTTATGCTATTACATACAAACTGTATAGTTCTAGTAGGCTGAATAGTGTACCCTGTGAGGCTATAGATTTGGCATATAAGATTGTAAAGAAAAATATGAAGTTTGACCTAGCTAATGTGCTATTAAAACAATTGAATAAAAACATGGATAGCATAAGGACTACAAAGACAAACCCTTGTAAATTTGGTTCTTTGCTAGTTTGTTTATTTTTCTATGTACAGAAATTATTTCCATCTAAGGGTGCAGTTGTATGGAGGAAAGATACTCCAATTTTCTATCAAATAAATGAATTCATAGCAAAAATGGGTATGAATTTTGATAAGGTAATGGATAATTATTTTGAATATTTCAAGGAAAGGATAAACAACAGGTTTAGGATACCTCCGAAACTTGTTGAAGAGTATAAGGATGATGTCTGTTTCATGGTTGACTATGACAGAGCCTACATCTAGGCAGTCAAACCCCGAGTGGCATGGGTAAAACCATTTCCCTATGAGCTAAATATTGATGATGCCAGAGATATCATTGAGGTACTGGTAAATGAACCAGTGGATCCCAAGTTGCCTACATTCGGAACCTATGAAGAGGCAAAGGTTAGAATAGAGCTTGAAATCAAGCTTCCTCAAGCAATCTCTAAAGGCAAGAGAAAAATAGAAAAGCTGAAAGCTGAAACTGGACCTCTCATGATAATAGAAGGGAGAGGAGAAAATAAAGAAGAGGAGGAAGCTGAGTTTGAAAAAGAAGAAGAGCCTTAATGAAAGAAAGGTAAGGTGACTATCACCAAACCTACAAAGCAAACCACTGCAATGTTCTCCAGGAGAACAAGATAGGGAAAGAAGGAACCTGTATTTTTTAAGCCTCCACTCACCTTTGAAGCAAGACTAAAGCAATTAGATGAAGGAGGTAGCTTCACAAACTTCAAAGCATTAAAGTTTGAAACCAGAACAGAATAGGAGAAAATGTAGATTGAGAATCTAGTACTGAACAAAATGGGTAAATGGAAATACTCCCCAGACTAGATAGCCTCTTATATCTCCAAAGAGCTATTGGAAAGATTGCAACCAAGATGGGAAGCTGCAACCAAGACTATCAAAGACATTTATGAGAAGACCCTGAGGAATTTCCTGCCAAGTCTCTCTAATGCTGAAATGAAGAAATCACTGAAAGATCACGAAGGTAATATGATGATTAGATTCCACACTTGTTTGATACTTTTCAAAGACATTGAGCATGTAGTAAATGATGCAACAAACATGTGGAAAAATATCTATCATCTACACAAACCTAGTGAGGATACTGTTGAAATCACAGACAATGACAAAAGTGATGATAATGATGATGATGATGATGGTGATGACATTGAAGACATTCCAGAAGACCTACAATCATTAATGTTAGAAATTGAGGAAGAAACTGAAAGAGAAATGGAAGAAGAAGTAGCCTCTACTGGTGAGATTGTGAGCTCAATAGCCTCATCAATTGATCAATCTCCACCTGTCCCCTCTCAGCTCCAGGTTTCTACAATACAAGTGCCAAGAAATTCATCCATCGAGCTAGCAGTCACTTCTTCAGTTATTGAGCTTCCAAGCACATCATCAGCCATCAAGTCATCCACTGTAGTAGTCATTTCACTGAGTGTATCTCTTCCACCTACAGCTTGTACAGTAAGTCTTCCAAGTTTCATATCAATTTTGTCTTCCTCAACCACATTGGCCCCAATTTTTTCTCCAGTCAGTTCTCCAATTGTAAATATACTAGTATGTACATCATTTTTGGGAAGTATATCAAGTTTTGATATAGCTAGCACTTCTCTTAGTTTACCTTTAGTTGGTCCCATTCCAGTTTTGACTGCTAGTCCTGCAGCATCGACCATTGTATCTACTTCAAAAGGAAAGGAGGTAAGTACTGTAGATAAACCAAAGACACCCTTGAGACTGCTGCTTATAGATAGTGATATAGATTTGGATAAAGAAATTGTCATTCCACAGATAAATCTAGAATCTGCTACAGTTAATGAACTGAGATTGGCTAGTCAGCATCTAGAGCAAAAGGCACAACAAATGTAGCTAAGGAATGAAAGGGACAGAGAATTCAACATCATTGAGAGTGCTAAGAACATAATAACTGAGGCTATAAGTGTTGATGTGGATTCATCTCAACACATTTTGTTACAGCTAGAAGAAGCGATGAATAAATTTAATGAGGATATCTCAGGACAAGAAAAGTTAATAGAGAAAGCAGAAAGGAAATTTGAAAATAAGGTGCTTTAGCACATTGCTCAGCACTTAGCAATAAAATAGGTTGAATTAACCTCAATTTTGTCTGACATTGAAAATTCTTTTAATAATGTACCTCACTTTTTGCAAAAATTTGTGATGTTACCCAGTATACAAAGGAAATAAAAGAAAAGTTGAATAAAATTGATGAGGATATAAAGGTCAGTGCCCAAATGCTGCAATCTGACCACAGTGCAAGTTCATCCCATCATTTGAGAATCAATTTTTTGTGAGAGAAATAGGCAGAATTTTTGAGAGAGGAAGCAAGGATCAGGTCTACTCTGATTGACATCCAGAATATGATCCTTCCTGTCATGAACACAATGCAGAAGCACATTGCATATTCAAAAACATTGGTCCATGACAATAACTTCTTTGTTCCAGACCATGTGATTGAACTTTCTGCAAAAGTTCAAGTAGCTCTCTTGACATGTAAAATCCTACAAGACAATTGGGATAAAACTCTACAACTAATTATTCAGGTACATTCTGAGTTTATCACACATTTTGGTGTCTCCATGTAAATACACTCTTTATTCTTTGGCATTATTGTCAAAAAGGGGGAGAAAGTAATATATAGAGGAAAATCATATACAAAAGGGGAGAAGGTAATAAAGTAATAAATAATAAAGTCATATAACTCATGTAAAACCTTGTGTATATTGTATGGGGGAGTTATATGTAAGGTAGCCCATGTATATTCAGCACAGCAGAATCAAATCAGTTTTGTCAGATCTTGTATATAAATTTTGGCTCATAAGTGTTTTTGTCACTAATGCCAAAGGGGGAGATTGTTGGAATAATGATACATTTGTCATTAGTTACAACACTTATTTGATTCTGAATGCTTATTGATTTCATAACTCAGTTTACAGTTCATACCGAGCATTCGTTGGTTACCAAGTATGTTCAGCAGTGTTTACCAAGTCAAGAAGGTAAACGAAGGTTTTAGTGTTTACCGAGTCAGAAAGGTAAACGAAGGTTTTAGTGTTTACCAAGTTAGAAAGGTAAATGAAGGTTCTAGTGTTTGCCGAGTCAGAAAGGTAAATGAAGGTTTTAATGTTTACCAAGTCAGAAAGGTAAATGAAGGATTTAGTGTTTACTGAGTTAGGAAGGTAAACAAAGGATTTAGTATTTACCAAGTCAGAAAGGTAAATGAAGGTTTTAGTAATTACCAAGACAGAAAGGTAAAAGAAGTATTCAGTGCTTACCAAGTGAATCGAAGGAGTTAGTTTCTACCGAGTGACACAATGTTTACCGAGTCACCAGTGGTTACCAAGTTCCAAGCTACTCAGAGTGATTAGTATGGACCGAGCCCCTACCTCTATTGAGTGCATGATGATGCCATGTAATGTAGTGGATGCCGAGTGTCTGAAGGTCACCGAGTGAGTTTGAGGAACCTGAGTTTTCTACTATCTGGCCGACTCAGTAATGTTTTGTCCACTTGTGTTTGGCCGACCTTGTTGCTATAAATATTGGAATGGTATATATGTAATGTATTGTGCCATTTGCAATATAGAAATAATGAAGAGAAGTAATAGTGAAGTAAGAGTGAATTGAAAGAGAATCAATAGCGGAGTATTCAGCAAGGTTATCAAGGAGCAGCAAAGATATATCCATCACATCAAGTGATCAGTACATAAGATCTAATTAGCAAACCAGTTGCAAGAAAATCCACTGCTTCATCCTAACAGGTGAATCAATTTTGTAAATCCTTTAACAAGGTAGACTTAACAGTCTTTTGTAAATCTCCTAACAGAGTGCATACTTCATTGTATGTTTGTAAATCCTCTAACAAGGTGGATCTAGCAGTCCTACTTGCTCCTAATAGGGCAGATCACCAGAAGTGATCATTGTAAGCCTTAACCGAAAAACTTTATACTGCAGTATTGAAGTTTCATGGGCATCATCCCCACCCCAGTTTTACTTTCAAATTGAAAGGTTTCTGGGTCACCAAATCAGTGTGTTAATCTTTTCATGCATATACTAAAGTAGATGAATGAATGGTGAATTTTTTATTATGCTAAATTGGTTTAAATTTTAAAGTTTACTGATTCACCCCTCCCCTCTCAGTAACCTTGTTAGTCCTAAATATTTCCAACATAGAGTTGTGTCTAGAAAATATACTTGAGAGGTAGACAAAGAGAATAGAGGTAGGAGAACCTCCAAAATATTTAATTACTTAAGCTATGAAGATACCATATATTTCCAAGACTGAAACAAAAGCTCTTATGTTAGTGGCCCTAGGAAAAGATTTCAACACAGAGAAATTTCATTATAGAGGTGGCTCAAGAAAAGACTAAGGGGAACCTAGCTGATCTCACCTTGTTTGATTTCACCATCCAACAAAATGACACAAGGCCCTTGAGGCATGACACTAAAGTTAGAATGTGGAGATTCATCAATCAAGATGTAGATGTGGAGCTAGAGGAGGGGAAGATCTCCAAAGCCTAGCTCAAGGCCTCCAACAAAGAGTTGACTAGTGTCTTAGGTAGTTGTTCACTTCACTCACTAGTCATGCAAGAGATTCATTTGATTTAAGGCCTTTTGACCCTTCTATAGAAAAAAAAAAGGCCCTACTTTGTAAGCTTTAGGAAGAAAGGTATTTTGGCGAGATTGGGCACAAATGACTTGAAGATATGAAAGTAAGGGTTTTTCATTGATCAAGAAGTTGGGTGCTCTTTTTATAAGGGTCTTGAAATTGAAGGAGATAATGTTTAGTAATATTGAGTCCATCAAGATGGATATAGAGAAGTAAAAGTAATCCTTGTTTTGTACCACATGAAAACATAAGCATGAAGGTTGAGAGTACTCTCAACTTGGGAATTTTCAAGAATGGAGATGAATATCTATTTTTGGATGTGGTATCCCAAATTTAAGAGAGAAAACATGGATAAAGCCAAAAAACAATTGAAGAAGATATAGTGAAAAATATAGAAGAAACCATTTTTTAGATATCTCTAGGGGTTGAACACATAGTCCTATGTGAGCAAAAATGGAAAATTGGTTGATATGGACAATATGAAGACTTCCTACCAAGACTTCATTGATTAAGTAGTTCACCCCATCAACTTCCAAGCCTCTAAACTCCACAAGTTGATGACCATAGACATGATGCTTGTGAAAGTGTCAAAAAAGGTGCAAGTCTGATCCAACATCATAGAAGGGTTGGCCACCAATCATGACTTTTGGACGATTCAATACAAAAACAAGTCAATCACTAATGCCAAGGATCTTGTAACCATCATTGGGGTGATGAAGAGACAAATTAAGCTAGGAGGAGGCCAAAATGACCGATGATTAAAGCCTTAGCACTTTAGCTCCCTAGTCCTAATCATTGCTCCATTCTAGTGTGACAAGTGTCCCCTTTCATATTTTTAGCTTCTCTTCTATCCTCTCAAAATTGTAATCTTTTTAGGTTTTAGTAGTATTTGTGTTTCCTCTATTTGTAATTATGTATAGGAGTAGGACAACATAATTAATGTGTTAGTTTGATAGATGCATGTAGGATTTGATAGATAAAGTGATGAAAGAAGTTTTACTACTCATGGTCATGAAGGTAGTTGAACTAAAGACTCAAAACTAGCTTGGGTCTTTCACTGTGATGGAAAACTCAGTAATGGCCTCTTCCACTCTCTAGTTAAGAGCATACCCATTTTTATATTAGGATAAAAGAAATTCATTACAAATATTTCTTGAAGGGAGATGTAACATTAAAATTTAAAGGGGAGTGAAAGAAGAAGAAAGAGAAAAAAATTAACATTATTTGGTAGTGGATTTTTCTCTAGTCATTGGGTGAAACAATATGGTTTTATGTTAGAACAAACTATTAACTAATAGTTTTTGGTAACTCTACTAGGGAAATAAATAACTATTAGTTGACCTCACCTAGATTATGAGGAAATATTGGGCTTCCTCATGAAGGCATAATCTTGGTTCGCCAACCAAACTTGGGTGTTTAGGATGAACATAAAGATATTGTTGGATAGTTGAACACCTTGGCTTAGAGGTTTAGAAGAAGTGTTGAAGATTAAAGGAAGAATAAACCAAGTCATGAAAAGAGAAGAAGACATTATTGAGATTTGGAAGAGATTCCTCCAACAACAAATTCAAGTTCAACAGTAAAGCACTAGAAAGTTAGTTTTTCCAAAAGGAAGAAAACTAGAATAAATTCTTTCAATTTGGAGTCCAAATACACTAGAAGTGCTAAAGGACATGAAGAGATAGATCTAATCTTCAAAGAGCTCAAAAAATCAAATTTCCTATTCTTGGAGCCCATTTGGCAAGGTGGTAGGGAGAAGAGAGGGATGGACACCATCCTTGAAGATATTTAGAAAGTGAGCTCCTTGGTGAAGAACATTGTCTATTGGAATTAAAGAAAGATTGATTTTCCTCTAAAAGTATAGAACACTATGATTTTAAATTTCTAGGATCTATATAGATACAACACTTCCTCATTATAGAGGGTCAATTTCCAATCCATCCCTTTCAACCTACCAAGAGAAATGATAGTACCATGGGGAAAAACTATTGGTCCCCTATGCATAGCTACTAATCATAACTTGCCATGAGCATCCAAGAAGAACTTTTCCAAGTTCAGTTTCAATTGAAAAATATCAGCCAAATAGCATGTTGCCTCTTTATTTTTAGCATGTAGTGTGGTGGCCCCTAGCATGAGGATGTAGCCACAAGGATGTTTTTAGAAACTTTGGTAGACCATATAGAAAAATGGTTTCAACACTTTCCAATAGGATATATCACCAATTGGGTCGATATAAGATAACTCTTCAAAGAAAGGTTCAAAACAATAGAGGATGAGAACACACTTTTGGCACAAATCACACACATTAAGAAGGATCTAGCTATTACCATGTGGGAATTAATGGAAAAGTTCAATAAGATCATCGATCAGATTCCAATAGCCAGTAGGTCTACTCCAAATATAAGCTTCAATCTAAGAAGAGATAACATGGTAGACCTAGAGGCATCCCAAAACATGATTATTAAATTAGAAGATGACCTAATCTTAGCTAGGATGTGGAAGAAGGAACTTAAAACTGGGGAAAGTAGCAATAACGTGAGAAGTTTAGAAGCCATGTTTCAGAAAATCTCAAATAGAGTAATCATGTTAAAAAGACAAATATCTAATCCTATGCCTTCTTTTTAGAAGCCTTATCATGAAATTTTTAGGAAGAATCATAAGGGAAGATGTTTCATCTACCCTCAACCCAACAAAGGCTAGCTATCAAAGCACTTCCTAGAAAATGGAACATGTGTTTATTCCACCTTACCACAAACCACAAGAAGGATACATGCCCCACGATGATGAGGTATATTAAAAAGTGAACACTAAAAATGAGCTAGCTAGATATGCTTCTATATGCAAAGATGTTTCATCTCCTAATGCAAACTCTAGAAACTTTTACTTGGAGTATGAATCAGATTTGAAAAGAGGAGGAGATTGTTTGAAAACTTTGGATGAGACACCATTAATTGTGTCGGAAAGAAGTAAGAAGAAAAAATTCCTAACTACCTCCATCCAACCCTAGAATAATGCATCCACAAGAAATCCCACTCAAGAGTCAGGCCCAAGCAACTCATCACCCCATGCTACACAAAAATGTAAGAGTTCAAGATCCTTTGATATAGCTTAGTTTTATAAATATACTCATATAAATATATCCCCATGAGACTACTTGAAGTCAAATCTTGTAGAAATCCATAAATTGGTAGAATATTGTAAAGGAAGTAATGATGATGTTCGTGTCTATTTAAGTTCTCCATCTGTGCTAGGGACCTCCTTGGCATAATTCTTCCAAGAAAATGAGCCTTGTGTTTTAGCTACCTCTCTAGGCCAAAAAATTGACTAATTTTATGTGTTGTTGTTCATCAATGGATATTAGTTGAGTAATTTTATAATTGACTCAAGGAATTTTGATAATGTAATTCTAGTGACTATATCCCATGCTCTTGTGCTTCTTTTAACCAAAAAATTTGGCTAATGTTACTCGATGGGTGCCAAGAAAGTATCATTGGTCAACCAAATAAAAGATGCACAAGTGGCTCTATCAACTCACACAACCAAAAGATTGAAACTCACCATCTTGGTGGAAAACATTTTGACCAACTATGACATTTTAATAGTAGAATTTTTTTGTAGAGACATGGTGGTAAGATTAAATTGGACTAGTCACATGCAATAATTACAATTGGGAATGAGGGGATTAAATTGGAGCTAAAACAAAAGGAAAATTACACTATGATGA
This sequence comes from Cupressus sempervirens, assembly GCA_028749045.1. Lineage (NCBI taxonomy): Eukaryota > Viridiplantae > Streptophyta > Pinopsida > Cupressales > Cupressaceae > Cupressus > Cupressus sempervirens. Next base: position 710,151,347 of record CM053792.1, read on the forward strand.
AGTCTAACAATCCAAATTCTCAAATATTATATCAAGACTTGCAGTTTGGAAGCTAGATCATTTTAAAGTCATTCACTAGTGTTTGAAGAAGAACCAACACTACCTGATGGTCTATACATGGGGATATTTGAGTTTGATGTAAGAAATCAATTGGTTCTTGAGTGGGTGTCATGTTGATTTCCCATGAAGGAAAAATGGATCATATTACCTAAAAATTGGAGTTTAAAAACACCAATAACACTATAGAGTTTGAGGTTTTGTTGTTGAGCATAGTAGCTTCTAAGGAGAAAGGAGAAAAGGTACTCAGAGCCCTCAAAGACATGAAAGGTATAGTGAAAAAATTTTGAGGCTTTCTCCATTGAAGTCATTCTCAGATATCAAAATTCAATGGAAGATTCTCTAGCAATGTGAAACTCATTTCTTCTTCTGCACCTTAATTTCAAGGATCAAAAGTATAAAGTGGAAGTTCTCTTCCATCCTAACATGCTTGAAAATGTGGAGTCATGGAAAGTGTTTGAAGATGATTATAAGATTTAGTTGTTCATGGAAAATGCTGAGATGTTTACCAGACAATATTTTGAAGGTATTAGAAGCACAAATTATGAGTTATCTCTGGATAGAAAGAAAGATCTGAAGTAGGGAATTATATAATTGAAAGGTAAAAAAATTATGCCCCACCTTTTTTCTTTTGAGAAGTTGTTTGATAGGCATGATGCCTATATTGAAAAGAAGAGAAATGAGAAATATTAGACCACAAAGAAATACTATGGTTTGAATATTGAAGATTATTAACATTGGGAGGTGTTGAACCAAGAAAGAAAGAGCAGAGGTGAAGGAGATACTCTAGGCTTATCAAGACATGTTCACTTGGGGATACAAATACATAAAGAATTTTATGGATGGAAAGTTTGAGGACAATCTATTCCTCTTAAGCCAGATATGACACCTTTCTGCTAGAAATAAAGGAACTACAATAAATTGATGACTCAAGCAATTTTTAGGGAGGTAAATAAAAATTTCAAAGCTCAAATAATATACCCAATCCATAATTCCATCTGCATTGTGAACATTGTGCCCATAAGGAAAAATAATGGAGAAATAAGGATTAATATTGATTTTAGTCTCAAGTAGGCATCTCTCAAAGATAATTATGCTCTACCCAACATGGATGACCTATTGCAAATAGTGGTTTCGTCTAAGATGATGTCCATGCTAGATATATTCTCATGTTATAATTAGATTGAAGTAGAAGAGTGTAACCAACACAAAACCACTTTCACCACCCTGTGAGGAACATTCACATATAGTTGTATGTTGTTGTGTTTAATCAACATAAATGCCACCTTCCAAAGAGATATTTAACAATAAATTTAGTGACTTGAAGAATAAGGTCATCATCATATACTTTGATGATTTGACAATATTCTTCATGAAGAAGAAGGGCCATATGAGAGATCTTGGAAAATTATTCCAAAGATGTTAGGAGAAAGGGATTTGATTGAACTTAAAGAAATCCATCTTCTGCATCACATAAAGATATTTTCTTGGGAACATAGTATCATTGGAAAGGATTTGAATATAGATGCTGAGAGATTTTAGGCCATCCATCAACTGATTCTTCTATCCTGTAAAATAGGGGTTGAATCCTTCTTTGGAGAAGTTAAGAATTTGAGAAGATTCACTCTAGATTTATCCAAAATCACTAAGTGCATTTGAGAAGATTCACTCTAGATTTATCCAAAATCACTAAGTGCATTTGAGAAGATTCACTCTAGATTTATCCAAAATCACTAAGTGCATTGTGGATATGATGAAAGGGAGTTAGAAATTTAGATGGAGAAATTTTGGCAAGAAATAATTTGAAAGCATCAAAATTTTCATTGCAAAATCCCCTATCTTGGAGCATCTAGATTATACTAAAGAGTTTCTTATATACTTTTATGCTCCAAAGTCTACTTTGTCAAGTATCCTCATGCAAGAGAATGGGGAGGGGGTGAAAGAACCTATCACTTTTACAAGAGTTCCAGTCAAATACCATGATCTCAGATACTTCTTGATGACAAAACATTTATACACTATAGTGCAATCTTTAAAAAACTTCAGGTTCTATGTACTTCACTCTCATGCTATTGTGTATGTTTTTGAATTAGTGATGAAATATTCAAGGAAAATGGGTCGATAAAGTACAAGAATATGGCATTTAAATTAATCTGACCAAGTAGGTCTGTGGGAATAGTTTGTGCAGTGAAATCATGCAAATCATGTAGAAAGAGAAGATGAAAGTGAGTCTATAGTCCTAATTGTAAGTCTATAGGATATTTGGGTTTCCAACATAGTATACTTCCTTGGATACAAAGAATTTATAGATGATCTTACTCCCAAGTAGAAGAGAGATCTTAAGATGAAGGCAAAAAAAATGTGATCTGGGAAGATTGGCTCTACAAAAAGGCAATTGATGGGACATTCCTTATTTGCATAGATAAACCACCATAAGAGAAGTTGCTCCAAGCTCTTCATGATAAATCATGTAGAGTTAAATAATCTTCTTCTATAACAACCTTCAAGATATTAAGGTAGTGCTATTATTGGCCAGGGATGTTCAAGGATGCCTACAAGTGGGTGTCATTGTGTGAGAAGTGCAAATTTTTTTCTAGAAAGCAAACTAGTTTCCTTACTTCTAAAGCCAATATTAATAATAGGTTCTTTTTGGTAATGAGCACTAGAATTAGTAGGGCCAATAAATTTTCCTTCCATCTTGGGTCATAGTTATATCATATCTGCAACTAATTATTTCACTAAATGGGTAGAAGTTAAGCCCACCAAGAAAACAACCTCAAATGTAGTGTGTGAATTCCTAAAAGAGAACATACTAGTGAGAATTGGTGTCACATTAAATTTTGAAATGGATAATGCTACATACTTCTCCTTAATATCATTGAATTTTTCTATGATTACATGATTCATTTGAGCCATTCATTTGATTATTTCCTACAAGACAAAATGCAAGATGAGTCAATCAATAAGAACTTGGTGAATATCATGAATAAAATCGTCTCTAATAATGAAACAAATTGGTACAAGAAGTTGCATGAGGATTTGTGGGAAAAAAGGGTCACTCCTAAGAGGGTAATTGGGATTTCTCCTTTTGAGTTGGTGATGAGACATAAGCCAATCTTCATCTTCCCCTCAAACTTTTCATTTGTAAGTTATAGACCATAGTGGAGGATGACACTTTCCAAGATGGCTTGGAGAAGATGATAATGTTTTTGACCCGACTAGAAGAATAAATAGAAGAGATGGTGGATAAGACCAAACATCATAATATTTGAGTGAATAATCTCTTTGACAAGAGGACAAGGTCCCAAAAGTTCATTGAAGATAATTTAGTCTTGTTATAGGATAAGAGAAGGGAGTGAAAATGAATGCATTCGAAGTTCAAAATCCTATAGAAGGGTATGTTCAAGATACAATAAGTAGAAAAATGCAACTCATTCAAGATAACATACCTAACTAAAGAAGTCTCACCATTATCTTACAATGGTAAAGACTTGAAGCTCTACCATATCTAAATTGAAGCAAGTGACCCATGTGATGTACATAGTAGGTTAGTTGTTTTTTTTCCTTATTTTTTCTATTTTTCTTTATTTTTTTGTATTTTGTTTCCTTTTTCTATTTGGTCATGTCTTTCCATCCTTTTCAAAACCAGGGATGTCTAGGTCACTTTCTTAGTTACTTGCATGTGAAAGTCCTTGGTTAGAGCTAGTTGTTATCCTATTTTTAGTCCCAACTTTGTAAAGCTTTTCCCTCTCCTTGTTTCCTCAATCAGGTTTTTAACAAGCCCTCATTTCAAAAATAATCTAAGTCCAAGAATAAGGTTTCAATCCAAACCTCTTCTCATTATTTTCCCCTTCTCCATTTGTCAATTTTTTTTGGGATTCCAGTGCATCCACTTCTCCTCACTTGCTTTGTGTAGAAATTACTTGAGTTAGGTGCGCATGTGGGGATTTTTAGTTCATATTGGATCCTTCCTTTAGAAGAGTCATAGGATTTCCCATGTAAATGAGAATAAATAATCTAATTCCTTTAATATTTCTTCATAAAGTGGAATTTTGGGATCTCTCCTCTCCCACTTCTTTTATGCCCAGAGGAGAAGCACTTTCTGTGTGATCCCACATACTATAAATTTATCCCTATGACAAGGTATACATAAAAAGTTAGAAGAATATTCTAGTGAAGGTCCAATCAGAGCACATATTTGGGGAGAGATTCTTCCTAATGATTCTCAAAATGATGAAAAAGTAAATTAAAATAAGCCCATAGAAAAGTAATAAAGTAACTTCTTTAGTGCACCAAAAAATGGTTCATTAGCAAAAAAATGGATTTTTAAGTTTGACAAAAGCCACCATTTTCCTTGACACTAAATCAAACTCATAAAATTGAAGATACCACTTCTTCCACTTAAATGAAAAGATTTGAAGAAGATATGATTTATAAAGGAAAGGTCACATGGATAAGACATATGCCATCATATTTTCTCATTAATCCCCCTGGTTTGATTAAAATATGACAATTAACCTCAAAAGGATCCTCTAAGTATAATGTAAATTAAATCACTCATGTAGAGTGAGGAACTCCATCTAATGATCATAAAACCAAAAAAAGAAAGATTTTCTTGCATTTCCTCATCATCTCACTCTCAATGACCATTATCAATTTTTGCAAAGAAGCTAAGTGCTACAATTTCTATAAGTTCTCATCCATGGCTTCCAATTTTATTGGATATAATTATTTAAATGGGATCAAATACATATTGAAAAGTATGACTGACACTCAATTGTAGATCTATGATCGTAGTGACTTGCATAGGAAATTACAGTAAAATCCTATCTGTCCCATCACCAAGAGATTGAAGGAAAGTGGCCTAATAGAGGGGGAAAAAAAATTGGTGGTAGTGCAAGTGCTAGAGTTAATCCTTGAATGTATTTCCCACTATTTTGTGAATACCCATAAGATTGGGACTCTAGACAATGAGGTTTTCTTCTCACTCTTGACTAAGACATTTTACAAAATTGTTTCTGGTTGCCAACAAGAGAGGTAGATAACTATATGAACTTTTAGAATTTAGATACTCTATAAAAAAAGAAGAGATCAAAAAGGAGAGGAGATATGATGGCTACCTACTTTTAGACCTCTTGAGGCCACAAGAGTAAGGTTCCTAAGACCCTCTATGGCACCAATCTAAAGAGGGAAAAATGGATATTCCTATCCTCCTACATAGGTTGAAAGGGAATGAAGATGCTCTCAATTTCACTGAGCACTATTTATATTTGGTCCAAGTAGTGTGCACTAAGGGAGACTCTATGGAATGGGAATAAATAATCAATGAAAGATATTTAACTAGGAAGCTTCAGACAACAAGGGTCTAGAAGAAGTTTTACATGTCTCCATACATAATCTATGCTCTTTCTACTATCTAATTGTGGCCTACACTACCACATGTTAAGGAATTTGACAAAGAAATAAGGTATATGACTTATATTTATGCTTGTAATTGCACCAAAGTTATGCAAATTTCATGAAGGTGAATGATTCCTTCGTAATGAGGATTTTTTGGATGCTACATGGGTGTCTAGAAAGGTGGCTCTTCCCTGAGGTTGTGTCTACCACAACCCATTTTAGAATCTCTTTCATCAAATTCCAAACATTTTCTCATATTAGAATCACAAGTTTTGATGGCTTCCCATGAAAGTTACCTAGATATCTAGATGACCAAATCATTTTGGTCGAGATGTGTCACCAAATTTTACAAGTGAATAACCTATGCTCAATTACGAAGAAGGCAACCATCCTTTTCTTAATCAAAATGGGATTATATTCTTGTGCTTAATGGTCCAATACCAAGAACATGTTAAAATATTTTGAGGAGAATTATAAGTCAGAGCTATATGAGGTAATTCAATTAAATTTTAACCCAAGAAATTATATAAAGAATAATTTTTAGTTAGGGTAAGGTTTTAAGAATGTTCCTACATTGGACTACTATTTGGAAGATTGCACAAAAGAGTGTGAAAGAAGGGAGATATTCTTCTCCAAAATGATACTAGAGAAAGTAAAGATGTACAATGTTGGTTTAGATGTGGAAGGAATTGATAATGGTTGTCAATATATGTAGTCCTCCACATATTTGAAGAAAATTTAAGATACACACATTGATTCAACCCCTCCTTGGGGTCTGACCATTCATAATCTGAAAGAGCTAACTAATGGAGTGATAAAGTAGACTAATAAATAGGTGGAATAGATGAAGGATAGGATAAAGAGGATAGGTGCTTTTCCTTTGGGGTCTCAGCTAGGGTAGTCATCCACTATGACTTCTACCAACATTGTGGTGGCCATTATATCTAGGTCTACGAGACCTTTCCAAATCATTATTGTTCTCAAAGGTGATCAACCCCAAAGAAAAAAAATCCCCATTTCTCCTACTTGTGGTAAAGTTTTAGTACTAGTTATAGGCCTCAAAAGAGGATCCTAAGAAAGATAAGGAGAAGGAAGTAGAGACAAAGGGTACAAAGGAAAAAAGCTCAATTTGTACCAGCGATCAACCTCAATGGCTTGAATGAAGCCCAACCCAATAATGGACTAAATGGATGGCTACCACTATAAGAGACACCTCAAATGATAGATATCCAAGGTAATATCCCTATGACTTCTTCCTCTACTTGGATCCTTTTTTTTCCTTTTTTTTTCCAAGAAGACATGCACCCATCCTATGGTGAGGAAAAATTTTCATGCAAAAGATCTTCAATCCTCCCTTAATGTGCTTACCTCAAAGTCATGGCTGGAGAACCCACTCGAGATGAAAAGAAAGAGAATAGAGAAAGGATCACCTCCAAAAGATTTTATTACTCAATTTTTTAAGAAACCTCCTATTGTTAATAAGTCAAAGAAATCTCCTATGTTGGAAGCCCTAGGAAATGATATCAACAAATGAAATTTCATTATGGCTGTGGCTTAAGCACAGACCAAGGGGAAGTTGGTCGATCTTTCGCCATTGGATTTCACCATGTAGTAGCATGACATAGGGCCCTTGATGCATGACACTAAAGTTAGAATGTGGAGATTCCTCAATCAACATGTAGACAAGGAGCTATAGGAGCTAAAGATCTCCAAATCCCAGCTCAAGACCTCCCACAAAGAATTGACTAAGTATCTCAAGGATTTATTTTCTCTAATTACTAGTCATGTAGGAGAGTCATCTAACTAAAGTCCTTTCAACCCTTCTACAAAATAAAATAAGTCCCTACTCACAAAGCTTTAGAAAGAAAGGAATTTTGGCTAGATTGGGCACAAATGAATTGAATTTATGAAGGTAAGGGGTGGGTCTTCCCCTGATCAAGGAGTTCGATGCCCTTTGTATAAGGGTCATGAAATTAAAGGAGATCATGTTTAGTAATCTTGAGTCCCTCAAGACAAGTATAGATAAGTATAAAGACTCCATGTCTATACTACATAAACAATGAAGGTCAATAGTGATCTTGGTTTGGGAATTATGAAGAATGGAGATGAACCTCTATCTTACTAGATGTGGTCTCTCAAATTCATGAGAGAAAGCATGGTTAAGGCCAAAAAATAATTGAAGAAGATATGTGAGTAAGTAAAAAAGATAGAAGAAACTATTTTTAGATATCTTTGGGAGCTACACACTGAGTCCCATGTGAGCAAAAATGATAACGTGTAACATATGAAGACTGCCTACCAAGACTTCATTGATGAATTGGTTTGCCCCATCAACTTCCAAGCCTTCGAGATGCTTGCAAAAGTGTCAAAAAAGATTCAAGTTTGATCTGATGTCATAGAAGGGTTTGTTGCCCATCACAACTCATGGATGATTTAATTAGATAATGTGTTAATTCATAATGCCAATAATCTTGCAACTATCATTGGGGTGATGAAGAGACACAAAACAAGCTAGGAGGAAGCCAAAATGATGAATGATGGAAGCCAAAGTGCTCTTCAACTCACCAATACTAATTATTTATACATTCTAGCATGACAAGTGTCATCTTTCCTATTTTTGCCTTCTCTTTTGTCTTCTCAAAATTGTAATCTTTGTAACAACTAGAAGTAAAAGGTCCTATATGTAATGCTTCAAGAATTAATGAAAGGATTAGTAAATTTTGGTGTCAATTTTTCTCCTATTACTGAGACAACTAAGCGAGTCTTGAAATTTATCATCAAATTTATTGTTCATTTCATTGCATGTTTCTTTCTATATTTGGTAAATTAGGATATGACAAAGAGTGAATCATTAAGTTTAAATTTTTTTGAGCTTTGATGGTTGTTGGTAATCTTATAGTTACTAAGGTTTTAGTTGTATCATTGTTTCATCTATTTATAAATGCATATAGGATTAGGATAACATAATTAATCTTTTAGTTGGATAGATGCATGTAGGAGTTGATAGAAAAAGTGTTGAAGGGGTTGTAATGCTCTAATAGTTGTGACCATAGTTGAACTAGAGATTAAAAACTAGCTTGTGTCTTTCATGGTGATGGAAAACTCAATAATGGCATCTTGTTCTCTCTAGTTAAGCACATACCCATTTTTAGAATATGATAAAAAAAAAAATTGAGAATATTTCTAGAAGGGAGTTATACCTTTAAAATTCAGAGGGAAGTGAAAGAAGAAGAAAAAAGAGAATACAATTCCCATTTGATGGTAGTGGATTGTTCTCCAATCATTGGGAAAGAGAGTATGGTTTTCTATTAAGAAAAGAAGGTAAGAAATGTTAACCAAAAATATCATAAGTAGAACATAATGGGGGAGACAAATTATAATAGTCAAGTGCCTAAAGAGCACCATTCAAGAGGAGCTAATAAAGCATATCATCTACCCTCCATCTCAATTTAAAATGTTTAGAGAAGGTGGAAAACTTACATGAGGGGTAACATCACGATTACCATAAGATATAATAGCCAATTCCAAAAAAAGATTTTTCTATGAAGATAAGTCACTGTATTTGGGACTAGGAGTGATTAATAATTATTGAGAAATAATATATCAATAGTCTCATATAAATCACCAAGAATATCTTCTTCATCTTGATTAATAGTAATAGAATCCAAGATACAAATAGTATTATCATGTTTATATGTTTTAACTTTGTTCAAATGCACTTCTTCCACAATCTTAGTCATCGGATGGTGAAAGGGAAGAGAGGTAGAAGGGATATGATAAATACATGGGAAAGATTTATCTTTAGCTTCATGTTTATTATGATGATCACATGCACATCAATTGTGTTTGGTTTTGAAAGAGAATTTAGGTGGGGTAGGATAATAAAGGAAACCATTACAATTTTGAATCCATACCTTATATGTATCATATAAATCCTATTGAAATTATTTATTAAAAGGTGTTCTTCAATTATAACATTCACCATAAAATAAGGTTCAACTAAAACAACATGGAAATAAATACCAACCACCTTAGTGGTAATGTAAAGAGGATCATCAAGTGCTTTAATAATCTTGACAAGATCAAAGGTATTTCAAGGTTTAGGTTGAGATTGAGGTTTTGGTGGAGGTTGTGTCTTAGGTTTAGGTTGGAAATTCTCAACATGACTAAAAATATGGTTGGATTCTTCAAATTTATTGTCATAAACAATACGAGAAAAGGAAGAGGGTTTGGAAATAGTATTCATAGAAGAAGATGTAATGGATTAGTATATTTTTTTAAGTTCTAATTAGGGGTTGAAAAAATTTTATTTCCATGATTTATATCAACATCACAAGGTATATAATTAGAGTCAATGTGACCTTGGATAACATTTTTCAAAGAATATAACCTTTTAGTATCATGATCATGTTGTAAATGATAATTTGAAAATAAGCATTGGAATAAAAGGATATAGAAAGAGGTCTTCTTGGGTAAAGTGGTTGTATGGTATGAAGCTTGGGTATGTTATCATTAATAAAATCCACCATAACATTATGTAAAGATTCAAACAAAAAATTACAATCATGATTAGGTTTAAAAATAGAGAATAATAGAGACATCACTCATATCAATGTATTCAATATCCGTTGGAGTATTTCCCTCAAGTTGACTAATTTATGGTTGATAATGATGAATCACTACACATAATTGTGAGAAGGAAGTAAAATCAGTAATAAGAATCTTATCTCTAACATCCTTTTACAAATTAGAAATAAATATCATTTCAATATCAATATCAAGAACGCAATAAGAAATTTCAAAATACAAATGTTTGAATCTACCAATAAAGTCACCAAATTTTCTTTAAATCCTTGTTTAAAATGTGTCAAGTCACTCAAATAAATTTAAGGAATAATATTATTTTTAAATTATTGAATGAAATCATTGGATTATTTTTTTAAATAATCAATGGAATAAAAAGTAAAGAATAATACCATTGCAAGGTTTTGTCTTGAAAGGTCCTAGTGAAAAAATTAGTCACGACTCTATAGTCATGAAAGAAATTATTACACAAGGTTTGAATGGATTCAAGATGAGTCATAGTATTAACCTTACTGTTATAAGTCTCAAGATGAGGGATCTCAATGTTTTGAGAGATAACAAATCAAGTAAAGTATAAGGACAAAGGATTAACAATATTGAACATGTTAGAATCTTAAATTTGGATTGAGTCAATGAAGTAAGTTATTGTCACAAGGAGGAAGCCATTCGAGATACACTATTGATAGTGTAATATATATAAGAAGTGATAATAAGAGATACATTATCATTATTGTGAAAGTTATAGGAAGCAAAAGGCATATTGGAAGAGATATGAAGCATAGTGGTAGTGGTTGGAGGAGGACTCAAATATGTAGAGGGAATACTATGATAGGAAAGCATAGATGAAGGAACTGAAATGAGAGAGAAAATTATAGAAAGAGTGGGATTATGGACAATCATGGTGTTAGGATTGGAAATTTGAGTTGATCTGATTTCGTAACAAGAGGTGGTACCTAAGTAGGGGCACTAGTAATAGAAGTGGAAATTGGTAGGGAAGTGTTAATACTTGTAGAAGGAGTAGAATATCCCATCTCATGAGACTGATCCACTAAAGGTTTGACATTATTATAAACAAGAGGGTAATTCTATATTCTTCATTTTGAATAATTTTTCTTACAATTTCTATAGTGGATGCGATGTTATGATTATAATTTTCTTGAACTAGCCAACTTTCCAATTTTTCCACTTCATTGGTAAAATTTTGGACTTGACTAGGTGGAAGGTGTGAGGAATCATCATCATGGGAAAAATGAAAGGAATTATTTTCCATTCTAGGATTTGGATCATGAGGGAGAATTTTGGTCTCATCAAGATTCCTAGGAAAGGACTAATCAAGACCAAAAGAACCCACAAGTCTAAAAATTACTCTAATTATAATTCTATAGGTGGTGGAAATATAAGAGGAGTAACTGAGAGAGGAGGGGTGAATCAATTACCACAAAAAATAAAATCCAATAACACTTAAGATGTCAATATAATACAAAACAAAACCAAAACTATGCTAAAACATAAATACTATTGAAACTCGATTAACACAAGAACACTTGGTTTACACTAAGAATTGTTGTCACATAATAAACAATGAAATAATCACTTCTTAAGATGTTTAGTGTGTTTAACCTTAATTAACTTACTTGTAGAAACATAAATCAAATACCATGAATACAAGAGACACCAATATTTAATGTGGAAACCCAATTTGGGAAAACCACCAATTGTAACTAATTACTGTTTTTCACTCTTTTGAAGTGAGCCCTATTAGGAGCCAACCTTGTTAAAGGTTTAAAAACACATTATTTGTTGTGATCCTATTAAAGGATTTATTCCACCTTGTTAGGAGTGGCCTTGTTAGAGGTCTTCAAACACTTCAACCTAGAAATCCCACCTTGTTAGAGGATTTGGAAAATAGCTATTAGGCTAACTTTGTTAAAAGATTTGATTTACTACTACAATTATTAGAGAGTAATAATGACTTGACCTAATTGCTGATGAAATTGTCTTTTCTGATTTTAAATATCTACTTGATACTCCTTGATCAAAATGTTCTTTTCAGCTTGATCAACTCAAATAATCTAATATCCAAGAAAGAATGCTACACCACTAGTGCTCTTCTTGTCATCAACACTTCTTTCCCAATCAACACCAATGAATGCTTTCAATTCAAATTTGTCTCCTTTCTTATACTACAAACCATACTCTTTAGTACCTTTCAAATATCTCAAGTTTCTTTTCACTTCTATCATATGATTTTCCTTAGGATTAGCAGAGAATCTGGATACCATACCAACTACTAATGTAATATTAGGTCTTGTGTGCACTACATACTGAAGTTTTCCAATCATTGATCTATATATAGTCAAGTCTATCTCCTTGGAATAATAATTTTTGGAAAGCTTATTTCCAGTAGACATAGGTGTTGCAACTAGTCTAGAACCTTCCATTCCAATTTTTTTGATATCTCCTTGATGTATTTTGATTGAGTGATGTAGATACCATCCTTCATCTATTGAATTTGCAAGCCAATAAAGAATTTAATCTCTCAAAATTGACATTTCAAATTCTTTACTTTATTTCCATAGAAAAAGATTTATACAAGTCATCATTTCAAGGAAATAATGTATCATCAACAAAGATTTCTAACAACACTATCTTCTTATTTGGTCCTTCTTTGATGTATAGGCTAATTTTTATCATCAGTCCTTTGAAAATCAATATTTATGAGATAATTATATAATCCTTTATATTAGGCATTGGGGGCTTGTTTGAGACCATACAAGGCTTTATGTAATCTGCAAATTGTATCCCTTTTGTTAGGATCTATGAAACCTTATGGTTGCCCAATGTATACTTCCTCTTCTAAGATTCCATTCAAGAATGTTGATTTCACATCCATCTGATATACTTTGAATCCTTTGTGTGCTACATATGCAAGTAGTTTTCTAAAACCTTCTAGTCTTGCAATAGGAGCAAAAGTTTCTCCAATCAATACCATCTTGTTAGGCATAACCTTTGCAAATAACCTTGCCTTGTTTATTAAAACTTCTCCATTCTCATTCAACTTATTTCTGAATAGCCATTTTGTGCCAATTACATTCTTGTCCTTGGGTCTCGGAACAAGATTCCAAGATTTGTTCCTTTCAATCTGATAAATCTCTTCATTTATTATTTCAATCCAACTTTCATTTTCTAATGCATCTCTGTTGGTGTAAATACATATTTACTATTTACACTTACTTAAGTTTACTTAGGTTAATGCATTATTTTATTATTTATTTAGGTAAGACACTTAGGAGTTTGTGTACTCTCATGAGTTGTCATGTTGACAACACAGAAGTACGCAACTCTAATTTAGCACATGGTGTCTACAACATCAGAGTTTGCATCATTCACTGAGTTGTCATGTAGATAACACAGTTATTCACACTCCCTTTTTAGCACATGTTGTCTACAACATAAATTTGTGTGCTACACCATTGTAGGCTTATCCTCTCATCATCACACTTACTTCTGTGCTTAATGGAGGATAACCCATATCTAGTGGATATGTGCTTGGTTGTATGACTTATCATGTTGCTGACTTCTATGCATTCTAGAAGCTCTCCAGAGGCCTTTATATACAGGCACTCCTAGTGTACTTTTATATTGCATATTGAATGAATATATTTTCATTCTAATCATACTCTCTTTGGTCTACTATTGTACTTGTGTTTGAGTTCCTTGGTCTTGGGTGAATTCTGCCCTTAGGCAAATTCTTACTTGGTATCAGAGCTTGGAGAGATTCTCATCACTAGCCATTCAAGACCATAGTTGCTTCAACACCTTGACCTGAATCTAGAGAATCTACAAAAATTGGGAGCATCTAGAGCCAGATTTGACCTTGCCATTGTATTCAGAATGTCAATTCAGTGAAGATCAACTATAAATTTTCCTATGTTGGCTAAAGTTGATCATAATGCAAATTTTTTTTTCAAACCAGCACCCGAAGGCACTGATTTGCAAATTGGGTATGATCTAGTTTAATTTGTGAATTTATATCAGATATTTTTTTAATTCTCTACAATTATTTTGAATTGGGTTTTTTCAAAAAAAAATTAGTAGAACTAGGCAGTCACACCCTGGCTCTGCAATTTCAAAGGAATATTTTGTTGTATAGGGGAATATTCTCTTTGGCACAATCTAAATCTGGTGGGCATCTACATTTAAATTATGCTTCATAGTGGACAGTCATACCACATCCACCAATCGTATCCAAGTTCTAGCAAGCACATTTGGAAACTGATGGTTTTAATTACCTCCCAACAGATTGCTTTGTGCTATGCTTCGTGTGCTTTGACTTAAAAATAGTGGAGACTATTTATTCCCACTAAATGTATGATAAATCCCACAAAATATGACAATCATGAAACAAGCTTTGGTGATGGAGAAAAAGTCTGATCCTGCAAAAGACTACTCATGGAAAACAAATATCTAGTACCTACCGAACTCATCTTTGGCACCTATTGTGGTGTACATTTTGGCTTTGATGGTAGTGAAGCTCCATGTGGCATCAATGATATCCACCATGTGTCTCCAGATAGGCCACATTTTCTCATACTTGTTTGCCACAGTGTACACAATCAGGGCCCATATCTGCAACCATTTGGTAGTAGAGTTTGTGATTATGCTCGCACATGTTAGCAAATATAGTCAGTTGCCATGTATCCGACACATCATTTTACACATTAGTAGGTGACTATACCACCTACGAAAATATTCCAATTAGTAGTCCAACTCGATAGTTGTACAATATGTCACCCAATTTGTACGTGACACGTGGTAAGCTATACTTTTTTGTACAGTGCTGACATCATCAAGAGGACCCATTTTTACATACATTATCAAATCCATGACCCTAACTCTTATGACTATTTAACCATCATTCTAGGGCCAATTTGAACTATAGTGATGATTGTATAACTATCAAATTTAACCCTATCTTTTGCTGAAGCAAACCCTCTCCAAATTGAACTTTTATTCTGCTGTCCAACTTTGGGAGGCCACATCTCAGTCATCTGGACTCCAAATCAAGTGCAATTTTTTTCAAAATTGGGTAGAATTTCTTAAATTTTTTAGTGGTATATCTCTTTTCTAGTTTTGGTGCATGGATTTATCAGAGATTGTGTCTTTTGGCAACTGTACCTATCCAATCCTACATTTTAGAACTTCAAATGCTCCGTACAGGCACATCTAGACTCAAAAATAGGTTCCATTTTTTTGAAAGTGTGTTATTTTTCATCTACTTTCTAGAACTACAATTATATTGTAGGGTTGTGTGGACAAAAGTGTCACTTTTAGAAATAGGGCCTTTCTTTTCTTTGTATTGCTTCAAATTGTTGTACATTGTAAAGTTCTAGATTTGTAATCCATTACGAGGTTGTAACAAGAAAAATTAGATGTCCACAAAGGCCAAAATTGGCAAGTGGCCCTTGTAATCACACTACTTATAAGGTGCCAAAAGCATCTATTTTGGGGGGGTTTCTTGATTAAGTGAAAAGGGTGTGGGGTGCTCTTGGTGTTGCGTTCTTTCTTTTCTACAATTTTCTTTCATTTTCTACATTATGAGAAATTTTTAGTTTCCAAAATTAACTCCACATAACTATGCTACATGGTCCATCAAAATGTGGTATCATTTAATGCACAATGGAGTTTCTCAATATATAGATGGTACCCTTCCTAAACCAATAGGTGATAATGTATCAGCAAGTGATATTTCAGCTTGGGTGACAATGGATAGGAAAGCCTTAGGTGATATATGTTTGGGGGTTGATGACAAGATCATGGATCAAATTAAGAAGTCTTCTACATCCAAGGAAGCTTGGGATACCCTCAAAAACCTATATGGTAAAGTGTCTAAAGAGGATGTTTTCAAAATTGAAGATGAGCTTGTCTCCTTAGATCCTAAGTCATTTGATTTAGTACATGATTTCATCATTAAGGTGAATGAACTAAGTACAAAGCTTACAGATTGTAGGAGTCCTATTAAAGATGACAAATTGATCTATCTTATTCATAACAAGTTGCTATCAGAGTATTCCACATTTGTTTCTTCTTATAACACCTCAAATACTACATTAGGATTTGCCTATAAGAAAGTCTCTTTTGATGAATATGTTGATCTGTTGGATACAAAAGAAAAGAAGTTGATATCAATGAGGATTCTCAATTCATCTAAGTCTAAATCATTGGTGGCCAATAATGAGGGTTCTCAAAATTCAGCTGGACAATCTTCAAATAAAGGAAAGAGTAAGAATAAGAAGTGGAAAAAGAACAAATCAAAGGATGCAAAAAAGACAACACCACAATCCAATCAACAAGACAAGTCTTCCTTGAATTCCAATAAGAAGAGGTACAACAATAAGGAGAAGAAAAAGTGTGCCTATTGCAAGAAAATGGGTCATGAAGAACATGAGTGTTATCATAAGAAGATTGATGAGTTGACCAATATCATGAAGAAACATAATGTTCCATTTCCTAATTCTTACAAGGTGAAAGGGTCTTCTTTAGATTCAAAGGGAAAAGGGAAAGCACTCATGGAAAATACAAATTCTTCAATGGAATGGATCCTTGACTCAGGTGCCTCATATCATATGGGTTCTTCAAAAGGGGATTTTTCTTCAATGAAGTAGTCAAAGGTACCACACATCTTCGTAGGAGGTGATACCAAAATGGAAGTTGAAGGGAAAAGAAATGTGGAAATGGAAAATGGAGAGTTTCAAGATGTTCTCTATGTTCCAAACCTAAGTTCAAATCTCCTATCACTCTACCAAATCACTCACCTTGGAAATGGACATAGAGTTGAGCTCCTTCCTAACTCAGTATAGGTGCATAGTCTAAAAGATGATTCCTTAGTTGCAGTGGAGAAAGTGAATCATGACAAAAGGTTTTACTCTTTCTCCCATTTTGTGCCCAAGTCTTGTTCATTGGCCTTGTTAACACAATCAAATTCAACAATCAAATTATGGCATGAGTGGTATGGGCATCTTTCCTTCTGCTATCTTCAGCAACTTTGTACAAAAAGAATGGTCAAAGGTCTACCCCAAATCAACTTTTCCATAGGTGAATGTGTAATAGATTAAGTGGATATGCATCCAGAGGGGAAGTTACAGAAAGGGAAGTCTTCAAGAGCACCAGTTGTTGTATAGATGGTTCACATGGTATTAACAGGATCTTTTGTAGTGACATCAGTCAGCCAGGGTCACTATATACTTACTTTCATTGATGACTTTTCAAGATACACTTGGGTCTACTTTCTTCATCATAAGAATGAAGTGTTGGACAAGTTTCTAGCCTTCAAGACTCATGTTGAACAAAAATTTAGAAAATCCATCAAAGTTCTAAGAATGGACAATGGAAGCATGTATGTGAATAGAAGACTTAAAGACTTTTGCAAACTTTAGGTAATTGATCTTCATAATCTGCCAGCATTCAGTTTGGATAAGACAAATGTCATAGCATTGAGGATCCAAACTCTTAAGTCTATGGAAAGTTACATGATACAAGCCAAGTCTCTAGATCCATCACTTGAAGTTGAAGCAATTAGTAGTGTCAGTCACATTCTTAATCATCCAACCTTAAGATGGCAAGACTCTTTTTGAGGCATGGTGCGACATAAAACCTATTGCAACACACTTCAAAGTCTTTGGTTATCCAACATGGGCAAAGATATCTTTCAGGGGATGCAAGGCATAGTCATTTCAACCTTGTACTTTCATTGGTTATGAAGATGATGTGAAGGCATACAAACTATTGGATCCAGAGACCTATCATATCTTTTTGGAGAAGGATGTATACTTTGAGGAAATTTCACCAAGCTTATCCTCTAATCCTCTCCGCACATCATATCATGTGGAAAATGATAGTGAAACCAACCATAGTGCTTCAATAGATTTAGATATGTGGGGTTTTATTGATAGTTGGAGTGAGAGGTCACATCATCAGTATATTCCACATGCATATATCGCTACAGTGATAGGTCCAACATAGCAGGGTACATCTAGTCTTCTAGGTCCAACATTAATGATAGATTTGGGGGACAGTATTGATGATCTTCCTCTTCTTCTTGATGTAGAAAATTCTTCTTCAATTGTCATGAGGGATCCATCTAACCCTCTTGTTCATTCTCTACATGATCAATCATTACAGGTTGAAGTGATTGTGGATACTTATGATCAGCAGGTGCGGAATGGTTCTTCATCAACTAAGGAGATAGACAGTTCTTTGAGACAAGTTCTTCAACCAGTTGAGCAAGTTTTAGAGAGATCACTTACCTATGGGATTCTTTCCACACATAGTAGAAGTATCTCATTTTTACCCTTGGCCTTGTTTCTTCCCAAGGGGAGGAACACCATTCTATAGTCTTGGATCAACTTCTTCATCGGAGCAGTCACTAGTTAGCATTCTTCTTTGCGGGGGGGAGCCTATCTTGCCTCTCTTCCTCTACTCATTTTTCTCTTATGTATATACTAGATGTATGTCATAATGGGGGGTCTTGATTACTCCATCCATCCATACATCATGTGTTTTTCATCTCTCTTTTTGGGGGAGGATTTTTCCAATGAGGTTTTGCCTCTTTCTCCAGTTTATGAGAGATTGTTTTTCATTATGTACATGGATAACTAACATGGCCTAGTAGCTAGGACCCATCTTTCATTGCATCCTAGATTTCATAAGCTTAAGGGCATTCCCCTAAGTTGCACTTAAGGGGGGGTGTTGGTATAAATACGTATTTACTATTTACACTTACTTAAGTTTACTTAGGTTAATGCATTATTTTATTATATTGTATTATTTTATTATTTTTTTAGGTGAGACACTTAGGAGTTTGTGTACTCTCATAAGTTGTCATATTGACAACACAAAAGTATGCAACTCTAATTCAGCACATGGTGTCTACAACACTATAATTTGCATCATTCATTGAGTTGTCATGTAGATAACATATTTATTCACACTCCCTTTTTAGCACATGTTGTCTACAACATAAATTTTCATGCTACACCATTGTAGGCTTATCCTCTCATCATCGTACTTACTTTTGTGCTTAATGAAGGATAGCCCATATTTGGTGGACATGTGCTTGGTTGTATGACTTATCATGTTGCTGATTTCTATGCATTCTAGAAGCTCTCCAGAGACCTTTATATACATGCACTCCCAGTGTACTTTTATATGGCATATTGAATGAATATATCATCATTCTGATCATACTCTCTCTTTGGTCTACTACTGTTCTTGTGTTTGAGTTCCTTGGTCTTGGGTGAACTCTGCCCTAAGGCAAATTCTTACAATCTCTAATAGTTTTAGGTTCAAAATCAGTAAGAAAACATGTACCTTTTAATGTTTCCCTTTTTATTGTGCCTTTTGACTAATCTCCAATGATTTTTTTAGGTGCATGATGCCTTCTGACATATTCAACAAGTCACAAATCCTTCTTTTTAGATTTTGGACTTGTTTCACCCAGTCCACCTTGCTCAAAATGATCTTCTGAATCATGCTTGGGTCCCACTATCTATGACTTAGGTCCATCAAATGGCTCTTTTTGTAGTGGTTGAAACACAGGTCCTTTTGACTAAGAATTTGGTCCTTCAAAATGAGACTCGAGTTGTATTGGTTGCAACTCGAGTTGAACTGGGGATTTTGAGGACTTAGGTGTTGAAGATTGCTGATTTACTAAAGCATCTAGAAAAGTATTAGGTTCATAATAAATAAATTCCATGTAGTTTTTAGGTTCATTTCTAGTTTTTTCTTCACATTCTTCTACAAATTCATCAATCTCTACATGTGTACTTTCTATAACTTTGTGAGTAGATAGATTCAAACATTTGTATTGAGTATCCCAAGAATATGCCTTCATCACTTTTCACGTCAAAATTTCCTTTTCTTGACTCCTTTAGGATGTAACATTTTCTTCCAAATATTTTTAAATAACAAAAAATACGTTTATAGCCATACCATAATTCATAAGGTGTTTGATCTAAGTCCTTCTTTAGCTGAACTCATTTCAAGGTATGAACTATTGTGTTGATTACTTCCTTCTAGTATTTGATAGAAATATTCTTCTCTATCATCAATTTCCTTGCACAATCCATAATTAATCAATTTTCCATTCTACTTCAAGATCATCACTAGAACCATCTTCATCCTCATTGTCATACCTCTTTCCTTTAGATTTTGTAGCTTTCTTCTTGAGTGATAGTTTATCTTGAAATGTAGACTCAATGTTAGCAGAGTTGGGAACATAATTATCAAAGTTATCTAACTCAAAGGCTATCAACCTTCTCACTAGTGCATCTAAAGTTCTATCATTGCTAGGGCCACATCTCATTTCTTGAATAGCTGAAACTCTAATTGCGTAAATAAGAATAATTGTTCTAAGTACCTTTTTGAGCACTATTAAATCATAAATTTTCCCAGCTAAGGCTCCCATTGCACTCACACTATATTTGATTCTTTCACTATACTGTGCAATGTTCTCATCTTCTTTCATCTTCATTTGATAAAATTTACCCCTAAGACTTTTTTCCTTAGCTCTCCTTACATTGCCACCACCTCCATAGATATCTTTTAGCTTGTTCTACATTTCATGAGTAGTAGAAAAATCTTTGACTTCATCAAATTTAACACAATTGAGAGTGGAAGAAATGTCAATCATCTACAATACAATCCACAGTCAAAGTTCTAGTAGGTGCCACATATTTTTACTCTAGGTATTTCAATCCTATTTCACCAATGGTTTCTAAATAGAGCTTCATGAGTACCTATCATGCTTGGAAGTTATCTTTGTTCATCCTAGGAATCTCCCTTCTATAAGGCATCTTGATCTTTAGCTTAGGTTCTTGAAACCTTCTTTGCAAGCACCAAAATCTCTAATACCAATTGTTGGAAATATAAGAGGCATAATTGAGAGGGAAAGGGTGAATCAATTACCACAAAAAAAAATCCAAGATTCCTTAAGATGTCAATACAAAATTAAAACTCTTCTAAAATTGAAATACTGTTGAAACTCTGTTAACATGGGAACACTCAGTTTACACTAAGAATTGTTGTCACTTGGTAAAGATTGAAATAATCACTTCTTAAGATGTTTAGTGTGTTTACCCTTAATTAACTTAGTTGTAGAAACATAAATCAAATAACATGAACAAAAGAGATACAAAGATTTAACGTAGAAACCCAATTTGGGAAAACCACCAATTGCAACTAGTTATTATTTTTAAGTCTTATGAAGTGAGCCCTTTTAGGGGCTAACCGTATTTAAGATTACAAAGAACACTATTAGGTGTGACCCTGTTAAAGGATTTAGTTCACCCTATTAGGAGTGGCCTTGTTAGAGGTCTTCAAACACTTCAATCTAGAAATGTCACTTTGTTAGAGGATTTGGCAAATAGTTGTTAGGCTAACTCTATTAAGAGATTTGATTCACTACTACAATTATTAGAGAGTAACAATAACTTGATCTGATTTCTGATATAACTATATTTGCTGATTTTAGATCTTTATTTAGGCTTGAATAGCTGATCCTCCTTGATCAAAATGTTCTTTGCAACTCAATGAACTTGGATACTCTTATATCCTTCAAATTTTCTTCCTTAATTTATCTTTTTAATCCTATCATACTTACAGTTCAATCCTCAACTTGAACTTATATTTATATGATTTAACTTGTCAAGTTAGCTTGAATACACTTTCAAACAAATAATATTCATCCCTTGAGTTGGCTAGAACTAACCAACAAAACTCTTAGATCAAATATGTTGATACAGGAAAATCCTTCATTAACTAACCCAAATTGGTCAACACTAACTTAGAAAAGACTTTCCTTCAGACTTCCTTTGTTAACCAAGTGAGCTTAGTTAACACTAGTTCCATGCCAAATTTCCTTTGATAACTAAGTGAACTCAGTTAACACTAGTTTTGTGATGTCTTTCCTGGAATGCTTGACATACATAGGAAACTTCCTTTAACACTCGAGTGAGCTCGACTAACACTAGTTTCTCAGTAAAAGCCTTGACATTTGTGTAACATCAGAGACAACATAAAATTAAATAATTGGATTCAACAATAGGTGGGATTCAAACTGATGAATCTCATGCAAAAAGAGATAAAATAACAATGTAGAAAATATGTAATGTGGAGATATAATATCATGATTCATCCAAAGTAGATCTATAAATTAAGGTATGAAATCATAGCCATAGACCAATGCAATGAAGATACAATATGAGATCTAGTTATCAAAGGAAACCAATGAAATGCAATTTTTTTTTAATGCTCTCTTTTATGATTCAAAAATATAAATAAATTAATGCATACAAATATGTAAAGTTAATGTAAAAGAAAACTAACTATATGCATACAAAGGAACAATTTAGATCTAGCTAAGAAAGGGAATCTAACACTAAAATCAAAATAGAGAGTAAGATGTTGGGTTCACTAAAATGTAACATAAAAATAAAGAGAATATCAATATTTAAAGGGGGAAAACAAGAGAATGAGGATTTGTTAAGATGTGTATTTTGATTTCTCCTTATTTTATGTATTACATTAGGAAAAGTGAAAGAGAGGTCTTCAAGGATATTATTTCAAATGGTTCAAATTAAATTGATACTACCCGAGATGAAAGTGATGCCAATCTTAAATCTCAATCCTTTTCTAAGGCATAGACTCATTTTATCTCTTTCTAAGTGATGTTCACTCCCTTTATTATTTTGTTAATGATTGATTGGATTATGTGTTTACTATCATAAATAAATTGACCAATTAAGATGTAAGTAATGGAGAACACATATGCTAGAAAATAACTTGAAATGGGTCAAACCTAAAACATAAAATTAAGCACTTTGAAATATAGAAATAAAAATTTACCTTGAGGATAAATAGGATGAATTAATTCAAATATGAGAATTAGGTAGCATATAGTAACTAAAATTGAAATAGATTAGGATTTGAGACATGCAAATTTGATATCTACCACATCTAAAAAGCTACAGGTATCTAGGTAGGGATGGCCTAGAGGTCAATAATCAACTAGAGATCATGGATGAATTTTTTCAAAGATGAGGTTATCTTTGACAAGATATGCACAAAATTATGATATCTAGAGCTTCATCTGCAACTTGAAACCCTAGTTCCATGATCTTCATCTACACTCAAGAAAAATGATATTTTTATAGGGGTAAGAGGATTTTCTTGTTCAAGCCCTAGTTGATAAATCAGCCTTAAAATAAAAAATATTAAAAAATGAAGATAATGTATGTATTCACCTCACTTGTTAAATATCTATGAATGGATCTAGATCTTCTATATGTATGAATTCTTTTATAAATATGTAAAATGATAATGTAAGATGTCTCCACAAACATAATAGATCTAAAAGTTTTGAATGATAGACCCATAAATGTAACTATTCTCTCGAATGTTAAAGGTTTTTATAATTGAATACTCCTTGAATGGATTATTCCATGAATGGATCTTCTTTATCAAATTGGCAGTATGGATTCTCATAGACAATAGTGAATTCTAGTGGACAACCAAATGAAGTGAGTAAGCCCTCTTTTATAGTGATTTGGGAATTAAAATAGAAAGGCCTAACTACAATGAGTGGGAAGGAAATTGAAAAACCTAAAATTGGTGTGGGATCTAAGCTAAAGCACCTCACATGAGGTCCAAACTCATCCCTTAATAAGGAGTTGGAGATGAGTTTGTCCCTTACCTAGAAGTAAGGGCTAACCTCGTCCTTGACATTGTGGTTTTTGGACTTTAGGATGTGCATCAGGATCTCAAAGATGGAAAATACATGATTAAAAAGAAGGGTAGAAACTTGAGAAAATACAATATTTTGAGCATAAGTGCACTAATGGACCTAGGAGATCATTAAAGAGAGGGGAAAAAGTTATTACAAAGAAAGTGTATACTTTTTAAGATAGTACACTATCAAAAAAATTCATGATAGAAATGGGGAGGGAGGATCCTTGTTCCTAAGGCCTTTCTAAACTTTAAATAAGATCCAAGGAACCCCACTAAGCATAACCAAGAAGTGCAATGCCTCCACA
The DNA here is from genome assembly GCA_028749045.1 of Cupressus sempervirens. Taxonomy (NCBI): domain Eukaryota; kingdom Viridiplantae; phylum Streptophyta; class Pinopsida; order Cupressales; family Cupressaceae; genus Cupressus; species Cupressus sempervirens. The sequence continues at coordinate 710,175,478 of CM053792.1, forward strand.
CATTCTTGAATTATATCAAAACCTTTTTTAATGAAGCAAAGGTTTAAGTGAGTGTTTTATAGAAAATTACAATTAGGTTTATTATAAGATTTATAGATGTCAAGCTTTAAAAAAAATCCCTATAACTCTTAATTTATCCATGAAGTGGATAATTTCATGAGTGGAAATGATAACATAAAGAATTATCAAACCCAACACAAAGCCTTTTTGATAGTGCTAATAAACTTGGTAAGTAGTAGCTTGATCATGTTCACCAACACGACCTTTGATAGAATCTTATAATTGGTATTTTATTATTATGGGTCTAAAATTGAATATACTCTTTGGGTCCTAAGATTTGGGAAAAATGAAAATGAAAGTGATGTTTAGATTCTTTAATAGTTTTCCAGTTGTAAAGAAGTCTCTCACTTGCCTAGTGACATAAAAACTAACAATACTTGAAAACTCCTTAAAGAAGGTAGGAGGGAACCCATTAGTTTTTAGGCCCTCGTATGGACCCATAGAAATGCTAACATAATAGACTTCCTCCATATAAATATGTGATAGAATATATCCTTCATTAACATCCATAATGCTAAATGGGAGTTGGCTTAGGAGTCTATCTTATTACAAATCTTGATTACTCCTACCACCACATTCTGCATAGATTTACATGAAGAAATTAGCAACAATTTCACAAATTTGGGTATCATTAGTGATCTCTTTTCCATGCTAATTAATTAAGATTTTGATTATATTTCTCCTATTATAATTTCTTTCAATACAATGGAAAAAAGAGAAAAGTCCTATTTTGTTTGTTTAACCATTGAATGCTCGACCATTGCTTCTACTATATTTCCTCAGCCAAATTTTCCTTCCATTTGTTCTTATAATCCTCTTCCTCAAAGTGGAGGAATTGATAAGTGATGTAGAGGAAAGGGTGATGGACCTTTTACACAAGATAGGTTATTCAAATTTGGCTTACAAACCCACAACTTCCTAAAGTGCTTAAATGGCTTTAAGAGACTCAACCCAACCAAGATGACTCTAAACAAAAACCAATGATGGATTTGAGTTATTTAAGGTATATAAGGATATATTAAAGTTATTTCAAGCTTTCTTGACCTATCTTCCACTCACGAAGGCAAAAAGACTCAAAACTAGCCTAATGAGGCCTATAAATCAGCATTTAGCCCTTTTTGTCTTCAAAAAAAAAACTTTCTTGAAACACATGGAAAAATAAAACCATATTCAAATACCCTTTTGCATAGTTTTTAACATACCTTAAGATTAGGTATTGGTATTTTTGGCAAAATAAGAGTATTCAACCCGTAACCCTACAAATACACTCAAAAGTTGATGATTTTACAAAGAAACTACCATTTAAACATATCCCCAAGGTCTCAACTCTTGGAAAATATCAAGAAATGTTCCAAAACCTCTAAATATAAAATGAATTTGACTCAAAACATGTAGAACACTAAAAGCCCCAATTTGGTTGCTTCAAACCCTTGTTTTGAGGGTTTCTCCAATCTCACTCTTCCAAACCTTTCCAAGATCAATTTATGATTAATTAACCATTAAATACACCATATAAAACTATTCCAATCATAAAAATACCATGCTATTCAGCCCAAACTCCTACTGCTACACTTGTACCATCGTTTTCAATGGGAAAATACCTAGCTACAACATTGTGATCACACTCTCAATCAATTTTCTGCATGTATCAAGTTAGATCATATGATAAAAGGTTATTATGCATCATTAAATGGATTCTAGGCCTTTGAGTCCATGGGATGGGCATTAGTTACCAAGAAAGCTTGAAAACAATGAAAGGAAAATTCAGAAATTCAAACTACTTTGCTAATCATGAAAGTACAGTCATTGAAAATGACTCTCAAACCCTCTTAAACATGAAAAAATGTCCTTCAATAACCTACTAAATATTCCAAATATATTTTAGGATATATCTCAAACCAAAAAAAAAAAAACATCAATGCTTAAAAGAATGAAAAAGTTGATCCAAAATTGATTTTCATTAAATCTTTGTGTTGTTCGTACACTCCAAACTTTCTTGCCCTTACAATGGAGTCTCAAAATAAAAATAGCATTGAATATTAACTTTCTCAACCTCTTCCAATTGATTTGAGGGATCAGTTAAGTGTTTTAACCACCAAAACACCATTTCCCTCCTAAATGGCTACTAGTTGCTATGCCTTGAACATTTAAAGTTTTAAACTATTAAAATGAACTAAAACTTATGAACTTTGCTCCCTAAGGTGTTTCCAACACTTAGTAAACTTATTTAAACTTTTTAAAAACTCAACTAACCTCCTAAAACCTCCTAGACACATTGGGATACTAATGGTCCAAATTACATTTATTTAATCCTTTTAAGGATACTATTTCATTCAAAGCCATTTCATGGTATTTAAACCATTATAGGAGCCAATACATCATAGTTGATATGATTTTGATCATTTAGGATTCCTTTGACCTCCTTGGACCTCTAGTAGCCATTAGATGTCTTGCATTCCTTCATTTTCTCCATGGTTTTCTTGTTGTTTCAAATAGTTTTCTTGTTCCTAAGTGCCCCTGCACCATACTCCCCACCATCAAAGAAGCTCTTGTCCCAAGAGTTATGTAGCTGAAAGGATATTTGCAATGTAGGGATGAAGTAATCCCCCAATGGAGAGTTCTTTCTCAAACCATGCCAACCAGGGAAAACTTTAAGAAAGTTGCCTCCGAAAAAAGATATAAAATATTGGCAAACCTTTCATTATTTTGAAGAAACAAAATTATTTCTATTGGAAAATATCTCAATTTTTTTATTTTAAATATGATTAATATTGGCGATTATTTTTTAATCATAATATGTTCTGTATTAAATATTAATGAATCTCAATAATAATAGGAAGTTCACTAATCACCATGGAATATTACAAATCAAAATAGAACATTTTTTTACCTTGTGGAATATTATGAGGATCGTTACATATACTTTAAATCAATACTGAAACCTAAATATTAGTTAAATATCCTTAAAGTAACTAATAATTATGATAATTATTGGTCAATTCAATTTAATTTCTCCAATAATATATAATATATAGGTGACTCAAATCTAATCATGTATCGAATAATGTGGCAAATAATTGAGTTTAAATTTTTTAGTAAAATAAATTATTGATGGATTTTAAATATTCTAGAACTAAATTTTATAAAATTATGGTGATTTAGGTTGTGTCAAATCTTAATTTACTAGAAAAATTGCTAGCCAAAAACTTCTAAAATTACCCAATTTACGAATATTAGCCACTAAAAAATACCATAATGCCAACCTGCATTCATGCACAACTTGTTAAAAGAAAAAACTTGAAATTGTTGATTGTCCTTGTGAAGGATAGTGAGAAGGCTATAAGTCCTTCATCTCCAATTTCATGCTTGGATAAAATCCTTACTTCAGCATCTCTGACCCCTTTCTGTTCTCTAATTGCAAGAAAGGACATTTAACAGTTCCAACTTGTATAAAGGCTAGGTCCCAAAGTTCTCCATCCTTAGGATTGTCATAGTATACTCTTGACTAAATTTTTGCACCTTTCTTCCATCTAGTATCACATTGATATGTCTTTGGTATCTCCTTCCCAAAACATATAAGAAGTGAATCTTCTTGATTCCTCACTAAGGGCTACAACTCATACTTCTTGCCTTCATGGTGAATCAAATACTTATTGGTGAAACCATCATGAATTACCTTTCTTGACCATTGCCATGACCTGCCCAAGATCAAATGTCCACAAATCATATCAATAACATCACAAAAACACTTTATCTCTATATTTACCACCTAAAAGTTCAATCACAACTTGAGTACTAACCAACAAATTCTAATTTTTAGTCACCCAAGTAGCATAATATGGCTAAGGATGTACAAATGTTTGCAAATTCAACTTCCTAAAAATCTCATAAGAGACAACATTATGACTTGCACACAAGTATAATAATTCTACATACTTTACCTTGAATCAAACAATTGGATCTGAAAATGCTTAGGTTGTAGGATAGCTGATTTCTCTCTATGAATAAGTGTTCTCCCTCTTCTAGTAATACCAAGATAGATTCTTTCTTCTCTTCCTTGCCTATCTCTTCTTCCACCAAATAAACTCTTCTTTCTTTTCCTTTATCTTCAATCCACTTAGAACATGTGTAGGACTACTGACCCACTTCATTACAAGTAAAGCATCTACTTCTAAACACTCCATTGCCTCTTCCTCCACTTCTTCCACCTCTATACCCATCTCTTGTATCAGATGAATAGAGCATGTCCTTGTCCTTCTCAATGTTGTTCTAAAAATTAGTATTTCTTGTACTTCCTCTTCTTCTCATAGAAGATCCTCCTCTTGTACTACTTTGCCTCTCTTGTCTTCCCATTATCTTTTCTTCAACTTAAATAACCAACTTATAGCATTCTTCCACTGATCTAGGGGTAGCAAGAGTAAGTTCATATTGTATGTTAAACTTAAGTCCCCCCATGTACCTAGCAATTTTCTCTTCCACATCATCATGACTCACCCTTATGTCAAGTTGTTGAAACTCTTCCATATACCTTTGAACATCCATGTCTCTTTGCTTAAGACCTTGCATCCTTTTGTATAACTAAACCCTATAATCATTTGTCAAAAATGTAGCCTTCATCTTATCCATCATTGTATACCAAGATGTAATCTTTGGCTTTCTATTTCTCCATCTCTCTACTTGAATACAATCCCACCATAGTAAAGCATGTCCTTTCAGTTTGGACTTTTCTATCTTCAACTTTTGATTCCCCTCAATATCCTTGCATTCAAAGAAATTTTCCATGGCATTGAGCCAATCTATCAATTCCTCATCATCCATCTTCCCTCCATACGTAGGGAAATCAACTCTTGCTTTTATATCACCACTCTTGATGACTTTAGAAAACTTAGCTATCTTTAGTTCATCAGGATCTAACTCTTCTTCCTCTTGGAGTTCCTCTTCTTCTTCTTCTTCATTAGAAACTTCTTGATCCTGTCTAATGCTCTTGTCTCTTTTCTCTAGGGCCAATATTCTTTCCATCATGATTCTCATCTCTTTGTCCTTTTCAAATTTCTCTTTCTTTTCTTGTTCAAGGGCTGTCTTTAGCTTCTTGTTATCTACCAATTTTTCTTTAACAATATTTTCCAACTCCATGTTGGTCATTCTTGCAAGTAAATCTCCTTCTTACCTTCAGCCATGGTTCTTTGATAAACTTGGTAACCGAATCAACTCAGGGCTACACCTCAAAGGATATTTCTAATTCAAGGGCTTAACTAAGGATCCAATAACTAAATTTATCAAGACCACAAAAAACCTTCCACAAGACCTTTCCCATTTTCTAATACCACTTGATGCAGAGGAAAGGGTGATGGACCTTTTACACAAGATAGCTTATTCAAATTTGGCTTTAAGACACTCAACCCAACCAAGGTGACTCTAAACAAAAACCAATGATGTATTTTAGTTATTTAAGGTACATAAGGATAGATTAAAGTTATTTCAAGTTTTCTTGACCCATCTTCCACTCATGAAGGCAAAAGGACTGAAAACTAGCCTAATCAGACCTATAGATCAGCATTTAACCCTTTTTGTCTTCAAACACAAAAATTTCCCAACACAAATAGAAAAATAAAACCATATAAAGATACCTTTTTGGCCATTATATAACATACCTTAAGATTAGGTATTGGTATTTTGGCTGAAATAAGAGTATTCAACCTATACCCTTGCAAATAGACTTAAAAGTTGGTGATTTTACAAAGAAACTACCATTTAAATGTATCCCCAAGGTCTCAACTCTTGTAAATTATCAATAAATGTTCTAAAACCTCTAAATATAAAAGGAATTAGACTCAAAACATGTAGAACACCAAAAGACCCAATTTGGTTGCTTCAAACCCTTATTTTGAGGGTTTCTCCAATCTCACTCTTCCAGACCTTTACAAGATCAATTGGTGATTGATTAATGATTAAATCCACCATATAAAATTATTCCAATAATAAAAAGACCATGCTATTCAGCCCAAACTCCTGCTGCTACACTTGTGCCATCATTTTCGATAGGAAAATACCCAACTATGGCCCTGTGATCACACTCTCAATCAATTTTATGCATGTATCAAGTTATATTCATATGATAAAAGGTTAGTATACATCATTCCATAGATTCTAGGCCTTTCATTCCATGGGATGGGTGTTAGTTACCAAGAAAGCTTGAAAACAATGAAAGGAAAACTCATCAATTCAAACTACTTTGTGGATCATGAAAGTATAGTCATGGAAAATGACTCTCAAACCATCTTAAACATGTAAAAATGCCTCCAATAACCTAATAAAACTTCCAAATCTATTCTATGATGGATCTCAAACCAAAACAAAAAACATCAATGCTTAAAAAAATGAAAATGTTGATCCAAAATTGATTTCCATTAAATATTTGTGTTGTTTGTACACTCCAAGATTTCTTGCACTTACAATGGAGTCTCAAAATACAAATAACATTGAATATTAACTTCCTCAGCCTCTTCCAATAAATTTGAGGGAGTATTTAAGTGTTTTAACCACCAAAACTCTATTTCCCTCCTAAATGATTACTATCCATTATGCCTTAAACGTTTAAAGTTTTAAACTATTAAAATGAACTAAAACTTATGAAATTTTCTCACTAAGGTGTTTCCAACACTTATGGAACTTATTTAAAATTTTAAAGACTCAACTAACCTCTTAAAACCTCCTAGACACATTGGGACATTAGTGGTCCAAATCACATTTATTTAATCCTTTCAAGGATACTATTTCATTCAAAGCCATTTCATGGTATTTAAACCATTATAAGAGCCAATACATCATAGTTGATATAATTTTCATCATTTAGGATTACTTTGACCTCCTTGGTCCTATAATAGCCATTAGACATCTTGCATTCCTTCATTTTCTCCATGGTTTTCTTGTTGTTCCAAATAGTTTTCTTGTTCTTAAGTGCCCTTGCACCAAGAAGGATCATCAGTAGCCATATTTTTTTTGAATATGGTCCAGATTCAAACATAGCTCCATTTCCCTCTTGAAGATATCTATAAATGTGGATTTATTCCATCACTTCACCTTTCTTTTGATGAGATCCAACTTATGTGAGATTATAAACACAACAGTACGTTGAATTAGATTATGAGCACCACATTATCATAAGGTATGTTAGTTCTAGGTGGTAAGTCTACATAATGTCATATCGAAGAGGCAATGGACTAGAGTAAGTTTTTTTCAACTTGATGAAGGAGAAGAGGACTAAAATTAGATGTTGTCCTTGGAAGAGCCTTAAGGGATGATTTGCAACCAATATCCCATCAGGAGGATACTAATAATATATCTATGCTTACTGGATAAGATGATGACCTTTCATGTTGTTTTAATAGGTAAAGGGAATACCATGGAGATCCAAATCAAAAAAAACTTTCACATTAATGAAGTTGGACAAATCACCGTGTTGTCAATAAGGGTATGTTAAAGTCCCCCAAAATGATGTAGATCAAATTTTAATCTCCATAATATAACTCATGAAATTATCTAACACCAAGCTCCTACCAAAAAAAAATTTGGGAGCATAAATTTGGAACACATGCTAACTGCAATCACTAAGCTTGGAAGTCACATCGAAGTAAATCTAAGAAAAAAAAAAATACCATCTTTTAGCTTGTTTATTGTATATGGTAGCAATTCCTCCAAGCTCCCTCATAGCTTCCACATAATAAAAAGAAGAACCTATCCAAAGTTTAACAAAAACCATATAAATAGTTTGGTAAGTTATTTTAACTTCTTGCAACAAAAAAATTCCAAATTCTAAATCAAGAATATATTACTTAATCAAAAACTGCTTCTGGGGGTTAATTAGTCCACTAATGTTCCATGAAAGGAACTTCATTTCTTAAACCATTTATTATCATCTAGGGTCATTTTATGACCACTAACTTTAGACATGGATTTTTTCCTAATAGCCTTGTTAGATGGTCCTGCAATTTATTTTCCTATATACCCACATGAACTCTATTTATCATAGTTTTCTTCTTTTGCATCTACCATTCCTTATTATCTTTGGGTTTTTGTAGAAGGGGATAGGTTTTCCAAAAGAAATCTTGATGACCAATATGGATATGTCCTATATAATCACAATATTGCTGAGTAATTAAGGTGGGGACTTAAATAGGTAAATATTCATCTCCTTAAATATACTAGGGGTTTCCTTATTATCTATAATATTTTGGGATTTTGTGTTATTCTTCATACTAAACTTGGTCAAGATCTTATCATCTTCAAGAGAATATTTAACCATTCTCAGTAATACATAGTGAGGAAGTGGTATTTATTTTGGAGGATAAACATAGATTTTCTATAATTGAGATTTCTCCATTCTTAAAGCCTTCAAAAAGGTCTATAGGATCTAAGTTAACTTGTTTATTGGAATTGTACAAGGTGAAATGTGAAGCAATTGGAATAGGTCTCAACTACTTCACATTTTTGGGGTTTAACAACCATCCACCTCAAAGGGAAGTTAGGAGATTGATCCTTTTAATTCCAACTCTAAGGTAACTGTACCTAGGAAGATTAGTGCTAACCAAATTATGAAGCAACACTAATGGAAATAAGTATCTAATGGTTATAGGGTTGAAGAAAGAATGAAAAAGTCCTTAAGTCCCTTGATGTAGCTAGGGCTATGAAGTGAAATTAAGAAGATGTGAAATTGAAGAGTTCAATGTAAGGAAATACATGTGTATTTAAATAGAGAATGAAATGAAACTCACCTTGAAAAATAAAAACTTGCAAATGGATTGTCAAATGATCTCAAAAAATGTTGATTCCAACAATCTAGACTACAAAATCCTAAATTTGATTTTGTAGTTCTGACAAACGACAAAAATTGTATCTAAATCTATAATTTTTTTACTATTCCAAGGTCCAAAACCTACAATAAAAGGAGTTTTTTTTTGTTGAAGGGGAGTTTGTAGGTTCAATCAAATCCTAGTTTAGGAATTAACTTTGAATTGAAATAATTAAACTATAGAAGTATAAAGTAAATGTATGAATTCACCTTACAATAATAGGATCTCTAAAATTGAATGTAATGAGCTCTCTTTACCAATTATATTGGATCATGCATGTAGATGAATGGATGTAGAAGATAAAACAAAAGACCTTCACTGGATTGAGGAAGATCTTGAAGATAAACTCCTTCAATTCCTTGAATGATTAAACCCTTTATCTTTAATGGGGAAATTTTCTTGATTTCCTTGAATGCTTAAGAACTTAAATTCTTGAAGACTTGAGTGCTAGTGCACATGTATATGATTGATAATAGCAAAATGGTGAAAATTAATGTGTTTATAAAGGGCTCAAAATAACTTTATCTTATAGGTCAACTTATCTTGAAGTTTTCATCCTAGTTGACCTCAAACTCAAGACCCAAGAAAAAAACCCAAATTGGGGCCCAAGTAGGGATGCATTGCATTCCTAATTGGCCCAACAAGGATGCACTACATATTTGATTGAGGAGGGATGCGCTACCTCTCTATGAACTAGGGCCTAAAACCCCCAAGATTCTCTTAAGGTCCAAAAATATGTCCCAGATTCCAAAAATTAGGTGGAATTTTAGATATAGTAATTACAATGTGGAAAGTAGATTCTAAGTGATTGAATGAATAAACTGGAGGATCCAAGAACTTAGCTCTTATCTCAAGCTTTACACCATGAAAATAGGAGTATTAAGAAGGATCTATTAGGTCCTACCCTAATTCCACTTAGGAGAAATGAGAAGAAATAAAAATATATGCAAGGAGATGATGATATCATATCAAATAGGTTCTAAACCATCATTAAATTGAAGTTCTTCAAATTTAACATGATACATTTAGCCCCCACTTTAGCGAGAGTGTGGACTTGATCCAAACTCTTGGTAAAGGAGAGCACAAGACATTAGATGATCTTATCATAATCAAGGAGATAAAGAATCCATCAAGCCCCCAAGGGATTCAGCCCTTGCTAACTTCAAAATCATAAAAAGAGAGAAATCACTAGCTGAAAGAAGTAGAGAGAAGATGGGTGTGAATAATTCGCCAATCAGAAATATAAATCTGATTTTGAATCACACAAAAACAAAAACAAAAAATGTGTTACCCATACATGGAACTTAGAATGTTATGGTTGATTGTGTTAACTATAAATCCATATGTAATATTTAGCATATATGTATGGATAAGCTACCCATATATAAGATTTAGCATATTTCTTTATATAAGTTACCCATATATGAGATTTAGCGAGATTGTACACATTACCCATATATGATATTTAGCATACGCGTGTGCAAGGGAGAGAGAAACCCAATCTCAAGGATGTTCACTTCCCAAATTGAAGGTGTACATGGAGAATCCATCCTTTAGGATTATGCACAAGGTCTCTGTAAAAGGGGATGAAACAACAAAGCATAGATTTGAGAATAACTTAGAAAGAATACAAAGACCCCAAGGCTAAATTACTCTAAGACATACTTTGAATTTGCATTTTTGACCCCATGAGAATGATTTAATGTGAAAGAGTAGGTCAAATGATTTAGAAAGTGTGTGTATCACGTCAGTCAACTAAATCTAATACATGAAGAGAGAAAGAGTAAATGGCCCTTGAATTTTTTTTATGCTTGTGTAATATAGATGAAAAAAATGGAAACAAGTGGACCATGTACACCCCCTCTTAAGATGGGAAAATAATTTCTTATTTTGACATCTTAAGGAAGTGATGAGGGATAAAGTGATTTCAACATCAATACAATATCCTTAGTCAACACACTATCTAAAGCGAAGAGGTCACAACTCCTATGAGTTCATGAAACAATAGAGTGAAATGAGACAATATGAAAGAAGTGAAAAAAGAAAACCCTTGGAAAGGATAACACACTAATTTGAGGCTCTAAGAGAAGTAATCTATCTACTATGAAAACCCACTTTCTAATAATATAAGATTGGATGTAACATGATAAAAAAATATGTCACAACTTAAGGAAATAATGGATCCATGAGATAATTAGAAAGATGAATAAGCTTCTCTTGACCCCCAAGTGTAGGAAAAACTAGAAATGAGAAAGACCTATTATAATATTGATGCAAGAACATCTTGGGTATTTTCACAATCTTGTATCATCCAAAAATATTTTATTTTAGTTGTTCCTCTTTTTTGTTCAAGGAATGATATTTATTATTTGTTTTTTTTCTTTCCACATAGTTGGCTCCTTAATCTAGACCTATCATGGATCCTTGTCCTAGGTCCACAGAATTTTTTTGGTTCATATGTGGGAGTTATCCGTTCTCTTTACTTGTGGTGTGTTATTTCCTCGCAACTTGAGTAATGTGTGGGTTTGACTTCAACAAGATTATGTGTAGTATCAATGATTTCTTCAGCCTTGGTAATCTCTTCCTAGATCATGTGTGGACCAATTTTTTCCCCATAGATGTTTTTTTTCTAAATTGTAAGGTCTTTGATTTCTCCTTTGTCTACGGCCTAGGTTTTGTAATAATCTAAATGACATTCTGACTTGTGGTTTTGCTGGCTATATATTTTGAGAAATGGGACCATGATAGGTAAGAATGAAGTTATATAGAAGGAAGAAACAAATATTTGGCTCTATAAGCCCAAGCTTATAAGCTCATAGATTGTATTTTGGATGTTTATGACTACAACCAGGTAGGCCTTATACCTAGCATGCTAATAGAGGGTTGTCTCATCATATCTACATTGAATTCTATATAATTTCTTGTGGTTTCTCTTGTACATTAGCTTTTGTGTGTAACTCTTATTAAGGGTGGCTTGGAAGTATCTTTGGGACTTCCAAGGCCTTGCATTAGATACTCACAAAGTATACCATGTATGACAATGAGTTCCCAAGGGAGAGGCTAGAAAAGTAGTATGGTGTTGAGCAACATAATAGGAACCTAGATATTTTTCAAATAAATTTAGATTGAAATAAAAGTCCTCACAAGAAGATATAAAAATAACCTTATTATTAATGAGTTGTTGAATCTTAAAATGCAAAAATTGATAATCATTAGTAGAGTTATGATGATAACGATGATACATACAAAATAGAAGATGCATATGTTTTGGTTTATATTTATTTATACTTTTAGGTCTAGTGAGCACCTTAGCACAAATAAGTTTAGGAAAAATGAGTTCTTGATTAGTGGAAGAGTATATCAGAGGAGATGTGGAAAAATATTGAAATTCAATGCTTTGTTTCACACATCCTAATGTATGATTGGAATTGGTGTTAAAATATTTCTTATGCTCCCCATTGCCAAAGGGAATACAATTTTCATCACTATATTTAATAGATTCATCATGAGTGGAAGTAGAAAAATTTATTAAAGAGAGGACTTGATCAAATTTTAATGAATGGAAGTTCATTAACTCTATACTAAAAAGGGCTTTTGTTTGTTGGTTGGGGGTGGGGGGGGGGGGGGAGGGGTTGCCTCAATCAAACCCTAGTTTAGAAATTAAATTTGGTAAAAGCACCTATCTATGTCACCTTTAATGACCTCTAAACTTGTGTTGGTCAAATTTCATTTCTCTATAAAAATTTGACTTTTTCAAAAACTAAAAATATCATTTTATAAATCTTGGAGTCAACATCATCATTATATAAATTTCATAGTGTTTTGATTAGTTATAGTCTATTAAAATTTCAAAATATTATAACTAGGTATTTTAACTTAAGAGAAGATGCTACCACAAAAGAAGGAAAAAAAATATTAAATCATATAATTCTTTTCAAAATTCTATATTTATCCCTAGAAGATAGAGTCCTCTTCATGAATATGTAATTTTTTTTCAAAAAGGTGTAGATTTGATAGGGAAGTTTTGATGCGAGGAAAAAATAGTTGGTTTCTAATTAGGTGAACATTGAGTACTTAAAACAAAGAAAATATACATCAAAAACCTCTTTTTTTCTGTACCTTAGCCATACATGCCATCTATAATATATTTTCAAATTAGAGAAAAAAAAAATTCATATACTTATTTGACTATAACTATATTTTTGTAGTTAAAAATTAACTTCAAAATTACAAAAAAAAAAAAAAAATTCTTACTAAAAAAAATTTAAAAGTAATAAGCATGAAATTCATCCAATTTCACACATTTTATTAGTTTACATCATCTTCAAATTCTAAACACAAATACCAGTTTTATGTCATTAAAGTTTAATAGTTTGTGTTCTATGATCTTTTTTCTTTATAAAAGGTGACAAAGGTTTGTGCATTTTCCCACCTTTAATTGAATGATTGAATTGGAGAAATGTAAAGTAAATGTATAGATTTACCTTACAATAGTAGGATCTCTTGAATTTAATGTAATGAGCTCTCTTTACCAATTAGATTGGATTAAGAATACAAATGAATGAATGTAGAAGATGAAACAAAGGACCCTAAATGGATTAAGGAAGATCTTTAAGCTAAACTCATTCAATTTCTTGAATGCTTGAATCCTTGATCTTCAATGGAGGAATTTTCTTGAATGCCTTGAATGCTTGACAAATTGAATGTCTAAAGACTTGAAGACTTGAGCACTTGACTACTAGTGCACATGTGTATGATTGATAATATTATGATATGAAATTAGATGTAAAATGAAGCAAATAGATGGGTTTATTTATATTTAAGGCTTAGAATAACTTTCTCTCGTAGGTTAACTTACCTTGAATTTTGTACCCTAGATGACTTCGAACTCAAGAACAAGTAAACATACCCAAAATGGGGCCCAAGAAGGGACATACTATATCCCTAATTGGCCCAAAATGGATGCACTAAATATCTTTTTGGGGATGGACACACTATGTCCCTGGTAACTAGGCTAAAAACCCTTGGGACTGCCTTAGGGTCCTGACATAGGTCTCATATCTTAGAAATTAGGTGCATAACTCAAGATATAGCCTTTACAATTTCAAAATAGATTATAAGTGATTGGATGAAGGAAACGAAGGACTAAAGAGGTTCGATCGTACTGTGAGCTCTACACCATGAAAATAACCACATTAAGGAGGATTTATTAAATCCTACTCTAATTCTACTTATGAGAAATGAGAAGAAATATAGAGAGATGAAAGGAAATGATGATCTCACATTAAATAGGTGCTAAAGTATCATTAAATTTTAGTTCTTTTGATTTAAGATCGTACATTTAATCCCCAATTTAGTGAGAGTGGGGACTTGATCCAAACTGTTGGTAAAGTAGAGCACATGACATGAGAAAATCTTATCACGATCAAGGAGACAAAGAATACATAAATCCCCCAAGGGATTGAGTCTTTTCAAAGTCCAAAATCATAATAAGAGATAAATCACTGATTGAAAGAAGTAGAGAAAAGGGGGTGTGATTCATTCTCCAATGAGAAATATAAATCTCATTTTGAATCATAGAAAAACAAAAACAAACAATGTGTTATTTGTGTATGGAACTTAGCATGTTGTGCTCAAATACATTAGCTATATATGAGATTTAGATAGCTTTTACACATTACCCATATATAAGATTAAAAAATATAAATGGATGCATTACCCATATGAGCTCATATGAATTACCCTTATATGAGTGTTAGCCACATTTATAGTTGCCAATTCACTTTTGGTTTTAATTTTTCTCTCAAGCGCGTCCACTTTCCTTTTCGCATGAGAAACTTAACACCCTTGAAGTGCCCAACCAAAGCCTTAAACCTGCGCAGTCAGCCCTTTTTCCCCCATTCTGAACCACTTTGAACCACTTTGAACAATAGTTCAAAATAGTTCAAAGTAGTTCAAAGCAGTTCGATGCAATTTTTATTACTAACACTTTCTTTGCGCAGGTAATGTATCTCACTCGATGGTTTGTTCTTCTAAAGCACTTTGAACCACTTTGAACCTCGGTTCAAAGTAGTTCAAAGTAGTTCAAGACTTACGTAATGATCACTTTCAAGCATGGAAAGATAGCGCGCTGCCTTTCACTCGTGATCCTGTCAGATGAGCATGGTCTAAAAGACAGTCCTATTTCCAAGGAAGATAATCATTGTAAATCATGCCGAAGATCTTCAAGCCATCAAAAGGACTCAATTTGATTAATGTTGAAGTGTTCGAAAAAGGAAAGAATTTAATGCGGAGCTCATGCAAAGGGTTTTCAAGCATGCGAAAGCTGGTGGAGGTGATGTTGAAGTAGTGGGTAATTATTATCCCGTACCCTCGCATGAAGTTACTGCTTTCCTTTAAAACTCATGTAATTACCTCCAAAGCCTATTATCACGCAAGAAGCTAGTATAGACAGGGAGCTGTTAAGGAAATAGGAGAGATTTTTTGGGTTTTCAGCGAAGAACAGGTGAGAATTTGACAATCCTATTTGCTCTGCAACTATATTCATTTCCAGATTTGTCTGTTTAGTCTCTGCATTTTTTTAGATTATCATGAGGATGGTCTTGCATTTCCTGGGTAACACTTCTAGTTTGGAATGCAAGAGACCAGTTATATGTGACACTGATCTACGAGGGGTAAAGATAGAAAGCCTACAGACCAAGTTTTTAGAATATTCTAATGAAAATAATGGGTGCATGGAAGTGTTAACCAGTGGGTTAATAAAGGTCACAGCGTTCCCCCCATCATTTGTAAGCCCTGAACTTTTGTAGTTGTGTATAGATCACTATGATGTGAGGAGAAAAAGTATTCTGAGTGAAGATGGCACCCCTGTTCTTTCCATTCTAAGAGAAACTGTTGCCTCAGTCCTGCGTCTAACGACTAATACTTTTGCAGTGTTTTCACCTACCCAAGCCTTGGCTGAATACCAGGCGAATCCTAGTACATTTTGAAATACCTTAGCTAGAAAATGGACTGAAGTCAATTATGGGGGTGGGTCTAGGCTGCCGAAAGTCATTAAAAAAGATTACATGCAACCTCACATTCATGACTTGGTCGTAATGTTTCATCGTGTGAAGGGTTCAACAGATGTTTCTCTCTTTGAGGAATGGATGTTTAGATATACAAAAATTGTTTTGAAGGGTGAGAAATAGATGGATTGGGCAGAAATCATTGCTACCTCTCTGAGGATGCAATTGAGGCATGCCAACGAGTTTCGTGAAGATTTCTACATGGCCTCCTATCTGACCTATTGTATTGCATGTACTTGCGACCTCACCCCTTTGCCTCATGGTACTTGGAATGAAGAAATGTGTGTGTTACAGTATTGCCCTCTATTGCAAAGAGATAATGTCTTAGAAGATTTCTGCAAGGTTCATGATGTGCTTCTGGATAATGTCCATATGTCTTTGAAAAAGATGAAAATGCCAAGACTCTCCACAGAAGCTCAAAAGTTAGTACTGCAATATGGGAGCTTCTATATACAATTTCCCAGGTTCACATACTTAAGAGTTGGAGGTTTTGAAGAAGAACCTCTGAAGTTACCTAGGTACACCCTGGATTGTTTCATTTTGGCCGAATTGTGTAGATAGCTCTTTTCTGTTGTGAAAGACAATTTGCCAAAATAGAACTGGAGGTTACTTTTTCCCATTGAATTGAGTTCATTTTTCTGTAGCAGCATGGATAATGCTTCCATCATTGGGAGAAATTTACTAGGGTTCAATTTTGGCTTCTATCGCGGAAGGAGGGATTTTGATAGTAAAGGCTACGCAACTAAGACTCTTGGCCTAGAAATGCATCCTCTGACTATCTCATATTTAGAAGATATTTGGGAAGTTTGTAGAAATGAAGACGAAGTGCTACAGAAAGATCATACCAGGCTAACCCTTCAACAAATTAAAGCTTTCAAATTGAAGCTCAATGTAGAAGGGATAATGGATGATGGCCTTAATCTGATTGAACCTGGCTGGAAAAAGTCAGACGAAGCAAGGTTCTTATCAGTAGATTGGTTCAAAGAAGAGGAAGATGACATTAATAGAAGAATCAGATTCATCCTTACCTATATGGATGATTGGTTGCAGTAGAGAGCTCACAGGAGTATGAGAGAGCCTCCTATTGAAGTAACTTCTTCTCTTGAATTTTTTCAGTCTGACATTTCCTCTCCCCTTGTTGCAGGTGACACAGTCATTCAAACAAAGAAGGAAAAATTTCATCTCCAACCACAAACAACAGCCCCCAGGACAAGATCTCGCTCCAAATCCAAAACTCTAGAATGGATCAAGGACCGAAAGACCGAAATGGCATCTCAAGGCCCAGACTTGGGTGAAGGATTGGAGCCATCTGATAGTGGAGATGGAGATGTCCAATTTAAAGAAGCCCCCAAGACAAACCAGCTCAGATTCCTGACTCCGGTCAGGGATACGCAATTGAGGCCAGCAAGCCCTACCATCACCTCTTGGCTCTCAAATTCAATCAACAAGAAAAAAAGGCTACAACCTGTGATTATGCTAGTTAAGGACATTGTCACAAGATATGTGGTGAAAGGTTCAAAGGCCAAGAAAATGAAAATAGATGCCCAGTTGGTAAAGGACCCCCAAACCGAGAAGATAACTGCGGAGGTGGCCACTTATACACAGAAGCAAGATTCCACAGAAATCGATGAGGAAGGATTGAAGGTCACTTCCATTGACCTAGGGACTATAAACAAGAGCACTGGCAATAAATTTTTCAAGTTTTCTGCCGATCATATGCTCACACAATCAGAAAAGGACAGCAGAGAGAAGAAGGAGCTGAAAGCTATGGTGACTTCCATGGCCGAGTACATCAATTCCTTGGTAAATCTTGGAGTCGCGCCAATCATCCAGTTGCCGCAACCCTTTGACCCTAACTCTGCAGAAAGCTAGCTGCTGACAAGACAAGTGCAAAGGGGGAAGCTCTTGATGGAGGCCATGGGAGTCTGGGTAAAAAACATGATTCAGGAAGGTAACGAATTTATTTTAGAATTTACAAATGTCTACGCAGAAGGAGATGCACTGTCAGGGGAAATTCAAATGTTAGTATCCATGTGGGAAATAGAGTTATCATGATGCCAAGCCCTAGTTTCCTAGGTGACAGAGATAGAAAGCTTCGGCGTCCTTAATTTCCTGGGTGAAAACCCTATGAAAACCATAGACCAGTGCATGCTATTCATCCTGAAGAATAACATGAACTGGAAGAAAATGGTCTACAAGGAAGAAATTAAAGAAATCTAGAGCATTGAAAGCAGGATTACTAACGTGCACAAGGAACTTATTAAGGACATGAAGATAGTAAACCCAATAGGCATCCTGCAGTTTGATGAGAGAAACATGGACGCAGAGGTGCTAACAAAGAGCTTCATCGAAGTGGTAGAGCAAATCAGGGACAGCGAACACCCCAAGACCAAAGATTTCTCCACACTGGCGAGTGTTGAGGCCATGCTGCGCTTTAACCGAAACTTGATGCCATGACAGAGGTTGAAGATGAAAGAATACAGGTGGTAGAAAGATGCGTGTCGGGCCCGGATTTTAAGCCTGAAAAACCCCCACCCTGCCGCAACTCAAGAATTGGTGGCCACGTTTCGTAGCTGGAAATTAATGTAGCAGATGGTCAGAGAAGAAGAGGAGGAAACAAGTGAAGGCGCGAGAGTTTAAAGGAATAGCTAGGCATCTTTCTTTCTAGTTTTTATAACTGTTTCTTGTTTTTAACTGAAAGAGTTGGGCTTTAATGGAGGCTCTTTTCGGGATTTCAAACTATAAATGCTGGGGCATTAAACCTTTTTAAGTTTCAAGTAATGGTATCTTTAGCAATAGATAGTTAAGTTTCTTTTAGTAGCAGATAGTGTTTTAAAAAAAAATAAAAAATAGCAAGCTGAGATAATATATGCATCTTTGAGCTTTCAGAAGACTTTGAGCATGAAAGTTATGGTATTCATATATTAAATATTTGGGGTTTACGCTTTGAGACTTTGTATTTGAGGCTTTATGTTATCATTACTTTGTGAGTGAAAACTGTGAATCTCGAATTCTTAGCTGCTATTCTTTTTATGTAAGTTGATTGAGAATTAGTTTAGTTTCAATATCATTTTTTCTTGAAATGTTGCATGTAATGAAGCAAAATCATGCTTTGAAATGGACTCTATTTACATGTTAGTTTTCAATTTCATTATTGTTTCGTGATTGATGTTTTTAATCATCTCGTTGCCGAAGAGCAACCGAGAGACCCTTAAGCATTTTCTAGCAAAAGTGCGAAAATAATTTCAATTCATTGTAAATCCGAAAAGGGAGTTGTACCTTGAGAAAATTCAAAGAAGAAGTTAAAGAGTAGGGTAGAAACTTCTTCAACTGTTTTGAATAGTTTTTTTCCCCCAAGAAATGGGCATAGAGTAAAATCAGTTAATTGTAAAGGTGGGACAATCTGTTCACCAACAAATTTTTGGCGACTCTACTGGGGAGAGTCTCGTTAAAGAACCTTAAAAACCCTAAGGAGAATTATGTATAAAAATGGTTCTTCCCCATAATGAGGTCTTCCCTGTATTACAACCCAATCTTCGATTCGAAGATACTCAAGAAGACCTGATAGCAGACTTAGCTGCAACCGCTTGGAGATTAAGAAGGAATGGTCCACAATACTAGCAGGTATTAATTGTGTTAGAAAGAGAAGAAGAAAGAGCCAAACTATTGAGAGGAGTACCAAAGGTCCAAGAAGTGGCAGTTGTTGATAGGTTAGGTCAAGCACCAGTAAGGCCTTAAACTCACACCCACCAAGAGCTGGCTAACCGAAGATACACAAGAGGAGAACGAGAAAAAGGGATTCTTGATGAAAACTTCGAGCCATTAAAGAACTTGAAATTGCTGCCTGATTTTGATGACCTAAAGAAAAAGATCATCAAATCTCAAAGTAGACCTAGTTCACCTCCAAAACAATCCCTTGTTTCGCCTTTAGTGCAGTCTTTTCTCCCCTTGAATACGCTTATTCCTGCTGCTATTAATGTCCAGCCTCTGCAAGCTATACCACCTCCAAACATGGCTGCCATCCAACCATGGGGTCAGAACATAGGACCATTAAACCTAGGAGTCAACCCTGCCCCATTGCCCAAAGGAGCCACTAAAGTATTACCCAAGTTCAGTGGAGATGGAAAGATCTCCACAAAAGACCACTTGAGCGCCTTTCATTTGGCTTGCACTGTTATAAGTGTCCCCACACAAGAATTCGCGGTAAGATTATTTGTAAAAACATTGATCGATGCTGCCACAAACTGGTTTAATCATCTTCCCCATCACTCCATCGCTAGCTAGGATGACATGAAAAATGCCTTCAAAGATAGGTTCAAAACTCCTGAAAATGAAAGTTCCCTATTCTTCCAGCTCAGCCAGATGAAAAAGGAAATGCATGAACCTATGAGGGAGTTTGTAGCTAAATTCAACAGACTGGTTCAAAGAATCCCTGCTGCTTTTAGGCCTAATGCAGAAAGTAAAAAGTCATTCTTCATCAATGCTGTACATCCTAATATAAGTTTCCACTTAATAAAAGATGCATGCGCCACCCTTGCTGCGGCACAAGCACTTGCTATCCGATTGGAGGATGCATTTATCAATGCAGGAAAATGGAAAAGAGAAGTTCAAATCCTAGGGATGCCTTGCTCTTCAAATTCCATTGATCCTGTATTACAAAAATTGATGAATGATATTGCTATGATGAAGAGACAACAAAATAAAACCCATGGCCCTTTCCCTAACCCCTACCAAGACACACAAAGGCGATCACTACCTCAGAATTTTGGCAAGAACCCCACCACACATTCTTCTCCCACAAGACTACAGATCGAAGAAAGGCCCAAACAGACAATGTGCTCTTTCCATATGACAAATGATCATGATGAACATGATTTCCCTGAATGGCTAAATTGTGTACAAATGGCCAAAAATGCTATTGTTGCAGAACAAGCGTCTGAGGAATCAAAGGTTCAGGAGGAAAATCAAGGGGCTTATTTTCTAGAATATGAATCAGACTCTGAGAAAGGGGGTACTATGTTCATGACCCTACAGAATCCTGCATGCATAGTGATGACTAGGGGATAGGGAAACCAGAAAACTTACCCCAGCAATAATCCAAATGCAACTGCTCCCAAAGGGAAAGACCCTGCACATGCTGATCCAAAAGCCTTGAAGAAGATGGAGGCAACAGCTGGTAGTTCATCCTTTGATATTGTTGAGTTCTGCAAGTCATCCTCTATAACTATCTCCCCTGCTGAATATTTAAAACTCAACCCTAAAGAACTAGACAAGCTGGTTCATTACGTGAAAGGTAGTTCTACCAATAATGTTCAATTCACAAATGATACTTCTAGTGGTCCAAATGATTGCAAGGAACCAATCTTTGTTTCAGAACAGTTCAAGACTAGTGCTACTTATGACTACATATCTATGCACTCTGTTTGAGGAGAAAGAGATGAAAGGAAGCCTAAACCATTCTATATCTCCTTGCTATTAAATGGACATAAGCTTAGCAACTGCATTATCGATTCCAGGGCTTTAGATAATGTAATGCCCAAAGTCGTCGCTCAAGCCCTAGGCCTCAATTGTAATCCAACCCTTGGTTCTTGCTATTCAATGGATGGAAAAAAAGTGCCACTAATAGGACAAGTGAAAGATGCACAAGCTGTTTTATATGCTTGCCCTGAGAAAAGGGTAAAACTCACCATCCTTGTAGCCGAAATTCTGCCTAGTTACGGGATGCTCCTCAGTAGAACCTTTTGCAAGGATTTGGGGGGAGAAATAAAACTAGATTGGTTGGAGGCATATATCCCCATAGGAAAGAAGTTGGTAAAGTTGGAGCCTGAACCAAAGAAAAAATATATAGTGACACCCTCAGATGACCCTAAGGCACAGATATTGTTCCAAGAATGTCAATGTGGGAACTATGTAATCTTGCCGGAGGAAAAATGCGAAGTGAGCAAAGTAACAGACTGCGAAGATATCCTTTGGACCCTTGAATTTGATGGAAGTTGTTCCCATTTCGGATCAGGAGCTGGTGTTGTCCTTATTTCACCCGCTGGACAGGTCTTCCCTTTCTCTTTCAAATTGGATTTTCATAACACTAACAACACTGCCGAGTATGAGGCATTGCTTTTGGGGCTACAAGAAGCAAAATCTAAAGGAGTGAAACAGCTAAGGGTAAGGGGAGATGCTGAACTTATTGTGAAATAGGTGAAGGACCATTTTTTTGTTAGGAGTGATAAGTTGAAGCATTACAAAAATTTAGTATGGGATGAAATTGAATCTTTTGAAGCCTTCTCTATTGAATACATTCCTCCCATTCAAAATATGAAAGCTAACTCTTTGGCTGCATCGACATCATTATTACTACCACATCTAGAGTTTAAAAGTGATACTTACATAATCAAAATGATATACAGACCCAGGGTCCCAGACAACATTAACCACTGGCAAGTTTTCAATGATGACGCTCAGCTGAAATAATTCCTTGAGTGGGTTGGAGATTTTGCCAAAGTTTTCTTTGAAGGCTCTGAACACGGTGGTAAACGGGTTAGAGAAGAGCTCACTGAAACTGGAGAAATTGTTCAGCTAAAAGGAAATAAAATCCCTAAAGGTCTGGTGTCTTTAGAAAATCTTTTTGGCAGAAAGGATGATAGTTCCTTAAAGAAGAAGATTGATTCTAAAGAGAATAAGGACGGTCATGACAAAGTCAACATTGGGACTAAAGAGAACCCCAGGTTAGTTTCTATTGGAAAAACCTGTTCTGTAGAAGAAAAAAGCAAATTGGTTGAACTTTTGATTTCATACCAAGATGTCTTTGCCTGGGGATATGAAGATCTAAAAAACTTCAGAAATGGTGAGTTTGTTCACCACATACCTTTAAAACCTGGGGCTAGTACTTTCAGGCAGAAACTCCGAAACTATAATCCCAAGGTATCAGAAGCTATTTTCAAAGAAGTAGAGAAAATGATAAAGGCCCATATAATATATCCCATACATCATTCAACCTAGGTGGCCAATATCGTCCCTATAAGAAAGAAGAGCGGAGAAATAAGGATCTGTGTAGACTTCAAAAATTTAAACCAAGCAAGTCTTAAAGATAACTATGCACTGCCCACTATGGATCATGTTCTGCAGACGATGGTTGGATATGAAGTAATGTCCATGCTTGATGGATACTCGGGATATAATCAAATTTGTGTTGCTCCAGAGGACCAACATAAAACAACCTTTATTACCCCTTGGGGCACCTTTGCTTACAACCGGATGCCTTTTGGTTTGATCAATGCAGGAGCCACTTTCCACAGAGCTATGAACTCTTCTTTCAAGGATTTGAGAGATAGGATCATTGTGATATATTTGGATGACCTAAAAATTTACTCTAAGAAGAGGAAATCTCACCTTGAGGATCTAGAAAAAGTGCTCAATAGATGCAGGCAACATAAGATATCTCTGAATCCCAAGAAGTCCATATTCTTTGTAGAGGAAGGTAAACTTTTGGGGCACATTGTATCACGAGATAGTATAAGGATTGATCCGGAGAGAGTGGAAGCTATATAGAAACTAACTCGGCCCACCAATAGAAGTGACCTGAAATCATTCTTTGGTCAGATAAATTTTTTAAGAAATTTTGTTCCAGAATTCTCTGAGAAGGTAAGGTACATGCTAAATATTATGAGTGAGAAGCACCCTTTCAGATGGCAACAAGAAGGCAAGCAAGCTTTTGAAGACATCAAAATAGCTATCACAAACACTCCCATGCTGGTAAGCTCGAGTTTTGAAAAAGATTTTATCATTTATTGCTATGCTTCTGAACATTCAGTATCGAGTATTCTGACCCAACCGGATGAAAAAGGGAATGAAGCCCTGATTGCTTTTATGAGTATCCCGTTAAAGAAGCATGAATTGAATTATACTCAGACTGAAAAAATGCATTCGTAGTGGTTAACGCGTTGAAGTGGTTCAGATATTATATTTTGCATTCCCATTCCATTGTGTATGTACCGGAGATTGTAGTCAAGAATATCTTAACCCAACAGGAAGTAGGAATGAATAAGAGGGCTATATGGGTGGCTAAAGTTCAAGATTTTGGCCTAATAATGAAACCTACTTCTCTGGTAAGGGGAAAAGGCTTGTGTAAATTGATGGCCGAAAGTAAAGCTATCTCTTCTGCAAAAACTGAAGAAACCCCTTTTGTTTTGCTGGTCAGCTTGATGGATCCATGGTTTTCAGATATTGCATATTTCTTAACGTATTGTGAATGCCCTTCCCATATGAATCATAAAGAGAGGCAAAATCTCAGATTGAAAGCTGAGAAGTATGTGATTTCAGATGGTGTTCTGTATAAAAGGGGGGTCGACGAAACTTTCCTAAGGTGTGTAGACGAAGAAAAATAGAAGGCATTGTTGAAGACCTATCACTCTGAAGCCTGCAGAGGTCACTTCTCATCCACGGTTACCGCTTTCAAGATACTCAAGAATTGTTTTTATTGGCTAGCTGTGTTCAAGGATGCATACAAGTATGTGAAGGGCTGTGAAAAATGCCAACTTTTCACCGGGCGTCCTCAGTTAGCGGCACTACCCCTCAGACCTGTGGTCATCGATGAACCTTTCCAGCAATGGGGTATTGACTTTATAGGACCTCTGAATCCACCATCTAGTGCCAGGCATTGTTACATACTAATAGTGACAGACTACTTTACCAAATGGGTGGAAGCAATTCCTACAAAGAAAGCCAATTCACGGGTAGTTTGTGATTTCCTATTGGAGCATCTTTTCACTAGGGTTGGGTTACCTCAGAAAATAGTTTCAGACAATGCCTCTTATTTTTTCTCTGAAGAAATATCTATTTTTTGTTATGAATATGGTGTGTCATTAGCTCATTCATCAGACTATTTCCCACAAGGGAATGGGTAGGCAAAATCTAGCAA
Source organism: Cupressus sempervirens (assembly GCA_028749045.1). NCBI lineage: Eukaryota > Viridiplantae > Streptophyta > Pinopsida > Cupressales > Cupressaceae > Cupressus > Cupressus sempervirens. The sequence continues at coordinate 710,200,368 of CM053792.1, forward strand.
TAAGAATCTGGTGGTAATAATGAAAAAATGGGTTCTAACAACTCCAAAAACTGGCATAAAAAGCTCTATGAGGCATTATGGGCAGACCGGATCAAACCAAAGAGAGCGATTGGCATGGCTCCCTTTGAACTAGTATATGGAATTGGAGCTCAAGTATCTTTACCACTGGAACTATCTTCCATGAAGCTGTAATTAGTAATTGAAGATCAGGTTTTTAAACTCTCTTTGGAGAGAAGGGTAATGTATCTTCATAAGCTTGAGGATGAAAGAAGTAAATTGGTTGACCACATAACAGAACACCAGCTGAAGGTGAAACGTATCTTTGACAAGTAGACCAGGCCACGATAATTTCTGAAAGGTGATGAGGTTCTTCTATGGGATAAAAGAAGAGAATCTAAAGGAGCCCATGGAAAATTTGAATCTCTTTGGAAGGTTCCTTTCCTCATTTCAGGAGTAGTTGGTCCAAAAACCTGTCGACTGAAATATCTAGATGGGACGGTTCTGCCTTTTACCTATAATGGGCAGGACCTGAAGTTAGTTAGCCTTTAGCTCTTGCAGTTCCTTCCCCTTCCCGTGTACATAATTCTTTTTGTTGTGCTTTGCCTCTCTTTCTTTTGCTTTGGTTTCGTTGTTTTCCCATTTCTGAGTTCTCTGTGTATTTTGCATACATAGTCCCCAGTCAGAGCCCCTGTTAGCCACATTTATAGTCGCCAATTCACTTTCGATTTTAATTTATCTCTCAAGCGTGTCCACTTTCCTTGTCACATGAGAAACTTAACACCCTTGAAGTGCCCAGCTAAAGCCTTAAACTTGCATGGTTAGCCCTTTTTCCCCCATTCTGAACCACTTTGAACAATAGTTCAAATTAGTTCAAAGTAGTTCAAAGCGGTTCGATGAGATTTTAATTACTAATGCTTTCTTAGCACAGGTAATGTATCTCACTCGATGGTTTTTTCTTCTGAAGCACTTTGAACCACTTTGAACCTCGGCTCAAAGTATTTCAAATTAGTTCAAGACTTATGTAATGATCACTTTCAAGCGTGGAAAGATAGCGCGCCGCCTTTCACTCGTGATCCTGTCAGATGAGCGTGGTCTAAAAGATAGTCCTATTTCCAAGGAAGATATTCATTGTAAATTGTGTCAAAGATCTTCAAGCCGTCAAAAGGACTCAATTTGATTAATGTTGAAGCATCCAAAAAAGGAAAGAATTTAATGCGGAGCTCATGCAAAGGGTTTTCAAGCATGCAAAAGCTGGCAGAGGTGATGTCGAAGTAGTGGGTAATTATTATCTCATACCCTCACATGAAGTTACTGCTTTCCTTTAAAACTCATGTAATTACCTCCAAAGCCTATTATCACGTAAGAAGCTGGTATAGACGGGGAGCTATTAAGGAAATAGGAGAGATTTTATGGGTTTTCGGCGAAGAACAGGTGAGAATTTGAGAATCCTGTTTGCTCTGCAACTATATTCGTTTCCAGATTTGTCTGTTTAGTCTCTGCATTTTTTTAGATTATCATGAGGATGGTCTTGCATTTCCTGGGTAACGCTTCTGGTTTGGAATGCAAGAGACCAGTTATATGTGACACTCATCTATGAGGGGTAAAGATAGAAAGCTTGCAGACCAAGCTTTTAGAATATGCTAATGAAAATAATGGGTGCATGGAAGTGGTAACCAGTGGGTTAATAGAGGCCGCAATGTTCCCCCCATCATTTGTAAGCCCTGAAATTTTGCAGTTGTGTATAGATCACTATGATGTGAGGAGTAAAAGTATTCTGAGCAAAGATGGCACCCCTGTTCTTTCCATTTCGAGAGAAATTGTTGCCTCAGTCCTGCGTCTAACGACTAATACTTTTGCAGTGTTTTCACCTACCAAAGCCTTGGCTGAATACCAGGCGAATCCTAGTACATTTTGAAATACCTTAAATAGAAAATGGACTGAAGTCAATTATGGGGGTGGGTCTAGGCTACCGAAAGTCATTAAAAAATATTACATGCAACCTCACATTCGTGACTTGGTCGTAATGTTTCATCGTGTGAAGGGTTCAGCAAATGTTTCTCTCTTTGAGGAATGGATGTTTAGATATACAGAAATTGTTTTGAAGGGTGAGCAATGGATGGATTGGGCAGAAATCATTGCTACCTCTCTAAGGATGCAATTGAGGCATGCCAAAGAGTTTCGTGAAGATTTCTACATGGCCTCCTATCTGACCTATTGTATTGCATGTACTTGCAACCTCACCCCTTTGCCTCATGGTACTTGGAATGAAGAAATGTGTGTGTTATAGTATTGCCCTCTATTGCAAAGAGATAATGTCTTAGAAGATTTCTGCAAGGTTCATGATGTGCTTCTGGATAATGTGCATGTCTTTGAAAAAGATGAAAATGCCAAGGCTCTCCATAGAAGCTCAAAAGTTAGTACTGCAATATGGGAGCTTCTATATACAATTTCCCAGGTTCACATACTTAAGAGTTGGAGGTTTTGAAGAAGAACCTGTGAAGTTACCTAGGTACGGCCTGGATTGATTCATTTTGGCCGAATTGTGCAGATAGCTCTTTTCTGTTGTGAAAGACAATCTGCCAAAATAGAACTGGAGGTTACTTTTTCCCATTGAATTGAGTTCATTTTTCTACAGCAACATGGATAATGCTTCCATCATTGGGAGAAATTTACTAGGGTTCAATTTTGGCTTCTATCACGGAAGGAGGGATTTTGATATTAAAGGCTATGCAACTGAGACTCTTGGCCTAGAAATGCATCCTCTGACTATCTCATATTTAGAAGATATTTGGGAAGATTGCAGAAATGAAGAAGAAGTGCTACAGAAAGATCATACCAGGCTGACCCTTCAACAAATTAAAGCTTTCAAATTGAAGCTCAATGTAGAAGGGATAATGGATGATGGCCTTAATCTGATTGAACCTAGCTGGAAAAAGTCAGACGAAGCAAGGTTCTTGGCAGTAGACTGGTTCAAAGAAGAGGAAGATGACATTAATAGAAGAATCGGATTCATCCTTACCTATATGGATGATTGGTTGCAGTAGAGAGCTCACAGGAGTATGAGAGAGCCTCCTATTGAAGTAACTTCTTCTCTTGAATTTTTTCAGTCTGACATTTCCTCTCCCCTTGTTGCAGGTGACAAAGTCATTCAAACAAAGAAGGAAAAATTTCATCTCCAACCACAAACAATGGCCCCCAGGACAAGATCTCGCTCAAATCCAAAACTCTAGAATGGGTCAAGGACCGAAAGACCGAAATGGCATCTCAAGGCCCAGACTCGGGTGAAGGATTGGAGCCATCTGATAGTGGAGATGGAGATGTCAAATTTAAAGAAGCCCCCAAGACAGACCAGCTCAGATTCTTGACTCCGGTCAGGGATACGCAATTGAGGCCAGCAAGCCCTGCCATCACCTCTTGGCTCTCAAATTCAATCAACAAGAAAAAAAGGCTACAACCTGTGATTATGCTAGTTAAGGACATTGTCACAAGATATGTGGCGAAAGGTTCAAAGGCCAAGAAAATGAAAATAGACGCCCAGTTGGTAAAGGACCCCCAAATCGAGAAGATAACTGCGGAGGTGGCCACTTATACACAGAAGCAAGATTCCATAGAAATTGATGAGGAAGGATTGAAGGTCACTTCCATTGACCTAGGGACTATAAACACTAGCACTGACAACAAATTTTTCAAGTTTTTTGTTGATCATATGCTCACACAATCAGAAAAGGATAGCAGAGAAAAGAAGGAGCTAAAAGCTATGGTGACTTCCATGGCTGAGTACATCGATTCCTTGGTAAATCTTGGACTCGCACCAATCATCTAGTTGCCGCAACCCTTTGACCCTAACTCTGCAGAAAGCCAGCTACTGACAAGACAGGTGCAAAGTGGGAAGCTCTTGATGGAGGCCATGGGAGTCTGAGTAAACAACATAATTTAGGAAGGTAACGAATTTATTTCAAAATTTACAAATGTCTACGCAAAAGGAGAAACACTATTAGGGGAAATTCAAATGTTAGTACCCGTGTGGGAAATAGAGTTATCATGATGCCAAGCCCTAGTTTCCCAGGTGACAGAGATAGAAAGCTTCGGCGTCCTTAAGTTCCTGGGTGAAAACCCTATGAAAACCGTAGACCAATGCATACTATTCATCCTGAAGAATAACATGAACTGGAAGGAAACGGTCTACAAGGAAGCAATTAAAGAAATCTAGAGCATTGAAAATTGGATTACTAACATGCACGAGGAACTCATTAAGGACATGAAGATAGTAAACCGAATGGGCATCCTGCAGTTTGATGAGAGAAACATGGACACAAAGGTGCTAATGAAGAGCTTCACCGAAGTGGCAGAGCTGATCAGGGACAACGAACACCCCAAGGCCAAAGATTTCTCCACGCTATCAAGTGTTGAGGCCATGTTGCACTTTAACCAGAACCTGATGCCACGACAGAGCTTGAAGATGAAAGAATACAGGTGGCAGAAAGATGCGTGTTGGGCCTGGCTTTTAAGCCTGAAAAACCCCCACCCTACTGCAAATCAAGAATTGGTGGCCACATTTTGTAGCTGGAAATTAGTGTGGCAGACGGTCGAAGAAGAAGAGGAGGAAACAAGTGAAGGCGCGAGAGTTTAAAGGAATAGCTAGGCATCTTTCTTTTTAGTATTTATAACTATTTCTTGTTTTTAACCGAAAGAGCTGGGCTTTAATGGAGGCTCTTTTCGGGATTTCAAACTATAAATGCTGGGGCATTAAACCTTTTTAAGTTTCAAGTAATGGTATCTTTAGCAATAGATAGTTAAGTTTCTTTTAGTAGCAGACAATGTTTTTAAAAAAAAAAAAAAAATAGCAAGCTGAGATAATATATGCATCTTTGAGCTTTCAGAAGACTTTGAGCATGAAAGTTATGGTATTCATATATTAAATATTTGGGGTTTACGCTTTGAGACTTTGTGTTCGAGGCTTTATGTTATCATTACTTTGTGAGTGAAAACTGTGAATCTTGAATTCTTAGCTGCTGTTCTTTTTATGTAAGTTGATTGAGAATTAGTTTAGTTTAAGTATCATTTTTGCTTGAAAGGTTGCATGTAATGAAGGGAAATCATGCTTTGAAATGGACTCTATTTACATGTTAGTTTTCAATTTCATTATTGTTTTGTGATTGACGATGTTAATCACCTCGTTGCCAAAGAGCAACCGAGAGAACCTTAAGCATTTTCTGGCAAAAGTGCAAAAATAATTTCAATTCATTGTAAATTTGAAAAGGGAGCTGTACCTTGAGAAAATTTAGAGAAGAAGTTAAAGAGTAGGGTAGAAACTTCTTCAACTGTTGTGAATAGTTGTTTTCCCCTAAGAAATGGGCATAGAGTAAAATCAGTTAATTGTAAAGGTGGGACAATCTGTTCACCAACAATGAGATTTAACATATGTATGCAAAGGAGAGAGAGAGAGACCCAATCTCAAGGATTCTCACTTTCCAAATTAAAGCTACACATGGAGAATCCATCCTTTAGGATTGTGCCTAATCAATAAAGGGATTCACAATATGTGTGAAAAAAGAGATGAAGCAAGAATACATACATTCAAGAATAACTTAGAAAGTGTACCAAGCCCCCAAGGCTAAAGTACTCTAATCCATATTCATAATCTACATTTCTTCTCCATGGGGATGGTTTTAGAATATGCAAGGATAGGTCAAATGGTCGAGCAAGTGTGTATATCATGCTAGTCAACCAAATCCCAGACATGAAGATATAAAGAGTAATTAGACCTAGAAAATTTTATTATGCTAGTGTACTCTATATAAAAAAATACATAAAAATAAGGGGACCACATATTCCCCCACTTAAGATCGGAAAGAAATTTCTTATTTTGACATCTTAAGGAAGTGATGAAGAAGAATAAAGAAATTTCAGCATCAAGATAGTATCCTTAAAAAAAACATAGTCCAAACCAAGGAGGCCACAACTGATCCTATGAGGTCATGTAAGGGTAGAGTCAAATGAGAAACTACACAAGAAGTGAAAAAAATTAAATACTTGGAAAGGATTATGCACTATTATGAGGCTCAAAGGTAAGTGATCTATCTATCACAAAACCCACTTGCTAATAATATAATATTGGATGTAACTTGATAATTAAATAACACACAACCTAAGAAAATAGTGGACTTGTGAGAGAATTAGAAAGATAAACAAGGTTCCATTGGCCCCTAAGTGTTGGAAAAAATGGAAAATAGGAAGACCTATTGTGCTACTCACAAAGGGTATCATGTATGACAATGACACCCCATGGGAGAGGGTAGAAAAGTAACATGGAGTGAAGCAACATAAAAGGGACCTAGATGTTATTTAAGGACATTCAGATTGAAATAAATCTCCTCACAAGAAAATATGTGAATGACCTTATTATTAATGAGTTGTTGAATCTTAAACTGCAAAGCTTGATGATAGTTGATAGAGTGATCATAATAATTATGATACATCGAAAAAAAAGATGCATAAGTATTGGACTATGTTTATTTCTACATCTAGGTCTAGTAATCACCTTATCATGAAGAATTTTAGGCAAAAGGAGCTCTTGATTAGTGGAAAAGGATATAAGAGAGGATTTAGAAAAAGAATGAGATTCAATTCTTTGTTTCACACATCATAATATATGACTAAAAATGGTATTAGAAGATTTCTTATGTCCCCCATTACTTAAGGGCACACAATTTTCATCATTGGGTTCAATATATTCATCATGAATGGAAGTAGAGACAAAGTTAGTAAAGAGAGGATCTGATAGATTTTTCATTAATAGAAGATCCTTAACTCTCTACTCACTAATGAAAGTTGGATTAAAATCTAATTTACCCCAATTATCTTTAGTTAAAGTAGAAGAAGATGAGTATTCTTTAGTTTTAGTTTTATTCACTTCCTTTGTAGGAAGATAAGCCTGAGCATATTCCTTATTTTATTGAGGATTAGGTGCATCATCAAAATGAAGAGCATACATATGGTTGTTATAAAAAAATTTAACCTTGCGATGAAGAGTAGAAGGAACAACATGCATATAATTCATCCAAGGTCTACTTAGGAGAAGGCTATAATTAAGGGGTTTGGGAATAAAATGTATACGAGTATCCAATATCACAAAACAACTTTCATAGATAGTTTTATAATACCCAAAGTATTATTAGAAATGTTATGAAATCCTTGAATAGGAATTCTATTTGGTTGGATAGTAGAAAGCTAAACATTCATAGGCTTTAACATGTTCATACTACAAATATTCAAACCTGACCCATTATCAATTAAAGTCCTATGCATATAATTTCTATTAATAGAAAAATATAATGTACCATAATATGGGCATGATTATCATTAATATTTTTAGGAGGAAAATCATCATTATTAAAGATAATTGGAGGTGGGAGAGGGGTAGCATGCATGCATTGTTAAAAGGCATTGATGTTATCTTTATTATGAGGTAGAATTGAGAGATAAGATAGAGATTTTTTCAAGGCTTCACGATATTGAGGAGATGTTTGAATAGTTTCCCCAAGATAAATCTTGGTATGGGTATTACATAATTGTGATGCCAAATCATAATCCAACCCAATATTTTAAGGAAGATGGGGTGGATGAGGAAGAATGGGTTGAGAAGGTGGCAGATAAGTGGTAGGTTGAGGACCATTATTTGTATGATATGTGTGTGATACTATAGGATAATCCAAAGAATCACTAGATTTTACAAAAATAGTGATTAAAGGACAACCTTTAATGTTGGGAAGAGGATAACCTTTAACAATGAGGAAATGTTGACAACATTAACTTGATTAAGATCTTTCATCTCGATAGTTCGATCACTAAAAGGGAGAATATTAAGGAGAATTTCAGTATCCATTTTTTCCATAGAATCCTTAAGGTAGGAATTATTGATTTTTGTTAATGATTATCCTCTACTAGGACCATCAAATGAAGGAAATGCTACATTGATGAAAATATTTATAATATCTTCTTCTTTCTCCAAAATATCACTAGGAAGAGGATATGTGTTGGGAGAAGAAGAAACATCAAGTTTTTCATGTTGAAAATAAAAAGGCCTCAATCATATTTCTTTTTTTTTCATGAGGAAGAATTATTCAACATCATTATCTAGAGGTTCATCCAAAATAGTGAAATTATTAATGAAGGGAACATCTCTATCAAAAAATAATACCATAGAAGGAAGGTCCATAAAGGAGGAAGGATTGAAAGAAAATATAGGAGAACACTCAATAAATTCATACCCATAGTCAATGTGTCACTCATCCCCATGAAGAGGAAGATCACATGGTAAATCTAACTCTATAGGAGGATAACGTTTTATGCCATAGATAAAGGCATGATGTTTAGAGAACACTTTGAATGTCTTTTGAAATAAAAGAAAAAGAGAAGAACATATATATTAGATCTAGCTAATCAATTTTTCATTGAAGTGTATAGAACATCCATTAAACATGTGAACAATAAAGAATAAAAAGCACATTGTCAATGTTGAAAGATCCATGAAAAAGAGAGATGGGTAAGAGAATTTGAATAGTATTAATATAAACAAAAGTAGGTCTAGATGCAAATAAGAAGAGAGGAATAAATCTAACTTAATAAGATAGAACAATATAAATCCAAAATGTAAGAAAGAGTTATCAGAAGAAGGTTCACCAAAATAAATAAAAAGGTGAACATACAATGTTACTCCAATAAAATGTAAAGGGAAATCTAGCAGCACAAAATAAAGAGTTGAAACAATCTAATTCACTAAAATTTACAAGCTAAAATGTGGAGCAATTGGAATAGGTCTCAACTACTTCACATTTTTCTGGCTTGATAACCATGTACCTCAAAGGGAAGTTAAGGGGATTGATCCTTTAAATTCCAAGTCTAAGGTGACTAGATCTAGGAAGATTAGTGCTAACTAAATAATGAAGGAGCACTAATGCAAACAAAGATCTAATGGTTGTAGTGTTGGAGAAAGAATGAAAAAGTCCATAAATCCCTTCATGTAGCTAGGGCTATGAGTTGAAATAATGAAGATGTGTAATATAAGAGTTAAATTAAAGGAAGTGCAAATGTGTACTAAAATAGAGAAGGAAAGGAAACTAACCTTGAAAAATATGAACTTGTAAATGGGCTATCAAACAATCTCCAAATTTGCCAATTCTTGCTATGTAGATTGCAAACTATGAGATCTATAAAACCCAACAATTGTTCGACGATTTGGAAAGGTCAAATTTCACACAATTTTAAATTTATTTCAGATTAGGGATGAAGTGCATCCTCAATCAATTGTGTCCTATTCTAAGTTTGATTTTGCAATTCTAAAAAATGATAAAAAGGGTATCCAAATATGTAATCTATTTGTCATTTGAAGATCCAAAACTTGAAATAAAAAAGGTTTTTATTTTTTGAAGGGGGGTTTGCCTCAATAAAACTCTAGTTTATGAATTACTATTGAATTGAAATAATTTAATTGTAGAAATGTAAAATAAATATATGATTCACCTTACATTAATACTAGGATCCATCAAACTAAATGTAATGAGTGATCTTTACCAATTAGATTTGATCAAGAATGTAGATGAATGGATGTAGAAGATGAATTAAGGAACCTTGAATAGATTGAGGGAGATATTGAAGATAAAATCCTTTAATTTCTTGAATTCTTGAATCCTTGATCTTCAATGGAGGAATTTTCTTGAATGCCTTGAATGATTAAAGAACTAAGGACTTGAGTGTTGGGTTCTAGTGCACATGTGTATGATTCATAATAGTATGAGATGAGAGTAGATGAAAAATGGAGCAAATGGATGGGTTTATAAATTTCTTGGAATAGATTTTCCTTGTAGTCCAACTTATCTTGAAGTATGCACTGCATATAACTTTGAATTGAGGACCCAAGAAATAGACCCAAATTGGGGCCCAAATAGGGATGCATTGTGCCCCTGATTGGCCCAACATAGATGCATTATATTCCTGATTGTCCTAGGATAGATGCAACTCATTCCTGATTGGGAAGGGACATACTAAGTCCCTACCAACTAGGGCCTAGAATCCCCATGATTCACTTAGGGTCTCAAAACAAACTTTGTATCCCATAAATTATGTGTAGAACTTGACATATAACTATTATGATGAAAAAATAGATTTTGAATGATTGGATGAAGGAAAGGAAGGACCCAAGTGGATAGATCCTACCTTGATCTTTAAAACATGAAAATAGGTGCATTAAGGAGGACTTATTAGGTCTAACCTTAATTCCATTAAGAGAAATGAGAAGAAGTGTGAAGAAATGAAGAGAGATGTAAGGAGACAATGATCTCACATTAAATAGGTGCCAACCTGTTATTCAATTGAATTCATTCCAATTTAAGACAATATAAGGATCCACTAGGGTTTTCATTAGGTATAGATCAAAATCTTTAATGAAGAGGTAATCTTCCATCTCCACACAGGGATTTTTTTTCCCTTCTAAATAAGAAGTCTTATGGGTAGGGATGCTATCTATCACACAAAACCTTAAGATGCAGAGGAACTTCCCTTTTAGCCACAGTTCATTGGGTACTAGGTATTTTCAATCTACAATTGTGCGACACTACTTTTAAGCACACTTATGGTAGTAAAGGTTAACAATTTTATACCTAAGAGTTTGAGTCCATTTACCCCATTTTGATACAAAGATCACAAAATTAGGAAGACATTTATTAATGAAAAACTTAAAACAACAATGTACATAAACTATCTTGGATTTATGACACATGATTGATTCTTCAATGAAATAGTGGAATTTTTTTTCCAACCTATCATAAGGTTTATTTTCATAAAATACATGTAGGAAACATATCAACCAAACTAAAATTGGGGCCATTCAGGTAAGCTCTATAGAGGGGTAAAAACCAAGTCTCAATTTAAAGAGTATTAAAACATTATTTTCATATGCCCAAGACCTAGATAAGACAAAGAACAAGTATTCATCAGCAGTAAACTTAAATATAAAGAGACCTCCTAACATAGTAGAGATGTTGAAACTCCCTTTCAATCTCTATCTTTCCACCCCACATTTCTGGATGATATCAATGAATGCATAGAAAGAGAAGATTCTCCCAACCAATGTGAGGTGCAAAGACAAAGAAATCATGTGCATACAATTATAATTAAGGAAGAGTTCCATTCCTTCCTTAATTTAGATAAAGTCTACCAAAATTGATTCTAGGGTAGCAGTTATGAGTCCACAAAGAGCCCCCTTTGAATTGGGTTCTACATTATGTTTTATAGCTCCCACAACCTTCTAACTAAAAAATTATTTAACAAGGTAGAGTGTAGTATGTAATAAATTAATGGTGTAATTAGAACTAGTCAAGGTATATCGATATAGAGTAGTTAGGAAGTGAGAAAATGTGTCTATTGGTTTTTGCAACCAACTGACCATTATATAAGATCTTTGGAATCTAGATGACATACTTATGTTTTTGGTAATAAATAAGGTAATAATATTTCCTTGCCATCTTGGTGTACTGGTACTAGTAATGAATTTCATTTTGGTACAAGTGAATCTATACTATATTGTTCTCTATATTATGCATTGATATCCATTCTACATTTTGCATCATTTCCTAAGTTTAGATCTAGAGGTCATTAACTAGACAAGAAGGAGTGATGGGAAGACCATTTCTACATGAATATAAGTAACAAAAAATGATGGAGAAGAGGAAGAAATAATAAGTGAAGATCAAGTAATACAAGATCTAGTGGTAGCCTAATAAGTTTTAGCTAACCAACATGTGCAAAGGGAAGCCTGAGAGAGAGAAGTTCTTGAGAGCACAATGCAAGAAAAATATTTGGTACTATTAGTGATGTATGATCTACCCAAAAAAAATCCTTGGTTATTAGAAAGATATTTGATACACGTAGAGGAAGAAAGATCCAAAATGGTAAGAGAGTGGAGAAGACAAAAAGTGCTCCAATAATTCACTAAAATAAGTTCATGGGAATTAGAGGACTATGAAAATCCAAGGAAGATAACTGGACACTAAAATAATTCATGCCTCTTCTTCCAAATAAATATCCTAGGCAAGTACCAAATGAATAAACTAAGGGAGAAGCTACCCTATGGACTTTGCATCCCTACATACAAGAGTAAAGATGTTCCCACTTAGGAGGACTAGTGAGCCACTCTCAAAGTGCCTAGTAGGAAAAAGCATCCCGATAGGAGGGAGAATCTCAACAGGAGGTAGCATCCCATTGGGAGGGAAGAGTAGAAGGAGAATGAAGTTAGACAAAAAAACTCCCTAGATTTACTTGGGAAGGATTTTTCCTATTTTTAGATTTTTCCTTCAAATGGTGATAGAATTTGAGGTACTTATAATTTTAATATCATAAAATTTTGGTAATAGAAATTTTAGTGCTTAGAGTCTAGTTTTTGAATATGTAATTTATTTGAATACTTATATGACAATTTTTTTTGTTTTATATGGATCTTTAGAAACCACATTTTTGAAATGTCTCTTTCAGGACCATACCATGCTCATGTATAAACACCATAATTTGACACAACTAAATGAAATTTTGTGACTCCTTTTAAACAAGTTGCCTGACACACCACATGTTGATGAGAATAATTTTCCTTAACTTTTTAATGAAATTTTTTGAGTTAATTTTTAATTCACAATCAAGGTAATTTCTAAAACCTCTCATGAACAAACACTTTTATTTAATTAAAATTAAAATTTATAATTTTTTAAATTCAAAAGAATTGTGTGTAGATTGATGACATGCACTTTAATTTAAGTAATATAAAAAAATTAAAATGCTATTAAAGTTTTAGTGAATCTCACTATTTTATGTTTAAGAGACACTTTTGATTAATAAATAATGAAAAAATAGAAAGTGAACTCATAACACTATAAAATTGACATTTCTGAAATCAGAATAGTAAGATCAATAATGGGTTTTTGTTTTGTCAAAAAATTCAATGAGGAAGACCTTAAAAGAATTATGGCAATGCCTGAAACTATTGAATAATTTCCTTAGTCAAAATTTGATAGATTAAGGCATAAGCTTGGTACCATGAAGCCTATACCATGCCTTGCCCCAAGGAATCCCCAATGTCAATGGGAAATTCTCACCCATGGCTTTAAAATCGAGCACCTGATTCTTAATTCAAAAATTTGGTGGCCAATTATAATTTAGAGATTGTAAGAATTAAGCACATGATAGTTTAGATTATTAGGTACATGATTAAAATATTGTGTACCCAATTATTTAAAAATTAGGTGCTTGATTTATAAATTGGGCACCTAATTCATACATAGTCATTGGGTCCCAAAAGTTGACACATAAAGCACTAAACAATCATTGCAATCATTGTTTGATAGTCTGGGTTTGCAATAACAAATTTTTATCATATTATTCTACTTTCTTGTCATCTTTTACATTTTGCAATCTCTAATTGATTTGAATTCAAATTTGGTGCTAATATGGGATCAAAATAATGAAGAAATAACAAAAGTAAAGTTATGGTAGATAAGTAGATTGCAACAAATAAAGAGAAGGAAGCACAACATCAATGAGAGACAAGACAAAGAATTAGAGAGTTGAGCTCAATGTTAGGCCTTCAATTTGAAAGATTATTTCAGAAGAGGAATTGAAGATACCATGATGGATGAAGAGATTGAAGAAGAGAACACAACATAAGGGGATTCAAGTGGATATTCTAATCAAACATTTAATACAAGTGTATTTCCAAACCCTTGAGTTTATTCTCATGATGAAATTGGTGATTTTGTACAAGTAGGTTATGATTTAAATTATTTAGGTTTTCTTCATGAGAATAGATTGTCAAATGATCATGCAAAGGGAGATGCACCAATAATGTTGTATGAACAATTTAAATGGAAGAGTCTGATGCAATCATAGATGCCTTGCAAAAGAGAAAGGATGCAGATGGTACATTAGGATGACTACAAAATACACACATGTAAGTTTTTTCTTTATTATTCTCTTTTTATATGTGTACTTATATGATTTAAATGTGTTTATGTGTTGTCAATAGAAAATTAGAGAACTTATATTCCTCTTATTTAGGTCTCAAATACCACTTATGGAAATTTAAATATTTTAGGTGGATCCAACATCAACATCTTGTGCAATTACACATAGTGAGTGTACATTCAACATATTTACATTATAGGGATAGGTCTTATAAATTTATGCTTTTACTAACATTTGAATAAATATACTTTTTATTATTTTGTAGTACCTCATTTGAAGAAATGTATTCAACCAATTTTTTATTTCAATCAGAACATGTTGCAAACATTTTTAAAAACAAGTTCACTTCTATTTATGTCCTTAAGATTGTGTTCCATATATATGACTTCTCTTGTTTTAAATATATGACTTCACTATTTTTTTTAAATATATGAGTTCAACTATGTAATATATAGGAATTCACTTCTATTTGAAAGTTATTGGTGTGCACTTGATATTAAATTATTTGTCAATTTGTAACAACCTCCTATATTTTTCCATTAATTTTACATTCAAACATGTTTAAATTAATGTTCTTATGTTTAACTAAAATTATTTACTATTATTCATACCATATACTAACAAAATGTGTCATACTTACAACATGAGAACATAAGAAGATACCATACACTAGCATGATGAAAAGTCATAAAAATATATAACATGGTCTAATATGCGATAAAATGGTATATGAAATCAAAAAATATATAATACATATAACTATCTTAATACAAAGTATATCATAATAAACAAAATGTGTCATAAAAACACCATGTAAAGGTGCCAAAAGACCTAATCTATCCAATCTTCAGTCCTCTTTACTCCATGTGAAGAGGACTCAAATGGATCATCCTATGTAACATGACATATCTCATCATGTGGAGCATCATGTGTGACATTCTGTGTGGCATCCTAAGAATACAATATGTACATGTGCTTAATTGAAATGGGTTTCAAAATATAGTTTGCAAATAAAAACAAATATTTAGTACTTATTTATAATTTACCATGTGAGATAGGTGTCCCTCTATAAGAGGAGGAGGTGCACTCTCATAGGTATTAAATGATGTAGTGGTCAAGTCCTATAAGAGAATACAAAAAATTTAAATTTTTGATAAAGCTCATAATGAACTATGTGTAAATAACAATACTAACATCAAAGGATGATGTATGTATCTCCATATGGCTTAATCATATACCCCCACCAACACTCATGGTGACATCCTCCTAAAATCATGGATACATAAACCTTGAGTCAAAATTATATATATATGAATTACAAAGTGTATAAATTTAAAAGTGCATAATTTATAGTATAATTTTTTGAAATAAAAGTGTAAGTGTGTGTGTGTATACTTGACTACTAGCCAGTGTCATAGATGAGTCTAGAGATATGCTTCTACCATGATTATCATGGACTCCAATGGCTTATAATTACAACACACAAGATTGAAACAGATTTTTTGATATAAGTTAGTAAGCATACATATGAAACAAAACAATCTTGAAAAAGTAGTAGCTATTTGAGGTTGAGCCTCACTACTAGATGCATTGACATGTCTAAAAGGGCCAAAAGGTGAAAGACTTGAAAGTAGACTATATTGAGCCCTAGATGGAATAGTACCATCTAACCACTATTTGTAAAACCAACATACATTATTATACATGAATCAAAGTTGATGATAAGTTAATAACAATGTGTAGATAAAAAATTAACAAATATTTTTCTTCAAAAGTTCATATCGTAGGTATTGTTGGTTTGAATTTTAGCATGATGGAAGTCCTTTGTTCAGGAATAGAAAATTTAGTTTCTCTCCTTTAATGGTGAATAGGGTTTCTAGAAAAGTCATCCATTTTCTACCCTTTGAAAAATCTTGTGAAAACCCTATGTTTTACTCCATTCTTAAGTGGTCAGGCGTGAAATGTTCAAATTTTTAAATCAGGTGAATATTCTATTGTCTTTTATCCTCCACACCCTCAAGCTACTTTTCCTCTCAAATTCCCTGGCCGTCCGATCTAAATAGATCCACCATTGTCATTTCCTTGCTATGAAAACATGGGCACTCTTTATGTATAGCGAGGTAGCAAGTGCCAAAAAATTATAAGATGGGACCATAGATTGAGGACACAACAGTCAAAGAATTATTTTATGGCTGATTTCTTAGTCATGTACACCTTGCAAGGACTGTCAGAGCCAAAAGAGGGACCCAGTTAGAAATAGTTAGAAGTCAACACTAGAATTAGTATCTTTTTGATGCTTCGCTACCTTACTATCAGAAATCTTGGTCATCTCACCGTCAGCAAAGTAGCAAGGCACTGTAAAATTAAAGAGACGGTGGCCTCAAAATTCATCAATTCCCATGAGTTGTCCAAGTGGCATGACCAGTAATAACTGCTATTGTCAAAAGCAGTTGGTAGGAGCAATAATGATCTAATGGGTCCTTATATTTTATGGCACTGAGATGATGACACTATAAAATAAACAACTGGTGGGACCTCTATTAACATGGGATGATGACTAGGACTAAAGTAAAGTCTTGTGGGGTGCCAGTAGTGCAGATTTTCCTACATCAGCCTTGGATCGATAAAGCATTTAAGAGATCCCAATCGTCAGATCAAGTTTCAATCAATGATCCTTGCCATCTTGCTATAAAAAGTTGCACGAGGTTTAGTCTATGAAACATAGCAAGCATGGAGCCCACCTTCGATGTAACCTCAGATCAATGGTCGTCACTGTCTCACCATAAAGAGTTGCTCGAATCATACGAATAACAAGATAGCAACCAGGGGCCCACCACTATCTTCTAAGTGTAGACACCTAAATCCTTTAGAAAATAAAGTATTTTTATTTTTTGAAAAAAGTCCCTAATGACATCATCATTTATTAATTAATTATTTATTTAATTAATTTATTTATTTTTATGCAATTAAATCCCTTTATCTTAATTAAAAATATTTTATTAAGGAATCCCTCCCAAAAATGTTTAAATCTTATTTAAACATTATTTCCTTATTTATTAATTATTTAATTAATAAATTGACAAAAAATTCCAAAATAAATAATTTTTTTTTTTTGCCCAAAACTTGGCCAATTTCTTTAAGACCACTAACCTCTTCCAAAATCTTCTAATCCTTCTTTAATTTTGATTAAAGGCTAATCTCATCATTTCCTACCCCTAATCCCAACTCAAAATATTTAATTAAGATTAAATATTAATCCTCATATTTATTAAAAAATGTTTTAATAAATATCTGCTCAACCCAAACCTTTGAGATAAATAAACTTTATTTATCCTCATCCTAGGAAGTTCTAGACTCTTCTAGAAAGTCTTCATCCTCATCCTAAGCCTATCCCTAATCCTCCATTTAGCCTAATCCACCCCATCCACCCATACTAACTAAGCTTAGCTACTAACTCACCCACCCTCATAAATGTTATCCACTTGCCCATCTCTAACATCTCTAATCTAATCCTAAACCCAACCCTAATCCTACCCTTAATCATTTGCACAATCCTAAACAAGCTTAAGACTGGCTTAAAGTCTTCTCTCAAAATATCCCAACCACCAAACCATAAATGCTCTTACAAACTCATTCATTGCTCTTACAAGCCATTATGAGGGTCTTTAAGGCATTGAGCCTCCTTTGTTGACTCATCCTTGCCCTTTCCTCCACCCACTCACCCTATGACGTGTGTCACTCCCTGATTGGCTGTAAGGAAGCACAATCCATGTGCTCTCCTCTCATGCAATCTGAGCCCTCCATGAGCTTTTTCCAATCTTTTCATCTTAGCCCTCAAACCTTCAAGCCTTTAGCCTATAAATTGAATCTCCTACCAAGCCATTTCAACACAATATATTTAGTAAAGTTATCATGCTAGTTTGAGAAATAAAGCCATCAACCATACCCTCATAATGCCAAATTGAGAGCTCACAAGGCTACCAATTTTCCATTATCCATCTCCATTGAAGCAATTGAGCAAGCAAGTGAGCATACATCCTAAATCTATCAAATAGACTCATCTCTAAAACAAGAAAAGCCTCATTGAGAGAGCCTCTTAATGGTTCATATTCTTAATTGAGGGTTTGTCTTTGTCTAGCATATATGTTATACTTTTTAAGTTTGTAAATACTTTTGATTTCTTAATTTAGTATTTCTTGCATGCTTATTTCTCATATACATTTTGGCACACCTGGTGGGACCCCACTATGGGTCATTCATTCATCCATTTCAATCCATATTTTGTTCTTACAAACTAACAATCTAACATTTGTTGTTGTTTGAGTGGGTTACAAGGTGTTTCTCTTATTTTTGCAGGTTTAAGGACGCATTTGGGAAGAAACCATAGCCTCAAACATTAAAAAAAACACCAAATTTTTTTTTTTTTGAAGAAAAATTGTGCCCATCAATTTTGTTTACGCATAGGGTCGTCTTTGTAGTTTAGCGTCTTCGCCTGGTTAACTATCACTTTTGCCTGGTTAGCTGTTGTCTCTGCCAGCTTAATTGTCGTCTCTGCTTGCTTAATTGTTGTCTCCATAGTTTAACATCTCCATAGTTCAACGTCTCTACAGTTTAGCATCTTTGTCTAGTTAACTGTCCTCTCCGCCTAGTTATTTTTACCTCTCTGCACCATCATCATTTTTGTTTTAGCATCTCTGTGGCTTAGTAATCCCTGCACTTTTTAAATCAAATTTTAACTTTTGGTGGTTCCATAGAGTAGAGGTTTTTCTAAGCATTTTTATGCCTATGAAAAATGACAAAAAAATTTGATTTTATTTTCCGCATAGTTAAGCTTCA
Organism: Cupressus sempervirens; assembly: GCA_028749045.1. Classification (NCBI taxonomy): domain Eukaryota; kingdom Viridiplantae; phylum Streptophyta; class Pinopsida; order Cupressales; family Cupressaceae; genus Cupressus; species Cupressus sempervirens. Next base: position 710,219,211 of record CM053792.1, read on the forward strand.
ATTTTTGTGATTTTTGGGTGACTAATCAAATTGGCTTTTGTAGCTTTGCAGATTGGAGCATCTACGAAACCACTAACCATGTTTCTTACAGGTTCTCCTTACATGGTTTAATGCTCTTGGAAAATGAACTTGAATGTTTAAACACTTTTTTTTGAATGCATGTTGCTAAAATGAACTTGAATGTTTAAACACTTTTCTTTGAATGCATGTTGCTAAAATGAACTTGAATTTTTAAACACTTGTCTTTAAATGTATGTCACTAAAATCAATCTTGAATGCCATGGATTAAAATCAAGTTTTTCTTGGAATGCATGCTTAAAACAACAAACACAATCTTGAATGCAAAAGGTCAATTAATCATTACAATATCTCACACTTCATCTTTTGGGGCATAAAAAGAATCCACATTTTAGAAACTTTCTAAGTTATAAAAACAAATAAAGACACTTTGAGTGAATTTTTTGTTGGACTCACCCTCTTTAATCACCCATCATTCTAACCATTGGCTACAATGTCAACGCCATATATGGGGATGGGTCTACCTAAGAAGGTGTTAAGTGCTCCACAAAAATCAAATTCAACTCACTTGAGTTTTTATTGGTTTTTCTAAGATAGAAAATTTCTTGAATGCACATTAGTCTCGCTAACACTTCATTTGGGCATAAAAAAAATTGAACAAATGTTGATGTGGAGGGCCTCTGGGCGCGCACTTGAAATTAAGCTTTACACATATCTTTATTTTGGGCTTAAAAAAAACTCACACTCAATCTTGAATGCCTGAAAGAAAATCAATCGATACTTAACATGGAAGGCCTCCAGGTGCACGAGTTTACTTTTTGTTGACCCTAAATCTTTTTGGTGTATTCATTATTTGATCACTTCTCTTTTGTTGGCACATTTCAAATTGGAATTGAACCTTTGCATCTTAAATCATGTGTGTTTTTAAAAGGTCTAGACCATAAAACTTAAAGCATAGGTTGGAAAAGAACTCTGTCTTTTAGCCCAAGATCATCCAAGTCTTCTCTCCCCTTGTCATCTTTTGAGGCCATCTTGGGTGCATAAGATTAGGATCCAAAATCTTGTCTTAGCTTTTAGGAGGCCTGCTTGGAGATTTCATCACCCCTTGGGATGACCTCAACTCTAGCATTCTGGCAGAGTATAAAGATCAGGAGGTGAATCCAAAGACATCTCTCTTGGGATCAAAATTCTGTCACTCGAGCTAAGCCTCAAGAAACTTTATACCCTTGAGAAGTGAAAGAGGAGGAGTGTTACCACTCCTCTTGGCTGTGTGACATTGTTTTGGTTTCATCTATGGATTTGGGCCTCATGTACCTTGGGTATATCGAGGACTCCCTAGCTAAACCAACTGTCAACCTTATAGACAACCATTTAGGATGTTAATATGTTTGAAGTGACTAATCAAAACATTTGTAGAATATACACACTCCTTGGCACATGTATCACATTTTGAGAATCAAAAACTTCTATCTGGTTGTTTCTATCTATTGCTTGATCTTTTATGTGTTGAATGAATGTTTGCCAAACTTGGTCAATCCTAGCTTAGGGCACACTTAGCATAGTCACTGCCTATTTCAGAACTTGAACGAGTTGAAACAAAACAACCACAATCTCTCAAAGCCAAATAGATTCAAGAATTTATGTCAAAACAACCCAAACCCAAACAGAAGTTTCACAAAGCCAAACTCAAGCCCTCTCAGGCATACCAAGAAATTTCAGCGAAGAGAAAGGAAGTAACACCAATCCCTCAAATTGCGAAACTCCACAAAGTAGAAGACAAAGCAGCCGACAAAACCTATCAAGATGCCTGGTTAGATCGCACTATAAGATTTAACAAGCATCTAGGAGTTAACCCTGCTTATGTCTTACCAACTAGGCATGATTTCTATGATTAGGCCCCCTTGTTTTTCCACATCTTCTTGCATAAGTTTCACTTTAGAGTCATCTTTGTAGGAAAGCCAGCCATTCTAGGTTATCCCTTTAAAGAATTTTAGCTCATCCATCTCATTTAGAACCAAATCATCTAGCCATCAATCAAAAAATTCACACCCAAGCCTTCAAAATTGTTGTCACCTTTCCAAGAGTTTGCCATTCCTAACATCTTCCAAATTCACCAATCTCACCAAGTTTATCTCTTTGACAGAGCTTTGTCTAGGGTAATCTAGCTTTTGTCACTTGTTATCCCTCATCACCTTGAGCTAAAGGTTGGGATACTCAAGTGATCAATCTTGTGTTTTTCCTAAAGGATCATTAGTCTATCCTTAAGTTGACATAATCACCACCAAGCTTGCACATAGGAAAGTAGATCTTTCATGATTTGGAATCATATCTTTGAAGTTAGAATCCCCAACCCAATCCTCCTTAGGTTTTTCATATAGCTTTTCCTCAACCTCAAAAATCATTTGCATAAAAAAAAAAAACCTTCTCCCTTTGTATCCATCGACTTTGTTGCATCTCATCGCTAGGAACATTTTCATGCCACCTGTCACTCGCTTAGCCAAGAAGAAGAAGGAAACAATGGAGCCCTATCATTTAGATCAAATAGCATTGATCCCCTTGAGCACTCAACCATCCTTTAGCCCAGAGAACACTATACCATCAACTATTGACATTGAAGCTTTCATGAACCAACCAGGAAATGCAATATTGGTGAACACCATTATAAACAAGAACAAAGAAACAATCATGGCTAACTTTCAAAGGGACAACATAGGAGCCTTCAACTTTGGAAGACCTCCTCCCTTATCAGATCCATCTCACCCGTTGTTTGGGCAACTACCACTCTCGATAGGCTCTTATGATTCAAATTATCCTCAATATGTGCCAAAAGAAGAGCCTCAAGCCAATCCAGCCACCACAACTCCATCCTTGGTTCATACCTCACCACTCCAAACTATCTTTGCCCAAAACACCTCACCATTTACTCCCTTCACTATTGTTGCTACTGCTCTCCAACCCAACCTTCCAAATCCACCCATCTCCCAAATTAGTGCTAGCATCTTTGGCCAACCTTAGAAATATACAATAGGGATGCCACCCATAGGGCCAAGTAATCAACCTTTCATCTCCCTTAGCTTATTCAATACAAACCAAAGAACAATTCAATCATTTCCACTAGGTCCTTGGAGCTTAGTGCCATTAGCCACAAATCCACAAGCTACTACCCTCACTCCACAAAGCTATCAAACCCCACAAGCTACTACCAATGTTCTGCCAAGCTCTCAAGTGACCCAGGATCCTGCCACCACTCTACCAAGCTATCAAACCCCATCAGTTCCATTCTCAAGCTTTCAATTCCCACCACCTCTACCACCAACTAATCCATTACCTTTTATTACCAACTATTTTTCTATGCCACTTTTATGAGGAAATCCACCACCACCAACCACCAAATACTTGGCCTCTTTCACCATGTAGATACCTTCCCAAATGGGGGCACAACCCACATGTATTGGTCAAACCCCTCAAAACCAAAGTCAAGTTCCACAAGCTCCCCAATCATTCCACCAAGCTTCACAACCATCTTATACCTTACCTCCACAAAGCAATCCATTTATCCCATAGCCAGCTTATGTTCCTCAATCCCAAACTCAAATCCAATATCAGCAGCAAGCCTTGAAACACATGCAACAATATGTGCCACCTCCACCTCAGCAACCCATCATCCACCATTCAGTTGCCCAAGCCATGTACAATCCCTACCAGCCCATACCTCAAAGCCATCCATATTCCATTGCCCCATCTAGCACATACCCACCTCAGGGCACTCCTACATTGGGAGCACCCCAGCCATCACCCATTAATTTAGAATGGGAAGCCATGAAGATAGCTTTGAAGAACATCCAGGAGGGAAATGATCCAAAAACCTTCAAGTTTGAGAATGTGTGTCCTTACCCATTTGACAGAGCCATTACCATGACACCATTTCCCAAACACTATGAGATACCCAAGTTGGACAAATTTAGAGGAAAAGGAGACCCTGTCACACATATCAAAGAATTTTACATGAACTTCCAAGAAGTGGCATATAGTGATGTCTTCCTCTTGCATCTCTTTCCCAAAAGCTTGCTCGGACCAGCTCTTGAATGATTTTATAGAATCCCATATGGCACAATTAAAAACTTTGCTAAATTGTCTGAGGCATTTGTAGCCCAATATGCCCATCTTGTTGAAACAGAGCTATCAGTAGTTGATCTTGTCCACACTAAGCAAAAAGGTGGAGAAAGCCTTCCCAAATATCTACAAAGATGGCAAACCCTTACCACCCGCATATCTTGCACCTTACTAGAATGCCATTTGGTGAAAATGTTTATTGATAATGCCCATCCCAGCTTGGCTCACCACACTACCATGAACTCTTTGTAGACCTACAAAGATATCAAAGAAAAAGGAATGATCATTGAGCAAGGACTCATTAAAGATGGTGTGGTCAAGATTTACAAGGAGGCCAACCAAAATCAATCACATTCCAATGACAAGTCTAGGTATTGGAACAAAAACAAGCATGTTGCAATAGATGGGGCTACTGATATGAGACATGTGAATATTGTTGGTCCTTCCCAAAATTAGTCCAACCCACCGTATCAACCAAACAATCAACAAGCTATCAACTACCAATAGCAGAATCACCAAAGCTATCAAAGCCACAATCCAATACCCAAATTTCAAGGGTCTAGCAATCAAGATAATGCCATCAATGTAGCTACAAGACCAAAGCCTAAGTTCCAGCCGACACCTAGAAACTATACACCCCTTGGTGAGCCATTGGATGTCATTTTTGAGAAATTAGCTAAGGAAAACCTCATCAAATTTCCTCCTACCCAGAAAATTGACCCAAGCCAATCCAAAGCTGCATGGTACAAAGAAAATGGTACTGCAAATTTCATAGGGTAAAAGGTCACACCACCCTCAGATGCATGAAACTAAAAGATTATGTGCAGGACCTCATTGATAAAAAATAAATCACCGTTGGTGCCCAAACCTCTCCCAATGTAGGCTTACAGATCTATCAAAATGCTTTTCCTCCTCACAACAACCAAAATCTTGGAAAAGCACCTATCCAAACCAAAAACAACAATACCAACAACTGCCAGCCAAACCAATAGCATGGGAAGAACAATGACCACACTTTATCCTACATAGACTATGGTAGCCTTATCGGTTGTATATTTGAAAAAGAGCCTTCTGTCAATGTTATCAATATCCAAGGCCCAAAAAATGAGTGTGCATTCACCACTAGAAGAGCATGATTAAAAATCACAGCCCCATCAGTCCCATCAGCACTATCAACCCTACCAGTATCATCAGGTCCATCTAAAAGCCAATACAATATCTTGGAACACCTTGGGAACATGCCAACCCAAATCTCCATTTTAGACCTTCTCTGCACTAGTCCTGTGTACAAAAACGTCCTTGACAGTGCTCTCATAGAATCCCATGTCCCTTCAAATATCGACACTACTAATTTTTGTAATCTCGTTGGACACCTATCCTCCTCATGTGCCCTATCATTCAAACCCATCGACATACCCATGGTCAAGCCAGATCACACCCTTCCACTTCGCATAGCCATCATGGTATCCAATTTTGCCGTAAAAAGAGTAATGATAGATAATGGATCAGCCTTGAATATTTGTACCCTAAAATTCATAAAACAAGTTGGGTATATTGAGGAAAATATCATCAGTGAGGTTATCACCATCAAATCTTATGACAACTTGGAAAGAACCACAGAAGGAACTATTTTGCTACCAATCAAGGTTGGGCCAATCATCTAAGAAAAACTCTGCCATGTTATTGATCTAAACCTACCATTCAACATCATCCTTGGTTGCCCATAGATTCATGCCATGAAAGTTGTTCCATCCATTTACCATCAGTGCGTCAAATTTTTGCATCAGGACACTGAGGTAACTATCCATGCCAATCCATAACCCTTTGCTTACTATAATGCAGTTGAAGCTTTATATGCAAATCATTTCCATAGAATTGATATTGGTATAGCCATCGCTAGTTCATCCCACACTTGTAATGACCCAAAAACCATCCTCGCCTCCACCCTATCTACCGTGAAGATCAATAACAAAGGCTATGGAGAGTATACTCTATCAGATGCATTTACTGTCGAGGCACTCCCACTTGATCCACATGCCCATGGATGAATAACATATCATAAAGCTAAGGAGATTCCACCTCCTTGATACAAACAGTTTTGTCCAACAACCTTTGTATCCTCAAAAATCCCTCTTCATGAGGAGCTCACTCCAAATATCAACAATTGGTTACATAAGGATGCACCTCCAAGAAATCAAGCACGCCTTGATCACTTTAGCCAGAAGTATCCCAAAGAAAATAATCTCATCACTAACAAATGGAACTATCAAGGTGGTGGTCTAGGACTAGAAGAAAGAGGCATGCAATGCCCCATCAAAGCACACAAGTGGGAAATGAAGTCAGGTCTTGGCTTTGGCATACCCACAACTGGGGGCACCAATACAGATGGTCATGTTTTTTTGAAAATTCACCATGACCTTGTTGAAATCAAAGACATTCCTGAGGAAGTTGAAAAGAGAGCCTATGACGATATCCCAGACCAAATCTTCCTTGAAGACTCTGTTCTCCAAGAACTATCCATCCATTTCATTGACCTACCACTCGTCCATCCACAACTCATAGATTGGGACCAACCAAGTGTCATACACATTGATGAGCTCACATTAGAGGAAGCACTTCTGAGATTCATGGTAGCTGAAACACCTCACAAGCAAACAAAGCCAAACTCAACATATATCTACAAGTTGGATCCAAAAGAATATTTTGGAGAAAATCCCCAACCTAGTTCTGATACACCCAAACCTAGAACTAAGGTGAATCCGAGACTAGCTAAGGTAGCAAAGAGAACCCCTCAACAAGAAAATCTAGAGTCACAAGTAGAACATGAAGATTTAGCATTGCCTTCTCAAGATAATCAACTAGAGGTGTCTTCTATTCTAATTGAGGATACTAGAGAAGTCAACATCGGTTCTTCAGAGATCCCCAGACTTGTTCACATTGCTGCATCCCTATCACAAGACCAAGCTAACCTCCTCTTTGAGGTCTTAAAAGAGAACATTGGCCGATTTGCATGGTCATATCAGGACATGCCAAGAATTGATCCAAAGCTTGTAGTTCATCATCTTGCAGTTGATCTAAGCTTAGAAAAATGCACCCTAGGGTGGCATTATTGGTCAAAGCTGAGTTAGAAAGAATGTTAGCTGCTAAGGTTATCTGACCTATCGACTACTCAGAGTGGATCTCCAACATGGTCCCCATCACTAAGCCTTCCGGTGACATTAAAATCTGTACTGATTTTAGAGATCTTAACAAAGCTTATCCAAAAGATGATTTTCCCTTGCCCAACATAGATATGATTGTAGATCTTACAATTGGACATGAAATTTTGCCCCTCATGGATGGATTTTCTAGGTGTAATCAAATCAAGATTGTAGCAGAAGATCAACATAAGACAACATTCACTACCCCTTGGGGAACCTTTTGCTACAACATGATGCCTTTTGGCCTAAAGAATGTTGGGTTTACCTATCAAAGAGCTATGACAACCATTTTCCATGATCTTATCCATAGCATTTTGGAGGATTATGTGGATGATATCTTGGTCAAATCTCATACCTTCATGGATCATCTTGCTGACCTAGAGAAAGTCTTTGATAGGTTAGCCAAATATCATCTGATGCTAAATCCAAAGAAGTGTGTGTTTGGGGTCACATCTGGCAAGATTCTAGGCTTTATAGTTTCTAAATGAGGTATGGAGATCAACCCCAAGAAGGTCAAGGCTTTCTTAGACATGCCTCCTCCCCAGACATTGTGACAGCTTCACACTCTTCAGGGAAAACTTCAATCTGTTTGACGCTTCATCTCCTAGCTTGTAGATAAGTGTACGCCATTTGCACATTTAGTGAAGAAGGATGAAAAATTCAAGTGGGATCCTTTATGTCAATGCAGCTTTGATCATCTCAAGCAGTATCTCACCAATCCCCCTATCTTGGTTCCACCAGTTCCTAGTTGTCCCTGGATCTTGTACATATCAGCAATGCCTATTGCTCTAGGGGCACTTCTAGCATAGCATGATGACTATAGTAGAGAAAGAGCCATCTACTATATTAGTAGAACCTTAGTTGGTTATGAACTCAATTACAATCCTATGGAAAAAGCTTGTTTGGCAATTGCTTTCTCCACTCAAAAGCTTTGAACTACATGCTAAGTCATACCATCCAGCTAGTATCCAAAATTAATCCTCTCAAGTATATGCTCTCTAAAACAACACTAATAGGCCATTTGGCCAAATGAGTTATGCTCCTTAGCAAATTTGACATCCAGTATGTGGACATAAAGGCAATCAAAGGGCAAGCTATAGCAGATCACCCAGCTGATGCACCTCTAATAGATGCATATATTTTGATCATAGAATTTCTAGATGAGCATATCTGTCTAATTGAAGAACAACCCCCATGGAAACTTTATTTTGATGGCTCATACACATCTCATGGATCAGGGGTAGGAATATTCTTGGTCACACCTCATGGAGATTACATTCTGAAAGCTTTTAAGCTACAATTCTCTAGCACCAACAATATAGCTGAATATGAGGCTCTCATAGCAGGATTAAAGATAACCGTCGAATGGAACATCACTAAGCTACAAATCTTTGGTGATTCTCAACTCATCATCAAGCAAGTCCTAAATGAATATCAAACCAAAGATGAAAAGCTATTACCCTACAAAGAGCTAGTTGATCAGCTAACCTAGCATTTTACAAAGCTTCGGTTCACCCAAGTGCCTCGAATGTAGAACAAAGAAACGAATGCTATGGCTACTATCGGCTCACTCTTAGATGCATAAGTGGTTGGCTAAGCAGAAATTGCTTATTTTGTTATATTTCATAGCCACATTGTTCCCATACTCGAGTGTTGTTTCTTAAGGGTTAATCCCATTATCTTAAGGAGTTGTATTAATTAGAAAAGAGTGGGAAGTAAGGGTGTTTCTCCCAGTATCGTGATGATGGTAAAACCCGTGGGTTCATGTCAGTTTTCAATCATCAGAATAGATTTTTTCAGGGACAAGCTTAGCAGTTACATATACGATAGAATCACAATTGGAGCTAAATCAACAAAAGGAGGTGATAGACAAAAGCCCGCAAGAGAATATATGGTTCACATAACTTCTTGTTAATCTTTTCTTTTCAAAAAAATGTATGTGTCTTCTTCTTGAAAAGGCTACTGTCATTTTCTCTTAGCCTGAAGCTTGTTGCATCTCACACTATATAAGTGAGATCCTAAGGCTAGAGAAAAGGTCCAAATTCTATTTTTCTAAGTGACACTTAGTCTATTTTTGGTCCATTCTTTTGATTAGATTGGTGGTGTATTTTCTCTATCAGATCTTCAGAATACATGAATATAGAATGATCTGTGTTTCTTTCTGAAGGTCATTCTGATTTTACTATAAATTGTATACAATTTTCAAGGAAAATGAATACAAATTATGAACTGTCCCCATATCATTTCTTTCTAATCTTTGTCTCCTTTTGATTACTTGGTTATCTTGATGTTCTGTGAGTAAAGGCTTGTGCAATTGAATGCAATTCAGTTAGGTTGTATATCTAATTATCACTGTTGTTAATTCAATGAATTAAGTAAAAGCTTTGATGAATTTGATAAGGTTGCTGTAGTAGTGGAAAAGATTTTGAATGATGGATTCTAATAAGAATTGCTGATGAAATTTGTTGTAAGGCAACAAATTAGATCTAGAAATTTATAGTAGACTCTAAATCCCAATGGATTAGGCACTGATCAAATTTCATCTAGTTGAGAGAGAAATATGTCACAAATGGTTGTCAAAAATGCAAAATTAAATCAATTTTACTTTTATTTCCTGTAGATCTTAAAAGTTGGCCAGTACTTTTTTGCACGAAATGTTTTAGCTTCAATTAGCCACTATTGTTGAGAACACCTGCAGATCTAGAGAAGATTTTTTGGCCATATCTATTATATGGGATATGTTTATGAAGTTATCAAGAATTGTGTATGTATTTGAGGATTTGAGATGAGAATCAGAATGAAACTAAAATAATTCTCATACAATTTTCCTAGCCTTGTATCATCCCTGCGTATACCCACCCTGGTTTTGTAGAGCCAAAAGAGTAGAAAACCACCCATGGTTTTGTTGAAGTTGGGCCCAAATGGTTTTGAACATACAATTGCTAATAAGAATTGGCTAGTCTTTAGATTGTATGAGCATTGTCATCTTGGTATTAAGCATTTTGTTGCTTAGTAGTTTTAAAACACCAAAAAAATGGTGACTGTACTGGTGACTCTATGAAGAAATTCATTGTTAGCATTAGTGGAATCTCTGGTATAAACATCAAGGTCATGAAGTGTTTTCCATTTCTTTGTTGAAGATTCATGTCCGCCAATATGTTTTATCTAGTTGCATTAGTATTCTTCAAGATTGAATGCAGATTGTGTTGCTATTAAATGTTGTTTACAATCAATTCAGTCAAATGTGGTTTTTAGAGTACTATTGTAATTTCAGAGTCAGAATGGTCAAAAAAGGGGTTTCTCTCTTTACAGTGTTTTAAATTCTACAAAGTGACAATTTAGATATGTAGTGTTACGAATTATGTTTTGAATATTTCTCACAATAGTGAGTGGCAACTCTATCTAAAGGATCTATGAACCAGTGTAAATCGGTTACCTATAATTATTTTCAAGAGTTTTCAGTTGAAATAGGAAGATCTAAAAGTTATGTAAAGTTTTAAGCAAGAAGAAGAGAGTGTATAAGTTTCTGACCAATAAGCTTGGAAGTGTTGTTTGATTTGTTGTTATAAGACTTTTTAATGATAAAAAATGAACTACAGTTGTGATTTCATTTAGTTCTCCTCAAGGAGATGGTGACTCTATAAGGTTATGATCAGTGGTGTGAAGATTTCAGATTAGTACTAGGCCAATCAAGAAATTAGTGGTTTCATACAGCAACACTTGAGGTATTTCATTTTCATGGTGTTTTTCTTGCCATGAAAGAAAGCAAGTTTTACATATGTGTTCTCTATTAAGTGAAGTTTCAGCACTGAGAAGAGGAGAATAGTTTTAAGGTTTTATACACTTCATTAGATCAAGATTCAGTCGGTTCTTTTTAAGTTTGTGAAGTGTGTTTGGAGTTGAAATTGGTAGAAAGTATTTTTAGATATGCTGCAAGTTATGAATCTAAGTATTAAGGGTGAATGAGTTTCATATTTTGGAAAGAATGTCAAGATTCATTTTCACCTAATATGTAGTTGATTAATGAAATGCCCATATCTATTTCTACCAATTGGTATATGCCATTGTGTTTCAATGGTATTCATGGTTTCCTGAATGTCATTCCTAATGATGTTAGAAAAAGTTTGCCTAAATTCAGTGGAAACAATCTTGCTTCAGCTAGCCATCATATTGAGTTGTTCATTGATTTGATGGGTGACTATGAGATTTCTCATGAGGACGTGTACATGAAGTTATTTGTTCAAACATTAGAAGGTGATGCTAGAGACTGGTTTTCTTTCCTACTAGCATGTTCTATTTCATCTTGGGGTGAATTGTATTCTGCCTTCATGGAGCAATTTGGAGAAAGGGTAAGCATATCTGATTCATATGACAAGTTTTTAAAGATTCATATTCAAAGTGATGAACTTGTCTCTCAATTTAACATCAGATTTGCAAGAGTTTTGAATGAAATCCCTAAGAATTATAGACCTAATGATCAAATGTGTTCAGCAGTGTATTTTGATGCATTTGAGAAGAAAATGAACTACCTACTAAGGGATAAAGAACCAAAGACATTATATCATGCTTTTGTGACCGCTAGGGATATTGAAAATAATTTGAAGTACGGATTGACTAGAGGTCATTTTTCTATGTACGATTTTTGGTATAATGTGTTTGAAAGAAAGGATGAATGTGGTGTTGGTGCTTCAATTTCAAATAGGCATATCAATACCCCTGCTGTAGGTTTTAATCAAATGGAGAATTTAGATCAGAATATGTACATAGGTAAGGTTAGCTTGGTTACAAATGATGATACACATGTTCATGATGCTACAGTAGTAGGATGTATCTCAGACTTTGATAGGGTTCAGCACTGTGTTGATATTGTAGATCAATAATTAGTTACATTAACAATTTCTTATGATGTTGATTGTATACATGATTCTGTTGCTAATAAAGTTGCTGCACCTAGATCACAGTCTTGTGCAAGTAAGGGAGCTGAGAGTTGTCTGCATGATCATGAGTTTGATATTGCTGATCTGACATGCCATGGAAAGGTGATACAAAATGAAGAATATGAATCACACTTGTTGCAGTCACAGTCAGAAGAAAAAAGTTCACATGTTTCTAATGTCTCAGCAATAGATGGTAATATAGATTCACTTGATCAGTTAAATAGGCAAGAAATGATTTATTTTCTTCATAGAATGCATCATGTTGAGAACATTATTAAATCTAAATTTGAAAGACAGTCATATCAATGTGAGTATGATGAAGCTAAAAGTCATGTTTCAACTAATGATAATAAAGTTGCTAATCCAGTGTATTGTGAAGAGGCATCGTGTGAAGACAATAACGAGAGAGGTTACTCAAGTCAAGAAGAGGAAAGTGCTAGTGTGTTTTCATCTTCATGTGAATTAGATTCAAATTGGGAAGAAGAAAGCAATGATAGAAGTGAGTACTCTTTTATCAGTAAAGGTATGAATTCTTCTTTTGAATCTGAAAAAGAAAGTGCATCTCATTTTTTGTCTTATATGAAAAATATGAAAGTGATTTATCCACAAAGTATGAAGATAAAGAGATGGTGAAGTCAGTTGATTCTAATGAGTTTGGCTATAAAGATTTCAAGGAAAAATTGTCAGGTGTTTTTATATTAGACAGTAAAGATTCAACATATAGTGAGATGTTTAGGAATGAATCAGGTTCTATTCATAATAATTATCCTAAACAAGCAGATAAAGAGGATGAAATTATGGACACTATATGTTTGGTAGAAGAAATATAAAGGGAGTCTTCATATAGTTTTGACTTTTCTTCATATGCAAAAATTTTCCATGAGAATAAAATGGGTAGTGAATTTAAAGTATATGATAACGTGTTATATGATGATGCTTGTGAGGATGAGCAACTCATGTTTTGTCCTAATGTTCAAAAGGGATCAATGCATGGAATCATTAACCCATTGTTTAAAGAAGACATGGAAAGTCTAGATTCAGCTGAGAATGATTTTAATGATCATACATTATCTTACTATTGTGAGAGATCAGATTGTTCTTCTTCTAGATATGATAGTGATAGTATTGATGAGATTGCATCCTATGAAATTGATAACAAGGTGTTTGATGAAGGTGTTTATGAAAATGAGTGTGCACCTTGTAATGAATTTTATGGTAAATATTCTAATGAGATGACTAACCCACTTTTTGATCTCAGAGAATCATTTGAAGATCTCAAATTATTTTCAATTTCTGACATTGATGACATGTGTGAGTACCAGTCAGATTTTTCTTTAGAGTACCATCTGGATGTGCACAAGGATACACAATTTCAAGGTATGAGTGATCCTTTTCCTCAAGTTGAATATGAAACTTTCATACTCAATATTAATAGCATGCATAAGTCATTCAATGGAAAGGATTTTTAGTCTGATATGTTTGAAAATCCTAATCAGAACCTCTATAATGAGCAAGTGATTGAAATTGAATTTAGTTTTTATATGCATTATGAAGGTGAAGTTGTAGTTTTAGTTTTACCAAGAGACTTGATTCATGATAATGAGCTGATTGGTGAAATTGATAAAAGAAATATTTTTAGTTTACCTCATGCATGTTCAGATGAGAATCAGATTTATGATAGAGGTAAAAGTTCTTGTTGAATTTCGATGGCTCAAGGCCATCATTTATACATAATCTTAGTGGTAGCTTCTTGCTTTAGGAAAAGCTATCCAAGAGGAAAATTTTGGGAGCCTCTATTTGGTCTACTTCTCCCAAAAATTCTGAGCCCTCACTCGAATTCAGAGAATTCAATGTCCCCAGACAGAGCCACTATTGGTCTGAATTTTAGCATGATAGAAGTCCTTTGTTTAGGAATAGAAAATTCAAGTTCTCTCCTTTAATGGTGAATAGGGTTTCTAGAAAAGTCATCTGTTTGCTACCCTTTGAAAAATCTTGTGAAAACCCTACATTTCACTCCATTCTTAAGTGGTTAGGTATGAAATGTTTGAATTTTTAAATTAGGAAAATATTCTATTGTCTTTTATCCTCTGTGCCCCGAGCTACTTTTCCTCTCAAATTCCCTAGCCATCTAATCTAAATAGATCCATCATTTTCATTTCCTCGCTATAAAAAAATGGGCACTCTTTATGTATAGTGAGGTAGCAAGTGCCAAAACATTATAAGATGGGACCATAGATTGAAGACATGATAGTCAGAGAATTGTTTTCTAGCTGATTTCTCAGTCACGTATACCTTGCAAATACTGTCAGAGCTAGAAGAGGGACCTAGTTAGAAACAGTCAGAAGTTGGTGCCAGAATGAGTATCTTTCTAATGCTTCACTACCTTGCTATCAAGAATCTTGGTCATCTTGCTGTTAGCAAAGTAGCAAGGCGCTGTAAAATTAAAGAGATGGTGGCCTCAAAATTTATCGGTACCCATGAGTTGTCTAGGTGGCATGACCAATAATAACTACTATTTTCAGAAGTAGTTGGTAGGAGCAATAACGATCTGATGGGTCCTTGTATTTTACGGTACTAAGATTTATTAAAGTTGTCGGAGCTTGCTACCTCTCTATCAAAAAATTCTAGCATCTCGCCATTAGCGAAGTAGCAAGGCACTATAAAATCAACAATTGGTGGGACCTCTAGTAACATGGGATGATGACTAGGATTGAAGTAAAGTCTTGTGGGGTGCCAACGATGCAAATTTGCCTATGTCAATAGTGCCTTGGACTGATAAAGCATTTAAGAGATCCCAATCATCAAATCAAGTTTCAATTAATGATCCTTGCCATCTCACTATAAAAAGTTGCACGAGGTTTAGTCTATGTGACATAACGAGCATAGAGCCCACTTGCTTTCAGAGTTCTTGGTGCATTTTCTCCACCTTCGATGTAACCTCATATCAATGGTCATCCTTGTCTCACCATAAAGAGTTGCTCGAACGATATGAATAGTGAGATAGTGACTAGGGTCCCACCACTGTCTTAAGTAGTACAAGCAATATATCATTTGCAAGATCAAGAATGAATCGATGGCTATCACAGCTTTGCTATGGCAAGGTGCTCATTTTTTATGTATGGAAAAATAGCGAGATGTTGACATGTGTCCTTAGTCACAAGTGGGTCCAAACAGAAGTGCCATCAAGGAAAGAAATATGTACGTGGGAAATTCTCATTGGATCAATTGATCGACTTGTCAAGTGGAATGCCAAGTTATCTTTCTCTGTACCCCATGATCGTATGATTTTAAAGATTGATAGTGCAGTTTTAAATATTGAAGATGGTGGCACTCTGCTTATTAATGAGATTTGAAAAGTTTCACATGTGAAAGAAAAATAGAGTTTAACTTATAAGATTTTCTCAATTGCACCTTCTGCGAATAAAGATTTGAAGTATTTTCTGAATAGGATCTTTTATTAAAAGGATTGTGTAGATTTTGGCATGAGTGCCAAATAGGATAAAAGAGCTACAGATAAGAGATTTCCAAGTGAGTATTTTACTTTAGTCTCTGAAGTGTTGCAGTCTTGCATGATGTAGCATAAATGGCTCCAAAGAATTCACTAACTCTTAGATTGTGGACAGTAGAGGGATTACTTGACAAGAGTAATTGGATCCCTAGTGTTTCTTCCTCTCGAATTGGTTCAAGTTTTTTTGAAAGGTGGTTTGCGGAGAGGAAGTTGTTTGTCTTGTATGTCAATACGTGGAATTTTGATCGAGGAAGACTAGTGATCCCAAGTGTTTCTATGGGTTGTGATCAAGCTACTAAGGTAATGAGGGGAGCAAAGAATGAACTAAATAAAATAGAAAACCTATCAACAATAACACCTTTCTCTAAGGAAATTTTCAAGATGGAACACTTCAATGCCATGGCAGCAAAAGTATGTAGGACCCTGTGTAGATTTTTTAGAGAAGGTGAAGAAGATTTTATACCCATGGGCTTCATGTGAATAGTCCCTTTGACTTTTTGTTAGTGCATGTCTTTTTGTGTCAGTAGGTGACAAATTTTGGTTGAAAGCTAGTTTTGGATGCAGACGTGGTTGGATAAGTAGAAATTGCTCATTTTGTTATATTTGATAGCCACATTATTCCCATACGCAAGTGTTGTTTCTTAAAGGTTAATCCCATTATCTTAACGAGTTGTATTAATCAGCAAAGAGTGGGAAGTAAGGGTGTTTCTCCCAATATTGTGATGATGGTAAAACTTGTAGGTTCAAGTCAGATTGCAATCATTAGAATAGATTTTGTTAGGGACAAGCTTAGCAGTTACATATACGACAGAATCATAGTTGGAGCTAAATCAGCAAAAGGAGGTGATAGACAGAAGCCCACAAGAGAATATATGGTTCGCATAACTTCTTGTTAATCTTTTCTTTTTGGACAGATGTATGCATCTTCTTCTTGAAAAGGAAACCTATCATTTTCTCTTAGCCTAAAGCTTGTTGCATCTCACACTATATAAGTGAGATCCTAGGGCTAGAGAAAAGGTCTAAATTCTATTTTTCTAAGTGATACTTAGTCTATTTTTGGTCCATTCTTTTGAGCAGATTGGTGGTGTATTTTCTCTATCAGATCTTGAGAATACATAAATATAGAATGATCTATGTTTCTTTTTGAAGTTCATTCTGAGTTTATTGTAAATTGTATACAATTTTTAAGGAAAATGAATACAAGTTATGAACTGTACCCATATCAGTTCTTTCTGAACTTTGTCTCCTTTTGATTACTTGGTTATCTTGATGTTGTATGAGTAAAGGCTTGTGCAATTGAATGCAATTCAGTTAGGTTGTATATCTGTTTATCACTGCTGTTAATTCAATGAATTAAGTAAAAGATTTGATGAATTTGATAAGGTTGCTATAGTAGTGGAAAGGATTTTGAATGATGAATTTTGATAAGAATTGTTGATGAAATTTTTTGTAAGGCAAAAAATTAGATCTAGAAATTTATAGTAGACTCTAAACCCGAATGGATTAGGCACTGATCAAATTTGATCCAGTTGAGGGAGAAATATGTTACAAATGGTTGTCAAAAATGTAGAATTAAATCAATTTTACTTTTATTTCCTGTAGATCTTAAAAGTTGGCCAGTACTTGTTTTCACGAAATGTTTTAGCTTCAGTTAGCCACTATTGTTGAGAACACTTTTAGATCTATAGATGAATTTTTGGCCATATCTATTATATGGGATGTGTTTATGAAGTTATCAAGAACTATGTATGTATTTGAGGATTTGAGATGAGAATCAGAATGAAACTAAAATAATTCTCATACAATTTTCCCAGTCTTGTATCATCCCTAGGTATACCCACCCTAGTTTTGCAGAGCCAAAAGAGTAGAAGGTATACCCACCCGTGGTTTTGTTGAAGTTAGGCCCAAATGGTTTTGCACATACAATTGCTAATAAGAATTGGCTAGTCTTTAGATTGTGTGAGTATTGTCATCTTGGTATTAAGCATTTTTTTTCTTAGTAGTGGATGAATCAAGACCTGTAGAAGCATCTCATTGTGTAACTAATGACAATCCCTACAAAATTAAACAAAAAGAATACATTAGAACATGTTATTAACTTTGAGCTCTAATGTACATTATTTTAAGTGTAATTCAAAGTGCATAGCATATGAGGGATGCCAACATCTGAAGGTGTCTAGAAAAGACTATATTGTCTCCTAGGATGAATAGTATCATCCATCCTTTGTTAATTGAAAATAATCATACATTATGGTTAATACAATTATGTATATGTAGAAAGCAAATAATAATGTATTTTATAAATTTTAATTAAATTTTTACTTGTTGCTCCCAATTATCTCCCTTGCCACAAAGAAGGTCAACAAATGATGACACAACAATATCATCACCAACACCACCATGAGAAATATACACCTCATCATCAAAATCACCACCCTTTAAATCATGTGCAATATGTGTTGTATGTGCATCTCTATAGAGGGCTCTACATGTATCCCCACAACTGGTACAAATATGTCTAAGTATTCAAATATCCCTTACCTGCATCCACTATAGTACTAAATTTCCCAAAAGGGAACTTGATGAACTAAAAGTAGATGACACTATTCGATGATGGAGAGGTGCTAAAAAAAATGGTGTAGGTAAAGCAAAAAGAGATTGAGGACATCAACAATTCCTAGTTTTATCACTAAGCTTTTCCCTTGGCCTATCCTAAGGCATCCATCCACTAACCCCTTGAAATGGTTTTATATCAAAATAATTGGGTTTCAAACCCAATTCAAACTTTGCCCATAAATTCCTAAGAAAGTACATGGGTACCTCATGATTAGCATGTGGTGGATGTTCAAATGCCCTCCACCATTGCTTCCAAAAATTCTCTGATATGTAGGGGTGTGCACCATCTAATAAAGATATGAGGCTTCTTGTCACTTATCTCTTCACCTAACTTTGTGTTCTTAAAATATCTTTCTAAATATCCTTTATTTATTTTTGGTTCATGGACCTATCTATAAGATATGCCATTAGACTAAAAGGCATGAATTTTTTTCTATATATGTCATAGTCTAAGTGCTCCATATAATGTACAATGCCCCACATGCTATCTACAAGGTGAAGTAGCATAGAGGTTGCACATGAGGTCATAGAGGTTGCATCTCATTCTCTCTTGCAACTCCTCTGGGGTAGGTTGTCGAGGAGGACTGGGTAGTCATGAAGGTGGGGGTGGCTCCTCACCAAATATGTCATCCATGAAATATAATCTACATATATATATGACATAAATATTGAAAAATTTACTATTTAATTAAAAAAATATAAAACATATAGATCGAATTATGTATGTATCTTTAAAACTATTTAAACATCTTAAAATACATATTGTAATTAGTCTAAGGGTTTGCAATTATATAATTGAAACCTATTTTGTCATCTAGGTTGGTACTAATGCCCAATGCTAGGGTTAGAGTTTAGGCTTTGATTAGGATTTAACAATTAAGTTTATAATTCAAGTTAGCAATATAGTCAATGCTATAATTATGCTTAGACTTTTGGTTCTAAAGTGTTAGGGTTTATATATTATATTTTAATGTTTATGTGTTTATATTACATTTTTAATTTATTTACCTTATATAAATGCTTCATAAAGTATTAAATTTTGAAAAGCATTGAGATGATTGGACAAGTGTTTTATCGGATTAATAAATTAATAATATAATTTTTTGATACTTAAATAAACATTAATAATTCTAGAATCAAAATTGCATTTCTACATTTTAAATTAGGATCGAAATTCTACCAAACTTGTAAATTTTATATATTTGAATATGGTGAAAATGTGTTCACCTAAATGTATAGAGGAAAATATAGATGATAAAAAGAAATGTGTGTGAAGGGGGAATATAGGATCTATCCTTAACCCAAATTTGCAAAAGGAATGATCCAAATTGATTAAGCACAAAGAAGTGATCAATGCACAAATGAATCAAAAAATGGAGAATCTGAAGAAAGGAGGAAGTCCTATAATCTACTACAGAAAGTAACTACTTGAAACTTTAAATAAATAAAAGACAAATACTGACCTCAAAGTACGATGAATTTGGAAAATGTTGATTTTTGATGTCCATGTACACTTTTGGGGAATTCTACAACCTATTCTGGATTGGAAATATAGGGACAAAGAAAACCTAGAAAAAAAATTTCCTTTTGAAGATAGGCCGACCTTGACCTAGATAGTAGGGCACAATCTTACCCCAATGCACAATTATACCCCAAAAATTCAACCTTGACATGCACTATTCTGACAAATTTTATGTTCACAAATTTTGCAAGTTTAGCGAAAAGGGTATCCAAATCCATGCTTTAATTCATTTTCTTGTACTTGTATCTGTAAGAAAAAGGGTTTTGTTGTTTGAATGGGGGTTTGCTTTGGTCAAACCCCAATTTGGAATAAACCTTGAAATATAATTGAAATTTCAATATGAATAAACAAAGTAAATGAAACTATTCACCGTGCTTATATTGAAATCCTTGTGGAGAATTTGAATCCTTGAATCCACAAGTATGAATGCTCCAAATGAATGTAGGATGTCTCAAATAAATGACATTATATTTTCAACACCACTCTTGAATGGGTATTTTCATAGGAAGAGGCTTGGATGAATGTGGATAGAGAAATATTCAAGAAGAGGGCTCCATAGAGATTGAATCCTTCAATGGCTAACAATGAACCTCCTTGATGAATTGGATCTTGAATGCTTGATGGATACTAGATCTTCCTTCATAGAATAATTGATCATAATTTCATGTAGGTGGATAGATGCACCAGATAATGGTTCATAGAAAGTGGATGTCAAAATGAGGGAATAAGGCTTCCTTATATAGAGATCTAGGGCACAAAATTCTAGAGAAGGCCGTCATGGGAGCATTAAATCCCAGTTAACCTTAACCCCTAGAAATTGACCTAGATAAAATATAATTTAGGAGTGTATCATTATAAAACCTAAAACAGCCAACTTGGAAGCAAGAAATGAAACTTTTTGAAGCCTAATATCCCAAAACTCCTGGAACTTGAGAATTGGACTTGGGGGCAGGGATGACGTTGAACCTACCCTAGGTTAGGGTCGAGGTCATCCTTGACCTAGGTTAGGATCGAGGTTGGCCTTGACCCTTAAGGTCATCCTTGAACCAGAAAGTATAATTCCTTAGTTTCATAGAGAAAATTGTTGAGAGTAGGCTAGAAATAGAGAGAGAAGCAAAATAGGGGAAAATAGCCAGATCTATGCAAAGACCTATTTAAGGCACTTGACATGATCCCATACCACTTACTTGGAGGGCTAAATGTTCTTAACATGGAAGTGCTTCCATTTTAAGATGATACATTAAGGCCCCACTTTAGCAAGAGTATGGAATCAATGCAAACTCTTGGTAAAGTAGATCATAATGAAAAGATAATCTTATTAAAATCAAGGGGACAAAGAGATCCTCAAGCCCCTAGGAACTCAAGTCTTTGTCAACTCCACGATCATAATAAGAAAGAAATCTCTAGAAAAAGAGAAAGAGAAAAAGAGTGTGATTATCTTGCCCAATGAGAACTTATGTCCCATTGTGAACCACACAAGGAAATAATGCAACTAGAAAGATGGAATTGAACTGTGTAGTGAATGTAGCTACTCACTAGTCAACCCATCAAGGATTCACTCTCAAGAATATTCTATTCTATAAGAGTAAAACCAAAAAGAAAAAGATATCCAATATTAAGGACACCTTCAACCTTAAGGCATCAAACATTTTTGAAACTAGAGGGATCAAGAGATCCTAAAATATAAATCCATCCTTTAAGAATTAGTCACTAATCCAAAATGGGAGAAAATAGTATCTTAAAAAATTATATATATATATATTGAAAAGTGTTTGTGATATAGGTGAGTAGAGCATATGCCCCCACATTGAAGTCATTTCTAACACTTTAAAAAAAGAAATGGCTTTGATGAAAACATAAACAACTCCACTAATTATGTTTCCACTATGGGATGCCCCTATAAAAAGACAACTCGAGCAAAATAGTATATAAACATACAAAGAACACAAAAAGGATCTACCTACTATGGGGTCAGTATGATCATAAGATAATGATATTATTGAAAATGAATTGACATCATTCCCCAAAGAAAGTAGAACTACAACCGCAAAGGAGTAAATATCACATAATAGATATGAAGAAGAATCTTTTTAGACCATGACCTAGAGACCAAAAAGAATCAATGCTACCAAGTCACATATCTAAGCATATTACACAAGGAAACATGAATGAATAATAGAATAGGTACAACATAACATGAAAAAACATATGGAAGAACAAAGATACATATAGAGAAATAATACAATAGGTTTGATTCCTTTACCACCTTGCACCAAAAGAGCAATAAAGATTGTATAAAAGAATCTAACAACATTTAGAAAACACATCATGGGAGAAGCACAATACACCAAACAAACACACAAAAGGCTACCATGAAGGAATAGCCAATAAAGTGTGTCACATACTCTCTCCATAACATTTTATATCATTTAAAGAAGGTGGGTAACTTGCAAGAGGGACTATATCCAACATAGTAGGAATAATAGCCAGTTCCATACAAGGATCCTCTCGAGAATCGCAATGTTTGATACTAGGTGGAAGTCTCAATTGTGATGAAAGCATAGTAGGTAAATCAATGCCAATGTAAATAGTTTCATATTCATCATTAACATCATCAAGAGTATCTTCTTGATCTAGATTAATCAAAATAGGATCTAAGATACAAATGGAATCACTATAATCATGCATCTTAACATCATTATTAGCAACAACTTCTTCTAACACATTATGCATAGTTGTATCTAAAGATGGTAAATATTTTTGAAGAACATAATTATGAGCTTTAGCTTGAGCATGAAGCTTCTTAAAATGTTCATTAGCAGATCGATTATATTTTTTCTTGTTTTGAATGTGTTGAGAACTAGGAGGAGCAATTACTAGAACCTTCTGTTGGAAATTTGATTGAAAAGCTCATTGTTGAAGATCAAAGAGGGAGATTGCTGCAAAGAAGGAAGATTGTTGTTAAAATAATGTTTTTAATAATTATTTTTTCATTGATGTCATATATGTTATTTGTAGGAATAAAATTTTCTTACAAGATCCAAGTACTATCACTTAGTTGATTGATGAAGAGGATTTGATCAACAAGATGTAACAAGAACACCTAAGGGAAAGGTTGAGTTATGATGTTGTAATGAAGTGCAAGGATCAATTAAGACAATGGTTAAATGATGTATTGATAACATACTCAAAGGTAGAGAGGTTGGTCACACTTAGAAACATTGAAGGAACAAGTTGTAACAAGGTTAATTCCAAAGCTTAAACTAAGATCATTAGTAGGTGCCGAGAAAGTTAGTTGAAGCCAAGAAAATTCTTAGTTGAATCCAAGTAATAGGAAATTCTAGTGTGTGCTGAGTGATCTTTAGGTGTTGAGTGAAGTTTAGGTGTTCAACATCAGAAAAAACATAGTTGATGCCGAGTAACACAGTATGTGCCAAGCACCAATATTTCAATAGTGCTGAGCTACTGCATTATTTTAAATAAAAAAGATTCACCAAATCTAAGCTGAAAAAGTGGTTACCTTGAATTTTGTGAACTAGTTGGAGGATAAGGATGATGAGCTGGTGGCACAAAATTCTATGTAAACCATTTTTAGGAAAATTCAAGAGGATTATTCAAGAAGTTTCTAGAGGAAACAAAATATGGGTTAGATGCAATGAATCCTACCTAATCCATATGAATTGAACTTAAAGAATGGAAGAATCGAGTGGGAAGAGAACTCCAAGACTTCTATTTAAGGAGTCACAAACCAAGAAGAAAATGCTAGTGGTTTTGTTGCTGCTAAAAAGCCAAATTGCGAAGTGGTTAGAAGGGTGTCAAGGAGGAGACATCTAAAAGAAGGAAGAGCACAGAGGCTCTACTTCTACAAGTGGTCAAGAAGAGATGATTGCAGTAGTACATTAAGCATGGATACTCAAGGAGACTAAGCTTGAAAGGAAGCCAAGCTGTCAGAGTTGTAGAGATTGAAGGCCAGACAATGGTATGAGATGAGAAGTGATCTGAGATCTGCAAGTTAAGTTGTATGTTGTATTCAGGTCAAAGATTTTCTAATACTCTCTAGAAATTCTAGATATGAAAATCCTATGGACTTAGGTTGGTTTAATATCCATTTGTAAATCCTTTAATAGGGTGGCATTCCAAGAGAATGTTCTAAAGTCCTCTAATCAGGCCCACTTCTAACAAGGTGGTTAAATCCTCTAACAAGGTCACATTTAATAGTGTGTTGTAAGCCTTTAATAGGGCAAGCCTTTCATAGGGCATCACTTCAAAAGATTAAGAATTGAGTAGCATGTTACTAGTGGTTTTTCCCAAATTCAATTTCCACATAAATCACTATGTTATGTGTTGATTTCTTATGTGTTATGCTTGCATGTTGATTTACAGTAACTTGCTTCTTAGAAAAGTTAAAGCTTGGATGAATGAATGATTGAATGGGCTCACTATACTTAGTGAAAAGTTTGAATAGGACATTTGGACCTTGAATAACTTATTCACCCCCCCTCTTTTATTCTAAAGCATTTCTAACAATTGGTATCAGAGCCATCTACTAATTTAGTTTCATGGTACTAGAAGTAGAAAGATCAAGATGTCCAAGAGAGAAGTTCCCAAGATCAACAAGGATAACTTGGCTACATGGCAGAGTCTAATGAAATTACACCTTGGATCAATAGGTGACTATGCACAAACATCAATTGGAATAGAACATGTAAATCTAGTAGGAGCTCTTACTGTAGATGATTTGAACAAAAGGAAGGAGCACAATCAAGTAATGTTGAAGATTATCTATGTACTTAGCTATGTAGAATATGATGACATCAAAGATTGTGACACTCCATTCAAGATATGGAAAGCCCTATTAGACATCTATGGAGGAGATTAGAATGTCCAAAGAGAAAAGAGAGAAAACCTAAGAGGAAATTTTGATGACATGAAAATGGAGGAAGGTGAAAATGTTGCTCAATATGCTGCTAGAATAAAAGAAGTGGTAAGTGCAATAAGAAGTCTAGGTGGTCAATTGGAAGAAGAAACTATTATCAATAAATACTTAAGAACTCTTCTCCCTATCTATGCTACTAGAGTTTCAGCCATTCAAGAGCTAAGGTGTGTACAAGGGAACACACTAACCTTTGAAGGAATAGTCGGAAGACTTACAACATTTGATTTGTCCAATTTTGATAACTATAGACCTGAGAACCTTGAATCTACTTTCAAGGCAAATATGACAATAAAAGACATTGAGGAGGAGACATCAAGCAAGAAGAGAAGAAAGGGAAAACATGCATCTAGTGATAGCAACACAGATGAGGAAGATGTGGAACAGTTAGAAGCACTATTGGCTAGGAGATTCCATAGAGTCAAAGGTAAATTCAAAGGTAAACTCCCTATCATATGTTTCAATTGCAATGAAGTAGGTCATATTTTTTCAAGACGTACATAGAAGAAGAACTATAGAGAAGGAAACAAGTACATGAATAAGAGAGAAGATGAGAGAAAAGACTACAAGGAAAAAGGAAAGAAATGCTATATTGTTGAAGAAGATTCTGATGAGAATGATGATGAAGTAGTCTATGTGGCCATGAAGGTTAAATTAAATAAAGATAAAGATAAAGTAACAAAATTGGTTACCTATGTGAACAAGAATGACAAGTGGATCATAGACAGTGGATGCTCACATCACATGATAGGAGATAAAAGTGAGTTCATTACCTTTACTCAATATGATGGAAATAGTGTTTGATTTGGTAATGATGCTCCATGTCAAATCAAAGGAAAAGGCTCTATTACACTCACATAGAAAATTTCATGTGATAATGCATACTATGTCAAAGGATTGAACTATAACTTGTTGAGTGTGTCACAGTTAGGTAATGTAGGTTGCAAAGTAGAATTTGGAAACAAAATTATCAAGATCTATGATACTGATGGAAATATGATAGGAAAAGGTGAAAAAACTAGGAGCAATCTATTTTACCTAGGTATGGAAGATGTAACATGTCTTGTTGTTAGACTTGATGATGTGTGGTTGTGGCATAAAAGGTTGTGTCATGTTAACTTTGATAATCTACTTAGCATCAGCAAGAAGAAGAAGGTCAGAGGGTTGCCCAAATTAAATAAACCTGAAAACACAATGTGCAAACAATGTCAACTAGGAAAGATGACTAAGTCTAGCTTCAAAAGAAAAACATACACTTCCAAAGAAGTACTAGAGTTAGTCCATACAGACTTATGTGGTCCAATAGAAGTGCAAAGCTACCTAGGAGACAGATACATAATGCTCTTTGTAGATGACTATTCAAGGATGATGACTACTATGTTTTTAAAGAAAAAATCTAATGCACTTCAAATGTTAAAGTGGCATTTGGCCAGAGTTGAGAAGGAGATAGAGAAAATCTAAAATGCCTAAGGTTAGATAGAGGAGGTGAGTTCACATCAAAAGAGTTTGAGATATTCTGTAATGACAAAGGCATCAAAAGACAAACATTAGCACCAAGGACCCCACCTTAGAATGGTATTTCTGAAAGAAGGAATAGGTCAGTGATTGACTATGCTAGAACCTTGATGATGGAAAAAAATGTTGCACTAAAGTACTGGAGAGAAGCTGTAAGCACTAAAATCTACACATTGAATAGAGTTCAAGTCAAGAAAGGTGCAAATACAACACCTTTTGAATTATGGTCACTCACCCAATGTTAAACATTTCAAAGTATTTGGTTGTAAATTTTATATTTTTAAAGATACTAGAAATGGCAAGTTTGATACAAAAAGTGATGAAGGCATATTCCTTGGATACTCCATTAGAAGTAAAGCATATAAGTGTTTGAATACTAACACTAACAAGATTGTGGAGAGTGCAAATGTAAATTTTGATGAGCATGCAAAAGTTTAGGTTGATGAAACTAAGAAATCAAAGGATTATAGATTCTTTGTATACTTCTATGAAGGAATGACTATTGAAGAAAATGTTGCAAATCAAGTTGGGAGTCAGCAACAAATTTTAGTATCAGCTAAGTCATAGCCAGTGAATGTTGAGCTGCATTCAGAAGCTAAGCTGTAGAATGTAGAAAATGCACATTCTGATTTTGAAAATAGTATACAAGAGAGAAATGATGAAGTTCCAAATGGAGAAGAGAAAAATGACTCTGAAGCTGAAAGATCAAACATGAAAAGAAGGATGGAACCAAGATTAACCAAGTATGTGAGAAGACATCACCTTGTAGATGAAATCATTGGTGACAAGCATGCTAGACCAATGACAAGGAATAGACTGAGGAATGAATCATGTCTATTAAGCAAGGTTGAACCCAAAATAGTGAAGGATGCACTATAAGATGATGACTGGTATAAAGCTATGGAAGAGGAGATAGATAAGATTAAGAAGAATAAAACATGGACCCTAGTTCCTAGACCAGCTGATAAGAATGTGATTGGTACCAAATGGGTGTTTAGAAAAAAAATTGATGAGAATGGTGAGATAATAAGAAAAAAAGCCAGATTAGTTTGTAAAGGTTATGCACAAGAAGAAGGATCGGATTATGGGGAAACATTTGCCTCTGTTGTAAGAATGGAGGGAGTAAGAACAATGCTTGCATATGCTGCTTACAAAGGTTTCAAAGTCTACCAAATGGATGTGACTTTTGCTTTTCTAAATGGTATATTTGAAGAGGAAGTCTACATTGAACAACCAGATGGATTTGTAGATGACAAGGAAAAGGACATGGTTCGCAAACTACACAAGGCCCCACTTTATGGATTGAAGCAAGCACCTAGAGCATGGTATGCGAGATTGCATAAATATCTTGTGAAGATAGGATTTGAGAGAAAAAATGACAACAAAAAATTGTACATCAAAGTTGAAAAAGGTAAAGACATTTTGATATCAGAAATCTTTTATGATGATATAATATTTGGAGGAAAAGATGTCTATGCAAATATTTTTTTGATCAAATGAAACATGAATTTGAGATGTCAATGCTTGGAGAAATCAAATTCTTTGTTGGATTGAAAGTACATCAACTGAAGCATGGAATATTTGTTACCCAATCAAAATACATCAAGGAGATACTCAAAATATTTGGGTTAAAAGACTCAAAACTAGTCAACACACCAATGGCAACATGACATAAGCTATCCAAGAATGACGAATCACCTGAAGTAAATCATACATTGCATAGATCAATGATGGAAATTTGCAATATGTTGTACATATTAGACCAAACATTAAATTAGCTATTGGAATAGTGGCAAGATTTTTTACAAATCCAAGAGAAAATCACTTAATGGCAGTAAAAAGAATACTGAGGTACCTAAAAGGAATTGATAACTTTGGTTTGTACTACAAGAGTAGTGAAAATTTTGAACTAAAAGACTACACAGATGCAGATTGGGGAGGTAACATTGATGATAGAAAAAGCACCAGTGGAGGAGAACTTTTCTTGGGAAAAAGTTTGATTACATGGACTAGAAAAAAGAAAAGTTGTACCTCATAGTCCATTGCTGAAGCTAAATATGTTGCAGTTGCTATAAATTGCACCAATATTGTATGGATCAAACATTTGTCGCAAGGTATGAAGGAAGAGGTAATTGAGCTTGTAATACTTTATTGTGATAATAAAAGTGCAATCAACATATCAAAGAACCCTATAATGCATGCTAAAACCAAGCATATTGCAATCAAGTATCACTATGTAAGAGAGTTAGTGGAAGACAAACAAGTGAAGATGGAATATGTTAGCTCAAAAGAATAGATTGTTAACATCTTCACAAAAGCACTACCTAGAGATGCTTTTGAGTATCTTAGAGGTAAGTTAGGGGTGATACACCTAGCAAAGGCTACTTAAAGCAAAACTAAGATTGCCCTACATCAAATGAACTGATTGTTGAAATTTTACACATTGATGTAGAGGACACCTACTTTAGGATTCATGCCTAAAGTATTAGAAGTACTGAATTTCCAAATCAGTCATAAGAAAGGTGATAGAGGGAGAAATTGAATGAACTTACAAAAGCTACACTTTCATATTAAAATGCTAATATATATTTGGCATTGTTGTCAAATAGGGAGAAATTGTGAGAAATTGATCAAATGTTGATGATTTGGTGATCAAAAGTATGAGGAAGAAATGACAAGAAAATTCAAAATCTAATCAAATAGAGATAGAAGACGAGCAATATAGAGGGAGAAAAACAAAGAAAAGATATAGTAGCTAAGAGGGAGAAGTGGAAATGAAGCAATCAAGATAGTAGAGGGAGATGTGAAAACTGATGGTAATATAATTACTTTTTGGCATCTAACTTACTATTCTAACCTAGTTAGCATTTGGTTAAACATTTTAGTCTAATGGTTGATGAATTTGGTTTGCCATCAATATCAAAGAGGGAGATTGTTAGAAATCTAATTGAAAAGCTCATTGTTGAAGATCAAAGAGGGAGATTGTTGCAAATAAGGAAGATTCTTGTTGAAAGAATGTTTTCAATCATTGTTTTGTCATTGATGTCAAACTTTCTATTTGTAGGAATGACATTTGATTACAAGATCCAAGTGATGGGGCTCAAAATTTTAGCAAAATTTTAGCCCTAAGCATCATGGAAAAGACAAATATTCTTATACAATGATTATTCATATATTGCTTGACATGTTTTAGGAAGAGCTTGCAAATATAAGAACATGATATAATGATCAAAATGGGAACATTTTGTTGAAGACAATTCAGTTTCTCGAGAGATCCCTAATTCAGAGAAGTTAAATGGTATTGGCATAGATGATATCTTAGCATCCCTAGCTGATAGTTATATAGCAACACATATTTTTGCTACCTACAGAATGCTTCTCCTGATCCAAAAATGAAGGTAAATCTGACACACATGGTAAATGTGCACATATGGAGGTTACCAATTATGGATCTATATTGAGGTAACAGGAGGAAGATTATCCCAAGTATAGACTACTATATGTATCCCCATTTTATAAGGAGATATTGTTCAGTCTGAGACTTTTTATGAGTTGAAAGTAATTCTTCTAGTTCTGAAGATATTGCCTATTCTTCATGTCAAGTAGAAGCAGTTTCTAAGAAAGAAAAATGTGAGCCCATTCAAGTTTGTTATTGCAAAAAGATGCCTTGACATATTATTCTGAAATTACAACATGTTGCACTCACTTTACATGCTGATTTGCACTTTAGTACAATTTCTTTGCTCCAACTTATGGATGTACTAAATAAGCTTTTTTTAGAGCACCAACATCTATGTTTGATTAACAAGAATGTCATCCAAGTTGAAGGAAATCACAGGTAGAATTTCAAACTAAAGCAAGTGAAGCTGTAAATTAGAGTTGTATGCTCCTTCACAAGTACTTGAACGACTGTGTGATGAAGGCTATTGAAGCATGCAGTGTAGACCCTTCATGGATGAAGAGGATGTTAGACATTATGGCTCATCAGGCTGGTAATCAATCTCTCAATCTTTATCGACTTGAAACATTAAAACAAGTACTATGCAAACAATTGGAAGTAATGATGGAAGAGTATCATAGATGAATTTGCAACCTCACCATGACATTGTCCCTACTGAATAAAGATAGCATTGACAGTGCTAAATTCCAATGGATGATAAGAGCCAACAAAATCAATCTTTTCTCATACATTAAGGAGAAAACTAGATATGCAATTAATCCAGGTACTGTGTTTGATAAACAGGTTAGACGTATCCACGAGTACAGGAGGCAGCTATTGAATATTTTGGTAATTGTCACTAGTAAATTTAGGCTTAATTTGCGACACAAAAAGGTCTCAATTTCAACAAGAGTACGTTGCTAAAGTGACCAAAGTTGTCATTGCACAAATTTGGTCAATTTTTTGCCACATTCATTTCGTGTCAGAATTTTGACTACATAAACATGGATTTACCGACACAAATTTCGTTGAGTACTCTAGTCGACGTAAACTATTATTTTCTCAATTTTGACGTAAACTTGCCCAATTTTTTGTCAAAATTCTGACCAAAGACACTTAGCTTTCGACGCTGGTGCTATACTCGTGACCTAAAATGTTGCCAGTTTGGTGTCTCAATTGTGATGAATATTGGTCGCAATTGAGACCAAAATGTGTTGCAATTGAAATACGTTGTCCCATTTTTTTTGAAAGCTTTGCTCTCATAGGAGCGTTCAAAACTACACAAAACTTGATTATAAAGAGTAATTGCTTGATGCATGAGAGTCAAGGTATCATGCACATTTCTTCCTCCACACCATTGTTTCGTTCGTCAAATGATTTATTTTATACAAAACAATGGGAAGGAGGAAGAAATGTGCACGATATCCTGCTTCCACTGAGCAATTATGCTTTACAAGTCAAATTTTGTGGAGTTCAGAAGGCTCCTATGAGAGAAAAGGCTTTGCAATAATTGGCACAACGTGTCTAAATTTTGGTTCCTGCAGGGAAGAATAAAATTAGGAAATAATTATTTATCAGGAATGAAAGCCAATAATTTCATCTATTTTTCAACAGATAAATGTGACAAAAAAACTTACAGTCCCAATCACATCATCATAAGAGCGCATATATAACTATAACTATAACTGTGTAAAACCAACATAATTTACAAATATCCACAATTCAAATATTATCCCTTGATGTTTTATTTAATAATGCTCCAATGCCTTAGGGCATTTAGTTAGAAACTTCAAAATTAATGCTATCAAGTTAGATGTCATTTCATAGCCACCAAGGATAAGGTCCATAATAAGATTCAATATCTCTTCATCCATAATGTATATTAATGCTATCAAGTTAGTTGTTATATTAATAAGATTCAATATCTCTTCATCAATATACCTCTGGTTCTCGATGGAGATGTGCTCCAATCAATAGGAAATGTCATCATGAAGCAGGAGGTGAGGTTGAAGGATTTTATGGAGGCATTCGAAAGTTAATACAGAGGAAGAGATTTTATCTTGGAAGAAGTTGTGGCCAAAAGAATCGCTAGAATGATTGATTGTTACATTAGAATTATCTTCATTTAACATTAAAGCTGCATGCATATTGGAATGATTGACATCATCATTAAGTGCATTTGATGATAGCACATTTGTTTAGGATATACATAGAGAATTTCAAGAGTGTTGTTGACAACTTTTGTATTTCTTTTGGCATTTTCATGTTGGTTAGTCTACTAACCCTAACTCATCTCATCTAGGTCATATCAAATCTTGATAAAGGCTAGTTTGCAACAATTTAACTTCTAATAGCTAGTTTGTAAAAGTAGTTAAAATAACTTGTTAGTAATACAATTATCTTCATAAGGAGGTCTAATTTGCATTCTCAGTACAACACTCACCCAAATATTCTTTCAAAAGTTATTTAAACAACAATTAGATCTTGACAAAATTAGATATGAAAGTGGAAATGATAATCAGGTCATGTACCTCTTCTTCATCTCGTTTGTGCTTGTTTTCCTTAACCTTTTCATGAAGATTTGCAATGTAATTATTAGATATCTCTTGAGAGAAGCTTTCATCCCTAATTGCCCTGAATATTCATATCCAATATATTTATAGCTACTACTAGTGTAAGGTACATGATAACTACCTTTAATTACTCAGAATAAGATTAATTCCTGATAGTGGCTCTTTTACCTGTATGCTTCCGCATCTTTGAGAAAAGGTATGCAATCCTCCCATTCTGAGGAAGCAACAATTTCTTGAAATGGAAAAACAATATATAACTAATTTATCGTTACATAGATAGAAATTTGTTTATGATAAGAATAGAAATTCATTCATATTCAGGATTTTAATGTACAAAACTCTGTGAAATTTTACTCTAGGTGTAAAAGTAGTAGAGGAAAAAGAGACTGCATTAGAAGGATTTTTTCCAAAATGAACAATGTAGCCCTTTAGAGAATAAAGCAAAGCCATGAAATCATCTGCCAGCCTTTCCTTCCTTTTTGCTTCTTTCTCTTCCTTTTCCTTTACTTGTTCAATCACTTCTTCAAACACAAGCTGCAAGCAATACACAGGATGTCAGTAAGACCTAACAAAATCATATATCCCAAAACAACTTGCATTACTTTCAACATTTGCAATTGTTTTAGTTTAACCTAATAAAAATCCATTATCCACTAATGAGAATAGACTAATGCATTTGTGATAACGATTCACTTCTAGCAATTACTTACCAGTGCAAATGAGTCAAAACATACTATAGCTAATGTAATGATCGAATCAGTTAAGAACTAGAGTCATATGGAACATAAGGATAAGATCCTTGTTTGTATAAATAGTAGTTACTAGGAACATAACAATATGTGACAACATTGTTCAAAGGAAAATACCAAATACTTTTATTGTGAAGTCTTCTGTAGCTGAGACCAAAAATATAGAAATGTAACCAGAACAAACCTTAAGATTTTTTTTAGATGCAGCAGCCAAATCATATAGTTCCCCAATGGAGGCTTTGAACTTGTCAAGAGTCCATGCTGATGTTACTGCGAGCTGCAATCATTACATTAAAAAGATTACAATATATTTTACATCCAATGGAAAATCTTAGAGCACAAAAGGCACACCTTTCCTGACTCAATAGCATCTTTTGTGTTTGATTTGTCCTCCTGGTACTACCAAAGATACATATTCAAAAAATGGTTACATCAAAGGAATCAAACATACATTGCCTTGAGTAATAATGATTGCAAGCCTGATTGTGAAAGTGCAATTAAATCCTGCAATCAAATCATTAAAATATATGCAACTTTCTTACCTGCTTTTTCATCCCTTCTGCAACATCTTCAAACAAATCCTTGGGTGGTGAACCAGATGTATTTGAAGCAGGCTCTTTGCTTTATGATCCTCCAGTTCTTTGCTTTATCAAAGAACTGGAGGATCATAAAGCAAAGAGCCTACTTCAAATGAAGTGTGTCTTTGTTGTAAGCAGGCTAGTTGCTTTATGATCCTCCAACAATCTTTGAAATTCATCCCAATTTTTACGTTCTTTTTGGTGTAGTTCTTCCTACATTTAAAAATATTCAAGTCATTCCAATATACAAAAATAAGATAGATGAAATCTATGGAAGCACACTACTCTCTCATTCTAGACAACCTTTTGAATCGTTTGTGCTTCTTCCTCCTCCAAATCAGATATAACACGTCAAAATTTTAGGATGTTCTCAGGTCATTAGGTATGATAGCTTTTGGAAAGATAAGATGCCCATAACCAAAGCCATTATCCACATAATGACAACAAACTATTCATCAATCAAGATAAAAACCAAACAGCTTTCCAAACATAGGAATTTCACAGCTATGCCATCTCCAGCGCACCTTCCAAATTCGAGTACAACAATATGGGTTCTAAGATTACACCAAAAGTAGGTCCAAAGAGAAAATTAGATAAATCCGTAGGTTAACATGTGTATTCAACACAAGATCACAATTTCCTATAGGCAAGACTTTAAGATAGAAAAAAAAGAATGTGAATTTGAGATTTGCTGGGATACCTTGCAAAGTCATTACAATTTTAGAGATTCCTGACTTCAAAATTCAT
Source organism: Cupressus sempervirens (assembly GCA_028749045.1). Classification (NCBI taxonomy): domain Eukaryota; kingdom Viridiplantae; phylum Streptophyta; class Pinopsida; order Cupressales; family Cupressaceae; genus Cupressus; species Cupressus sempervirens. The sequence continues at coordinate 710,253,659 of CM053792.1, forward strand.
AAAAGAAATGGAATAATGTTTTAAGGAAGATCAATTGGGGTTATAAAACCCAAGCATGAAATTGAGGAATAGGACAAAGAATGAAATGTCATTAGTTTATCAATCTAATTTTGTGTTCATGTTTTCTGCTCACCATAACCTTCCTACCCATCTCAAATATTATAATGTGAGCAAATGTCGAAAACTCACCTTGGTTGAGTGACTTGTCCACCCTTTTGATTCCCTCCACTATTGAAAGAACTAAAATATATCAACAAATTAAGTGTTAGTGAAACTACTTGAACAAATGAAAGGGAAAAGGTAACAAATTTTGTACAATCTAAGGGATTTATTATGAATTAAGTAGACTTCGAGATCGTTTGATTTCTAACATATGATAATAGATCACACTATTGAAACATTGATATAACAAGCATACAATATATTGAAAAATAACAACAAAAAGCATTACATATTGTAAAAAAAATAATATGTACTAGAGATGCAAGGGGTGAGGATGCCATCTCCTATAACCATACAAGTCCCCACAAGGGCTAGTATTAACAAACATCTCTTGGAAAAGTTAATTTGTTCAAGAGCTTCCTTTATCCTAATGGCTTTATTGGGCTATCTACCTGCAACTTCAAGTGTATATGAGGAGAGTTTCCTATCTTCTTCCTAGTGATTGGGTATCATGCTGGCATTTGCATGGTGGCAAATCAAAGAATAAAGAGAAAACATTCCACCTGCAAAAGAAACCGTCCCTTTAAACTTAGAACACATTTTTTCACATCAATAAGATCAAACTTTGACCTAAAAACAAAGTGAAACTAGAGCTGCTATAATCTTACCATCTCAATTATCATTGGCCCACAATACAATGAAGACGTATTTGATGAGAGGCAAAAGAGTGAGAGAATATATGATCAAAGACAAAGCCCCAAGAACATCATTAGGATGTTTGATGCCATCAGGAAAAGTACTCACATACACATAAAGTGGTGATGTTCCTATGTCTCCATAAACCACACCAATACTCTGAAATGCCAATTGCACAACTGCAACCATGCTCAACATCTGAGAAACAGGATTTGTCATAAAGTGATGTTAGAATAGTTACTAAAATGGTCATAAATTATGTTGTTATAGTAAAAGAATACTTTAACTTAAGAGAAAAAAACTATACAATATTAAAACATGATATCGTGCTTTAAAAACTAAAAAGGTACCTATAACGAAGAACTTCATTTCGACTTGCTAATTGGTTGTCACTATTAACTATAAGCTTATCTTTAAAGTTTGACCTTCACTTGGTTTTGAGAATAGTTAAATATTCTCTACTTAACAGGGCCAACCATGTGAAGGTGGAAGCTCATTTGGCCCCTCCCCCCCCCCCCCCCCCCCCCCCAACATCACTCTAAATTCCCCATTAACATTTAATAACATTCAATTCATCCATTTTTGAAATAGAACATTCAATCATTATAATCACATGATAACATTCATTAACACATAAAATTCATAAACACGCAACATTCACTAATAATTCATTAACACGCAACATTCAAGAGTAAGTCATTTATGAATAATTCATTAACACAATATTCATTAACAATATTCAAGAGTAAGTCATTCATGAATAATCATCTCTTTTTTTCTTTCTTGCCATTTCTTTTTTTCATAAAATTTCTAAGAGGAATATCAATGTCCTCATTAGGATCCCCCTCCTCTACTGGTTCTAACACATGTCTCCTCCTCATCCGTTCAGGAACACCATGAACCCGCTGCACCAAAGGGGGGTCCGCTGCAATAACAAGTAATTCATGAGGTTAAATTCCCACCATTTTATATTAGTGAATTATGAGTTTTTATTTAAGTAAAAGAACTATAAATCAAAAAATTAATTTAAAAGAACAGAACATAGATTTTCTTTACCTGAATGTGCCACATGATCTACCTATTGATTAGTTTGAACATCCTTTGGCACTCGTTCAACACGACATGATTCTATATCCTAAACACAAAAAGGTTATACCAAGTTCAATTAAAGATGTTAAATTGTATTAATAATTACATAATTAGTTTTAAATAAAAAATGAGCACCTCCATCGATGGTACGATGCACATTAGGGGCTTCATGATGCTGCGTATGATCTATGTTAGGATTAACAGGCTGCATTGCAATGTCATGCACATTATTATCAAATAAATTGTTGCTCAAGTATTCAATTTCTAATATATTTTTTGGCATATTTACTTGTGCACATGATGCAGGAGACTATTCGGTTGGGGAAATGGAAGCTTGCCGTAGGCGTTTAGCCACCGCTGCATAGCCTTGCTTGAAGGCAATTTTTTTGTGTTCTTCTGTGGCCTCCAGATTAAAATCAACGCCCTGCATTTTTTTATTAATTAAAAAAATTATTTGCATTTTATAAATAATTTTTCTTTGCAATTCATTTATTGCTACTTACAACGTGTGCTTTGATTTTTGAATATCCCCCAGAGCCAAGTTTGTGCTGCCCAACCTTTTCCAGCCTCGCCTTTGTTGCCTTTGATGTGTCCTGCAACCTATGAAAAGTTTAAAATATGTTAGATGATATAAAGAGAATACTAGAATCATTGTGGAAACATTTACTTCACTTGGGTTTGATGTCTTTGGAGGAAAAAATGTGCCATATGTATGGGTTTGATTTCCTAGTCAAAATTCATGGGATATTTTTATTGAGATCCTTGAGAAAGCACATATAGTTACAACTCTAGGAAGTGGGTTTGGACCCGCAGGTGAAGGTTTTATAAGGGTGAGTGCCTTTGGTCACAGAGAGAACATATTAGAAGCTTCATTTGTCAATATATCTTATGTAGGATTTATGCCCAGATTGAGATTGAGATTTATAAGCAATTGTGTCAGCATATGAATTACATACCTTTCATATTTACAATAAAAAAATTTAAATACCAAAATTGAGGATTATGCATGGTAGTATGTTGGAGAAATAACTCCTATTTTAAGGATTTTGACAAAATAGCATAGCAAGAAATATTGAATTCAAAAGGATGAGAATGTGAAGGAACAAGAGGTGCAGGTAAAGGTTCAAATCACATGAAAAGTCATTTGTACACAATGTGAATTTTTTTGTACATTATGTTGTATTTTAAGAGTGCTCCCCCAAGGTAGATGTGTTAGGCTTGGTACTTTGTCTCTTTACTTCACTGATATATGTGTTTGAATTAGTCTACACACAAATAATTAACATGTTACCAAAGCTAATACGACTTTTGTGAGCTTGCAAAGAGCTAAGGAATTGAAGAGAAAGATTGGAAGCAGGGTGATATCAGGAAAAATCTCTTAATGAGTTTCCATCTTTACAGTTTCCACAAGAGAAAAAGCAGGGATTCCCTAAAAAGGATAATCTATTGGTTGGGTATAGACACATAATTCATGTGATCAAAGCTTCAGCAGCAATGGAAAATACTAAAAAAGGAGAATGGATTTTAGATGTGGTGGAAATGCTCAACTTTAAATTCTTTAGGATTCTCAGACTACATTGTTATCTGAAGATAGAGATTAGATTTTGTGATGCTTCACACTTAAATCTGATGTATAGTGTATATGCACTTCTTTTTTGATATGCAACAAAGCACAAAATGGAATTGATGATAGTATAAAATAACAATCACTAATGACAACATTATATATTGTTATCATAGTTAACAGAATACTATAGAATATGGGATTTGATATCTTCAATGATGGATTTCATCAAGATTTACATGTAGATTAAGTGCAGATTTGATGCACACATGACCCAAAAACAAACAGGGGATAGGAAACTCAAGATAGCGAGCAATTATTGTAAAAGAAAGGGAAAGTCAACAAGTATAGTGGTCAAGGCATTGCCTATTTTTATGACTCAAAATCTAGCATGGTACATCATATCACAAGATTCGATTGTCACAACTTTGACTAGGAATTTCTTAGTTGAATTAGAGTTTGAGTTCAGCGAAGATAAAATTTGAGAAAAGAACCCATAGGAGACATAGGCTCTAAAATTTGTCACTAAATATGAATAAAGGGCTTCATTTTGTCAATATATCTAATGTAGGATTTATGCCCAGATTGAGATTGAGATTTATAAGCAATTGTGTTAGCATATGACTTACATACCTTTCATCAATAGATAGATTAAATTGAGCTAGTTAAAATTGTTGATACTGAAGTTGAACGCTAAATTTTCTCATTAATGTACTAGTAGTTAATACTATTGCATACCTTTTTGGATTTGCTGGTGCACTTTCTTCTGGTGGACATTTCCCTTTCTCCTTTGCATCCAAAATGAACTCATTCCAGTCCCTCGCTAAAACAAAGGGAGGACACTCGTACTTCGGGTTGTGGACGAGGCTCTTTCTATATGTGTCCCTCACAACCTTGAGATGTCTGGCAGCTTTTTGTAAAAATTTCTTACGATCAAAAATATTACTACCAAACTCATGCTCTATAACTTTGATGAGCCCATCTTTTAATTTTTGAGATTGGTAGTTCCACCTTTTAAGAAAAAACAAAAAATTGTTAGATATAGCTAGTATAAGAAAAGACTTGAATGAAAGGAAAAATGTTGCAACAATTAATGATATGAAAAAAAATAGTGGGATAAAATTAGTTTAGTTATGATGTACAACAACCTAGTACGTATGGTGGGCCCGAATCTTCGCAGCGTGAGGTCATAAAGCCTCCTATAAAATGTATCATTTCCTGCAAAAAATGTCATGGGATAATTAATAGTAAAAACCATTAAAATGAATCATATGAAAGAAGACTCCCACTTTTGGTTCTCTGTAGAAAAATTAGTTAGTATCTTCTACTCAAAGCATGAAATTGCAATGTACCAAATTCCTAAACTAGAGAATTATTGGTATAGACAAAAGGTCATTGATAATTCAGATGATCCTACCAAACCCCTAATAAAAAGGAATTCCAGAATAATTAAACAACTTGCACAATACGACACACTAAAGGTCATGAGGCATCACTCCACATCAAAAGCCCTTGCATTCACCACTTCCTATCATGTTTACATCTTGCAAGAAAATCCTTATTACAATAAAAAAAAAAATTATTTAAAGCACCTGGAAGCTTAGGACATTTCAAAGGCATTAATTCATTATCGTCAATCAACAACGATGTCTCCATAGATCCTGTGCTAGAAACACGGGTAGCTCCAAGAAATGATGGTGAATTATCACCAATAGATGTACTATGATCCACATTTGGCGGCATACCAGACAGTGCATCTCCTACCACAAAAAAAAAAACTACACTATGTGATGCATCCCAAGATTAAAGTACATATTATCAACTCATAATTAACACAAAACCAAATATAGAAAAACAAGGATTTACTAGTTGGATGTCCCCTTGTTGCCGACATTGCAGTCGGCAATCTCGTATGAGCATCCATCAACCTCGTAGGAGTCTCCTGCACTAGATGACTTGAACAATACATTGTTAGCAAAGACATTCTGAAATAATAAAAGCAAGAGTTAAGAAGTTTTGAATGTTCGAAATAAAAAATTCCTTCTAACTTGTCAACTAAAAGATTATTTTACCAGTGGCAGCCGGAACTCTGCTACTACTGCCCTCACCACGTTGTCCTTGACCACATTTTGGATCAATTCCCAAAAATTCCTGTATAACAAGAATTTAGTAGTTAAAGTTTCTTACAACTCTTTAAAAAAATTGCATCAATAAAGTATTTTTGCACATATTACATATTTTACTTCACAACATAAAAGATTATAAAATATAAATCTTTATTGAACTTTTGTTATAACTAAATATTCATTGGAGCTTGCTTCATAATGCTGAGCTTGCGCTTTCAATTCTGATAGCCTCTTTCTCATCTCCTCGGGTTCCATATTTGCCTCATCGAAAATTTTCATTGCTTCTAAATTAATTTGCCTAATTTTTTTTCAACATTTTTATAAAATTGGGAGTATCAGCAATATCGGCCTCATCAAAATGCATAGCTAGTGGCTTGGTGGTCACTGCTACTGCTTTACCCTTATCCTGAACATCAAATTGTGAGAGGAATATCAGTAAAGCTATCATAAAAACTCAAAAAACGTAAATAAAATAATGTAATAATATAACATTTTTCAACTATCTAATTTGTACAATTTCAAAAAGGTTTACCCTCACTCAAGAAGGGGTGGGAGTAGCATCCTGCTGACCTCTATCATCTGTCGGATCCATATCATCCTATCACAAAGATTAAACATAAAAAATTCAGCTAACTGAAAACAATAGACAACAAAAAAAAACTTATTAACAAAATGGTAAATACAGCCCTTATGATAGTAACATTGTTTGTATCCATGTGATTTAAATGGTAATCAATTAGCAGTTCTTCCCCTGCACTTATTGATTTTATTGCACAAACAAAAACTTCATTCCCCTCACGTGCCTCAAATATGCAATTGGGTTGCTTACTAGTTGAAGCAGGTCGCGTACTATTTATAAAACCTGCAATATTACCTATTGCTTTTGATATCCCATCAATGTACATAGCAAATCTTTTACTTTGATCATTTTCTTTCCGTTGTATATAATTAGCTGATACCCCATACCTACGCATACTTTTTTTATATTGAACAATCTGCATCCAATCATTGTAATTGTAACATGGACTAACATACTTGAACAATTCAACAACTTTCTTGTAACATACCTTTATCCCATCCATGGAAAATAGGCCCAAACCATGTAATGAGGATAGAGCAATGCGATATATCCTCTCATTAACACAAAAATTTGTGTTAATTGGAGGTAGCTCATTGGGTATCCATTCTTTCTCAATGTGTGAGTACCAAAAGGGCACCTTGATGTCGCCTTTGGTCTCATCATCATAAGAACATGACCCCCCATTAGCAAGGAAAAATTGCATGCGTTTATCAAATTTTTTTCTATTCTTTTGACCTCTAGTTGATGTCCCTCTTTTAGCCGTACTGCATGTAGAGCTTTCATCTACCATTTCCTCATTTCCCTCATTCGATGTAGATAGATCTGACAAGTACCTATTTGGTGGGTCCTGCAATCCATCAAATGGAAAGTGAAAGTGACATATATAAAATGTAGTAAGTTGAAAGTGATTATACAATTACATTTCTATACGGACCTTCGTTGTCTATATATACATTATATGATTATATAATGTCTATTTATAACATACGTGCTCAATGATAAACAAGAAGAATATAAGAAAATTATATCTATTTATTGACTTATACTTGCTGATCCATGTCATTGTGCACAATCCACGCCAAACAGGTCAAATCTCCTGTAGTCAATTGACTATTTGCAAAAAGGGTGACAATCAGACACAATATAAACATTGGTAATTATAAATAACCTATGTTGTAATCATTAGAAATGAACACAATAAATATGTAATCAAATTTCCTGAATATGTTAATCATTTACCTTAAGTTAGCTAAAAATTACATGATACATGTTTGCTACAAATAACTTAGAAGACAACATGAACAATAGGCAACATCGCAAACATGTCAATAGAAGGGGTGACGATGTACCTGTAGTCAATTGACTGTTTGCAAAAAGGGTCATAATCAGACACAACATAAACATTGGTAACTATAAATAACATATGTTGTAATCATTAGAAATGAACACAATAAATACATAATCAAATTTCTTGCATATGTTAATAATTTATCTTAAGTTCGCTAAAAATTACATGATACGTGTATGCTACAAATAACTTAGAAGACAACATGAACAATAAGAAACATCGTAAACATGAACAAATTTACCTTATATATAGAATTCAAGATCATCAACAGAAGGGGTGACAAAATTTGTAGTCATTGATTATCTTCTTCTTCTTCTTCTTCTTCTTCATCATCATCATCATCATTGCCATCATCACCATCATCATGGCCATCATCATGGCCATCATCACCATCATCATCGCCATCATCACCATCACCATCATCATCATCATCGCCATCATCATCATCATCATCATCATCATCACCATCACCATCATCGTCATCACCATCATCTTGATCTTCATCATCTGCTTCTTCATCATCTTCAATATCTTCTGCTTCCATAACATTATACTTTATCGGCCTTCCTCTTGGATCATGTCTAACAACAAATGACCAACCCTGTTTATTTGGAACCTATGAGTAAAACACTTACTCACACTAGCTTGGAAGAATATAGGGCTCATCTCCAACTGGCTCAAATGACCTTGTATTGATCATTGTAAATCCATTATCATGTTGAATAACCGTTCTATCTGGATCATTTTGATTTAGTTGTAACCTGTACCATTTGACGACAAATAGAACTACTTTGAAGGTGTTAAATTCACACTCAATTATATCATCCAAGATGCCATAGTATTGATTTTGAGATTTTTGAGGATGTATGTCGCTTCTAGATGATATATTGGTGACCTCGAAAATTGCAGTTATCCCAGAATCACAAGTTTTCTTTGTGTCATCCAACCTTTTTATGTGGAATTTGTGGCCATTATAGTACATACCTTTGTGTTGCTTGACCTACAATTTTTGAAGTCTGTGTAAATTATTTGCATCGTGAGTTGATACAAAACATACGTCGAGTTATGATCATTAATAAATTTCTACTTACCTCTCCACCTCTTAAACCATTTACTAGATCAACTACCATCGACATAACATTGGAATTTCCATTACGATGAGCTTCTGTAACCAGTGAACCAACACCTTCCCATGTTAATGAGTAACCATTTTTTTGACATCGTTCAATCCATTCTGTCATCCAATCAAGATTGTTTGCAATATACAAATGTATTTCATCCCACTCTCGACCACCTGTTTCAAATAAATACGCCAATTAAAAATAACTTATATTGAAGATTTATATGAATTAATTAACTACAATAAAATCTTAGATTTACCTCTCACTTTCCTTGATCTACCTTTGCCCATCAAGTACTCCCCTTTGAATTTGTTAATTGAGTTGGGATCCCAAATATGATCTACATGGATGTTTGCTGCAAACTTAGGAAGATATTCAGTAATGTACACCATGGTCTGGTATACCATATATCCCTCCACCATGGAACCCTTGGGATGTGCTCTCTGGTGAACTAAGCCTTTCAAAAATTTCAAGTGCCTCTCAACCATCCACATTGACTTGGTTGGTACAGGTCCACACAATTTAATCTCCTCAACTTGATGTATGAGGTAGTGTTCTTGTGCATTGAAAAAACTTGGAGGTAGACACTTTTGCATTTCACACATCAGAAGAGGAATTTTTCTCTTCCAATATTTTATATCTTCTTTATTGATTTCTTTAGATGACAACCACCTCATGTATTTTCCAAGATCATATATAACCTATTTGACATTGTTGGCAAAGTGGTGTGGGAGAGATAGAGGTAGAACGTACTGCAATATTTGTAAAATGATCTTGTCAATATTTTATAAAAGAATGCAATTGAAACTACATGCAGTATATAAATATATAGTGAATACAAAATAACATGAATTACCTTAATAAATGTATGCCAATCGTGTGTTTTCAACCCTGACCCAAATTCACTTTTATTTGATATGACATTGTTTATGTTTGCAGCAAATCATATGGGAAATCGTAATTTTTTTATGACTTCTTTTATAGCATTGCTCTACTGCTCTGACAATAACCAACTAAGGGCACTTGTATCAATCCGGTCTCCATTGTTATTTGGTCGAATACCATTTTTCATTGCATGGTTGGATTCTTCAATGTCACTACAAGTTTTGACAATTTGATCTTTGTCACACCTTCCATCTAAGATTTTCCATAATGTCTCTGCTAAATTCTTTCCAATATGCATAGGATCAAACAAATGCACAATTGGGTTTTGCTCCTAGTATGAAAACCTAGTAAATTGTGTAGGATAAATTTTTAGTCCTTTTGGAAGTTGGACATTGATCTCTTGATGACCTTCACAACCATCAATCACATCATCAGTAAACAAAACACAATATCGAAATATAAATTTGAAACAAAAAGCATCAAATGGAATGACATTACCTCAATGATTTATTTTATTGTATGCCAACTTCCATAGGTGAGGTGTCATTCTCTATGGCTTTGATGTAGTCTCTTCTAGACCATTGAAAAGATGTTTTTCGGTAATTCGGTACTTATGATTTCTATGTAGAAAGTGTCTATTCTCATCAAACACCTGCTTTCTTAAACTTTTTGAATGATGAGATTTTGTCTTTGGACCACAAACTGGACATGAAAATTTACCCTTTGTCTGAAGACCTACAAGATCATGTATAATTGGATTAAATGTGTTAACTTTGACATACCAAAAAAGAGGTGTCAAGAAGAGAACATACCACAAAAATGTGTTAGCCCAGGGGCATCGTGTATTGTCCATACAAGCATTGCATGAAATTGAAATTGTCTTTGTCCTATTGGTCTACAAATGTCATACATAGTAACCCCATTCCATAACACCACCAACTTGTTGATAAGGGGTTCAATATATACGTTGATATCTTTGACTTGGTACTTACCTAGTTGAATGAGCAAAAACATTACATAATTATTTTGACCATTTGATGGATTAGTAATAATAAATTAATTTAGATGACCACTAAATCAAAAAATACTTGGAACAATCAGTGTCAACATTATGTGCTCTCTCTTTATGGACAACCAAGGAGGTATGTTATTGTTGATAAAAAAAATAAGCCACACTGAGTAAGTAGATCTCATCTCTCCATAAGGATTGACACCGTCTGCTGCCAATGAAAGCTTGAGATTATGAGGTTCTTCTTTAAAGTGTGGCCATTTTTCTTGTATTTCCTTAAATGCTGAACCATCTGCAGGCATTCACATAATGTCATCTTGACTTCTATTGCGTGCATGGTAATCCATAAATTGTGCCAAGCTATGGCACTTGAATAATCGTTGCAGACGTGGAATAATGGGAATATGCCAAAGAACCTTGCGAGGCACCTTTTTTGTTAATCGATCTGATTGATATCTACTGATATGACAAGTAGGGCATTGTGTTGCAAATTCATGCTGTTTATAATATATAATATGATCGTTCGAACATGCATCTATTGTTTGATACCTCATTCCAATATCTTTCATGATGGCAGATAATTCTCAGTATGAGTGAGGTAGAATGTTTGATGGTGGTAACATACACTCACCTATCAACCTACGACCAAAAATATAATTTCTTAATTTAAAGAATATTAATTGCTACACGAACCCAATGTTAATTGTAAGGGAACTACAAGTAAAATAATGAAAGAAGATGGCATACCTTAACATACATGTCATTGCTACATTGGATAAACCATTCATTACCTTAAAGTTCACCAATAGCAATACAGTGGCAAGAAGAGTTTTTTTGGAGCCTTCATATAGGGGCTGCTCTGCCTTCTCAAGTAAAGGTACATCAAACTCTGCATCATCATTAGCATCATCATCATCATCATCATTATCATCTTGATCGTCATGATCATTTTGATCATCGTGATCTTCATCATCCTGATCTTCTTCCATGGTATCATTACCTTCTACTTCAATATTCACACCTCCATGTTCCCTCGTTTGGAAATTCACATTCTCTGAATTGTCATGGTCCATAACATGAAACTCAGGGATGTTGACCTATATGAAAATGATTACCTTATATTAACCATGACCATGATGTCATCATCAAATCATGTCTCATGTAATTTATAAACTATTAAAATACATACCAATGGGCGATACTCGTTTCCCCCTTTAATGTGACCATGTTGCCTACAATGTTGCTCAGCTGTTGTGATTAGATATCTTCGAGTCTTTAAGCCCTTACGCATTTTGCAAGGACAATAACATTTTCTGTGACCTTTTCTTTTTAAGTTAGACTGTAGTCTAGCAATTGCCTCCCTATTTTTTTGTGCGTTGATATCGTCAGACATGGTCTTTCTTGAATGGAATGACTTGTTGGTGAAAGAAGGATGATTTGTTTGCAACCTGCAGATGGAGTAGTAAGAGGAAGACACATATAAAAAGAAGTATGGTCTCTGAACCAAGTAGGAGTTAGGACATGCTGGAGTAGGGTCAGCCCAAGATATTTTGGAATCTTGAAGAACCTGGTAAAGGGTATTTGGAAAGGTGAAAATAAACAAGTATTTTTATAGCTACAAAGGAGGAATCGAGAGCATTATAAATAATGAAGAAGAAACTTAAATCCATACAAGTTCACCTCTATTTACAATTTGACCTTTCTGCAAGTGAAATATGACAATATACAAAATTTCCAATCACATTTTCACTTAAAAAAGAACACCAAATATACCTTTGCTACAATATCTTCTTCAAATTCTTCGCTATCAGATTCTTCAGAACTGCAAGCTCCTGTGTAGAAAAAAGATGAGATGTACTAAGTAATTTTTGATGGGCAATATTTAAACAAAACGACTATCAAAAAAACAATTTATGAAATTCAGTTGCTTTATTATGTATTGAAGACTTGGCAAGATGTTCCCAAGTCTATCTATAGAATGCCTATCTACATGGTTGTTTGCAAATAGTCTAGTATGGTGCCGCTTTTGAACAACAACAAATGTCACTGGGGCTGGTAATTTGGCTCAAGAAATGCACAAGCCTATTGACACCACATAACTTTTAGTTCATCATATAGCATTCAGCTGTCTTTTTTAACAAAATCCAAAGAGAATACAAACAAACTAATGAGCCGTGACTATCTCAATTGAATAGCAAGTACTATAGTGAGTGTTAGGAAACTGACCTTATGAATAGCATCCAGTTCATAAAGTATTAGCAAAGTGACCTTGCTGATTAGTTTAACATAGATTGGTGAACAGAAAATTCATAATAAAAATCTGATTTTTTTCCACACTTGTTCAAACCATATAATGAAATGACAAAAAATGAATTGTATAAAAAGACCATATTGTAGGTTGTCCAAGTTGAAAGTGAATAGATGACCTTTATGGGGTGTTGTACCAAGTGGAGCAAGTATGTGAGAGCTTGAAGATGAAGGGCTCCTATTTTGGAGCCAATATTTGGTGGTTTCGAGGTGCCTAGGGAGAACCTTTGATGCTAAGTCTTAGTTATGTAGACTTTGGAAAATCTGGTGAGCTTTCTACGAGTTTGTAGCTGCTATATCAGTAGCCACTATGCCCTATTCTAAACCTTCAGTATTCTGATTGACATCAATTATAAGTGTGCATCCAAATGTTAGCTATAATTGATTAGGGTGGCTTTTAGTGTGTATCAGTCTAATTTGACATGTGTGATGGCAGTATCAACTTGTTATCAGCATCTTACATTATTTAGAAGAGGTGTAGTTCAGTGGGTAAATGTTTGGTCATTGTGGGAATGGTATTCTATGCTTTTTGTTAGGTTAATTTGTGTTGTTGCAGCAGTCTGATTTTATAATCTGAATGTTGTATCAGTTTGTTTCAATAATATTCTTATTATTTTGCTATATTGTAATGCATCTCACTATAATGTCCCCTTTTTGACATGACATTCAATAATAAAAATAAAAAGTAAAAATATAAAAAATTAAAATAACATGTAATATAATTATAATTTAATTAAGTTTCGTGAATGATCAAAATGAATGCAATAAAGAGTTATGAGTATTGAAGGATTAAGATATAAAGGAGAGACCATTCAATATTTAAATTTATATTGGAAAAGATAGAAACGAATACTTATTGATTTAACTCAATTTATAATTGTTATTTAAATATTTCTTAAAATAACATAATCCTTAATCTTTTTCTTAATTCTCTTCCAACTATCTCTATTTAGTGCCTACCATGTTTATGTGCATGTTTTTTATGTGTTTTGGATAATAAGTCTAATTTAATTTGTCTATGGACTAAGACCTTAAATTATTGAGCTTCTCTTTGTTTTGTGAAAACTATAGCATTCTCTACTTAACAGGGCCAACCACGTGAAGGTGGAAGCTCATCATGGCCCCTCCTAGGAGTCTCTTATGACCCTTTACGATATTTTAAGAGCTCTAAGATTTATTCTTAGGGATCGTAAACGGTCATAAAGGGTCATAAGGGATCTTAGGACACAACAACTAAGAAATATAATTGTAAGCATCATGGTCACATTTTTTTGGAATCAATGTAATTGAGTTGTATACCCAAGTGACGAAGTGCATCTAGAAAATGAAAGTACAACCTATTGGGATTGAGACAAACCTTATAAAACAAAAAAAGCTAGGAATGATCGCTTGCCAATATCTGTTAAATAGATTTGTTGGAGGACCTTGTATCCATGAGCTAGGAATGATCGCTTGCTAATAGTTGTTGAATACATTTTTTAGAGGACCTTGTATTCATGAGCTACAGATGTATTCAGCAACTATTGGCAAGCGATCATTCTTATAGATGAATTCGACTTAGAATTGAAGGTGTGGAAGTTGCTTTGCATTGCTTGGGTACACAACCCAATTACGTTTCCAAAAAAATGTGACCATGATGCCTACAATTATGTTTATTAGCTATTATGAAATCTACATATTTGATAGGAGAAGCATTTGAAGTTTATGTTGTGAATCCACTAAATAGGGTCAAGATTTGATTTGGGAATGTTGGTCAGATGATCTGAGAGAAAGAATGGATAGACAGATGGAGAGAGAGATAATACAAGTGGTAGAAAGAGCCATGCCATTTGTAGGATGCCACCATCCTTTTGGTAGATCAAAGGAAAACATGGTAAGGACTATAATACACATTGTCCTCAAGAATATTATCTTGGAGTCTTTCTATCACTTGTATTATCTCTCTCTCCATCTGTCTCTCAACTCTTTCGCTCAAATCATTAGACCATCATTCTCAAATGAAATCTATTAAATCAACAAAAATAAGTTTGACCCTATTTAGTGAATTCACAGTTTCTTTTGCATTCAAGACTGAGATTAATGCATACGCAGTAGCCTGACACCAATCACCCATTACATGTCAATTATTAAAGCTTGTCAAACAGTTGCTGAGTTGTACTTCATAAGAGTTAGGTGCTCCTGCACCATAGACGGAGATGCTAATGCAAGGTATGATGTTACTGACTTCCCTCTTAGCACCCTAGTCCACCAACTCATACATGAAACCATGGGACAAAAAAGAAAAAATGTTGGATTTAAAAGCTTTTCCAATCGGTTATTAGGAGTATGAACGAGGTCTACATGTCATATTCGAATGAAGCCCTAATATTCATTCAAAGCCCCCACACCAATATCGGCATGGAGGCTTTGAGTGAAGCCCCTTGGGACCTTCATTCAAAGATTTGGCTTCATTTGAAGCCCCTAAAATTTGGCTTCCCCACTTTCCATGATAGAAGCTAGTTGTTTTACAAGAGTCAAAAACAATTTGTGCTCCATTGCAGAAGCCACTTGTAATACGCAATTGTTTCATGCAAATCAGAGTCCACAGAATTTACCATCAATCTCTTTCAATAGCTTAGTCCATCTTATCCACTACACAATAATTTAGAGAAATGTGCCAAGGCATTCCAAATCTTTGCCAATGTATAGACATGTGTCTTAAAATGGACCCACATATAAGATAAGATTCAATGTATATCAGCACGAAATGAAGCTAAATTCTGAAACCATTTAGCTTTCATTTATTTAAGTATGGCCCATTTAATTTTCTATATAAATGTCAAAATTCAAGAGATATTGAATTGAGTATAATAAAGTAGAGAGGAACAACCAATGTCTTTGGTAAATGCAGTGAAATTGAAGTGTGTAGCATTTGTTGCACTACCATTATTACCAACACAAGTATCTCAGTGTGAAAGGAAGAGAAGGCAATCAAGAGGTCAGGTGAGGTATGCATTCAATGTGAGTTCAAGTAAAAGTGTGGAAGTGGAAAGAGAGGAGAGGATTGAGATTGTGGAAGAGATTCTGTCTAGAGAGTGGCCTGAAAGTCTTTCTATACTCAATTTTGAGGATTTGTCAGTTTACTATGAACCACTTGTCTTCAAAGCTTAGGTAGATTTTGTTATAAATGTTTTTTTTATTATGTATTAAGTTTCAATAGATTCAAATCTAAGATTTCCAAGATGAAAAATTTACAATTTAATTTGATTGTCTCAAATTGCTTTTATCAATTTTTGAAATCACACCCATCATCAGAATTATATAGATCTCAGAAAGTAGAAAAAAATTATGAACTATAATTAATTTTCAAGATTCTTATTCAGATATATAAATCAGAATTGAGGTGTCTGTAAGTGTGAGGAAGCCAAAACTTATGGACAAGAGATTTTTCTATTGAATGTTTATGGCAGAAATGATCAAAGGCCCTGTATTTGACAGTCACAGGTTTTTGACAATTTGTATTAAGTTTTCCCTTTTATCTAATACAAGCTTATGAATTTTGAATCTATTTTAGTAAAAAGAACATCAATACGGGCATCCACTTTGGCTTCCAATAGAATCCTAGGTGGATCCATTTACCACTCAAATTTATGTTTGCTCACTCAGCTTTTTCCTTGGAGTCGAGATAAATTTTAAAGAAAATATTAATAGATTATATAAATAAATCTTTTAAATTCACATATGTGCTAGTTTTAACATCTGAAAAATTTAGTTAATTTTTTTTTACATTTACACTAGCCTATATCTTTTTCATAAGAAATATTTTGGTATTAATTTTTTTTGTAAAGATTTAATTTTTTCTTATAATATATTACTATAATAAAAATATATTAAAGTACATATTAATTGACATTGTGGTAAATATTAATAAAAATATATTAAACTAAATATTACTATAATAAAAATTATGAAGATAAGGCAGATTTTATGTTGCTGAACAAGAAAGCATATTTCTAACTGAAGTATTGACATAAAAAGTTTAGTAACTATCCTAGAAAGTAATCTTGACAAAAGAGAGCATATTCTTAAAGTAGTGACTTGGTAGAAATCCATTAAAAGTGTCCATTAAAAAACACAATACAGCCTGAATATGTCAGTATATGGCAGAGAGTTTTACATGGCATTCCTAGGATAAATAGAATAGTAGTCAAGCCTTATTCAAGAACGAAAAAGCTTGTTATTTTCCAAGGAGAGGACTTCTATCAAGACAAATCATTAAATGTGGAGTGCACTTTGTAACAGACACAAAAGATTGCATGAAAGTTGTGAAAGGGGTGCAGAAGATGCTCACTTTTTCCTTGCAGAGTAAAAAGTAGTTGGTGTTGTTGTTTCTATTAGTGTGAATTATGCAAAGTAGCCAATTGCATTTGATAAGAAAATTAGTGTCAATTCAAACGACATCCATTTCAAAGGAAGAAGACCTGATAAAGATAAGGCTCTTCAAGCTATAAGGAGATCAAAAGTGTTCAAAATTCTAGAACCCTACACAGTTGAGAGAAGACAGAGTGTGCAGAGTTTCCCCTAATAGTTGAGATCATGAACATAATCCAAATAGGCAGTTTGTGGAAAGTTGCATAGTATGAGTGAAGAATCTAATGAGATGATACACTGCATATCATAAAAAGGATGCCCCAAAAAAGAGTTACAAACTACAATCCTTATCCCTAATTATGTAATCTGATCTATGCCGGAAGCTAATCATGTCACTAAACATCTCTTTGACTCCCTAAAATCTCTACCCTTAGTTTCACCATTTTAAGATTTATGTATTCACCCATGTTTTATACAATTT
The DNA here is from genome assembly GCA_028749045.1 of Cupressus sempervirens. Lineage (NCBI taxonomy): Eukaryota > Viridiplantae > Streptophyta > Pinopsida > Cupressales > Cupressaceae > Cupressus > Cupressus sempervirens. The sequence goes on from CM053792.1 coordinate 710,271,377, forward strand.
TTTACATTTTTCTGTGCAATTTTCCAATCATTCCCTCAATAGACATACCCGTAGTATACGGTAATAAGTTGAAAGATTGACCACATGATGACCATTTTGACTATGATGTTAAATGATGACCTTGCATGGGCTATATAATTGAGATATTGAATAAGTTTCAGGAAGGTCCATTTTTATTATGGTGTGTGATGTGGTCTTGTTGAATAAAAGATTTGGAAAAAGATGTACGGTGTAAATGGCATTCAACTATGAGTGTTGTGGCCTGCCACCCAACTCATTTGTTCCCCAATACTATGAGAAGCAATCTCTTCAAAGATTTATGTAATGTTGTTTGGCTTCCTATAAATGCCTATGAAACCATCTAATTCAAGTAAAATATCATAAATTTAGAGATAAAAGTTGTTTCTTTGAAAAGCTGCTGTTCTGAATGACCCACTAACCATTTTTATCACTATCTGATATAAATGGTTAGTGATAAAAATGGTACTATGATCGGTTGGAGTTCCTTCACAAATGAGAATAAGTGGAATGTTATGCCTATACAAATCAAAACATTGAGCCAACTTTAATTTTATACAATAACCAATTAATATGAATGCAAACTATCATAAACCCATCAACTGATGTCAAAGCATAATGCAGTAGATTGTTTGAAAGCAATTTCAAATGGAAATAGAAATGAAATGCACCCAATACATTATTTTAAAGGCACATTGCAATGGTTTTCATAAATTAGTCTAATGGAATCACATGGAACTCCTCAAAATTTCAGACGTGCCCTCAAAATTTCTACAATCAAATGCACCAGATCAGACGTGCCCTCGCGCCAAGATGTGCCCTCGCGCCAATGTTGATGGAGACCCTCTTGCCAATGTTGATGACCCTCACACCAATGTTGATGGAGACCCTCACACCAAATCCAGATGAAAAGGATCTGTAGTAGAGCCAATCTTGATGGAGACCCTCGCTCGCGCCAAAGCCAAATGAACCTCGTGCAAAAGCCAAATGAAATGTTTTGCCCTTTTTTTTTGTTTTATGCTTCCCTGTGTGTCACAATTCCAACCAAAATAATTGGTTGCAATTGCGACCAACACGGGCTAGTTATTAAAAAAAAAAAAATTCTTTATAACGCGACCAAGCAACCCATTTAAAAAACTTGGTCGCAATTTTTGGTTGCAAAATGACCTCAAATGCACTAGTGTGTATATCGGTACAAAAGGATGAATGAAATAAGTCCAGAGAAAAGTTTTATTAAAGATTTTCCCTTCGTGTATGCATGTCTGGTGGTAGAGCATTCACAATGATATTGTACAAGCCAGAGATATAAGATAAGGATAAAATGAAATACATGCAAGATGCATAAAATCAATACCTCAGAAAGTTGAAAGTTATATTCTATTTAAGATATCTGGATGTGTGGTTGAGTTCGTAGGAGAATATAGTCACCTTCCTGTGGCAGCAATATTCATATGAATGACATTTTTCATCCCACGTCCATGAGTCACCAAGTGTATGATCAGAAAGCTATATAAAATGAAACGTTATGTCTTCAAAAATATATAAAGACTAATGATAATGCAGATTAGATGATTCCCAGAGCATAAATTTGTGTGTTCAGATTGAAAAGTTTAAAATATATGCTTGTGCACCGGAAGTCTTTGTTGTAGCTTTCTATGGTGAGGAATGATATACATTGATGGCCTGAGAAAGAATGCATGTTTTTGAAGACTCAATCTTTGAATCGATTTTTCCTCTACCTATGTCAATGGCATCCACAGGGCCTTCAGGTAAATGTTTCCTATCAGATTATTCACCCGTATGTTTCCTTATAGTGCCCTTTTTGTGTTTTGGCAGATTGCAATTGGATGAAGGAAGTCATTTGATAGGTGAAGAATTGCGCAAGAGAAGATGAAATAAAGGATACCAAATATATATATATATATATATATATATATATATATATATATAAGAGAATAGTCTAAAGTGCTGATTATGTTTGGGTTCAAATAAAATTCTATATTTGTTAGCTTACCCAAATAAAATTAATTTGGTTGGTTTTTTGTTATGAAGGGATACGATGTTTAGTATAGTAACCGAAACCCCTTACTCATATTATAAATATGAGATGTAAAAGCCAAACAACAGAGACTGATGACATTATTGTTATTCATATTTTAAAATTTCTACCTTGCGATGATGTATTATATTCTTTTAATTGGCAAAGGAAATGATCTTTTGAACTAAGCTTCTGGATGGTGAATTATGGAATAAATTCTTGTGCGATTCCAGAGTTGAATTATATTGGATGGATCACCTGTAGGGAATGTCTCCAGTACGATTTTATTTCGGGATCAGTAAGAAGTATTTATTTAATTTACTTGCATTAGAGTTTTAATTTTTTATTAAGTTGTGTCCTTTATAAACATTTTTTATTATTTCCTATAAATATTTTAATATTTGGATAAGTGGACTGGATCGTTATTGTATTTTAAATTTGATAAACTTAAATATTGTGAAATACTTTATTGTTTTTGTATTTAGGTCTAATTTGTCTCTGCAGGAGTTAAAGTGCATTTTAGACTAATTTGAATTGCATTCATATAATTGATCCGTCGCGTCTGAATCATTAAATTTATTTATAGTTGGATATATTAAACTTTATAAAGTTGTACGTTTCAACTAATAATGCTGACTCTATTGCCCATTTAATTAGGCACTAGTCTTTTACTCCTGATTCATAATCCATATGCTGGCAAATGTTTCATTTCTTTCCATTGAAGAAATAATATATTCATCTATTGCGTTAATCTATACTTATTCTTTATTTTAAACATTATTTCAATCATTAGCTTTTTTTCTCAGTTCGTAAATTGCAAGTATAAAGTTTTTCTACATTTCTTGCCATTTGGAAAATTTTTATTGTGTTCGCATTCTAATCAATCTATTTTAAGTGTCTTGGATTTAAGTGTTTCGTCCAAGATTAGGTACACCTGCCTCAGTTTTGCAGAGCCAAAAGTGCAGGGAAATTGGACTGTGTTGTTCAATTCCATCAAGTTGACCTTATCCGGTTGGATATCCCAGCATCAAGCAGGCAAGGCTCATAGGATTCCAACTTTGGGAACCAACACCAAGTACTATCACTTAGTTGATTGATGAAGAGGATTTGATCAACAAGATGTAACAAGAACACCTAAGGGAAAGGTTGAGTTATGATGTTGTAATGAAGTACAAGGATCAGTTAAGACAATTGTTAAATGATGTATTGATAACACACTCAAAGATGCAGAGGTTGGTCACACTTAGAAACATTGAAGGAACAAGTTGTAACAAGGTTGATTGCAAAGCTTAAACTAAGATCATTAGTAGGTGTCAAGCAAGTTAGTTCAAGCTGAGAAAATTCTCAGTTGGAGCCGAGTAACAAGAAATTCTAGTGTGTGCTGAGTGATCTTCAAGTGCTAAGTGAAGTTCAGGTGTCGAGCATCAGGAAAAAAATAATTGATGTCGAGTAACACAATATGTCCCAAGCACCAGTATTTCAATAGTGTCGAGCTACTGAATTATTTTAAATAATAAGGATTTTCCAAATCTGGGCTGACAAAGTGGTTACCTTGAATTTTGTGAACTAGTTAGAGGATAAGGATGATGAGCTGGTGGCACAAAATTCTATGTAAACCATTTTTAGGTGAATTCAAGAGGATTATTCAAGAAGTTTCTAGAGGAAACAAAATATGTGTTAGATGCAATGAATCCTACCTAATCCATATGAATTAAAATTAAAGAATGGAAGAATCAAGTAGGAAGAGAACTCCAAGACTTCTATTTAAGGAGTCATAGGCCAAGAAGCAAATGTTATTGATGCTGCTACTACCAAATAGCCAAATTGTGAAGTAGTTAGAAGGGTGTCAAGGAGGAGACATTTAAAAGAAGAGCACAGAGGTTCTACTTCTACAAGTGGTCAAGAAGAGATGATTGCACTAGTACATTGAGCACAGAGACTCAAGGAAACTATGCTTGAAAGGAAGCCAACCTGTCAGAGTTGCAGAGATTGAAGGCTAGGCAATGGTGTAGCTGAAAAGTGATCTAAGATCTACAAGTTAAGTTGTATGTTGTAGTTAGTTCAAAGATTTTCTAATACTCTCTAGAAATTCTATTAGATATGAAAATCCTATGGACTTAGGTTGGTTTAATAGCCATCTGTAAATCCTTTAACATGGTGGCATTCCAAGAGAATGTTCTAAAGTCCTCTAACCAGGCCCACTTCTAAATCCTCTAACAAGGTCACATTTAATAGTGTGTTGTAAGCCTTTAACAGGGCAGGCCTTTCACTGGTCATCACTTCAAAAGAGTGAGAATTAAGTAGCATGTTACTGGTGGTTTTTCCAAAATTGGGTTTCCATGTAAATCATTGTGTTATGTGTTGATTTCTTATGTGTTATGTTTGCATGTTGATTTACAATAACTTGCTAGTTAGAAAAGTTAAAGCTTGGATGAATGAATGATTGAATGGGCTCACTATACTTAGTGAAAAGTTTGAATAGGAGATTTGGACCTTGAATAATTGATTCACCCCACCTCTCAGTTATTCTAAAGCATTTCTAAGACCTTTGCAGGTTCTATGCGAGGATTAATAAGATTATCAATAGACTGACAAGCAATAGAAAGAGCTTTATTAATAGATGTAGAAGCCATAGATAAAGGAGGTATGGAAGGTGTAGACAAAAGACCATATGAAGATCGATAGGAGGTGAACTTAACTCAAGAATCTTATGATGCTTATAAGTTTGATATGAACAAAAAAGATGGTTAGGTTGAGAAGGACATCAATTAGGTAATGAAGAGCAAAACAAGTCAAGTGTGGCACAATCTCTAGTCCTAGAAGTGTCATATAAACTATGATTAACTATCTTCACTTCTTCATCATGAAAAAATTTAAGAAATTTATGAATAGGCGAAGCAATAGCATTCATGGAATTTAACCACTACAAAGCAAGCTTAAATTCAAATTGATCAAAAGTAGGAACAACAAGAAAGTACTATTCACAATTTGTCCACAAAGCTCAACTAGTAAATTAATAAACCAAATAACGGATAAAGAAAACCATTACAAGTTTTTATCCACACATCAAATGTATTATAAAAATCATGTTGCAATTTTTTCATTAAAAAAATTCTTTAGTAATAACATTGACTAAGGATGTAGGATCAACAAGACAATCATGAGTAGGTATTTGAGAAACCCTAGCATAAATATAAAGAGGACCATCATGAGCTTTAATAGTCTCATAATCATCAAAGGTAATCAAAAGTTACCAAGGTCTTTTATTTTTAGGTTGTTGTCAAGGTTTAGCTTGAAGCTTCAACTTAGGCTTAGGTTTAAATTTAGGTTGAGCTGAAACTTGATATTGAAGTTGAGGTTGAGGTGGAGGTGGAGATATGGACTGAACAACATGCTCCACTTTCTTAACAACATGATTAACATCATCCATCTTCAAATCATACACAATATCCATAAAAGATGGCTAAGCAATAATATTAGTATCATGTGTAGGTAAAGGATTCATATAGATTTAAAGATTTTGATTAGGAGGAGAAACAAACTTATTTCCAATACCATAAAAATTATCAATAGATAAACCATTATAGTTAATTAAATCTTGAACCTTATGTTTTAAAGAATAACACTTCTTAGTATCATAATCATTTTGGTGATGATATTGACAAAAAAACTTTAGAATCAAAAGATTTAAATACCATCGTAGTAGGTAAGAAAGGCTAAATAGGAGGTAAACTAATCATATTAGTAGTTTACAACCTATTCATAATAGAATGTAAAGATTCAAAAAGAGGAGTAAATGTACCATTTGATTGAAAAGTAGTAGATGTAGAAGTGGTATTGTGAGATGCAACAACAACTTGGTGAGCAATTGCATTTTCTTGTTTGTTTATCTTGACATAGTTGTTGAATTTTTAAAATTTATTTGGATAATGAGAAGCATCACTTTTATCAACAGGAATAGGAGCCATTGGAGTGTTTCTATCAAATTGACTCACTTGTAATTGATAATGATGAAGCACTGCACAAAGTTGTTGAAAAGAGGTAAATTCAATAAGCAAAATCTGATCTCTAATATCCTTTTGCAAATTTGAAATAAAAATACATTGAATATCAATATTAGGAATGGGATAGGAAATTTGAGCATGTGAATTCTTGAATATACCAATCAATTTAGTCAGTTTTTCCTTATATCTTTGTTTACAATGCATCAAATCAGTCAAAGACAATTCGAGACAATGTTATTTTGAAATTGTTTAATAAAAACATTGGCAAGTTGTGGAAATGAATCAATAGAACTAAGAAGCTAGGAACAAAACCATTGTAAGGCCTTGTTGTGAAATTTGAGCAAATAACTTAGCTAAAAACCCATGATCATGAGCATAATGACTACAAAGGATTTGAAATGTTTTAACATGATGAGCAGGGTCTCCTTTACCATTACAATTCTCAAGATGAGGCATATCGGCTTGTTAAGGAATGGTAGTACAAATGATATCTTGAGACAAAGGACTTCCCATGTCAAAAGTAGGAATACTAAACTTTTTTTGATTCAAGGATGCAAGTTGTTGTTGTAAAGATGACACAATTTGAGCCAAACTGATAAGTGTTGAGTTATTAGAGGAAATAGGAGAACTAGAAACATTAGAAACACTAGCTATAGGAATAGAAGATGCAATTGGAGAAACACTTAGAACTACAGTTGCTAGAGGATTAAAATAATTAAAGGACATTGTGATAAGAAGGTTTTGATATAGGAAGGGACACATGTGGAACACTCATAGGAATAGAGGGAACCATCACAGTCACCAAAGAAGGAGTATAGGTAGGAACATTGGGTAAAGGAATAGAAGAAGGTTATACACTAGTGACAGAAGGAATCAACCCTAAATCTTGAGCTTCTTGAGATAAAGGTTTAACATTTAAATGCACAAGTTGATTAATACCACGCAATAGGTTAACACCTTGATCACTATCATGAAGAACTTTTTAAAGAGCTTTTATAGCTTGAATAGAATATTGATTATGGTTTTCTTGCATAAGTCAATTACCCATTTTATCAAGTTTAGTGGATAGTTTTTGGGCTTGTTCAAGAGGAACTATTAAAGCATCATCCTCATCATGAGATGAGTGAGAAGAGTTATGCTCCATAATAGGATTGGAATTAGGAATAATCAAATTCTCATCTAGGATCATAAGGAAAGGAGAAGTAGACTCGAGATCAAAGATACCCATAAGTCTACGAATTCTTCTAACCAGAAGATTAGAAGTAGGACTAGAATTAATAAAGCTCATAAACCAATACAATGAAAATGAACTAAAATAAGAAAACATAAAGTAGAAATATTTTTGTATTTTGAAAGATATTTTGTAATTATTTTGTATTTTTGTATTTTAAAATGCAAGAAAATACATAACAAATATGAAATGAAATTTAACACTGCAAAAACAATAGGACATCTAGTTCCACAAAAGAAAAGAGGCTAAGTGTGTCAAGTTCACCAAAATGAATAAGGTGAAAATATGTTCACCTCAACTTATAGAGGAAAATATGGATGATAGAAAGAAATGTGTGTGAATGAGCAATATATGATCTATCCTTAACCCAAATACCCAAAAGGAATGATCCAAATTGATTAACCACAAAGAAGTGATCAATGTAGAAATGAATCAAGCAATGGAGAATATAAAGAAAAGAGGAAATACTATAATCTACAGTAGAAACTAAGTACTTGAAACTTTGAATAAATAAAAGACAAATATTGGCCTCAAACTAGGATGATTCTGGAATATCATAGAGAAAATTGTCAATAATAGGTTTTGGAGAGAGAGAGAGAGAGAGAGAGAGAGAGAGAGAGAGAGAGAGAGAGAGAGAGCGAGAGAGAGAGAGAGAGAGAGAGAGAGAGAGAGAGAGAGAGAGAATAGGGGGAAAACAACCAGATCTATGCAAAGACCTATTCAAGGCACTTGACATGACCCCAAACCAATTACTCAAAGGACCAAATTCTCTTAACATGGAAGTGCTTCCATTATAAGATAATATAATATTCATTTAAACCTAATATTGTGGGTATATCATCCATAATGGATGAAAGATTCACCATAAATAGTAAATATTATGACTTTTGATAAACTCGTGGATGTGGTTTTGACCATTGAGGTTTTGGATAATGCATAACAATGGCTAGAGAAACAAATTATGATATGATATTTTGGTTAGTTGTATGTGTTTACATTTATGTCAACCTTAAAGCTTACAATATGTATTATAGCATTTGATGATGACAATGACTAAGAATAGTTAACAATAGACATTATTTTTTGGATTAAGGTAAAAATAGGCATTATAAAGAGATCCAAATCCTTACACAAAGTAAAAAAATTGAATAATAAATCTAAATTAACAAAGTGAACACAAAACTATCTAACCCTAGAAATATAAATAACTTGCATGTAAGTTTAAACCCCTTAAAAATATTGTATTAAACCATTGTATCAAATTTGGTCTTAGTTCAGATAACTACTTATGTTTTAGTGCTATAGTTAGGGTTTAGGTTATGATTAAGATAACAATTAAGTTTATGATTTGAGTTAGCAATGTAGTTAGTGTTATGAAATTATGCTTAGACTTTTGGTTCTAAAGTGTCATTTTGGGTTATGGTTACACTTGATATATAGATTGGGTGTTTAGTTAGGGTATAAATTAAAAATCTTAATCCTAAATGTTGAATCCCAATTTTCTAACCAATAGTCCTAAATACTTAATCTAAATCTAAAACAATAAACCCTAAATCCTATCCTAAAAATAATCCTAAATAATTAATCCTAATTATAAATGTTGAATATGAACCCCAATTATAAATGCTAAACATGAACCCTAATTATAAATTCTTAACATGAACCCTAGTTCTAAATTCTATATCATAATTGTAAGCTAATCATAAATGTTAAACACTTATAATCCTAAATGCTAAACCCTAGCCCTTTAATACTAAATGCCAAACTCTAATCTCAATTTTAAAATCCTAATCATAATCCCATCCCTAAATCCTAAGCCTAATTACAATATAAAACTAAATATAACCCATGATACTAAATGTTAAACCATAATCCTAAATGTTAAATGCCAAACCTTAATCCTAGATCATTAAATGATAATTAGAGTTAGTATTTAAGGTTGTGTTTAAGATTACAGATTAACATTTAAGATTATTATTTTTTAATTAGGATTATAATTAGGGCTTGGCATTTACTTTTAGGGTTAGGATTTAAAATTATAGAACTTAACATTTACAAAATTAGGTTTTACTGTTGAACATTAATATATGTTGCTTAAGATTTAGTATTTAACATTTTTTGTTAAAGTTTTTCCATTTATAATTAAGGTTACAATATAGCATTTAGGATAAGGGTTAGGCTTACATTTAATATTATGATCTATAATTTAGTATTAGGGTAAGGGTTTAACATTAAAATATAATTTTAGCATTTGTAATTAGGGATAGGATTATGGGTTGTTTTTTAAAACTATGGTTAGTATTTAGAGTCAACACTTGTTTACATTTACAATCATTGTTTGCTATTTTGGATTGTTATTTTATTTAGTTAGGGTTTAATTATCTATTAGGGTTAAGTTGAGGGTATGGATTTACATCAACTTATTTAGTCTTTATTGTTTAAACTAATATGGAAGGAGCTCGAGGACAATAGATATGAACGCGGTTTTTAACACTTTTTGGTTTTCTGGGTTTAATATTTTCAATTTTAGATTTCTCTTGTGGTGAAGTTCATTTTTAAATTTTTTTGCCTAATTCGTGTTTTATTTTTATCATTTTACATAACACCAATGTTTTTATTTTCTACTTAAATTTTATGCTTTTAATTGAAATTGTACTTATAGGTTATATTTTTAGTATTAGTTGAACCTATGATTTATATTTTTGTTTATAGTTTACCTATTCTAAGTTTTATATACTAAATTTGTCAAAGAAAATAATGTTTGAATTAAATACAATGTAATTCTAATTACATATATAAGACTATTAATTATGAATAGAAAACAATAAATTGACCAAATCTTAAAGCAAAAAATCAAAATAATGAAATTTTTTTAAAAATAAAAAATAAAAATACCTAGAAGAGAGAAAAATCAATTGGGGGTCGGTAGGATGTCTAAAATTGATCTTCCATTTTGAGAAGTCACTATCACCAAAAAAAAATGACAAAAAAATGGGATATAAGTTTTCACAAATTGGGCACCTAGTTTTTAAAATTGCATGCTCATTATGTTTGGTAGCTTGGTCCATACTCAAGAATTGAGCACCCAATTTTTGGAAATATATCGGGCTACCAAACCATAATGAGTACCTAATTCTTAAGAATTGGGTGCCTAATTTGGAAAAAGTGTAATTCCATGAAAAGGACTTCCACAGAATTGAGACTCATCTTCTTGCTCTTATCCCTAGTATAAGTCTACCATGTCAACTTGTACTCCTTGAGTTCTAAATCTTGGGCCTAAGGTCCCAAATTCTATTTCAAATTTTAAATGGTTTCACACCCACTATAGTTTTCTCCTATGGGGGAAATATCAAAAAAAAAATTACAAAAAAAACATTAATGGCCTCATTTAACATGAGTGAAAGTAATGTTCAAGCACATGTAAATGCACCAATTTGACATGGAGAAATTACAAGATGGAAGGAAATGAAAAGATCCCATTCACTCATTGCCAAAGTGAAGGTTCTCATCTAGTTTCTTCAATTCAAGCATTCAAAATCTACATGAAATCACAGAGATGTAAGGGGATCATGAAGATGGGGAAAGTACTTTAGCCTTAGGGACTTAGTATGATTTATATTTTCTATATTCAAATTTGATCTCTTTTTCTTCATATCTTGCACACATGTATACTTGCATATAGATTTACATGTGAGAGTCTCACTTGCAGTGTATATATTTAGCATTTTATATCTCTTTACATTTTAGAATTGCAATGTAGGATTTACAAGCACAATATACACATGCAAAAATCTTCCTAGTAACTATTTATAGAGGTGGAAATTAAAAAAAATGGTATTTGACTTAGGAAAATGTGTAGATATATTTTAGCATAAATTCATATGGTATTCCTATTGGGGCGTATGTTAGCATTGATAGAGACTTGATTCAATGGTAATGTGTTGCATTGATGACAAACTTTTTGATCGATGTCAACATATACGTTATTTTCTGAACATTACTAGAGTTACAAAGAGATTTTTTTTGGTGTGGTCAAAGATCAATGAGTTGAGTTATCCGTAGTTAGACATAAGTTCAGTACTATGTGTAGATTCTTCAGTTAAGTGACATAAAAAATATGAAGATACATCAAAGTTATGCAAGGTAGATTTCAAATGGAGTTTTTAATAAGTAGATGTAGGTGAACCAAATATATCTTTTAGTAGAGATAGAACTTCATTAATCATGATTAGAGGATGGTCAAAGACATGTTGAAGATGCTATGTTCTAGATGGAAAAATTAGATATTTAGTTTGAGTTGACTTATGGAGTTTGTTTAGCATGTTGTTCCCTGTAAGCTGACTGTAGATAAAATCATTACTATTTTTTTAAAAGTAACTTATAATGTAATATCTTAATGATGACCTATATTATCTTAAATTTAGAAAGCCTAAAGTCCTACTCAATACTTTTTTATGACTTGGTATAAATGAAATATCATTTTCTTGGCTGTAAATGTATGCATTGTGATGTTTGCTTATATAGACTTTGGATACGACTTATGATTGATCAAAGAAGAGATTGATGTTGAGGATGTAATGTGAGCTTCAAAGGAACTATATTGGAAAAAGAGTTGTTGTTTAGTCATTTCAAAGATCTTAGATATTTTTATATGGAATATTTTCTATTGAAAATTGCTTGAATATATTTGGATAGTGAGTTCATTGTTGCTCCTTTCAACTCTTAACTAGGTTGGCACAACTCCTAATAGGGTTAGAATCTCCTAACAAGGATTCAAAGTCTTCTAATAGGAACTTCATATATAAGTTGTATTTTATTAATTCCTAATATGGTCTTTCACCTAATAAGGTACTTTTATATTAGTACATCATCTTGTGGTAATCATTTCCATTAGGGCTTTCCCTCTAATCAAGGTTAACATATCTGGTGTTGTTGTGTATGATTATATTTCTATGATTTTGCACCTATTACTTACATGATTCATCATGAATGATAATGAAATTTTTTAAATTCATATATGATTCACAACCCCTCCCCATCTTAATTATCTAGTAGGACTTTACTTTCTAACAATAGCCACAGACACAAATAAATTTTATAAAAAAATTACAGGTTATCAAAATTATAACTTTGAATCTAAAAACCACTTGATGAAGGCTTTAAGAAAAATATGGGTCAAATTTGTTACAATTCCCTAAGGACATGTCCTATAGATTATGTAAACCTATTATTAGGTTTTGTTTGGTCAACATGTGCTTGGAGACTTGAGAAAATTAGGGTTTTTTAATTTTCTATTTTGATCGTTGATCTACAATTAGACTCTTAGTCACAACTTCATAACAATAGTTTTTGGGTAAGAATATGTTTTTCCTAATCAAATTTTGAGATAAGTCACCTTCCTTCTTTTTTCTTTGGTATATCTAGGATCTAATTTCATATTTCACTTAGGGTGTTCATGTTTATAGATCTAATTTTTGTAAGCAAATTGGTCGATTTAATTTGGTTAAATCATATTTTGAATCTTAAGGTAAATGAGTGTTGCATGAAAGAATACATGTTTATGTACTTCCTTAAGGAGATTTAGATTTAGTATTAGCATCACTTCACCATCTTTTGGTTTTGTAAAGCTAACTTGATTTGCATTGGGAGTTATTGTATATGCAGAATGTGGCCTCAAACTTCACACGCACACTTCAACCTGGTCTTTACCTATGGATTCATCCTAGAATGAACATGGGATAGTTCATCCAAGAGGTCCAATAGTATGACCCATTGCCTTCTAACTAGAAGGATTTTTCTTGTTTATGCTCTCAGAGTTGAGATGCAAGCAACCAAAACTTTCAAGAATGAAGGATTTAAATACAACTATATGATTATGTAAATTAATATATATGTTATGCAAGCATTAATCTAAGAAGTAATAAAAGAAATTAAGCTACATGTATGCATTGTTTAATCTAAATGATATTAAGATATTAAGCAAAAGCACATATAAAGCTATGAAAGGGGGTATTCAATATGACAACAGTTCAATAGCATAAAAATTCAACCTCTATAATGAGGGATTGAGAGACCCTTAAATAGAATCCAGGAATAGATCAATGGTTAGGATCAGCCTTAATGAACGATTAAGATCAGATATGAGATTCAATTAAGATGGAAACTTCCTCGTGTAGGTGAAGTTAAATATTACAAATCTAAGTGTGATGAGTATTTAATTGAACTCTTCATAAGTGTGAGAGCAAGTTAACTGGATTGATTCTAATTCAACAAGTGGTTCACTCAAAGTTTCCATTTAGAATTGAAGAGAGAATTTGGGAAAGATATTCAATTTAATAAAATGAGATATGATCTCATAAATACCTTTTTCATTTAATTGAATAATTACATTCAATTAATTAAAACAAGCATAGTTATTTAATTAAATATTTTTAATTCCTTAGTACATTAGTCTTAGGAGATAATTTAATTTAATTAAAGCATAAATACTTTAAATTAAATCAAATCTTAATCAATAGGTTTAATGTGACTAATACAAGTCAATACTTTAGAAATTAAATAAATAGCATGATTAATGCAGATTTAGGGTTTTCTACATTTGACAATTAAGTCAACTAGTGACAATTAGAATGAGAATTGCCTAATGAAATAGGACTTTAGAGTTTATCAGAATCAACCAAAATTGGTGATCATGGCAATGTGCCAATTTTGGGGCATGACATTTTGCTCCTCTTTGAATGAATGTACGAGAAGCACATTCGATTCAAAGAAAATTAGAAAGCATGATGCCAAGATCAATAAGTAAGATTGGTTCCAAAGTTGATGTCATGAAGACCAATTGATGAGCTTTTAAGGACCATCTCCAGAACAAAGCTTAATCCTAAGGAATCCAAGTAGAACACCTAGATACCTAAATCGATAAGCATTTAAAAGGTTTTCTTAAAAACAGAGTTTAACCTTTAAGAATTTGGATACAACATCTAGATACCTGAGATTGATAGCATTTAAAAGATTATCTCCAGAACAGAGCTTAACCTTTAAGGATCCAGATAGAGCATCTAGACACTTGAGATTCGATAAGCATTTAAAAGATCATCTCCAGAATGGAGCTTAATCTTTAAGGATCTAGATAGAACATCTAGATACTTGAGGTTTGATAAGCATTTAAAAGACTATTTCCAAAATGGAGCTTAATCTTTAAGGATCCAGATAGAACATCTAGATACCTAAGGTTTGATAAACATTTAAAAGACTATCTCTAGAATGGAGCTTAATCTTAATGATCCAAATAAAACATCTAGATACCTAAGGTTTGATAAAAGATAGAAAGATCAAATTATGAGTCATAGAATCATCCCCAAAATGAGGTTTGATCGTTAGGAGTCAAGGTTTAGATTGTTCCAATACCTATCAATAGAACTCTGATAAGAACTACTATAAAATATGATCAACTGATGACAAGATGAAATAGATGATAAAGATGTCAAATAGAGGGGAACAATATGCCCCAAGTGAAGTGATGCCCTAAGTGATTAGGGCATCAGAAGGGAACAAGATGCCCCAATCCATGTAGATTCATATTGATTTGAAATTCAAGTTCAATGATGTAATCATCTTGCCCCCTTAGGAGCAAAATCAAAAGATGACACACGAGAAATATGATGTAAAGCAATATGTTGAGAGGGATAGAAGAAATACAAGATTTAGTAGAATATAGAAGAGATTAGAATGATCAAAAAAAGATTCAGAGTCAATTCGGCATGATTTCAAGGTCCAAAAGACCAAGTTTGACCAAAAGTTGACTAGAATTGAGCATAGTTGACTTGAGTTGACTTTTTCCAAAATAAATTTTGAAAACATGAAGAATTTTAAATTGTGAAGATTCTAAGAATCACAAAGTATCAAAAAAATTTGGACTGCACAAGCAGTCGATGTATCAAAATTTAAAAACACATTTTTGAGCCACTTAAGTGTGTCAGATTTTGAATTCAATCCCAAAAATGGATTTAGAACAATCAAATTAGCTAGGGGGGTGATTTTGCAAAAATCAGAGCACTTTGAAAAATTAGGTTAACACCTATATAAGGGCCCAAGGGGTCATTTTCAAATCATTTGAACCTTTTGTCTTTAGTGAATAGGAGCTCTTAGAGGAAGATGGTAGTCAATGTGAGATATCACTGTTTCAAGTGTTTTTGATGACACAACCAGCCGACGGACTATGGACCACCTGTGAGTGGCCAATATTCTTTCTTTATAGTTTCATTTTCATGCATTTTGAGGTCATTTATTACTTTTTTATCATGTTGTAGGAGGTCACAAATTGATTTTCATGTGAGATTGTCCTTTCTTGTGCAAAGCCAATCTCTTCTCGCGTGAAGATTCACCAACCTAGTGTTTCTTCGCGTGCATCAGTGGGAATTCTCAGGTGGGAGATATCCACTTCTCACACAAGAAGCATGGGAATTTGGGAAAACTTCGCTCATATTGTCGTCACCTTTCATGTGAGATCATCTTTCTTCGCACGAGGACTTGATTTCTCATGCAAAGATGCACAATCTTGCTTGAGGAAATGAATCTTCACATGAAAATTTGGTATAGCATGTAATTTAAAACTTGCATTTTCAATGTTTTAGCTTCAATTTTTTATTTATTTTGTCATTTTTTTGACTTTTTTGAGTGAGTATTGACTATTTGTGCATTGTTGTTGTTCGTGTGCACAAGAGGCTTTCAGTGATGTCACATTTAATCACATTATCTACCATATGGTGCTCTATTGCAAATCTTGGATGCTACAGACATGGCCCACATTGATAGATTGGGTCTCACTTCTCTATGCTAGATCCCAGTAGTGTTGGTGAATCACAGATTGTTGATAGCTTTGGTGGAGCATTTCCATTTAGAAATGAACATGTTTCACTTGTTGTAGTGAGAGATGACAATCACTCCTAAGGACATATATAGGAAATTGTGGATCCCCTTCGATGGGCCGAGAGTGGTCTATGACACAGTGCCCTAGGAAAGTATAGAGGAATTATGTGCCATCTTCCAAAGATAGCTAGCAATAGGACGAGCCATTACCTAGGATGAGCTTTTTCATACATACAGCCAGACACATAGGTTGGCTTTAGTTTTGGCTATATTTATCAACGACTTCCTAGTACTGGACAGAGGACAGAACAAGTTAGAGCCTGAAGGGGGGGTTCATGCTGTAGTGTATGCTTGATTCTCCTGAGCAATTTGGATGGGGCTAGTGCATGCTGGCGAATATGTTCTATGAGATGCATGAGATCATTTATCATCAGCACAAGAGCATGGCCATCAGAGTTTATATTCTTCAAATTTGGGCATAGGAGCACCTGCCTCTTACATGACCCATTTTTTAGGATGTCCGTGAGCCTATGGAGTTGTATCTATGTAGATATAGGGGGCAGATTACTCAGGTAGGGCTAGGTAAGATGGATCATTGGAGGACTCATCTTGATGACCTAGTCTCTGTTGTATGGTGGCCCTGGCGAGAGATAGAGGATTGGGATGAAACTCTGAGAGAGCTAGGCTAGATGTTCTGCTCATAGCCACTGGTGGGAAAGACCACACAGATCATTGAGAGGTTTTATATTGCATGAGTGTGGAGGTAGTATGGGAGGCCATAGGATGTCTCCTAGGAGTATTGTGCTTATGCAAGGGTAGCTCGGGATCTAAGATGGCCAGCGAGATTAGATGTTGGGCGATTATGATTGATGTGCACAACCTAGTTGTAGCATAGTGGGATTACCTTCTAGAGGTATCAAATGCAAGGGTGATGCTGGCATATTAGGCCTATCTTATCAGTCACCCCTTCCTATGCTTCATAGATCCCCTTGGGGGAGCAACACAGGCTCCCCAATAGGCACTATTATAGGGATAGGTATAGCAGTTGGCACAACAATAGAAATAGCTACAAGGTTCACCACAAGGTCTACTACTACAGGTGAGATAGAGGGTGTGATAGGTCTAGATTTCCCCATGGTAGATGGGGTCAAACCCAGGTGTAGGAGGCAATGGTGGGGAGTAGAGCTAGCTACAAAGGTTGAGGGTGGAGGAGCAAGCACCCACAAAGTAGACACCTGAGATGCTACACAAGGAGATGTAGGAGTATCCTACTACGGGACATCAAGATGCACTACGGTGACAAAGATAATGGATCCATTAGGCCTCTTGACAACTTATAGAGCTACAAATACAGGTGGTAGTGACAGATGCATGGATCACCGAGCAGAATCAGGAGATCCAAAGATTGCGAGAGCAGGTTTAAGTAGTCGAGTGGAGGGCAAAGATGCTCTAGGATGAGGTGAGATTGTAGATGGCCTAAGCAGCCTATTACTTTGCAACATACTCTATAGTTATGCCTGATGAGGCTCAGTAGGTGCCTCACTTCTCATAGTATGTGCGAGACTCTAGAGGTGCATGCCCACCAATTAGACCAGACATGTTGCCTCCTCCTCCTCCTCCACTAGGAGCTTATGGTGTGGGTTAGAACTAGACATATGATACTCTTAGCACCAATTTTGATTCTAGCTATGTATTGATTGGTGTGCCAGCACCATTTTATATCATTTTTTATTGATAGTGCTCAAGTAGCACTCATTTTTTTGTACTGACACACTTGTCGAGTTATATATATGAGATTTTGAGCTAAGTAGCATTGTGTTCATGTCATTGTCATTTTCATTGTCTTTATATTTACTTTTGATGTACATGAGATCTTTATATGATGATTATGAGATGCAAAATGTGATGTAACAGATGCATGTTTGATGTGATGTGATTTGATTATGTAATGTAAATGACATGACTGTATGGATGTAATGCATATGGAAATGAACTGACATCTCATGAAGTGTTGTATGTTTTTCCTTGATAGTGATATGTATCCCCTCAAAGAGTGTATGAATACAAACCAAAGAACTAAATTCTTGTGCAGCCATGTAGAATCCTGATACATTTGAAAAGATCCACAATCCCCCATCACAAAGGATGGAAACAGAGTTGTAATTGAATTATGTGCTTATGCAAGTGAAGTATGCAATGCAAGACTATGTTAAATGCAACCCTAGGTTTGGTTACCAAGCCTCAAAAATTTATCATCACTAAGCATAGGAAAAAATCCCAAATGCCATACAATTCCCACTGACATTGCAATCATGGGGATATGAATAGGACATATGTTATAAGTTTTTTAGGATTAAATGTAAGCATTCAAGGCACAAGAAGCCAAAATGACCAGAACATTTGTCCCTTTTACTGTAGCAAGTTAACATAAGCATCAAAACATAAATGTTATGATGACTAGAATGTTGCTTGCATGGTAGACACACCAAAAACACAAGAGATCCATCTTATGCTAAGTATTTAGTAATTATTTTGTCCACAACAATCCTTACGTTCATAACCTAAGACAGAAGTATGCTAGGTATACTTGCAGTGACCCATACATTCACTTAGCAGGATAGGTATCAATATTTACTATAGCATGAAGAGTTCACTCCAATAGACAAGGAGAAGAACCAACATTATTGAAATATTCATATAAAAGGAGTCGAGGTACACCTAGCCATCCAATACGAGATGGAGGCTCTTATAGTGGACACCCCTCTTATAGGAATATGTCAACTTATTGGAACTAAACCACAAATAGAAAACAAAGAAAAGACCATACCCCTAGTCATTACTTCTCTAGTCAAAAATGACATCATCGATTTTCTTGAGGAGACATGATAAAGTGAAAGAAAAATAAATAAAGAAAAATGCTCAACATATCCAGACAATTATGTCATTTTAAGTTCAATGTCTTTGGGATTGATGTCTAGTTTCAGTGTCCAAAACATGGATGAAAGAAATCTCTTTAGTAGGGTGACAACAATAGGTAGACATAGTTAGAATGACTGGTGACTGAGGTCAAGGAGGAATCTTTGGGGTGAAGAACCTAAGAGAACTAAGCGATAGTAGACAGACACATCTAGGATGACTAGTGACTGATGCAAGAGAGATCTTCCATAAGGAATCTCGAAACATGACCCAAGAAATAGTAGGTAGACGCAGTTGAAACAACTAGTGAATTTTGCAAAAGAGATTTGATGAGGCAAATCTTGAGAAAGAGTGACACTAGAGACAATAGGAAAACGTAGCCAAAATGATTGGTGACCATCACGAAAGAGATTATATGAGGAGAATCTTAAAAAGAGTGACACTAGTGACAGTAGGTAGACACAACCAAAATGATTGGTGTCTATCATGAAAGAGATTCTATGACATTGAAGAGGAACACCCCTGAGTTGTGAGAAGACTCAATCCATGGATACATGAGCAAAAAGTAGGAAAAGTAGTAAAGAAACTATACAAGATGCCAGAAGATGTGCTGCAAGATGGAGCATTAGGAACAAGAGGCACTTGTTTACTAGGTTTTCACCTTCTTGGCAGAAATTCTTTTTTATTTGCCATCATGATGCCTGTTTCTAGGTTTTGACCAATGGCACTTTTCTTGTTTTTCAATTTTTTTTATATTTTCCTCTTTTTTTGTATTTTCAGAATTTTCAATTTTTTTGCTATTACCGAGGTGCCTATTGCTAGGTTTTCACTAGGGTAACAATTTTTTCAGGACTTTTTCTAATTTTAAATTTTTTAAGGATATTTAGGTATGTACAAAGAGCTTCTATAATCAGATCAGCTATAAAACTACTTCAGGTGGAGAGTGTTGATAGGTTCCTTGAGCACTTCTCCCTCAGTTGTTGAAAGCTGGTAAGCACCAAATCCATACACTATAGTAATGATGTAAGGACCAAGACATTTTGGTTCAAACTTCCCTTTTTGGACTTGTTGTTGTTGATTCTTAGGGTTCTCTCTCAGGATGAGATCACCCAATTGGAAGTCATGTGGCCAAACTTTTCGATTGTAGCTTGTTGACATTCGCTGATGATAAGCTTCTAGATGATCACATGCCACTTGTCAACATTCATCTAGTAGCACTAGCTCTTAAAGCTGAGCTATCCTATAATTATCATCAGTAATAAGGCCTTCCATAGAGATTCTCAAGGTAGGAATCTTGACCTCTATTGGAAGCACAAAATTCATTCCATAAACCAAAGCAAAGGGCATTGTACTCATTGGAGTCCTGATGCTTGTCTTGTATGCCCAAAAGGTTGGATTCATTTGCAGGTGTCAATCTCTCCCAAATTTATTGACTGTGCAATGAAGGATCTTTAGAATCACCTTATTGGATGCCTCAGCCTGGCCATTACCTTGGGGGTAATAGATAGAAGACCAATGTTGTGTGATTTTAAATTGTTTGCATAGTTCTATGAGGTCTATATTTTTGAACTCTCCTCCATTGTTAGTAATGATTGAGGAGGGTACACCATACCTATAGATGATGTAGTTTATGATAAAGAGGGCTATAGTTTTTCCATTAGTGATTGCAAGAGGTACTGCTTCTACCCACTTCATGAAGTAGTCTATAGCTATGATAATGAACTTATGTCCATTAGAAGAGGTTGGGTGAATCTGACCCACCAAGTTGAAGGCCCATTGTTGAAATGGCCACATTGTAGTAGAAGAAATTAGCTCCCTAGCTAGAGTATGAATCAGATTCCCATGAAGCTAACACTGCTTGCAATACTTAGCATATTGATAGCTTCTTGCTCCATTTTAGGCCAATAGTAACCAAATCTAATGAGTTTGCAAGCTAGTGTCAAGCCATTTGAGTGGGATCCGCAAATACTCGTGTGAAAATCAATTAATGCATGTTTGGACTCATCGGGTTCTAAACACCTAAGAAGTGTTCCCTTGAGACTTCTCCTAAATAGATCATCAACAATAATGACATACTATGAAGCATTAAAGATTAGGTAATGTTTCTCATTTTGGGTTAGACCTTCCATAATGGTTTGGTTATGGAGATAGGAATAGATGTGATGGTAGTAGGATGAGTCTTGTCCTACAATAGAATAGATCATCCTAGAATTAGGGGTGTTGTAGGCTGGGTAGTGTAATGCTTCCACCAAGAACTCATGTCGGAGATCATTTTTAGGCATCTGTAGCAAGGAGGAAAAAGTAGCCATAGCATCAGCCACTTTATTATCTACTCGAGGAATTTGCTGGAAGGTGATGTATGTGAAATACTTCTTCAAGTCGTCAACCATGCATTTGTAAGGAATTAATTTCTAATCCTTTGTTTGATACACATCATTAACCTAGTTGATTATGAGCTGAGAGTCCCCAAAGACATCTAACTGATCCACTCACCATTTAGTAGCAATATTCATGCCATCGATTAAAGCCATGTATTCAAAAATGTTGTTGGTACAAGGGAACAAAATATTGTATGCTTTGGGTAGTGAATATCTCTATGGTGTTATGAAGAGTAATCTAGCACCAGATCCCTATTATGTGAAGGACCCATCAAAGAACGTGACCCATGTTTGGTGTGTGAGTGTCAAAATTGAATCATCAGGGAAATCAATGTTCATTGGTAGGAGACTCTGCATATGTGCATTTGCTAGCTAATATGTGATCACTTGTCCCTTGATGGCTTTTCGTTCAACATACTAGATGTCAAATTCACTAAGTATCATGACCCATTTAGCTAATCTTCCTATGAGAGATGCCTTACTAAGCAAGTACTTTAGTGGATCTATTTTAGCAATGAGCCATGTAATGTGGTCAAGCATGTAGTGTCTCAACTTCTGAGAAGCAAAGATGACTGTCAAAGAGGCTTTCTCAATGATGTTGTAGTTTCTCTCATAAGATATTAGTGTGTGACTCAAGTAGTAAATAGCCCTCTCCTTGTTATCATTGTCCTCTTGAGCTAATAGAATTCCCAGAGATGTTTTAGTTGCTGAAATGTACAAAATCAAAGGCTTCCCATAGATAGGAGGCATCAAGATTGGCAGATTGGCAAGATATTGTTTGATCTATGTTAAGCTTTGCTCACAATCTTGACTCTAGTTAAATTTCACACCCTTATGTAAAGTCTTTGTGAAGGATTGTGATCTATCCACCAACTATGAGATGAACCTATGAATAGATTGAAGTCTTTCTTGTAGACCACTCATCTAAATGATATTTTGAGGTGGAGGCATATCCATAATTGCTTGAACTTTCTTTGAATCCACTTCAATTCCTTTTGCATTGATGATGTATCCTAGCAACTTTCCTGATGTGACACCAAATGCACATTTCTTAGGATTGAGCCAAAGACTAAAGTTTTCCATGTGATCTAGGATGGGTCCCAAATTTTGTAAATGAGTATTGCATTTTTCACTTTTAACCAATGTATCAGCCACATAGTCCTCCATGATCTTGTGCATCATGTCATGGAAAATTGTAGTCACTGCCCTTTGATAGGTTGCACTAGCATTTTTCAAGCCAAATGACATTACATTCCAGCAGAAAGTTCCCCATGCACATGTAAAAGAAGTCTTCTCCTAATCTTCTGGTGCAATTTTTATCTGATTATAACTAGAAAACCTATCCATGAGTGAGTACATCTCATAGCCTATTGTCATGTCCACTATCATATCAATGTTGGGAAGTGGAAAATTGTCCTTAGGACATGCTAAGTTAAGATGACAAAAGTCAGTACAAACTCTGATAGATTTATTGTGCTTAGAGACTGGGACAATGTTTGATATCCATTTGGCATAATCAATTGCCTGGATCAATCTTGCTTTCAAAAGTTTCTCCAGTTTTGCCCTGATGAGAAGTGCAACATTAGGATGCATTTTTCAAATTTTTTGTTTAACTAGTTTGATGCCTGGTGCAATGGACAAATGATGCATAATAAGATTAGGTTCTAGTCCTGGCATGTCAAAATATGTCCAAACAAAATTTATCCTCTTCTCTCAAAAGAAGGCAATGAATTCCTTCCTTTCTTTAAGAGACAATGATTGTGCTAGATGTATCATATGAGGATGTTCTTCTATACCTAGGTTGATTGGTTGTGTCAGCTCTATCAACATGGATGATCTCTCTTGAAAATGACTTGGAAGTGCATCAAATATCTCATTTTTGGGTGCCTCGAAGAGGTTTTCACCCTTGTATATGCCTTTTGTTTTTACTTTTTTGGGTTTTCACCGTTGGGCCTTTTGCATTTTTTCCTTTTAATTGTATGACTAAGATATTTGATGTTAGCTTCAGTCATGTTGACACTCTATTCATTGGTGGAAGACGTTACCAATTCAATAATGTTTAGGTAGCAAGTAAGAGCATAGTTATTTTGGAACATGGGGACTTCACTAGATGCATTAGGGTTCTATTCTATAAGCTTGAGATGTGTGAGTGAAAGAGTAGTGATGGGTTTGAGTGCATTCATGGTATAGTCATTAAGTTCTTGGACCATTAATTTGAGACCTACAATGACTTTTTCCACGAGTGTGTTTGAATGCTTTTGAGTACTAATGTCAGCAATTAACGACTCTAGGACACTAGTTGGATCATACCCATCTGACCTAACCATACTTCAAGTTGGTTTTCATAGACATGAACTTGGTCAATGTCTTTATCAGTAGTTGCTTCTAAAAGAGAGTCAAAATTATATTCTTTAGAATCAGTGCTACATGGTAAGATACTATAGAAATCCCCAATAGTGATAGGGACATACTTGCCTATATAATCTAGGTTCTTACACAAGTACTCAATAAGTAATGATTGACTAGACTCTCCCTTTTCTAAATGAGCTTTGGGTTGATTAGTATTGTCCTCAAAAGAATCACTAGTATCATCCATAGTGCTAACATGTGGCACAAAGTCATTTGGCTCAGTAAAGAATTTAGCGAGATTGTGAGGAATAGGATAAGGATAGGGATCCTCGTCATCTGATTCATCATCTTGAGTATCTGACTCAACTTGTGACTCATTTCTAGATGAACTCTCAAGTTTTGATATAAATTTATTAGCTCCCAAATGGAAAGGAACCTTCTTAAAGCCTAGAGTAGTTGTATTTTTGTTTCTTTGAGCTATTTCCTTAATAGGATCAATTAGGCCATTGTTATTGCACCCAATAGGGCCAGTTCCCTTGTAGCCAAAATGCTTCATGAGTCTAAGACCAGGCCCATATTTCTCAGGAGTGATTTCTTGAGCTTGCTTTGTTAAGTTTGTTGGAGTCTCTTCTTTGTAAAGCCATGTAGCAATGCTTTGTTTTCACTTTCATCCTCTAGGGGAACTATAGCTTTAACAAAAGTGCCATTGTACTTGGTTTGAGGTGTTAGCACAAATGGCTTCTTTGCCTCTGAGGGTCTCCCATAATGATGAGGAGACTCTAGAAGAGATGTTAATGACAACACTAGTTGAATATGGTACTCCCCCATGCTAGTTTCTTTCAATTTGAATGACTACTCGATTTTTTTCAGCTTGTTGTCATGATAATCAATGGATTCCCTATTAGTAGGGACAAAAATTTCAGCAGCTTTGAGAATATTATAGGTATAGCTAGTAGTGGCACGAATAGTAACTTTGAAGCCATGGAATAGAAATTTGATGCATTGGTGGTATGTGGATGGCACAACATGCATCTCATGTATCCATGGCCATCCTAGAAAAATTTTATAAGCCAAGGGAATGTCGAGCACTTGACAGGTGGCATCCCTTTCATAAAGACTGATGGAAATGGGTAAGACCACAAGACCTAGAGACTTTCATTCAACTTAATCATATGCTTTGATAGTGATCTTGTGTCGAATATCAATAGAGTCCTCAAAATAATTCAATTGTCTAAGAAAAGTAGAAAAGACAATTTTTAGGCTAGTGTTGTTATCGATGAGTACCCAACGAACACCTGTCTAATGTATCATGACCTCAATGTGTAGAGGTTGATTGTGTAGGTGACTATTATCATCCTCCTTAGAGAAGGATATAAAATAAGGTGAGGTCAAGTGACCTACCTTGGATTGAAATTTCTCAAGATCAAGATCTAGAGGAATGTTTTCCTTAGTGAGGGCTTTGTCCAGAATCTGCCTATGAGCATGCCAAATTTTAAGTAGTTCAAAGATGGAGATTTGAGAATTATTTCATTTCAATTGATCAAGAAAATTATAGCTGGTAGCTATTGAATTCATTGTGAGTTTTGCACCTTTTCTAGATGGACCAGGTAGGGCTTTTTCTTTATGCTATTCAAGATAGGGAGTAGAAGGCATAGGGCCTTTGAGCACCAACTTGGTGCAAGAGCATGTGACAACATTAGCACAGTGTTGTGAAAGTGTGTTGTCTGTTACATTGAAAGTAGGGCCCCTCAAGAAAAATGATGTCTTAGGTTTATCATTATCTTGCTTACCCTTAATGGTGATGATGTCATAGTATTCAAAATCCATAGGTTCAACCATGTTTATCACATTGTCATCATTAGAATATGCATAGTTGAATTTGTTGTTAGGTTTTGTTTTTGAACTCTCTCCTTTTTCATAAGTCAAGAAAGGCTCTTTGAACGTCTTGTGATAAAAGTTCTTGTTATGTCTATCTACCACAATATCACCAACATCAATCATGCCCTAGACTTTATGGCGCAAGTTTATGCAGTTGCTAGTTTTGGGCCCTTTATTTTGATGATGCTCACAAAATGTAATTTCACTCCACCATGGTGGACCTGGTTGCAAATCATAAGGGTGAGAGTTTTCTAGTGGAGAAATAAGCTTGTTTTGTAACAATGTTTTGTAAACAACATCCAAAGGTTCACCCAGGGGTGTATACTCTTGCTTAGGACATATGGCCCATGAGTTTCTCAGTTTATTCCTAGATGTCTTGTTGTAAGGAGGAGGTTTCTTATTATTTTTAGCCACATTGAGGACATCTGTGAGATTAAAGGCTACCTTAGTAGGTTTAGGAGTGACATTGTCAACAACCCCATCATGCATAATTTCTCGGTTCTTATTGACATACCTTGTTTTGTCTTTGTTTGAGGTGGAGCCTTGTTTTGTGTCCTTCTAAGGAATGAGTTCACCCTTCTTGACCATAGTTTTTTCTATGAAGATGGCCTATGTGATCATGTCTTCACAGGTACATGGACCTTGAAGTTGGACTCTATACCCGAAATCAATTTGGAGATTGTTAGTGAAGATATCAAGCTTTTAATCTCTGGAATCTTGAATGAATATTTACTGTATAATTATTTCCACTTCTGGAGGAATGTGAGGAAGGGCTCCCAAAATTTGTACTTAAGATTACATAGATCTCGAATATTGACAGGGTGTTGAATGTTATGAGTATACTATTGGACAAACAAGTTGGCAATTTCATCAAATGTCTTGATATCGAGTGGCAAATGTGAGAACCACTCCAAAGCCTGACCACCTAGACTTCTAGGGAATAAATGCAAGAGATATGTTTGATTATGCATGAATTCCATAGATAATGCACCAAATTTCTACAAGTGATCTTGGGGATCAGTGATTCCAAAGTATTTTTCATACTTAGGTAGTTCTACTCCTCTTGGGAAAGGAGGCATGTCTATGCTCTTGTCAAATGGAAATGGACAAAGAGCATCTTAGGTGTATGTTTTAGTAGGTTTTTCCTTCTCTTGCATCATCTGAGCCATTTGGTCTTGCATAATTTTCACTTGTTTTTGGAGTTTGGAAGTCTCAATTTCCTCTTTAGATGTGATGATGGTTTCCACATTGAAATGAGAGGGTAGCTTAGCTCCCTCTTGGGCAAGTTGGAGAAAGTACTTTTCTTTCTCTTTATTGAGTAAAATTCCCATGACCTTTTGAAAATTTTTGTCTTTTTGATATTTTTCTATGTGTTTAGGAAGTATTTCCACCACTTCTTGTTCCTCATTGGTGTCATGGTCTTTCTCTTTGTCATTCCTAGGGGGTTCTTGATGTCTGCTGTGAGTACAATGTTCAGATTCCTGATTAGTCATTGTAGGAATGTGTTCAATTTTAGTACATTGTGATTTGAAAGGTCCTTTGAAAAGGAAGTTTGACATTTCATTAAGAGATACAAGACCTTTACTAGTCTCAGGATCTGCTTGATACAAAGGGTTCCTAGTTTGTCGCAAGTTTATGGAAAATGTTAGCTGGACTCGAGGTGACCTGATGAGTGAGGGAGATCGTGAAGATGCCTCACTAGAAAAATTGGAAACAGACCATGTAACAAAAGGAAGGAAACCTCTACCATGATTATGACCCCTAGCATGACCTCACCTAAGTCTAAGAGGATATAACACATTGTCGCTCCTTGTTGCGATAGTCACAGACAAGGACAAGAAACAAGAACCTAGACAAGGACTGAACTAGAACTTAGTCTCAACAGGACAAGATAAGAGTACTGTATATAAAGGCACAAATAGTCTAATTTGAAGGCTAGGGCAGCCAAAGATTATGACTATCACAACATGGAATATGACAAGCACTAAAGAATGATAATCAAGATGACTAAAAGATGAGACTAGTCAAAATTATGGATCACAAATCTTCAGTTAAGCTAAATGCTACTATTTGGGACTATTTACAGATAGAGAAGGGACAACTCAATTTAGGAAATAAACTAGACACAGATCAAAGATTGCTCAAAGAAGCCAATTTGATAGTTTTAAAACAAGGTCTCGTGCAAAGATTCTCTATGAGGCATGTGAGAAAGTACACTGGGCGATGCAAAATCTTAGAACAAAAATTTTAACTCACGCGAGGATGTGCTCCAAGTTGTGCAAAGAAGTGATAGTTCAAAAAAGACACTTAGAAAGATCTCACGTGAGAATATGCAAGTTCTCACACAAAGATCTGGATTGGCTCTTGTGAAAAAGTGAGTTCTCGCGTAAAGAAATGCAAGACTGTGTGAAAAATTCAGGACTAGATTGACAACAGAAATGGATTTCGAAGACATTTTCAATAGTTTTGGACATTTTTGGATAGATTGTAGGTTTGTTTGATAGATAATCGGCAAATTGTATGGTTGATTTCTAGATTTGTGAAAGTGATGTTGGGTTTCAAAGCAAGACAAAATGTTTTCAACAAGACACAGGAAGCAAGCAGTAGTCAAATACAATCCAACTGAGGGCAAAGCAACTCAGAGGAATAGGGGAGTCTTGACTTTCAATTTGTTTAAGTAGGTTTGGACATGTTTAAGACTTGATAACAGACATGCTTTATCCCTAGAAATAGAAAATGGTAGAGAAGGCAAAACCTTTGTCCCACATCTTATGCACATGTGTGCACCTCACACAGCTGTGCCACCCCCTAAAGGGCACTCATGCTTTTGGTGTATTCAAAGGACTCAATAGTATATGCTGAATAAGCACCCTTGTGATAGGGGAAAAGCATGTATACCACCTTCAAATTTCCAGTAGCATGCCTATGGTGAGTTCTACATGAGAGATTATTCCCCCTCCTTGCACAAAGAGTATGCCTCCTTTCGAAGGTGAACTAGGTAGCTTCTAACTAAGAGGTTTTTACTTGGCTTCCATTTGAATTAATCCCTGGTGGCTCCACAAGTGGAGTTGAGACCAGCAGCCCACACTAGCATCTGAGAGTGCACACACTTGCTTAGCAAGATTGGGGCCGGTGCCAGCCAATGCAATAGCCAGTGATCCAGGAATAGATCAACGATCAGGATCATCCTTGATGAACGATTAAGATCAGATAGGAGATTCAATTAAGATGGAAACTTCCTCATGTAGGTGAAGTTAACTATTCCAAATCTAAGTGTGATGAGTAGCTAATTGAACTCTTCATAAGTGTGAGAGCAAGTTAACTGGATTGATTCTAATTCAACAAGTAGTTCACTCAGAGTTTCCATTTAGAATTGAAAAGAGAATTTGGGAAAGATATTCAATTTAATAAAATGAGGTATGACCTCATAAATAACTTTTTCATTTAATTGAATAATTACATTCAATTAATTAAAACAAGCATAGTTATTAAATTAAATATTTTTAATTCCTTAGTACATTAGCCTTAGGAGATAATTTAATTTAATTAAAGCATAAATACTTTAAATTAAATCAAATCTTAACCAATAGGTTTAATGTGACTAATACGAGTCAATACTTTAGGAATTAAATAACTAGCATGATTAATGCAGATTTAGGGTTTTCTACATTTGACAGTTAAGTCAAGTAGCGACAATCAAAATAAGAATTGCCTAATGAAATAGGACTTTAGGGTTGATCAGAATAGACCAGAATTGGTGATCATGGCAATGTGCCAATTTTGGGGTATTACAGTTATATTTGGAAGCCCCACTCTCTCTTGTATTGAATTACTTAGGGAAAAAGTGTTTGACTGGTCTTATCTAGTTTGCATTGTTAAACTTATTGATGTATATTTACAATAAACATTTTGGTGAACCCAATGTGAACCTTCCTTTTCACTATCTTGGTAATTAGATCTTTCTTTTACATGCATTACATTTATGTTTCTATGGTTAGATTTCATAATAATAAAAATACACAAACAAATATTTTTTTATTAGATTTGTGTTTCATTTCTATTTAAAGAAAATTAAAAAATAGTTGCATTTTATTTTATTTTGAATAGTTGAATCTTTTTTTCAAGATGTATGATTTCTTTCATAAGTATTTTGATAATACATTCATTAGCAAAGGTCAGGTGGTGTCTAGTAGTGAAGTTGTGGATGTAACAAATGAGATCATATTCCTCAATTATCTTCCTCTACATCTTTCCAAGCCAACCTTTATGATAGACTTTGGCATGGCTTCATTTGTGTAATATTATTTGTAACATTAAACCCATTAAATTGGTTCTTCTTTCTAAGCATCTTATAACCCTCAAAGGATTTCCTCAACAAAAAAAACTCATTAATCATAAGGTTTTTCCTCATAACAATAAACCTCTCATAGTTCTCATAGGAAGCCCTAATTACCCTGTGGAGGCTCATACTTATACATAGAATAATTTTGTCAACTTATTATTCTTACTCTCATTTCTTTGCCCCCATCTTAACTGATGTTTCCTTAAGCACCTCATTTACTTAGTTCCTTAGGAAAGGAGTATGACTTTGTTGAGAAGTTGTGTACTACTCTTGCTAAGATATATATTGTCCAGGAACTTCTTCAAACTTCGCCTACATATTATGAATATTTACAAAAGGCTTTATACAAAATTCCCATTTTTCCTACTAATCAAGACAACATCAACTTATATTTGGTGTGTGTACATACCATGTTATCTCCTCCTCAAATCATTTTCTCTCAGGAAGACTTACCTCCCAACAAGGTGCAAAATCAATATGACTCACTCATGGTATCTATTCTCATTGATAATAATCTCATTCATTGAACCTAAATGGACAATGGATCAAGGTCAAATTTATGTAGTTTAGGGATGCTAAAAGCTATTAAGACAAATATGTACACTATTAAACATGATAACATTCCTATTCATGGCTTTGATAGTTCACTAGTAAAAAGAATTTTGGAATCACAATCTTATTAATCAAGGTGGATCTGAGTATCCTAGATAGCCCAATAAATGTGATGTTTAGACCTCTCAATTATAATCTCCTTTTGGGAAGATCTTGGTGGTATAGTATGCACAATATTCCCTCAACACTTCATCGTAAATTCAAATTTATTTATGATAATGTGAGGATGATAAACCTAATTGTTGTCTAAATTATGAGTCCACTAAAATATTGAAACCTATTAAAGAAAAACAAGAATATAAAAATGAAGATAAAACCCAATAAGATGAAGAACCTTCTTATTCTATTCTATATGATAATGATTCGGAAATTTTAGATTTCACTCCTACTTTTTTTATGGAATATTAAGCTTTTGATATTGCATTTGTGAAGACTCAAGAAGAACCCAAAGTTGAAACTTTTGTCTCTATACATCTTTCACGAGATTTGAGTAATGAATTTGGTGCTTCTTCACTTGATGAAAACATTGGAACTGTTGAACTTGAGTACTGTGACATAGTGACCTATAAATCTCTTTTGACTCTTTTAGACATGGATTCATCATATGGTCCTTGTTATCATTTACTCACAAATTGTGGTTTTAATGGTCAAGGTTGTGGGAAACTTGATAAAGTAATACATGTTACCCTAACAAATGATCTCTCTCTCTCTCTCTCTCTCTCTCTCTCTCTCTCTCTCTCTCTCTCTCTCTCTCTCTCTCTCTCTCTCTCTCTCTCTCAATCCCTCCCTCCCCCCCACCTCCCTCCCTCCCTCCCCCCTTTACTTCTTTCTTCCCCCCCCCCCCCTCTCATGACTTCCAACTTATATAATACAATACTAATATGTATAATATATAATATAATATAAATAATAAT
The DNA here is from genome assembly GCA_028749045.1 of Cupressus sempervirens. Taxonomy (NCBI): domain Eukaryota; kingdom Viridiplantae; phylum Streptophyta; class Pinopsida; order Cupressales; family Cupressaceae; genus Cupressus; species Cupressus sempervirens. Next base: position 710,302,925 of record CM053792.1, read on the forward strand.
TATAATATATTACTAGTAACTATAATACTAATTTTTAAAATATTATACTAGTATTCATATAATACTACTATATCATTATCATAAAATAGTAATATTATCAATAATGAAATAATATTATTTATAAATAATGATGATAATAACAAAAATTTAAAAATTTATGAAAAAAAATATTAACAACAAATTTGAGAGTTTTGAAAAGTCAAATTTAGTGAGCTAAATTGGCTATTTGATATATTATTAGATTTTCAAAACTTTAGATATCTAATTATTCTAGTAGGCAAGGTATTTTCCTTGGATTTTGGCTTTGAAATTTCAAACACGAAAAGTCTTGACCCATAAAAAATGTTTGATATAGTTCCTCTATGTTGGTATCTCTAACCATTTTTGTCTATTAGTGTCAACCACTTAGTCATTTACAAGGCAGAGTCAGACAATCATCAATATGATCAATCTAGTCTATATAGGTTGATTTATGTACATAAGGTAGTATGTACCAAGCAACTCTATAGAATTCAAGTAAGTGTATGGTCATAGAGTAATTTTCTATATGTACTGAGCTCATCAACAACTGAGTGAATTCCAAGTGCAAGTATCAAGTGATATAGTATGTTCTGAGAATAATATATGTTGAGCATCAAAAGGTTAACAAAGGTCAAACAATGATAATGTTGAGCATTAGAGACAATAAAGACTAAGCAATGTAGAGTTTACATAAAATTCAGAAATGGAGCAGAGATTGAGCTAAAATGTTTATCAGGCCAACTTGGAATGATTATTTAATTTTTGAAGAGGTTGTCACAGAACATCAACATGACATGGATCACATATCCATATGGTGTATGTTCAACAATCAAGATGAAGAGACAAAATATGGAACTGTCTAGAAAAATCTTTACAGAAATCTTTAAATAGTAATGATCTTGACATAGATCAATAATCACGAGAGAGAAGAAGAAGACAAGAGTATATGTGCAAACATGAAGCATTATACTATTAAGGATTGAGAAGATTAGAATTCATTCAAGAGTTTTCTTATCATCTAACAGAGAAAGTGACCTATTCATAAGTAGTGGAGTGAAAGGGAAAGACAAGTGTTATCAAATCATAGGAGAGGATCAGTTAGTAAGGACAAGACTCAAAATCAGCTTGCAAAGCAAATCAAGAGTTAGGTATTGAATCAATTTTAATAGACTTGAATCAAGAAAAATCTCTTAACAAAGTGGTATTAATGGATCTTTCTAAATCTCCTAACAGATTCCTTTCTTAGTTGTAAGTGTTAACTCCTCTAACAAGGTGAGACCTAATAGTATCATAAGTCTTTAATATGATAGACTCCTTACAGGGTAGATCATATTTTATGGTCAAATATTGTAACATTAACTAGTTAACTTTACCACTGTAGTAGTGAAGATTTGTGGGTGTTATCCCAACCTCAGTTTTACCTTCACCTTTGAAGGTTTCTGGGTAACAAATATTATGTTATGTGTTTTTACTTTCATGCATGTAATTGAAGTGATTTACATGTTACAACAAGTTTACATTAGAAGTTTTTCATGCGCAAGTTATCGATAGAAGTGGATGAATTTGAGAAAATCTCAAAGTGTTAAAGATTTTGATTCATGCCCCACCCCAGTATCTAGCTTATGTCATTTACACCTCAAAAAATCAACACCTCTAATCCCTAGACTTCAACTACATAATTGGAGATCTTTACGAAAGGGTTTCTCAAATAGATTGTCAAATTTTCATCGATATAATTTCACTCAATTTTTATGTTTAGTAATTAATAAAAAAAAATTTAAAGTAAGATACCTCTCATATTCTACTTAATAGTATGATTGAAAAATAACTATAACTTTTGAATGGTTTAACCTTTTTGAAATCTAAAACATGCATCGGATCTAATACTTCACCTACAATAAGAAAAATAATATGTTCAATTTTTTAAAGTTTAGACTTACTCAAGGTGTTCAGAAAAGAGATATTTTTTATTCTAAACATTTATGACAGAAATTTCACAATCAATTATTTGGTTGGATAAAAAATATGTGTCACATTTTTCCATTTGTATACTACATATATCTAGGATCTCGTGAAAAATATCATCATTTGATTGTGATTAAGTTGGTAAGAGATGCAAAAAAAAATTAAACCTTTTTTTAATAAAATTTATATACTAATGCATTGACACTAGAACTATTCAACTACTATATTTTTTTCATGAATGGGCTAGTAGTTTAGAAACTACATTCAATTTCCTATAGATTCTCTTCTTACTATATGTTATCACAAAATCTTGCACCCTTGTCTGAAGTTTTACTTAAAGGCAACATTGTGAAACATAGAAACAATCTCCAAGCTGGACTATTGTGAGATTGAGTCTCTAGAGAAGATTGGCTTCCTTACTATCAGGGTACACCTACCTAGACTTTGACAGGAAAAGGGAGAAGAAATGCATGAAAGAAAACTACCTAATCTATTCTAAAGGGGTGATGCACCAAAATGGTTATTCAATCTTATCTCTACCTAAGAATACATAGTTCACCAACATAATCTCAAAGAATACAAGTTCAATCCTTGTTTAACTCAAAAACAATGTGCAGATCGGGAACCAAAAGAATGCTATAAGAAAGAGACTTCAGTCTATATCATTCAAAGAGCCGAATAGATATAGTCATATATTTGAAGAATAAGACAATACATTAACAAGAGCCAAGAAGGTATTACATAGTATATTATAGGATGAAAGAGACACAATAGAGAATTATGATAGCTTAGAGGCTTAGGAAATTACAATAACAGAGTATGGAATACAATACTATAGAAATAAAGAAAAAGATCAACCCTTGGGAGGGTTACAAAACTTGATTTTATAGCTCAAGCATAACTGAGATAATTTCATCAAGAAGCCAAAGATCAACCACTACATTTAAAGTTGCAAAGAACAATCACTACAAATCTAAAGAAAATTTGATCATGGTACACAACTAGATGTAGGAAAATCAAATCTTTCATGCCAATAGAACCTTGAGAAGACAAAAATGATGACCATTATCATTCTAACTAGGTAGATAGATAACCAAGTGGTGAGTGGAGTGTCCTTTACATTTACTATTAATAGTGAACATTGAAGAGTGGTTGTAGGTGATCAAAAGATCTATCCACCATTAAAAGAGTTTCTTACTCCATATTATCGATGTGCCAAATTAGATAAAACAACAAGTCAATTGAATTTGACCACCTAATCTTGCCATGTGGCTCAATGGCATTTGAATATTTTGCCACCCTATCTAGCTTTCTAACTTTATGTTGAGTTGTTGATTGTATCCTAGTCATAGCTTCACCACCTTTTATCTTAACTATCTTACCTTGCAAAATCACAAACCTCAAACTAGCTATTATCATTGCTTTGCAACTTGAAATTGATATAACATAAAATAACCATGACCTTATGAAAATGAACTTAACCACCACTACTTACTCACCACCTGGGCCCACTAAAACACATGTGAGGTCATTTCTATCTCACCATATATTTCCATTGTACACTTTCTCATAGTGACATAGTGGTATGCATTGATCTTGGAAGATTTGACAAATAAGGGAGAACCATAGTCTACCATTCTCATTAGTACTTATGACCAATCTAGTGCTATCACATCATTAGATTTACTTTCACCCTTTTCTTACTGTGTGACTTAAGTCCCAATTTGACCCCACTTGTCCACATGTTAGTCTATCACTAGATTGCGATCTAGAACTGGGGTTTGGTGTTCAACTACATGACAATGCAAACAAAGGGCTTTTGTAGTTTCATGGTATTAACCATGATTTTCCTTTAACCCTTTGCAACTAAGCGAATGAAGGATAGTCACATGGTCATGACTTGAAACTAGAGTCCATCCTTTAACTCCATGAAAATTTGAACAATGAGATTCACAACTTCACCCTTCTAACTATGGTTGACTATTCTAAGCTTATGAACATGTGGAGCAAAGGAAAATATAGCATCACTACCTTGATCTTGAGTTAAGCTTAACTATGAGAGACCCTACAATCCACATGAAATATGTTTTCTGGAGTTAACTTCACACCATCACAACTTTTCATCCTCATTAATTTCTTATCCCTACATAACTGTGATAATAGCACTTTAACCACTAGTCACTACTTCACAACTTAGTTCTAGCATTTTCTTCTAATTGCAATGATCGGGCGATAATGAAAAAATGACCTATTACATTATCACAATGGTTAAGGCCTAACAACCTTCTAACTATGTGATGATGCAATCAACTAGAATGCCTTGGGTCATAGCTTTGCAACTTGAAAGGGATATAACATTAAAAATCTTGTGATCATGCGAGATGAAGGCTTGTCGCAACCTCACAACTTGAATTTTGAAGCCTTTTTTAATGGACTAGATTGATTGAATGGTTCTCTACTTCCTTCGATAAAAGAAATTGCATACTTGCAATGATGCGACCAAGGAAGAAAGTGGTAGGTAGCATGAAATTGGAAGTGGCTCCACCTAGACACATGTTAAGCTATCAAATCCCACATGGGCTAAAGACCTTGTATGTTAAAATGTGAGAATATGGTATTCCTCAATTATCATTCAATCAACAGTGGACAATATTATGTCAAGAAATTGGCCCACTTTTACAAAGCACAAATCAAAACTTCACTAGTTGTTACTTCATTTGACAATTTCATCAGCTGTAAAGAAGAAATGCCCACCTTGGATATGTGGCATGCTATCATTATGTCACTATGAAAAAAGACCTCACAACTTTTCATAGCGACAAAATGATAGCCACAGATCCATCTTCAAATCAATGGTCCCCAATATTTACTAACCACTGCATATTACTCAAACCAAGAGGCCCCACCTAGATGTGTATCATATTTTTGCTATGTCATTATGACTTTTGGTTGTGCAACCTTTGATAATGATAAAGCGATGATCATCGATTTCCTTACATCAGACGGCTAGGAAGATGTGGGCTTGCCAAAATATTATAACATGAGGCAACCCATAGGCTTAGGATATAAAATATAACCCAATTTCCTATATGTATCTTTTTAATATTTGATCATTTGAAAATTTTGAAATACGAACATTGGCCATGCTTAATAGGCAAGACTTGAATTTTGGCATGAGGACAAATATGGCTAACAATTCTAGTGACTCACAGGGGATGCTAGCCTACTATGCATATGACCAGTGAACTTAAGCATCCATTGAGCTACAAAGTTGTAAAAAAAATTAGATCTACACATTCTAAAAGCATAACCCTACCTCTATCTTCTTTGCAACTACAAAACCTCAAAAAACTCAGATATCTTACAAAGAGACAACTTGTGCTTGACATTTATTGGAAAGTATATATATATATATATATATATACTAGAAATAGGGTTTGAGGAAAATTCTATTGACTAGAATTTGTAGGACATCACTGTTGGGCCTGGATAGCTAAAAGGAATTGGCCTACTTGCAACTAGTGGTAACATAAGGTCCACTCCAAATGGCATGAAACTTGGAGTGTTTGCCTGGCTTGGCTCTATCTACATCCCACTTGAGAACAAGGTCTCCATCTCTAAAAACCATAGCTTTGGCCTTCCTATCAAAAATTCATTTGACCTATTATTGATGTACCTCAAGGGTTTGCATAGCCTATTGTCTTTTCTCTTCCAACTCCATCAATTCTGCTATCCTGACAGTCAAGGCATCATCTTCAATAAACTCCAATTGATGAGATAACTCTAGGGAAGGGAACTCCAATGAGATAGCAAGCATTTCTTCTCTTACATAGACTAGCATGAAAGAGGAGTTCTCAAAGGCCCTCTTAGGTGTTATTCTGTTAGCCCAAAGGGTTATTCTTAACCTCTAATGCCAACACCTTTGGGTGTCTTTAATGATTCTCTTCATAATCTTGATCAAATTCTTATTAGAAGACTCATCCAAGCCATTACCTTGGGGGTAGTAGTTTGAGGATGTAATCAAGTATATGCCATGATCAACTGCCCAAGAGAAAATTTGGGTCCCAAAAAAGGACTTGGCATTATTTGATATTATAGTTGAAGGAGTGCCAAATCTAGTTATAATTCCATCAAGGAATTCAATAACTAAAGTTTTTGTAACATCCTTCAAGGAAATTGCTTCTTTCCACCTTGTAAAGTAATCAATAGAAGCTAAGATCCACTTGTGGCTAGAGGTGGAAGGTGGATTGATAAGGCCAATAAAATCTAGCCCCGATTGAGAAAAAGGTTGATCAACTTGAATAGGATGAAAGGGAAGAGTTGCTAACCTCTGTTTGTCTGAAAAGAAATCACACTTCTCATATTTTCTTACATACCTATAGTAGTCCTAAAAAAGAGTTGGCTAGTAATATCCAGGTCTCATGACCTTCCTTGCAATTATTCCTACTAAAATGTGACACCATCAGTGCCATCATGAAACTCTTTAATAACCCTATCAGTCTAATTTGGATCAATGCATCTCAATAGGGCTCCATTGAAATCCTTTCTAAAAAGTAATCCATCCACTAGGACAAAGGGTATAAACTATAACCTATACTATCTTCTTTTGGCTCTATTCAACGCTTTTGGATATCCTTCTCCTATCAAGAAGGTTGTCATTTCATGCATCCAATTACTTGGGTTTTTATCTCCTACTAGTTTTTTATCTATGAATACTAGTGCAACCTCTTCAGTCACCTCATGATATGAAACTATCTATTTAGACAATCCTTTTTCCCTCACAAGTTTGGTGACTAGGATATCAACATCATATTCCATGACCTTGGTGATCCAACCAGCCCTCTTCTCATTAATATCCTTGCTCAAGAGGAAGTCATTCACACTTGCATGAGGAACCAATAAATGGATCTTTTTGTAAGACAAAAGATGCCTAAATATTTTTAAAACTCTTATGATTGCAAGATTTTTCTTTTCTACATAGATGTATTTACCTTCATACTCCTTAAGCCCTTCACTAAAGAAGGCTATAGGTTAGTCTTCATTTTTGTCATTTAATTGAGTCAAAATAGTAGAGATGCTTGATTCACCCCTTAGGGTGTAGAGAATGAAGTCCTTATCAAAATTGTGATTGATAAGGGTGAGAGCTGATGTTATTGCTACCTTGGTTTCTTCAAAATTGGCTCTTCCTTCCTTTTTCCATGTGAACACCATGTTCTTATTTATCATAGTTGTAAGGGGCTTAACCATGGTAGTAAGATTAAGAATAAATCTTCTTTAAAAGTGTTTCTTTTTTCTCTCTAAATCAATGGCCCAAACATCTTTGGATACAAAATGTCCCAACAATTTTCCTTGATTGGTGGCAAAGACACACTTACTTAGGTTTAGGGATATACCATATTCTCTATACCTTATGAACACTTTTCTTAGATGGAAAAAATGGTTTGCCACATTTTTGGAATAGACTATTATATCATCGAGGTAGACCAACACAAACCTCTGAATCATGTTCCTAAAGGGCATCTCCATTGCCTTTTGAAATGTGGAACCTACATTAGCTAGTCCAAAAGGCATTTTACTATAGGCATGGGTGCCCCATTTGGTTGTAAAAGTTGACTTATACCTATTAAACTCTTTGACTAGCACTTGGTGATAACTTGAAAGTCCATCCAAGAAAGAAAATCTTTCTGAACCACTGACCTTGGATAATATGTGTTCCATGGAAGGAAGAGGGTGGTGATCCTTAAGAGAGGATTGATTTAGATCCCTAAATTCCACACATAGCCTAATCTCCCCACTCTTATTCCTAATAGGAACAAGATTAGCTACCTAAGAGGTATGCTTAATAGGGAAAATGATGTTGGCCTCTATTAGCTTGGATAACTCATTTCTCATTAATGGCTCAATCTTGGGATTAACTAGCCTCTATTATTGTCTAGCTGGTTTGGCATTATCTTTCAAATCTATGGTATGCTAAAATAGACTTGTTTCAAAACCCTTTAAATCATCATATGCCCAAGAAAATACATCATTAAACTCTTGACATAGATAAACAAAATTTTCTTGTTTAGTTTTAGAACATACCTTTCCCATATTGAGGGCTTTTCCATCAGAAACTGTAACTAATATGTGATCATCTTTGCTGATAGGTAACTTCATACCTTTGTCCCAAGGTTGAAGACACTCTCTAAGCTAATTAAACCTTTTGGTAACTTATTGGAATTGAGGTTGATGATATGATCACCATACTAGCCTTGCAATTTGGACTAATTTCTTTTTGAAAATTTTGCCTCATTTTGTATAAAATTAATAAGTTGCAAATCAAAGTCAAACACTTGCCAATTGGTATTTTTTTTGGAATTTTAGGTCTAACAACCACTCTGATTCACTTCTTGTTTTCATCTTCAATGTTTTTTGGTACATCATAAGCAACACCAATTGTTGCAAGTCTGTTACCATGTTTTTTCTCTCTCCTAGGGATGCTCTAGATGTTGAATGCTTGTATACCTTCAAGAAAATCCCATACCCTATTCTTGTATGATTTGAGGAGGCCGTTCGTGGTGATATTTTTATTTCTCACTTGATGAAAAACCAACTAACCATCCCCATAGATACTTAGAGATTTGATGCCTCTCCTTTGTGCTAGTTGAAGACCTTCAATCAGTGCCTCATATTCTGCCATGCTATTGGTGTAGCTAAATTGGAGCCTATAAGAGAAATACTACTCCTCCAATTTAGGTGAAATCAACATGATACCATCCCCTGATCCATTCTAATGTCTTTATCCATCAAAGAAAATTCTCCATAGACCATTGGTGTCTTCTTGTATCTTCATGAGACTAGGAATAGGAGCATCCTTCTCCAATATGCAATATGTCCCAAGGCCTATATCTAGAGCCTCTAGTGCTTGATGAAATTGGTAAGTAGTTTCCCACTCATGTAGAAGATAATCAAGCACTTCTACCAAAGAACTAGTAGGCTCATAGAATGTGTTCCCTTCATCCTCCTTCCTAATTGTACAATTCATGTTTATGGGGCTTGGACTATAAGTCTCTATGTGGTTAAGGACTAAAGGCTCTACTCTTAAGGAATCTCTTGCTCCATATCTTGTCCTAAAGAACATATAGGACCAATCTATTGCAATGTGGCCCCCTATTTATGCAGTGAAGTCTCTACAAAGACAAATGGCAAAACAAGGTTCTACCTCTGCTACTAGTATGGGTAAAAGCACAAAGTTGTGTCACCTTTTAGGATGACTTATTAGAATGACTGAATTTGAGTATTTCTATCTAAAAACTATTTTTTTCAAACATATGATCTTGATAAAACTATTCTAGCTAAGTTATATGTGGTCTGACACTTTTCCAATTGGAAATGTCTGTTAAATGCATGCTTTATACTAGGTAGTATCCAATTACAAAAAAAGTACAATTATTTCAAAAAATTGACATTTCAATAACTCTTACTATCTATTGTGATATTTTTTTAATAACATATAAACACCATTTTATAGAGCTCGAAGTCAAGAATATTCTCATCTAGAGTTCATAGTGTTTTAATTAGATATACTATATTGTAATTGAAAAATTCTACAAGTATGCATTTTAACACTCAAGAAGATGTCAATTTTGAGAAAGAAAAAATTATTAAATAATATCCAAAAAAAATTAAAATTATATGAAGTTCTAGAGGAGAGAGTCCTCTTCTATAATCTATAATTATTCTTTTGGTTGGAATAGATTTATTTTGAAAAATGTGGTGGGAAATGAAAACTATCGATTTGAATAAGTTAAAATTTGAATTGTTATAAAAGAGAAAATATAGGTTTAAAGCCCATTTTTATTTTTGATTCTTCTAGCTACATATATTATCAATAACATAATCTAAGATCAAAGGGAAATAAGTTTATTTCCATATAGTTTTGTGGTGGGAACTAGACCGCTAATTTCTAGCATTTTTTAGCAACTAAAATTTATCTTTAAAAAATAAGAAAATATATAATTTCTTATTCCAAATAATTATTAAAAATTATATTCCTAAAATTTATCCACTTCTACACATTTGATTAGTTTACTTCATTTGAAAATTCTAAATAATAATACCAGTTTTATGTCATTGAATGTGAACAACTACATTTTGTTAGCCTTTTCCTTTGTAAAAGGGTGACACATGTTTGTGCTTTTACCCATATATCTTGGGTCACAATACAACTAAGACAAGCATGCAATTCCATCTTCACATTTTTTAGGACCCCTACAATCTTGACAAAACTACCATCCAAGTAAAGTACATCCCTTAATATGGGTTCATATTTTATACCAAGGAGATCAGCTACACTCTTGGGCATTACAAAGCTACTAGCCCCTATATCTATCATGTGATTATGGACTAGTTTGTCTCCTAAATTCAAGGAAACATAAAATGGAGGAGGTCTAACTTTGTTACTTGTTTCTCCTTCCATTTTTGGCTACACTAAACTTGTGGCATTCTCCTCTCTAGATGATTGATTCTTTCCTTCAATACCCTCCAACTCCTACTATAATAACTTCCTTTGTGATGGCATAGCAGTAGTAGCATCACATATGGAAAGATTAATAGTGGTCCTCTTTATCTAATTTACAATATTAAAAGGGGAACTAACTTCTCTGGTGGACACTTTAGGAGTTGCATGAATTGGTGGGTGAAATGGAATAGCTTGAGGGTTAGCAAAATCTTTGTTGTGCTTCTGCTAAGGAGAAACATTAGATTGAGTGTTCATCACTAGCACTTGAGGAGAAGCACTTGAAGTTGAAGCTTTATTAGGTGAGGGAGATGTAGCATCCTCAATAGCTCTCCTCTTTCTTCTATTATTATGAGCTATGGCATCATGGCTAGCATGAAAATGCTCCTCTAGTTGATGGTTCATGAAGGAACAATCACCCTGCTATTGTGGATGAGAGGCATCAGTTGGTTGGCTCACATTATACTATTTCCTACTACATTCTCTTGTGTAGTCAATGCTAAGTAAGACTCAACCTTTTAGCACATACAATAAGAATAGGAATAGTTGTGAGAAGGGAAAAAGTCTTTATCTTGGGTGAGATTATTTTGGAGGACTAAATCTCTATTTGGGTTTGCATTTACAACATGGTCATTGCAAATAGGCCTATTCTAATTGAATGGAACATGGCCTTGAATCTAATTTGGAGGCCTATTATTCATAGGAGCTTGATACTAAAGTTGGGGAGGATTTTTTTTTCTAAGCTTGCTTCCTTTCTAGGGTCACCACCTTGTTGCTCACCTTTTGTATTACTAAGAAACTATCCTCTAACTTTTTGTCTTGAATCAACAACTTATTTCCTATATCTTGCATCAAAACCTTCAACTCTCCTAACTCACTAGTAGATGGGGAACCTTGAGGGGCTATAGAAAGGGGTTGACATTTGGAAGAAGTAGGGATATGGTCCATTGAAGGTTGATGATTAGGCATATCAGCAAAGAAAGGTGTTGGAGGCCTTGGAGCTGACTTCTATCCTTGTATTAAGATATTTCCTACCCTGATAGCAATCTCATAGGCACCTAGTAAAGTGTCCCCTCCCATAGTTATACTATAGTAGCTATGTCACTATTAAGGGCTCTGAGGTAATATAAGAAGGCATTACTAAGGGAAGGCTTTACTATAGTGGGTATTCTATCCCATGTCTTTTGAAATCTATAATTAAAATTTGTCATGTACTCATGGGGGGCTATTTTGATGGTTGTTAATTGCTCTAGGAGTGATAGGTGATCACTCTTATCCTCAAAATGTTTACAAAGCCCTACTCCTAGCCCATCCCAATCAGTGATAGAGTTATGAGGTAAATACCAATATCATTGTAAGGCCTTTCCTTGTAAGGATGAGGCTCAAAGCCTAAATGTAACATCATCTTTAGTAATCTTATGTATATTGCACACATTTGAAATTTCTTGAATATGTTCTGGAAGGGAGGTGGAAGTTTCACCAGTAAAATTAGGTATACTTCTTAGAGCTAAGATTGGGATATCATGTCTCTGAGCCAATAGGAGAGGACTCCCACCATTGAAGGTGGTGAATGCATATGCTCTAGGTTGTGCCATATGAAAAAATGACATATTCAAATAGGGGAATGACAACCTAGGTTGTGACTTATCAATAGGAGGAGTGGAAAGAAACTTTGTAGGTGAATGAGTTATTTTTGCACTCCTAATTGGTGATAGGGACAAATGATGTCTTCTTCTAGATTTCAAAAATGAAAGCTCAATGTACTAAAAATTACCTCTAGAAGATGCCTTGGTTTGAGCCTTGGTCATGAATCAACAACTTGGTCTAAAAACTAGATGTATTGATGTGGTAGAGTCACCAAGTACTTGAAAAATGAGCCTCTTGAAGGCCTAAAATAAGTAAGAGCAGCACTATCTTCTCAGTACCAATTTGAAGTACTTCTTTTGACACCAAAAAACTAGTAAACTTAGAATATTTTGATATGAGAGTCCCACTAGGCATGCCAAAAACTATTGTCACAAAATCTTGCACCCTTGCCTAAAGTTTTACCTAAAGGAAACCTTGTGAAACATGGAAGTTCAATCTCCAAGCTGTGGGACTTGAACTATGAGATTGAGTCTCTAGAGAAGGTTGACTTCCTTACTATCAGAGTGTACCTAACTAGACTTTGAGGGGAAAAGGGAGAAGGAATGCATGAAATTAAACTAATTAATCTATTCTAAAGGGGTGATGCACCAAAATAGTTGTTCAAACTTATCTTTGCCTAAGAACGCACAATTCACCAACATAATATCAAAGTATACATGTTCAATCCTTGTTTAACTCAACAAAAACATGCAGAATAGGAACCAAAATAATTCTATAAGGAAGACACTTCACTCTATATCATTCAAAGGGCCAAATAGATATAGTCATATAGTTAAAGAATAAGAAAAAACATTAACAAGAGGCAAGAAGGTATTGTACAGTATATTAATGGATGAAAGAGACACAATAGAGAACTATAATAGCTTAGAGACACAAGAAATTACAATAATAGAGTATGGAATACAATTCTATAGAATTAGAGAAAAAGATCAACCCTTGGGAGGGTTACAAAACTTTCTTTTATAGCTCAAGCATAACTGAGATAACGTCATCAAGAAGCCAAAGATCAACCACTGCATTTAAGGTTGTAGAGAATGATCACTAAAAATCTAAAGAATATCTAATCATGATACACATCCAGATGTAGGAAATCATATCTTTCATACCAATAGAACCTTGAGGAGATAGAAATGGTGGCCATTATCATTCTGACTACGTAGATGGATAACCAGGTGGTGAGGGGAGTGTCCTTTACATTTACTATGCATGGGGAACATCAAAGAGTGGTTGCAGGTGATCAAAATATTGATCTGCTATTAAAAGAGTTGCTTACTCCATATTATTGATGTGCCAAATTAGATAAAACAACAAGTCAACTAGATTTGACCACCCAATCCTGCCATGTGGCCCAATGGCATTTGAATATTCCACCACCCTGTCTGGCTTTCTAACTTTATGTTGACCTATTGACTGTATGCTAGTCACAACCTCACCACCTTTTATCTTAACTTTTTGTCTTACCTTGTGAAATTGAGAACCTCAAACTAGTTATTATCACATCTTGAAATCGGTGTAACATAAAATACCCATGACCTTGCAAAAATGAACTTAATCACCACTACTTACTTGCCACCTAGGCCCACTGAAACATGTGTTAGATCATTTCTATCTCACTATATATTTTCATTGTACACTTTCTCATAGCAACATACTGACATGCATTGATCTTGGAAGATCAAATGGTTAAGGGAGAACCATAGTCTACCATTGTCGTCAGTATTTTTGACCAATCTGGTGCTACCACATCATCAAATTTACATTCACCCCTTTGTTATTATATGACTTAAGTCCCAATATGGCCCCACTTTTCCACATATCAGTCTATCACCAGGTCACAATTAGGAACTGGGGTTTAGCATTTAACCCCATGACAATGTGAACAAAGGTCTTTCACAGTTTCATGGCATTACCCATGATTTTCCCTTAACCCTTTGTGACCAAGAGAATGAAGGATAGTTGCATGGTCATGACTTGAAAATAGAGTCCATCATTTAACTCCATGATAGTGCAAACAATGACATTCAAAACTTTTACCTTCTAACTATGGTTGATTATTCTAACTTTGCAAATATGTGGAGAAAAGGAAAATGTAGCATCACTGCCCTGATCTTGAGTTAAGCTTAACCATGAGCGACCCTACGATCCACATGAAATCTGTCTACTAGAATTAACTTCACACCATTGCAACCTTTCATCCTCATTAATTTCTTATCCCTATAAAACTACGACAACAACACTTTAACTACCAGCCACTGCTTCATAGCTTAGTTCTAGCATTTTCTTCTAACCATGGTGACTAGGTGATAATGAAAAATGGCCTATTGTGTTATCACAATAGTTAAGGCCTAACAACTTTCTAACCATGCAATGATGCAATCAACTAGAATATCTTGGGTCTTAGCTTCACAAATTAAAAGGGATATAACATAAAAAATCTTGTGATCATGTGAGATGAAGGCCTACCACAACCTCAAACTTGAATGTTGAAGCCTTTTAGAATGGATTGTATCAATTGAATAGTTTGTTTCTTCCTTTCATGAATGAAATTGCGTACTTGTGATGATGTGACCATGGAAGAAAGTAGTAGGTAGAATAAAACTAGAAGTGGCTCCACCTAGACACATGTCAAGCTATCGGATTCCCACATAGGCTAAAGACCTTGCATGTTGGAAATGCGAGAATATGATCTCCCTCAATTGTCATTCAATCAAAGGTGGACAAGATTATGTCAAGAAACTGGCCCACTTTTGTAAAGCAAAAATCAAAACTTTTCCAGTTGTTATTTCATCTGACAACTCCATCAGCCACAAAGAAGAAAGGCCCACCTTGGATATGGCATGTTGTCATTATGTCGCTATGCCAAAAGACCTCACAACTTTTCATAGTGACAAAATGATAGTTGCAGATCCAACTTCAAATCAATGGTCCCCAATATTTATTGACCATTGTGCATGACTCAAAGAAAGATGCCCCACCTAGACATGTGTCATATTGTCACTATATCATTATGACTTTTGGTTGTGAAACTTTTGATAATGACAAAATGACGATCGTTGATTTCTTTACATCAAATGGTTGGAAAGATGCGAGCCTGCCAAAAAATTATATCGTGAGGCAACCTGCAAGCTTAGGATATAAAATATAACCCAAGGTCCTATATGTATCTTTTTAATATTTAATCATTTAAATATTTGAAGATACAACCGTTGTCCATGCTTGATAGGAAAAACTCAAATTTTGGTGGGAGGTAAAATATGGCTAACACTATACTTGGAGATAAGGTTGATAAGATGTTCAAGTTTTTATGTCAAGTTGACTAACTCCAATTTTCTAATTTTCATTGCCACTTAACTCTATAGCTTAGTATACCATGATCTTGTACATACCCTAAACTTAAATTCTCCTTCCAACTCATGTACATAAAAATGAGTGAGTATAATGTTTTCATTATCATTGATTAACTAGCTCAAAGTTCATTTCCATATTTATTAGAATATTTTATTATTAGGTTTATTAGATCTTCTAAGGATTAATGTTAGCAAATACACAACTATTGTTATAATTAGTAAATTAGTAAAACTACCTTTCTAGATCTAGTGAGAAAAAATAACTAGATCAAACCTTTTGGGTATAGATGAAGAAAATATTTTTCTATCTACTATTGATTAGGAGAAGCTTAGCCAATGAACACTTTATATTATCTAGGAAGGGGTCTCATTAATTAAACAAAAGGGTAAGGTCCACAATGGTTCTACTATCTAAAGCCTTACTGGTAAAAATATCTTAATACAATATTCACTTTAAACATATATTTTATTGTAGGTAATTTTTTACCAATTAGTGAATCTAAAATATTGGTACGATGAAGTAAATAAGAAGCTTGATTATAAATAAAATGTTGCTTTTATTAGGGATTAAAATCCAAGAAGAGAATTATCTCATCTATTTGATCCAGTAGTTCTTAATTAGTAGCTTACAGTGCACTTTGCATAACAAAATTAGTCTACAATTATCCATTGCAAATATTCCACACAAATTTATCTAAATTCTTAGGTTATAAGAACCATACGCATAAATTTACTAGTGTCCTAGGTATGTGCACAAAGTTGGTGTATAAAAAAAGGACACCCCATAATTTTTTTATAAAAGGAATCAAATAACCTAGTAAGGTTACTTAAAATTAAAAAAATCCATTAGGCTTGTTAACAAGCCTAGTGGTGTGTTGTGTAACAAAAAATGATCATGTTTTTTTATGATATTTACTTTTTAAAAACTCAATTGGGTTCTATAAAACCTGATCAGGCTATATAAAATTTGATTGAGTTTTAAATAAACCCATACTTTTTTGGTAGCCCATGGATTTGGAAATTTCCAATGAAATAAGGGATAAAATAATAGAAAGAAGGTATTTTTTAAGGCACTAACCCAATCAGGTTTTGTAAAAATTGATATTTTCAATGTTTACAAAGATGGAACCCCCTAAAAAAGGTATTTTCTCAACTTTCTTATCATTTATGTTTAAATTTCTTATTAATTCAAGGTTTTAAATTTTTATTTTTTGATATCACATTTTTCAAATAATCCATGAAATGACATAGAGTTGAAAGACCACCTCCTACATAAATACCACAATCAACCCCTATAGATATTTTGAATACAAAAGAATAAAACCCTCCACTCACTATGTGAAAACCACAAAATCCACAAAATATTGGCCCTCAAAAACCACCATCACTTATAAACACTATGCATCTCCCATTGGTTCATGCAAAAATTATAAAGGGGGACCTCATCAAATTATTTACACAAAATAGCTCTCACATTTCCCAATTGGTCAATAAGTTGAGGTCCTCTAGTCCTGATAACCACTCAACCCTCACTAATACAGTAGAAAAAATAACTAATAATACAAATGAAGTGTTAAGGGATATTTATTATGTATTTTATGTGGATGGGTTATTATGTGAACAAGAGAAAGCTAAGGGAATATTTAAAAGTGATATATGTTCTCTTTTCACCTATCCTACTTCTAGAAAATTCTAGAAGAAACTACAAAAGATTTTCCTAATTATTAGTGTATATATGATGAAAATAAATTTTTGGGATAGGTGGTATCTAGTATTCTACCTACTACCATATAATAATTATGCGGTACCTTCATTGTTTTTGAGAAATCTATAGTGTGAGTTCACCCTTCATGAGAAGCCAAATTACTTTAACATTTGCCATTTTTAGGATAGAGTGAAAGACTTTGTTCAAATAGACTTTGGGCCTATGGGGCTATAAAACCCCAAGATAAAAGGCATACAACAAAAAATATCATGTCTCATCTTGTGTTCCTATTAGTCATGAAGGAGTCTATGGATTTATAGACTCTTCATGTTATCCCCAATTGATAATGTTATTAGATATATGTGAAAGATTCATATCATTTTCATGTTTCCATCGATGCCAATCCTTAATTGGTAAGACATTATACTAATTGGCTTCCAATGTTATATCATTTGATTGTTCAAGATGGTCTAAAGAAATTTTAATGTCGAAGAAAGTATTGTTAAGTGTATTAATTTCAATGGGTACTTGATGATAATGATGATTTAATTATTTTACATGATTTTAATTTAGTTTTGAGATCATGTTTAAGAAAGACATGAATTTATAAAGTGAGTTTTGGAAATAATAATGAGAAAGTAAACTCTAAGAGGGGGGGTGAATCAACACTTCAAAACTTTAACCATAAAACATTCACCACACATCCATCTCATAATTTAGCATATAAACTAAAATAGCTAACTACACATTTATTCGATAGCATAAAAAAAATTTAACACATGACATAGTAAATTGGTTCCCCAAAAACCCTACAAGGAGCAGGTAAAAATAGGGTGGGGATGATACCCACAAATCTTCACTGCTACAGTTGTAAAGTGTAGCCAATTATGGTTACAATGAGTTTGATCATAAACTATGATCTACCCTATGAGGGGTCTACCCTATCAAAGGTTTAGAAAGACTATTAGGTCTCACCTTGTTAGAGGATTTACACTCACAATTAAGTAAAACTTGGTTAACTGATTTACAAGAGCCTGTTAAGACTACAAAACTTGTTAAGGCTACTCTATCAGGGGATTTTATCTGTATCACTTGTTAAAATGATTTAGCACCATGATCCTTTGGTTAGAACCTTATTGCTTGATGTCAAATCTTCTCTTTATTGATAAATACTTGATCTTTCTGATCAAATGTGTCTCCTCTGTAATAGCCATACCTTGCTATGTTCTCTCTAATTGATTCTTTAATTCATAACACTATCATAAACTCCATAGCCACCATGAATTCTCTCTCTACACTTGGCATTCATCTCTCACACCTTCTTCAAACTCATTATGGTTTTTCTTCTTAAAGAAACATAGGTGGAATGGGTTAGGTTAGAATAAATGACTGAGGTTAATCCATATTGCCACTTAATTCATCCCTTAATCTAATTGGTTGCATTTACCTTCATAGAGATTCACAATATGACTCGATCCATATCTTCTATAATCACAAAATAATGTTTATGGCAGTCCAAAAATGGTTTACATAGTAGTTTGTGCCATTTAAAAAAACTATATCATTGACTATTCACTTAGCATCTAAAGGCTCTGATGCTCGACCAACGTTGTGCTCTTAATGTTGTAACTTGACTTTTGAACAACTCAGCACACACTATTTACTTAGCACCTAAATCACTCAGCACATACTAACTTTCTTAGCACTAGAGTGACTCAATGCATACTATCTGCTTGGCACATACTAGTACTTGACACTAACTAGTCATATTGCTCAACATGTATTGTCTAGCAACTTATGCTTGACATGCTTTGATCACTGGTCTTGCACTAATTTCTCGACTTCCTCTGATCACTCGACATGAACTACTCACTCAACTCGCACCATATTTTTGCTAGAATATGAGTAATTTTTTCGTCACTTCCTTGACAAATTCAAAATGAGATCAACAATGAGAAGATGGTTTGGTCGATGAATTAGGAAATCAATGGTAGCTAAGCTATTACAATTGTCATCAAATGTATGTAAAGGAAGTAAAGGATCAATAGTATTAACTAAGAAATAATAGTATTAACCAAGCTTAGTATTGATTGATCAGAAGTCATATTAATCAAGAAAGGATAAAGAAGAATAGTTTGGAGAAGAATCAATTTGAGGCCAACATTTGATGAAAATAAAGATTGTTTGAGAAGTATTGAAGATGAGAATGAAATTAATTATGAGATCTAAGGCTAAATAAATTAGAAGAAGGTATGATGAAGGAAATTTGATGATTTAAATTAAAGCACAAAGTTCAAGGTGAAGGCATGATACTCAATTGTCTAGATTCAATGAATTTGAGATGAATGAAGATCAGATGATCATGATTTAGTGGAAAAACATAAAGAATCAATTGAAGTGAAAATACATAATCTATTTAAGTGATGAGTAAATTGTTCATTGTTACTAATCAAGTTAATGTTGAAGCTGATATCTAAAGGATAACTGAGAAAAATTGTAAAGTGAGGATATAGCAAGCAAAGTGCTAAGTTGATGTATATGTGAGTGTATCAACAAGAAAGAAGAAGGAGAAAAATGGAGATATTGTAGTGCCTACCCTCGTTCACATCTTTTCTAGACTCATTGTTGCTATTATAATCAGACTTTGATGGACTAGTATTATGTTGATGGATTAGTAGGTATTGTTTTGACACTATCAGACAATATGTTATGGATTCAGTTGTTATATGATGAGATCATTTAGACTTTACATTTCATGTATGTATGATGATCATTATACTGTTTTCAGTTATTGTTGATGATTGGTTAGATGGTTTATTATCTCATGTGTTATATTATGGATACTTACCCCATACTTGCATGTGTATGGTGTGTGTGTTTTCTTATTGTATGGCATTTCTAATGTGGTTAAGGAAGGGAGTCATAGTCACCTGCTTAGTCGGGATCTACATGATGCACCACTTCCTGCCATTGCCTGTTTAGCTTAGCACTATATATATAGTATGTACATGCATGGCTTTTCTGCAGGTTGCAGGTACCGGGTATCAACTTTCCTGAATTGCCAGGATGAGCATACCCTATTATACTATCTCAATGATAAGAGTAGGGAGATAAGTTCTCAAGTCCAAATCCCAAACCCTAAAACCATTTGTCCTAGTGAGTTGGGACAAGTATTAGAATTAAGCACCCACTGAATGTGTCGGATGACATATTTCGTGATTTTTAATCCTTTAGACTAATTTTGTGTGAATTGTCCTATGATGGGTTTTCATATTTTGTCTTGAAGGTCAATGGTGAATTTTCTGTTAATTAAATCTTAACAAATAGATTTAATTAATAAAATTAATTATTTGAGAAGATTAAATATCATGATTTTTGATATTTTGATTATAATTAATTCAAGGAGAATTAATTGGGAGAAAAGAATTAAACAAAAAGAAAATTAGAAAATTAAAATAAATAATAATTATAAAATACTAATAAATTAATAAACAAATAATAATAATAAAAGTTATAAAAATTAAAATAAAAGTTATTAAATTAAAATGGGAGTTATAAATATTGAAATGGAAATTAGTTAAAAATAATTGGAATTATAAACTTCCTTGGAAATTAATGAAGTTCTCCATTTTTCACGTGTCAACAACACAGGGGTTAGTGCATCAATTGAGCACATGGTGTCTACAACCCTAGGGCTTATCAAAAAGGGTTGGAAAAAGGCCCATGCTTAGTTGGCAACATCTTCCAGTTGGTTCTAGAAGCATTCTAGAGTTATCCTAAGAGCTCTTTATATTCGGGCATTCCTTAGAAGCTTGGACATAGCGTGGAGAGCGTGGGTAGCGTGGATAGTGTGGAGAGCAATTGGAGCATTGGAAGATTCAAGAACTCTGAAGAAGGGAGCTTGCTCTACGGGTTTTCTGAGGAAAAGCGAATTAGCATCAGAATCCGGGTAGATTCTTGTGATTTTACTTATGCTATTTTCGCATCATGCATTCCCTGTCTTCTTCGTGTCTTCCTTATGTCTTTTGAGAAATTACATATTTCTATTGCATGCATTCTCAATATGGGCAAATAAGGTTATTTGAGAATTTTATATGCATAGATCTGATAAGATAACGGGCTAGGGTTTAAACTCATGACCAAAAATCCATTAGATTATTGGATAAATTTGGGAGTTAAAAGTTTATAAGAAAATTCTGAGAGTTAAAATATATTGTGTATATATGATTTTGAAATCTGCATACATAAATATTGTATATATATGCATTATTTACACAAATGCTGTGATACAAATTCGTATATACACACACACACACATATATATATACATATATATATATATATACATATATATATATATATATACATATATATATATATATATACATATATATATATATATATACATATATATATATACATATATATATATATATATACATATATATATACATATATATATATATATATATATATATATATGTATTTAATTGGTGAATCCATTATCGAATTGTAGTAAAGATTCATGTTAATATCGCATGAGAAAGTTTATACAAAAATTATTTAAAATCGCATTGGGGAAAACATATATATGAATGCGCAGTGGGACGGACTGTACCCCACGCGCTTTGCTGGGCGCGGAGTGCCTGCTGTCACAGGTACTGCGACATCAGCAGGTACTACGTACCCACTGTCGCTGCAGGCCTGTGACCCCAGAACCCTGCATGCCACGGCCGGGGTCACTTCGGTGATGGCCGACGACGTGTTTAATTTCGATTTTGTTTTAAAGTTTTTTATTTGATTTTTATTGTTATATAATAAATTTTGAAATTAATATTCGGTTTTTATAAAATGAAAAAAAATTTTATATTATATATTATATATATATGTATATATGTAATATATATATATATATATATATATATGTTATTAAAGGATTTAAATTGTTGATAAAAGATTTATGAATTGATCTTTTATAATGATGAATAGTTTTGTAATTTTATAACTTTAACTGTTAAGAATTAATTAATAGTTTAAGATTATAAAATGTATAAAGTATGTGAAAATTAAATTTGGTGGAAACATTTTTTAAATGTTATAATCGAAGATTAAAGTTTAGAGACAACTTTTAATCCTTCCAAAAATAGCACATGGAAAAAAAAACGTATAATATGTTCCTTTAAACTTGGAAACATAAACTGAGACTTGGCATTTGAATTTAAATTTGAAACTTAGCGAAACCAAAACATGTGTCTACATTGTGTATTCCTTATGTTAATGTTTTGGGATTTTGGGTTGACTAGTGTTGACTAGTTTTAGGACGTCTACCAGAGGCTTGGGGGTTATGTGATTGTGATGTCATGATGATGTTTTATTTCTCAATCTTTATAAACCCAACCATGATTATGTGATTGAATGCTCTATGTATTGGTTCTGAATACTGATTGTTATAGTTGAAATTCTTATGTTTGAGATACTTGACTTAACCATTATTTTTGGTCATCGATCAGTTATCCTTGGATATATTCTAGTCGCCATGATGGGACTAATATGTGGATTTATTCTTGATGATGCCATGTTGTGACATGTATGACTCAACCATTTTGGAGTCTTCGATCAGTATAATTTTGAGATATTCTTGGTGGCTTGTTGAGAACCAATGGATATGGTGATTTATTTTGAGATATATTTTGGTTATTGAGAACCAATGGATATTTTGATTATCAGTGATACTTCAGTTGCCAATAGAGAGTTGTTGTGTTCATGATTTTCTATGGATGTTTGCTCATGGTGATTTGATGCTTTTATGCATATTTGATGATTTTATCATGGATATTTGATGATTCTTATTGTGGATATTTGATGATTTTATGGACTTTCTTTATGATTATGATACCATGAGCATTAGGGTAGGATATCTGCATGTAGTGTCGGGAAGTGGCTTGCAATGGGGGTCGGGGCCCTAAGAGGCTGCCAGGATAACTCATTGTAAGTTGGTTTAATAAGTGATAACATTCACACTTAATACTAACTGAATGAACCTAAAAAGATAAGAGTTTTGGTTCTCACCCATGCCTTGAGTGCTTTTATAGGTTAGGATGGGAGTAGAAGAACGCATGGTTGCGACCTTGCATTCCATAGTATGCCTTGTCAGTATGAAAGGATACTAGTGGCCGCATGAGATCTGTATGGACCCGTGGAGTTTAGCTAACTGCTAGGGTAACTTGTATGAGATAAATGAGATGACACTTTCCCGCTTACATAGTAGGTTCCTACATGTCATTGTGTGCCTCTGGGAAGTAGATGTCTGTTTTGGTGATTGGAACCTTTGAGTTAGTATACTTTTAGGATTCCTGGACTTTAGAGATTTGTGCTATGTGGTTTTGATAGCTTATTTGGGACTTGAGATTATCTCCTCAGCACGGTGGGAGTGGACCACTTAGGTACCACGCGGTCGGGTGGTAGTGTATTTTCCACTCTTATCATTTGAGATTCATTGAGACATCGTGGTTGATGCGTCCTTCGTGATGGTGGATATGTATCCTTTCATTGATGATTAGCATATGCTAGATGATGTTATCTTATGCTTATATTTGCATGTTAGATTACTTCTACATATGATGTGGTATTTACTAGGAGTGACATTCCTACTATGTTAATACCGATGATCTCTTCAGTGATTTGGGATGTTATGCACGGAGGGATGGCTAGGGCCCACGATGGTCTAATGATGCTATTAACGATTGGGAGGAACCGTGCACTTAGTTTATTTTGTTGATCTTTATGATGGATGTATATGACTTTTATGATGATGTATCATGAGTATAATGTGATTATCTTTACCTTGATGTATCATGGATTAGAATAGGATGATGTACCTTATTCTACATATGTATATACTTTTAAGCCTTCATACCCTATGACATGTACAGTGGATGATTGAGCAGTTGGAAATGTAATAATTGAACATTGGACTTATCATTATTATTTCATGTTGATGTTGTAAACATGTATGTAATTCACGTTAAGGGATCTTAAAGAATGTAATTTGTTGTGTATGTTATGTTTACTCTTTAGATGGTCATTGCTATTGCTTCTGTTATTGTGCATAAGTTTTATCTGGTATTTACTTTCATGGAAAAAAAAAAAAGAGTTACCATACTTAGTGAAAAATTCTAGGTTAATTCTTTGGATCCCTTGGTGGGGCATTACATTTGGTATCAGAGCCTGAGTTCTACATTGGGAGCTCTGGGTAATTTGGAACAACTAGAACTTGAGACTAGGTGAACTGAAATAGTACTTGAATTGTACTTGTATGTTTTTCATACTTCAACACTTAGTTGTCAAAACTGAAATTTTACTTAGACCTAAAACTAAACTCAGTCTATTGTAACATGTGTCTCTTGATTGTAATAGTACTCTGTACTATTGCAGGATGGTATCTGGGACTAGGCCTTCTGTTAGAGGCCGAGGTAGGGGCCATGGAAGAGGTCGTGGTCTTGGCAGAACCGTCAGTGCCCATGAGTCTGCCCATGAGGGATCGGTTCGTATAGAGAGCAGGGAAGAGCACTCTAATAGGCAACAAGAAGAGAGCCATAGAGAGGACCAAGTTGAGTTTGAAGAGGTTGGTCTGAGACAATTAATGCAGACTATACTAGAACGTCTACCTCCTGTTCAAAAATAGCCTACAGTACATCAGACAAAACAAGAACATAGACCCAGATCTAGAAGTCCTCGAAAGGATTGTCAGAGGTCCATTGTGTCCACTCAGATGAAGGATCTTTCAAGATCCAAGGTTAAGCCTTTCAATGGGCAAGGGTCTGGTTATGTGGCCGAGCAGTGGCTTATTTCTCTCGACAGGATTTTTGCTATGCAGGACTTTGACAACAATGTTAAGGAAAGATTTGCGATCACTAATTTAGAGAACATTGGGGCCACTTGGTGGACAATTGAGGAGAAGAAGCTAGGGATCGATATGAGCAGTGTCACTTGGGAACTATTTTTGGACAGTTTCTGTGAACGATTCCTACCAGAGAAATGGAAATAGCAAAGGGCAGATGAATTTCATAATCTCAAGTAGTACACTATGTTAGTGACCGAGTATGAGCGTAAGTTTTATGAGCTCATGTCTTTTTTCAGGATTTAGTGAAAATTCAGCTCAGTTGACACAACATTTTATTAAGGGTTTGAACAACCATATTATTGGGGGTCTCAAAGTATTTGAGCCAAAAACCCTCAAGGATGCAGTACATCGAGCAATTCTTATTGAGCAAAGTGTCAACTTTGGTCAAGGTGGTTTTGTAGGAGCACCAGCAGCGTCAGGATCTAAAAGCAACTTTAATTCAGATAGTAACAAGAAGCCTTTCTCTTCTAAGGGAAAACAGTTTCACCAACAGTCTCGGCAGACGCAACAACAGAAGGGATTTAACTCTTAGGCTCAAGGTGGTGGCAAAGGTTCTAACTTTAAGGACAACCGCAATACTCAACGTAGTAAACAAAATCAGCCCAATCAGCCAGCTCAGAGTAGTCAATCATTTTTCAGTAGGAACAGCCGACAGCAATCAAATGTACCACCTATGGGTAGAGGTTTTGGCAGGAATATAGAATGTTTTTCATGTGGATAGATTGGTCATTATGCAGCTCAGTTTCCACAGCGAGCACCTTAGTTTTTAGGACCTAGGCCTACAACTTCAAAGCCTACAGTTGGTGATGCAGGTAGACCTCACAGAGTATTTGCAACAGTTGATCACCGTCAGGCGGATCATCAGGGTATAGTGGTTGAGACCACAGGTGCTATTGGAGGTATATCTCTTTCAGTATTATTTGATTCAGGAGCTACAGACTCATTTATTTCACCATCTATAGTTTCTAAGTGTAAGCTGGATGCGGTAAAGCAAGATCATGGTTGGCAAGTGGAACTAGCCTCAGGTATCAAGGTCTCCACGAACTCTGTAGTTCATAAATGTGGGCTTAGCTTAGGAAGCTTTATATCTGTAGTGGATCTTCGAGTCATACCCCTTGGTTCCAATGATGTGGTTATGGGCATTATGAGTTCACAGTAGTACCTTTTGGGTTGACTAACGCTCCATCAGTGTTCATGAGTTTGATGAATGGTGTATTTTGATCATATCTTGATAGGTTTGTACTTGTGTTTCTTGATGATATATTGATATACTCTAAGAATCAGAAGGAGCATGAGGAACACTTGCAGTTGGTATTGCAGTGTTTGAGAGATAACCAACTTTATGCTAGTGTAGCCAAGTGTGAATTCTTCAAATCAGAGATTCCATATTTAGGGCATTTCATCTCAGGTAATGGTATTTCAGTAGATCCTACAAAGATTCAGGCGATAATAGATTGGCCGACACCGACTAATGTGTCAAAGATTCGTAGTTTCATGGGCCTAGCAGGATATTATCGCAGATTTGTCTAGAACTTCTCTAAGATAGCACATCCTATCACTTCTCTTCAGAGGAAAGGAAAGAAGTTTGTGTGGACAGAGAAATGTGAGGAAGCATTTTGAAAGATCAAAGAACTTCTGACTAGTGCACCGATATTAGCAGTACCGGACCCAAAGGGAGATTTCATGGTGTGTACAGATGCTTCTCTTGAAGGGATTGGGGCAGTGTTGATGCAGAATGGATGGGTGATAGCATATGAATCACGCAAGCTCAAGGATCATGAGTTAAATTATCCTATGTATGATCTTGAGTTAGCAGTAGTAGTTCATGCTTTGACAAGATGGAGACATTTCTTGTTGGGGCATAGATTTGAGTTACACAGTGATCATCGCAGTCTTCAGTATATTTTTACTCAGCCTAATTTGAATGCTCACCAGAGATGATGGATGGAGTTTCTATGCGAGTATGATTTTGAGGTTAAGTAAATTCAGGGTAAGGAGAATGTGGTGGTGGATGCTTTGAGTCGCAGGAGACATGTGGTAACATCTATGACTCTTAGTGTCGATTTGAGGAGTTGGATTCTTCAGGAACTTCCTACAGATTCATGGTATCAGGAAGTGTGTAGAGAGATAGATTCAGGAAGACCCTTGGAAGGAAAGTTTGCAGGTTATGTTTGAGAATTAGATGGTCTTTTGAGGCATTTGGGGAGGATTTATGTGCCCTTATTGGATGAGCTTCGCACCTTGATTCTAGCAGAAGCCCATCGTACACCATACTCAGCACATCTAGGTGTCAAGAAGATGCATGCTGATTTGAGACGTTTGTTCTTTTGGTCTGGGATGAAACGAGATATTGCTGATTTTGGTGGCTAGGTGTCTTGAGTGTCAGAGAGTCAAGGCAGAACATCAGCACCCGGCTAGACTTTTGCAGCCAGATCTCATTCATTCTTGGAAGTGTGATATCATTTCCATGGATTTCATTGTAGGATTACCTATGACCATTCGTCGTCATGATGCTATCATGGTCACCGTTGTATCATGAGTATCATGTGATTATCTTTACCTTGATGTATCATGGATTAGAATAGGATGATGTACCTTATTCTACATATGTATATACTTTTAAGCCTTCATACCCTATGACATGTACAGTGGATGATTGAGCAGTTGGAAATGTAATAATTGAACATTAGACTTATCATTATTATTTCATGTGGATGTTGTAAACATGTATGTAATTCACGTTAAGGGATCTTAAAGAATGTAATCTGTTGTGTATGTTATGTTTACTCTTTAGATGGTCATTGCTATTGCTTCCGTTATTGTGCATAAGTTTTATGTGGTATTTACTTTCATGGAAAAAAAAAAAAAGAGTTACCATACTTAGTGAAAAATTCTAGGTTAATTCTTTGGATCCCTTGGCGGGGCATTACAGATATAAAATAACAAAATTAGTTGCATTATAAATCAGATCATTTAATTGTTAGCTTGTAATCATTTTAGTACAAAATATCTTAACTAGGTGAGCTTAATAGTCTTATTTCTAAATCTATTTTTATAGTGACATTAAGTTGAATATTTTGTAAGTATTTTAGATTAGGTCACTCTAAATATTGAGTGATAAGGTATAGATGAGATTTGGTGTAAATCCTCTAACAAGGTCACATTAAAAATGTGTATGTAACATTTAACAAGGCTAGCTCCTAATAGAGCTCACTTTAGAAGAGTAATTTTTTTGGATTGTCACTCCTTGCTAGTTTTTTTCTGTAAAAGAGTTTCCATGTTAAAAGGCCTTGTGTCAAAAATTTTGGATGTTGATTATGGTTCATTTTATTTCATGTTTAGAATTTATTATTTAAATTCACTATATACATGAAGTTACTATGATACTTGATATATGAAGTTAATAGTTTTCTAGAAAGATTAAGTTGAATGTTATTGTGAAGATTGATCTGTTTACCAAGCTAGTGATCTAAAATTTCAAAGTCTTAAGTTTCTAGAATTGTTTTTAAGGACCTTTAGGATAATTGGTTATAAATTATTCACCCCTTGACCCCCCTCTTAGTTATCTAAAAATTTATATCAAAGCTAAGTACTTAAAGAAAAATGTTTGAAGGGATTGAAGCTAAAGATCTGAAGATGTATAAGAGAGAGTTTCCTAAGTTGAATAAAGATAGATTTGTAGCTTGGAAAACAAGGATGATATTATACCTATTAGGAACTAGAGACTATTAATTATACTATCTAGACAACTTGTACACATCTCCAAACCCTCCTATGATAGTTGAGGATATGAAGTAAAAGAAAGAACACAATAACCCAATGAAGAGATTGCTTCTTTTTTAAATGATGCTAAATTTTATGGTATCAAAGAATGTGATATTTCTAAAGATATGTGGAATAAGAAATTACTTGTTCATGGAGGATATTATAATGTGATGAGAGCCAAAGAGGAAATTTGGGTGACATGACGATGAAACAAGGAGATAATATTGCGCAATAGAGTAACTGAACCAAGGAAGTGGTTAGTGTCATCAAAGGTGCTAGAGGAATAATAAGTAATGAAGATGTTGTAAGTAAAGTTATGTGAATCATGTTTCCTATTTGTGCTACTATATTTTTAGCTATTTAATAATTTAGAGTTATTCCTAGTATTGTCCTTAGTCTTGATGATTTCATTAATAGATTTTCTTCTTTTGAGTTGAGTAACTTTAATAATGGTCTATGTAAGATTGAAAATGCTTCTAAGATATCACTAACTATTACAAGTTCAAGGAAGGATAAGTGTAGAAAAAATGATAGTGATTCAGATTCAGGTGATGATGAGAAAGATGAGCTTGAAGAACAGTTGGCAAGGAGGATAATAAGAGGTAAAGGAAAGTTCAAAGGGAAACTACCTTTAATATGTTTCAAATGTAATGAAGTTGGTCAAATTGCATTTAGATTTCCTAATGAGAGGAGTGATAAGAATGATAAGAAGGATAACGAATATCAAAGGTACAAAGACTACAAATACAAGGGAAATAGGCCATGTTACATCAATGAGGAAGTACACACCAAGTTTAGGATTAGACAATGAAAATGAAGATGAGGAATTTTTCTATATTTATAGGAAAGAATATTCATAGGAGAAAATTTATGAAGAAGAAAAATCCCTAATATCTTATATTACTAAAAAATATGTTTGGGTCATTAATTGTGACTATTAACATTATATGGTTGGTATTATTATTAAGTTTATAGTTAGAAGAGTATGAGAGAGAATTTTTTAAGCTTGGAAATGATGTTACTTGTCCTATGAAAGTTAAAGGCTCACTAATGTTGAATGATAGGACTAGATGTGATTATTCTTCTTGGATTCAAGGCTTAAAATAATATTTGTTTATTATTGTACAACTAAATAACACAAGTTACTAATTAGAGTTTTAGAACAAAATGGTGAAAATATCTAATGTTGATAGAGAGTTGATTGGAACTTATGAGAAAAAAAAGGTAAGCTATTTTACCAAGATCCTACTATAAGTATATGCCTATTATCAAAAGTTGAAGATGTTTGGTTATGCAATAAGAGAATTATTATTTGAACTTTGATAATATGGTTAAAGTGAGTAGAAAGAAGAAAGTGAGAGTAAGGCTTACCTAATTCACATAAATTTGATAATATTTTCAACCCATATAAATGATTATAATATGTCCCTAGGGGTCCTAAGACCCCTACAGACATACGTTGTCATGAAATGTGTCGAAAGGGGTCATAAGTTATCCTTGGACCCGTTTCGACCCATATAAATGATTATAATATGTCCCTAGGATCTTGGGACACCTAAAGACGTGTTGTCATGAAATGTGTCAAAAGGGATCATAGGTTATCCTATGACCCTTTTTGACCCATATAAATGATCATAATATGTCCCTAGGGGTCCTAGGACCCCTAGAGACATATGTTGTAATAAAATGTGTCAAAAGGGGTCATAGGTTTCGCTATGATTGTTTTCAACCCATATAAATGGTTATAATATGTCCCTAGGGGTCTTGGGACCCCTAGAAACATATGTTGTAATGAAATGTATTGAAAGGGGTTATAGGTTATCCCACAACCCTTTTCGAAACATATAAATGATTATAATATGTTCCTAAGAGTCCTAGGACCCCTAGGGACATATTTTGCCATGAAACATGTCAAAAGGGGTCATAAGGTTATCCTATGACTCCTTTTGACCCATATAAATGATTATAATGTCCATAGGTGTCTTAGGACCCCTAGAGACATATGTTGTAATGATACGTGTTGAAAGAGGTCATAGGTTATTCTATGACTCCTTTCAACCCATATACATAATTATAATATGTCCCTATTGGTCTTAGGACCCCTACAGACATATGTTATAATGAAATGTATCAAAAGAGGTCATAGGTCATCCTATGGCCCCTTTCGACTCATATAAATGATTATAATATGTCCCTAGGGGTCTTAGGACCCCTAGAGATACATGTTGTAATGAAATGTATCGAAAGAAGTGATAAGTTATTCTATGACCCTTTTCAACCCATATAAATGATTATAATATATCCCTAGGGGTCTTGGGACCCCTAGAGACATATGTTGTAATGAAATGTATTGAAACCTATGACCCCTTTCAACCCATTTAAATGATTATAATATGTCCCTAGGGGTCCTTGGACCCCTCAAGACATATGTTATAATAAAATGTGTCTAAAGGGGTCATAGGTTATCCTATGAACCCTTTCAACACATATAAACAATTATAATATGTCTCTAGGGGTCTTGGGACCCCTAGAGACATATGTTGTAATGAAATATATTGAAAGGTTGACCCATATAAATGATTATAATATGACTCTAAGGGTCCTGAGACCCCAAGCAACATATGTTGTAATCAAATGTGTTGAAAGGGGTCATAGGTTATCTTATAACCCCTTTCAACACATATAAATAATTCTAATATGTCCCTAGGGGTCCTAAGATGCCTAGAGACATATGTTGTCATGAAATATGTCAAAAAGGTCATAGGTTATCCTATAACCTCTTTCAAATCATATAAATGAATCTAATATGTCCCGAGGGGTCCTAGGAACCCTAAAGACATATGTTTTAATTAAATGTGTCAAAAGGGGTCATCGGTTATCTTATGACCCCTTTTAACCTATATAAATGATTATAATGTGTCCCTAGGGATTTTGGGACCCCTAGAGACATATGTTCTAATGAAATGTATCGAAAGGGGTGATAGGTTATTCTATGACCCCTTTCAACCCATATAAACAATTATAATATATCCTTAAGGGTCCTGGGACCCCTAGCAACATATATTGTAATGAAATGTGTTGAAAGGGATCATAGGTTATCCTATGATCCCTTTCAACCCATATAAATGATTCTAATATGTCTCTAGGGGTCCTGGGACTCCTAGAGACATATATTGTCATGAAATGTATCAAAAGGGGTCATAGGTTATCCTATGACCCCTTTCAACCCATATAAATGATTATAATATGTCCCTAGGGGTCTTAGGACCCCTAACGACATATATTATCATGAAATTTGTCAAAAGGGGTCATAGGTTATACTATAACCCCTTTCAAACCATAGAAATGATTATAATATGTCCCTAGGGGTTCTATGTCTCCTAGAGACATATGTTGTAATGAAATATTTCAAAAGGGGTCATAGCTTATCCTATGACCCCTTTTGACACATATAAATGATTAAAATATGTCTCTAGAGATCTTGGGACCCCTAGAGACATATCTTGTAATGAAATGTGTTGACCCATTTAAACAATTCTAATATGTCTATAGGGGTCCTGGAACCCCTAGAGACATATGCTGTCGTGAAATATATCAAAATGGGTCATAGGTTATCCTATGACCCCTTTCGAACTATATAAATAATTATAATATGTCCCTAGGGGTAATAGGACCCCTAGAGACATATTTTGTAATGAAATGTGTCGAAAGGGTTCATAGGTTGTCCTATTACCCCTTTCAACCCATATAAATGATTATAATATGTCCTTAGGGGTCCTCGGAACCCTAGAGACATATGTTGTAAGGAAATGTGTCGAAAGAGGTCACAGGTTATCCTATGACCCCTTTCAACCCATATAAATGATTATAATAAGTCCCTAGGCATCCTGGGACCCCTAGAGGCATATGTTGTAATCAAATATGTTGAAAGGGATCATAGGTTATTCTATTACCACTTTTGAGCTATATAAATTATTATAATATGTCCTTGGTGTCCTAGGACCCCTAGAGACATATGTTGTAATAAAATGTGTCGAAAGGGGTCATAGGTTATACTATGACCCCTTTTGACCCATATAAATGATTATAATATGTCCCTAGGGGTCATAGGACCCCTAAAGACATATGTTTTCATGAAATGTATCAAAATGGGTCATAGGTTATAGTATGACCCATTTCAACCCATATAAATGATTATAATATGTCCCTAGGGGTCCTAGGATCCCTAGAGACATATGATATCTAGAAATGTGTCAAAGGGGGTTATAGGTTATCTTATGTCACCTTTTGGCCCATTTAAATGATTATAATGTGTCCCTAGTGGTCGTAGGACCCTTAGATAGATATGTTCTAATGAAATTTGTGAAAAGGGTCATCAGTTTTCCTATGCCCCCTTTGACCCATATAAATGATTATAATATGTCCTTAGGGGTCTTCGGACCCCTAGAAACATATGTTGTAATGAAATGTGTCAAAAGTGGTCATAAGTTATCCTATGACCTCTTTTGACTCATATAAATGATTATAATATGTCCCTAGGAGTCCAAGGACCCCTAGGGACATATGTTATCATGAAAACATTCTAAGAGGGGTGATAAGGTTATACTATGACTCCTTTCAACCCATATAAATAATTATAATATGTCCCCAAGGATCTTGGGACACCTAGAGACATATGTTGTCATGAAATATGTCAAAATCCTTTCGACCCATATAAACAATTATAATATGTCCCTAATGGTCCTAAGAACCTTAGAGACATATGTTGTTATGAAACATGTCGAAAGGGGTCACAAGTTATCTTATGACCTTTTTCGACCCATATAAATGATTACAATATGTCCTTAGGGGTCCTGGGACCCCTAGAGACATATGTTGTAATCAAACGTGTCGAAAGGGGTCATATGTTATCCTATTACCTTTTTCAACCCATATAAATGATTATAATATGTCCCTAATTGTTGTAGGACACCTAGAGGCATATGTTGTCATGAAATATGTTAAAATGGGTCATAGATTATCCTATGACACCTTTCGACCCATATAAACAATTATAATATGTGCCTAGGGGTCATAGGAACCCTAGAGACAGATGTTGTAATGAAACATGTCGAAAGGGATCACAAGTTATCCTATGACCCCTTTTGACCCATATAAATGATTATAATATGTCCCCAGGTGTCCTAAGACCCCTAGAAACATATGTTGTAATGAAATGTGTCAAAAGGGGCATAGGTTATCCTATGACCACTTTTGACCCATATAAATGATTATAATATGTCCTTAGTGGTCGTATGACCCCTAGAGACATATGTTATAATGAAATGTGTTGAAAGGGGTCATAAGTTTTCCTATGACCCCTTTTGAACCATATAAATCATAATAATATGTTCGTAGGGGTCTTGGGACTCCTAGAAACATACGTTGTAATGAAATGTGTTGAAAGGGGTCATAAGCTATCCTATGACCCCTTTTGACCTACATAAATGATTATAATATGTCACTAAGAGTACATGGACCCCTAGGGAAATATGTTGTCATGAAAACAATTTGAAAGGGGTCATAAGGTTATACTATGACTCCTTTTGACCCATATAAATTATTATAATATGTCCCTAGGGACCCTAGGTCCCCTAGAGACATATGTTGTAATGAAATATGTTGAAATGGGTAAGAGGTTATCCTATGACCCCTTTCAACCCATATAAACAATTATGATATGTCTGTAGGGGTCTTAGGAACCCTAGAAACATATGTTGTAATGAAATGTGTCAAAAGACCTATGACCCTTTTCAACCCATATAAATGATTATAATATGTCCGTAGGGGTCCTGAGACTCCTAGAGACATATGTTCTAATGAAATGTGTTGAAAGAGGTCATAGGTTATCTTATTAGCCCTTTTGACCCATATAAATGATTATAATATGTCTCTAGGTGTCCTAGGACCCTTAGAGACATGTGTTGTAATGAAATGTGTCAAAAAGGATCATAGGTTATACTATGACCCATTTTGACCCATATAAATGATTATAATATGTCCTTAGGGGTCCTAGGACTCCAAAAGACATATGTAGTCATGAAATATGTCGAAATGGGTCATAGGGTAGTCTATAACCCCTTTTGACTCATTCAAATACATGATATATTCTCCTAGTGGTCCTAGGACCCTTAGGAACATATGTTATCATTTAATGGGTCAAAATAGGTCAGAGGTTACTCTATGGACCCTTTCAACCCATTTAAATACATGATTTTTTCCCTTAGGGGTCCTAGGACCCCTAAGAACATATATTTTCACATAATGTATTGAAATGGGTTATAGGGTGCTCTATGACCCCTTTCAACTCATTTGAACACATTATATATTTATTTAGGGTTTCTAGGACCCCCTATCAACATATGCTATCATTTGATAGGTCAAAAGGGGTCATAAGGAACCTTATGATCCCTTTTGGCCCATTCAAACTCATGATGTATGTAGGACCCTTAGGGACATACATGATGTGTTGTAATGGGTAAAAAGGGGTCATAGGGCATGCCATGACACATTTCAACCTATTAGATGATAAAATACATTCATAGGGTTTATAAGACCCCTAGTGATATACATGTTGTGTTCTAATGGGTCAAATTGGGTTAAATGACATTTTATGATCCCTTTTGACCCTTTACATGATAGAATATGTTTTTGTGGGTCCTAAGACCTAAAGGGACAATCATGTTGTGTTGAAATGGATTGAAAGGTGTCATAAGATAACCTATGACCCATTTCAGTAAAATACATGACAACTTATGTTTCTAGTGATCCTAGGGCCCATAGGGACATATATGTTGTGTTCCAATGGATAGAAAGGGGTCATAAGGTATCCTATGACCTCTTTTGACACATTACATGAGAACATATGTTGCTAGGGGTCCTAGGACCCTTATCATCATATGTGTTATGCTCTAATGGGTCAAATTTTAACCCATTACATGATAACATGTGTTCCTAAGGGTCCTAATACCCTAGGGCCATACATGTTGTGTTCTAATGGGTCAAAAGGGGTCATCAAATAGCCTATGATCCCTTTCATCCCATTACATGACAACATATGTTCCTAGGGGAATGTATGTTATCATGTAATGGGTCGAAAGGGTCATAGGATACTCTATGAACCCTTTCAAACTATTGGAACACAACATATATGTCTATAAGGGTCCTAGGACTCCTAGGAACATATGTTATCATGTATTAGGTCCAAAGGGATCATAGAATACTCCATAACCTCTTTCTACCCATTAGAACACAAGATGTGTGTCCCTAGGAATCCTTTGACCCTTAGGAAGATATGTTGTCGTATAATGGGTCAAAATTGGGTCATAGGGTATCCCATGACCCATTTGGACTCATTGGAACACATGTATGTCCCTAGTGAGACCCGTAGGAACATACATCATCATATAGTTGATTAAGTTAGGTTATTAATACATATAATATATAATAATAATAATATATATGATATATAATTAGGGTATCCCATGACCCATTTGGACTCATTGGAACACATGTATGTCCCTAGGGGGACCCCTAGGAACATACATCATCATATTGTTTATTAAATTAGGTTAGTAATATATAAAATATATAATAATAATATATATGATATATAATTATATAATGAGTAATAATAAGTAATAAAAATATATTAAAAAATTATATAATAAATAATAAAAATAATTCAATACTATATAATAAATGTTAGTAACTATATATAATAATTCCCCCCCACCCCCCATAATTATGTTATAACTATATTATAGTAGGACTTGATATAACTTAAAAATTAGTCCCCCCTTTGAGTTTGGTAAATAAAAATCAATATTTATCTTAAAAATTTGTTCCCACTCCCTTTACATTTGAATTTGGTGCCATGATTTGGGAACATAGATTGGGCACCTATTCTCAAATTAGATACTCATTCCCAAATCGGATACCTGTTCTCAAATCAGTATTACATTTTTGGTTTGGTACTAGGATGGGTGGGAAAAAATTCAAAGTTCATTTTGAAACACTTTTAGGCATTTCAAAACTAAATGTTCTTCACACCGCCACTTTTTGGCACACCATGATTCTGCACATACCCACCTGATACATGGAGACAAGGGAAATAACCAGGGCCAAAGGCACACCTAGCTATGAAAGTCACCTGCAAGAGTTAACATAGTGAAAAAAAACACAAAAAAAAACCACCAAAGGAGGTAGGAGAACACAATTTCTTATAGATTCATCAAATAATCAACATACATGCTCAGCTGTAAGGCCTTCTGGGTTATGGCCAGATACAAAATATATTCAAGATCCATGATCCAATTTCAAAATTTGGATTTCCAAACACCTATGCTTCCAACTTTGAAAATCCTCTAAGTTCTGCCCCTAAAACTCAATCCTAGACCTCCTTAAATACTTGTGTGGCCACAAATTAGCCTATCAAAAAATTAAACCTTACATTAAATGCATGCACAACCACAAGTCGGATCACATCAAATATTAACTACCAAAATCAAAATTAAATATGTGCAATGTTAGTCCAAACTAGAACTAGATACAAATAACTCAGTCAAAGAAGGACCAAGACAAATACTAGTACTCAGTATCAAAAGGAACACTTGGCACTAATAGGAACACTCAACACTAATAGGTTCACTTGGCACATGAAGGAACACATAGACAACACAAGATTGCTAGAGTAACTAGGCATCCACTAGGTGCTATAGTAACTCAGCATCCACTAAGTGCTACAGTAAATCAACATCCATTAGAGCTATAGTAACTTGACAACCACTAGAGCTATAGTAACTCGACATCCACTAGAGTGATAGTAACTTGACATCCACTGAATAACTTGGTACCAATAGTAACTTGGAAACCATTAGTACTCGGCTCCAACATGTAGAATGAACAAAGATGAGTAGGATAACAATGCAACCTAGGATGCTCCTGCATCAAAATGTGTCAACCCTAGGGCATTATTGGTTTTTTCCAATCGGTCTAGAGATATCATACATAGTTAAACTATTCCATAACACTAGAAACTCATTGATAAGAGGTTTAATATATACATTCATACCTTTTACTTGGTACTTAGTTGAATGAACAACATCATATAATTATTGTGGTCATTTCACTCCAAGATTTATAATTACATGTAGGTAACAATAAAATAATTAAATACCTCGAACAATCATTGCCAACATAATGTTCTCCCTCTTTATTGGTATCCATGGAGGAAGGTTATTATTGATAACAAAAATAAGCTAGATCGAGTAAAGGGATCTCATCTCTCCATATGGATTGATAGTGTTTGTTGCTAGAGAAAGCCTAACATTTGGAGGTTCTTTAAAGTGTGGCCACTTTTCCTCTATGTCCTTAAATGCTAAACCACCCACATACATTCAAATAATGTCATCTTGACTTCTATTGCATGCATAGTAATCCATAAATTGTGCCAGGCTACTACACCTGACTAATTGTTTAAGATGCAAAATAATGGGGATGTAACAAAGAATCTTGCAAGACACCTTTTTTGTCATTTGATCATCTCGATATTTGCTCATATGACATTCAGGGCATTCTGTTGCATTTTTGTGTTCTTTATGATAAAATACATGATCTTCAAGACAAGCATCTATTGATCGACACTCCATTCAAATGTGTTTCATAGTGGCACATAATTCTTGGTACGAGCAAGGGAGAACATTTGATGGTGGTAACAAATAGTCAACTATCAATCTAGAGAAAAAAATATTAGTCATTAGTATATAAACAATCTTAATGGTAGATATTTCACCGTTTATAGACTATAATGACATATATCACAAACCTTAGCATACATGACATTGTTATGTTGAATAAACCATTCATAACCTTCAAAGTCACCAACAAAAATAAATTAGAGAGAAGAGTTTATTGGAATCCTTTGTGAAGGGCCATGTTTTCCTTCTCAAGTAAAGGCATATCATGGATGGCTTTAATTTCATCCTCATCATCAACAATAGCATCAACACTAGTACCAAATCTATCATGGATAAATGCATTCATACCATCATCTTCAAATGTTTTTTCTAGCACATGATTGCCATCTTCCATGGGATCATGATCTTCTTCTTGAATACTCACACCTCCATGTTCCTCTGAGATGTGTTGGTCCATATCATGTGCTACCCTGGGGAGATCGACCTATATAAAAATGATGATAATCAAACCCCTGTTCTATAGTTCATATGTTTATTAATTGTGAAAATAATATAACAAACAACTTACCAATGGATGATAATCAAACCCCCCTTTAGTGTGATTGTTCTCCCAACAATGTCTCTTAGCCATTTTTATTTTTATTTGTCTTGTCTTTAAGTTGTTATAACACTTGCAAGGACAATAACATTTGTAATAACCCACTCTTTGAAAGTTAGACAACAATCTACCAATTGTCTCCCTATTTTGATCAAACTCCCTTGTATTATCTGACATGATCCTTCTTTATGGGAATAACTTATTCATGTACCCTTATTGAGTTGGTTGTAGTTAATCTTTATATCTGCACATATGATTTTGAAAGAAACATTTGGTGTAATTAATGTGTATATCTACAAAAATATCAGACATGTACTTAATGTTTATATTTTCACATATGGTTTTGAAAGAAACATTTGGTGTAATTAATGTGTATATCTGCAAAAATATTGGACATGTTGTACTTAATGTTTATATCGGCACATATAGTTTTGAAAGAAACATTTGGTGTAATTAATGTGTATATCTGCAAAAATATTGGACATGTACTTAATGTTTATATCTGCACATATGGTTTTGAAAGAAAAATTTGGTTTATTTATGCCTCTTAATTTTGATTTTGTTCAAGGGAAGCTTATCAATGGTAACAAATAGGAATGCATTTTATAAGAGTTTACAACTATTTAACAAAATTAATGTTTTACAAGAAAATGCACCTGAAGAACTGTTAGCTCAAAAGGAAGAACTATTAGCTCATAATCAAGAACATGGTGTTGATATTAGATCTACCTTGCTAACTTCTAATGGGTTGGATTATTATTATTTGTCCCCATCACATTCACTTTGATAGCCATTTTAGGGAGGTGATCTCACCTGGTTCATCCTCATGACTTTAAAGTCGTTAATCACAATCTTGGGTGCTCAAACTAATGTCCAAGACATTTGAGCCTTAGGGCCCTATTTGATCATCATTCGAAAGGGCCTCAATGTTGACCACAAAATGTCTCTCAATATTTTTAAAGGTTTAGAGGAAACTTCATTGTTACAAAGACTTTTGCAAGGGAATGAGCCTTGTGATTATGACATTTACATAGAAGCATAACTTTCTTCCTCAACTCCTTTCACTCAACTCTTCATTGAAGTTATTCTTCAACATCCTTGCATATTGTCAAATCCTAGAAGGCCTCACAATCATGAATTTTGATAAACTTCTTTTGATTATTACATCGGTGTGGTTGCCAATTGCCTAGTCTTATATTATCTTGTTTTCATTGTTTCATGTGTATTTATACTACTTCTATGTGTAACTTTGAATAGGGCTTGTTGTATGTTTAATTTCAAGTTTTTAGTTTCCATATACATCACCCTTGCATCATTTTCTAAATTTCCTAAATACACGTTCTAAAAAATTATCCATTTTCTAAATGGCCTAAAAACACATTCTACTATATGCCTATCAAATACTATTTCATACCTACATCCACGAAGCTTAATGATGATTTTGATACTTGGACCTAATTTAAATTGATTCTATATTATACTGATATATCAATTATATGTTATATAGATATCTTGTCCAAAATGAAAAAAAATGTGAAACAAAACCCAAATAATTGAAAGGTTGAAAGTGACTAAGGATTAATTTGTTTAAAGTATATAAGATAGTCCAAACTAACTTTTAAATAAAGTGAAATCATTTCCTAGAAATATGGACTGTTATCCAAGAAACTTAATACACACAATACCTTCATATCTAATGCACGGCATAAAGATAAATAATCTCTATGAGAGAAGTATACTGAAGGACAAGAAGCCCTCCCTTTCTAGTGTATATTAAGGGTTTTCACCCTCACGATACACCAAAAAAAGGGGAAGGTTTCCAGTCTAGGATGTGAAAAATCCCCATGTTCTATCCAAATTGATCTATTATGAATATTGATCTTTTAATCAATTGGTCAATATGGTCCATGATGAAGAAAGGAAAAAACTTAAATAATTGATTCTATATTATTAAAATAATAATAGAAAACTATCATCTAACTCTAAAAAAATTAGACATCAAAGAGACAAACTTAAAATCTATACTAGAACATAAGTTAGAAACATAGAAAAACTGACTCTTAGTGAGAGAGAATACATTGAGATGCAATGAGAAATATCCAAGGGCAATCATTTCTGGGAAGATAGTTATGTTTGGGATTACTAGTCTCAAACATACTACATCACTAAAAATAATTATCCCTAACTATAATGCACAAGATTATGTTGTTTCTTCTAAATCAAGGAAACATAACACGTATCTTACAAATCGAAGCCATGTGGTTTCAACCATATATAGTGAACATGCTATTAATAGAAAATTAATCATATTACTATCCAAATCCTTTATCTTAGAAAATAATATTGTATACAGAAAAAACTACAGATGTAAGGAGAGGTATCTGATGGAAATCAAGAGTTTCTATAGGAACAAGTCATGAAGATAAGATTCCTAATCTAATATGAAATTTTCTTTGTCAATAGTCGTATTAATCCTTTGAATTGAGAGTTTCAAATTAGAAATAATTATGTTCCAACCTAAATTAGAATAGAACCTACCAAAAATTAGATTATGTGTTAAAAAGCTATAATACACATGATTTGAATTATGTCATTTATTGTTTGTACCTAATATGATGACAATTCTATAGGAATTTGTAATCAACCCAGCTAATCAACAACTAGACCAATTTAACTAGGTTATGGCTTGTTTCTTTCTAAAAATATCTGCTATGATATATTTTTGTAAAATTTCTTGCGAACTCTGCCCATTTTTTGCGGTCTGCATTATTTTTGTGTAGGATCTTGAGGTAAGTTACTTAGCATGGGTTGAGTGAGTTTTATTGTTTTATTATTTTGATTTTGGAATATGTATGAAACTGGATCATTTTTTTTGTTTTATTATACCTAATCTAATGACAGTTCTATAGGAATTTGTAATCAACCTAGCTAATCAACAACCAGAACAATTTAACTGGGTTATGGCTTGTTTCTTTCTAAACATATCTGCAATGATATATTTTTTGTATAATTTCTTGTGAACTCTACCCATTTTCATGGTCTACATTATTTTTGTGTAGGATCTTGAGCTAAGTCACTTAGCATGGGTTGAGTGAGTTTTATTGTTTTAATATTTGGATTCTAGAATATGTATGCAGCTGGATCATATATGTAATTGGCACCTTAAAAATGATCTCTTTGAATATATAAAGAAATACATGTTTAGAAGGAAATATTAAGACATACATGTTTACAAGGAAAAGAAAAAAATATTTACATATGTACCTCTTCTCACACTTGAAGAAAATTGTAGAGCAAGGGCACGTAGATCACAAGGGCACAACATGACAATGAAATCGTAGAGCAAGGGCATGACACAACAATGATTAAATTGCATAGAAAGGGCATGACATGACAATAAAATCACAAAGGAAGGGCATGACAATGAAATGCAGAGATCATGAGCTCACAACAGCCAAATGCACTAATCACAAGGGCAATGACAACATTCACTCTCCACCCTCGTTTGAAGCTCTCCACCTCTTTCATGTGAAACTATCCAAAATCAAAACAAATGGAAAATGATTGTCATGTTTTTATTTAAAAATGTTTGTGAGGGTGCTACAATTATGATGCAACTATCGATATTGCGATTACATTAGGGACAATTGCAAAAAAAAAAAAACATGAAAATGACCCCAAATTACACCACTGTCACAAATTGTCATCACAATTTGACCCCAAATGTTGTAGTGCTAGATTTTAGGATCCTCTGCTTTTGTAGTGCTTGCACCTAGTTTGCATTTTTGCTATTGTGGCCAAACTCTTTTAGGATAGTTTTATGTTGATGATTATTAGTGACATTATTTTGAGATTATCGGATATTATTTCAAATTCAATTGATATATGATGAGATTACTTGGTACTTTATATTTCATGTATGGATGATGATTATTGTAGTGTTTGTAGTTATTAATGATGATTAGTTAGATGATTTATTATCATATGTGTTTTCTTATGGATACTTATCCCATACTTGCATGTGTATGGTGTGCGTGTTTGTTTTCTTTCCGTATGGCATTTTTGATGTGGATAAGGAAGGGAGTCGTAGTCACCTACTAGTCAGGATCTAAACAATGCACCACTTCCTGCCATTGCCTATTTAGCTTAGTTATATTGTGTATCTACATGCATGCATTTTATGTAGGTTGTAGGTACTGAGTATCAACTTCCCTAAATTGCTAGGATGAGTGTACCCTATTGCACTATCTCAATGGTAAGAGAGGGGAGATAAAATTCTCAAGTCCAAATCCCAACCCTTTAAGCCATTTTTCCTAATTGAAAATTAGGACAAGTACTGAGTCGGGTACCCTTCGAATACGTCGGATGACGTAATTTGTGATATTAACCCTTTTGGTTTGATTTTGTATGTGTTTTGCTATGATGGGTTTTTGTATTTTATTTTATGATTTTTTGGTGTATTTTTCTATTAATTAAGTCTAATTAAAAGATTTAATTAATGGTTTAATTTAATGGAAAATTAATATGATATTTTAATATTTATTTTATTTAATTAATTGGGAAATTAATTAAATAAAAAGAATCAAATTTGAAGATAAAAGTCATAAGTTTAGATTTGGAATGTGATAATATTTATTTAATTTAATACTAATATATATTTAGAGTACATTTTTAAATAAATGCTAAATAATATTATTATTTAAGTTAATAAATATTTTATCAATTAAGATTCAAAAATAAATTTAAAAAGTGCAAAAGATATTAAAATTATTAAAAGATTCTAGATTGCATGATGCATGCATGTGATTAAAATATATTAAGATAAAACAAGTGGATTTATTAAAGTGAGTGCA
Source organism: Cupressus sempervirens (assembly GCA_028749045.1). Taxonomy (NCBI): domain Eukaryota; kingdom Viridiplantae; phylum Streptophyta; class Pinopsida; order Cupressales; family Cupressaceae; genus Cupressus; species Cupressus sempervirens. The sequence goes on from CM053792.1 coordinate 710,346,963, forward strand.
TGAGATTTAAGAATCAATAAATTAAATTGAAAAGAGAAAAGTAAATATTAAATAAATTAATGTGCATTATTTTAATATTTATTTACATAGGAGTATCCAAACTCTCGGGAGTTGTCATGTAGACAACACAAGAGTTTGCACTCTAATTATGCACGTGTTGTCTACACTTAGGAGTTAGCATATTATTTGAGCACATGGTGTGTACAACATTCTAGAGACCTCATCATGTCTATCTTCTTGTCGTGAAAGTTAAGTGCTTAGTTGTCATGCTTATCTCCTAGTTCTTTCTAGACATATTCTAGATACATCTTAGAGGCCTTTATATAGAGGCTCTCCTAGTGTGTATGGACATCTTCAAATGCTTCTACAAGCACTTCTAGTCATTTGTGGGTTTTGGTTCTTGGAGGAATTGCAAATGTTGGAGAAGGAATTTTTAGAAAGAAGCAGGTTTTGAGAGGGGGAGCTTCTCTACAATCTTCTGAGGCATATTGAATTAGCATTAGTGTCTAGGTAGGCACTTGTGATTATTTCACATATTCTATTACGCTCTTTCTCTTCCTGTCTTCATCGTGTCTGTTATGTATGTCTAAATAATTCTCTATGAATGAATATTCAATTTTATAATTTGGAATTCGAGCATGCATATTGTTTCATCAAGTTATGGGAATTAAAAGTATTATTCCAATCTTCCCTTAGTAGAATCAAGATTTGGAAATTGATTTAGGTTTGGGTTCGAATTCAAATAGAATCTTATTTTTATGCATTATTTTTATATGATTTATTAACTAATCTAATTTAATTTAATTTAATTAAGATTAGTTAATAATAGAAGACGTTTAATTAATTATTAGTCAATTTAAGTAAATAGATTTTTTAATGAGGGAAAATTAAAAGAAAAGAGATATTAATAAATGAAATTAAATAAATGATTTTCCTTAAAGTTTTTAAAGGAAATTGTAAACCAATTATTTGAAAGTTGATAAGTATTATTCTAATGTTTTGAATAATGTGAATGATTTTATCTAAAAGTCAATGGGAACTAGTTCAATTATTTAAATAAGTAAATAATTATCTTATGATTATTTTAGAGAAGTGTTTTAAAATAATGGAGGGATAATTCTATGTTTTATTCAAAAAAATAAATGGGTTGAGTTGTAGATTAAATGAAGAATCTTATACACTTGAAATGTACTTGAAAATGAAAACTGAAACCTAATATTTGGCTTAACCATGTGATTGCAAAAGTAAACTAAAATATTTGTTTGTATCTTGTTCTTTATGCTATCCATGTTTGGGGTTTGGGTAGTCCTAGAGTGTTGACCAGTTAGGATGTCTACCAAAGGCTTGGGAGTTATGCGAATGTGATGGCATGTTGATGTTATTTTGTCTCGATTCTTTTAAAACCCAACCATGGTAATGTGATGGCATGGTCTATGAGATGTTTGTATTTACTGATTGTTATTGCTTTCCAATCTTCTTGTGTGAAGCTAAGGTGTATGTATTTGAGACACTTGACTTAACCATTTTTGAGTCATCGATTAGTTATCCTTGGATTACTTTCCAGTCACCATGATGGGACTGAAGTGTTGATTTATTTCTTGATGTTGTCATGTTGTGACATGTTTTGACTTGACCATTTTTGGAGTCTTCGATCAGTATTACTTTGAGATACTTTTTGGTTGCTTGTTGAGAACCAATGGATATTGTGATTATCATTGATACCTTTAGTTGCCAATAGAGAACTGTTGTGGTCATGATTATTAATGGATGCTTTTCAGTTGCTCATGGAGATTTGATACTTTTATTGTGGATTATCTTTTGGTATTTTTTCAGTCGCTTGTATAGGACTATGGTGATTTTGAGATTTATGATTCCATGAGCTTAGAGTAGGTTATCTACTTGTAGTGTCGAGAAGTGGCTTGCAATGGGGGGTGGGACCCTAAGTGGCTGCCAGGGTAACTCATTGTAAGTTTTTTTAATAAGTGAAAACATTTACACCAAATGGGGATTAAATGAACCTAATAAGATAATTGTATGTTCTCATCCATGCCTTGAGTGCTAGTATAGACTAGGATGGGAGTAGAGAGAATGCTTGATTGCGACCTTGCATTCTGTAGTATGCCTCGTCAGTACGAGAGAATAGTAGTGGCCGCATAGGGATCACTAGGGGGCCAAGGTCTATAGAGAGACTACCAAGGTAACTCTAGTGTGATCCGTGCAATGACACTTTTCTGCTTGCATAGTAGGTTTCCTACATGTCTTTGTGGTGCCTCTAGGATTAGATGTCAGTTTGTGCTGGAACTTTTGAGTTAGTATACTTTTAGGATTCGTGGACTTAGAGAGTACTTGTGTTATGTGATTTGATTATTTGTTTGGGACTTGAGGCTATCTCCTCAGCACAGTGGGAGTGGCCCATTTAGGTTCCACACGGTCGGGTGGTAGTGCTTTTTCACTCTTACCATCTGAGATCTGTTCGTAGTCATCGTGGTTGGAGCATTCTTTGTTGGTATTTATCTTCATTTTATTCATGGATTATGATGGTGGACACGTATCCTTATATTGATGATTATCATATGTTAGATGATGTTATCTTAAGCTTTGCCTTGCATGATTATATTTCTTTTTGCATATGATGTAGTATGATTTAGCAGTGACATTCCTTCTATGATAATATCGATGATCTCTTTGGTAATTTGGGATGTTACGCATAGAGGGATGGCTAGGACCCATGATGGTCTAATGATGCTAGTTACGGTTGGGAGGAGCCATGCACTTAGTTAGTTATGTTTGTGATAAATGGTTATTCTTTATGATGGATGTTTATATCTTTTATGATGATGTATCATGTATGACATCTGGTATTATTTACTTTATTGCGTCATGGACTAGAATTAGAATAAAGATGTACTTCATTTTCACACATGTATATTCTTTTAAGCCTTTCATACCCTGTGACATGTATAGTGGATGATTGAGTATTCTGAATAGGCATTTGAAAATGAATGTATATTATGAACATTGGACTTCTTAAATTATTCTTTCATGTGGATGTGGTAGTTTTTAGACTTAGTATTAGTTAGATTAAATGTGACTCAATGCTAAGGGATCCTTAAGGAATGTAATCTATTCGTATGCTTACAGTTGATTGTATGTCATTACTTCTGCTACTATGTGTTTGATATGAATAATTTAGCTTTCATGATTAAAAAAAAATTGGTTGGCAAAATTAGTAAAAATATAGGTTAATTCTTTTGGATCCCTTGGCGGGGCATTACAGCTTCCTCCTTATAATTTTTTTCAACATATCAACACACTTAAAAGAAATAATGAGAATAGTTCATGAATCAATGTATACTTTAGAGTGATTTAATATCATTTGTTTCCACTATTCAAATTCTTCTTCATGTCCCCCAATTTACAACAAAAGTTATCAAATGCAATTAAACATGACTGCAAATAAATAAAAAACAATAGAATACCTTAGAGAGGAATAATTTGAGGTAATCCCATAGTAAACCATTCTTTCAAATACTTCATACACAACAACTGAATTTCATAAATATATGAGTTTGACTATGGCATCATTTTGCATTGCTTGAAACTAGGAGATTTACATAGTTAGTTGTCATGCAATTATAGGTTAATGTTGAGCTTCACTTGGTTTCAAGAATAGTTTAATATTCTCTACTAGTCAAGGCCAACCACATGAAGGTGGAAGCTTATTTGGCCCCCACCCCCCCAACATCTAAATTCTCTATTAACATCTAAAATTCATTCATTCTATTAATAAAATGTAGCATTCATGAATTATCACATGATAACATTCAATAACATGTTAATTTCATTAGAACATTCACATTAACATTGAAACATAAGATTCATTAGAACATTCACATGACCATTCAGTAGAACATAAATAAAACATCTATACATAAACAGCATTCATTATCAAAAAAGTTACATAAGCTACATGAATCATTTCTCTTTTGTATTTTTGTTTTTTTGTCCTTTCCTATATTGTTGCAGAGGCATATCCATGTTGTCATTGATATTTCTTCTCACCCGTGAATGTCCACTCACTATCCTTTGCAAATGAAAGTCCTCTGCAATAACAAATAAATGGGTTAAATTTAAAAACATTGAGACTTTAAAGATTTTAAAGAATATTGTAGTTCTCTTTACCATGTCCAACCACATCATCTTGCCCATTGACTTAAATCTCAAGACACTCATCAGGATTAAGCTTTGCATCCCCTACAACTACAATACATGATGTTTTTTAATCCCAACACTTATTATAGTTAAATTTGTATTACTACACCAAATTCAATTTAAAATGTTTACTTGTGTTAATAATTTAAAAATAAAAAATAAAATAGAAAATATATACCTTGAGTACTAGGATCCAAATTCGAATTGTCACCTCCATGGTGCTCAACTGATGTATTAGGACTGGTAGGTTACAATCCAATGTAAATAATTAGTGCATTTATCAGCAATATATACATATAAATACAAGACAAATCTCGAGAAATCATAATCACTCATTTTAATATGTATAAATATATTCACTTTAAAGTTTTAAACAAATATTTAATCATTTTATCCTTAGTTTAAACAAATATATAATCATTGTTTCCTTAGTTTAAACAAATATAACGACTTATATTTTTGGAACTTAATATCAAATATAATAATTGCTAAAGTATTCAATTTGAAATAAAAATCAATTGACTTATTTACCTCATCGATTGATCTAGAAGAAGAACCTTGTGCACTCATTGCTTGGAGTAGTTCAACCATGGTTGTATAGCCTTTTGTGTAGCTTAATTTCTTGTCCTTTTTAGAGAATATTTCTTTAAACTCCATGTCCTACATTTTTGCTTGGTATTATGAATATTTTTTATAATCAATTATCAGGACCAAACTATTTAAAATTTATAAATATTTGCATATAATTTTTCACTTACTTATACTTACAACTTGTGCAACAATTTTTGAATATCTACCCAAATCGAGCTTGTGCTACCTGTGCTTCTATTTTCTTACTTCAGTTAACTTTGATGTGTCAGGCAACCTATGTGAATTTTGAAATATGTTAGATCACATAAGTATTAAGAGTAATTATTACATAATTTCATTCTTAATATTATGACATATGTTCTTTCCTTTGATAGTACTATTTCTCCATCTTCTCTTGCTTTTATCTTAGTGGCATCCTTTATAAGATTGTCCCACTCAATAATGGAAATATAGGCGGGTGCTGATAACAAGGGATTTTTTTCATTTGGTCTTGTAGTTGAACCTAACATACTTCAAAGCTTGGCCCAATTGCTCAAGGAGCCTAAGTTTTTGAAAGACATTACGCCCAAAAAGTGATCTCATGGCATCAATGAGTTGGTCTTTTAACTCTTTTGCTTGCAAATTCCACCTCTTAAGAAAAGTAAAAAACTGTTAGATTCATAAATGTATTGAAGCTACCTTTTAATTTACTTGAAGGAATTGATCAAATTAAGGAAACATTATTTAGTAATGAAATCAAAATATAATACCCTGTGCATATGGTCAGCCCAAATATACGTAGACATTCATCATTAATTTTTTCATAAAATATATTATTTCCTGCAAAATAATAATGCAATTAGTAGTTATTACAAGGGACTACATGGGAGGTTAGTGCATATGATTATGAGTATAAGATTTTATAGTAAAAGAAATGATCAATCTTTAAAGTACCTATAAGTTAGGGTACTTTTAAGGGAAGACCATCTTCATTGCTAACGAGAAATTGATAACAATTCTTTAATGTTCCTGTACATCTAACACGAGAACACCCAGGAAGGTCCTCATCACCTCCTACATAAAATAAGTCCAATATTACAAAATGCCCCCTATGAAATAATAGTTCAAGTGAAATAAACACATGAAAAATGAGAGAGAAAAAGAGGAATTGACTTACTAATAGGAGGTGTCACCGCATCTATCACCGAGCTATGTGTTGCCAAATTTGCAGCTGATAGTGCCTCTTCAATTCTATTCCTTGTACCAAGCGATGTAGTGAATAAAGGATCAACAGTAAGAGATGAAAAATGAGATCATTAGAGCACAATAAAATAAGATTGTTAGAGCTATTAAAAAATTATTGTTTGAGAAAAAATCAAGTGTAGGATAGAAGATGCAATGTACTTGAACCACCTAAAGTATCATCCTCTAGGGGATTACCCCTTAACATCCTTAACATCTTCTGAGAAAATAACACATGCATTTTATTTAATGACATAAATAAAAGAGTATACTATAAAAATTGTTATTGAACTTTCGCTATAATTAAAAACTACATTAATACTTACTGTGTATGTCCAAACTAGGGTCAACAACCTATCAATCTTATCTCGTGTTGCAGGAGTCTGAGGTTGAGTTAATGACACTTCTGATAATTTTTTTCCTATATCATTAATCAAATTTTTCAATGCAACCACAGGATCAGGGGATAAATTAAAATCAATAGTAAATTCAACCAACTCATCGTATCATGGCTCCTCATCCTCATTGACTACATTTTCCTTTCCCTTGTCCTAATCAACACTCATTTGTGAGAGCAATATTATTAACTCTATATTTAAAATCAATCCAAAATATTAGTGAAGAATAAAACATAATAAAAAATACACATTAACATATTTCTTGTATCTAATTTTTACAACAATAATTTTTACCTATTGGGAATAAAAACCATCACCACCATGCATATCCTATGGTTGTTGATCCATACTATACCCCTACATTTCAAAAAAAAATCATTGAGACATGTTAAAACACGTGTTATTATTCTAATTTAGCAAAAAAAATACAAATTTAATGGTGTTTTTATCTTCATTGCTTGGAGTTGATTTTAAATGTGCATAGGATGTACCACCTCACCCATGATAGTGGCTTTTTTTTTATCTACGAGATTCAAATTGTAATCAATAAGAAGCTCTTCACCTCCATGTATTGATTATCGCACATACAAATATGTGATTTCCCTTGCACACCTCAAATATACAATTGGGTCTCTTCTTAGTTGATGCACGTCATGTACTATTTATAAAACCTATAATATTCCCTAATGCTTTTGGCCTTCTATCAATTTATATAGCTACTATTTTACTTTCTTCACTAGCATTTTGTTGTATATAATTTTCCACGAGTACATACATACACATACTTTTTATATATCTAACAATCTGCATCCAACTATTGTAATCATAGCAAGGTCCCACATACTCCATCAATTCAACAACTTTTTTATAAGAGACCTTTATGCCATCCATGGAAAATAGGCCCAAACCATGTAATGAGGATGGTGCTATACGATATATCCTCTCTTCAACACCAAAATTAGTGTTTATTGGAGAAAGTATTGGAGGAAGTTCATTGGGGACCCATTGTTTCTGTAGATGTTTGTACCTAAAGCGTACATCAAAGTTGCCTTTATTCTCATCATCATAAGAACATGAACCCCATTGAGAAAGGAAAATTTCCATGTGCTTATTGAATTTCTTTTTGATATTTTGACCTCAAGTCGATCTCCATAATTTAGTCATACTAAATGTCTCACTTTCTTCTTCCATTCCTACATTTTCTTCACTTGAGGACGACAAATCTTACAAATACCTATTCACTGGTACCTAGACTCAATCAAATAAGTGAAATAGGTGGCAATGAGAGAGATATTTTACAAATGGTAAAAGACATTAATCTCTATGGGATGTATTGACTTATACCTAATGATCCATGAGACTGTGTGGGATGCTCATGAAAGGGCTTTGTATTTCTACAATAGTAAATCAATTGTCTTATGTTAGCTAAAAATTTCATGATACATATATTCAAAATTACATCAAATATTAGAATCACATATGAACTATAAATAGTAAAAGGTTATAATCATAATCATCATCATACTCCTCATCATCATGATCAGTAGCAGCATCATTTGCATCAAGAGCATCATTTTCTTAATGTTTATATCTGCACATATGGTTTTGAAAGAAAAATTTGGTGTAATTAATGTGTCTATCTAAAAAACTATTGGAAATGTTGTACTTAATGTTTATATCTACACATAGGATTTTGAAAGAAAATTTTGGTATAATTAATGTGTATATCTGCAAAAATATTGGACATGTTGTACTTAACATTTATATCTGCACGTATGGTTTTGAAAGGAAAATTTGGTGTAATTAAGGTGTATATCTACAAAAATATTGGACATGTTGTACTTAATGTTTATATCTACACATATGGTTTTGAAAGAAAAATTTGGTGTTTTTATGGCTCTTCAATTTGATTTTTTTCAAGGGAAGCCCATCAAAGGTAATAGAAAACAAGAATGCATTTTCTAAGAGTTCACAATTGTTCAACAAAATTAATGTTTTACAAGAAAATGCACCTGAAGAATTGTTAGCTCAGAAGTAAGAACATGGTTTTGATATTAGATCTACCTTGCTAACTCCTAATTGGTTGGGCTATTATTATTTTTCCCCACCACATTCACCAATGAGCCTCTAAAAGGCCATTATTTTGAGAACCTTTTATCTTGTTTTTAGACAATTATCTTGCAGACACATTGTATGACTCTATGGTTTAAGAAAAAGAACTTATGTTTTTATGAATATATTATCTATATGTTAAGACATGAAGATAGAAGTATAGATTGTTTAGATATGTTGTGTTTTCTTGCATTTATGGACTTCTATGGTTTAATGAAGGAATATTACATGTTGATAAATATTTCCTCATCCATGCTATGTTTGGGTAGGTTCCTTCCTGTAGCCATAGGATTTGCAAAGAGTGATAGTTTGAACATTAGTACCTTTTCTAACATTGATGATGAAATGAATATATATGTATGTGAAAATTGTTTCATTCAATATTTTGTAGGTACTTTCCATGCATATTGAAATTCAACATTTCAATGCTAAGTCAAAGCTGACTAGATTAATGAATCATCGCAACAAGCATATTATTATGTGATTTTTGTTATGGAAGTGCATGAATATAGCTTCCTCAACGTACTATGTTCTTGGAGGATTAGGAAGTTATTGTAGCTTTCCTTTAAATAATGCCCACTGTAGCTTTGAAAAGGGATTTTGCCACAAGGTAGATAGAATAGATTGTTTGTTCAAATCATCAGTGTGTAATCTTGTTTTTAGATGTAATCTCTTACTCTGAATGAATAGAATACAAATTTTAAGTTTCCACCTTCTATCTTGACCATATTTTTTGTTCACTCATCCAAGGGGGCCTACTTGGTGAGTGAATTGCTTTGTTATAATATATTTCATTTCCTTGTTTGTTTATTTGCAAAGTAGACTTTGTTGTTCCTATAGCCATTGATAATAGAATCATTGAACTATTCCTATAGGATAGGTGCATAGATAGATTTACTATTTGCAACATTACTCTAAGCTTTAAGACAAGATGTCATTTTAGTTCCTAGCTTAGTTTCCTTCAATATTTCTTTTTTGTTTTAGTTGTAATGACTTAAAGAGGAATCAAAGCATATACTTTGCAGCCACCCTGTCAAGCTTACGCTCCAGGGTTGAAAAAATAAAATGAAGTCTGTATGTTATTCTTAGCAAAACACATTATTCTATCTAATCATAGAGTCAATTTGAAAGGATGTCCAATCCTTTGTTACTGAGGTATTTAGCTAACCAACCATTTTTGGCGCCATTTTTAGGGAATGTGTCAATCTAATTCAACATCGAAGCCATTATGTTAGATTAGATTTCACATTATCTTGCATGCATAGAAGAAGAGACCCCTTTGGGAGATTTATTACCCATAATATTCAGGAAGACATTTTAAGTCCTAAACTCGAAGAACCTCATAGTGAGAATGAAGAATAAATTTTTGAAAATCCATTCACTACTACTCGATAACAAATACCCTCATCCTTTGATGAATCCTTGCATCTGAATGATCACTTTGCTGAACCTGAATACCAAGATAATCCACTTTCTCTTGTCATCTATCAAGCACCACTTCTAGTACCCCCTCCAAGAATGGCTCAGCCTTAGCCTCAACCAACATTTCCTTTTCCTATCCCTCCTGAACAAGGAAACCAAAATTTGAAGAACATACCTATTGCTACACTTCCCAAGTTTTATGGAATGATCATTGAAGAACCTGCAACCTTTCTCTTTTAGTTTGACATACTATGTAGAAGTTATGACTATAAAATTGGTGCCCACAAATTGAATTTATTTCCTTCTACCCTCAAAGAAGCTACTCTAAGATGATTCGTGTGGTTGGGTGCCAATGTTGTAGCAGATTGGCCCGCAATGAGCAATTTGTTTCTCACAAAGTATAAGGAATATTGCAAGGGTTGAGATTTAAAAGGGGATGACATTTTCAAAATGTCCCAAAAGGATGACGAAACCTTGGAAGATTATGTTTCCCAGTTCATGTTCAACCTGTGGCATAAAACACATCATCAATTGAATGAGGAATCAAAGAAACATTTTTTTCTAAGAGGTGTAAATGATGGAAGCATTGAAGCTCTAGACCTTATGGTAGGAGGGGGTATCACTCAAAATACTTGGACTAATATACAAAGTATATGCTTGAATTATTCCAGAGCTACTGTGAAGAAAAGTAGGGGACCTAGAGATCTACCGCAAAAGTCTAGAGTCAGTTCAAGAGTATCCAAGATGGAATTATGTACTTTGCTATCAGATTTCAAGCAAGACATCATGAATGATGGAGCCACTCAGCTCAACACCATGCAAGCTAGAAGAAAGAAAGATGAATTTGATGCCATGTTGGCTGAATACTATCCACATTGTAGAGAAAAGAAAAAGCACTATAGATATAAGTCTGTTGCAAGTGTGGAGATACAACCAATACCAACTATGTTCAAAGCCATTGATGAAAATGGAGAGGTACTTTATGTCGCTTAAAGAATGCCATGGGCTCAAAGACAAGGTATACAACAAGATCCTCTTCAAAGTTATAATAATAATAATCAATGGCAAAATTTTCAAAATACTAGTTTTAGTGGAAATCATAGTTGGCAAAAACCTTAGTTGGGTTGGCAGCAACCTTAGTAGGGTTGGTAATAACCTCAAAAAGTTGGTAGTAACCTTAGAATTGGAATACCCAATCTAGAAAACCAATCCTATTACCACCACCTTAGCAGCAAGCCCTAATGCCTCCTCCTGTAGCCACTAATGCTCCTTCCAAGCAAACCCAAGTACTAGTTCAACCTAATCCTAATCCAAACAATACTAAACAATAGGATCAACAACAAAGCTATGCCATCTCATTGAATGATATTCATTTAAGGTTAGGCACCACTCTTTCTACACCCCAAAAGTCTATAATAATTGGAGTTGAAGATCCTCTGATTGAGCATACAAATGATTCAAATTAGTAGACCTCCCTTGTAACCAAAGAACCTCCATATCAACCTATGCCAGCCCACAGAGAACCATGCAATCATTGATTTTCTTAATCAGCTAAAGCAAATGACAGTAAAAATGCTATTGCTAGATGCTATTAAGGAAGTACCTACCTATAATAAAGCTATTAAGGAAGCATGCATTAAGTAGCCAGGAAGGAAGAAAAAAGATCCAAAAACCATTCATGTCCTAGGATAGTTGTCTAACTTAATGCTGTAGAAATTAATTGTACCTAAATACTCTAACTTTGGGAGTCTTGTAGTTTCAGTCACTATTCATGGGATCTAAGTTCAAAATTATTTGGTTGACATAGCAGCATCTATTAATGTCATGAAAAAGGAGGTATTGTCTCAGCTACATATCATTGGCCTCAAAGAGACACCCACCATCCTTCAACTTGTTGATAGCTCTACCATTAAACTAGATGGGATAATAGAAGATGTTATAGTCACCTTAAATTCTTGGTAGTATCTAGTTGATTTTGTTGTGCTCTACCCAAAGGCTAATATGGGAGAATATCCTTTAATTTTAGGAAGATCATGGTTGGCCACTACAAATGCTTATATAGCCTGCCAATCTAGGAAGATAACAATATCCAATGGTATTCATACCAAGAACCTAACTTTATACTCCCCTACTCAACCATTGTTACTAGATGATCAAGTAATCTAACCAAACTTGGGTGATGATGATCTAGAAGTCAATTCCATCCATCGATTGATGATGATAGGTATAGAATCATTTATAGTTGCTTGAGAAGAAGATGAAATAATTTCATCCATTATTCTGAATGAGTATGGAATAGAATCTCCAATGTGTCCTCAAGCTAAATGTATCTTAGAAACCATTGTACCATCCTTGAATTCACCACATCATTCAAATTTTGCAATTTATCCATTCATTATTACCTCATGAGATGGAATCTTCTGCTATTTCCCAATTATTCATTACATATAAGGTTATTAAGATAGAAATTGGTCTAGGCAAGGAACTAAATGTAAACAATGTCTTATCACCCTCTCAATAGAAAACTATGTTGTAGTTACTACAAGAGAATCAAAGTGCATTTTCTTGGGATTACATGGACATGAAAGGATTAGATCCTATGCTCTGCACTCACAAGATGTACATTAGGCCTGACTTCAAACTTGTTTGACAACCTTAGAGAAGAGTTAACCCTATATTAAAAGATATAGTTAAGAATGAATTGTAGAAACCTTTTAAGTGTTGGTTCTATATAACCCATCTTTGATAGCCAATGGGTCTCACCCCTGGTCATAGTACCCAAGAAGGGAGGAAAATGGCAAGTTTTTGTAGATTATAGGGAGCTCAATTTAGGCACTAAGAAGGACCATTTTCCATTTCCATTTATAGACCAAGTCCTTGACAACCTAGCTAGTAAAAACATATTTTTTTTTTCTAGATGGTTTTAGTGGTTACAATCAGATTCAAATAGCCCTAGAAGATCAAGGAAAAACAACTTTTAGCTACCCATGGGGAACATTTTCCTACTTAGTCCTACCTTTTGATTTGTGCAATGCCCCATCCACCTTTCAACAAGCTGTCATTATTATCTTTTCAGATATTTCTACTAACTGTATGGAGATCTATATGGATTATTTTACTCTGTATGGAGATCTATATGGATGATTTTACTCTATATGGTGGTACTTTTGAAGAAGCAAAAGCAAATTTAGAAATGGTACTCAAAAGATGTCAAGATTATAACTTTTCCCTAAATAGTGAGAAATGTTTTATGATGATGGAGGAAGGGGTAGTGCTAGGCCATTTCATTTCATCTAAGGGCATCCAAGTAGATCTAGTAAAGATTGGAGTCATTAGTACCTTTCCTATGCCAGAGAAGTAGAAGGATGTACACACTTTTTTAGGAATTGTTGGATATTATAGAAGATTTATTAAAAACTTCAATCAACTTGTAGCACCTCTCTACAACCTACTCAAAAAGGATTCTGAATTTTCTTGGGACTCTGACGATAAAACATCCTTCTTGTAGCTTAAGGAAGTTCTTACCACATCACCTATTTTGAGAGGATACAATTGGGGCCTGCCTTTTCACATTCATATAGATACGTTAGACTATGCTATTGGTGTTGTATTGGGGTAGAAAGTAGACTTTGTCGAACATGTCATTTATTTCATTAGCAAGAATTTACAAGGTGTAGAATTTAATTACATAATCACTGAAAAGGAATTACTTGTATTCACTTATGCCCTTAATAAATTTAGGTACTACATTACTAGATATGAAATATTTTCTCACACTAACCATTCTACTATAAAATATTTGTTGAAAAAACCTACAATTTTAAGAAGATTGGCTCAATCGTTATTGCTCATGCAAAAATTTGACATCACCATAGTTGATAAACCTAGTAAGGCTAATGTGGTAGCGAACTTTCTCTCTCAGTTACAAGTCCTTGATGATCTTATAGCCATTGATGATAGTTTTCCAGATCAAAACCTTTTTCTATTGTCTGCACAAAACCCATGGTATGAAAATATTACTAACTACCTAACCATAGGTAAAATGCCAGTTCACTTCTCTATCCAAGCAAGACAGTTACCAGCAAAGAAGAGCTTTCATTATTCATGGATTGCTAGATTTATGTTCTATATTAGACCTGATCAAGTCATGCACAAGTGTATAAGAGAGGATGAATCATATGATTTCTTGAAGGCATGTCATGATGAGGCCTATGGAGGTTACTTTGTAGCCAAAAGAATAGCCTTCAAAATCTTGACAACTGGGTATTATTGGCCAAGATTGCACAAGGATGTAGCCAGATATATGAAGAAATGTGATAGATGTCAAAGAATACGAAGACCACTAAATCAAATGAAATGCCCCTGCAACCTCAAGTAGTTGTCACACTCTTTGAAAAATGGGAGATTGACTTTGTAGGACCCATTTAACCTACTTCACAAGGTGAATCCTACATTTTGGTGTACAAGGACAACGTAACCAAATGGGTAGAGGCTAAACCCATGAAACACCCAAGGGATATCAACGTGGAAATTTTTTTGTATGAATCCATCTTTACATGGTTTTCCATTCCTAGGAAATTGACATTTGATCAGGGAACTTAGTTTACATCAAATTTGATAACAGCTCTTATGAAGGAGTATACTATCGGGCATGGTAAATCATCACCTTATCATCCTCGAGCTAATGGTAAAGTATAAGATACTAATAGGGAGCTAGAATCCATTCTCACCAAGACTATAGTACTCCATAGGAAGAATTGGGCCACACGCCTTCTTGAAGCTCTTTGGGCCTATAGAACCACTTGGAAGTCCACAACTGGTTTTACTCCCTTCGAGCTTGTTTATGGTAAGTCAGTAGTAATGCCTAAAGAATTTGAATATAAAACATTGAAAACTACCTTGGAGCTTAGGATAGAACTCACTATTTCCCAATAGGACCGAATCCCAATTTTAAATTATCTTGATGAATGGAGGAAATTTGCATTGAACAATACTGAGCTCATTCAATACCAAAGAAAACAATGGAATGACAAGTTTATCAAACAGAAAATGTTTTCTATAGGAGTTTTGGCACTCCTTTATGACTTAAAGTACCAACATAACCCAAGAAAGTTCCAAACACATTGGTTAGGACCGTATGAGATTGTTGCCACATTTCCAAATGGTGCAATTCAACTATCTACACTAATACATTATGGGTCAATTTGTGATGTCAATTTGCAATGGTGGGAAAATGTTATGTGTTTTTGGCTTTTTTTCAATTATAGCTTGATGATGTCACAATTGCGACGTTAGGCAAAGTAGGTGTTGCAATTGCGAGGTCGTTGGGCTATAATTGAAAAAAAAAACATTTGGCACACGAGTTTTGTTCTGCAGCATACAATATATGCCATTTCAAACATTTCTGCCCGTCATGTTTTCATTTGTACAAAGCTGATGTGGGCAAGGGGATTGGAATGCTTTGAGAATTTGGATTTTGATCAGGTCGATTAAGATATGAATTTTCTTTAGGGTGTTTGGTGATCTTGAAATTCGAGCATTTTGGATTTAGAGAGGGTGTCAACTCAAGTGAGGAGATAGGCTCATTTGTCAGATGTTATTTGATTGCTTCAATTTTTGTTGAGATTGATACAAATGCAATGACATCTTGTATCAGATTCAACGACTGAGATTTGTTATATCTTCATTTTGTTCTATTTCTTTTATGATTGTGGTGCCACAAACCCTCCAGTACCAGCTACAAAACCAACATACATTTCTTCCTCCAGAATCTCAGGCATACATTAACCACATTCTAAGGGAAAGCCTAGGTTTTGTACTGTATAGAGCAGCTGGTTGAAGGAAGGGTGATTGGCAGGAAGAACAGTCTCACTGCCAATCTCTGGTGTTTACATATCTCCATTTTTTTTTAATGTTAATTTTTATGCATACAAGAATGTAGGGTTGTAGTTTTTTTTTAATCAGTTATATGTTAGTTTGAGATATTGTTATTATTTTCCCCATAAGTTTTCCTATGTTAAGAACTATTCAATCTATATATTAGCTATAAAAAGAATTCAATCATGTATATAAGAATGTTTTCTTCCCATCTTGTGCTTCATTCTCCTTAATGTGCAATGGTATTTTCCTTTTCTATTTACCTTTTAATGTGTTCTATTTTATTCCTCAAGAACTCCAATCCATGTCGTTCCCTCTGTATTTCTTTTTAGGATACTCCTATGATGGTTATACTTCATATCCACCAATGTATTGATTTCTTCTCATTCATAACCCAATACTCACAATAATCTCGAATCAATGCAATTGTGGGTTTGTTCAAATTTGTGATAGGAAATATTGCAATATTCAGAAGAAATTGTTCTTTCACTAAAGAGAAGGCACAAGAAATGAAAGTTACTCTAATACCATGATAATAATATGAATAAATTGATAATAACAAATTATTAATCTGAAGGCCGATACTTATATTTCTATTGCTGCCTATTATATATATTTTCTAATTCATCCCTCATACTAATATATATACAGACAGCCACTTAAAAGTCATACTTTATTAGTAATGACCATTCATACAAATGGTGATCATTCATAATGAAAATTAATTATAATTATGTTTATAACTTTATATATATGCATGTATGTATGTATGTATGTTTATTATTTCCACATATATATTAAATATACAAATATATATACAAACTCATATCCATTCCAAATAATAACCAATATAGTTCATATAGAATTCAAGATTAATTCTATATTAATCCATTACTGATCTGACTAAAGCTATAACACTGACAGCAATATCATAGATTCATGAATTCAAATACAATTGGCCACAAACAATACAGGCTTACAGAACATACAAGTATATACCTATGCTCCACGGTATAATGGCCCGCCTAGGGCAAGACATGAAAAATAGCAAACTGCATTTTTTCAACCCAAAAAAGATATAATACACTATACATTGAATGCCCTCAAAAGGCTGTGAAGCACTGTGGGAGTTCAAGAAAATGGCATGTTTATTCAACAAACCCTTGTTCTGGCAGTAAATAGGCCAGTGGGTTTGGAATTTTATTACACTATGCCAAACTATTCACAAAGATCTACCAAAACACATAGAGCAAGGAATCAAAGAAAACTAACTAAGAATAACAAGAAAATGTGAATTTCAATTCATATTAAGGTAGTTCTCAAGTTGCAAGCCAGACTGTGACAAAATTGCAGTGTAAATGCTATTGCTTTCTATTAAGGTTTGAGCAAAACCTCAACCAA
Source organism: Cupressus sempervirens (assembly GCA_028749045.1). Taxonomy (NCBI): domain Eukaryota; kingdom Viridiplantae; phylum Streptophyta; class Pinopsida; order Cupressales; family Cupressaceae; genus Cupressus; species Cupressus sempervirens. The sequence continues at coordinate 710,364,197 of CM053792.1, forward strand.
CACATACACCAAGCCTTGGATGACCTTATATATCTCCATATGCCATGTTCCAACTATTGGAACTGACCCATAACCACCTTTGGAGATTTTGTAAAATCTTGCCCAAATGTTGAAGTTAAAATGACAACTTTACAACTTTTCAACATCTTGACTCCTATCAACCTACCATCACCTCAAATCGATGCAGAATGCCTTCCTCAGCTACATGAACCATGTCTCCATCCTTTTCAAACAATTACACACTTTTTAGGGTCATTTGGCATGATCTCATTTTGCCAAACCTGGCAATTTCTTGTCACCTATTGGCAACTTTTGCCCAAACACGCACAAACTACCCTAACACACCACTTAGACCCTCTTGAAGTCTTTATTCATCAATGACCTGGCTAGGATCACAAAGACACACAAACTACCCTGACACACCACTTAGACCCTCTTGGAGTCCTTATTCATCAATGACCAGACTAGGATCATTTACAAGCTAGAATATCTTGGGGTTTTAGCCCAAACCCTAGGTCCTCCTACACCACGGTGCTAGGAACATATCAAATAGGTCTACATGAGAAAACCAACCAATTCAAAATAATGTTGAAAGAAACATAGAACTAGAATGAAAAGGAACAAACTCAAAGAAAATGTTTTTGGTTGATTCAAGATTGCCAAGAACCACTTATGCTCCTACATCACCTTTATAAACTTCTAAATTTGGCATGAGCTTTAATAGACATCCAGTCATCGAAATTCCCATTTGGCACAAGCAATATAGATTAAGTTTATGAGAATAAAACAATCATGTGTCCCACAAGATGACATATAGTGAAGAAACCTTTCAAATACTTCATACAAACATGTGTCCCACAAGATGACATCTAGTGAAGAAACCTTTCAAATACTTCATAGGCTTGCAACTCCCATTCCACATCTAGTAAAGAAACCTTTCAAATATTTCACATTCTTACAACTCTAATTCCACATGCTCTAATAATGGTCAAAAGGTTGTAGAACTCGGCTTTATTCTTGCTAATGGCATTTGATTGTTAGTTTACGAGGCATTTTCAATAGATTTAATTGTGTATAGCTAGCAATCATTACACACCATGAAACAACATACCATACTAACTCTAGAATTTTATCAATGTTACTCGGGACACGTCCCCAACCTAATTTCCCTTGTCCCAACACCGAGGACATTTCCAAGTCTTGGGAACAGCCAATAGACATCCCTCCCATGTCCTAATTTTTGAAAAAAAATAAGGAACATCCCAGAAACTTGGGGACTATGCCCAAAATTGGGGGGCATGCCAAGATGTCCCAAGGATGACTATAGACGTCTTGGAAGTCCTAGTGGTGAATACATATCCCCAACAGGATAGGCTACATCTACACTTTAAAAATATATTTTTCTTTTATAAAATTTTCTTTTTTAATATTAATATTGTTTGGTAGTTAATTCTTGCTATTTGGGGTCCACTATTTAGTAGTTGGCATTATTACAATAAGAATGTTACAATCATGTCACATGCTCATAATCATATAGAAAACTATTTGCAAGGTTTTGGGAAAGTATGAAAAGTGCATTAGAAAACTAGACCATGCATCTTTATGTCATTTTATGGTAATACATCAGTTCTAGGTTGGTTTTGTGTTGATTTGGGTCCTTTGTGGAAGATTTAATGAATTTTGACATATTACAGTATCATCTTGATCAAGGTTACAATCATGTTGCATGCTTATAATCATATAGCAGACTGTTTGCTCATTCTGTGGAAATACATCAGTTCTTTAAACTCGGGTTCTTTAGAAGCATTAGCATTAGCATCAGCTCTAACAACCAGCTCCACAATTAGCAACCCTTCTTCTTGCTGCCTCACAATATCTTCACTCTAAGATAGGATCTCAATTGATGATTGAACTATGGTTGGAGATTCCTTCTTTTCCACTAGGTGCATCTCAACCTCTTCAGTTATATCTTGTTGCACGGGAGTTTCAAAATTTTCAAGTCTTTTTTTCACTAGAATCAACCTTACCTAACTAACATCCATCTTCCTCAAGTGGTTGATTTGTTTCCTTTGGTTTTTCTGAAGACTCTGGTTTCTCTACTTCACCATATTTCTTAGTAGCACTTGGACGAATGGTTGGCATATTAGTGGCTACAGAATTTGAGGCCTCTTCAATCATGGCTCTCTCATCTAATTGAGCCTCAGTAGAAATCTCACCAAGTGATGAAGCACATACCTGTGACAAAAAATTCAATGTCATTCTTCAAAAAAAACATAACCTTAATTTACATTGAAATTAACTATAATAAAATGCCAATAGTGGCATGTTGTGATGGTTAAGTTGATGTGTTTTTATCCTTGCCATCAAGGTTCAAATCTCATGGGGATGAGGTCCCCCATTTGTGGCCTCACTGGTTCATAGCTCCAGGTCAAAGCGTTTACCCCTCTAAAAAAAAAAAAAAAAAAATTAACTATAATAAAATTAGAACAAAAGTGAATATAACAGATTAGAGAGCATTTGGCATCCCCAGATTTTCATAACAGAAAATGAATTGTCTCTTAACATATGAACATAACTCTCCTGTACTAAATGATAATTGTGTGGTTTATTTTATTTAATAAGTATAATTATGGAGAGGCAAAATTGATAAAGTTTTCTGTGAAAATTTTGCTAAAAGTGTTAGATGATACTCGTCAATGGCAAGTTAAAGCAATGTAAAATTCTTCTTTTCCTGCAACACATATGGGTGAACCCACAATAGTGAATTACACTTTTTCGGAGGAAGAAATTTCTCCAAAAATGTTCAGACTCGAAAAATTATCCATACAATTTCGATCGGAACTTATCATGAAAGTTTCAATCGAAATTTTTTACTTTCTATCGAAAGTATGTATTGGTCAAAGTTTCGATCGAAACAATGAAAGCAGGTTTTCTTGCGGGTTTCAAAGTTTGGATTGAAACTTGAATCAAGTTTCGATCGAAATGCTAAGCTGCTAATATATATATGGGCGAAGTCGGTTCTCTCCTCATTATTTCAATCAAAAGTTGGAGAGAGACCGACATCCACCTTATCGACCGTCAAAAAGGGTATGAAATATTTGTTTCTTTTGTATATTTTATTTTACTATTCATGCTTAAGCATCTAATGTCATTGTGAATCTCTAAATACACAAATAAGATAATTTTTAATCCATATTAGATCTAAATATATAATATTATCTTTTAATTTAAAGTTTATTTATGTTTATTTAGATGTTTTGAAATGTGTTTAATTTATGTATTTATTACAATGGTGAATGATTAGATTAGATGTAAATTCATTGTTTAAACATGTAATTTTACAAATAAATATAACTTTGACCTAGAACTATATAACCTCGACCTAAATTCATTATTTAAACTATAATCTCGACCTAACCATATAGTTATGTACAATAAAACTCTAAACATATATAACTAAGTACTTAATCACATAACAACTCGCCAAGGGATCCAAACAAAAAACTTTGAGTATTTAAAATGATTTTACTTAAGTTGTATTGTACTTTGTTTCATGGATTGAAAATGGATGATGTAAACTATTTTATAAATGTATATTCTTTCAGCCTTTCATACATTGTGACATGTACAGTGGATGATTGTGCATTCCGAATTAATTTGCCAAGTGGCATTCGGAACAAATGTATATAAATTATTTAAATGGATTGAACTGAAGTAGTTAATATTCTTTCATGTGGATGTGTGATTTATTTTACTTTTAGTACTTATAATTATTTAAAAATGAAATGTAAATGTGCTCATTAAGCAATGCAATCACTTATGTTTTTTATAAATGTAAATTAAATTGTATGTATGTTATTGCTTGCTTAGTAAAACTTTTGATTAGTTCTTTGGATCCCTTGGCTGAGCACCATTTAGGATTAACTATAATGTCAATTTGTATTGAATTTAACTCTAATTATAACCCTTACTATCATCTTAACCTTAATCTTAATTTGCTAAAACCTACACAAGGTAATATATAAATAATTAAATAACTTTCATATCTTACCTTGAGTACTAATTTTATAAATGTCAAACCCTAAAATTGTAACCTTATTTATGATTTAAACTAAATTATCCTAGAGGAGCATCATATCTACATCTACATATCATGTACATGTGAATCTAAAAACATTTGTACATATCTAATTACATCATTTATTACATAGGAAGGATTTAAAATTTTCATTATATATATATATATATATATATATATATATATATATATATATATATATCATATCAAAAGAATCATATAGAAATGTCATTTACGACATGTTCATCATATCAAAAAATGAGTGATATCAAAGCATTATATCTTAATATTTAACACTAAAATAAACTAGATTGAAAGGTAACCCTGGCCCTTAAGTAATTAATATTATACTTATAAACCAAATTGAATTAAACCATGATCATAAACCTAATTATATATCCCAACTTAATAGTAGAAACCTTGAATTTAACCTTAAATTCTTTCTCCAACCATTAACCAAATTGAACCGTTACCCTAAGATTTAACCAAGTTAAATGTTGACCTTAAGACTAAACCAAATCACCTAGGTAAACTAGAACTCAATAATATATTCAACACTTTATTAAAACAAAATTCAAACCTAACTTTTTTGAATTAATCTAAAAGCTCTAACTATAATTCTATATCTAAAACCAAATTTATCACTTTAAAACTTAATTCAATTTATTAATTCTTGTCCTAATTGAAACCTAAGCATGTAAACCTAATCAAATAGTACAAACCAAATTGAACCCTAATCCTAAAACTAATTAAACATTGATATCAAGCTCTCAAAATGATACAATGTGCATTATATATATATATATATATATATATTAAAAAGATCTATATACCTGCATATGTGTCATGAAATGTATATTTGCACATATCATGTGCACATGTGTGTATATATATGCACATATATACACATGTGCATGATATATTTATGTGCAAATATACATATCATGCACATATATGCATATATAGATATATATACATATATATGCACACATATTTACTTCGTGGACCTAAATTGTACACTTGGCAAGTTTATGTGCACACATGTATGTCTAAAACCTTTGAACATTCAATCTAACTTAGATAGAAATATAACTTGCACACATGTAGTTCTTAAAAGGTCCTTGAGTTGCAAACATTATATATGACAACATGTGTGTTTTAAAATTTAGTTTTCTTTTAAGGTATATGTTCATTTATGTTTTAGGACTTTTATATATATGTAGACATGTACATGCATGTTTAATTTTATTAAAACAATTTAGATATGTAAGTTTTTTAATTTTGTCAAATTGTACATACATATGTTAATATAGATTTCAAGTTTATTAAATGCCATACATTTTAATTTAAATTTTCAGGTTTACACATTATACATGCACCTACATACATTGACATGGCTAATCAACAACCTTCTATTTCCCCCGAGCAGCCTGTTCCCCTTGAGCAGCCTATACCTGAGCCCCAACAGCCTATCCTAGGCCCTGAGCAGCAGCCCATACCCGAGCCCGAGCAGCATATCCCAGGCCCTGAGCAGCATCATGTCCCTCGTGATCAGCTACCTATCCCACCTAAGGAACTCTATGATCGCACTAACCAGGAGATTCATAGACTTCACGAATCCCTGACTAGTGGCACATGCTCTAGTGTTTATAGTGGTACATGCCAGAGTATCTTACACAGCCTGACATTTATTCAAGATGAGATTCATGGCGCTGCCCCATATTTTGCACATACTATATAGACTATCTTTAATAGTAAGAGACGAGAGGTCTCCTCTGGTCTTTCCCTCCAGGAGGTGCAGGGCTTGGTGCCCAAAGATGCCCTGAAGAGGGAATGTTTCCCTCATTATCTTTCACAAAAGTATGTGAAGGGGTATTCTCCTCTTAAGTGTACAAATCCACAGATGGCTGCATTGATATACCCACGCTTCCTTGCTGCCCATGGTCATTATCCAAATAAATACCAAATTCCACTCTATTTTGCCCGACAGCTTTATGCAAAGGATTGCTTATGCAAGGCGGTGAACTACACAGATTTACCAGGACATTTAGGATAGGGGGCGTGGTAGATTGGCTGATAGGCAGCTAGGTCGTCCCCCACTGGCACATAGATTGATTATTGAAAAGAGGGCACCTGCTATTTCCCCTGTGTTAGGTCCATCAACTGATGAGGCCATGCATAGCACTCAGTTACGTGGGGTCCTTTAGGGAGTTGGAGAGATTGCAGGAGTTGTCAGATCTATTTCGGTGTTCCAGATCATCATCCTATGCTTCATCTTCAGGAGACTTGTACAGTGCAGCAGGCATCCCTTTAGTGGCTAGCTTAGAGGGTCTCACTAGAGTTTTGGCACGAGATACTATGATTGGTCTGGCTAAGGATCTATTAGATACATATAGATTTGTATCAGAACATCTTAGCATACCCATATCAGATGTTTGAGGTCGTGTCCATGGTAGTACTAGGACACATCCTCAGCCATATTCCTCTCATCGATTAGGTAGTGGTCATGGTGGTAGTGCACGTGATGATCCATCTACTGACCACTCTTTTTCTCCAGAGAGACATATACATACCATAGATCCTTCAGCCAGTGTTACAGTGCAGGCTCAGAGTTTAGGTGTGGGCCTTGATGATGTTGATTTGAGATTGTCGACCACATGATGGATGGACTTGTTGACACATGATGAGTCTACTTCTATGCCATCTCATCTACATAGTCCACTTGGCTCGTCATTATTAGGACATGTGCCAGTCACCAATCATGGGGCCCGCGTAGATCCAGAGATTGACCTTGATGCGGCGTAGTGAAATTTGGATGCATTAGTGGACATGATCGATGCTAGGCAGTCTGAGTATTATTAGATGCCACCATCTACATAGGTAAAAAAAATTTTGTTCATGTTAAAATTTCAATCATTTCAAACTAAGTTAATTTAGACATGTGCATGTGTGCACATGTATGTATATCATGCATGTAGATTCAAATGTAATCACATGTAGACAAATTTTAATTTGATGTGTTGCATGTGCACATGTACAATGTAGGGGGACATGCCTCTTTTTACTCCAGCTTTGATGCTAGATCATTTACGTCATCGAGACTCATTGGATGATGTCAGTAGTGGACAGGTAATGTTTATTTATGTTTTGATTATGTGTACATGTAAATTTCAATATCACTTTCTCTTGATTAAATGTATGTATGTATTGATATCACTTTCTCTTGAATTTATATATAGGGGTCAGCACATCCTAGTGAGCACCTTGATACTAGTCAGTCTTCAGAGCATGTTGTGAGGAGGCATGGTGATGATAGTCCTGCACTTGATGATCTATAGTTTTTTTTATCTAGATGATTTGTTGTAGACTTTCATCCAGAGAGACATTCATATATATTAGATAGACACTTTATATACACACATGATGCATGTTATATTTATATTTGATTTGATATAGATGTACCTAGATTTACATGTCTACATGTGTGCATGCTATTTATATTTGATATTATCTTCTGATAGATTTCTAGATAGATACATGTTTTTGTTATTTGTTCTCGAGATGATTGATACATGTTACATTATGTTGTGGAATCTAATGTACATACATACTAGATCTAGATCTAGTATATTATAATTTTTTTCTATCTAAGATATGTAAGTAATTTATTTAGATATGTACATGCATGTTTAATATATTGATTAAATTTAGATATATATATATATATATAGTTCATGTAATTTAAATGTCTGGTAATATATTGTGCATGTATTAAATGTTCAAGTATCAGGTAATTAGTTGTACATAATTCTTAACTTGAGTAAATATATAGAACTCATCCCTTTTATTTGTACACATATCCTAGAATTTTATCCCCTTAAGCCCAATGTTCTAAAATTCAAGTCCAACTTAAAACATGTGTACATGTTCAAAATTTAGTTTAAACAAATTGCAATTTGAACTTGAAAGCTCACATGTCAAGTAATTAGTTAAATCGAAAGTTCACATGTGCTAATTTAATTGAAAGCACATGTCCTAATTAGTTAAATTGAAAGTGTACATGTGTTCTAAAATTGACTTGAGTTAAATGAAATAGAAAGTTCAAAATGAAAGAGTAAAAGTTCAATTTAGAAAATTAGTTACACCACCAAATTTCAAATTGATCAAATGATTGTTCAACCAAATTTCAAATAGTTTGAACCAAATTTCAAATTGTTCTTGAGTTACATTTCAAATTTTAATCATAGTGAAATTTTAATTCAAGTACACATGTATCCTAGAATTTTATCCCCTTAAGCCCAATGTTCTAATTCAAGTCCAACTTAAAACATGTACATGTTCAAAATTTAGTTAAACAAATCGCAATTTGAACTTGAAAGCTCACATGTCCTAAAATTGAAAGCACATTTCCTAATTAGTTAAATTGAAAGCGTACATGTGTCCTAAAATTGACAAGTTAAGTGAAATAGAAAGTTCAATATAATATAATTAATTTTACAAACTCCTAATTTCATCCCCTTAAGACAAGTGGTGTTCAAATTTCTTTCCCTCAAGGTGCACATGTCAGGTAATTAGTGTACACACATACATATAAGTTCATAATTTCTATAAGTAGTTACTTTAGAAAATTCAAAATGAAAGAGTAAAAGTTCAATATAGAAAATTAGTTATTCCACCAAATTTCAAATTGATCAAATGATTGTTCAACCAAATTTCAAATTGTTCTTGAGTTACATTTCAAATTAGGAGTTGTTTCTATCTCATATCAAGTGGATCAGCTCATTCTTGGATAACAATTAATATTTTCTCATGATCATCAATATGGAGCCTCCACTTACGTATTCCAGGTCCTTTGACTGGATGAAGAGTTAGACCAGTGGCAATAACATGGTTACTATATTGATATACCTTATTGTTAGGTTGATAATCAGTGAAATGAATCCCATTTTTAAGTACTTTTATTTGCTTCAAATATGTTCCTTGTACAACAATAGAACCTACACATGTACACATTTAAAAAATACATCAATCTTGAATTTAAGTCAAAGAATTTGAATTCATTAAAAACATGTAGATACTTGACATACATATATACATAATTCAACTATATAGTAACTTGTGGGAAAAATAATTTCATCACTTATTTCAGCCTTTGTTAGCTTCTCTCTTTCAATGGTGCAACGTAATAAATAATAGCTAACACCTTCTACATTTTTCGATTCTACCATGACTGCAAAAACATTTCTTACACAAACTTATATATGTCAAAATTTTGGATAAACGTCATTTACATAAGTACATGTATATAATAAAAATTAACCAAAATTATGAAAAATGTATACATGTACATGATCCAGGTATATATATAGTTCATACATACCAACTCTGATCAATCCTGAAATATGGTTATAATCACTAGAAATCAATGGAATATCATCATAGTTTTCATCCTCAAACTCATTCGTATTAATAACATCTAGTGGCACCAAAGTCCATTCACCCACATATCCATGTTCTTGATTAATGCAACCACCATAGTCTTCATCAATACAATTAGGACAAAAACATGAGTATTCTCTTGTGTACAATGACCACACATTACTATTTGTACTCATAACTGAATGCAAAGATCGTGTCTTCTCTACCCTCTTACATACATGCATTGATCTTCTATCAACACCTGAATGTACACAAGGTCCATAATTTAGTTAGAGATCATCTAAGGTAACATATTAAATATAAATTTAAGATTCAATTTAAAAATATGAACAAATTAATTTATATATACTTGATACCTCCCAAAACACTCTAAATGGTATGACTCGATCCGCTTGTGATGATGTGTTATCTATATTTGTTGGCACCGAAAAATGTGTTTTGCACCACTCAAACACATCATGAACATTATTAATGTGATATCCTTTATAGTCCATTTGATACTTTCTTAAAGCACATTTGATACAAGCCCCTACACCATCATGCTCACCCTTTCCATGTCCACTCTCAAAAAAACTCCAAATGTGTGGTATATTAAGGTATAGATGATATCTACATAATGCATAAAATGGTCTAGTTGATTTAAATTGTGTTGCACATCCATCTGGCCATACAAATTATTTTTCTATTTTAATGTTTTTGTTTTTCAAATATTCAAAAAATGTCTTAAAACAATGTTCCACAAAATGTGTGTCATGTTCTTTGTCATCACTAATATAAAGTGATACTCTTTTTTAATGACTCATGCTTGATCTATACTTTCCACACCATCCAGATCAATTTGTGCATGTCGAGAAGACACTTGAACCATAATAGTAACTTGCTCTGTATAGTAGTATTCTGCTTGAAGTTGTTTTTGAGATACGAAAGAGTAATTCTTTGCAAAGTCAACAACAGATAGAATTGTTCTGAGTGGGAAACTTTCTCTTAGTGTTTGAAATTGTTCTACTTGCCACTTAGCAAAAAATGCATGGCGTATATATGGTTGAATCAATTTACAAAAATTTGACATAAATTCTCTAGCCGATATCTCATCCTCTACATATTCTAACCTTGTTGATTCTTTTCTAGTTTTTGTTTTTGACTTTATGTACTTATATCTCTTACATTTTACCATCCTTGTCGTATTAGTATCTTCTTCTCTCAAAGGAAATTTAGTCAAGTTACCACATGTTTCAAAAGTTTCTCTTATGCAATCTATTTCACCTATTCCACAATCATTTGGTTTGTCACATAAGATTGATTTTATGAATTGACTCGATCGTTTAGTAAAAGTATTTTGAGAAGTTCCACCACTTTCTTCTATCATCTTTCGAAACCCTTCATAGTACAGATCAAATTCAACATGATATAGACAACAACATGTTTCAAAAGATTTATTTATCTTCACAAAATAGGGCTTCAATCTTTCAAACATTGTTTGTCCAATCTTTATGTTAGAATTTAAATTACAAAATGAGAGATACAATTCATGTTGAGTGACATCCAACCAATTTTTTGTGTGTTGAATATATTCCTTAGGCCCAATCCTCTACTTGATGATATCTCTTCTATTTGGTGAAGGATGAGTACTATCACTCCAAAATTGAATAACTAAGTTCTTAACTATTTCCCCAATCATGTTAGATCAAGGAGCTCTACACATTAGTGTCCAATTGCCTTCTAATGTACTATCATTCAAATTGTTTCTCCTTTTTAGATAATGTAGTACTGTCTTTCAACTATACCCGAAATGAGATGATAATGAAGAGATCTATCTATTTTGGGATGTTTTCTTATTTAAAATAGATGTCAATATCACTCTTCGTGCAATGGATTTATCTGCAGATCTAGTTTTTTTCCCAATGGAATGTAACACTTTCAACAATATCATTTTCTAGTTTAGAAGTCCTCCTCTTTTTTATACTTGTATCTATACCCAATAGTCTCAATGGCTCTTTTAATTCATCTTTAAGAAGTGAAATTGATAATAGTTGATTTTTCTCCACTGTTGATAGATTCTCAAATTGTGCAATTATGTCTTTAGACTTTTTATTCAATTTCCTCTTTGTAGTATGTGTAGGTTGATTAGCATATTCTGTCAATTTTTCCACATCCATTTCAGTTAAATGATCTATGTTTCTATGATTAATTTTTCTCTTCAATCTTTGAGCTAAATTAACATTCTCATTTGTTGTTTGATCTCGAGCTACACAAGAAAAAATGAAACAAAGTCTTAAGATACAATCTCTTTAGGGGACATATATGTACATACATATATACATGTTTAACTTGAGTGAAATACTATGTACTTGATTAAATTATCTAACCTTCAGATGACCCTTCTTCAATATCCATTGCTTCAACTTCAATTTCCTCATGTCCAACATTTTCATCATCTACTAGAGTTGCACATGCACGATATAACAAAATAAAATCAAGTTTATAACAACAATGTAAACTTATCTTGAAACTTCTTCTTTTCCTGCAACACATATAACAGCAATTATAAGTGGTTGCAAGGTATATACTTATGAATAAATATTACATCCTGATTTAAATGTATGAAAACAATTTTAATTCCTTTTAAGCTTCATACATCTCAAGGTGCAATTCAAAAACTCAAGAATAGTGGCTTTTTTTCTTCAGGATACCTTCAGGGGAAGAGTATGCAAATCCCTTGCACGAGTTATAGCCGCGAGCTCAAGTATGAAAATTGTATATTTTTTAATCTAATGTATATTTTAACTAGACTTTTAGCTTATATGTTTTGAAATTGTTGTTAGGCCTTGTAGCTTGTATAATTTGATTGTTGGAGAGCTTCTATAGCTAAGAAAGAAAGTCGTTACACGAGCTATAGCCTTGCACTCGGGTATGAAAATTGTATATTTTTTAATCTAATGTATATTTTAACTAGACTTTTAGCTTATATGTTTTGAAATTGCTTTTAGTGGCTTAATTTTGTAAGGTCTCTTGAAATAAGACCTTCAGGCGTTTGGTCAAAGTTTTACAAATAATCTTATCCACAAATTTGCCTAGAGCAATTGATTGAATGTTATAAAAGGTGATTGGGTTAAATGTCTTAGGAATAAAATCAAAGAAAGTATTTTTAAAATATTAAAGTATTTAGCTAGGTCTAAGAAGATTTGTGTACTTTTGACAGTTTTGTTTAGTTTGTGAAAGTTGTAGACCGAAGTTTTCATAGCTCAATTTTTGCTTCCTGCAAAGAACGATCATGTCAAATAATATAAGTGAAGAAAAAAATAGGGAGACAATCACTAGATTTTGGTCTAACTTGAAAAGAAAAGGTGATGGAAAATGTTATTGTCCTTGCAAAATTTGTAAGGGCTTAAACCGTAGAAGACTGTTAATCAAAACAATTAAGAGACATTGTAGGGAGAATGGTCACATTGAAGGGGTGCATGACTATCACATTATTCAAATCCCTGTGGATGGTTTGGCATTTATACACATAGGGGAAAAGTGGCAACACTTCAAAGAAGAACCTCATAATCTTAGGCTTTAATTGGCAGTGGATGGTGTCACTCCATTTGGAGAGATGAGATCTATTTACTCGGTGTAGCCTATTTTTGTTATCAATAATAACATTCCTCCATGGATTATAGGAATAGAACAAGAAAGTGAGACATGCAGTTTATCTAGAACAAGGAGATTAACTAGAGGTCAAAGGACTAGAAGGAAATTCAATAAATGCATTAAATTTTTCCTTGCTCAAGGGGGGTCATGTTCTTATGATGATGAGATGGAAGGCGACATCGAGGTTCCCTTGAGGTACTAACTGTAGACACCTAAATTTGATTACACCGCTTTAGTAATCTAATTTAGCCATCTCTAAAGGCGTCATTAATTAAATTCTTATTTAATTAATCCTTTGCCATCCCTAGCTGATTAATTTAATTAATCATCTATAGTCCTAATTGATAAATCAAATACTCTATTATTTATCAATTAAATCCTTTTCTCCTATCTAATTCCAAAAATCCCCATTTATTAAATAAATCTATAAAATCCTCAAATTCAAAAATCCCTAACCTATCTCTAATCCTCCATTTAGCCTAATCCACCCCATCCACCCATACTAACCAAGCTTAGCCACTAACTCACCCACCCTCATTAATGACATCCACTTGCACATCTCTAACATTCCTAATCTAATCCTAAACCCAAGCCTAATCCACCCCCTAATGTTGTCACATTCCCTAAACAAGTTTAAGAATTTCCTAAATCAAACCAAAGTCTCCCCTCAAAAATCCCAACCACCAAGTCATGAGTGCTCTTACAAACCATAAAAGACTCTTACAAGCCCACTCATGACTCTTACATCCATCTTCCACACTCTTCCCTCTTCCACATTCATTCCTCTTACATCCCTCTTACATACTCAACCCCACTCATCATGCCTTTAACCAACCCTTTACCCTACCCTCTCACACTCATCCTCCTTGTGACAAGTGTCACCTTCCCATTGGTGCTAAACAAGCACACTCCATGTGCCCCCCTTTGAGTGCATCTTAGCCCTCCTTAACCATCTCTCCATCCTTGCATCTAAGCCCTCCATCCCTCTACCCCTTGGCCTATAAATTGAATCCCATCCCAAGCCATTTCATCAACAATCTTTGAGCTGAAGTTACCATGCTATTTTGAGAACCAAAGCCATCAATCTTACCCTTATAATGCCAAATTGAGAGTTCACAAAGCTACCAATTTTCCATTACCCACCTCCATTGAAGCAGCTTTTGAGCATCTTGAGCATACATCCACATCAAAGGACACATCTACAAAATCAAGAAAGCATGGAGTCTTTTCTCTTGTGAGGTTTGCACTTTTTGTTTTCTTTTCTTTGTCTAAACATATATGTGAATTTAGTTTTGGTTTGTGAATGTTTCTCTTATTGTTAATGTTCTTTGCATTCTAGATCTTGTTCTACACTAACATCTACAGAAACATTGGTTACGCAAGGAACTTCCTCCAATAAACACTAATTTTTGTGTTAACAAGAGGATATATCGCATAGCACCATCATCATTACATGGTTTGGGCCTATTTTCTATGGACAACATAAAGGTGTCTTACAACAAAGTTTCTGAATTGATGGAGTATGTTGGACCATGTTATGATTACAAAAGTTGGATGCATATTGTTCAATAAAAAAAAAGTATTCATAGGTATGCCCTCTCAACAAATTATATACAACAGCAGGGCAATAATCAAAGTAAAAGTGTGGCTATATACATTGATGGAAGGCCAAAAGCAACAAGGAATATTGTAGGTTTTATAAATAGTACACGACCTAGGTCAACTATAAAGCAACCCAATTGCATATTTGAGGTGCATGAGAGAAATCTTGTATTCATCTATGTGATAAAATCAATACGTGCAGGGGAAGAGCTTCTTATTGATTACAATTTGAACTGCATAGATACAAACAAGGCTACTATCATGGGGGTGGTACATACTATTAAACCAACTTCTAATCAATGACTCCAACATACCATTTAGTCAATAAATTTTTGGCTAACATTTTTATACTTGATCTTTGACACAGGGGCACAATATGGAGTAACCGCCCAGAGGGGATGCTGGCGATCTTCCCAGCTCATCTACACATGAGCAAGTAAAACTCATTGTAATTGTGCAAACTAGATAGAAGCAAAATGTTATTTTTTTAATGTTGTTTTCTTCATTGTTTTGGAGTAATTTTGATAATACTAATACTATTGTTGTCACAGAGGGTTGGTGGTTGGAGGGAGGAAAAGGAACCTGCAGTCCCTCAGTAGCCCACCCCTGAGGAGGACCCTTTTTATATTGATTTAGCAGAGACCGATGACTCAATCGGTTCGATTAAAAAGTTTCTAAAGAAAATTGGTAAAGAAATGATACATTTGGCAACCATTAAGCCTACTACTCAGGAAATAAAAGATAGGGCATCTGAATTGTTGTACACCTCTAAAACCTTAAATGTAAGTATTAATGAAATTTTTAATTATAACAAGAGTTCAATAATGGTTTTTATGTTATGCTCTTTTATGGCTTTAATTAAAATATGGATGTGTTGTCTTTATAGAGTTTTTTGTGTGATTTCGAGCCCCATTCCCATGATGAGGGTGTTGTAGGTGGTTCAGGTAGATCACATGTTCCATTCCCCACTTGTGTTTTCCACTGAATATATATAGGAATTATCATAATCATTGACAATACATGCTCGAACAATCCTTTTTTTGATGCTCTAACAATCTTGTTCATGCTAGTCCACGCATTCTATATTTATGCATGCTCTAACAATTTTATTCTTCAGCTTCAGATCCTATGATGACATCGCCTCCATCCAGGATAACCACAAATCTCTTTCCGATTGCTGAGTTGACAACACTCAGCTTATAGGCATTGACTATTGCACCATCTATTGGTACAAAAATCCCCCTTTTTCTCTCTTTTTTTATGTGTTTAAGTGTTATGTGTTTATGATGTAGATTGTAATGACCCCCCTTTGGTAGTCACTCAACGTTTAAATTTTTTCACAATTTTTTGAGAACTATTTATTTGATATGCCTTTGGTTTTTATAATTCACGTGAATGATTAACCAAACTCACATGTCTACTAGCTTTGAACTCAAAAATTACTTTTTCGTGTATTTTTAACATCTTCTTGCATGAATCATCACCTTCTTTTGAATGTTACAATTGCCGACTCTTGTTCAGTTGCTATTTCAATGAGTACACCAAGCCTGCACAAATTATACTTGTTCACTACAACCTGAACAGATTTACACTAACCACTAATGCTTTCATGGCTTTTAAAAACTTTTTTATGGCTTGATACATATCTGGTGGGCATGCATGGCCTTTCCTATAGATAGCAGTGAATGTGAATGTGCTTCCTATATGCCAATTCTTCCACACACGAGTTCCAACAAATGTCTGCTTGTACTTAACCTATGCTTGTTCCGCCATATCAAAAATGTATCATGACTAGCCTTTAAAACATCTTCACATTAAAAAAAAAAATTTCCATACGGCTCAATCGAAGGCTGAAATGATACTTCAGCATGACAATTAGATTCCACAAGATGGCTCTCAATTTATTGTATATGAGGCTCCTATTGTTCTTGTTCAAGAAAAGAATGTGATTGTCGGACTTTGAAACTGAAGGCTTTCTCTTCCTAGAAAAACCTCACTTAGATAGCATGCACTTGATGTTTTTAAAAAAAAATTCTTTTAACATTTTAGCAAACAGTTTGTATGCATTCTCCCCAACTTCATCTTCTTTTGGCATTATGCCAAACAACTCATGCCTAAGTTGATGTTGCAATTCAAGTTTTGATATTCAAATCCACTGAAAATCAATGTTCTCTATGTAAAATTTATGTGAATCCTCATCAAAACTAATGGATGATTTTTTGCAAGGCTACTTTATGACATTCTTGGAACAGACCACAACTGGAACAGGATAACAGCTAGAGGTTAAAGATAATTCTTGCAGTTGTATGCGCTATCAAAGTTCAATGGTTTTTTTTTTTTACAACTTGTTAACATCAATTATCATTTGTTCTTTTATACTTCATCACAAAGACTTATGAAACTTATGAAACATTTTGCAATAGGAGATGCAACATCATTTCTTGGATGTTCCTATATTCCTAGTACAGGAATGATGAAGGATGTCATATTGATTGTCAACAACGATGAAGGCATTCCATTAAAAGTAGCCAAAGTTCCAGGTACTTTAAAGTTATTATTCTATAGTGATATAATAGTAATTTAGTTTTTGATTACTCTTCATCGACTAGTTATCCCATGATTGTTTTGTAGGGGATGATGTTTTTTGGAGAAAACTTGGTGATGAGTGTTTGCGAATATTCGGGCCCACCCTGCGTACCTAGTGGAACATCATATCCTAACTAAAACCCTAAACCAATATTTTGATTTCATATCATTGCTAGAATATTTTTCCTTTTCATCCATTTGTTTAACTATATTAAAGGTAGCTTCACTTCATTTATGAGACTAACATGTTTTTTTTTACTTAAAAGGTGGAATAACCAAGACAAACCGTTGAAGGATGAACTTATAGAGAGCATGACCCAACTCTTTGGACCTCATGCATTTGAGAGAAACAAGCTCCTTAAAAAAGCTAGTTTATGTTTGAAGTATATTAGGGACCAATATAGAAAAAATTTACGTGATAACCCCAGGTACGAGCATCCATCCTATGTTCCTAAGGCTGAGTTACAGGCTCTAATTTTGGATGGAAAGTATAAAGCTGACAAGAAAAATAATATTACACTAGTAGAGAGTACAACAAGGTATGTGATACTATTGAGAATGTAATTATGTACTAATTAACATCTATATTTATACTATCTAAAATATTTCAAACTTTTCATAGATTGCCTAACACATCAAAGGCAACAAAGGCAAGACTAGAAAAGCATGGGACACACAAGCTCGGCTCTGGTGGTTTTTCGAAACTTCAAGCACGAGTTGTATGTATTAGTAAATGAAAAATTGTATCAAATTTTTTTATATATTGTGATGGGAAATGCTAGGATAGACTATCTTGTCTATGCTCCTAATCCTCAACTTGGATCTCAGTGTTCCTCCACACCAATATATGATTCAGAGTAACACACTTTGGAAGCACCAACAAACTCCTAGCACCTTGGAACAACTAAGCAATTCAAGTTATCACCCCAATCCTCTATTCTCCAAAAGAACATTCAAGGCTTGATTCACCTTCAAACAATGAACTAATCTACTATTACAACTGCTCCTTTAATTCATAGATGAAACTCATCACATAAGGCTACATACTAGTTACTTCTCCCTTGTACCATTCAAGGCCTCATACACCCAACCTTGACACCAAGTGTTTTGGACAACTCCAACCCTCTAACATAAATGGAAACCAAAACAAACATCAACACAACCCAAAACAAATCAGGTCTAAGGCAAACTTGCTATTACCAGTCACAGGGTAGATTGCAACACTTGACTTTTAGTCTACACACCCAACCAAGAGTGCAATTGGATCCTCTAGGACTCCCAAACACCAAAGATAGTTAAGAACAACTCCAACATGACCAAAATAAGGTGTAACAAGGGTTGGAAATGCTGCTAACTATTTACCATTTCCTTTTGATATTTTAACTACCCTCCATTGGTTGATGAAACAATGCATGTAAAATTCACCATACCATGCAAAAATGCAGGGCTCAGAGTTCAAGAGATGCCTCATAGAAGAGGATAAGAGAATTGGCTTCCAACAAGGCTATAGAGCTGTGGCTGAATGGCTACGAGCTGAAATTAGTGTGGAAGGTTCTAATAATGATGCATCTGAGCCAGAGGTAAATAAGCTAAATGAAATTTATTTCAAATTGAATACTTTACCAATTAGTCTATTTGATGTTAAGTTCCAATATAAAGTGAGTATATCTATTTTAAGCAAGCAATGATAACAATGCGTAGGATGTTGGAATGCAGCCTGACAATCCTTCTACATAATCTATGGATGCTAAAGGTTCACATGATGTGCATCCCAGTGGTGGAGGTATACATTTTCTATTAGATTTTTTAATATGTAATTGCAATTGGTGTTTGGATTAACGTAACATTTTGTATAGCAGTTGTAGAGGATCGAGGGGTCGATGTTCATGAGCGTGTTGATGTTGAGTCCAGACAAAATGATGTGGTCAGATTAGGTAAAGAGTGCCACATTTATGTTATTTAAAATAATTAAATACTTGTAACAATTATAATAAATTATTTTTAATTCAACTCTTTTATTTTTTATTACAGAGGACCCCCCTTTGCAACAGCATAGGAATTTGAGATCATTAAGAAAAGAGAACAGAACAATTGATGAGGGGGGAATTGATGATGATACTAATGCTCCTCTTAGAGCTTACATAGAAAAAAGAAATAGAAAGAAAAAAAAGGAAATGAGTGTCATCTACATACCTTAATTGATAATGACTTAAGTTTATGTCTCAATGAATTTAATTATGTGCTAATGAATGTTCATGAATTATGTGTTAATGTAGAATATTGATAAATGTTGCATGTTAATGAATCTAATGTGTTAATGAATGTTATCATGTGATATTGATTGAATTTTATCATGTGATATTGATTGAATGTTACATTTTATTAATGGTTGAAAGAATGAATGAATGTTAGATGTTAACAGGGAATGTAGAGTGATGTTAGGGGGAGGGGGGTGGGGCCAAATGAGCTTCCACCTTCATGTGGTTGGCCGTGTTTAGTAGAGAATATTAAACTATTCTTGAAACAAAGTGAAGCTCAATAAGATACTAAATATTTCTCTATTTTGTCCTATGTTTAGACTGTTGTCCTATGCATCTAAGGCTTCATGCTTTGAACTATCATGAAGTTCTAAACTTGTAGCTTTTTTATTGCATCCTTGGATCTTAGCACTGTCTTGGGACTGTGTTATCACCAATGATACGATTATCATGATTTTCTTTGGGTACCAAGTTAGATAATTTGTGATGCGTTCACTACTTTTCCAGCCTGAGTGAATTTCCCCCATAAGGCTATTGACTTGGGTGAGAGAAGGATTCATTCATGTGAGATTGTTATTCAATTCATCTTATAAGCTCTCTATACTTTGAAGAGGTCAAGCAAGACAACAACCTTGTTACCAACAGAGCAGCCTCTAACATGAGAGCAATGAATACAAGTTCTGATAGAACATTGCATCCCATGTTTTCACCTCATCCAATTGAAAAAGAACTAATCCCTAAGATTGAGGTAGAAGAGAAACACATCACAAGTGAGATTATGGTGGCTCGAGATGAACACATGCAACTTCCAGCTTATGTAAGCTAACCAATAAATTCAAATCAGTTCATGAACTAGCATAAAAACAAAGTTAGGAATCATCTGCAATGGCAAGACAAAAGGCCTACAAGGCAAGCTAGACAAAGCTTACAGCTAATTGAGTATAAAGATGCCTTGAACAAATAATATACCAATTTTCAATGGAACCAAAGAAATATCAGCCAGGCCATGGGTTCATAAATAAGAATCTTTCTTGGCACTCAAGCCTATAGAAGAGAAGGCAATACAATTTTCTACCATGCTCTTGATGTTGAAGTCACACCTCCTTCTGAGCAATACAAGAAGAACTTCAAGAAACAAAAATTAGATGATGAATTAGATGTGAAGGCTCCTAATCAACCTAAAGTCACATCTCTTAAGTTAGGAAAAGAATCAAGTAATGAGTTAAGAAGAATGAATCTTTGTTTTCATTGCAAAGAAAATTGGAAACTAGACATAGGTCTCTTGGTAAGGGTAAGGCATACCTTATTGAGTTGAATTCTGATGCAGGCAACGATGAGGATAAATGAACTCTTCTGTCCCTATCTGGGTATTCCAAAAATTATCTTTGACAAAGGACGGGAAGTCATGCATATGGTGGAGAGCAGTGCTACACATAACTTTTTTGATGAGAACTTTGTAGTAAATTAAGGACTACAAGTAGAGAACTTTGCTCGATTCAACATTATGTTGATGGATGAATCCAAAATTAGTTGCACGAGGGAAATACCAAGGGTGGGCACAGAATTAGATAATCATATATTTACATTTCTAATCATTTGCAAATTGCTTGGTATTTACAACATTATTTCTGAGCTCAAATTTGGTTGTAACAAGACAAATCATAGGTTAGCCATTGTGTCATGTCTGAGAATGCATTGGTGATTACAAAATTTCTTGGAATCTAGATATTAAAACTTTTCATTGATCTATATGTTAATTAAGTCAATCTAACCTGAACATTATTCTGTGTTGTATTTTCTTTCCAAATTGCAACAAGAATCTAACTGATGTTTCAGTACATCCAAAATTTTGTTCAATTTATTGTTGCCCTAGAAAAGGGAGTACTAAGATCAGAAAAGTTCTTTACAAATCCAATCTAGGAAATTTGTGGAGGGGTTTGATGAATTTTGATAAAAGTACATCTCAATATCCTATAAAATCTGTGTCATTGGGTTCTTCACTTTTTCCCCTTGTATTGATGTGTGTCTTGTATAAATCCTAGTTTCTTACTAATTCATCTTCGAGTACAAGATAGCTGTGGGGGAAATCCATAGGGGAGATTAGAGACTGAACCAACTACAGAGCTCACACATGGATTGGTACATTTACCAACATAGAGGCCATTGATGGCATATTTCACCATGCCACTTCCCTAATTAGAGGAACCAAAGCTCTACTCAACTCTCCCCTCAATGTTGCTTCCCACTTTGGGTGTGATCATGTGGAAGCCAGAAACATAAGGAATGAAGATGAAGTAGAGCAAGCATTCCACAAATAGTAAAAGAGAAAATGAGAAGTTGGAAAAAGTGGTGCGACCATTGATGGGGAAGTAACAGTTCCTCACATTACTTCTATCATATATATTTTGATGCCAATTACTCCCTTGTTTCTCCTTTGTTTTCCAGTTCACTACATTATTTTTGTCTTCATTTCTTTCACATATTGTAGAAACATGGCTTCAAACTGTGGATGATGTGTCCACATGCAAATGAAACATATATTCTATTTGAAGTAGTGTAATCAATGGAAAAATTTAGTATAATGATATCTTTGAAGTACTCTAATAATAGACTTGTTTTATAATTATATCTTTGAAGTACTCTAATAATAGACTTGTTTTATTTGGGCCAACTATCATGCTTTTTGAAGTTGACTTTTCACTGATCTAAATTTACTAGGTACAGGTTTTCATTGAATGTTCTCATTTTTAAAGAAATCTTAATGTTTTCTTATTGTATTTCATTCACTGTCATCATTTTATCAAATGTCAAATAAGCTATATCTTTGTAGGGTAGATATCATGCAATACAGATGAGAATGTGTAGTAGGAATTTAGAATTTAATGATATGTATAGGCCATCAACCAATTCTAAATACCATGTTATTGCTTTCTATTTTAATATAAAATGGTATGTTCAAAAGAAATAGAATTATAGTGAGGAGCACTACTCTTGATTGATTTAAATCAGTGTTTACAATGAATATGGTCCATATAGTTTTTTAGTCATGAAAGTTAGCCACATTTTTAAGATATCAAAATATGTAAATATAGGTCATGGAAGATATTAATTTATTAAAAGAACACTAAGAATTCATTTTTACATGTGAAACAACATTTATTTTCTCTAGATTTTCATTACCTGGATTTATCAAAAGTTCCAGGACAAAAAAATTCATGGAGGGGAAATAGACTTTGTTGATTATTTATTTATGAAATTCAAGCATGATTGAGTGAATGTTCTAAGTCTATCCATCAACACCAGAATATGATATATTGATCTTCTACAGAATGAGATGCATGATGTAGAATTACATTTTTATACATTTGCTAAACAATTATTTACTTAGATGCCAGGTTAATTTTATTTCTCAGGTTGAACTAACATATTTTTGTTTTTATAATTTCAGTTTTATGCGTGTACTTATTAAAATTAGTAAAAGGCTATTGAAATGTCCCATAAATTGCACCTTTTTTTTAAGAATTACAGGCTTATATTATTTGCCCATTCTTTTTTCATTATGCCAGGCCAGCTCAATTCTGTATTACAACATTACATTTGTTATATGCCCAGCTAAATTTTTGAAGTAGTTGAATTTCATCTCTTTAGCCATTTTGTTTCTTAAATGATTAATCTAGATTGCTCTGTATCCTAACATATTACATATGATAAGAGGAAGCTTTGTGAAAGCTTTATATACTAATAGAAGTCAAGTCATAGAGTTTGTTGTATATTCTAGTTCAACACTAGAAACAATTTTTGTGACTGGTAACAATATTCACTTTGTTTTCACCAATCAGAATCATCCACAAATAGAATGATGCACTACATGATAAAAAAAATAAAAATATGTTAGTAAATGATTGATTATATTTACTAATGCATTTTTTTTTTCTATCTCGATAATCTTTCACCTAATTTTGTCCTCAATCTTGATTTATTAGTTGCAACTCATTGGATGATTTTGCATGGTTGATTGAAAGATTTATACATAGAACCATTCTCACTATGTTGTACCCATGAATATTGTATTATGATGTATACAAGGTGATAGAGTAGATGATATGCAGTGTTTAATCCCCCATGTTAGTTGTATTTGTTCAAATGGGTAACTTGTAGAATTAGTTTTTTTGGGCAACTAGACCTGAGTGGTGATAATGGGTTTACCCACTAATTATCATTAGAAGAAAGCATATATAGCATATGCATATCATTGTCAAGGATGCCAAGATGTTACTTGGAACTCATTATATTGCACAATGAGTCACTCCAGGTGGTGATTATAAAGTACATACGCTATATGAATATCATTGTAACGAATGCCAAAAGGGAACTTCTAAAATTAGTTATATTGTGCAATGAGTTGTCCTGTGCGGTGATCATGTGTATTACTAAAAATTTACAATTATCTTTAGAGTAAATTATACATGGTAAGTGCATATCACTGTGAGGGATATGAGGAGAGTATCCTATGTGGGTTGAATCTCAAGAGAGAAATATGCGACAAGTGATTGCTTCCTAAGCAGTAGTGTTTGGTGTGATCATACTTCAAGGGAAATTATTCTATTTCTATGTATTAGATGTGGTTAGCTTGGCCCATAAACATCTCTTTTGCTGTGTAATCTCTTAACTAATGCCCTGCATATTTTTGTTAATATTTGGGATATTATTATTCATTGATGTTTCAACCTTATCAGCTAAGATAAGAGCAATAATTTGGATAAAGTGGAAAGATTGACTATACTATGATCATGCATATCTGGATTATGATGATTTTTTTCAGTCCAAAGACAAGACACAAGCTGTCAGATTCAGAATCTTTTTCTTCCTTGCCAGAATTTGTAATTTAGATAATTCTAGCACTTTTAGAAAGAGGTTTTTGATGGTTTTTCAAAGAACTGGTCACTCTCAAGTTCTGATTTTGGGCTAACATTTTTCCAAGTGAAATTGGAGCCATGTTAGATGTCATTGAAGCGCTAGTTATTGTCCATATACATATTTGAAGACATCTTTATATTCTATTTTAATTCTTCTTAATAGAGAATTTCTTTTGATTCATTAATTATGTTGTGACATGTCTTTTAGATTGGTTTTTTCTGTAGGCAACCAGTGTTTAGTATCCTTTTAATGGTATCATAAAGAAAATTCACTTTACATTTATTTAGTTGTGTATCGTGACTGAATTCCATCTTATCTAGAATGACTACAGATGGTTGTGAATTTTTTTGAACATAATATTGTTGTGTAACTTTATTTTTTCTTGTGTTAAATGGATCTGGAGGAAAAATTGACAAAAAAGCAAACTTTGGTTGTACGTTGGATCTCAAACCACTTGTTAGCAGTTCACATGTAAGTAGCCCCTACAATATTATTTGCCAGTGGATCACATTTTCAATGGAATCTAATAATATAGTTTTTGTAATATCTACTGGTTTTATAATAAATTTTGCACATTTGAATGATATTCTAGTTTCTCTGTCTATTGATCAATCATAGGAGGGCAATTTTAAGTACACTCTTTATGGTGTTCTTGTTCATGATGGCTAGAGCACACATTATGGTCATTATTTCTGCTTTATTCGTTCATCCACAGGCATCTGGCATGCTTTAGATGATAATCGAGTATAAATTTGCTATAGTTGTGAAGACATGTTTAATTTTGTGGAGCAAGCTCATTATAATTTATGTATAACAGAATACACAAAAGAACTACAATTTTATGTAGAACCTTTTCTTTATACGGTAACACTAATTATACTGAAGTTGCTTAGATTGATTGAAGTTATTCTTATGACATTTTGTACTCTAGGTCTATTTAGTCAGTGAGAAAAGTGTGCTTTCCCAGAAAGCTTACATGCTATTCAATATACGAGATAAGAAAACTAGCATTCAAATAGTAGGTGGGTCTGAATCTCAATATAATGGCTCTAAACTAAAGAAGAGGGTGTCATTGAACATTGGACATCCAAAGGAAAACCACTTACAAGATTCATATGCCCCCCAGGTGACAGAAAACATGCATTCTTTCCAAACAACAACAATCTCTTTTAGTGTTGTAGATGTAAACAAGATACCCAAATAGGTAGAAAATTCGTCAAATGTCAAGTTCATTTCAGAAAGTCTAGAAAAGAACACAAGTTTTGGCCAGTCATGTAATAAATCCAGATCATCAGCAGATCATGATGCTACATTATAGATGGTGCCTCCAAGAACCAATGGTATTCAAACAAATAATGTCTTCTCAAGTCATACCATAAGTAATGGATGCACATCAAATGGGTCTAGTAATAATATTAAGAAGAAGGAATTTGAAATAAAGGGAACTAATTTTGTGGGTAATTTTAATGATATGGTTGTTAGACATTCTCAGAACTATGATGTGAGCAATGATAATGAGAACTATATTGGTAGAAATTTTGAAGCTTATTCAAAAATTAATGGTAACAGTCATGAGAATGTCAAACATTCTACAAATGGTTTGGCAGGTATTATTACTCGGCATCATGCTACTAAAATTCCAAAAAATGATTCAAATGGTAAACTTGTAGCTGGTGAGCATCTAGAAAATGGTAGTCTGGTCCAAAATTATATAGATAATAAGAGTGAGGCTGCTAGGCTCCTATCCCTGGAAGATGGTTCCTTATTTCAAGTGCTTGTTTTTTGTATTAATGTTGCAGTGTATATGTTTGTTTTTGAGAAAATTGCTTTTAGTCCTAATGAATCTTTATATGTTCCTTTTGGTAGGGAGGCAAAAATGGTACTTTTCTCTGTAAGGGAAGGGAAATGAATGGGTCATGCGTAAAAGCTATGCATCCACTAGGTTACAGAAATATAGTCAAGAAATTAAATGTATTTCCAACCAAAAGTACCAAAAACACCATGAGGACAACCACTACCTCATTAGTAGAAACAGATTGAAGCTTATGAAGTATCTTCCATGTCCTTAGTTTTTACAAGCATTGTCTTTCAGGAGGCATTTTCTTCTAAGATCAATGCATATTTTGAGGAAGAAATGATCCAATGAAAGGAAGAAATGCACGAAGTTACAGCTTAGAAGGTTGACATTTTTCTTAAGTAGAAATGCTCTACAAAAATGCCTTCTGGAAAAGAGTATCCAGCTACGAAAAGTTTTGCATGTTTAGTCACTTCTAAGTATCCACAAGAATCCCATGGAAAGGGTTTGTCAAACAAAATAAATGGTTGTGTTTCTGTGTAGCAAACCAAGACATCTAAAATTATAGCTGGTGTGGTTCATAATGGGTGTAACATTGCTAAATTTTGTGATACTTCGATGCCTCTTGTAAATAGGTAGCTTTCTAGTGGAAATGGTACTAAGCTAAAGAAACAAAGAGAAGTTCCTAGCAAACTTGGTTTAAGTAAAGCTAGACAATATTCTAATGTTGAGCAAGACTCTAACATTAGCATAGAGAAAAACTTGTTTTCTCTTTGTGTTTCTGTGCAGCAAACTGAGACATCAAAAATTACAGCTGGTGTGGTTCAGAATGGGTGTAACATTACTAAATTTTGTGATACTCTGATGCCCTTGTAAACAGGCAGCTTTCTAGTGGAAATGGTACTAAGCTAAAGAAACAAAGAGAAGTTCCTGGCAGACTTCATTTAAGTAAAGCTAGATGATATTTTGATGTTGAGCAAAACTCTAAAATTAGCATGGAGAAAAACTTGTCTGCTCCCCGTCAGTCAAATAATAGCTTTATAGATAGAGGAGAAACATGCCAACAAGATGGGGCTCTATCTATAAAATATTTTGAACCATCTTTTCTAAAGGCTAGATTACATGGGCCAGCAGGTATAGTCACAATTTTATTTTATTCAATGCAATGTAGCTCAATTAAGCTCAATGTTCATCCTTTGTTTATGTGTTGGGTATTTAATCTTTTTTGACGATGGTTTACTATGGCTATTGTGCAGTTCCATGTTGGAATAGTATTGATGATGGCTTGGAAAAAAGTAGCAGAACTACAGAGAAACATGCAAACCATGTTGGTTATGCCTTAGATGAATGGTAGGTTATCTTTGTACAAATACAATTTCATCATGGGACTTGGCATAGTAGTCTATTCATGCATAAAGTGTTTCTATGGACAATAATCAATTATCTATGTCTATGCTATTGTGTTTCCATAAGCTTGTGTGGTTTATGCAAGGATGAAGAATATGACCATGGCAGAAGGAAACAGGTTAAACAAGTATAGGATGAAGATGGCATAGATGACTCTTATGGAAAATATTCCAATCGACAGAGCAATCCTTTTCAATCACTTTCAAATAGAAAAGCCAAGATTGCTAGTAAAGGAAATTCATTCACGAGAACAAATCAAGAGAAACTGTAGCACAATGCAAGATAGAGTTTTTTGTCAAGCTCAATGCCAAACCAATGTTGGGGAAAAACCTATAAAATAGAGGGAAAATCACATTGTTGGCAACCATTCAGAAAACATGGAAAACACTGCAGAAAGTTGATAATGAAGTCAAAATATCATGAAAAGATGCATTACTTCAAACTTTTTCAATGATTCAGCATTATATCCCTATAGCCAATATTTCCTTATACTTCTAAAATTCATCAAATAAATGTGAGAAATGGAGATATATTTCTACTTGTCAAACTTGCAAATATGTTTATGGCTGAAGCAGTAGGCTTAATACAGAACTGTCAAACAACAAAATGTGGTCCATAGGTTACATATTGCATGGAGTTTTGTTACCAGTTGGACCATATAGAGGTTAAAATCATCATCTGAAACATTAGGCTCTGTACCTAGTTTTCACGATGAACTGGCATTGTGATGGGGTCATTGTGGTGGCAACGCCATCTACTGTTGGCATTTGTGATGGGGTCGCTGTGGTGGCAATGCCATCTTCTGTCAACATTTGCAACGAGAGTTGGTGTCGCCACCATAGGGACCCCATCGTAATGCTTGTGGTAGACGTCACAATTGTGACGTTTGCCACTAGCGTGGCAACAACAGTCAGCATCATCGCCACAGTAATCCCATCGCCATGCTTGTGGTGGGCATTGCAATTGCGACATCTGCCACTAGCGTAGTGACGACAGTTAGCATCGTTGCCACAGCGACCTCGTCACCATACTTGTGTTGGACATTGCAATTGTGACATTCGCAACTCGCATGGTGACAGTAGTAGGCGTCATTGCCATAGTGACCTTGTCACCATGCTTGTGGTGGACATCGCACTTGCAACGTCTACCACAAGCATGGTGACAGCAGTTGGCGTCATCACCACAACGACCCTGTCACAATGCTCGTGGCGGGTGTCGCAATTGTGATGTCAGGCACAAGCATTGCGATGGGGTTGAATTCATAATAAAGTGGTTGCATAGTGACAGAGAGGCATCGTAATTATGACGGAGTAGGATAGACATCGTAATTTGTGACTATAAAAAATGACATCTATTATTGTCGCAATGGTGACACATTGCTGTCATAATTGCAACACATAGCCATTGCAAATCGATGCCAAATGTATTAGTGCTACCATTGATCCTGTTTGCTTCAAACTAATTGTCAATGGGAACCTTCTCAAGCTTAACAATAAACCAGTTAGTCATGAAGAGTTCCTATAGTAATTCTAATGCAATGAGGATATTTTCATTCCTATAGCCAATGAGTCTGGGTCTCCTACCCTGACTCCTGATACTTTTTGACTTCATTCAAGATATTCATAATAAATACTTTTTTTAAAGTACTTTCTTCATATCCATTCCACTTCAACTTCTCTCTCTTCCATCTTACCATTCCATCCCATCACTCTATCAATTCCAATGATCTTTTCTAGAACATCTTTCCTGCAACAGTTGTTAGGTACCTACCACATAACTTTGCATGCATTTTATTTTATTTTACTCATGCTTTGTTCGGATTTGGTATTGTTTATAATTATTCACTCTTGCATATCTTAGCTTGGTGGGACCCATGCCTTTATTTAGTTGGGGGGAGGTAAATATTAAATTTTTATTTTAAAATCAATTTCAAATCGTATGTAACTTAAAAAGTTCATTGAGATGACTAGAAATAATTGCATACTTAATATCACATGTTGGTGACTTGTCCTTCTATGATTGTGTCATTATGAAATTAAGGAAATTAAAAGTAGTTACTTAACTTTTAATGATGGTTTGCAATGTGTTTGGGTGATAGACCTATACATGAGCATAAATTATGAAATTTGATGTAAGATGGATATTGTGAGATATTGTGCATTAAACTCTACAAGTATGCCATTTTTTGAAATAACCAGGGCTAGTATCATAATATGATAAACCTTGATTCACCAAGCTCTTAAAAATCATTGTTTTCCATAATTCAGCTAGAATTAACCATGGGTGGAGGTATATAGAGGAATGAGCCCATTGATCATTGAGTTCTTTTGGGTGATGTAGTCAATTGTGAAATTTTTAGAAGGGGATGGTTGGATTATTGTCTTAGTTTGAAAGGATTTGATGAAGAGGTAGCTCTTCAATTCATGAGCACCTTAAAGAATGGCATTGTAGTGGTTAAAGGTCTGAGAATTGAGTTCTTAGAGGAGGTGGTAGCCGAGGTCACTAGGTTGCCCTAGGAAGGCAAAAATTGGGAGAAAGATTTTGACCTAAAGACAACCAGGGCACTGTTAGGATAAACCACAGACAGAAATAAAAAACTACATGCAAATATAACCAATAAAAAAAAATAATAGAACACACAGAAATTAACACAAGGCACCAAGATTTAACGTGGTTCACCCAATCCCTAGGCTACGTCCACCAAACAGCAAGTCCGATCTTATTACAATCCAGTGATTACAACCTGATTACAATTCATAATCCCTCACAGCTCAATACCGCCGCAAGAACCAATTTTGTATCACAACATTATGAAAAATACCAAACCCTAAGCCCTTTTTATACAAGTATTAAACCGCTTTAGGGTTATAACATGTCGGTCATACGTCGGCCATAATATGTCAGCTACCATGTCGGCTACCACTATTTATGAAGTATGTACAGTACTTTCCTGATCAGTCACCACAATCTAACAGGCACAATTCAATATACACCAGGACCCTCCACTGGACATTGATAAGAAACAAGGTACTTCTAGGTTATCCTTGCCAATGGAGTTTATTTAACCAACCATGTTTATCATTTGGTATGTTACATGCGAGGGACATTACAAATACTTGCATGCCCTACATTTCAAAATATTGGTTCACCTATGAAATTATTACAAATAGGTAAACCTTCCAACTGTCCTATTTAATATTGTTAAGAAGAAAGCTTCTCTAGTAAAATTAGGAAAAGATTAATCCATCTCTCGCAATTATTTCATAAAATTAATCATGGAAAGGGAATTGAATAAGCAGGCAATTGGGTCATGGGAGGAGTTCTTATAGTTAAAAGTGGTAGAGCCTAGGTTAGTCAGCCCTAGAGGCCAAGGTGTTGGATGAAGGGAAAGAACATCCACTGGTTTTTGTAAAGTTGTCCCTAGAGCTGAAAATTCTCTTGAAGTCTCTCCCTCTAGTCCTAGACCAACTAAGAAGATAATTTACAAAGTTGAACCCTCCATTTTTAAAGAAAAGAGAAGCAAAAATGTAGAAGTTGCTAGTGCGCCTGAGGCCCCATCATATACTAAGAAAAGGTCTCCCATTGAGAAAAACAAAGCTAAAAGTTTGGGATCGAAAGTAGAAGGATTAGAAAAACAACTACATGAGGAAAGTAACCTTAATAAACCTCTGCACTCTCAAGGGGAGGGAAATCTAGAAAAACCTCTTGAAGTGCCTATGGTAGAAATACCTATCAGCAAGAGGAAACAAAAGAATCCTACATGCTTGTCAATGCCACCCATGAGGCAAAGTGTGAGACTCTTCAAGAGTAGGGTTCCTGAAGCCTCTATTCCCATAGTTACTTGTGAGCTTTCTAAATATGAAAAAGAGTCCTCTTTGGAGGAAAAATTATAGCAAGCTCAAGCCAGTGAAAATGAGAGCAAAACCTCAAATCCACAATCGGAAGCTAATTGTAGTGTTGATTATGTGCTTATTGATAGTGATAAGGAATCTGGTGAGTATGAAATATTTGAAGAGTTTGAAGAAAACCTTGATATGTAAGATATTAGTGAAAAAAATTTAGAACTCCCTTTAGAGAATCATCCAAAATTTAGGCCTAAAATTGTTAAGGAAGTACTAGAAAAACTAGATCAAGAAGGGTTAGACACATTAGCTATAGCAGCCACTAAATCTAGTAGGAAATAAAATGTGGAGACAACTGTTGTAATAAGAAAAGTAGAGTGCTCCACACTACAAAGTGTCAACAAAACTCCCCATATGGTGCCTGAATGGATAGACCTCTTTAATCACAAGCCATTGCCACCACCCCATCTATCTACACCTTTGTCTATAGGAATTAATTTGTTTCAACAACTGTTATGGGAGAGAGCTCAATGGAAATTGGAGAAACAAAAATTAAACCATGTTATTGATGAGCACAGTTACCAGTTGAAACAAATTTCAGATTAGAATGAAGTCCTGAAGAGAAGAATCGAGCAAATCACAAGATTGATTCCTGAGTTAATGGAATGTAGGTCAGCATTGTCAGTATATGCTTTGGTTTTTAAAGAACAATTTGCAAATTATAAATTGACTAGAATTTTGGAAGGTCTTAATCCCTCTATCTCTATCCTACATGAGTTTTATGGTGCATTTCAATCTGTTCCCATGGCTTTGAAAAATTTACCATGTGAATTGTATCTTTACAATCTGGCAGTGCCTAATGACATTGAATAGAACCCAATCTTGTATGTAGGATATGTGAAGTTAAGAGTAGTAATGTCATGGATACAAAATGAAATAAGCAGGGAACATCAATCCGCACCCTATAGGGAGAATGAAATGACAACACCCTTGTTCATGAGACTAGAAGTTCAACATTCTAGATGAACATATCTAGATTGGATTACTATTTTGGGCAATCCTAAAAGACTTGGTAAGGTGAGTACAATTAGAGAATGAGCCTTTACAGATTGGGAACAACACTTATCTCAGAATGTTGAGAAAACAATCATTTCCTCAAGGCAATGATGGGTTAGAATGCCACATTATCTAAGATAAGAGAACCCTACTCTCCACAAAACTTGACTCTTGCTACAATTAGGATTCCTTGGTATATTGACTTGCAGAGAAATCAGTGCAAACATTAGTTACCATTAAGGTATCAGTCCTTGGTTCTCCTATAATCACTACTAGTAGAAAATGACAATGCAAAAGATCATGACATGACTACTAAAATTTGACACTGGAAGAGGCTCAAGACAAATTATGGTTACTCGATTATGTGAAGAATGAGCCAGGTGAAAGGACACCTAGTGACTAGAGAGTGCGAGCCTAGATCAGGAACTTCATGATTGTTGGGGACCAACAATAGATCAGTTGGGGGGAATGATGAGCCTCTAAAAGGCCATTATTTTGAGAACCTTTTATATTATTTTTAGAAAATTATCTTGCAAAAACATTTTATGACTCTATGGTTTAAGAAAAAGAATTTATGTTTTTATGAATATATTATCTATATGTTAAGACATGAAGATTGAAGTATAGATTGTTTAGATATTCTGTGTTTTCTTGAATTTATGGACTTATATGGTTTAATGAAGGAATATTACATGTTGATAAATATTTTCTCATCCATGCTATGTTTGGGTAGGTTCCTTCCTATAACCATAGAATTTGAAAAGAGTGATAGTTTGAACATTAAAACCTTTCCTAACATTGACAATGAAATGAATATATATGTATGTGGAAGTTGTTGTGTTCAATATTTTGTAGGTACTTGCCATGCATATTCAAAGTCAACATTTCAATGCTAAGTCAAAGCTGACCAAATTGATGAGTCACCACAAGAAGCATTTTATTATGTGATTTCTATTATGGTAGCACACAAATATAGCTTTCTCAACCTACTATATTCTTGGAGGATTTAAAATGTAGTCAATGATATTTCTATTGTAAACTTTATGATCTGTAATTGATCCTTGTTGATGGAGTGATCATAGAAGTAGGAAGTTTTTGTAGCTTTCTTTTAAATAATGCTTGTTGTAGCTTTTAAAAGGGATTTTTCCAAAAGGGGGATAGAATAGATTATTTTTTCAAATCAGCAGTGTGTAATCTTGTTTTCAGATGTAATCTCTTACTATGAATGAATAGAATACAAATTTTAAGTTTCCACCTTCTGTCTTGACTATCTTTTCTATTCACTCATCCAAAGGGGCCCACTTGGTGAGTGAACTACTTTGTTAGAATACATTTTATTTCCTTGTTTTTTTCTTTGCAAAGTAAACTTTTATTGTTCCTACAACCATTGATAACAGACTCATTGAATTGTTCTTGCAACATAGGTGCATAGATAGATTTATTGTTTGCATCATTACTCTAATCTTTAAGACAAGATGTCATTTCAATTCCTAGTGTAGTTTCCTTCAGCATTTCTTTTCTATTTTAGTCATAATGACTTAAAGAGGAATGAAAGCATATACTTTTTAGCCACCCTCTCAAGCTTATGCTCCCAGGTTGACAAAATAAAATCAAGTCAGTATGTTATTCTTAGGAAAACACATGATTATGTCTAATCATAGAGTCAATGTGAAAGGATGTCCAATCCTTTATTACTGAGGTATTTAGCTCACCGACAATTCACTTTGATAGCCATGTTAGGGAGGTGATCTCACCTAGTTCATGCTCATGACTTTAAATTCCTTAATCACGATCTTGGGTGCTCAAATTAATGTCCAAGACATTTGTGCCTTAGGACCCTATTTGATCATCATTTTAAAGGGCCTCAATGTTGACCACAAAATGTCTCTCAATATGTTTAGAGGTTTAGAGGTAATGTCACTCAACTCTTCAGTGAAGTTATTCTTCAACATCCTTGGCTTCCATTGTTGGGCCAATCTATGTAGCCTTTATAGCCAACCATTTGTTATAAGTTGGGGAATGCACTTCATGTTTAGCATGGAAGTGATGCATCTACATATGCAATATTATCACCTTGAAAAATTATATTTGATCTTGCTAGCTAGGAACAACTGATTGTTCAAATTACTTTCACTTGAAACTTTATTTCTCCATCTTCAACTAACCTAAATCCTTGCTTCTCCCATCTATATTGTTTCTCTATTGTTATATTTTGTAAAATAGATTTTCAATTTCTTTCTCCATGTTTTTATGATGCGTAAAAAATCCCATATCATCTTAGGATAACACTAAGGAAAGTGGTTGCAAATATATGAATAAAAAACTCAAAAAGGAGTTCAATTAAATAAAAAATATATGTT
Source organism: Cupressus sempervirens (assembly GCA_028749045.1). Taxonomy (NCBI): domain Eukaryota; kingdom Viridiplantae; phylum Streptophyta; class Pinopsida; order Cupressales; family Cupressaceae; genus Cupressus; species Cupressus sempervirens. Next base: position 710,399,170 of record CM053792.1, read on the forward strand.
TCTAATGCTATTTAATGAAATACTAAACCAGCTAATCATCAAAGTAAGATCTTGGTAAATAAAATTTCAGCAAAAAATAGAGGGAACAAAATTCAAATAAGGAGTCATATTCCTAAAAAAAAGTCATAATATGCAATATGAATTACAATGAAGAGATCAATTTATTTTATAGAAATAATTAGTCCTAAAAATATGCAAGAGCTAACTCAAACTAAATTTATAGTATAATAAAGCTAGATATGCAAGTTAGAAGTGCATGATATGAACAATGTGTAAACTAGAGCTCAACTAGACTAGAATATTATAAATTTAGGCTCGATTAAGTGAACTTAAGTTAGAGCATGAATGTAAAAACATGTTCTTGATTATGTATAAAAATATCTATGATGATATGCTTGAACATGTAGACAATTAGTTAATGCAAGATTGCAAACTCTCTAAGCGTGAAATGCATGAATAGGTCCTAACATAAAAATACCTTATTATGTACCCTTGCACAATGAAAGCCTCTCAAAGTGAAGAAAAAGGAGCAAAACCACTGCTACACCCTTACTATTGGTGTATATAGGGTTTTGAATAGTCATCTTGTGGCTATCTTAATCCTTTATTAATTTATATTATCATTATTATATTATTATTTAGGTAGGTAGGTAGGCCTAGATGTTATGTAGGGTTTTGTCTATTCAACCTAAGCATAATTAGGTATATATAGAAGGTTGTGAGTTTTATTTCAACATCATATTGTGAAGTGTGTTCTCATTGGAGATATTTGGAGGTTGCCCCCTTGAAGTTGCCTACTACTCTTAGTTATTATCAAGTATTTATATAATATTTTATATTATTTCTTCTATTGTACAAGTCATTTCATTACAAGTCATATCAGAGCATGATCTTGGCACCATAAAGGCAACAAAATTTCTCAACATGAGAGCAATTTTGGGAAGAGCATAACTTTCAAATCTTAGCAAATTTTTCAAACATTTTAAAAGGGTTTTTGAAGACCATATTAAAGAAGCTATAGTCCAAAATTCATTAGAATTGGAGAAAATTTGAGCAAATTATTGTAGAATTACTATTTCTACACAATTTTTTGAGATCTACATATCTATCACATCCTGCTGAATTGGAGTATAACTTGTATTGGGTTTTTTAATACATATTAGAGGAGCCTAAATTTAAAATCTTGGAGAAATTGAAGCAAAAATAGGCAAATTATTAATAAATTAGGAAAATTGTCTCTCAAGGCAACAAATTTGCCAATTTTTTGGAATTTTTATGAGTAAGGGTATCTTGGCCCTAGTAAGTTACGATAAAAACTAAATTTAAAAAACTATAGAATTTACATTTCATTTGTGTGATTATTTCAAAAATATTGGTTTCCATCATGACGGGGCCTCCAACAAGAGGTAAAAAGAATGCTACCAAATCGGGGAAATCCTTTGATCAGGATTGGGAAACAACAAAAGATAGTAATCCCAATGAGGAAATAAGTAAGTTCAAGGAAGAGGTTAAGAGGGACATGTGTGATCTATGAGAAGATATATCAGATATATGAAGCATGTTAAGCGCCTATATGAATGAAACAAAGGAGGAGTTCTCAAGCAATCAAAGTGAAACCTTCAAGTTGGCTAATAATGACACAAATTTTAATAATCCTATGGGATCTAGGAATTCTTTTCCAAAGGTGGATATGCACAAATTTGATGGCAATATTCTCTAACATGGATAAATCAAATGGAATTTTTTTTTGAGGTACATCAAACCGCACATGGACAAAAGCTCACGATGGCTTCCTTATATCTATAACTAGATCAATTTGTTTGATATCATTGGCTTTGTAATCATAGGAGGAAAAAGGATATCATTGTATCATGGTCAATTTTTATAGAAGAACTCCAAGCATAATATAGCAATAGTGTGATAGACAACTTCTTTAGAACAACTTGCTAAGCGTCAACAAATAGGATTAGTTAAGGATTATATTCAAAAATCTATCCTTAAGAGTGGATACAATTACAGAGAAGAACTTGAATGATTTATTATTGGGTGGTCTCAAAGATCACATTCAACATGAGGTGCACATGTTTAGTCCTAGCTCAGTAAATGAGTCTTTTATATTGGCACGTAGGGTAGAGGAAAAATTCTTGATTCCTAGAAATCAAGAGGCTAATGTGACAAGAGAAAAAGTATAGTCAACACCTTCTCTTCCTCAACCTATTTGATTGACTCCACAACAAATTGAGGAGAAAAGAGAAAAAGGTTTGTGTTTCAGTTGTGATAGCAAATATAGTCGAGGACATAAATGTAGTGAAAAGAAATTGTTCTATATTGAAGGTCCAAGTGAGGAAGAAGAGGATGGACCCATATTAGAGGAGGATAGGGACTTAGGTGAGGAATCACATGATTCTCAACCGATCATTTCTTGTCATGCACATTTAGGTTTCAATGCACCACAAACTCTCAAGGTAGTGAGTTTCTTAAAGAAGCAAAAAGTAACAATGTTGATCGACTTAGGTAGTACTCATAATTTCATCAACAAAAAGTTGGTAACTCTTTTAAATTGTTTTATATATCCAGCCCCATATTTTTAGGCTTTGATTATAGATGGAGGTATAATTAGTTCTTCAGGGAAGTGTAGCATCAAATTATCCATGGCAGATTATCAACTTGGTGCCCCAATGTATGCGATATCCATGGGTGTGACAGATATTGTTTTGGGAGTACAATTATGGCTTACTACATTGGGAATAATTGAGATAAAATTCCAAGAACTATTCATGAGATTCTAATCAAAAGGAAAGGTGGTGGAGCTAAGGGGGTTGAAGGAAAAATCCCCACAGATGGTAAGCTCTCATCAAATGCAAAAGTTTCTTAAGAAAGGAGTAGATGGATTTGTGGCCTAGCTATGTTCATTAGAAGTCTCTCATTCTAATGCTCTTACTCATCCACATTTATAAACAATAATTGATCATCACTCAATAATTCTTGGAGATATACCTAAATGACTTCCTCCTAAGAGGGATCATGCCCATGCCATACAACTAATTCTAGAGAGCTAGCCACCAAACACCAGACATTATAGGTACCCACACATACAAAAAAGTGAGATAAAATAAATTGTTGAGGAAATGCTAGAAGTAGGAATTATGAGGCATAGCCAAAGTGCTTACTCCTCACCTGTGGTGATGGTGCATAAGAATGATGAAACTTGGTGCATGTGTCCAAATTATAGAGTGCTCAACAAGTACACCATTAAAAATAAGTTTCCTATTTTGGTCATTGATGATTTGCTAAATGAATTAAATGGGGCTATGTATTTTACCAAGTTAGATATTAGATCAAGTTATCACCAAATTTGGATTAAGGAGGAAGATATCTGTAAGATAACATTTCGAACTCATGACTTGGGTCATTATGAATTTTCAGTGATGCCATTTGGTCTTACCAATGCACCATCTACATTCCAAAGTTTGATGAACTCCATTTTTAAGAAGTTCTTGAGAAAGTTTGTGTTAGTGTTTTTTGATGATATATTGATTTATAGTAAGACTTGGGAAGAACATTTTCATCATGTAGATCAAGCATTACAATTACTTGAAGATCATCAACTCTATGCTAAGCCATCCAAGTGTGCTTTTGGTCTTAAGGAGGTGGAGTAATTGGGACACATAGTTTCACATGAAGGAGTAAAGGTGGACCCTAACAAATTTAAGGCTATCATGCAATGGCCTATTCCAAAAACCATTAAGAAGCTAAGGAGTTTCTTGGGATTAATAGGGTACTATAGAAGATTTGTGAAGAATTATGGTCATATAACAGAACCCTTCACCACTCTATTGAAGAAGGATACTTTTTACTGGAATGAACATGTTAATGTAGCATTTGAGCAATTGAAGAAGGCTATGTGTACAAATCCAGTGCTTGCCACTCCAAACTTCACCAAGGAATTCATTGTGGAATGTGATGCCTCTATAAATGGGATAGGTGCAATTCTCATGCAAGAAGGCTGATCAATTACTTTTGAGAGTCATTAATTAAAAGGTAAAAGTCAACTCAAACCTATTTATGAGAAGGAAATGCTAGCAATCCTTCATGCAGTTAAACAATGGAGGCTTTATTTAATGGGCTGACACTTCAAAGTTAAGCAGATCATGATAGCCTAAATATTTTTCAGAACAAAGACTATCTTTGGAAGAGCCAAAAAAATGGGTCACTAAGATGCTAGGATATGACTTTAAAATTGTATACAAGAAAGAGAAGGAAAATATTGTGGCCGATGAACTTTCTAGGAAGGATGGAAAAGATGAAGCCTTATTATGTGCTCTTTCAATATTGCAAGAAAATTGGGTGATAGAAGCCAAAGCAGAGTGGAAAAATGATGTTACAACAAATGATTTCATCCAGCAACTGAAAAGTAATCCTAGTAGTTCTGATAAGTTTTGTTTAAAGGGGGATATTCTTTGGTATAAAGAGCAATTGTATCTCTACAAGAATTCCAGTCTTAAGCACAAGATTCTCATAGAGTTATATGAGTCCCCAGTTGGTGGTCATTCAAGATTTTTGAAGACATATCATCGTGTCAAGCAAGATTTTTTTTGGGAAGGGCTAAAAGACGATGTTCAAAAATTTTTGGCTGAATATTTGGTTTGCCAAAGAAATAAGGGGGAAACAATTAAGACACCAGGTCTCTTGTAGCCTTTATCTATTCCTAGCTAGCGTTGGGAAGAGATATATCACAGGGCTTCCCAAATATAAAGGTCATATTGTCATTATGGTCGTAGTTGTCTGCCTCACTAAATATGCACATTTCATTGCATTATCACATCCTTTTACAGCAAGTATAGTGGCAAAAATTTTCTTGGAGAATATCCAAAAACTATATGGTACACCAAAGGTTATTGTTAGTGATCATGATCCTATCTTTACTAGTCACTTTTGGAAAGATTTATTCTCATGTTTGGGTACTCAATTGGCTCATAGTTCTTCATACCATCCTTAATCAGATGGGAAAACTGAGGTTGTTAATACATGTTTGGAAGGATATCTACATTGTTTCACTTTAGAGAAACAATCTCAATGGGTAGATTGTCTACCTCTTGCAGAATGATGGTACAATACTTCTTTTCATAGCTCATAAAAAATGTCTCCATTTTTGGCACTTTATGGATATCATCCTTCTTCCATCACATCTTCATTAAAGGTGTCGCTAAGAGTTTAGGCAATAGAGGACCACTTTCTTCATCAACAATAGGTACTTTCAGGACCTAAGGAGAATTTAGCTATGGCATAAAATCAAATGAAACAACAGGCAAACCAACATTGTAGTGAAATTTTTTTTGAAGTTGAGAATTGGGTCTTCTTAAGATTGTGGCCTTATAAACAAATCTCAATGAAGCAACAAAAAAAAGAATAATTAGCTCTGTCCATGATATTATGGACCATACCAAATTATGCAAAAGATTGGTAGTGTATCCTACAAGCTAGAGTTGCCACCAACAACAAAGATACATCTAGTTTTTCATATTTCTTGTTTGAAGAAGGTAATTGGGTAGAAAATTCCCACTCAAATAGTACTACCAAAGCTTGATGAAGAAGGAAGAATAATTTTGGAACCAGATTGCATTCTTTAGACATGCACGAAGAAGCTGAGGAATAAAACCTTCACCTAGTATCTCATCCAATGGAAGAATTTACTAGTTGAAGAGGCCACATGGGAGGATGAGGAGTTCATTCAAAAGAACCCACACTTGGTTAGCATTGAGGACAATGCTTATTTTAAGAGAGGGGGCATGCTACGCCCTTAATATTGGTGAATACATGGTTATGAATAGTCAACTTGTGGCTATCATAATCCTTAATTAATTCATGTTATCATTATTATATATGGGTGATCCCACAATAACGGGTTCCACTTTTTGACCAATTTTGACACTAAAATCAATATTTTTGCAACAAACGTCACGTTCAAGTGACTATATCTCCAAAAATATAAATAATTTCAAGATGACATAAACTAGTGATTTTGAGTACTTTGTTCCTCCTTTGTAACCATATTTTTTAATCTAAAAAAAATAAATATTTATGTCAATTTTTTTTATCTCCTCCAAAAAGTGGTACATAATAAAATTCAATATTTTAAAAAGTGATAGTCCGTTTGACACACATAACTTTTTTTCTAGAAATGATAATGAAGTAATTCTTTCGACGTTGGATTTGTAACATCAATATCCAGTGTCTGCATTTGATTTGATTTTTTTTTGTTGAATATTGTATAGTTTATGAAGTTTTGAAGTGACATGAACCGTAATTCAGACATACTTTTCGTTTGACACAGATAATTTGAACTCAATTTATCATAAACCATTTTTTTTTTTTTTGAATAGAAAGGTATCTCAATAAGCCAATGCCTCCATATTTTTCAAAAAAAATTTGAGCTAATTTTCTATTTTTCTCGAGGTGTCAAAGTCGGTTGATGTTCAATCGGTAATGAACCTATAATGAGTTAAACTCATATTTGAAAGTCTTAATGATTAAATTATGTAATAAAATTATAGTCATTGGAAAGCTTGCTCCGAGCAGCACATTTTGAAATTTTTTATTTTACAGTAGGAGATCATTCTTCTACAATTATGGCAGTCAAAAGAGAAAAAAAAAAGAAAAAAAAAAAAAAAAAGGTTAAATTTTTTGAGATTTTGCATGTTCGTGCGAACATGGCGTTCGCGTGAACGTATGTTCGCGCGAACATGCAAATCATGTTTGCGCGAACATATATATCACATATGTTCACGCGAACATACAAAATATGTTCACACAAACATAATTTAAAAAAAAGTTCATGCGAACACAATAAGTGTGTTCGCGCGAACATATGGTAAACTCAATTTCTCATTTTGCAATTTTTTCCGTTTTAGTTCGTCCCACTAAAGTGGAACCCATTATTGTGGGTTCACCCATTATTATTTAGGTAGGTAGGTTGGCCTAGATGTTATGTAGGGTTGTGCCTATTCAACCTAAGAATAATTAGGAATATATAGAAGGTTGTGAGCCTTATTTCAACATCATATTGTGAAGTGTGTTATCATTGGAGATATTTGGAGGTTTCCCCCTTGAAGTGGCCTATTATTATTAGTTATTATCAATTATTTATATAATATTTTTTATTATTTCTTCTATTGTGCAAGTTATTTCATTAAAACCACATGGTCAAAAAACCCTCTCTAAAAGTGAGAGATATAACTACATGAAATATAAAATAAAGGGAGGCCTCAAGAGGACCCCTCAAAGACAAATTCCTTATTGAAATAATCAAATGCAACTAAAGATAGCATGGAGATGCCAAAGGCTTTACAAAGTTTCTTACAACTTGTTCCTCTATCAATGTGTACTCCAAGTGGAGAATATCATCTTGAATCAATTGTTAAATATAGTGAACATACAAATTTCAATACACTTAATCCTCTGATGCTCCACAAGACTGCATAAAATGTGAATTTTTGCACTCAAATTATCACAATAAAGAATAATGAGACCATTAGGAGGAAAGAGAAACTCTATCATTAACTAATTAAGCCATAAAACCTTTTGACTATTAAGAATTGTTTATTTGTACTTAGGCTTTGTAGATGATAATGCAATTAGAGATTAGTTATTGCAAAGAAACACAATAAGACCTAAACCAAGATTAATAAATAAAACAAAGCTAGAAGTAGACTTCTAATCATCAGAATCACAAACACAATCGAAACCTTAGAAGCCAATGATGCAAGAGTTGCTTGATGAATAGTATGCACCTTAAATGCATTTGATAGTCTACCATTGACTCATGGATCATGAGAAAAGTGAGCATGTAAAGGTCAACCATAAAAGAAATATTAGGACAAGTATGTGTTAGGTATAAAATATTGCCAAATGAAATATCAACTAATAAAGAAGTGCTATTGATATTGAAAACAATACCTAGTTGAAAGAGTGTGGCAGTAGGCTTGGAATCCATATGATGTTATTGTACAATAAGTAAAATGATGTGGAGGCCAATGTTATGGAATATGTATGTAGCTAGATCATTTTTGGTAAAGTTGATTGTTCATTTTATTGTAGCTAATTTGATGATAGTTCTATAGGAATTTGTAATCAACCCAAGTAATTAGCAACTAGACCAATTTAACTAGGTTATGGCTTGTTTCTTAGTAAAAATATCTGCTATGATATGCTTTTGTAAAATTTCTTGTGAACTCTATCCATTTTTTGTGGTCTATATTATTTGTGTAGGATCTTGAGGTAAGACACCTAGCATGGGTTGAGTGAGTTTTATTGTTTTATTATTTGGATTCTAGAATATGTATGCAGTTGGATCATTTTTTTGTTGTTAGATAATATGTAATAAACATCTTAAAAGAGATCTCTCTAACTATATAAACAAATACATGTTTAGAAGGAAATATAAAGATATACATGTTTACAAGAAAAAGAAAAAAAACATTTACATACATACCTCTTCTTGCCCCTTGAAGAAAATCCCAGAGCAATGACACACAGATCACAAGGACATGGTACAATAATGAAATCACAAAGCAAGGGCATGACACGACAATGAAATCATAGAGCAAGGGCACAACAATGAAATGTAGAGATCATGAAGGCATAAAAACCAAATGCACGGATCACAAGGGCATAATAATGTTCACAGCTCTCCACCTTCATTTCAACATTGGCCAGAGTTTCTAAAAACATTCATTAGTGTTATTGCAACTTCACCACAATCCCTACAAATATTTGAGTATTCAAAATTTCAACATTGGCTAGAGTTTCTAAAAATATTCATTAGTGTTACAACTCACTAAAGAAGAGCATCATTTCATAGACCTGGTGAAAGGGGAATTTGTAATCAACCCAGCTAATCAACAACTAGACCAATTTAACTGGGTTATAGCTTGTTTCTTTCTAAAAATATCTGTTATGATATAATTTTGTAAAATTTCTTGTGAACTCTGCCCATTTTTCATGGTCTGCATTATTTTTGTGCAGGATCTTGAGGTAAGTCACTTAGCATAGGTTGAGTGAGTTGTATTGTTTTATTATTTGGATTCTAGAATATGTGCCTAATCTGATGACAGTTCTACAAGAATTTGTAATCAACTTAGCTAATTAGCAACTAGACCAATTCAACTAGGTTATGCCTTGTTTCTTTCTAAAAATATCTGCTATGATATGTTTTTGTAAAATTTCTTGTGAACTCTACCCATTTTTTCGTGGTCTGCATTATTTTTGTGCAGAATCTTGAGGTAAGTCAGTTAGCATGGGTTGGGTGATTTTTATTGTTTTATTATTTGGGTTTTGGAATATGTACCTAATCTGATGACAATTCTATAGGAATTTGTAATCAATCTAGCTAATCAACAAGTAGACCAATTTAACTAGGTTATGGCTTGTTTCTTTCTTAAAAAATCTGCTATGATATGTTTTTGTAAAATTTCTTGCGAACTCTACCCATTTTTTGTGGTCTGCATTATTTTTTTGTAGGAACTTGAGGTAAGTCACTTAGCACAGGTTGAGTGAGTTTTATTGCTTTATTATTTGGATTTTGGAATATGTATGTAGCTGGATCATTTTTTCTATTGTGAGATATATGAAATAAGAACCTTAAAAGAGATATCTCTAACTATATAAACAGATAAATGTTTAGAAGAAAATATAAATACATACATGTTTACAAGGAAAACAAAAAAAAAACCATTTACATACCTACCTCTTGTTGCCCCTTGAAGAAAATGATAGAGCAAGGGCACGTAGATCACAACGACACAACACAACAATGAAATTGTAGAGCAAGGGCATGACACGACAATGAAAATGTAGAGCAAGGGCATGAAATGAAAATGAAATCATAGAGAAAGGGCACATAAACAAAATGCAGATATCATGAGGGCACATCAACCAAATGCATTGATCACAAGGGCACAACAATGTTCACAACTCTCCACCCTCATTCGGAGCTCTCCACCTCTTTTGCACGCAGCTCTCCACAATCAAAGCAAATGTAAAATGATTTATGTTGTGCTTTCTTTCTTTTTTGTTTATGAAAGTCAGTATTGTGATGGTGTAGGGGAGAATTGCAAAAAGGAAAAAAAAAAACATGAAAATCTACACGAATTACACCACCATCACAAATTGTCATCGCAATTTGACCCAAATGTTGTAGTGAGTATAAGGTGTCATCTTATGCCTCTTAATTTCATGATCTTCACAAAATTATTCAAAATCTTCATTACAAAACTCACCATTGTTATCTATCCTTAAAAATTTAATCTTTCTCCTGGTCTTGTATTCAACAAGATTTTTAAATTCCTTAAAATGATTAAACACTTCTAATTTATTCTTCAAAAAATAAATGAATGTTCTTCTCAAATAATCATTAATAAATGATACATAATATATTGAATTAGATAGAGAAGGAACATCCATAGGACAAAATACATCAAAGTGAATATAGTCCAACAAACCAAAAGATTTTTAGAACTAGAATAAAACTAAACACGATTTTACTTTCCATACATGCAATGTTCACAGAAACCAAATTCAAGGTTACAATCAACCAACCCCTCAACCAGGTTTTTAATTTTCAAGATTTTCAAACCTTTCTTGCCAATATGGCTAAACCTATAATAGTCCAAAGTATTGTTTTATCTATAAGAAGTTTAACTTCCATCACATTTACACCATGTGTTTTCATATTAATTTTATCAAACTTGATAGAGACACTATTACAACATTCAAGATTGACATCTAACATATACAATGTTCCAATGCATTCACCATGAGATAAAACAATAGAACCCCTAGTTATCTTGCAACCACCATGGACAAACATTACCTAAGCTCCGATATCATTTAGCTTGCTAATAGAAAGTAAGTTTTTAGCCAGACCAGGTATGTGAAGTACTCCATTAATTCCCTTTACTCTGTCGTTAGGGAACTAGATTCTGACTCTTCCTCTTCCAATGATCTCTAGTTTGGAATCGCTTGCCAAGAGTTCCTTTCCATCATTGTACAGTTCATATTTTGAGAACCACTCTTTGTGAGACATTGTGTGGATTCATGATGCTCTTGAATCCACCAACCATACATCGTTAGATGCAGTCACTGCCAAGGCTACTACAAAGACGTCAACATCACTTTGAGAAGATTCAATGTCAGAAGTATATTTATTCTTCTTCTTTTTCTCCTCCTTGCAATCCTTTCAAATATGACCTTTATGCCCACAGTTCAAACACTTCACCTTGGACTTCCTTCCAGGAGTGGAACATCGCTCCTTAGACTTTGGCTTCATGTCCTTCTTACTCTTGTCCTTGGACCTTCCTCATACAACGAGAGCTTCTTTGGTTGCCTCGAATTACTTCCTTCACATCTCCTCCAATAGAACTGTATCAACTATTTTGTCCATTTTCAACTATTTTGCCTCGAATTACTTCCGATGGTCATTACCAAGTGATCCCACAAGTTAGGCAATGAGCACAACAACAACATACAATGTTCTTCTTCATCAATGGACACATCAATAGATGTCAACTGCGCAATCACCATGTTAAATGACTTTAGGTGATCCGCCACAACTGTTCTTTCAACCATCTTCAAGGAGTACAATTTCTTTCTCAAGAAAATTTCATTAACCAAGGATTTTCCTTGATAAATATCTCCCAATTTCTTCCAAGGAATGGCCAATTTTCTCTTCACGAACATTCAATAAACTAAATCTGCAAGGCTCAGTCTTATCAGTCCTTTGGCCTTTTGATCTGCAAGTTCCCAATCTTTCTACTTCACACCTGAAGGCTTAATGCTAGACACAACGGTCCACAAGTCTCAATCAACTAGCATATCCTTGACTTCAAGTTTCCACAACTCAAAACTTGTGCCATTAAACTTTTCAATGTCCACTCTTCCTAACGTACCGACCAACTCTATTTAGAGACAATTTTTTTTGTGAATTCTCACTGAAACAAAACTAGCACAAAAAACCAAACTCCACTCAACTAGGATAACACAACTGGCTAGGCTCTAATACCACTTTTTAAGAAAGCAATGATGTAGAAATACTTTCCGAATGTCAATTAAGAGGAAAATATGCAAGAACAAAATTGCAGAGATGTGCAGGTAAATAAAATATCAGAAACAAGACAAAGAAAACACTTGATTTAACATGGGAAATCCTTCCGAGAAAAAAACCCAACAACCAAAAACCCCCTTAAGCAACTTTGTATTACTGTAAACCATTTTTACATACATCGACTCTGGATTTTTTTCACATGAGGCTCAGATTGACCTATTTTAATCCACCTGGTTTTAATCACATTTATATTTAAAGAATTCTTGCACCATTAATTCATGGTACAATTCATTTCAGAATTGGGTACAGAAATTGTTACAAGCAAAACGGTCTAACAATCCAACCGTCGATCACTGGCTGAGAGCATCACTGCATGACGAACACTCCCTTCAGCCTCCTGTGAGTTCCTCCAACGTCAGGACACTCCCTTCAGCATTGAGAATGAGTCACTTTCTTCAGTATCGAGTACCCGTAGTATGACTGTATACCAAACCAATTCCTCCTCCACCGTACCCGCACTATGACTATGGGAGACTTCTTACACCGTACGATGAAGTTGTTCTTTGTGCACTCAAGTTCTTGAACGGTAGTCTCCAATTGTCATACTGTCCACCACACACACACCTTGTCTCCTCACCACGCGTGATATTGGCTCTGTCGTATGGTGGTCTTGTTGTACGTTGAGACAAATCCACCGATGATGGACTCTCACTTCGTCACTTCCTAACAACAATTATTCGTTTTCTCTCTACTTGGATGGACTCATCCTACCTGACTGTTATATCACAATTTTGTAATAATGAAACTCATCTCATCAAGTGAACCCAAATGCAGAAGTAGGAACCAAGCTCTTCTCCACTTTTGTAGATATATTTGGAGCTGTAAGCAGTCATATTTGAAGATATTATGAGGAACTACTTATTTTACTTTGATGTTCTAAATTAACTCAAACATTTTTAAAGATTCATTTTATTCTGTGCTTCATTCATTGTTTCTGCTTGTTTTTAATGAGCAGAATAGATGTGGTAAATAGTTTCAGCAAATCAGAATGATGATTCTTAGAAGGCAACAAATGATGTCACAAAGAATGATAGTGGTGAGTATACAATAGTTCCCATTGTGTTTATATACAAGACCGTTCATCTTAAGAAATCGAAGCTTGGGTAAGTATGGTAGTGGACATGCTGTATATGATGATAATCAGTAGCAGAAACCCAACAAAGAGAGCTAGTGTAGAATTCGTACACTAACAATTGAGATTAGCTGTATAACTTGGAAAAAATAAGAGCATCACGTGTTCCTCAAAGATAAGGTTAAACTCTCACACTTGCTTTCGTTTCCCTATCTTTTTCAGCAGTTTTTTGTCTTAAGCTGACAACCATCTTTTTAAAGCTATGTCTAATTAACTGTATATAAACTTTAGTTATGATCACCAGCACCCTCCTCCAGATTTGGGGTATAGAAATCAAGCCTTAATAAATTGATCTTTTCATAAAAAGGTAAACCTGCTTTAACACTTGCTTAATGTATGCAGTCTCTTCTTTTTTCAAAATGAAGTAGAAAAACCTATTTCCTCTGTTTCTCATATTTGAATTTATTATCCTGCTACAATCTGTGATTCAAGAATTAAATGAATTAGTCAATCAATATGCTGCACAATTTCATGTCTTCAGAGAGAAAATTGATATGTTACATGCCTAAATCTTAGAAATTGATATGTTACATGTTTAAATCTTAAAGTTTATGAAATCATAGAAGAAGAAGCATGATGGGTCATTTTCCGAAATCCATGACTGTATGGATAACAAAAAAATTGTCTTACGCCTGAAATAATTTGATTCAATCAATTATAAAGCTTTCCTAATTTTGGTTTTATACCCTATTTCAAATGTTAAATAGGGTAATCACTGAAATCTGTTCAAGTTAAATGATATTACGTCCTTATCCAATCACTTTTGAACTCCAATTTTAAATTAACATTCCTACAAAGGGAGCAGTCTCAAACTAACCATAACATTGAACTTATGCTATAAAAAAATCTTCTGAAGGAATTATTATATATATTTGTTTAAATTCTATTTATAATTTTAAATATACATCACTTTGTTAGTTATCTTTTTCATTTAACAAAATCTTATGATATTATCCAGAATTCAGAACAGTTCCGGGGAGGCTGCACTCAATATATCTTGGTTTTGCATCATGATAATGGATGCGTTGATTGTATGATTTTTTACGAAGAAAAAGAAAAGAAAATATGATATATGTCAAATGAACTAAGAATAAGTTAAAATAAAATGAGATTATATTCAGTATTACTTGAAGCCAGCTATATACTTATGTTTGTCTTAGCCGCTATTGATTTCTACCAATACTTTCCCTGATTGGCTGACTGAAAATTAAATACGAATGCTCTTCAAATTGTATGTTCCTAAAAACACACTATCCCCTCTTTTTTTAAACAGATGATAAATGCAATAATAATGAAAACAGAGAAATGACTGTAAAGGACAATGATACAAAAGTCACTTACTCTCCTTCAATACCTCTTAGACAACAAGATTAGTTATTTAAACATTTCTGCAAGGCACACATTTCTGCTTTATTTCAGATAGAGATTTCTGCATTGCAGCATACAAAGAATATTAAGAATGCTCTGACTTTTGAATTCTGAACTGTATTTATTACACAAATACTTGTGACAGCTTGCACACAATGCAATTAAAATCTTCTGTTAACCTTTCGAGACCCCAGTCAAGTTAGGGAAAACTGCACATAACATTTGTGACTCACTGTTGATAAATGATTACATACTGTTTTGCATAGCACAATGGCTATCTAAATAAACTAAGTGAAAGCTAGGATTGCCTGCTAGAAGGCCAGAGAAAGTGCTAGATCTCTTTAATGCAATTATAGTGGAAGTATCAGTTGTCTAAAAAATTGTGCATTTAACCTTTAGAGCATAGAATTGGGTGTACATAATCCCAAAGCTAGGACACCATGACGATATACAGAAATTTCAATAATGTGAAATCATCTTGTGTTAAGAGTAACTGTAAATACTAATGCAGTGTTTTCTACTTTGATGATAACTTATACTACTTGCAAAAATGAACTCAAAATCTGAATGACATACAAATTCTAAGATATGTGAGATGTTGACAAGAAACTAGAAAGGAAGGTTGGTTGCAAGGGTGCTGTAATATAGGCATTCAGCTTACCCTAAAATAAACATATGCCTTTATAAAAGAACATGAACTATAATAGAATGCAATAAGGAATGGAATATAATTAATCAAGAACACAGTTGATGCAATGTAAATGTTATAACAGTAGCATCATACTTATCTTTTTTATTGTAATAGGAAAACTAGCGGTGAGTTAAAATTACTGAAAATAGGAAATAATTATCTCAACATAGAACCAAACTCAGTCAATCACAAAATGGTAGGGCAATGAGAAATTTCTTCGATCTTCGCCCAATTCACAAACTATAAGACCTTTATCAGTAACTCTTTCTATCACAATCTTGTTATTAAACAAATACAAATACCAATTTTGCATACTGAAAGCAGAATTCGTCATTCTACCTGAGGGCGGCTGCCATTGACATCCATGACTGCCATCCACATTGCATCAATCCACCAACGGAAGATTCCTCCCTCCCAGGTTTCAAATGTTTTAGCTCTCTCAGAAAAGGAATCTAGAATCTTGCTCTGATCACCAAGCGGAAGGGTTGCTAATATTTTAATCACTCCTCCTCTAAATCTCTCGCTCCAGTAACAATCAAAACGTTCAGGCGCGCCGTGTAACCAGGCAAACCTACAGATAAGACATGCAATGACTGGCAACCACTTTATGAGAAAAGAAACACGTGCGAGTTTGGAAATTATTATTTCTCCATTTGCTACAGCGTCCAAAAATCTACAAACCAAGATTTCTAGCACATGCCTGGTATATGACTTATCTGAAACCGTATAGAACGGTCTAAATCTCGAGTCTAATCGGGGCTCTGATAATATGTCAGCGATGCGTTCATCTTCAACAAAAATTGTGAAAGCAGCTTCAAAAATACCACTTTTACAGAGCTTAACCAAGTCCAACAACCACAAGAGAGATTCACAAGCAGAATCTCTTTTATCGGTAGATGATCCACATTTGATAGCCTCAATTATCTTCTTAAATTCATTTAAAATGACATCTCTACATATTTTTTGAATAGCCGGATGTGTATCTTCCTTAAAATATTCAACTGTCTGTTTCTTCACTATTTCCTGCATATGAAGCAGAGGCACGCCGTTCGAAACAAAGGGCTTGTTAAGAATTTTAGAAAGCATTTCGGTCTGGGTTTTTCTTAAAAGTTCTAATTTTTCTTCAAAAAGGTATTTAGATATATTAAGTCTTTCAGCTAAATCAGCGGAAAGACTTAAATCAGCGGAAATATTTAGCTGCAAAGATGATAGAAGAGTTCGAATTCTCAGCTCTTGTTCAGGAGTCCAAAAAGTTGCTTCAAAATATTCCATGCAAGCTCGAATTCCCTCCTCAAACAGCAATTCAGAAGCAACTGGTAAAATGCGTAGGGCATCATCTACATTTAAAAAAGATAAATGTCTTTTCCAATAAGATGAATACATAAGCCGAATGCAGTCGATGTAATTCTGGGGAGAGCCATCCAGAGGAAGCTTTAAAATGATTTCAGAAACTAGGGAACTTTCTATAGACCAGCGTTTAGAAAGTCTGGCTTCGAAATAACTTGATTTCTTCAAAACATGAGAATGCAGATAAATGGGATTACCTTCGTATGCATCGCCCCCAAAACAGATTATCTGCAATTTCACATCACCATTGCTCTGATCGCCAAATTTGAAAAATGAGGAATCCATGGCAAATTTGTGGTTTCCGAAATTTTGAGATGTCGCATGAAAATTGAAAGCCCTTCTTTTTTTAAAGGATTATTCAATGTAACGGATGTTTTAATTGTAAATTCCCGCGACGAGTCCGCTTCTCTGATCAGGTATTCGTGGGTTATATAATGTAATTGCATTTTTTCGTTTTGTTTTTATGGGACTCCTGGTTCGTGTAGAAGGGATGGTTTGTCAAATTAGGTTTAGCTGTGGGGTTTAGGGCATAGCTAGGGTTACGGTTAGGTTGGAGTAAAGGTTATCGTTATGATTACCCTTATTAATAAGGATATAGTTTAGTGTTAAATTTAATTTTCAGAACATTAAAATTAATACTAACAAATCTTATTTTAGTCCTAATCTTATTAGCATGCTAATATTGATTTATAATTTTTATATATAAATATTATTCTGCTAAATTTTTAATATTATAGTATAATATATTATATGAAGAATTTTAGTCAAAGTTGTGTATAGTTGTGTTAGGATTTACATAATGGTTGTGATTAGAGTTGGGGATAGGATTATTGCTATTGTCTATGGGACAGTTGGAATTTAGGGTCCGTTTGACAAGCATAATAGGATTACAAGAATAGGATTACAAGAATAGGAATACTTATTCCGGGTTCGGTAATCTAGGAATAGAAAATTGGAATAGGTATTCCTCTTCTCTATTTGGTTCACCCAGAATTTGATAGAGAATATGTATAATCTCTATTTGGTTGCTTAGTCTTCATTGGTCGCCCTTGATTGGTTCTCTATGCTCTGCTGCTTGTTGATATTCCCACAGCCTGTTTAGGACTAATTGTGATCATCTGAGTTTGAAACAAGCATGAAATTTTGCTTGTTATTCACTGAATTTGAGGGGCTATGATTGCTCATGAATGAGACCTCTGGAGAGGAGCTTGGTCACCCATATCGATAGTACTTGATCAACCACTTTGGCACAAGAGACAAACCTTTTAAAATGAAAAATGGGTGCCAAACACAAGGATTTTATTTCCTGTAGTGGAAATCTCAACACCCAAAACATAAATAACTAGACAATATGAGAGCATCAGATTTTATACCAAAATGACCGAAAGCTCACTTGTCCCTAGAAGAACATCAACATTTCCAAACTCGATAATGGCCAGAAAAAAGCTCTTTATTCGTTTTGAGGAACTCCCCATGCTAGAAATAGTAGATGGGGAGCCCAACGATGAAAGCAAACATATTTTTCCTGTAAATCTCGAAAACCCTACAATTTTTAGCGCCGAAAATTGGTGGACGCAACAGAAATATGCAATATGAAAAAGTAAAGTTTGAAATAAGAATATTTATTCCTATTCCACCTATTTTGGTGGAATACGATAAACCCTTTTATGGGGGAAAAATGGAATACATAACCCTATTCCTAATACCCATTTGATACACCAAACATAGGATTAAATATTTTTGGAATTTATTAATGCCAATTCCACCCCTATTCTGCTTGCCAGATGGGCCCTTAGGGTTAGAGCTAGTGTAGAGAACACTAAACCTATTTTTTAGCATTACAATCTTGCTAAACCTAATTCTAATTGAATTCCAATATCTCTATTCAATTACAACTCCAAGTAAATCTAATGTAAT
This sequence comes from Cupressus sempervirens, assembly GCA_028749045.1. Lineage (NCBI taxonomy): Eukaryota > Viridiplantae > Streptophyta > Pinopsida > Cupressales > Cupressaceae > Cupressus > Cupressus sempervirens. The sequence goes on from CM053792.1 coordinate 710,417,785, forward strand.
CCTAATTTAATCTGAATTAAACTATAGTTGAATCCTTATTAAACCCCAACTCTTATTAATTTAAATATATAGTTATGAAGAGGGTTAGGATATGAGTTAGTGTTAGGAGCATGACTAATGTTAGGGTAAGGTTTTAAAGTTAGAGATAGTGCTTAGAATAATAAACCTTACATTAATATAACATTAATGATGTTTCTAGCCCTTGTTGGATCTTAACCCTACCATTAAATATATTTTAGACCTAGAATTAACCCTATAATATAGGAACGTCTTTGGTTTTAAGCAATCTTGCATCAAAAAATATTTTGCATTCAATTTGCTCATTTTCCAATCTGTCGATCATTTCAAAAATCCTTTGTACTTGTGATGTTTAAAGTATGATCTAAACCTAGTTTAGTTCTTACTCCTAGGTTAAGAACTCTTTTGGTTCTTTGTTTGTCAAGTAATGATTCAATAAGTAGGAGATATTTTCCACAGCGAGTCAAATTGTGATATTGCTATCAAGATTTAACTATGTAGTTTTTGAGTCAAACCCATTGGCCCATATATCATGATTTTTGAATCACACATGAATCCATCTCTCATGAGAATAAATGGAACACTTAGCACTCATTGGATCTAGGTGATGCTCACAAAGGTGAAACATTGGGACCTTCTAGGAGGTCACCCATCCCAATACTACTCCACCTTGAGCACATTTAAATGGGGTTGCAAGCAGAGTGAGTTTAACCATGGAGGGAACTCCATAGTTAAGCATGCTCGAGTTGGAGTAGTACAGGGATGGTGTTGGTAAACAAATTTTTCCTTTCTTGTTTCTTAAGAATATGTATCTTTTAGCACCCAAATTATGAACAATATCTAGTTACAATAGTTGAAAAGCCATTCTTTGATTATTGGCTTTTCTCTGAATTGGTAGGTACAACTCCCTTATGGAATAATACACAATGGATTATGTTTTGATCCTAAAACTAACACAGGGTATGCTCTTAACCCGAGAGCAGAAGAGGCAAACTGAATTAAGCCTAAGAAGAATTTAATCTAGGCAAGGCAAACTTTCTAGTCTATGAACCAAATGATAGAACTCACACATCCTATGAATTCATACACTCAACATTCAACTAATCTAAAACAACTATTAATAGAGATGTAAATGGAATAATAATAAAAAAGGTCTAATGAGTCCTTCTTTGAATATTTCATAGCACATCCTACTGGGTTTATTCACAACCTCGAAACAAAGGAATGAAACAATCCTTTCCTTCCTAGTGTAACTTAGTTTAAGAGAGAGAATCAACTAATTAACAACTATCAACTTACTGGAACACGAAATAATTGACATAAAATACTCTTCAATTGACTCTGCAACATCAAGTATCCTACACCAAAATTTGCCAACCTTTTATTAATCATTCAACTTCATACATATAGAGTTTGAGAGATGACCGTTACAATAGGAATTTTAATTGGTTCATCTTCTGAGGATGACAAATGGCAAGATGCCAGTTTTTCGTATTACAAAATTTACAAAATTTGCAAAGTATACAATAGAAAATGAAAAGGGGGTGTCAACTGAATCACTTGGGCTTCTTTTCTTTTTCAATTTTTTCTCTATATGCCTTAGCAACAACTATAATTAGAATCATTTCTTCATGACTAGGCACATGTACATTATTGAATCTTAAGAGTGACTTCAAATGCTCTTGGGCCAGCTCCTTTACTGCATTTAGCTGACTTGTCAATTCTTTAGCAGCCACGTGTACACATCCACCAAGTGTCTGCAAATCTAATACTCTGTTTTGACTGCTTGAAGTCATTCCAGATAGATTACTCAAGTGTGTGGAGAAATTGTTCTTCATTACTTCTATCCCAATCAGAGCTTTCCCTTGCCCACTGGTTTGTGAATCAGTGCGTAATCCTCGCATGAGTTTGAATGCTCTTTCTTGGGTCTTCCTCACTTTTTCCCCTGTTTCTTTGAGTCCCTCTTCAGCTTCTTGAATCATCTCCAACTTAAATTGCATGCTTTGAAGCCATTCGAATAGAGGCTTAGTCCCTTTCTTCAAAATCTTTGCTTCAACTACCTCTTTTTCCTTCATTTGGATGATCATTTTTAGGAGAGAAATGCATTCATCACATCTTGCCTTCTCTGTGGCCAAAGTGTTGTGATTAGATATAATATTATCCTTCTCAGTTTCCAATCGAAGGATAACATTTCCAATTTGATCGATCAGAGGAATTCCATCTGCATTCAGTTTCTCAATCCATTCCCTTTTGATCTGACCAAAATGCCTATCCTTCTAAAGTTGTGAGATGAAAGCTTGCACTTCTTCTACTGTGGGGTTCTTAGTAGTAGTCACACTAGTAATGGTTGCTAATGGAACAACTAATTTTTTGATAAATCTTTTCAATTCTTCAATCATAGCCTTCATCTTGATTTTTGACAATTTGAGGCTCTCCAATTGTTCTTCTATCACCTCATTACTTGATCTACATAGGCCTACCTTTATATCATGTATAGCCTCTCTAAGATTAATTGAACGCAGAGTGAAATCATCGGGTGTCATGTCCTCAATTCTTCCTGCTTTGTTTGGCTTTGCTATCTCCATTGTTAAGTGTCCTATTTTTGGATCTTGCCCAAGTATTGATAAAATATTTTGCTTCTTAGCTTTCACTATTGTAGATCCAAAGCGAATTGATTGAGACACAGTATCTTTTGCAAGGGTACTCTCCTCTTTCCTCTTTCTTTTCCTTTCTAAGGTGTCTTCTAGCTAGGACTCTGTACTAATCACCTTAGAAGCAGCCCCAAGTGACTCTATACTGAACATTTTCTTCCTCACTGGAGTTGCTGCCACTATAGCTGCACAAAAAGGATTCTTTGGATCTTGAGAAAGAAGCCTAGATGAACTTGGGGTTCTCTCTTCCTCTTGAGTTTTCCTTGCAGCTTCATCAGATTCAGTGGACTCGCTGCTACTGCTCTGTTCATCCCCGATCTCTACTATCTGAATGGGGGAACTACTTGGCTTCAAAAGGGGATGCTTGCAGATAGACCAGGGCTATGATGAGGAGATGGAGTTGGAGTAATGTGAGGAGATGAGACTGGAGCAGTAACATGAGGAGGTGAGACTGGAGCAATAACACCATCTTTCAGCTCTTCAGTCCTCTTTTCTTCGGTGCTAGCTTGGGCTCCAATAACTGGTAGAGAACTGCCTTGGCAAGTTGGAGCTATTGAAATGTTTTTCTTCGGGGGTTGGTCACCTCCTCCTATAGATTGAGCAAGCCCTTGAGTTGCTATAGTTTTAATACTTGGTGTGGCACTCTAAGAAGAAGTGGAAGTAGCAACAGCTGGAGAAGCTTGAGTAGTCCTGCCCTTACTCTGGCCCTTTTTTATTGTCCACTTGACCCATTTTTCAGTTCTCTTGATGATTTGGGCCATCATAACATCAAGGTCTTCTTCCATATCAACATATGGCTCAAAATTGATTGGAGTATTTCTCAATTTGGTCAAATATGTATTACTATACATATTTTGCCCATCATCTTCTAGCCCTTCCACATCTAAGTTAATGCCATATGTCTTTATTTGATCCACTGTCAATCTAGCAAAAGCCTGATCTCGACTTTGTAACTCATCCTTACAATCTGCCCAATAATCCTCCATAGTAGTAACATGCTTGATTACGCTTCCAATTTGAAGCACATCTTTGGCATACCCATTTGGGTCAAACATAGGCCTCACCAATTCATACTCTTCTAACTTGTACTTGTTCTCAAATGTCTTAAGCATGTTTTTAGCATCAAATCGAGTCTCACAACTATAGGCCCCAACTCTCATAGAGAATTCATACCCCTTCTTCCTCAAACTAGCACTCAACACGTTCACTTGAATTGCTTGCCTCATGATCTCAATGAGTACAATCATGTTGTTTGGGTATCTAGGCAGCTTCAGAGGAAATCCATCAAACACTACAAGACGCAAATAAGAAAAGGATGAGAATTGAATGAAATAACTACCAAATTGATTGATGACCACCATTGCCTTTGGGTTGAATCTCCGCTCCGGACATCCTTGGAGTTCCCTACATATTCTCATTATGAACGCATCATTTACTTGGATATACTCCGCATAACTATTCTACAATTGTAGGCATGGATAAAATTCATAGCTTTTCACATCATCAGGGAAATTCTCTAATTTGGGGAGTCCTGGCCACAATTGTAGGGAAGCCAACATATATATCAAGAAAGAAGACATATAAAATGAATTGTAGAACTTAGCCGCACTGAGAGACCTAGACAGATGTTCACTTACCTCATACGCCCAGTCAACAAATTGTGTATCTGAGCAAATAATTTACACCAAAAAGAAGTATTGTTCTACAAAATTAAGGGCTTCTACCTCACCTTTAAGTCAATGCAAGAGGACTAGAATGTCCACAATCTTAGGCTTGAGATTAGTGCCAAAAAGGGTTTTAGGGACCTTACTCTTAGCTCCCCTTGGCTTTTGGAACCAAGAACTCATGATCTCTTTTTGCCACACCATCTTCTTCAAAGAGAATTCAGGCAAGGCTCCTCCAATAGTTAATTCAGAGAACTCCTCTCATTTTGGAATTCGCAGGAAGTTCACTACTACTTGCATATCAATTGAGATTAGCACTATTTGATATGGTAGCAAGATTTTTTTTGATTCCAGATTGTACTGATTGATGCATTCAATAATCAACTCTGGAGCTTGTACTGCTACTGGAAATTCGACTGCCTCTATTGATCCACTTCCTCAAAGTTTCTTCATTATGGGGTGAATTGGCTCTGTCCTTAGTCTCCTTTGGAAGTCTTGCATGTTGAAGAAGCGAAGTAAAGTGTCTGTGATATTTTAACATGTAGACTTGATTCCACCCAATCCATCAAAACCAGTAACTCTCGTTGCCATTTGTCTAATATAAGGATAAACTGAAATCTAATAATTGCAAATACTGTGCAAAGAGTGAACCTTGTAATTTTGAAAATTTCAGGAGCACTATTCCGCATAACAATTCAAAAGAGAAAGCAATGATTTGAAAATCTGTTACACTTATCTTTATATAAGAACCCTTAATCTGTCCATTGATTTTCATGATCTGCACCACATGAGAAAATTTAAGGATAAATCCATTGAATTAGAAAATGTGAGGGTTCTAAAGGATTTTTCCCTATCTTTTCATTGTTCTAATTGTCCCAACGGTAACTTTCTTTAATTACAAACTTACTTTTACATTTTTACCCTATTTCAGAGAAATAGAAACAGAGTACTCCTTGGGAAGAAATCCGCATGACTAGATTCTGTTTAAAATACATTCACTAACTCAATTGATTTGCTTCAAATACTTTCCCAAAACATGCCATGATCAATTTACACAATTACTATGCTTGTAGGAATTATTTTCTATTACTTGCAAAAAGTTGATGTTGAGGGTAGAAAACCCGCGGAGGAGAAGGCAATTTCTACTTTTTCACTTGTGCCCTCGTTTTACCTTCTCTACCCTAATCACTTTACTTTAAGCCTCTGAAAAACATAAAACTAGCTTCGCAAGTGAAAGATGGGACCCACTAACTCACTTTACCTTTTCACAAGTGCTATTTCAGAAAATTGACTTCTTGGTTCAAAACCCGATGAGGAGAAGCTGTTTTTGAGTTTTCCACCGATGTTTTTTAAATCATCTTAGTGAGTTTTGAATTCCCGCAGTGAAAACATGGCAATACTTGAATGATCTATCCATAAAAAGAAATTTCTTTCTTCATTTAAACTCGCAAATTGCATTTGTGAATCTTGGTAGAGTTTCATCTTTAGGGTGCGAAAACCCGCCAAAAAGAAAACAAAACTAGATTTTTTGCCATTTCAACTTTCTTCATATCTGAAACAAAATGAGCTACAAGTAGTTCATATGAAGTAACATAATTCAAGAATCTCCATCGAGCAAGGTCCTAAATTACCCAAAAGACTCGTGATGATAAAGAAAACCCACTTGGCCATACAATGTGGGAGAAGGGAAAAGATGAAAACCTAATGGAGATACTTATCACTTGAGGAAGAAAGGACCAAATCGACCTGACTAAATACAATACAAGTTAATCTCCACTTTGCAAAATTGATACATGGTTAAAAGTGAGGCAACAGATGGGCAACCGTCTTAGATGTCCCAGTGCTTCACCTCTATGAGCATCACCTAGATCTAATGAGTGTTAAGTGTTCCATTAATTCTCATCAAATATGGATTCATGTGTGAATCACTACTCATGATATATGGGTGGATGAGTTTGACTCAAAAACTACATAGATAAATCCTGATAGCAATATCACAAAGTAATGATTCATTTTCTCTTGGGTACTATGCATCATTTCTAGCTTCATAATCATTGATGGATTTCAATCTTGTGACAAAGATCTAAGATTAGGAATCTTTGGCGATGTATTCAATAATGTCCTTAGATCATATGAGGACCTAAATCCAAAATTGCAAGCCTTTAAACACATTGTACTTTTCATTCCTTATATTTTGAGACTAGACCTATTTTATGTAATATGTTTCTTATTCTTTGGAGGAATTGTTACAATAAGGACAACTTTTGGGTTATGATGCATATGTATTATAATTGATGTATCTCTTAAAATAGTACAATCTATTAGTAGCAAACAAAGTACTTGGTTTTATATCTTTAGGATAGGATCCAACATCTCTAACATTAGATTTTATACCATCTTATATTAGAAACACTTCAATTTGTGACCTTTTAGCTCTTCTTTATTGTGTTTTCTTTATACACTTGTATTTTGAGTACACACTTTTTCTTTCTCTTTCTCTCTGCTATGCAAAATTGAAGTAGGATATACCACACACCCCTTAAATTCCCTCTTTTTCCTTATTCAAGAACTAAGGTAGAATCTAATTTCTATGCATTCTCCTCTTTCTAGGTCCTATTTCCCAATTCAGGTCTCAATTTCTTAGTACCCAATGCACATTACACCCAGACCTTATACAGTCTTGCAATCCCAAGGCATCTCCCCAAGAATATGGCATCTCAAGGTATAGGTCAACGAGATCAACCTATACTAGTATATATCAACTAGGTCAACATGTAATCTTGGGGTTCTAACTCAGGCCCCAATTCTAATTCTGATTTTAAGTAGTTTCCCATCAACTATAGTTTACTCCTATGGGGCCAATTTCAAAAATTTATTATCAAAAACATCAATGAACTCATTTGACATGAATAAAATTAATGTACAAGAACATGTGAACACCCTAATTTGACATGGAACAATTACAAGGGGGAAGCAAAGTGATGGATCTCATTCATGCATTTATTGCCAAAGTGAAGGTTTCTTATAGATTCTTCAATTCAAGCATTTAAACTCTTCATGACATCGTGGAGATGCAAGGGGATCATGAAGATGGGTAAAGTACTTTAGCATTGGGGACTTGGTAGGATTTCTATATGCTATATTCAAAAATGATCTTTGTTTCATCATATCTTTCACACATATATACTTACATGTGTGACATATATCCTCAATAGAAGTCCTACAACAAGTGTGAAAGATAAAATCCCACAAGAGGCATAGAGCAGTATGAAGCATTTTGTATCCCATTTTATAATTTTTGGTTGTGTTGCATATGTTCTTTTTCTAGCTGAATTAAGAATAAAATTGGATGGTAAGAGTGAAAAAATATTTTTATTAGTTATACTGATGATTCAAAAGCTTACAGATTATATAATCCTATTTCAAAGAAGATGATTACAAGCAGGGATGTCATATTTAAGGAGAAATAAGAATGGGATGGAAATATGAACAATGTAGTCACAATTGGTGTACCAATACCTAATCAAGAAGAGAGTGAAGAGAAAGTGAGTCATCCAAATCAAGTGGGACCAAGAACTCCACAAATAAATCATGTACAAGGTTAATCATTAGATCATGAAAATCAGCACACTCCAAGTGTAAGTAATACACCTTCCATAAGAAAAGGTAAAAAGATAAGGAGTTTGAAAGATATTTATGATCAACAAGAAGAGAGTTTGGATTTTTGTTAAAATTTTGTATTTTTCTTGCGTGATTCATTATGTTTTGAAGAAACATTTAAGGAGGAACATTGGATGGTAGCCATGAATGAAGAAACTGATTCCGTTTAAAGAAATAATACACTACAGCTTGTAGATCTACCTAAAGGTAAGGAATGCATTGGAGTTAAATTGGTTTTTAAAACCAAATTTAATGCACAAAGTGGAGTTTAAAGGTATAAAGCTAGATTAGTAGCAATAGGTTTTTCATAATAATATGGTATTAGATTATGATGAAACATTTACTCCAACTGCTAGACTTGATATAGTCAAAATGGTTAATCTATAGCTGCACAAAATGGTAGGAAATTTTATCAAATAGATGTCAAATCAACTTTTTTGAATGGTTTTCTTGACGAAGTAGTTTATAATCAACAACTACTTGATTATGAGGTATATGGGCATGAACCTAAAGTATGCAAATTGAAAACAACACTTATGGTTTGAAACAAGCCCCTAGGGCATGGTATAACAGAATTGATTCACATGTGACAAGCAATGGTTTTTACTTGAGAGTCTTAATGAGCCTACCCTATATACAAAGATCAACAAAGAAGGTCAGATTATGATTGTATGCTTATATGCTAATGATTTAATTTTCACTAAAAAAAATTTCGTAGACATGTTTAAGAAATCAATGGTGGAATAGTTTGAAATGATTGATTTGGGTTTGACGAGATATTTTTTGGATAGTGAAGTTGTTCAATTTGATAAAGGTATCTTTATTTATCAAAAAAGTATGCCAAGGATGTGCTTAGAAGATTCAACATGATGAATTGTAATCGAACACCAACACTAGTTTTAATAGGAAAAAAATTATCAAAAAATGATTTTGGGCTACATGCTAATTCAACTTTATCTAAGAAGATTGTTGGGAGTTTGATGTATTTGACAACTACAAGGCCTGTTATTGTGTATGGTGTTAGCATGATCTCAAGATTCATGGAGTCACCAAAAGACTAACATTGGCAAGTTGGAAAAGGGATATTGAGATATGTTGTAGGAACAAAAGAATATGGAGTTTTATATTCTAAAACTAATAATTTAGTTTGATTGGTTATTCTGGCAGTGATTTTGTAGGTTATCTTGATGATAGAAGGAGTAATTCTAGATATATCTTTCATTGTTGTACATGTGCAATTTTATGAGCATCAAAGAAGCAACCCATAGTAACAACTACATCATCTGTAGTGGAATATATATCAATCACATCAGCAACATGCCAAGAAATTTGGATGAGGAGGATATTAAAGGATTTTACTTACAAGCATAAGAGGAGCCAACATAGGTTTTTTGTGACAATAAATCACCAATTTTACTTTCAAAGAATCATGTTTTAAACAAAAGAATCAAGCACATTGATGTGAGATTTTATCTCATAAGAGAATTCGTTAGCAATGGAGTAGTACATTTTGACTATTGCAGATATGAAGAGCAACTAGCTGATATTTTCACCAAGGCCTTACCAAAGAAAGCTTTGAATATCTACCAAAAATATTTGAGAGTAGCTGGGGCTAAAGAAATTAAAGAGGAATGATAAAAGACATAATTTCTTCATGAAACCAGTTTAACATACATTTCATTTTGTCTAGTCCACTGAATTAAAAAAGTCCTCAGAGGTAAAATAAACATGCAATGATTTCAAATTAGAAATTTTACATTTAGTTAACTTTGCATGAAATAAGGAGGTTCTCCAAGATTATTCATCTTAGTTAGAAACAAGGTTCATGGAATAATGTAGAGGTCCCATGGAGGGGGCTTGGGCTCTATTTTTTGGGAACTAGAGGTCCCATGCATTTTGTTGGTGGGGGCTAAAGCTTTAATTAGAATCTTTTCCTATTTTTAGCTTTTTCATTTTGAGTGGATGAAAAAGGGGTGGGGCTAGAATTAGCCCCACTAGTTTAGGAGAAAATTTTGCCACTTGTTAATAATCTATTTTCATTTTCTCACCAAAACCCAATTCATAAATAAAATAATTCTATCATAAATTAAAATAAATTAAATAGTTTTTATGAGACCACCAGCTTCCTTTCTTGTAGGAGCTAACTGTTTAAAGCGGATTCACATTAAAAATTCATGAGACCGCTTCTGTTTAAAAGTTCCTGAAAAAACTCAACAACACCTGCTCTATTTTTAAGCAAGTGGGTGCCCATGGGACCTTACCCTAAAGATTTCCATACATACATTTAATTTTAATCATGTCTCAATTAGGAAGAGTTAAATATTGTTGATTTTTGGGTTCACCATAGTTTCTTACACTATGCATTCTCTGATGAATGTAGTAAATGCTATGTTCTTTGGTTGTTAATCAAGTGTTATTTCATAATTTTCTCCATTAAGAATGAGTTTTGTAAATTCCAAGAAATTTCTACATGTTGAGAAAACTCTTTATAAATCATTGTAATGCATTGTTGAAGGCGATCAATAAATTTTTTATTGTTTTTTTATTTTGTGCATTCTGTTGTAGCAGAATGGAGAGTGATTCATAGTTTCTTAAAGTAGCTAGTTTATTTTTTATTACTGTTATTGTAAATGTCCCTTGTTATATATATATATATATATATATATATATATATATAGGGGGTAAATGTGGATGGGGCTACAAACTATATATTAAAATAGCTAGTTTGATAACTCCATGGGGAAAGAACTAGAAAGAAAACCCCATTTCCTTGTTGAAATACAAAAGAATAAGGAGAAGAAAAACAGCCCACAAAATATTTCATCTACAACAACACAAATTACAAAGGGCTACAATTGGAGAAATTAATTTGAATCCTGGATAAAAAGTTCTGCTAGAATAGGAAAGGTAAATAGAATAATTAAATAAGAATTAAGATTGGGAGCATATATGTGAGCATATATTGGTAACATGGAGAGGGATAATAATTTCAAACGTCCTTCAAAAATATATTTTTGGCAAGAGCAAACTTTTGTAGCTAAGAAAATTTCCCAGGCAATAAGCAAAGACTGTGAGGGATTCAATCTGACAGGATAGACACAATTCAAGCGACAGAGAGGAGAGACATTAGCTGGATCAAGTTTCTTCACAACTATCCAAAAATTGGAATTGGCAAATACCACTCCCATCAGATTGAAAATAGATAGGAACTGTTTGCCTGGCATCCATGAATTCAGTGGAACCAAAGATTTTAAGAATATAATAATATTAGAGACCACAAGGATCTTAAAATCTCACACGAAACTTCTGTAGCAGTGAGAAAATTTTCTAGGCAATAAGCAATGAATTATTTTTGGTGTAAAAGATCTATAAAATCTTGAATGTGAATTGAATCTTCTATGAGAACAGGCTTATTAGGAGTGTCATCCATGCCAAGAGCATTGAGAGCTCTCTAGCCATTGTCCCAGATTGTCAGAGAGGCACCTACTATGAGCTTTCTTGTTCCAACACAGGTATGCTTTCAAATCCTAGTCTGCAACAACAATAAATATTGATGAGTATATATGTAATATGAAATTTTATCATAATTGGAATTAAATTCACTCACTCAATTATATGGATAGTGACTTTTATTGAAATTTGTTACAACAAATATGCACAAAGTGGGAAAAGGACATGAAAGGTCAAGTGGTTCGATTCGTAAAAGGGTTATGGATTTATTACCTTGATGATGGCAACAAAGATATTTTCATTCACAAGACATCGATTCACTATAATGGATTTAGATCTCTGGTAGAAGGAGAATTGGTTGAATTCTCTTTTGACCATGAATGAGATGGAAGGACTAGAGCTCTTGATGTGCATGGGAGGCTTTCAAACCAAACTCATCTTCCTCTTCTTTGTCATCATGGTAAAATAGGTGTTAGGGATTTCAACATATTATATGGCTCTAGTCATAGTGGACATGGTGCAGAGAAGATAAAACATGGTCTCAAGACTACCAAACCCCAGGTCCAACTGATTTTTGACATTTGTTATAGGCCACTTTAGCGGCCCACACCTATTTTTTTTAAAATTGGTGAGGAAATTGGACATTTCAACTACCACCTCCCTTCTTATGTGTCATGGCCAAATTATGTCTCCATTATCGATCCAAATTTTTTGTCTTATCCGAACAATATTTCACTTGAAGGTAAAAAATATGTGGGAAATCAGCCTGCCAAAGTTTGGAAGAAAAAATTGGAGTCTACATCTTCAGTAAGATCAACTGGTCCCAATAATATTTTGGATAGTTCAAATACCACACTCATAGATGGTGATGACCAACTTCTTGTGATTGAAGATGGACTTCTCGAACCACAAATCACTTACATGCTCGACATAGCAATCATCGATAAGATTTGGTCCTTCCTCCCAGCTACAGATCTTCTTTCTTGGGTGAAGTGTTACTGGTATGGTGTTATTGATTTATTCTACATTGATCATGAGTCTTCTTTTTTTATTGCTATATTTGATTCTAAGCTTGCTCGAGATAATGTTCTTCAAATTAAGAGTTGGTTTTGTAAAGGGTTGAGAATATATACCACTACTTGGTCTCCAAAATTTAAACCAAGTCATTCAACCTATGATTTTATGCCATTTTAGATTGAGCTTCCTGCTTTACCAATGGAATATAGAGATCTAAAAATTATTGAATTGATAGAAAATAAAATTGGGGTATCCATCCGTCATGACCTAGTGTCTTTTGATGAACCATCTCTTTCTATAAGGTTTTGTGCCTTACTAAATCTAAATAAACTATTACCTTCTTCCTTAATTATGTCATCTAAATAGGGTCAATAAAACCAAAAAATTATTATTCAAGACGCATGGACTGTGATTAAGATGGTAGGTTGGTTAGGTCATTTTACTAATTAATATCGAGATCCAAGTTGCTATAATCTGATAGTTTGTAGTAACCATAACTTTGACCCACTGAAATGCACTTTTAGGATACGGTATGTTCCTTCTACCCCCAATGATGCATGTGTATCTCAAGTTAAACTATCAAGTGACCCATATCATTTCTTAGTTGTAAATCTAGTTGTTTTCCATTCACCAAAGGGTCATTGTTCTACACAAAAAGATCAATCTCACAGAGATTGTTTAGGTCCTAATAAATCTTTGTGCTCATTTTTGAGGAATTCCTTTCCCCTTATGGCTTCCCCAAATTTAGGGTCCTTCTCCTCTGATTTTCTAAAAACTTTATGTTGTTTTTGACCCATCTTATTTCTAAATGGAATAGTCATCAAGATAAGTATATAAGTCTAGATCAGTCTCTTTTCATGTCATCGAAATCTTCTAAACTTGCAATTACATATCCAACTACCAATGAAAAAGATGTTATTCATCTCTCTTAGATGGATGCTATTGTTAGTGAGGTCATTTTTAATAATCAACCTCTTTCTTTCTTGTCTAGATTAGGAGTTGCATCAGTTTCCCAAGGACATTCATTATCCTTTGAATATGCCCAAATTTTAGCGGTAGACTGTAGTGTTCCAATTCCTCCCAAATTATTTGATGAAGACAACATGCTCCATGAACCACATGAGGGTAGTGTACACTTTAAATTAGACCCCCCTTCACCTAGGTTGGAGGATTCTATGAATGTTTTAGATCTTGGCTTGGTAGTTAAAAGGTCTCCTACTCAAACAGATAGTTCTAGTCAGACTAGGTCCGTCTTTGTTGATCCACTTCTTACTAATCTTAGTTTTAATTTTTCCCAAAAAAATTCTATGCTGCAATCCTCCCTCTCACCATATCCTATAACTAAGAAATCTTCTAAGCCTAGGGGTAGACCATCGAAAGCTTCAAAAGCTAAAATAGAAGTTGATGCAAGGATCCAGTCAACTTTGGACAGTAATTTTCCTACCTCTAAATGATTGACAAGGAGCACCAAGAGTGCTCCTTGTCAGTTATGAGGATCCTCTCATGGAATGTCAAGGGCATTAATGCCCTTGACAAATGTAATAGGATCAAGTTGTGTCTTGATTTTATCCAATGCGATCTAGTCTTGCTTCAAGAGACTAAGCTATCAACAAATAACTTTCAAAAATCTATTGGATGTTAGTCAACATGAAAATCTTCACATGTTCCTTGCTTAGGTTCTTTTGGGGGCCTTGTTGTATTATGGAATTGAAAGATTATCAAGGTTCAAGATCTTCATCAAGAAACTAACTGGCAAATGTTATCCATTCAACACTACAAGCTTTCATTCCATTTGATTAATGTTTATGGCCCTATCCCTACGTCTGATAAAAAAAGTTTATGGATTACTCTTATAGGCTTTATCCAGAAATTAGTAGGTGCCAAATTTATTATTGTTGGTGAGTTTAACATCATTCTTCATCCTAGGGATAAGTATGGAGGTATTATTCCACCACCTAGAGCTATCCAAGACAAAAACAATGTTGGAAATTGGTGAATTATTCCATCCAATCAGATATTCTTTCATATTCAAAATTTGACCATTTCCCTATTAAATTGTCCATTTTTCCATCATATTCTCCTCTTACTAGTTTTTCTAGACCATCTTTTAAGTTTGAAAGTGTGTGGTATCGTCATTCCCACTTTGATGGCCTCTTAAAACAATGGTGGAAAGATGTAATGTCCCCTCTCTGATTTTATATGATATTTAAAGCCTCTAATCAGATTTTTAAAATCAAGAAACAAATATTTCAAAGATCCACCAATTTTTCAATAAAACCCAAATTGGGTATGCCCAAAATAGTGCCAAAAATTTCATAGCTTAACATATTATTAACAAACCTAAAAGTGGGAATTTTTTATAAAAATTTCAATAGCATAATGGCCTACAAAATGATATTTCCAAATATGTATAGAGTTTACATAATAGCTCCCAAATGGAGGACAAAAACAATGCTCATTGGACTCCCAAAAATAACACAAAATAGCCCGAAAATACCACAAAAACTCTAATAATCTATAACAAAAGTATAACCATGACCCAATACATATATTTAGCTCTATTTTAACATCTAAATGTCTGAAATACAATAGCAACCTAAACTGATATGAAATACTCAACTGGAAACACTAAACTCTTGCAAAACACACACCCAAAAACTCACAAATTTGCACTGTTCAGCACAAGGGAAAACTCTGCATGAGCTTGCACATAGAATGACTTTAAAATATTGTCCTTAGCCTTATTAAAAATCTGCAAACTCCTATCCTTGGGTCTCCTTCTCCACAGGTTTGGCAGCCTTTGAAGAACAACAAAGCAATGAGCAAAAATCAAGTTTTGGAATGAGCCCAAAATGCCTCCACATCCCTTTGAAAGAGGGCATAAGCCTAACTCATGATCAAGAGGGGTTAATAAAACATATTTTAATAATATTTTTCATTTATTAGTCCATTGGTTTCCAAAGATTAGCCCCTTTTACTGAAACTCCACCTTTTTGAGCTTGCCTGCCTTAGCAAAGATTATTATTTTTAATTATTTGAAAAGGGGACATGACAAGTCCTCCCCTCCCAAATATTGCTTGTCCTCAAGAAATGAAGGTTGGAATGCTCAAGAATATGTGCTCCTTCCCAAGTTGCATCCTCCAATGGTAATCCTTTCCATTTGACCAAATGCTCTATGATGCTCCTATTTTTCAATCTTTTCTCTCTTGTATCCAAAATCTCTTCTGGTATCAAAACTAATTTTCGTTCATCATCAAGAGGTGGTAATTTTGTAGATACTATGGTTTTCTGGCCTAGAACCTTCTTCAGGCAAGATACATGGAAAATATTATGTATTTTTCTGATTGGTGGGAGCTCCAATTCATAAGCTACCTCTCCTACCTTCTTCATGATCTTATAAGGCCCATAGAACCTTGGCTTGAGCTTCTCTGCCCCACTCCTCTTCAAGGTGCTTTGCTTATATGGCTACAACTTAACAAATACCAAATCTCCCACCTCAAAAGATCTTTCAGTCCTTTTCCTATTAGCATACAGCTTCTGTTGGTTCTGTGCATGTTGTAGATTATCCTTGAGGGACCTTATTATGTCTTGGCTTTCCTTGACAAAATCACTTGCTACAGGTACTCTTCTATCTGAAAGTACTAGATCAACAAAGGAAGGGAATCATAACCATAAAGAGCACAAAAAGGAGGCATACCAATAGACATGTGATGAGATGTATTGTAACAATACTCCCCTAGGTGTAACCATTTCACCCAAGCATGTTGTTGATTTGAAACATAGTTCCTCAAATATCCCTCTATCCATTTATTAACTATCTCTATTTGTCCATCTGTTTGAGGTTGATAGCTAGTACTGGGAGTGAGTTCAGTTCCTACCAAATGAAAGAGCTCCTTTCAAAAAGAGTTGAGGAATCTACTATCCCGATCACTGACAATGTTTCTAGGCAAGACATGTAATCTAAAAATTTCCTTGAAGAACAGTTCGGCCACTTGTGATGCCTTGAAATTAGATGTGATAGGAAAGAAATATGCATACTTAGTTAGTCTATCTACACCACATATATGCAATCCTTACCTTGAACCTTGGGCAACCCAGTGATGAAGTCCATGGAAATACTTTCCCATTTTTGTTTAGGAATAGGAAGTGGCTGCAACAACTCTACAAGAAAATTTTGCTCACTCTTTTTTTGTTGGCATACCATACATTCCTTAATGTGTTTAAGGACATCCTCCTTCATACCCTTCCATGAAAACTACTCTCAAATTTTCCTGTATGTCTTAAAGTATCCTTGATGATCAGCCAAAGGTGTGTCATAAAAGGCCCTCAATATCCTCTCCTTTGTTTTTGATCCTAGCACTAAGAAGATCCTATTCTTGTAATAAATCAATTCATCAAGAATCTTGTACCTATTATCATCCACTAACTTATCCAAAATCTTGGCGGCAAAAGAATCTTTAGCATACTCTAAAATTATGGAAACTTTCCAATCAGCAGAGATAGATGTTAAGGAACACATAGTGGGCTTTCTTGAGAGAGCATCAACAACCACATTATTCTTTCCTTTCATGTATTCAATATCAAAATCATAAGCTTGCAATTTTCTTACCCATTTTTGTTGATGATCATTCAAATTCCTTTGGTTCAAGAAGAACCTGAGGCTATTATGGTCTATCTTTACAATGAATCTCTCACATACCAAGTATTGTTTAAACTTATGAAGTGTATGCATTATTGCCAACATTTCCTTATCATAGATGGAGTAACCTTTCTCTGATTGATTTAATTTTCTACTCTCAAATGCTATCGGATTTCCCCTTTGAGTTAGGACAACCCCTATACCTTCTCCAAAAGCATCACATTCAACAAAAAAAGGTAAAGAGAAATTTAGAATGCAAGCACAGGGCATGAACTCATTACCTCCTTAAGCTTATGAAATATTTTTTGTGCCTCTTTTGTCCAAACAAAAGCTCCTTTCTTTTTCAAATCAATCAAGGGGGCAATAAGCTAAGAAAATCCCTTGGCAAATCTTCTATAGTAGCTGCACAACCCAAAGAAACCTCTCAACTGTGTAAGATTAGTGGGTGCAGGCCAATCCAAAATTGCTTGAATTTTTTGTTGATCAACCTGTACTCCTTTAGAACTTATAATATGTCCCAAATATAGGATCTCTATTAAACCAAACTCACATTTAGATAGCTTAGCATAGAAGGATTGCTGCTCCAAGATTTCCAAAATAGTGTCTATGTACTTTAGATGCTCTTCCCATGTTTTACTGTAAATCAAAATATCATCAAAAAATACCAAAACAAATTTTCAAAGATGCTGGTTGAATACCTTATTCATACAAGATTGGAATGTTGCGGGTGCATTAGTGAGGCCTAATGGCATAAAAAGAAATTCAAAGTGCCCATAGTGACATATGAAAGCAGTCTTTTCCACATCTTCACTCCTTATTCAGATTTGATGGTACCCTGATCTTAAGTCAATTTTTGAGAATTATATAGCACCATGTAACTCATCAATGAGTTCATCTATGTGTGGTATGGGATACCTATTTTTTATGGTCTTCTTGTTTAGAGCCCTATAGTATATACACATTCTCATTGTACCATCCTTTTTCTTAACAAGTACTGTAGATGATGCAAATGGACTAGAGCTAGGCCTTATGAATCCCATGTCCAGGATTTCCTTAATAGTTTTTTCAATTTCTTCTTTATAACCACTTGGATGGTGGTATGGGGTTGTTATAACTGGTTTGGCACCCTATTCTACTCTATAACATGCTCAAAACCTCTATCTAGTGGTAATCCTAGAGGCAAGTCATTGAAAACTATACTATGCTTATCAAGAATATTTTGAATTTCAAAATGGAAATTACCTTGATTCTTTGGAGAGCTTGTTGGATGGATTATGACTCCTGCTTCCCATGCTACTTGTCCTCTTCAAAAAGTCCTCTACATCCTCTTTGCAGAGATCACCTTAGGTGCTCCATTCGATAAGCCTCTCAATAAGACTGCTTTCCCATTGGAATGAAATTTAAACTCCATAGTTTGATGGTTCAAGTAATAGCCTCCAATAGAGTGCAACCATTGAACACCCAATACAATATCTATCTCCCTAATGCCAACAACATAGAAGTCATCACATAAATTATAATCTCCTAAGGTCATCTTGAGTTGTTTCACCACCTGTGTGCAAGGCATAGTGAATCCATTAGCTACAGTAACATTGAATGCCTCAAAATCTTCTGCTTTAAGCCCTCTTTTCATGACAAATCCCTCATCAATAAAATTATGAGTTGCCCCACTATCAAGAAAAACTGTCAACCTTTGCCCTGCTAGTACCCCTCAAATTTGAAAGGGATGGTATCTTGGGACTCCTGATAATGCTGCTAAAGTGCCATCCTTGTTGATTTATTTTTCTTTCTCTTCTTCTTCCTCCTCCTTAGTGTCATGAAATTCCTCATGCTCATCTGAATTAGATTCTGAAGCAACTTCAATATAGTGCACTTGACCTTTCCCCAAACATCTGTGTCCTGGAACCCATGGTTCTCTACAAGTGAAACAAAGCTTTTTCCTTCGTAATTCACTCCTAGTCTCTTCATCTACCTTCTTTTTTACCACATTTGGTGGTAGTGTTGGAAAAGTCTTTTTTTTGAAAATTCCCCTTATGTTGCCAAAGATTTGGGGGTTTTTAATTAGTGACTGGTTTCATAAAAACGCAAGTTTCAAGTTGCAAGCTTCTTTTGATAGCTTCCTGTAAGGTTGAGGGTGAGAAAGCCTTAACCGAACCCTTCACAAAATCTTACAAACCATCAAGAAAAATATAAACAATCCTCTTTTCACTCATATCAGGTACCATAACAACCACTTTTTGAAACTCTTCTATATACTCATTAACTAATTTAGTTTGCTTCAACTTTGACAATTCTTTAAAATACTTTTCATCATCCTTGAGGTCAAATCTATCTATCGCTCTTTGATTGAAATGATCAAATGTAGTTACCTGATCATGACCTTGAGTGGTCATTCCATGATACCACCAATCATAGGCTGCATCTTCCAAATGTAGACTTGCAAATTGAACAACATCACTCTCCTTCATGGGATTAAGTGTGAAGAAGGTCTATAATTTTTGTAGCCATGCTCTAGCTGAAAGTTTATTTGTTCCATCAAAAGTAGGTGCTATAAACTTTCTTATTTTATTTTTGAGCTCTCTTCCACTTATGTCATGCTCCCTCCTGTACTCTTTATTGGGCATCAAAGTTGTTCATCATATCCACATATTCTCTAAAAGGAACCGAACTACAAAAGTCATCATCTAAGCCATTGTAAGTAGCTCTTAATGTAATCAAGTTACTTGTAACCTCTTCCATGGGATTAAGGGCTAGATTTGGTACTAGTGGCTCATCTGCAGGTAGGAGAGTAGTTTTTGTTGATTTAGAGAGTGTGGGTTTTAGATCTTTTGGCTCCTCTAAAGTGCTTCCTTTCTCATTAGTAGATGCAACTCCTTGCAATTTTTCTATCAATATTCACAAAGCCTCTCTAGTTTCTGCCAAACTATCCACTGTTTGCTTCTAAGTATTCTAGATGTCTTGGAAGAATTTCTTTGCCATCTCATCTAGGTAGCCATATTTTTTCATTCCTTGGATTTTGTACTTTTACTTTTAACTGGGGGTTTGATCAAAATTTCTTCATTATTTTCTCGCTGTGAATACCTCTTTTCTCTTTCACTTAGTTGCATGCAAACTTCTACAAACCCTCAAGCTGGCAAGATCATAGCTCTGATACCATTGTAATGTCCTCTCTCTAATTTGATATGATATTTGAAGCCTCTAATAAGATTTTTAAAATCAAACAAACAATATTTCAAAGATCCACCAATTTCTCAATAAAACCTAAATCTGGTATGCCCGAAATAATGTCAAAAACTTCACAGCTTCACATATTATTAATAAATCTGAAAATGAAAATTTTTATAAAAATTTCACTAGCATAACAGCCTACAAAATGAGATTTCTAGATTTGTATAGAGTTTACACAACAACTCCCAAATGGAGGACAAAAACAATGCGCATCGGGCTCTCGAAAATAACACAAATAGCCCAGAAACACCACAAAAACTCTAATAATATATAACATAAGTATAACCATGACCCAATACATATATTCAGCTCTATTTTAACATCTAAATGTTTGAAATATAGTAGCAACCCAAACTGATATGAAATACTCAACTGAAAACAATAAACTCTTGCAAAAAACACACTCGAAAACTCACAAATTTGCACTGTTCAGCACAAGGGAAAACTCTACATGAGCTTTCACATGGAATGGATTAGAACTCCTATCCTTAGCCTTCTTGAAAACCTACAAACTCCTATCCTTGGGTCTCCTTATCCACAAGTTTGGCATCCTCTGAAGAACAACAAAGCAATGAGCAAAAATCAAGTTTTGGAATGAGCCCAAAATGCCTCCAAATCCCTTTAAAAGAATGAATAACCCTAAGTCACGAGTAAGAGGGGCTAATAAAACATATTTTAATAATAATTTTCATTTATAAGTCCATTGGTTTTCAAAGATTAGCCCCTTTTACCGAAACTTCACCTTTTTGAGCCTGCCTATCTTAGTAAAGATTATTATTTTTAATTATTTGAAAAGGGGACATGACAAAGGATGCTCCACCAAAGCCAGGAACCAAAATGTTTCAGTTTCACAAGAAAATGCACAGCATGTCAAAGGGCTTATCAAGATTTGGAATAAACATATTTTATAAAAAATATTTTTTAGGAGTAAAAGGTTGTAGAAGAAAAACTAGCTGAGATTAATGAACATATTTTACTCCATGGTTTAAATGCTAATAGGCATTCAAGATAGAAGAATTTGCAAGAGGAGTGGGCTGAATTATGTAAGCGAGAAGAAGAGTACTGTAGACAAAAGTCTAGAGAATTGTGGCTTCAAAAAGGGGACTAGAATACTAAGCTTTTTCACACATATACCAAACAAAAGAAGGCTAATAACATAGTCTTTACAATTCATGACCATCTAGGAAACTTGATTTCTAACACTAAGGGAATTCAAACTGAGAGTGTTAGGTTCTTCTCTAATCTTCTTTCCCCTCCACCACAAGATCCCCCTTCTTCCCACCTTGTGGGCGAGATCTTGGATTCCATTCATTCTTTGATTATGCAACAAGACAACTTGATTCTTATGGCCCCTTTTACTCCCTCTGAGATTCATGGTGTATTATTTTCTATGCCTACTAATAAGGCGCTAGGCCCGGATGGGTTCACTACATTATTTTTCAAAAATGTTGGGATGTAATTTGTTTTGAATTGCTTGAGGCTCTTGAAGGATCCAGGAAAAATGTCTCCATTTTGAAGAACTTCAATACCACCAATATTGCTCTCATCCCAAAGGTTAATGATCCCTATTCTTTTTCTGATTTTCATCATATTTCTTTATGTAAAACTATCTATAAGATTATCACAAAGGTTATTTATTTGCATCTTAAGCCCATTATTCCAAAAATTATATCAATAGAACAAGGGGATTTTGTTCCTGGTCGAGAAACATTTGAGGCAGCTATAATAGCCCATGAGACCCTTCATTCCATCAAAATACATAATATTTCAGCCTTTGCTGTCAAATTAAATATGATGGAGGCTTACAATAAACTGAATTGGTCTTTTCTTCTTCTAGTCCTTCATCAGTTTCATTTTTCTTCTAGGTGGTGTAAATAGATCAAAGCTTGCGTTTTAGGTGCACATTTTTCTATTCTTATTAATGGTGCACCAACAGGTTTCTTTGCCTCTTCCCAAGGAGTTTGTCAGGGTGACCCTCTTTCTCCATTCTTGTTTATCATTGTGGCAAAGGCCCTTAGCAGACTTATTAACTCTTTTAATCAAAAAGGGTTGTGGAAAGGTATCAATATTATAAGTACATCTTTGTCCATAACCCATTCTCTTTTTGCTGAGGATACTTTACTATTTGGATCATATATATATCAAGAAGCACAGAGTATGAAAAAAGCCATTAGCCTATATACTCAAGTTTTAGGTCAATGTATCAATGCAACTAAATCTATTTTTTTTTGTTTTTAATACTTTCCAATTGGTTTCTCAAAGAATAATCCATCTTCTTGGTTTTCCCCATGATCATTTACCTTCTACTTATCTTGATGTTCCCCTTTTTTGGGATTAAACAAACCCTCTTATTGGAAATATGTAATTGATCGTATCAAGAGTAGAATTAGTGCTTGGAAGGTTCACTGGTTATCCCTCTCAGGTAGAATTTTTTTTTATCAAAACTATTCTTTTTGCCATTCCTAACTATTACTTCCATTCTACATGCCCCCAAAGGTATCATCTCTCAAATTAAAACTTTAATCCACACCTTTCTTTGGTTAGATTATATGAATGGTTAGAAGAAAATACTACTAATTTCTATTCATGCCATGCCAACCTCTTATAGAACAGGAGGTGTTGGACTTCCCAACATTACCAATAGGAATAAGGCTTTTGGTGCTAAACTTGTTTGGAAAATGTATGAAAAACCCTCTACCAAATGGTGTCGCCTTTTGCAAGAGAAACATTTAGATAACTTGGAACCTTCCAGAGTTCTTACTATGCTTGACCTGCTAAAAGGTTCTATCATTTGGAATTTCATAATGGCTTCTTGAGAAGTTATTACTTCATTCATATCATGGCAAATGAACAACGGGGATAGTGTCAATTTTTGGTTTGATTCATGGAATGGGTCCCCCCCCCACCCCCCCACCACCACTATTGATTCTGTAAAGGATTTTTCAAACATAGTGATTCAAGCTTTGGGGTCATCCTTTTCTACTTATGCCTCAGTTATTCATAGGTTCGCAAGGCTAGTCATTTGGCAAGACCCCTCATCTCTTTCTATATCCCACAACTAGGCTGCTTCTTTCAAAAAAGTACTAGTTGAAAGGAATGTCTTTATGTCTAATCATCTAGATTGCCTCTTTTGGGCTTCAGCTAAAGATGGTAAATGCTCTATTAAACTAAGATACTTGGCTATCCAACATAACTAATATAATCAGACCACATATCGTGCTTTTGAATTCTGCTGGAATAGCTCATTTCTGCCAAAAGTAAGATGCTTTGCATGACTTTCACTTAAGAACTGAATTTTAATTAGTGATCGTCTTCACAGATTGATAATTTCTGATCCCTTTAACTGTGTGCTCTGTCTACAAGCTATAGAAACAATAGACCACCTCCTCTTAAACTATCCTTTTGCCCAAGATTGTTGGCATTTTTTCCTTGATAAGCTTAATTTCCATATGTGAGAAGAACCTCCTTATAGCAATATCGTGAGAATGCTCGAAATAACAGAATACAAAGTGATAGCAGAACTCAGAATAAATCTACTGATCGCAGGCCACTTCGAGGGGGTAACCTCCTTTGAGCAAGCTCAATACAATAAATTCGTCCGTGCCCATCAAGGGCCTCAACCTATTCTTATATACTGGGTACGATCTAGAAAAGTAATACTACCTATGCATGTGGGATAATAAAATAAACTCACGGGACGACTTACAAAGCATATGCGTCCAACAACTCTACTCTAACAAAATAAACAGAAGGAACACACAGGTTCCTAACATCCCCTCTCCCTTAGAAAAAAGCTTTGTCCTCAAAGCTTAAGGTGTGGAAATTTTTGTTGAATCTGAAGAAGGGGTTCCCAGGTAGCATCCTCTGGTTGCATGCCATGCCACTGAATCAAGACCTCAGAGATGGAGCGAGAGCGAAGCTGGCGAGTGCGCTGGTCAATGATTGCCACCGGCTCCAGGATAATGGATCCTTCCGTATCCATTTCAGGGAGAGTAGTTTGTGCTCTGACAGTGGTACCCAGAACTTTCTTTAGACAAGAAACATGAAAGACTGGATGAATGCGGGAAGAAGGAGGAAGTTCCAGTTTATAAGCAACTGAACCAATCTTCTGCAAAACCTGATAAGGCCCATAAAATTTTGGGGCCAGCTTATGACGCCCTTTCAGCTTTAGGGAGGATTGTTTGTATGGCTGTAGACGAAGAAAAACCATATCCCCAACTTGAAATGAGCGCTCAGAACGGTGTTGATCTGCTTGTTGTTTCATCCGATTACGGGCCATGTGAAGATTATCCTGTAAGGTACGAAGAATCTGATCCCTGCTGCGGAGAACTATGTCAACTGCCTGGACTGGTGAGCTGTTGGGAGTGTAGGGAAGGAGCACTGGAGGTGCCTGACCATAGACTGCTTCATATGGAGTCATTTTAGAGGCAGTGTGGTAAGAGGTATTGTACCACCATTCAGCTAAAGGGAGCCACTTGGCCCACAGATGTTGCTGTTCGGAAGTGAAGCAACGAAGATAAGTTTCCAAGCATTTATTGACAATTTCCGTTTGACCATCAGTTTGTGGGTGATAGCCCGAACTCATCTTCAGTTTGGTGCCAGTTTTCTGAAACAGTTCAGTCCAAAAATGACTGGTAAAAGTTGCATCACGATCAGAGACAATGGAAGAAGGGAGTCCATGAAGACGAAATATCTGGTCCATGAAGATTTGTGCAACAGAGGAGGCAGTATAGGGGTGGCTGAGGGCACAAAAATGACTATATTTCGAGAGACGATCAACCACAACCAAGATCACTGTCTTGCCACCGGATTTAGGAAGCCCTTCAATGAAATCCATAGAAATATCAGTCCAAATCCGTGTAGGGATGGGCAATGGTTCGAGCAAGCCAGGAAGGAGGGTCGTTTCACCCTTGTGGCGTTGGCAAGTATCACATTCAGCCACCATCTGTTGAATCGTCTGTTTCATTCCTTTCCAAAAGAAGTTTCTCCTTGCTCGCTCATAAGTTTTGAGGAAGCCTGAGTGCCCTGCTGAAGGAGAAGCATGGAGTTCATAAAAAATAGCCTGATGTAGAGCTGGGTTCTGAGGAAGCACTAGCCGACCCTTGTATCGAAGAGAAGCACCATCCCAAGAGTAATGTGGTATAGCAGAAGGATTATTGGCTAGCTGGTGAATGATTTGAGATAAAGAAGAGTCACTGTCATAGCCCTGCTGAACAGACTCTAACCAATTGGGAATGGGCTTAGAAATAGCGGAAAGGGAAGCTTGATTATCAAATGTGCGAGAAAGAGCATCTGCCACAATATTCTCCTTACCCTTCTTGTAGGTGATCTCATAATCATACCCCATGAGTTTGCTGACCCATTTCTGTTGTGTAGGAGAGGATACCCGTTGTTCCAGGAAGTATTTCAGACTTTGGTGATCGGTTCTGATGCAAAAATGACTCCCTAAGAGGTATGGCCGCCACTTCTGTACAGCATGCAAAATAGCCATCATTTCTTTTTCATAAGTAGAGAGGGTTAGATTCTTACCAGAGAGGGCTTTGCTAGTGAACGCAATAGGATGGTCATCTTGCAGGAGAACAGCACCCAATCCATTGCTGCAAGCATCACTCTCAATAGTGAAGGGTTTGGAAAAATCTGGCATCGCGAGAACAGGTGTACTGCACATAGCCTGTTTCAGTTGTTCAAATGCAGTCTCAGCAACAGGGGTCCAGGAGAAGGCATCCTTTTTTAACAGAGCTGTCAATGGTGCTGCAATTTTCCCGTAATCTTTGACAAACTTGAGGTAGTAGCCAGTCAACCCCAAAAAACCCCGAAGGCTCTTGAGAGTTTTAGGATGCGGCCAAGTTTTCATGGCATCTATTTTTGTAGGATCCACCCGCACTCCATGGTGTGCAACAATATGCCCGAGATACTCCACTTCCTCCTGTCCAAACACACATTTAGATAGTTTTGCACAGAGTTGATGATCAGAGAGAAGTTGCAAGACAAGCTCCAGATGATGGAGATGCTCAGCCCAAGTTTTGCTATATATGAGGATATCATCAAAGAAGACTAGAATGAATTTCCGGAGGTATGGTCGAAATATGTTATTCATCACTGCCTGAAATGTTGAAGGAGCATTCGTGAGGCCAAAGGGCATGACTAAAAATTCATAGTGACCATCATGTGTGCGGAAGGCAGTTTTAGGTATATCCTCCTCATTAACCCGAATTTGATGATACCCAGAACGAAGATCTAACTTGGAGAAAAAATGAGCCCCATGAAGTTCATCAAGAAGTTCATCAACAACTGGAATGGGAAACTTGTCCTTTATAGTGAGATGATTAAGTGCTCGGAAATCAATGCAGAGTCGCCATGACCCATCTTTTTTGCGAACAAGCAGAACTGGAGAAGAAAAGGAACTGGTACTAGGGCGAATAATACCTTGCTTCAGTAAGTCACGGACAAGTATCTCGATTTCGGTCTTCTGATGAAATGGGTAGCGGTAGGGCCTGATGTTGGGCGGAACACTGCCAGGAAGGAGCTGAATACGGTGGTCCTCTGGACGAGAAGGAGGTAATCCCACAGGTTCAGCAAATATACCAGAATACTTGTCCAAAATGTGTTGGAGATCGGCAGGAGTGCTAGAGACTGCTGATGGCTGCATCTGAATGGAATGGAGCTGAGCAATGACACCATGTGAATTCTTCTTAAGAAGTTTTTCCATACGGTGTGAACTAATGATGCTGAGAGACCCTGGTTGTAAGCCTTTCAAAGTGTGTTGGTGCCCTCGGCTGAAAACTGCATCCAAAGTTCAGCAAAATCCCAGAGAATGGGGCCAAGAGTGCGTAACCATTGGGCACCCAAAACCACATCACAGCCACCTAAGGGTAAGGCAAACATGTCAGAGCGCATGTTATAATCTCCAATAGAGAGACGCACATTGCGACATTTCCCTTTACAAGGTAAAGTGCCCCCATTGGCAATCATGACTTCAAAGCTAGAGCAGGGATGGATAAAGCAATCAGCCTGTTTGGCTATTCGTGGATCAATGAAGTTATGAGTGCTACCAGAATCAATGAGTATAGTAAGAGGGATCTTCTTGAAGAAACCCTGGACCCGCATGGTTTGTGGAGTAGTGACTCCTGCCAAAGCATGGACAGATATCTCTGGTGGAGCTTCTGGGGAAGGAGGTTCAGGCTGGTGAGGCTCAACCTCAGCATCCACTGTTTCCTGAGCATCTACATATTCTTCCAGTTCCGGTGGAGAATCCACATCCAAGAGATAGAGCTTTTGCTGAACACATCTATGGCCCCGAGACCATTTCTCATCACAATTATAACAAAGCCCTTTGTCTCGCCTAACTCGCATCTCTGTTTCAGACAAGTGCTTGATCGGAGTAGTTCTGGGAGCTGGTATGACTGGAGGGTTGTGAGAACCTGTATTTCTGAATGGAACAAAATTAGATCTGGAGCGTTGTAGAGCACTAATCTTGTCTTCCGCTAACTTAGCCAACCCAAGGGCTTCCATCATTGTAGTAGGTTGAAACATTTTGACTTCTGAGCGAAGTGCATCCTTCAGACCACTGACAAAACAACTACGGAAGAATTCATCAGACAAGCCCTCTGTGTGATTAGCTAATTTTTCAAACTCTGTCTGGTATTCTCTTACAGTGCCTGTTTGACGCAGTTTAGTGAGTGCTCCTGTGAAATCATCAAAGGAACTAGGGCCAAAGCGCTCCAAAATGAGGGTGCACAATTCGCTCCACGTTGGGCCTACATTAGCCTTGATGTACCAACGGAACCATTGAAGAGCTTCATGTTCCAAATGAAAAGATGCAAGGGAGACTTTGTGGTTATCCAAAGTATTATGCAAGCTGAAATACTGCTCTGCCCTATAGATCCATCCAGTCGGATCAGAACCATCGAAGCGTGGAAAATCAAGCTTTGGTCCACGGAAATTGCCAGAAGAGGACCCAGTATCTCCTGAATGGTTTCGGCTCATGGCTGACTGCTGAAAGTTAAGACCCAAAATTTTGTCATCCAGATCTTGAAGTCTGGTTTTGAGGGATGCAATTTCCTCTTCCATGATTTTTGCTCCTGTACGCGTAACAACCATAAAACAAGATTTTTTTTTTTTTTTTTTTTTTTTTTTTAAGAAGATGAGAAACAAAAACTTTTTTAGTTACGGCAAACTTGGATTTGGGTAAAACTCATATAGGAAATGGGTGTTCGACGGGTGGTGGGAGACTATCTGGGGACAAGGGAAAAAGAAAAATGAGGGTTTCAAGAGTAGGGAGGCGAAATGAGGCGAACAGTCCAAGAGGGATAAGGGAGCAAAATGAGGAATTGAATCTTGTGGCTCAGTTTGGTGGCGATTGGATGAGAGGTGAAAAAGATAGGGCAAACCCTAAAATTAGATAAATGAGGGATTTAGGGCTTTGATATGTAAAATTTGGGGTTGGGTCGCCAAGGAAGGAAGTATGCAAAATGATATTGCAGACGTTCTGCGGAAGTATGAGCAGAAACAGAAAGCAAACAAGGAAGCTACGACTAAAAAACAGAAAAATTCACTCAGACTGAACAACTGAAAAGAGTTATTGCAATAACAAGAGATATTAGAAGTGAGAGGAACCTGAAGGCCACGACAGAAAAAAATTTGATGTAATTTCCACCCAGCGAGCCCAAGAGAGTGCTCTGATACCAGATGAGAAGAACCTCCTTATAGCAATATCGTGAGAATGCTCGAAATAACAGAATACAAAGTGATAGCAGAACTCAGAATAAATCTACTGATCGCAGGCCACTTCGAGGGGGTAACCTCCTTTGAGCAAGCTCAATACAATAAATTCGTCCGTGCCCATCAAGGGCCTCAACCTATTCTTATATACTGGGTACGATCTAGAAAAGTAATACTACCTATGCATGTGGGATAATAAAATAAACTCACGGGACGACTTACAAAGCATATGCGTCCAACAACTCTACTCTAACAAAATAAACAGAAGGAACACACAGGTTCCTAACAATATGCCATTACCTAGTTCTCTATGGGATTTATTCCAAGCATGGCTAATCTTATACTCTAAATCAATGTTTTCATGTCTTTGGAAGTGCATCCCTACATCTATAGTATGGGCAATTTGGCGGGAAAGAAACAAGAGAATTTTTAGATAGACGTCATCTCCAATACCTCAATTTTTAAAAAGATTAGAGAGATCAATTGTTGAGCTTGTTAATACTTTAGTAAGTAAATATAAGGGTAAATGTGTCTTTTCTCCTTGGGATGGCTATATTATTCAGTGGTGAAAGGGTTTATTTTTCCCTCATCTTCTAGCTCCATTGTGTCCATCCAAGATTCCTCTTATCTAAGTGCAAACCAAGTGGAATCCTCCAAGTGAGGGTTATTTCAAACTCAATTTTGATGGGGCCTCTAGAGGAAATCCATGCAACTTTGGCTATGGCATAGTCATTAGAGATTTTAAAGGTCATGTGATTGCAGCTAAATCATCTTCTCTCCCTCAATGTACTAATAATAAAGCTGAGGCCTTAGCCTTGCATTTTGGTCTGGAACTTGCAAAATCACTTATATCTAAGCTACATGTTGAAGGGGATTCATCAATTATTATTAATGCATGCATTACACGTCATGTATGTAATTGGTCCATACATTATATATTACATCAAGTATGGTCTCTTCTTTATTCAATCTCTGAATGTTACATCATGCATACTTATAGAGAAGGCAATCTTTTAGCTGATTGTCTAGCTAATTTGGGTACCGACGGGGTTTATATTAACTCTTTACTTTCCCCTCTTAACCTCCTTGATCTCCCCAACTTGGTTAATATTATGACAAAAGAATATGTTTAGAATAAGGCTGAGTCCTCCTCATTTTTATTTGATAGTAAACCATGACTTCTTTATAATTTCGCAAGTTTTTTCTTTTATGGATCTTACTTGTTCTTTTGAGATATTATATGTAGTTTAGGGTCTTGGATTACCCTTGCATCAGATGACTTTCTAATATCATGGTCTTAATTGAAGTTTTGGATGTAGCTTAGGGATGGTAATCTTTGTGACATTTTTTGTTGGGCTCTAGGTCTTGTCTCTTGCACCAATCAATGAATTGCATTCATATGAGTTTTGGGCTCTTTGTAATTACTATATTCTTGATCTGAGAATCTCTAGGACAAGATTCATTAGTGTTGATAGATACTCTCTCTTGATGCAGTATTTCTTCTTCTGCATTCTTTTTTGTATTAGGGAATGACCAGAGTTTTTCTTTTTTAGTTATTTTCTCAGGGAGCTCTTTTGAAACAATTAATATTAATATAAATATAATATTTTCCCCCAAAAAAAAAACAGTAAGTTTATGTCCAATTATATGTTGTATTAGAAAATGTTATATTTGTCTTATATTTGAAACTTGTAAAATGGTACATTTGTTAATTCAAAATTGAGTTTTGTTGAGAGGAAAAAATGAAAATTATGATTTAATTTAATTTCAATTTCAATTCCAATTCTAATGCAATTCCAATTCCACCTAAAATCAAAATTATAAACTCATATTTGAATTCCGATTTCACACATCCAAACTGAACCTACCACAATCAGTTCAGTTCAACCAAGAAGTGTAATTGGAACGCCCATTTAACTGTAAGTGAGTTGTCTGCGCGCAATGAAGTGTAACTGATGCTATTATTATTCTTTCCCAGGTGGCATTTAAATATGAATCAACTCTTTTTTCACCGTTAGATTGATGCTATTACTATTCTTTCTTAAGCGGCACCTGAACAGGAATCAAGTCATTTTGCACCGTTACATTTGGTGACCTTCATAGACATACGCCACTGCAATTTACGCCTCCCAGTGTATTCAAGGGAGAAGGGAAGAAAGAAAAAGGAAAGACTCAAAGAAATACATAACGCAAGCTCATTATTAAGTACATTCCACAATTTAAACAGCCATTGCATGAATCATTCCTCAAAACATAAATAGGTAATGGATTCTTATTTTTTCCGATTTAATGATCAGAACAACAGCGATGTGAAATTCGGATGCTGGTAATCCCATTAACCTGCATTCCCAAGTTTTGAATAAATCAAAATATTTTGAGGCGATATTTTCAGAACGCTGGTCGAGAGACAGGTCGTCTTCTTCTAAAATCTTCGTTGGTGGTTTAATTCAATACAAATGGCAGTAATAGCTGCAAATAGCAGCCACATTCAGATAGAGTACCGACCACTTTTTCTGGTATTTCATTATGCAATATGCATAATAAGAAGTTGGTATTTGGTTAATAAAGAGAGAACCAATTTTACTGGTATTTCATTATGCTATACGCATTATAAAGAGATAACCAGTTTCGCTGGAATTTCATTATGCTATATATATAATGAGTCTTATTAATCTGTGAATTGGGCTGAACAATGTGGAAATTTCTCATTGCCTACCATTTTGTAATCACTGGGTTTTGATGCATAAGCTATATATTTTCAGATTCGCCCTATGGTTTCCCATTACAAGATAAAATTTAATGTTCTACAATGCAACCACCGTCCTCACTCTAAGGAAGAATTGTATACGAGATGAGTAGGATATTAAACTTCTTTAACCTAGTGTGATATACTTAATGGTACGCTTATGGAGCGTTTTAGTTGTTTGTGATAAAAGACCTTTTTTTTAAAGTTCAATAAAAGTGAATTCATTTTGATTCATATAAGTAATAATTGTAAGATGGATTATTTGATATTGAATGCCAATTTAAGAAATTCAAAGTGATGGATTAAAATTAAAAAATGAATTTGATATATGGATTCTTCATTTATGATTTATTTGAAAAATATTATATTGTAGATTCTATCTTATTTTCTATATAAATTATAGCTTAGATTCTTAGGTTCTAAATTGCTTTTATAATAAACCAATCAAAGTGTTCCGAGTTTGTGTGCTTCTTTAATGCAAATGATAATCAATAAATGTATGTAAATGTACAATGAAAGAATATAATGTCTTTAAAATAAGGGTGAGAAATATACAACACAAACATGTATCTAGTTGATTTCTAATCACAGGCATGTTTGGTGGAGTTAACCAAATTCAAATTTAAAATTTTATAACAAGGGTCAAATTTATGTGGCTATTGAATCACTTAAGATTTGTCTGTTTGATCAAGGATAAGAGATGTTAATATTTGTGCAAGAAATGAATGTTTTATCATAAAGAGTGAAATAAATGTGAAAGAAAAGGGAACATGTCCAAATACAAATAGTTAAAATAGTAGGGAGCAAGCTTAAATTTACATGTTATATCATGTATCATTCATGAACATATAATTTGGTCAACATGTATTCTACCAAAATATGAAGAAAAAAAAATTGGTAGTTTGAATGGGATGCAATTCCACTCTTAACTATCATCCTACCAAAGGGATTTGTGAAGTACTAAATATAATTATGTCTTTTGTGAAACATGTGTTATGTTTTCAAAAAATAGGAATTATTTTTTTGTGTGCACAAGGTTTGACCTGCATAATCATATATATATTTTAAAAACTCTAATAGTTTAGAAGGTAGATTTAGAATACTACAATTTGTATTTTTTACACACTGTGTCATTTTGGGTGGATGACCCTCAAACATTTTTTCCAAGTTCAGGTTTACTTGATTTCACAAGAAAGGTGTCCACTTATACCTCCACCTCCTACCCCCCTCCCCCCCTTTTGTACACCATCTTTGTGCAGTTATCCACTTATTTATTCTTATATATAAGAGAATATTTAGTGAGGAAAAGCTTGAACAATGTAACTTCATTATGAACTATCAACTATAGTGGTTGACTATTATGATTAAGAGGATAGATTAGAAAGAAACAACTAACTTGAATCCGAGGAATTTGTTAAGTGATAGCCTTTACAAAATCTCGTGACCATGCTAAATGACTAACAAACTCATGTTTATGGATAACGAGTGTTTTTTTTTCTTTCAAATTTTAACCTCATCCTTGGAATTCTATGCTACACTACCCCACCTAAATAATTATTAGGAAAGATTAGGAAGTAACTGGAGAAATCAACCTTCATTTACATTGACAAGAATAGTTCAAGGAGATATCATTATTTTCTTGGTGAAGGTATACACTATTAGCCTCGGATAGGTAGGCTTGAAATATTCACTTTCATATTATGGTTCTCTTTCCAATTATAGTGTTAGGTGAGGTACATACATTGAACTTTATAGCAATAGATAAAGTTATGACTTTACAAGGGAAAAGGTAGAGGATTATACTCCTCTAGAATATTGACTTGTCCTCTCTATCTGAGGTGATCACTAAAGAATAAATCTTATGAACAAATTAAGATAATCTCATCCTCTAGAGATTGACTGTAGTCAAGAAGCATGATATCTTGTTAGACTGTTAATTGTGTGCTAGATAATGGATATGTGTTGTAACTTATAGCATATAGGTGAGGGATAACCCATGTTTATATAGGGAATAAGACTATTTTTTCTTTGATCATATGGGTCTGGTAGCCAACCACATGATATTGATGGATGCCATCATTGCTTAGTTGTTTGATAGACTATAGGAAGAGAAGAATTTCTAATTTGACATGGGAAAATAGAAGACATTGAAGAAAATCTCATAGTAGGTATGACATAACTTCTTATTTGAGGTAGATGATGTGTTTGATCTTTAGAGAAATATCTATACAAGTGAGAGGCCATCAATCTCTTTATGTCCATGTCCCACATAATCCACTTGGGGGATGTAGGGGTGGGGGTGGATGGGGACTAGATCCACTAAGGAGGGTTCAT
Organism: Cupressus sempervirens; assembly: GCA_028749045.1. Lineage (NCBI taxonomy): Eukaryota > Viridiplantae > Streptophyta > Pinopsida > Cupressales > Cupressaceae > Cupressus > Cupressus sempervirens. Next base: position 710,451,913 of record CM053792.1, read on the forward strand.
GTTGCACCTCAAGTGATCAAGGACTAGTTGCAAAGAAGTCTACATTTCCTAAAATATAAAAGTATGCTTTTAGGTATGGCTAGTTACTTATTTTTAGTCCTCATTATGGTAAATTGAAATAGTTAATGGTCATAATTTTCTATAGTTTTGTAGACTTTTTCTATGGCACAAGAAATTTTATATATATATATATATATATATATATATATATATATATATATATATATATATATATCATGGTCATGGAAAGGAAATTGTGTAGTTTTGTTCTATTTAAGTAGTCGTTGCACATTAATGGTTGAAATTTCCTTAGAAGGATGAAAAAAAGTATTGCTCATATGATATTTGAGCCTTTGATGATAGCTTGGACTCTCCATATTGACTAAAAAGCCTAAGATATGAATAGATTCTTTTAATGAGAAATGACGTATTACTGGTAAAATATCAAACTTGACTGAGTTTTATAGAGTTTTGTCTTCTAGGTCCATTCTTTCTGTAGCACCTCGCTTGGGAACCCAAGAGAAAAAAACCTAACATGTAACAAAGTTTACTGAACATTTTGTTTTTAAAGTTTAAACAACACAAGATAAGTACCCATAAGCAATTACAATATAGTTTTAATTTCTCAAGGGTTCATTCAAGAAGTTATATTAATTAGTTTAAGTCTCAAATATAATGTCATGATCACAAGGAATAACATATACATCATCTCATAAGTAAATGTATAAATACAACTAAATCAATGAAAACACCTCCAATAAATAACATCCACTGCACATGTCGTAAGGTATGTGAGAATATATATATAATAAATTAGAATATGTGATAACATATATAGGTTAACTAAATAGAAGTCCCTAAGATGAGAATAAGAATGATAAAGGTAAAATTTCTACATTGAACAACCAATAGTTGGCAATGTGAGTGAGACCCAAATGGTAAGAAGACACTACCTCCTGATTGCATGGTTACCTAATCAAGCTTCCACTCCCACCATGTAGGGAAGATAATGAACGATCCACAAATGACTAATCAAACATAAAACATTCCTAAGAAAGGAATCCTAATAGACAAAACTACCTCAAAGGTAACACATACTACTTATGAACATATGATACTCCAAAAGAAGAATACTCAATCCAATACCAACACTGCATAACAAAATATCATACATATATACCAAGAATAGATTAAATCACCAAAATCATAAGATAAAGTCAATGAAAGATATCCACCTCAAGTCAAGAACCACATGTCAAAAGTACGTCATCCATGAATCACCAATCACCGTCGATGAAAGTGAATAACCTCATTAAGAACATCCAAAAATAAGTACACCACCAGAGGTACAAACAAAATCTACATAGGAGACTTAGGCTACATTCTAGGAGTGTCATCACATGGTCAAACAACTTGAGTTATCTTGGATTGATCTCTCAATAGACCCTGGACCCTCAAGCACTAAGTTACCTTGGACTGGTTACTCTAAACCCCAAACCCTTAACGTGACACATGCAGAACCATAAAACTCTCTCAAGAAGACCAGACAAACCAGTCGTACTTTCATCCCATTCCCATCTTTAGTCTATACAAGCTATCAAGGCATGTGCAAGGCAATATCTCTAACTTATATTTTTAGTGTGTTTTTCAAAATATTAATTACTAGATTATCACTTATTACATAACTTACAATAGGTTCCCTTGACACTGACCACTTTGAGTCTTGGACCCCTACTGTAAGGTACCCCCAAGGACATGTACGTAGACAACCTCTTCTAAGAATACACTCATTGTTGTGTCCCATACCACAACACCCATAAGATCAAATTTGGTTCCTTAATAGGCAACCTGAAAACAAGTTGGTTCTCCCAACCCAAGTAACATAATTGCACCACGTAGAAAATCTCATAAATGCAACTTTCAAATTAAAATAGAAGCTCATCATAAGTCCAAAGAAGATAAACATCATAGAAGAAACCATGAAAAGAAAACCTTTGGTGTACATCCTAATTGACCAACTAAACAGTCATCATGAAATAAAAATATAAAACTCAAATGAAACATATAAAACATACAAAGCTTCACTCACAAAATAAACTCAGTTGTATTTCAATAATCTAATTTAGCTACAAGAATAGATAAAATATTAATAAAAATTACCATATATAATTATTAGTATTTGATTATAATTCAAATTTATTAAAATTTATGCTAAATTATATTTGAATTATTAATTATTCTAATAAAACTAATTTACACATCAATTTATAAATAAATCTTATTTAAAAATCCAAATTAGCTTGATCAATTTAAAAATTCAGTTATGATAAATTGATCTTTAAATTAGATAAAGTTAAGTTAAATATAAAGTAATTTAAATTAACTAAATTAATCTTTGTAGCAAGCTAACTTTATACCATCTATATTGTAAAAGAGAAACTAAATTTAAACTAAATTAAATCCTAAATTACTTATACAAACTAAACTATACTAGTAAAATAAACTAATACTCCTTTTCATTTTTTAAAATTACGTGTGCTCTCTTGTCTTTCCATTTTAATATTAATGAATATGGAGGGTTCCACCTCCCATTCTCTAGTTACCTACGCGAGAATAGGGAGTACATAGTTTTACAATAATAGATTTAATTTTATTTTTTATTTCTTTTGAATTTGTTTTAATTAATTTTTTAAAAATAATTTTCTAAATAATTTTTAATTTATTTTTTGTTTCTAGGTATAGAAACTTTCTAGTAGCATAAAGTTTTTGTTTTATTTTAAAAAAATTTCAAAGTAAAATTGTATAAATATCAACAATCATATATATATATATATAAAGGAGATTAAAACTAATTGTAGATTAAATCTACATTTTTTTCTGAATCAAATACTTAATCAATGTAATTCATTTTTTGTTGTAAATTTCTTTTGTTACAAAGAATAAGAATCTTATATCATTTACACAGATTCGAACTAATAAGATAGGATGACAAATCAATATTCCAGCACCTAGAAAATATGAAGCAAACAATATTTTCCAATGAAATATTCAATCTCATGTTGATTCTACAATCTAGTAGCCGAATAAAATTCTCGTTCCAAGAAGATCCTTCAAGCCACCAAAATTCTGTTCTTTTCTAAACCCTTGAGTCACTCATCAAATCTTATGTGTGCAATAATGATTTGAAATCCCTCTAATCTATAACTCTAATTACTTTCTTAGGTTTCTATCTCAACAAGCTCTAAAATAATAATTATTCCTTCACACTTAATTCACTTTTTAATATAAATATTTATTTATTTCTACACTATACATTTAAAGTAAGTTCATTAAAAAAAAATATTATTTAATTAATAAAGATAACGTAGTGCATTATTTATATGCCACTAAATTATTTTAATTCTTTATTAATTAAATAATTATGTTACACAATATTTAATATTTAAATATTTAAATCTTTTTAATGTAGTTTTTCTAAATTAGGATTTTTAAATTAAATCTTTTAATTTAACTAAAAAATCCATTTATTCAAATGATTCCAAAAATGCAACAACATCATATTTAATATTCTTCCACTTTTAATTCAATAACATCTAGTAAACCAATATCAATGATCAATCCAAAATTCATAAACAACTAAACTATCAGGCAATTCACCAAGTCAAACGTCAAAAGGTGCATAAGAAAAGTCAACCAAAGCAAGAACCAAACCACATATGCACACAAGACTCATGCGTTAAAAGAGGGTAGAAAGTAAATTTCAAGTTTACAAGTCCTCCTTGTGAGACAAGTATTTTAGGCTATGGCTAGGATTAGACCTGATCATTATCTTCCCATTCTTATCATTTGAGTTATTGTAAAAGGGCACACTCATCCTAGCAATTCAGGGAAGTTGATACCTAGTACTTGCATCTCACATAAAAGATGAGTGTGTAAATGTATATAATATATCTAAACTAAACATGCAATGGCAAGGAGTGGTACATCATGTAGATCCTGACTAGTAGGTGACTACGACTCCCTCATGCAAGTATGTAGTATATATCATAATAAATAACAAGTCAACATTGAATGCTCAGATATAATAACACATCATATCATATGACATTATCATGAAAGAAATCGCAATTACAACTAGAAATCATTGAAACACCATTAATGCATGAGCAATCATAATCATTAAACAATACATGAAATGAAGTCAATTAAGAAACTATTACCGATATATCTATAACTCAAGTTATGAAGTTCAATATCATCTAACTGTAAAATAAATACCTTTAGAACTAATAAAACTAATCAATCAATGATTCATTATTCCAACATCTTAAAAAGGTAAAACTAAAATCCAAAAGAAAAATCTTTTTAAGAGGTGTCAACTCATTGAAAGAATATGTGTTTGACAAGAAGGATGATGGTCATTTGAATCTATCATGTATTAGCATAAAATACATGATGATTTCATAATGCATATTTAATCATATTGATTTATCTAAATATTGAGTTATTTTTAAAATTCATTGTTTTATATCATCTATAGAGGGACAACAGTAATAATTTTTCTAATGTTCAAATATTAATATTGTCTTAAAAATAGACAATAAATGAGGTTAAAAGCACATTTGTAAAAAATAAAATTGTATATTTGTAAATAATATACAAGTTTCATTTTATCTCAAGTCAAGATATTTTACTTAAAAATTATGTATTAATAGTGAAACAATGCAAATGTCACTTCTACACAGGAAAGTTTAACTTCTCTAACTTAGGCCAAATTGCATTACAACAATAAAACATAAAGTCAAGATATAGGAGAGAGATTCTAGTATTTGAACCATAAGATAAATCTCTCCATAAGAAATGACAGTGTCTTCTTGTGAAAGCAATCTAGTACAATTTATTAGTCAATCTTCTCTCTAATTGTTGTGAAGTATGAAAATTTAGTAATGGGTTATTGTGTGGAATTGGTTGAAGAAGGTTCAGGAGTTGAGCCACGGTACATTACCATGACAAATAAGGAAACCTGCATCAATATTCTTCTCAAATGACAAGACAAATCATTGTAGCTCTTTTACTAGATGAAAGAAAAAGAGGTTGTTGTCATGAATAGCTAATTTAGCATAGATCTTGTTAAAAAACATGAAACACATAAATAGTCTGAAATGTTTTAAAAAAATTCCTAGATATTAAAATGTCTAGGGCTCATTTTACTCAAAATTCTTTCTATCATAAGTAGGACGGGAGGTTTTACTGTTAACTTCTTTTAAATTAGTTAAGAATTGGGATTAGTCTTTATCTCTCTACTGGATGGAGTCATCCTACCTGACTGTTGTTTTACAATCTTATAATAATGAAACTCATCCCATCAAGTCAACCCAAATGCAAAAGTAGGAACCAAGCTCTTCACCACTTTTGTAGATATATTTGTAGCTGGAAGCAGTCATATTTGAAGATATTATTGGGAACTACATATTTTACTTTGATGTTCTAAATTATCTCAAACATTTTTAAAATTAGATCCATTTTATTCGGTGCTTCATTCATTGTTTCTGCATGTTTTTAATGAGCAGAACAGATGTGGTAAATAGTGTCTGCAAATCAAAATGATGAGTCAGATTACCTGCAATATGTTTCTTAGAAGGCAACAAATGATGTCACAAAGAATGACAGTGGTGAGTATACAACAGTTCCCATGTTGTTTATACACAAGACCTTTCATCTACAGAAACTGAAGTTTGGGTACGTATGGCAGTGCTAGCATATGATGATCATCGATTGCAGAAACCAAACAAAGAAATCTATCTACAATTCGTACACTCACAATTGAGATTGGCGGCTGTACGTTAAGCTCCTACACTTGCTTTTTTTCTTCTAAGTATTCTATCTTAAGCTGACAACCATCTTATTTAGCTATTTCTAAGTGACTGTATATAGGGGAGAGGACCTAGTAGTTGAACGAGTTTCAATTGTTGTGATAGTAATTGTTCACTTAATGTCCAATTTTTTTGAAAATTTTGTACCAATATTTGTGACTTTAAAGTTGTTAGTACAATGATGATTACCCAAAATTGAATGAAAATGTACCCTTTGTTTTAAAAAGTAACCAATGATGTGATGCTACATCAGCTGTTCAACTATGGGTACCTTTTATGTGTTATTATTGGTCTCGCTTTTTTTTTGGCCTATTTTGGACAACTTGGCAAAAAGCATGCTGATGTGGCATCATAACAGGTGACATGGACTTGAAATCTTAGTTATAAGTAGGTGACTCACCAAGTAAGCTACTGTAATAAATTGGGAGTGATTTGAAATTTTTACGTAAGATTTTGATAAGCGTGAAGTTAGGGTGTTCAACTACTAGGTCCTCTCTCCTAAACTTTACTGATGATCACAACATCCTCCTCCAGATTTGGGGCATCGAAATCAAGCCTTAATAAATTAATCTTTTGATACAACGATAAACGTACTTCAACACTTGCTTATTATTTTTTAGTTTAAGCATGCAATCTCTTCTTTCTTGTCAAAATGAAGTAGAAAAACCTATTTCCTCTGTTTCCCATATTTGATTTATTATTCTGCTACAATCTTTGATTCAATAATTAAATGAATTAGTTAATCAATATGATGCACAATTTCATGCCTTCAGAGAGAGAATGGATTGATATGTTACATGTTTAAAACTTCGATTTTATGAAATCATAGAAGAAGAATCATGATGGGCTCTTTTTCCAAATCCATGATATTGTGCATAATAGTATGGATAACAAACAAAGTTACACGAGCTTCTCTCCAAAGTATACCAACTTTTTCCTTAAGTCTCTTCAAAATCCCCACTAAATTTGCTGAGGCTATTGATAAAATTCAAAGGAATTTTTTATGGACTGGTTCAAAGGAAAAAAAGAGAATACCTTTAATTGCCTGGGATCATGTTTGTAAACCAGTCAGGGAAGGTGGTCTGGGTATCCGGAAAATCAGAATCATGAATCAAGCTCTTCTAGCTAAACAAGGATGGCATGTGTTCCATGAGAAGAAAGAATGGAGTACCATTTGGAAACACAAGTACCTCCCTAATTCTGTTTCTCTTCTTGATTTCTTATCCTCTGCTGATGTTATTCATCCCTCCTCAATTTGGGGAGCTGTACAGGGTACTAAGAAAATGCTTGGAGAAGGGTGCTCTTGGAAAATTGGCAATGGGTCTAGGGTGAGTTTTTGGGAAGATGTTTGGCTTAAGGATCACCCCCTGATTGAAGATGTTCAAGATCTGAATCAAGTTGACTTATGCAAGCAGAGATATGGCACTCTTGTTAGTCATTATTGGCAGAATGATTCCTGGGTTAACTTGAAGGACATTGATCAAAGTTTCTATCACATCCAATTATCTCTCAATGTTGTTTCTCTCCACCCTTCTTTTGAGGATGAGATTATTTGGTATGCTGATCCTAGTGGGCAATACAAGGTTTCTTCTCTCTTTGCTTCTAAGGAGAAGGAAAATCATCCCTTGTGGTCTTAGGCTTGGATTAAGGGTCTCATTCCTAAAATTAATTTCTTCTTTTGGGTCCTGCTTCAAAATAAAATTCTGACCCTTGATAACTTGCAGAAAAGAGGTATAAATTTGGTGAATAGGTGTATTTTATGTAAGAATGGTTTTGAAGATAGAGACCACCTGTTTCTCAAACTGCTCTTATTCCCAGATGGTTTGGACTGAGATCCTAATGTATTGGAACTTGACTTGGGTTCATCATAACAATGTGGAATCTTCTTTTAAAAGCTGGAAATGCTCATCTAAGAATTCTGATGTTCAATTTCTATGGAAAATTACTCTGCCTCATCTCTACTGTGGTATTTGGAAAGAAAGGAATAATAGAATTTTTAGAAACAAAGAGGTTCCTGGATGGGTGCTTGGTCAGAATATTATTAGAGCTTGTAAGGAGAATTTCAGATCTTTGAAAATATCTGATCAAACCTTTCCTATTGATAATCCTATGTTTCTTGAAAACCCTAAGACTCAAACTAATAACCCAAGATTGAATGTCACTTGGAGTTCCCCTCCGAATGGTTGGATTAAAGGAAACTTTGATGGTGTTGCTAAGGGAAATCCGGGGAGTGTGGGTTGTGGAGGTGTGTTGAGAGATCATATGGGAATAGTTAAAGATGCTATAGCTATTCCTATAGGTCAGACTAATAGTCACATTGTTGAAGCTACGACGGCCCTTTATACTATGAAAATTGCAGTGGATTTGGGATGTCCAAAATTATGGTTGGAAGGTGACTCTTTAAATATTATTAATATCCTTAATAATAAAAGTGCTATCTCATGGTCGATAGAGGCCACTATCAAGGAGATTAAATACCTTATTCAAAAATTTGAAAAAGTTGTCATATCTCATACCTTTCGGGAGGCCAACGGTGCTGCTAATTGGGTTGCCAACTATGCTGTCCTAACGGGGAAAATGGTGAGGTGGACCGATGAATTAACTAATCAAGTTGATCTCAAACCAATTATTCATTATGAAGCTATCCATGTGCAGGTGGGTAAGATTTGAAAAGATTGGAAAGTTAATGATTTTGTGGAGTGATCAAATTATTTTTGGATTTTCATCCCCTATGAAGTACACTCAAATGAATGCGACGTGGTGTTCGCACGTTTCTCCGAACAAAGGTGTCTCTTTTGGTGGGAAGAAAAATAGATTTCTTTCTAACCCTCTCTTTCTATGCATCTGGTTTTTCTGGTTTGAATGTGTTTATTATTCTCTGCTGATGGGGGGCGAACCACACAAACAAGAACCAAAAAACTGTGAAGCATGGAAGGCTCGCAAGGATGTTTGGAAAATTCTGTAGAAAGGAAAAGTGACTCATTACATGGAGCAACTCAATGGTTTTAAGCCACACATCACTACGGCTTTCTTTAAGAACTGGTCCAATGACAAAGTCACTCTCCATGGTGTGACTGTGAAACTTATGGAGGAGTTTATTGCTGAGATCACGGGGCTTCCTACAGTGGGCATAAAATTCACTAAGCAAACTAGTATTTCAAATGCAGCCTACAAAAAGTTTCCGAAAACGGAAGAAGAGGAGAAGCTTCTAGAAAAGAATGGTGATTTCTTTGATGCGAACCAGATAAAGGAGATCTGGAGGGATGTTCTCTGCTGCATCCGTGAGTATTTCATACTTAATGAAAGAAATAAAAGAGTTCATAAATGTCATTTTGTTTTTTTAAATCATTTTAGATATAAAGATAGAATATCTTTCCCCTTCTTTTTGTGGTTTTCTTTACTCAATAGTTTAGAAGCCCATAAGAAAAAGGAATCCAGACCCATTCTTCATGAAGGTCTGATCCTTCTTATTGAGGGATATTGTAAAAATAAGAAAGAAAAAAGAGCCCATTAAGAGTAAGAAGGGTGACTCTGTTAAAGGTAAAGAAAATGCCCTGAATTTGAAACTCTCTGTCTCTCAAGTTCTTGAGGATGAGGAGTCTAAGACTGATAATTCGAAAAGCTATGAGAATTGGAAACCTGAGGATGAGGATGATACTGAAATTGGAGAGTTAAGTTCTAATTTGGACGGGTATCCAGAGACTGAAGATAATAATGAAAAAGGAAAAGAGGAAAATAATAGTGAAGGTAATTTTGAACAGAGTAAATCTAATTATGAGGGTAACCAGGTTATTTTTAGTGGGGGTAATAAAGTGGAAGATAACACTGTCAGGAATCCTATTGAGAAGAATAAGGAGGACCATACGGCTATTACTGCTTCTCCTATTAAGGGGATAGAGGAAGAAAAAAGGAAGGACTCTGCTCATCTTGAGGACTATGCCGAGGGTCAAAAGGAGGATCAAACGAAAATGGAGGATATCAATGACAATGTCTGCTCCCCCCCACACGAGACTGTTGAAGATGATTGTGACGCTATGCAGAGGGATACCATGCTTACCTTCCTGCATTCTGCTAAGGAGAAAGCCGACACCAATCTCAAGGTTGATTCCTGGATCTACAATGAAATAATGGGTTTGAAGAAAAAGGTGAAAATTCTGCAACATAACCTGGATACTATCAATGCTAAACTTAGTCATATGGAAGGACAGATGGGAGACATCCCTAACAAACTTAACAACTATGAGCAGAACCTCACAATGTTAATCAAGGAGAGTAGCACTAAGATTGAACAGGTCACCTCGAGTATTTATGCAGCCGCTGCAAGCCTGGGCAAAAGGGTGAATGAAGATATCATTTTGGCTGAGGGTCCAAGCAAAAGAACAAAGCAAAGCTCGAGGAAGAGTGCTATGAAAGCTGCTGCCACTATGGATGTTGTTTCCATTCAAGAGACTGCTACAATTGGTAAGGAAGCAACTAAATTGATCCTGGAGCTGCAATAGTGGCACTGGGGTGGGTTCTCTGGTTTGGTGTCTGTCTGGTATCGGTCGCTGGTTGGGGACTCTGGTCTTGGTTTCTGGTTTTTTTTATAGTTTAGACTATTTGTGGTTCCAGGTCTCTGTAAAACCTGATTTTGATACTGTTCTTCAGTGTGTTGCAGGTTTTTTCCTGGTTGGGTTGTCTTGCTTTATCTTTTTGTTTTTTGTTAAAGGGTTTCGGGGTCCCTTCAAAACCTACTTTTACCGTAATCTAAAACAAACAAAGTTACGCCTGAAGTAATTTGATTCAATCAATTATAAAGCTTTCCTGATTTTGGTTTTATACCCTATTTTAAATGTTAGGAGTAATTACTGAAATCTGTTCAAGTTGAATGATGTTCCGTCCTTAACGAATCACAAATTAAACTGTAATTTTAAATTAACATTCCTACAGAGGGAGGAGTCTCAAATCAGCCGTAATATTGAACTTGTGCAATAAAAAAGCCATATGAAGGAATTATTATATATATTTGTTTAAATATTATAAAATTATTCGATTTATAGTTTTAAATAATACATCATTTTGTTAGTTATCTTTTGCATTTAAAAAAATCTGACGATACTATGCACAATTCAAAGCAGTTCCAGGCAGGTTCCACTCAATGTATCTTTTTTTTGTTTTTATTTATACATAGATGTGGCGATAAGAATGGCAAGAATGGTCTTTTTGGACTATTTGGAAGAGGCAAGTATTGATTTCATGATAATGGATGCTTTGACCGTATAACTTTTTATTAAGAAAAAGAAAAGAAAGTATCCTCTAGGTTGAATGAACCAAGAATAAATTAAAATAAAATGAAACTTCATTCAGTACTACTTCAAACGAGGCACATGCATGGAACATATGTTTGCTGTTGATCTCTGCCAAAACTTTCCCTCTTTGGCTGAGTGAAAATTAAATACGAATGCTCTCCAAATTAAATACAACAAGTCACATTTAATCATTTAAGATTAAATAAGATTAATCATTTAAACATTTCTGCAAGGCACACATTTCTGCTTTATTTCAGATAGAGATTTCTGTATTGCAGTATACAAAGAATATTAAGAATGCCCTGGCTTTTGAATTCTGAATTTTATTTATTACACAAATACTTTTGACTGCTTGCAAACAATGCAATTAAAATCTGATTTTAAACATTTCGAGTCCCTAGTCTAGTTAGGAAAAACTGCAGATAACATCTGTGACTCACTGCTAATGAATAATCACATACTGTTTTTCATATCACAATGGTTATCTAAATAAACAAGGTGAAAGTTGGGATTGCATGATACAAGGGCTGAGAAAGTGCTAGATCTCTTTAATGCAATTGGTAGTGGAGGTATCAGTTGTCTAAACAAATTGTGCATTTACCCTTTAGAGCATAGAAATGGGTATATATAATCCCAAAGCTAGGACACCATGAGGATATACAGAAATGTGATAAAATCAACTTGTGTTAAGAGTAACTATAAGTGGTAGTACAATGTTTTCTACTTTGATGATAATTGATACTACTTGTAAAAATGAACTCGAACTCAAAATCTGAATGACATACAAATTTCTAAGATATGTCAGATGTTGACAAGAAACAAAAGTTGGCTGTAAGGATGCTTTAATAACAGGCATTCAGCTTACCCTAACATGAATATATGCCTCTATAAAATAACATGAACTATAATAGAATACAATAGGGAATGGCATATAATTAATCAAGAACACAGTCGATGCAATGAAAAGGGTATAACAGTAGCATCATCATTACTTTGTTTATTGTAATAGGAAAACACAGGGTGAGATAAAACTACTTAACATCGTAATTAATTATCTCAACATACAACAAAACTCGGTCAATTACAAAATGATAGGGCAATGAAAAATTTCTTCAGTAACTCTTTATAAGACCTTTATCAGTAACTCTTTCTATCACAATCCCGTTATTAATCAAAATACCAACTTGAGTTTATGCACATTGCATACTGCTAGCAGAACCCGTCATTCTACCTGAGTGCGGCTGCCATTGACATCCATGACTGCCATCCACATTGCACTAATCCACCAACGGAAGATTCCTCCCTCCCAGGTTCCAAATGTGTTAGCTCTCTCAGAAAAGGAATCTAGAATCTTGGTCTGCTCACCAAAAGGAAGGGTTGTTAATATTTTAACCACTCCTCCTCTAAATCTCTCTAAGAAATTCGATTCCCAGTAACAGCCATCGGTAATTTCACGCTGGTTGTGTATCCAGGCATGCCTACAGATAAGATACGCAATGACTGGCACCCACTTTATGAGAAAAGAAACACGTGCCAGTTTGGAAATAATTATATCTCCATTTGCTAGAGCATCCAAAAATCTAACAACCATGATTTCTAGCACATGCCAGGAATATGTCTTATCTGGATCTAACCAGTACGGGCGAAACTCCGATCTTATTCGGGGTTTAGCTAATATGTCAGCGATGCCTTCATCTTCAACAAAAATTGTGAAAGCAGCTTCAAATATACCACTTTTACAGAGTTTAATCAAGTCCAACAACCAAAAGAGAGATTCACAAGCGGAATTTCTTATATCGGTAGATGATCCACATTTGATAGCCTCAATTATCCTCTTAAATTCATTTAAAAGCACATCTCTACATATTTTTCGAACAGCCGGATGTTTATCTTCCCGAAAATATTCAACTATCTGTTTCTTCACTGTTTCTTGCATATGACGCAGAGACACGCTGTTCGAAACAAAGGGCTTGTTAAGAATTTTAGAAAGCATCTCGGTCTGTGTCTTTCTTAAAAGTTCTAATTTTTCTTCAAAAAGGGATTTAGATATTTGAAATCTTTCAGCTAAATCAGCGGACATATTTAGCTGCAAAGATGATAGAAGAACTTGAATTCTGAGCTCTTGTTGAGGAGTCCAAAAAGTTGCTTCCAAATATTCCATGCATGCTCGAATTCCCTCCTCAAACAGCAATTCAGAAGCAACTGGTAAAATGCGTAGGGCATCATCTACATTTGAAAAAGATAAATGTGTTTTCCAATAAGATGAATACATAAGCCGAATGCAATCGATGTAATTCTGGGGAGAGCCATCCAGAGGAAGGTTTAAGATGATTTCAGAAACCAGCGAAGTTTCTGGAGACCAGCGTTTAGAAAGTCTGGCTTCAAAATAGCTTGATTTCTTCAAAACACGAGAATGCAGATAAATGGGATTACCTTCGTATGCATCGCCGCCAAAACAGAATATCTGCAGTTTCACATCGCCATTGCTCTCATCGCCAAATTTGCAAAATGAGGAAGCCATTGCTAATCTGTGATTTCCTAAATTTTGAGATGCCGCATGATTACTGAAAGCCCTTCTTTTCTTTAGGATTATTCAATGTAACGGATTCTTTAATTTTTAATTCCCCTGACCCGTCCGCTTTCTCTGATTAGGCATTCGTGTGTTATATGATGTAATTGGTTTTTTCCTTTCTGTTTTTATAGGACTCGTAGGTCGTGTAGAAGGGATGGTTTGTGGCATTAGGTTTAGGGCATAGCTAGGGTTACGTTTAGGTTGGAGTAAAGGTTATCATTATGATTACTGTTATAATTAAGGGTATAGTTTAGTGTTAAATTTAATGTTTAGAAAATTAAAATTAATTAATAGAATCTTAGTGTTAGTCCTAATTTTATTAGCATTATATATAGACACACACATATAGTTAAAGTTGTGTTAGGGTTTAGATAATGGTTATGAGTAGAGTTGGGATATGATTAGGATTATTATCAATGGTACAATTGTAATTTAGGGTTACAACTAGTGTATATAAAACTAAACCTATTTTATATCATTACAATCTTGCTAAACCTAATTCTAATTGAACTCCAATATCTCTATTCAATTACAATTCCAAGTAAATCAATGTAATCTGATTTGAATTTGAATTAAACTTTAGTTGAATCCTTATTAAACCCCAACTCTTATTGATTTAAAAACCATAGTTATGAAGAGGGTTGGGAATTGAGTTAGTGTTAGGATCATGACTAATGTTGGGCTTATGTTTCAAGGTTAGAGATACTGATTAGAATACTAAACCTCACCTTAATAGAACATTAATGACATTTCTAACCTTTACTAGATCTTAACCCTACCATTAATTATATTGTAGACCTAATTAACCCTATAATATAAGTGCATCTTGGGTTTTGAGTAATCTTGCATAAAATAAAAAATAAAAAAATTTAGTTTTCTCATTTTCTAGTCTGTTGGTCAATTCACCAATCCTTTGTACTTGTGATGTTCAGAGTATGATCTAAACCTAGTTTAGTTCTTACTCCTAGCTTAAAAACTCGTTTAGTTCTTTGTTTCTCAAGTAATGATTGATTTTCTCTTGGGTAGAAAATTCTTTCTAGCTTCATAATCATTGGTGGATTTGAATCTTGTGATAGAGATCTAAGATTGGGAATCTTTTGCAATGTATTCAACAATGTCTTTGATCATATGAGGACCTAAATCTGGAACTTCAAGCCTTTAAACATGTTGTACCTTTCATTCCTTACGATTTGAGACTAGACCTATTTTATGTCATATGTTTCTAATTCTTTGGAAGGCTTTTTACAATAAAGACAACTCGTGGGTTAAGATGTATATGTATTACAACTAATGTGTCTCTTAAGGTAGTAGTCCATTAGTAGTGAACACAAGAGTTGGTTGTATATCTTTAGGATTGGATCTAAGTTCTCTAACATAAGATTTTATACCATCTTAAATTAGAAACACTTCAATGTATTACCTTTTAGCTATTCTTTATTGTAATTCCAGTGCACACATGTATTTTGAGTACACACATGTTGTACGCAAAATTGAGGTAGGATCTGACACAACCCTCAAATTCCCTCTTTTTCCTCATTCAAGGATTGAGCTGGGATCTAATTTGTATGCATTCTCCTGTTTCAAGGTTCAATTATGGTCTTAATTTCCTAGTACCCTATGTAGATTATACTCAGACCTTCTAGTCCTATAATCCTAAGGTATCTCCCAATAATATGGCATCTCAAAGTATAGGTCAACCTATACTAGTATATGTCAGTTAGGTCAACATGTACTCTTGGGGTTATAACTCTTGGGCCTTAATTCCAATTCAAATTTTAAGTGGTTCCCCATCCACTATAGTTTTCTCCTATGGGGGTAATTTCAAAAATTCATTATAAAAAAAATTAATGGCCCCATTAGACATGAATGAAAGTAATGTAAAAGCATGTGTGCATACCCTAATTTAACATAGATAAATTACAAGGGGGAAGCAAAAGGATAGATCTCATTCAATCATTTATTGCCAAAGTGAAGGTTTTCTTCTAGATTCTTTAATTCAAGCATTTAAACTCTACATGACATAATGAAGATGCAAGAGGATCATGAAGATGGGTAAAGTACTTTAGCCTTGAGGATTTAGTATGATTTATATATGATATATTTAAATGTGATCTTTTTTTCCTCATATCTTTCACACATATATACTTACATGTGCTAAATTCTAGGTTGAAATTGTTGCATCTGCGACATATATCCTCAATAGAAGTCATACAAGGAGTGTGAAAGACAAGATTCCACAAGAGACATAGAGTGGTATGAAGCATTTTGTATCCCATTTTAGAATTTTTTGTTGTGTTGCATTTTTTTTTTCTATCCTAATTAAGAAGAAAATTGGATGATAAGAGTGAAAGATGTATTTTCATTTATTATAGTGACAATTCAAAAGCTTAAATATTATATAACCCTATTTCAAATAAGAAAATTACAAGTAGGAATGTCATATTTAAGGAGAAAGAAGCATGGGATAAAAATATGAACAATGCAATCACAATTGGAGTACAAATACCTAATAAAGAAGAGCATGAAGAGCAAGCGGGTCAACCAAGTCAAGTAGGACAAGGCACTCCATGAAGAAACCATGTGCAAGGTTAATCATCAAATCATGAAAATCAATACACTCCAAGTGTAAGTAATACACCTTCCACAAGGAAAGGTAAAAAGATGAGGAGTTTGAAAGATATTTATGATCAAGGAGAAGAAAGTTTGGATTTTTGTTCAAATTTTGTATTTTTCTTGTGTGATCCATTATAATTTGAAGAAATGATTAAGGAGGAACATTGTATCAAAGCAATGGATGAAGAAATTGATTCCATTGAAAGAAACGATACATTGGAGCTTGTAGATCTACCTAAAGGTAAAGATCAATCATTGGAATTAAATAGGTTTTTAAAATGAAATTTAATGCACAAAGTGAAGCTAAAACATATAAAGTTAGATGGGTAGGGGTTTTCACAATAATATGGTGTAAATTACAATGATACATCTACTCAGTTGCTAGACTTGACATGGTTAGAATGGTTTTATCCATAGTTGCACACAATGGTTGGAAAGTTTATTGAATAGATGTCAAGTCATCTTTTTTGAATGATTTTCTTGAAGAAGTTTATATTCAACAACCACTTGGTAATGAGGTGTATGGGCATGCAACTAAAGTATGAAAATTGAAAAAGATACTTTA
The DNA here is from genome assembly GCA_028749045.1 of Cupressus sempervirens. NCBI lineage: Eukaryota > Viridiplantae > Streptophyta > Pinopsida > Cupressales > Cupressaceae > Cupressus > Cupressus sempervirens. The sequence goes on from CM053792.1 coordinate 710,468,824, forward strand.
TGGTTTGAAACAAGCCCCTAGGGCATGGTATAACATAATTGATTCACACATGACAAGCAATGGTTATTGCAAGAGTCTTAATGAGCCCACCCTAAATATAAAGATCAATAAAGAAGGTCAGATTTTAATTGTATGCTTATATGTTGATGATTTATTTTTTATTGGAAATTTGTCTAGACATGTTTAAAAAATCAATGATGGAAGAATTTGAAATTACTGATTTGGGTTCAAATGAGATATTTTTTGGGTATGAAGTTGTTCGATCTGATAAAGATATCTTTATTTGTCAAACAAAGTATGCCAAGGATGTGATCAAAATATTCAATAGGATGAATTGTAATCCAACACCAACACCAATTTTAACAGGAATAGAACTTATCAAAAATGATTTTGGACACATGCTAATTCAACTTTATTTAGGAAATTTGTGGGGAGTTTGATGTAACTCACAACTACAAGGCTTGACATTGTGTATGGTATTAGCTTGATCTCAAGGTTCATGGAGTAACCAAAAGACTAACATTGGCAAGTTGGAAAAGGATACTCATATATGTTGCAGGAACAAAAGAATATGAAGTTTTGTAGTCCAAAATTGATTATTTTGGTTTGATGTGTTATCCTAACAGTGATTTTATAGGTAATCTTGATAATAGAAGGAGCACTTCTAGATATATCTTTCATTGTTGTATTTAAGTGAAATTTCATGGACATCAAAGGAGCAAGTTCCAACAGTAACAGTTTTGTTAACTGTAGTGGAATATGTACTAGTCACATTAGCAACATGCCAATCAATTTGGATGAGGAGGATATTGAAGAATCTACTACAGGCACAAGAGGATCCAACACAAGTTTTTGTGACAATAAATCACCAATTGCGCTTTCAAAGAATCATGTTTTCAACAAAAGAAGAAAGCACATTGAAGTGAGATTTCATTTCATTAGAGAATTTGTTGGCAATGGAGAAATCCATCTTGAGTCTTGCAAATATGAAGACCATCTAATTGATATTTTCACCAAGGCATAACCAAAAGAAAGCTTTGAATATCTACAAAAAATTTGGGAGTAATTGGATTTGAAGAAATCAAGGAATGATAAAAAAGCATAATTTCACCATGCAACCAGTTTAATGAACATTTCATTTTGTATGGTCCATCGAATCAAGAAGTCCTAAGAGGTAAAATAAACATGAAATGATTTCAAATTAGGAATTTTCAATGTAGTTTACTTTGCTTGAAATAAGGAGATTCTCCAAGATTAGTCTTCATCTTAGTTAGAAACAAGGTTCATGGAATAAAGATTTCCCTACATATATTCAATTGTAATCATGTTTTAGTTATGAAGAGTTAGATTTTGTCAAGTTTTGAGTTCATCATAGTCGCTTACACTATGCATTCTTTGTTGAACGTAGTAAATGCTCTGTTCTTTGGGAGTTAATCAAGTGTTATTTCATAATTTATTTCATCAAGAAAGAGTTTTGTAAATTCCAAGAATTTTTGACATGTTGGGAAAACTCTTTATAAACCATTGTAAAACATTGTTGAAGGCATTCAATAAAATTCTAAGTATTTTTTGTTTTATGCATTCTAGTGTAGCAAAACAAAGAGTGTTTCATATTTTCTTATAGTGGTCAATTTATTTTTTATTATTATTTTAAAAGTCATGTGTTCTAACAATAACTCTATGTCCAATTATATTTTGTATTAGGAAATGTTTTTATTATTATCTGTAAACAGCCAAGGCCTTGATAAATTTTATTAAATAAAATTGAAGTTACAATAGTTTTCCTTCTTTCAAACAGGCACTGGTAGGAAAGAACAGGGAAGACAACCTCCAGTCTCGCCCAGGACATCCATCCTATATTATTACATTTTAAAAGGGACATTCCCTAGTGAAATCTTTACAAATATTAATTACAAATCTTATGGGAATATTCCCTTCTATCGTACATTGATATCAAGAAGAAAGGATCTTTGTTAAGCCTACTCAATTCCACTTTTGAGCTATTCAAGCCTTTCATGCTGCAAACTTAGTTCGTCTACCAAACTTTATTAATCAAACTCTTTAGAATTCACAAAATAATAGGGAAATAACCAAATGTTAGCATAGGGGACTTCATCCCCAAAATGACCTACATTAATAATTCCAACATAGGAGAATACATCTAATATTACATGTCTAAAATACCCCAAAAAGCATTTATTATACTGCTCCTTAAACTGGAAGATTCTAAACAAAATACTCTCAATCCTTAGTGCAGATTAAATAACTAGGACATCAAAACCACCTTTAAACTAAAAGAAAACATAAATCTAACCACATAACACATGATTAAAACCTTTCTATAAGCTATAAAGAAAATACAATCAGTCAAATATAATTTTCCTACTAATCATACTTAAAACTCTTACGAAACAGGGGAGTTGAGTTAATCTGCTATACCAAATAAAATAGAGAAGATAGCTCGGAGCGTCGAGCTAATCTGTTGATAGACAAACTTTAACTAATTAAAAATGACAAGAATCAAATCCACATTTCATCCATTTATCCATCACTGGGAAGATAAAATCTACAAAGCAATAAATTTTGATGAAAACAGACCAAAAGATCACATCTCTAAGTCTATTGAATTAACATTGGAGAGAGCCCATAAAACTCCTCTTCATTTAAACAGTATTATCTTGTATATAAATTGTATAATTTTTTTACAGTGAGTAGATCCTTTATAAAACTAGAAAGTATACCAAAAATTGATTGAATTTCTAAGCCCTAACCAACCTATTTATACAAAAAGTTACAGCCTGTGATGTTCTTATAGCCACCAATACTAATACTAATCACTTTCGTCAACACAAAATTTTGACACATTTAGACCTAAAATTATATTATAGGGCTATACCTATAAAATATATACAAAATAAAATAGCCCTTGAACCATTACACTTCACTAGACTATAATGACTAAGACAACAAAATCAGCCAACCACTCTATAGCCTCCATTACTTTTTCCAGTATATCATTATCACTTCTACCACATCACTCAAATTTTCTACCTTAAAAAATGGAGGGAACTTGAATGAATTATTCGCCCTACTGGTCTTCTTGATATTTGGCATGCAAAAGTTTACTTTGTCAAGGTCTTCAAATGTAACCCCTGGATGGATGTATGCCTTATGAGTTTTAAGATAATTTACCAGCCACCCATGCCATAACACCGAGATTATCTTCCTCCACCCCATAAGGAAATGGAAATAGGGCTCCATTTCGGGCCATGCCAATTTGAAGGCTACCCTATCTCTGATAACTAAAGCAGGACACCTTGGAATGTTGGCAATGATCAGACTCCCTGGGGAATGCTTCATATACATTTTAGGGAGTGACACACATAGATTTTCATCGATACCCATGATCGCCTCCTCTATTCCTTTGCACCAAGTGGATTGAAATAAATTCAGACATAGACGAATCATGGACCATTTTCTTAATCCAATCCTTGCCATGTAGCTTATAAAAGTACCAATGAAATTTTTGTTTATTCTCCAGGTATGGTCATATTTTAAACACTCCTATTGCCCGACTGACTGCAATTCTAGTCATTCCATCCACTAGTTTGAGTATATTATTCCAACGTTCTAGCTTCACATTCCCCATAAAAGCCATCATTCCTACTTTAGAAGTGTGAAATACACAGATGTTGGTATCCATGATCTTGCTGCAAACCCTACCTTTTGCAAACCAATTGGAGAAATAGGGCTCTAAATCCTAAATCGAAGACTCTCGAATCTACTTGACATTGAATTCAAGATATCACCACTTAATGATAAATGTGGGTCATCATATGCTTAATCAATACACCTTACTATCTAATGAGTACTTTTTCCTAGATCACGAGCTGCTTCAGCATCTTGTGAAAGAAAGCTAAGCCAATATATACCTTATACCATACTTAAACCTATACTAAAAAAGAACCATTGATCCCTTAAGAAAGACAACCTTAAAACTAATAAAAGAGCACATAACTAGAGAAATATTAGGGATTGATTAAGAGTTCCTTTTTTTTTTTTAATATTGTTGATATCGGTATAAAAAATAACCTAATTAAAAGGGGCCCCTAATCTATGCATGATTAACTGTTTACCATCGGCCCCTATATTAGCTAAAGAATCTGCCTTTATATTACCTTCTCTATATATATGGCAGATTCTAGTCTCTTCAAATTTGTCTATCAAGAGGATGGCTTCTCGTAGTCTTGAATTAAGAATCCAATTTGGAGTAGTTCTCTTCCTTATAGCATTTAATATAATTTGAGAATCACTCTCAATAATTAACTTAGCAACCCCTAATTGAAGGAAAATATTCAAACCTTCTTCCAAGGCTGAGAAATCTACTAAGTTATTTGAGGTCGGGTTTAATGGTTTTTCTATTTTAGCTATCCAATTGCTTGTATGATTATTGACAATGCATCCTATACTAGTCTTCGCTGGGTTGCCTTTGGCAGCACCATCAAAATTGAGCTTGGTCCAACCCTTCGGTGGGGGTGACGATTTGCAATTTTTCCTAACCTCCTTATCCACCTCATAGTATGCCAAACGAGGGTTAATCAATTTGGGCCACAGCTTCTTAATAGTACCATCCCAATCTAAAAAGGACCCTTCTAGCATTCTAAATTTTCTAAGATAAGAATTCATATTCTTAACTATAATAGCTTCTATCTTAAGAGGCAATTCTTTTACCGTCATCTCTCTACTGCAAAAGATCCTCCTATTTCTTTCTTTCCAAATTTCCCACATGATGATGGATGGACTGATATTCCAGAGCTTACTATATATGCCTTTACAAATATTAGTTGGCTAGCCCTTAAGAAAATCATTAAAAATTTTAGGGAGCGCTGCAGACCAGCATAAATTGTGAAAGAGCCATTCCCAACAATTTTGAGAAAAAGGGCACTTGTAGAAAAAATGATCAACATCTTCACTGTTTCTTTTCTAGAGATAGCATCTAGATGGGCCTATCAGACCAATTCTCTTGAGTCTATTTGCCGTTAGAATCCTATTCTGAAAAGCCAGCCAAAAGAAAAAGCTTGCTTTAGGCAAACAAGCCGAATCCCAACATAACTGTAAAGGAAACTCCACTTCTTTCCATCTTTTGGAATTAATAAGGGCCTTATACCCATTCTTAACATTATATTTTCCATCATTAGAAGCTGCCCAAATTAAATTGTCCTTCCTGTCATCTTGTTTGATTGCCCTAGTGGAGAAGATCTCATTATATGCCCTAACCTCCTCAGGATTTAGATCTAATCCTTCCACTAATTTCCAACTCTCATTAGAATTGTTGCCTGTGATGGACCTAGATTTGTAATCCTTAACTCTTCTACCCTAAAGATCAATTAACTTTTGTTTAAGACTATCTAAATTCAGACACCTTCCTATCGGAGGGTGTTCGTCCCATAAGTCTTCCCAAAAGAGAGCTTCTTCACCATTTCCAACATCCTAGGTAAAAAAAATTTGGATCAAGTGTCGACACTTGCTCATGAAATTCCAGCTTTCTGAGCCCTTTGGCAGGGACTTCATTTTGAAGATAGAACTAGGTTCCTCTGGATTTAGGTATTTATTGTACAGGATCTTTGCCCATTTCTGATCTTTACTAGAATAAAGACACCACACCAATTTAGCTCCTAGAGCTTCATTTTTCCATAAAAGGTTTTTGATACCTAAACCTCCAAGCTCTTTTGGTTTACATACTTTATCGCACTTAATGAGTGCTAGTATTTTGGAGTCTTTACCATCTTTCCATAAAAAGTCTCTCAGTTTAGCTTCAAACTTATGGAACAAATGTAAGGGTAGAGGAAGGCAAGAGAGAGGATAGGTCAGAATCACTGATAGGACCAATCTTATCTTAACACTCTTACCTGCTTTTGTAAACCATTTGTCTTTCTAATTGTCAATCCTTGCATCCATTTTACCCAAGGTATTGTACCACACCTTTCTAGATTTCAAACTTTTTTCCAATTCAATGCCGAGATATTTGCATGGAAAGATGCCCTTTTTGTAACCCATAATTTGACATATTTGGTTTTCCATTTTTTCTTCCATGTTAAGGAAAAAAATTTCTGATTTTGCTTCATTAACTTTTTGTCCTGATGCTTTCATGTAATTATCTATGATCACTTTGTAGTTAACAACCTCCTTCATTGAGCTTTCTCCTAGAAGGATTGTTTCATCCTCATATTGTTGATGAGTGATATTTGGTACATTCCTAGTTACCATAACCCCTTTGATATCTTTTTTTATTTGAGCTTGTTTAATAGCTCTACCAAAAGCCTCAACCATAATAATGAAGAGGAATGGGGACAAAGGATCCTCTTGTCTTATTCTCCTTGAGACTTTGAAATAACCTTCAGGTGACCCATTTACAAGGATCGAGATCTTTGTGGTAGAAATACACTTAAAAATAAGATTGATCCATTGACGAGAGAAACCAAAGGCTTCAAAGGTTTTGCAAAGAAAACACCAATCTACCATATCATAAGCTTTCTGTATGTCCAATTTCATAAACATAAAAGTTTCTTTATTCTTAACAGCTGAATGAATAGCTTCTTATATAATTATAATGTCATCCAAAATGGATCTGCCTGGTACGAAGCCTGTTTGCTTTTTTGATATAATTTTAGGCGGGACATGCTTAAGTCTATTTGCTAGGATTTTAGAATAGATTTTATATATCGTATTGCATAGCGTAATCGGCCTAAAATCACTAGGATTTTTAGGCTATGATTTTTTAGGTATTAAGGTGATAAATGAGTGGTTAATTTCTAACAAAAGGGAACCACCCTTCCTCAAAGCTGCTATTGCTTCCCATAGATCTTTTCCAAGAATTTTCCAACATTTTTGGTAGAAGAAAGCCTGAAAACCATTTGGTCCTAGCAACTTTTCAGGATTTAGGCTAAAAACCACTCTTTTAACTTCTTCAAGTGTTATTGGTTGGTTTAAAGCTTTGTTATCTTCTGGGGTTATCAGTTTGGGAATTACTTTCAGCACTTTATCTTGCTCTATTTTATTTGAACCCTCCAAATTATTTAGGAGTTGCTAGAAATGATTTACAAGAGTATCAGCTATTTTGGGAGGGTTATTGGTTAATTGACCTCCCTTCCCTTTGACCCTAGTTATTGTATTCTTTGTTTTGTTATATATAGTTCAGCTATGAAAATACTTAGTGTTTCAATCTCCTTCTTCCAACCACCTTTCTTTGGATTTTTGTTTCCAGAAGACTTCTTCCTTAGTTAGTATGTCTTCTTGTTTTGCTAATAGTTCCTTTTCTAATTCATAACTTTCGTTATTCATTCCATGTTTGATTGCTTCTGTATTTAATTCCTTTAATTTCTCTTCTATTTCTAATTTTTCTTTAAAGATGTTCTTAAAGTGGTCTTTGTTCCATCTAAGTATGTTTTCTTTAAGAATCTTCATTTTGGACACAAAAACAAACATTTTTGAACCCTCAAAATCACCTTGAGACCACCATACTTTAATGTTTTCTAGAAAATTGGCATCTACAAACCACATTTTTTCACATTTAAATGCATTCCTAATGGGTTTTTGAGGTTCAGTCAATTCCAATCTAATCAGAAAATTATCAGAACCTACAAAAGGCAGTATCTCAGTCTGTATGTTTAGATTGTTGATATCAGGATCTCCTTTAATAAAAAACCTATCTAGTTTCTTCGCTATGTATGCAAAATCCTTCCTCCTATTGTTCCATGTGAAAATTTCATTACAAAAGGGGATATCAGTTAGATTGTTATGTAAGCACCATTCTCGAAAGTCCTTCATGGGTTGAGAAATTCGTGCAGTTCCACCCATTTTTTCATTTAGATTTAGAATGGTGTTAAAATCTCCTCCTACGATTATTGGAATATTTTGAAAATTTTTCATATAGGAACTAATCTCTATCCAAACTATTTTTTTCTCTACTGTATTAACTAGACCATAGATGTTAAACAAAATAAACTTAATGTTAAATTTAACACTACTTATCATTCCACACATCCAATTATTATTAGACATCAAGATTTCTAAAGAAATTTTCCTATGATTCCAAATAAAACCTAAGCCCCTTGAAACTCCTGAAGATTCATGCAAGCTACTGCTCCAGAAGCCTAATTTTTTAACCTAGGTTAATACCTTTTGTTTTATTCAGTTTAGTTTCTTGTAATAGAATATTGTTAGATTAAATTTTTTTTAGGTTTTGTTTTAATATTCTTTTTTTTTTAGGGGCATTTAATCCCCTAATGTTCCATGTTGTGATCTTCATGGCTCTATGGGAAGGCTCTTCCCCTTCCCTTTATTAAATAGCTAACTAATTTTCTGTTGTTCCTGAGCTTTACCATCTACTTCTCTAAGCTCCTTGAGCAATTTACCACCCCTTTTTTTGTTGTCTTTCCACAATTAGGGAATTTATTCCCCTCTAGGTTCTTTGAGATACCCATCTATTCCATATTTTCTTGTGCACATTTGACTATATCCTTTTCTGTACTTTCTTTCTTTTCTATGATAGCCTCCAAATCCAATTCTTGTAACCATTGTTCAGTTAGGTCTTTTTGACATGTGGTAGCTGTATCCTTAATTTCTTCTAGTAGATTTCCCATTTCTACCTGATTAACCCTTTTATCCTCTCAATCAAACACCTACAAATCCATTTTAAGATCTGTAAATGTATAATTTACTCCTCCTAGTTGTAAAACCTTCTTTAAGAGTTCCTCTTTTTGTGTCAGATTGTCTTGATCTTCATTATCAGAGTCAAAAATTCTACTTAGTTCTTCTCACAGTTGCTCTATATATTCATAATCCTCCATATTTAGCCAATCTGTATCCATTTCTTTCATCATGTCCTCTTTCTGATTCAAAATTTTTTGGAAATATTTGATACGAATGTCTTCTGGTGATTCTTTTGCTACCACTTTCAAACCATCTAAATGATCCTTCTTTGGAGATGGGGTTTGCCAAAATTTGGTCAACATTTTGATAGGAGTCATATTAGTAGATTCCTTTACTTGGGGAGATTCAACTCTTTGGCTTATTGGAGTGTGTTCTCTTAATTCTTTGCCTTGCTCTACTGTAGCTTCAAATAATAATTCTTGTTCCTTATCCTCTAAACTTCTTGATGATATTGCTTATTCCTTGTATTCCTTTTTGTTACTTTCTATTTGGAATTCTTCTTTGCTATAAAGCCTTTGTTTTCCCTATTCTTTTTCAACTTCCTTTCTTTTTTCTTTAGCTTCCTTTCATCCACTATCATGCTCTATAGCCTCGGTCTATTTGAATCTTCAGGATACTCTTTTTTAGGATTTAAGAATTCTTGCTGATCTACCTGATCCAAGGTAAGATCCTTGGATTCATGTCCCATTTCCAAATAACCAGTGTCCTTCTTTGAAGACCCCTCTTTGCTTGTAGTTGGAGTAGAGCCCCGGTCCTATTAACCTGCCTTATTGTGATTTCCTGCCTTCTGGATCTATTTTCCATGCTCATCCTCTTTTTCAGTTACCCTTAATTTTGTAGAGTCATCTACAATAGTGGATATCCCAAGTTTTCCTGGCTTCTACTTGTCCTGTTCATAATTATGTAGCCTTACTCCAACCTTAACCAAATAATCTTCTAGGTTGGTAGTTCTTGGAAGAAATTTAAATGATGAGCTTCTATCATTATCCAATTTGATGATTTCCAAAAGTTTTCCTTCATACCTTTGAAATTTTAGATTATATATTGATTTGTTTGTGATTAACTTTACTTGTTTGGGGTTTGAAATATTAATCTTCTATTTAATAAGAAGTTTTAAGTTGTTGCAACTTTCAAAAGTAGCATCCAATCCAATTAGTTATCCCACTTTTCTACCTATTCTTCTAATTATTTATATGAAATTTAGTTTTGGAGGAAAAGACTTAATCTCTAACCATGTAGGAATAATTAGATCTAGGTTATCTTCTCTACAGTTAGGAATCCAATCAAAGAAACTCAATGCATTTCCCTTGAACAAACAATCAAAAATATTCAAAAATTATTGTTTAACATCTACATTTTTGCAAAGCAAAAACAATAATCGATCTGAATATAAAGAGATACTTACCTTACGACCATAAAGGTCCTCTAGCAAATCAATCAAAAGTTGAAGATTTTCTTTGGGGCTGTTCCAGTAGGTGAAGAGACCAAAATCTTAACAATCATGCCAACATTCCTCACTCTCTTGATTACTGATGATCAAAATATTTTCTTCACAATCTACAAACTGGAGTTGATGATTCTTGGGGGGGATTGTATTTCTTGGGTTGTAGAATGCTCTCTACAGTGTGGTAGGATATAAAAATGGGACGATTGTTTTTTGGTTGTAGCTTGCTAATGTGGAGGGGTTACTATAGCTATATGAAAATCAAAATCCTTTTGCTTTAGATAAAAGGGGTTTAAGTTTAGCTTTGCATATTTGGTACCATTGAAAATGAAAACTTTCCTATCTAAGCTTTCTAGGTATGGATACTTGACTTCGACTTTATCTAAGACTCCACCAGTTGATTAGGAAGAGGCTTTTTAGGTTTGTGATTTGCAGACCTATTGGAAGCCCCATCTTTTAAGCCTACCAACAAAGTGAAGGAATTTTTCGATTCATCCCTGAGATGCCCTTCGTTAATTGTACCTATTCTACTTTTTTGTCTTAGAGGGTTGCTCATATTAGACCAAGGATTTGATCTGACAAACCCTAACATTTTGCCTTTCAATAACCTTTTGGTTAATCATGTACCTGCATAATTCGAATTCGCACATTTCACAAGTTTTGAATTTTTTCGCTCTGTCTTCCATTTTTTCCTTGTTATTTTGTATTAGGAAATGTTATATTTGTCTTATATTTTGGATTTTTCAAATGGTAGATTTGTTAATTCAAAATTGGGTTTTTGAGTTTTGTTGAGAAGGAAAAATGAAAATTGAGAGTTGATTTAATTCTAATTGGCAATTATAATTCTACCTAAAATAAAAATTTGATTTAAAATATATTCCTACAATAATTAGTTCAATTCAAGCAAGAAGTGTATTTGGAACACCCATTTAACTGTAGCTGATTTAGTGAGTTGTTTGCACGCAATGAAGTGTAACTGATGCTATTAATATTCTTTCCCAGGTGGCATTTGAATATGAATCTTTTTTTTTTGTCATTACATTGATACTATTACTATTATTTCTTAGGTGGCACTTGAATACGAATCAATTCATTTTGCACTGTTACATTTGATGACCTTCTATATAGACTTATGCCATTGCAGTTTATGCCTCCCTGTGTAATCAAATATACATAGCTAAACATCATGAATCTTTAAAAAATATACATAGCTAAACACCATGAATCTTGAAAACATGATTAAATATGGTTAAATGAGAGTGCTAAATACAGATAAATGAGAATTCTCTTTGTAGACATCTAAGTGACACACCTTTTTATTTGATAGATATAATTGTTTTAAAGAGAATATTCTCATCTAAGCTTTATTTTCATGCATGTCTATCCTCTTAGGTGTATACATAATAGCTATTATTGTTTGTTTTTGTAGAAAAATCCTCCATAGTCCTCATCTTCCCTTCTTCTCCACTCAGATGTTAACTCTTTTCTCTCTTCCAACTCTTTAACTTTTACATTGTTTGTTCCAAAGAGAATCCCTTTTTCATTTGTTGAGTGGGACTTTGTTTATACCACTAGTATTGAGGGGTTTTTTGTCACAAAAGTTTGCATCCTTGCCTAAAGTTTTGACCTAAAGGCAACCTTGTGAAACATGGAAACAATCTCCAAGTTGTGGAACTTGAACAATGAGATTGAGTATCCAGAGAAGGTCAACTTCCTTACTATCAAGGTGCACCTAACTACTTCTTGAGAGGAAAGGGGAGAAGGAAATGCATGGAAATCAAGCTACCTATTCTAGTCTAGAGTGGTGATACACCAAACAATATGTTCAATCTTATCTCTACCTAAGACTATGTAGTTCATCAACATAACCTCAAAATATACACATACAATCCTTGCTTAACTTAACAACTATGTGTAGATCAGGAACCAAAAGAATGCTATGAGGAAGGAACTTCACTTCATATGATTCAAAGGCCAAGTAGTTTCAATCATACAGTCAAAGAATGGAAATAATACATCGATATAAGGCAAGAGGATGTTGCACAATATATATTCATTCAAAGGAAAAAGGAAATTACAGTAGTAGAGCATGCAATGCAACTACTATAGAATCAGAGAAAGAATGACCCTTGGAAGGGTTACAAAATTTTCTTATATAGCTTAAGCATAACTGAGAAAACTTCTATTGAAAGCCAACACTTGTACTACTGTTAGAATCTGAAAAGATTAATAACCCAGAAAACTAGTGCAAAGAGTAAATATCTAAACTATGAATGCAAATGATACAAAATCAAAATAGCATCATAGAGTTAGTCTCCAAGAGAGTAATGCAAATGCTGGAAGCAGAATAGCATTAAGAGGATGCAAAAACAAGAGAGACAAATACAAGCCAGGTAGCATGCTTATATAGGCTAGGAAGAGGGAGGAGGTGTCAACACCAACCAATGAGGAGCAACCATCTATCGGACTAAAGATAGCAAAGTATCTTCCCAAGATAGCTAATGGATGCTCACATGTAGGAAGGTGACACCTCACAACCATTCACCTAATAAGACATGCTTTATTAACCTAAGCGAGATTATTAAAAAGTGTAGGAAAAACCTAGCAAAATAGGAAAAATAAAAAAACTACACTAACAACTACTACCTTCAAGTTGCAGAGAACAATGATAGCTAATCTAAGAAGATTTGATTAAGTGCACGCCCATATGCAAAAAATCATATATTTCATGTAAATTCTAGCTTTGAAGGGATAGAAATGATGGCCATAACTACTTTGGTTGGGTAGATGGACCACCATGGTGGCGATGGAGTGTCTTTTGCATTTACCAAGCATGGAGAACACTAAAAGGTGGTTGTAGATGATCAAGGGATCAGTTTGCAATTAATGAGTTGCTTCTTCATATTCACAACCATGCCAAATCATCTATGTCATCACGCCAATGAAATTTAACCATCCAACTTCTCCACATGGCCCTATGTCTTTTAACTCAACTTCTATCTTTATGTTGACCTGCTAACTACCTCTATTTGTAGCTTTGCAATTGAATTTCCTTTCTAACTATTTGACCATGCGAAACTATGATGTCATCATTTGATACCTTATTGTTGCATCAAAACTACCAAACATGAAACCCCTTAGCACCATGTGACACCATGATCACTATTTTGATGACTTCCATCTCTAATTTTGCAGCTTCATGACTGAAAACTACAACTATGGGTAACACATTGTGAAGCTGCAAAGAGCATTAGCAGTTCATGATTTCCTTGTTTGTAGCTTCACAACATTAAATTGTCTTATAGCCCTTTAGCCATGATGTTGTGAACAAAGGAAATTGCATCATTGCAATCATAACCTCAGGTTAACCTTGACTACAAGTGAAGATGCGAAGACCATCAAACTTCACTGTTTCCTTGAATCAGAACATCGCAACTTAAAATTATTTAAGCTTGACACTATCTACGATGATGTGATGAAGAATCTAATGAATTGGGGTACACTGAGATAGGTTTCCACTACTTAGATTCTTGCTTTGTCTATCTTTCATGTAACTTTGAAAAGTAGGGAAGCGACATGCATTGATCTTCTTTTGATTTGATGGTAGGGACCTCATTTTAGGGCTTCACTATGTTTCTTCATTTTTGATGTTCCATAACCTCTCAAACTACTAACACTTGTCCATCATTATGTCACCTCACCAGACTAACGATAATTACATGCAAGAAAGAAAAAACTATCAGTCACAACTTCACAACTTAAAATCCTTTAAGGCATAATTGATCTACAATCATGCAATTGACAATGAGTTTCTCTCTCGTTACCTAACTTTGAGTGCTGGCACTCACAGTTGCAAAGCTATGCTGATGATAATTTTGATAGTATTGCACTTTTGTAACCCATCTCATAGTTAAGTCCCAAACGACTATAATAGGGAAATGAAGAGAGGTTTCACATCATTGCAACTAAAAACTTTCAACTAAGGGATATAAAGGAAAATTCAAAGTTTTATGTATTCCTAATATGCTTGCATGACAATAAATGAATGATCTAATGAACTTAGACTTGGCAATCACCTTGGATGTTCATGAGACTGGCAATGTTGGAATTTCAGGAAGGGAGGAAAAAATGGCTAACATTAATGGTGACTTAGAGGGGATGCTTTCCTGCTAAGCATGGACCAAGGGCCTGATGTAATCCATTGGTTTGGAGTCACAAAAAAAAGCCCTACTCTATAACAAAACTGCAACCTCTGCAACTGCAAAAACTTCAAAACTTGCCCTCTCACAGAGAAAAACATGTACTCGTGCACTTATTGAAAATAGGAAAACTACTTTATTATATACAAAATCCCTCAACCTTTGCTAGAAGCAAGGTTTAAGGTAAATTCCATTAACTGGAATTGATAGAATATCACCATCAGGCCTGGATAATTAAAAAGCATTAGCCTTTTTGTAGCTGGTGATAACATATGGGTCACTCCACACAGCATCAAACTTGAAGTGTCTATCTGGTTTAGCTTTGTCTGCATCCCACTTGAGAACATGATCTCCTTCCTTGAAAACCCTAGCTTTAGCCTTCTTGTCAAAACTCCTTTTGACATTCTACTAATGTGTCTCAAGTGTCTGCATAGCTTGATATCTCTTTCTTCTAGTTCCATCAATTTTGTCATCCTGACTATCACGGCATTACCGTCAATCAACTCCAACTGATGAACTATATCAAGAGAAGGAAACTCAAGTGAAATAGGAAGCCTTGTTTCCATTCCATATACTAACATGAAGGGTGAGTTCCCAATTGATGAATCGATCCTCATTAACTGAGAGCAAGTATATGAAGCCTGATAAAATGCCCATCAAGCGACTAACAAATCGAAGCATTGTAAATGAGGGAATCAATCCGGGAACAAATGCTTTACCCATACAATAGTGTTGTCAATCGAACTGAAGTGTATTGAAAAATGATCAATGATTATCGAGTAATGTTGTTTGTTGAACTGCATGTCAAGTACTGGGAAAAGGAGACTGCAATTATCAGGTCACCCAATTGTCCCTGTTCATAGGAATAATTTATTATACTCTGTTTCGCGCTCTAAGTTTCTTATCTGTTTGCCCCACGGCTTTCAGTTTTCAATAATATTGTTCCTCTAGCTCTTTAACTTTCTCTGCACTAGATTTTGGCGTTCATTATCGCTACTAACTTGTTCTTATCATTTTCTTTCATTCAGGGTAAAAGGGAGACTCGGGGAATAATGGCCGCAATATCTCAATTTGTTGTACGCTCTGCCCATGAAGAATTTCCTACCTATTCCTCTTCTTACCAGCCCCCTTTTAAAGATTGCATGGAGCTGAGTGAAAAATCAAGCGGATCATTGAAGTCCGTTCCTCCATCTTCATATGAAGTAGACCTTGCCTTTTCCAGCAAATCATCGGTGTCCCATCCTGCATTTTCATACGATGTAAGCTCTGATTTTTCAAGCGAATCTATCAAGCCGGAAACAGGTCTCTACGTTCTTCCGGGCAAGACATCGAAGTATAATGAATCAGATGTATTTGAATCTTCGCGTAAACCAAAGAAATCCGTCTTTGAAGCTTCGCGTAAACCAAAGAAATCCTTTTCTGCACCCTCAAGCGAATCAGATCCCGTTGATGGCGTTGTTGAACCGAAACAAGATCTCCCTGCTTTAAACCCACTTCACTCAGAAGAACCCTCTTACAAATCGTTATTCCCTTCTTTTCCAAGTGAAACAAGGAAACCCCGGTCGAGATCCATATCTTTTCGAAGTAAATTGATAATCGTTTGAAAGTTTTACTTTAAATGTAAAACATGATTAGTAGTTGGTATCATTATTTTGTGGGTAGATTTTATGGTTAGCTTAGATTAGATTCTTATTAATTTATTAATTAGATTATAATTACTTTATGAGATTAGGGAGCATTTAAATTGTCTCTTTTTTTATATTGAGCTTGGTTAATTTAGGATCTTTTGTGTATGCATATATGCTTAGGTTGATAGTTAAGCATTAACCATAATGTTATAATGAAGTTAGTATGAAATAGAAATTTAAATGTAGATTATTATAAGTTCTAATTTAAAAGTTTAAGTTGATATTAGGACATTTTAATTAAAATAGGTTTAATGTTTTATAACTAGTTTGATACTATTTTTGAATTAGTTAGTTATTGTAATGTTGACATTCCAATATTGGACCTTAAATTATAATAAAGTTTGAATAAAGTTTAGTAACTTATAGATTTATTTTAAATTGTTCTAGTCATCAATTTTAATAGAAAACACTACATTAATTAATTAGATGATTATAAGTATGTTGGAGAAAATTTTAAGGTTAAGTTTAGATTTTGGATTAAAGTTTTAAAACGTAATTAGAAGGAAGTTGAAAGAAGTTAATTAATGACATTAAGCCTAAAGTAAATGATTAAAATTGAAATGACGTTCAAGTTATCAACTAAAAAAAATTGGGCCTAGTTAATTAGATCATCTTTAAGGTTTGTAGTATTTAATCATAACTAGATTGGTGCTAAACAAGTTGTGTAATTAAGAGATAGAAGTCATTTCAGTTAGTAGGTCATTTTGATGTAGTTAATAAGTCTTTGTGATAATCTCTGTCAACCATATTATCTTTTGAATCTTAGTTCTTGTATTTTTTTAAAAAAATTGTGTGTGTGTTTTGCCCTAGATTTTGGGCATGACATTTTGGTATCAGAGCCCATGTTTCAACACTAGGAACCTTTAACCATTGTGCTTCTGAAACTCAAAACTAAACATTAAATTGTGTAGGATGCCTCCTGTTACTCGAAGCAATCGTTGAGGTAGAGGCCGTAGGGCAAGAGGTGGTAGAGCAGGATAGGAGGATGGACCTCCACCACCACCTAACCCGAACTAGGACATTATAGATGCCCTTCAAAATTTGATTGATGTAGTTCAGCAGAGGGTAGTACTTGTAGTCTAGCTAGGTCAATAGATTCCTATAGTGGAAGTAGAGGGACCCGGAGGAGGCAGGCCCAGGGGTAGAGAGAGGACTAGGAGTCCCCTACTGAGGCAGATAGAGGGTCATGGTGAGCACGAGGGTGAGTCAATACACCAGAGAGGACCCCCACTTGACAGACCTTCTAGGCATATAGGGGATGATATTAGGGAGCTAATATGGCTCGAACCACCATTATTTACTAGTTCCACTAAGGGGACAGTAGCAGAGGCCTAGTTACAGAGCCTACAACGATGCTTTGGCTTACATCCTTATGGGAGTAATCTAAAGGCACGTCTAGCAGTCCATCAACTGAGAGGAGATGCCTCCAATTGGTGGCATTAGGAGGAGATTATAGGAGGAGTGAAGATGGATACTCTCACATGGCAGTCATTCTTAGAGATATTTCGAGAGAGGTATCTGTCAAAGCACTTCAGACAGAAGCAGATAGAGGAGTTTCATTCTCTATATCAGAGGGGCTTTACAGTAGCTCAGTATGAGAGTAGGTTTCTCGAACTCTTTCCTTATGTTGAATACATGAAGGATGAGAAATTGCGAGTGCATCGCTTTACCATGGGTTTGAATTTATCGCTTCAGGCTCCAGTTCGTATGGCCTTCCCTACCACCTTTAGACAGGTAGTGGAGATAGCACTAGTTGCTAAGGACACTTGAGGTAGACAGGAGTCATGGGATCGGTCCCAAAATTGAAACTCTACCCAACAGAAAACCCCTTGGAAAGGGAATCAAAACTATACACCAAGGTCCTCTAAGGGCCAACAGTCCCAGCAGTAGCAAGAACCCTCACAGGGTTATCAGGGCTCCAAGCCCAAGTAGTGGCAGTCACAGTAGGATCAGAAAGTACATGCCCCACAGTCACAGTTAGAGATGACTCAGCAGTCTTCTAGGGGTGGATATAGTGGGTCTAGTAGGTCAGGAGGCCCACAAAAGTCTAGATCACAGGGTGCATGATCTTATACACGAGGACCATGTTACACTTGTGGTGGCATGGGTCATATTACTAGAGAGTGTCCTCAGGGATAGTCATCTAGTGGTCAGAGAGGGGCTTCTTCAGAGCCGACAATTGGAGACATGGGCAGGTCCCACAGAGTTTTTGCAACGATTGACAACCGCTAGACTGAGCATCAGGCTATAGTTATTGAGGCTACAGGTGGAGTCAGGCGGCCAGTTAGCGTTGGAGCCTATCTATATTATTGCCTGATAGACCCTAGCACTTCGAGGTCAAGAGCTGGACCAAGTTAGGGTCTAGTGGGATTGCTATGATAAGGTTACGGCTTTATGGGAGGATGCAACACGGATGCGATCTCAGTACCCTTATCTTTTGATGAACTCCAGGAAGAAGTTCATGCCTAGTGGGGGAGGATGTGAGGCCTTGCCCTGACCTGTCCTAGCATCAATGATACATTATTATTTTGATACTCATGACTTGATATGTCAGAACATTATTATGATATTTATGATGCATGATGCTTTACTTTCAGATAGTTGATTTCATCATTTAATGCTTTATGAACATGTATGATGATAAAGTAAATGAATGCAAAAATAACACTTTGATTATGCAATTCTAATGGTTGAAAATATGAGTAGAATTAGATAAATAATTGATCATTAGAAAAATGGATGTTTCAATTTATATGATCTTTTTGATATGTAAATTTCATAATGCATGTGATTTCTTGAACCTACTAATGTGTGCAATGAGTGTGTAGGACATGTAGCTGGGAAACCTAAAGGAAAGATAGAATTGAACCCCTTGTTTAAATGTGCTATCCTTGCATTGTCTATCTTTAAAAGGTTGTTATTTGATTTTATTATTCTCCTAGCTTTTAATTGTTTCTATTATGTCTTTAAGGCTTAAAAACATCAAATTGAAGTGCCCTAGGGGTAAGGGTATGGGCGGGGAGTACTTTCCACCCCCTTAGCCTCTTAGTTTGACTTTTAGGGTCACTCAAAAGCCCTATTTTTGATGGATTGTGAAAATGGATTTTCATATACTTGAGTTGTACTCAAAACTCCATCTGGAGTTGCTTGAAGTCTAGTTGAGTTAAGGATGATACTTAGAGGATTTTGGGAGTAGTTTTGGGGTTGTTACCCAATCTCTAGATTTGGAGAAAGTTGGAAGATTGAAGGAAGAAAGCGAAAAGCTCTTCTCAAACCACCATTTTTGCCATCACTCTTTTGGTAAAGGTAGGAGTTCTTCACTCTTTTAGTTTTGTTCTTCATGTTTTCATGCTTGAATCTTGCATTAGGCATTGTGTTATTTTTTTTGTATTGCTTGCTTGTGTGTTGGGGGTTGATTGGGAGGGATTTTAACTTGTTTTCCTTTTGATGTTATTCTTATGCTTGCTTTGATGTTTTGCATTTTGAGAGGATTTCATGGGGATTGTTTTGGCATCACTCACCCTTGGATAGGGAAGAAGTGGCCATGTAAGTGGAAGGGCCTTAGTTGGACCTCAATGGTGTAGAGTCTCCTTTCATAGTGAGAGGAGGGAAAGAGGGTAGGGTGTATGGGCCCCTACTTGTCATCACATGCCTTGGTTGATATTGTGAATTCTTGAATATGGAAAGGAATGAAAATCCTTGTGGTATTAGCCTCGAAAGGGCCTTGTAGAAGAACAAAAGTTCTTGAAGTTCTAGCCTCGAAAGGGCTATGTTATCGCATGGTGATTGACGTCTCCCATTGGAAAAATCCATCTACCCCCTAGTCAGGTTCTATGTTTGGACCTAATGTGCAAAATGGGGTTAGGGTACATTCTTGAATTGTTCTTGATGTTGTGATGATTCACCCGGGTCAGCTCTTGTCTTCTCCTTGGTTTTCCTTGAAGTTTTGAAGATATTGGAAGAGAGTACTTGTGAAGTTTTTTGGAGAGATTTCATTTGAATTGTAATAGTATGTAAATTGTATTTGAATTTTGATGAATTGGCAAAGACATCAAGTTTTCTTACTGGTTCTTTCCCGATGGAGCCTTGAACCAGGATGAATAATAGAGAAAGGAAAAGTTTATGAAATTCTCCTTGCAATGCTCTCATGTGATTTCAAATTTTGGCATATGTATGTGAGAAAATAGAATGTTAGATAATGCCTTTGAATTATGAATTTCCAAGTTTTCAATTATGTTAATGGAAGGCAATTTGTTATGTTGAAGTTTCCAAATTGATGTCTAAGTATTAAATGTAATCAAAATCCTACATTGTGATCACAAAGTTATCACTTTCATTGTTAAGTTTCACTATGAACAAAATCAATTTGATCAAGAGATTATGTATTTCCTTGAATTAAAAAAAAAAGAAACATGCACCTTGTTATGATGATTGATAAAACTTGAATTGTAGGATGAAAGACAAAAGAAAATATATAACTTGTCAACACTTAGTCAAAATTGGCTTTAAAAAAAAAAGTGCATCTCCAGGAGTGAAAAACCTCTCTGGAAAATGTATGGGAAAAAAATTTAATCTTCCCCAAGGTCACAGAGAATATTCTCTGTATTATTCTTTTAGATTGCAACTAAAATCAATATTAAATTCTTAAAAAGGATATTAGTTAAATGCATTTGAAATTAAAATATTTAAATGAACATTTTGTTGACATTCCTCAACAACAATACTTTTGCATTAAATCCCTAGAGGCTAGGAGGCAAGGCACTAGTCTAGGACTTTATGTCCATTTTAATTTTTAAATCAAAATAAAATCTAATCCCACCCACTTTATTTTATTTCTCTCATCCCGTTTAGGGCTAGGCGTGGCCAAGTCCATCACCTGCCAGCTAGTATGCTAGTACTGTGATCAAATCATGAGAAGGGGGGGTGAAGGAAGGAAAAAGATAAAATTAATTTAAAAAGTGACATCTTTAAACTCTCCCCTCCCCCCCCCCCCCCCCCCCCCCCCCAATCTTTCATCTCCCCATGTGCATGATTCAATGCATGGGCTTCTCTTACGCAAGAGACAAGGAAGGGGGGTAGGCCTGCATTGCATAGACCTCGGGTTGAGCACTCTCCTTTGGGAGTTGTGGATAGGCCTAGGAAAAAGGGATTTAGAGGGTCTAGGTTAGTATATGGGTAGGTTTAGGTTAGTAGATGTTTTAGCATTTCAATCTTTTTTATTTGTTAGTTGTTAGTTTATGTTACATGAAGTTAGGATGTATAAATTAATTAGTGTTAGGTTAAGTTAAATGTTAGCTACGTTTTAGGTTAGTATGTTTGTTTTTTTTTTTTAAGTTTTTTTTAAAGGTTAGTTGCTTATAAAGTTAGTATATGATGTTTAGGTTAGTAAGTTTAGTATTGGGTATAGATTTTTAGTTAGCTTAGTATTATGGTAATCTTAAAGTTAAGATAGTTTAGATTTAGTTATAATTTAAATTAGTATTAGATTTGTTTAAATTGAGTTAGTAGAAATTAATGTTAGCTAATTGATAATCTTTTGAAAGTTTTACTTTAAATTTAAAATATGATTAGTAGTTGGTATCATTATTTTGTGGGTAGATTTTATGGTTAGCTTAGATTAGATTCTTATTAATTTATTAATTAGATTATAATTACTTTATGAGATTAGGGAGCATTTAAATTGTCTCTTTTTTTATATTGAGCTTGGTTAATTTAGGATCTTTTGTGTATGCATATATGCTTAGGTTGATATTTAAGCATTAATCATAATGTTATAATGAAGTTAGTATGGAATAGAAATTTAAATGTAGATTATTATAAGTTCTAACTTAAAAGTTTAAGTTGATATTAGGACATTTTAATTAAAATAGGTTTAATAACTAGTTTGATACTATTTTTGAATTAGTTAGTTATTGTAATCTTGACATTCCAATATTGGACCTTAAATTATAATAAAGTTTGAATAAAGTTTAGTAAATTATAGATTTATTTGAAATTGTTCTAGTCGTCAATTTTAATAGCAAACACTAAATTAATTAATTAGATGATAATAAGTATGTTGGAGAAAATTTTAAGGTTAAGTTTAGATTTTGGATTAAAGTTTTAAAATGTAATTAGAAGGAAGTTGAAGGAAGTTAATTAATGACATTAAGCCTGAAGTAAATGATTAAAATTGAAATGACGTTCAAGTTATCAATTAAAAAAAAATGGGCCTAGTTAATTAGATCATCTTTAAGGTTTTTAGTATTTAATCATAATTAGATTGGTGCTAAACAAGTGGTGTAATTATGAGATAGAAGTCATTTCAGTTAGTAGGTCGTTTTGACGTAGTTAATAAGTCTTTGTGATAATCTCTGCCAACCATATTATCTTTTGAATCTTAGTTTTCGTATTTTAAAAAAAAAATTGTGTGTGTGTGTTTTGCCCTAGATTTTGGGCATGACATTTTGGTATCAGAGCCCGTGTTTCAACACTAGGAACCTTTAACCATTGCACTTCTGAAACTCAAAACTCATATTTTTATTTTTATGTGTTATGCAAGGCCAAACAATTATAATTTTGAATTGAGTTGCACTTTTTATTTTATTAAGTTACTTTAATATAAAAGTGCATTATAAAAGGATTTCATAAAAAAATATTTTGCGGATACTTCTAGAAGTTCTTAGAGGCTTCTTAGAAAAGTGCATAAATATAGTGTTTGGCCTCTCATTTGGACATCTCGAGTTTTGAGTTTACACTACTTTTCTCTTTGAGCATTTGTGGCGCCATCTTGGTCTGCAGATTGTCATTTGATCATTTGGAATCGAGTCTCCTAAGGATTTGCATAACTAAGGAGGTGAAATATCCTTTGAAGGGTTGTACTTTGGAAGTGGTATTCAACTACTTCAAGTTGGGCTTATTTGGACATTTCTAGCAAGGTTCGATTTTTCAACCTAGACATACAATTTTACTCATATCTCACTATTGGCTAGGAGTTTGATTTTTCTTTTCTAGAAGAATTTTCCTTGGGGCCTGGTGATTATTTCCATAGCATTTTTAGCATCTTTCAGCCCAGCATTTATTTTTGCCAAGTGTTGTACCAGTCTATACATGTACGACTATACCTGTAGGCCATATGGACATCAAGTTTGAGGGTAGGTTGGAGTTGCATTTTCATCATTTTGTCTTCAGCATTCAGTCTCTAGCATTTGCTCAATCTAAGTTCTTTCTTTTCAGTTTGTAGTTGCAAGAAATTCTCAGTTGCATTCAGCTAGTGAGAGTTTGTTGTAATGTGCCATGTTGTAATGCTTTGAGTTGAAAAATCGCATATCATATGTAAAAGCATTTGGTTATGATTGAATAAATATATTGGCACTATTTTACATTAGCTATTTGAGTAGTTTTGTTGCACAACAATTTCCTTTATTTAGCATTTTACTTTCAACAGTGTGTTTAATTTACATGCCAAGTGTTTGACGAAATTTCATAGTTCAGTATTAGTGGTTATTAGTGGTCTATTGGCAAGGGCCATTACATTTCCACCTTTTGTTTGATAATTATTCCTAAGTCCCTAGTGGTTTCCACTTTTTGTTTGAAGGTCGTGCCAAAGTCACCCTTGATTTCCACTATAGTTTTTCCTAAGTCCCTAGTGGTTTCCACCTTTTGTTTGACAGTTTCTTCCAAGTCCCTAGTGGTTTCCACATTTTGTTTGATAGTTTTTTCTAAGTCCCTAGTGATTTCCACCTTTTGTTTGATGGTTTTTCCCAATTCCCTAGTGGTTTCCATTTTTTGTTTGATGGTTTTTCCTATGTTCCTAGTGGTTTCCACTTTTTTGTTTAATGGTTTTACCTAATTGCCTAGTGGTTTCCACTTTTTGTTTAATGGTTTTTCCTAAGTGTGTGGTGGTTTCCATTCCAAGATTAATAAGAGATCTTAATTACAAAACCACCCTATCTCTCCTTGAGTTTGATGAAACACTTTGAAATTTAAAATTTATTATGAGATTGTGAAGCATGACCAAATTTTAAAGATTTGAATAGCATCAAAAAAATTGTTTTAAAAAATGAGGAGAAAGAAAGTGACAAAAATTAAAGGGAATTCTTTTTTTAAAAAATAATTTTAAATTGAGATGAGATCAAAATTTGCCTCAACTTCACAAATAGTGGGTTTTAAATTGAGATCAAACTTGAATTTTCTTCGACTTTGCAAATAGTGAGTTTTAAATTGGTTGGAGATTAAATTTACCTTGACTTTGTAAAATATGGATTAATTTTAAAGATGGATTAGTTACTTCATCCATTATTGCAGTAAAATTATCCAAATGGAAACGGTTTTAAATAACAAATGGAAAATTAAAATAATGAAAAATATATTATAAATGAGAATAGAATAAATAATATTTTCCAATCAAATTTGAATTAACCCATCAAATCATATTTATTGCAAATCAAGTGGCAAGTTTGTGATGTTTTTTTTAAGTTTTGTCAATTTAAAACTTTACAATTATTTACATGAGGTGGTTTTCCTTGGAAGTTAAGATGAAGAGTTGGCATAGTGGTTTTTTTTAACAATTGGTCCATAAGTTTTTTTTCAAATTTTCCTATTGGTTTGCAAGGTGGTGGCTTCTCCTACAAGTTTTCTCTTCTCATTGGGCTAAGTATTGTTGATCCTTAGCAAATTTTTATGGATTTGAATTTTCCTATTGGCCCATGAAGGCATTTTTTTATTATTAGCCCATAGGTGGTGCTTAATCATAATTGGGTGAGCATTTAATACTTGTAGTAGGTGGTTACGAAACCCTTATTTAGGGCTTATGTATATTAATCTCGGTCCTGGTTGATTTCAAATCAATCTTCGCCATTTGTTGTATTTGATCTCCCTTTATAAGGATTGTCGCCCCTCATTTGTAAAGAAGGATTTTTTGGAGAATTTTTGCTCTTGTAAAAATAAATTTTCTCTACTTTTCATTGTCGTGCCCTGCATGGTGAGTCATTGTGATCAAGTTTTTATTGGTGCATGGTTATCCATATTTCCTTAGTTTAGGATTTTTCTTAATGTTGTTAGAAGTAGTTTAGTTGGATGGAAGTAATTGTGGATGTTCCCTTGCATGACTTGAATGAATCTGGGTCAGTAGCCTCTTATGGATTGTAAGAGTGTATTGCGTGGTGAGTCAATGAAAATAATTAAATTTAATTAATATTCAATATTTGGTTTGCATTCAGATGATGGGATTGGAGAGGGGATATTGATATGAAAATCATTTGTGTATTCCTTAGAAGCTTGCACTAGATGGGTAGAGTCATTGACAAAATTACTTCTACTAGAGTCTAGGTCATCTATGATTCATTGCATTCAAAGCAGAGGTAGAAATTAAAAGTTTAAGTCAAAGTGGAGAATCGAGTGGTGAGAACTTATATTTTTATTGCACATTGTAGAGCCAAATCTTAGAAGTGCATGAGTTTTTATCGAGTGAATGAATAGTGTAAGTCCCTTTGTGATAACCAACATATATCACATCATAAAATTGAGTGAAGTCCATGAATAAGAAGGAACCTTGAAGTACCTTATATCAAGAGAGGATTGAATGTTTGGTGTTACTCCTTAAAACATTACATATGTTAATGAAACAAAATTCACATCAATACCTCTTTAAGGAATCTCTAACTAACTAATGTTGCATAGATATTTTAGTTAATGATCTTACTTTGCAAGCTTAGCATGAGAGCTAACCTTATATCAAGAGATGATTAAATGTTTGGTGTTTCTCCTATTTATGCATGTTGTAATGGAACAAAAATCACATCAATGCCTATTTAATCAATCCCCACCTAACTAATGTTGCATATATATTTTAGTTAATGATCTTAGTTTGCAAGCTTAGTAGGAGAGATGACCTTATATCAAGAGAGGATTGAATGTTCAATGTTACTCCTTAAAACATTAAGTATTTGATTCCACATGTTATATGGAATAAAACTCACATCAACGCCTCTTTAATCAATCTCCAACTAACTAATGTTGCATAGATATTTTAGTGAACATGATCTTACTTTGCAAGCTTAACATGAGAGCTGAATTTATATCAAGAGAGAATTAAATGTTTGGTATTTTCCTGATTATACATGTTGTAGTGGAACAAAACTCACTTCAACACCTCT
This sequence comes from Cupressus sempervirens, assembly GCA_028749045.1. Taxonomy (NCBI): domain Eukaryota; kingdom Viridiplantae; phylum Streptophyta; class Pinopsida; order Cupressales; family Cupressaceae; genus Cupressus; species Cupressus sempervirens. The sequence continues at coordinate 710,495,003 of CM053792.1, forward strand.
TTAATCAATCTCCACCTAACTAACATTGCATAGATATTTTAGTGTAGAACTATAGTTAAAAAGTTAAATATTTATGATCTATAAGCACCCAAAAAAACACATCTACCCAATCATAATGATTAATTTTGTCCAAAAAAACAAATAATAATGACTAGCATAGGGAAAAAGAGAGAAGTCTCTAATTGATGGAATAATCAATTGTCTAACTATAGTCGTTAATCACATGTAGGTGTGGCAAGTCTAGTACTAATCTATATATTAAATATGCCATGCTATTATTTCAAGCCTTTCATTCAAGAGGCCAATCCTGATGGAATGAGGCAGACGATTGATAATTTAAGTCACAAAGAAACAGAGCAAAAATGTTGAAACATCAAACAACTTCATTTCAGCAATTAAAAAACACATTTTAATCATTTAAACTAAAATCTGGAGCTGCACATTACAATACGTTGTTTTTCAACTGTTGTTGCTACAGCTGAAATTACACAGTTTAAAGAAAAAAAACTCCAGCACTCTATCTTCTTGCTCTGTTTTTACACAATGACTTCTGCATTTCACACTACAAAAACTCTAGCACACTAATTAAAAGAAACAACTAAAGAATGTCCTAGAAGAGAAGAAATTAAACATAGCAAAATAAAATTTGGAGTCCACCACATGCTGAAATAAATGAAGTATTTGGTGGAGTAAAAGAAATGCAAAAACAAACTACAGCTACTGGCAAAACAATACAGACAAGTAAATGAGGCAGTTGGAGATTAAATTTCAACACTCCCCCTTAATCACAACTGCTGTCCATGATTCCCAAATTGTCTCTTTGATGCTCAAAATTTTTCTTTCCCAGTGATTTGATGAAGATGTCAGCATACTGATCATTTGATTTGCAATGCTCCAAATAAATTTCTCCATTTCTGATTAGTTCTCTAATAAAATGATACCTTGTGTCGATATGTTTACTTCTTTTATGAAAAACTAGATTCTTTGACAAAGCTATGGCCGAATTATTATCACAGTAGATTTTAGTTGCCTCTTCTTGTTCATAGTTTAATTCTTTAAGCATCCTTCTCATCCAAATTGCTTGGCACACTACCCCTGTAGCTACTACATACTCTGCTTCAGCAAATGAAAGAGTAACAATTGGTTGTTTCTTTGAAGCCCATGATATTACGCTTGATCCAAAATGAAAAACATAACCGGAAGTGCTCTTCCTTTCATGTATACAACCTACACTATCACTGTCAGTGTATCCTATCAATCTAAAATCATTTGAACTTGAGTAGAGAATTCCATAGTTCTTTTTCCCCCTAACATATCTCAAAAAAAAATTCCTGCTTTCTAATGTGAAACTTTTGGAGTTTGCATAAACCTTGAGATGAGGCTTACTGCATACATGATGTTCGATCTTGTGGCTGTTGAATACGTGAGACTACCAACACGTTTCTTATACAAGTTTGGAACTACATCTGCTCCTTTATCTTTCTTGCTCAATTTTAATCCTATCACAATTGGTGTTGGGGCTGATTTGCAATTTATCATATTAAACCTTTTCAAGATGTCATTTGCATATTTATATTGTGAAATAAAAATACCTTTATCATTTTCATTCACTTCAATGCCAAGAAAGTACCTCATTAAACCCAAATCAGTCATCTCAAATTCTTTCTTCATGGCTGCCTTAAAAATGTCAATTGATAAATCACTGGTGAAGATCAAGTCATCAACATACAAACAAACAATTAAGATCTCACCTTGCTCATTCATCTTGGTGTATAAAGTAGGCTCACTGCTGCACCTATTAAAGCCATTTTTCAAGAGATAAGAGTCAATTCTACTATACCATGCTTTCCGGGCTTGTTTGAGTCCATAAAGTGCCTTTTTGAACTTGTAAACCTTGTTTTCATGACCCAAAATCGCATACCCAGGTGGTTGCTCCACATAAACTTCTTCTTCTAAAATGCCATTGAGAAATGTTGATTTTACATCCATTTGATACATTGCCCACTTGTTTTCAGCTGCTATGGCAAGTATAGTTCTCACGGTGTCAAGACGAGCCACCAGTGCAAATGTCTCATTATAGTCAACCCTGGGCTGTTGTGAATAACCTTTTGCTACAAGCCCAGCTTTATGCTTTTGCACATCACCATTTGCATTCAATTTAGTTTTATAAACCCACTTCACTCCAATCACTTCTTTTCCTTGTGGAAGACTCATCAACTCCCATGTGTCATTCTTTTCTATTGCATCAATTTCTTCATCCATTGCATTTATCCATTTTTCTTTTTTAATTGCTTCTTCAAAATGAGTTGGATTAGCAACATGTGAATACAATGCAAAAAGAGAATTCTAATCTGCACTACTTTCACTATCATCTTGCTCATAAATGTCTCTCAAACTTTTAAATTTTTGTCTTCTTAAGCTTGCTAGTGTGGGGTTTGACATGTCACTTGAATTTATAGATTGTGGACTTGATGGACCAGCACCAAAAGTTCTAATTGAAGATGGTGTTTGTTGCACATTTGAAGGTGTATTTGCTTGTGTATGTGTTGATGTCCTTATGTTTGATGATGACGTCTTTTGACCACTTTGTTGAGTTTGAATGGGTGTGGAAGGAGCCACATTTGAAGGAATACCTGCTGGTATAATTTCTTCATTTTCTTCTTGTGGTATGCTGGCTATTATGTTGATTGTTTTGTCTATACTTCCATCCCATGCTTCATCTTCTACAAATTTCACATCTCTTCTGATTATAACCTTCTTGCTGATCGGATTGTATAACTTGTATGCCTTTGATTCATCACTGTATCCCACAAAAATACATTTTTCTCCTTTGCTGTCCAATTTTCTTCTCAACTCATTTGGCATATGTGCATAAGCCACACATCCAAAAAATTTCATATGAGAAACACTATGTTTTCTTCCACTCCATGCTTCTTCCGGAATCATATTCTTTACACTTTTGGTTGGAAATCTATTCATTATATAGGTTGCACATGATATAGCTTTAGCTCAATAATTATTTGACAAATGTTTAGCATTCAAGATACTTCTAACCATTTCCATTATTGTTCTATTTTTCCTTTTAGCCACACCATTTTGTTGTGGGGTATACCTTGTGGTAAATTGCTCGTGGATTCCATGCTCTTTGCAAAAATTTAGAAACTCATTTGAGATGTACTCACCACCTCTATCTGTTCTCAATGCTTTGATGTAGTAACCACTCTATTTTTCAACAAGTGCTTTGAATTGACAAAAATATTTAAGTGCCTCACTCTTATGCTTTAGGAAGTAAACCCATGTTTTTCTTGAATAGTCATCAATGAATGTAATAAACTTGCATTGGACCACACAAATCTGAATGAATTATCTCCAATGGTGCCTTGGCTCTCATAGACATACCGGCTAGAAATGATTCTCTATGTTGCTTTTCCTAAGATGCACCCTTCACATACTCTATTCGGTTTCTCTATTAAAGGAAATCCTTTCACCATGTTTTTCTTATGAAGTAGATTTAATGCTGAAAAGTTTAAATGGCCAAATCTTAAATGCCAAAGCCAATTTTCATCTTTAATCTCTGCTTGGAAGATCACTTGAGTGATTGTTGCAACTTTTATTTCATTCATTTTTGAGTTCATTGAGTTGTCTACTTGAGAGAACTCTACATTCGAATATGGTCTTATCTTTAAAGGAAAAATTCTATTACTTGTCATTTGAACCTTTGCTATGAGCTGATTGCTTGGTAATTTGTCTAAAATTGTGCACTCTCCATTGTTAAAAAATACTCTATACCCTTTTTGAATAAGCTGACCAATGCTCATTAAATTGTGTTTTAAACTGGGAACAAAATAGACATCATTCATGTGTTTCTTCTCCCCCATTTTGGTTAAAATGCTGATGCTCCCTTTTCCTTTGACTTCTACTTTGTTGTCATTACCCAAAGTTACATCAGATTTTACACTCTCATCCAAACTAGAAAACATTTCTAAATTTCCAGTTATGTGATTGTTGCAACCTAAGTCTAAAAACCACACATTCTTTTCATTTGCTTGTGCTACATTGCATGCTAAAAACATAGTATTTTGATCAGGTTTTTTATTTTGATTTTCTTTTGTGAAATTTGCATCTTGATGTCTAGAATCAAATTGCTTCTTCCTACAATCATTTATATAATGTCCAAATTTCTTGCAATAATGACATTGGACTGAGGACTTGTCATACCTTTGGCTTTGAGGGTGATTTTGTGATGAGTATTGACTTGGGTTTTGGGTGTTACTTCTTCCACTTGAACTTGACGGACTATTGCCCCTTCCACTTGTGTTTGGTGAGCTGCCTCTTCCACCTCTATAAGAATTTCTTCCTCTACCTCTGAAATTTGTTCTTCCTCTTCCTCTACCTTGACCAATTGAAACTTGTGAGTTGAAAGCATGCTCTAATGATGGATTTGTTGACTTACTCAGCCTATGCTCGTGAGAGATAAGTGATGCATGAAGCTCATCAACTGAAAATTGTGAAAGATCTTTTGTTTCTTCTATGGCCACCATGATAGATTCAAATTTTGTAGGCAAACTTCTTAAAATCTTTTCAACCACTCTCTTATCTTCAAGGGTTTCACCATGTGATCTTATTTGGTTTACCAGTCCAATAATTTGAGTGAAAAATGAATCTATTGATTCATTGTCCTTCATGTAGATTGTTTCAAAATTTCTTCTCAACATTTGCAATTTGGCAGTTTTAACCTTTTCCATACCTTGATAGCTTGTTTGAAGAATGTCCCAAGCTTGTTTGGACCTTGTTGCTACTGCAATTCTTGGAAAAATGCTCTCATGCACACCTTGGAGGATAAAGAAAAGTGCCTTTGAATCCTTCTTCTTATTATCTTTCAACAAATCTTTCTCTGCCTGAGACAAAGCATTGTATGCTGTTGCATCTGCTGGTTCTATGAAACCATTTTCAACAAGATCCCACAAATCTTGTGAAGAAAATAAGGCCTTCATTGTGACTGCCCAGTAATCATAATTTTTTCATTAAACTGTGGAATTTGTAGACTTGTCAAGCTTGTGCTTGCTGCCATTGTTGACAGTAAAAAAAAAAACTTCTATCTTTTGAAATCCTTTTAAAGAAAACTCCTTCAAATAACTTTTAGCTTCAGACTCACTAAACAACCTTTAGCTCTGATACCACTAATGGAATGAGGCAGAGGATTGATAATTTAAGTCACAAAGAAACAGAGCAAAAATGTTGAAACATCAAACAACTTTATTTCAGCAATTAAAAAACACATTTTAATCATTTAAACTAAAATCTGGAGCTGCACATTACAATACATTGTTTTTTAACTGTTGTTGCTACAGCTGAAATTACACAGTTTAAAGAAAAAAACTCTTGCACTCTGTCTTCTTGCTCTGCTTTTACACAATGACTTCTGCATTTCACACTACAAAAACTCCAGCACACTAATTAAAAGAAACAGTTGAAGAATGTCCTAGAAGAGAAAAAATTAAACATAGCAAAATAAAATTTGGAGTCCACCACATGCTGAAATAAATGAAGTATTCGGTGGAGTAAAAGAAACGCAAAAACAAAATGCAGCTACCGGCAAAACAATACGGACAAGAAAATGAGGCAGTTGGAGATTAAATTTCAACAAATCCTCTTAGCGGTTCAGGCAAAGTTGTGAACTTAGCATTTTAAGGCTTGAAGTTGTCTTCGAAACTTTTTAATATGTAGAGTTTTTTCTTTATAATGTTAATGGTGTTGGTTCTTATAGACGTCTTTCAAATTCTAATGCCCAACTTTGAATCATAAATTTTTTTTAAAAAATTGTCACTGTTCAAGAATATAATACTATTAATCAAGAATGTGTCACCCTGAAATACAAACGAATCTTACAATATTAAGAAGTGGTCTAGAAAGCTTTCATTAATTCCAAGTTCTAGAGAGCTTCCTTCCAAAAATTCATTTGTGCAAATCCTGCAATCGTTTCATTTGTTTCCTTGATAGTTTTGGGATCAATATATACACCAAGTTCTATGCCCTAAAGAGTATTTGTACAATTTGGAAAGTATTCATAATATACACCAAGTTGTATGCCCTAAAGAGTATTTGCACAATTTGGAGAGCTTTCATAATATAACTTTTTGGTCAGCAAATCGGAAAACTAATGGCATAAATCAACATATCACGCAGTCAATCATTGTAGGCTCCCCTATTTGACACTGGATTTTTAGAGCAGATTTTGTGTTAATCTTGTTATCATGTGTCGATCTGATTAGTCACTAGTTCAACCACCAAACCCCCTGTTATTTGCTGAAAGAGAACAAAAATTCACACAGCGTTGAAGTTGGTCTAGATGTTTTGAGAGACCTCTTAGGAAAATTTTAATTTACATAAGAGGAAGGTTGGACAATTAACTTCGATTTTAGATTTGATGTTCAACTCTTGATTTTCTCAGTTATGTTTGGGAGTTTTAAGTTGGTTTATGAATAGATCTTTGATCCACCAAGGATTTGGGCACCGCCTTAAATTCATTATCTTTAAAGAGGACTAAAATATAATGATCATATGCATATAGGAGGGAAGGGAAAATAAAAGGGTCAGGGCAGCTATTATTTATTTTAGTTGATTTAATAATACTGAACCTTTTTTATATGTTGTCATTAGAAGAAAAAAATATTACAAAATATTCTCTATTTTTAATATTTCATTTTATTTTAAAGAAAACATATATATATATATATATATATATATATATATATATATATATATATATATATATATATATATATATATATATATATATATATATATATTTTGTCAACATTTAAATGTTCTTAAATACTATAATCAATCATCATTACAATAGCATATAAACTAGTATACATATCTTAAATAAATCTATCTAAAGAAATGATCCACTACAAAATAATAATAATTTAATTTGCTACATCTAAAATTATTTATATTTCTTTTATCTCTATTTATTTAGTTTTTTACTAACTTAAGCTTTTTATTTTAATTTCTAAAAAAATGGATGGTTTATATCTAAATATTATAATTTAAACAAATATTTTATGTGGTATTTATTAAATAATTTTTAAAAGTATATTCTATTTATAATAAGATTTAAACTTCTGACATGTAGACGGTTGTCAAATTTAACAAAGAATAAAAATTACACTCACACCATCCCACTCCACCAATTGTAGAATGCCTATCCGCATTAATAATGACTATTTTTAAAAAAAAATTATAAATCTCATTTCATCTACTGCATAATATTTTATTTTATTTATTTTTAAACACTAAAACATATCGACTCAAAATGTCCTCATAGAAGAGGGAAAATTAAAATAACAAAGACAAAAATAAAATAAAAATATTAATGTAACAAAAGGATTCATCTTCTTCAAAGATTATGTTTTGTGTCACTTCAAAGTATGCCAAAAAGACCATATGCCAATCTTCTTATCACTTCATCTATGTGCGAACAAAAAGAAATATTAGACCGAATGTCCTGGATCTATTCTGAATTGAAACCTGATCCAGGCTGATTGTTCTTTTTCATATGATTATAGAAAATCTTAAAAGTAATAATGTAACGCATCAATCTTCTCCCTGAGACATGAAATTGAACAACAAGTTGATCATCTAACTAATCCTGAAACAAGGAATTGTAACAGCTCCTTTTCACTGTAGAATAAATTCAGTTGTGAGAAACAAAAAAGATAGAAAATCCCACGTTCAATTTTGGACAACAGAAAACTTTAAAAAATCATCCATATTGTCGAACAAGACATCATTTAATTTATGTACCAAAAAAAGTACAGTAGTAATAAGTCGTCAGTTTAGTTTGGATATAGCAAAATAAAACCTTTGTCAGCTTAAGTTTCGAAGTACCAAAATAAGACCTCTATCAGCTTAAGGGTAGATTCCAGGCGAACAAGACAACGAGACCAAGCCAAAAAAAACACAAAAGCGAGTGAACGAGTTTGATCTAATCCTAACATATGTAGCTATTGTACTTCTATAACATATGCTCTTTAAGCTTTACAAAGCTATATAACTAATCTCAACTGTGAGTATAGGAATTGCACACTTAATTTCTTTGGTGGGTATGTACCCTTCCATGCCTTTCTTCAACTGATGATCATCATATACTAGCACAACTATACTTACCACAAACTTAAATTTCTTTAGATTGCATGCCTGGTCTAACGGCATGGGCACTCTTGCATACCCACCATTTCCATTCTCTTTGACATCATCTGTGTTACCCACCCTCTTTCTCTTCCTTTTGTTTGCTTCCTTCTGGAAGACATATTGCAGATTGTCTGACTCATCATTTTGCTTTGTTGACACTATTTTCCACGTCTGCTCTGCTCATCCAAAACACACACACAAAAATCATGAGTCGAACACCCAAAAATAATGATTCTCTTCAAGCCAAGAATGAATAAGGTTGCAAGTAAGTTTGAAGGGATAATTAAAACATATGAATACTCATAATGTCTTCAAATATGACTTGTTCCATCTCCAGCAGTGTATCTACAAAAGTGTCGAATAGTTTTGTTCCTGCTTTTGCTCTTGGGTTCACTTTCTTGGACACAATTTGGTGAGGTGAGCTTCTTTTATCTAAGATTGGAGAACAACAGTCAAGCAGGCTGAGCTCCTCCAGTACAGCTGACAAAAACTGCAAACGAAATTTGTCAAGAGAAAAAAATCATTACATATATCATAATTTATGGGAAGGAAACGTAGCTCAAAGATAATTTTTAGCTTCTTATGTAGACTTAAACCGATTTGGAAGAAGAAAGTTGGCAGTAAAAACTGCTGACCGACCTGCTTACGATGGCTGGAATTTGGAAGAAAATGAAGCCAAGGCATTGGAACCTCCACAATAATATCCATACATTCACCAGAGTGCTTATCAACGTGTTCCATTTTTGCAAGATCTACACTACACTGGCTATCAATGTCAACCACCAATTTTCCTTTCATCTGAGAAAAAGCTCCAATGATCTGTCTAGCCATTCGAGAAGGATATTGCTGCAGGTTTCCTTGTTTATCACGGTAATGCACCTTTGGCTCAACTTCAGACCCTTCTTCTTCCTATACAACATACACACAAAATTCTATTAATAAATTTTCCCATATGATAACAATCAAAGAGGAAATTGACTAAAAATAAATTGTACCTCGGAGCTTTCACAGGCAGTTGCTGACATTTCTTCGGAAGATGATTTATCTTCTGGTTCAATCACCAGAATCTCTCTTCTATATCCCGACCTCACATTGTACTGTTGCATTGCAAATAAGTCTGCCTTGTATGGATCGCCATTTGGATGAACAGCAGAGGGAATGATCCCAAGATCTACAGTCTGAACTCCAGAAGCCAAATTTTCCCTGATGAAATTGGCATTTGATTCGTTGTATAGAACCCACTGTGCATCGTCCCTCCACCACACTCCTTCTGTGGTGGGCTTTGGACAATCTTTCGTAATGCACATGTTCTCCTTAAAACAGTATTCTTTCTGATAACTCTTAACAATATTCAGAACGATAGAATGGAGAGAACAAGAAATTCGGTAACAATATATAACCAACTTAATGCTAATTCCATTATTTCACATGACATAAGCTTCTTAAAGAAGGTATAAATGTGTGTCATATCAACTTAATGTTTCCATTATCTCATATGGCATGGGCTTCATAAAGAAGGTATAACGTACAAATATTTTAAGACTTTGCAGTCTGATCCATCTTATGCCATTTAAAGAATAGATTTTTAAAAGATATGTCTGCATTAAGTTTTAAATGGTATTTAGTAATATTTAATTAAGAAATTTTCAATAGATTTGATCCTGTATGGACCTACAAATTAAAGCTAAAGGTCGGCGTATTTGAAGGTGATGCTTATAGCTAAATGGGAGAATCTGTAGTACCAATTGAGAGTATTGGATATATGTATTTGAAAAATTAAATCTATTATTTAATAATTTATTTAAATATTAAAACATTTGTTTAGATATATCATAAGATTTATATAATATTAAATTTGGTGGTGCTTTATATAAAGTAATTATCTATACTTTTTATTAGTAAGATTGTTAAAAGATGCACTTTTTTTTTTCTTAGATCAGTCTTTTTCTAAATTTGCTGAGTATGAATTATTTTAATATTTTTGACTACTTTGTATAAATAAAAATAAAGATATATTTAAAAAGTTTGTATGTATAGTTAGCATTTGTATACTTAGTGTAATAGGTATTAATTTATTTGTTATCTTGATAAAATTGTATTGTACATTTAATATAATTATGTGAATGTATTAAGAATCAATTTTATCAAAAATATGAAAGGAAATGTTCGTTGCATAGTTTTAGTAGGCTATCTTTTTTTTATTTAAGAGATTTGAAGTGAACTTCGAGATTGAAGTGTTCCAACTTATGAGTGAACAAGCTAATTGTACTGATGCACATAGATTTCTACAATCCATAAATATTAGTATTTACTACTTCTAGATTTGATTATATAAGGTTTGCATCAGCATTTCATTAACACATTTGAAGAATAATGTAAACTGAATTTTAATGTCAACATATAAACTAATGTTAAAAATAAAATGAATATAAGAGACAAACAAATGGTGAGTGTTGTGTGTTTCCCCATGAACAATAGGCTTTTCGTAGGTAAATAGTGAATGACATAAAAAGACATTTAATGATACGCTTTCCAATTGTGTGTACTTGAGAACAACAAATAAATGTTTTGACAAGATATAAGAGGAAATGAGAAAATGATGAATGAAAGCTTTTAATTATATGTATGTTTATGAAGAATATTAATTTATTAATCTTATAATAAAAATACTATAGAATGATATTTTTTAATTTAATATGTCTCAAATATCATCAAATTCAATTCTTCTAGTTGTTGTTGATATAAATTTTTGTATCTATTCTATAATGTAATTATTATTTTTATATAATAAATCATAAATATATATTTTTCTATATAAATTTATTTATATAATATTAGTATAATTACTCAATATTATATTTATTCATTTTAAATTTTAAATATATATTATAACAAAAAAATGATTAATAACACAGGTAATTCTTTATTGTATTTGTAGTAGGCAATATATTATTGCAATCACCTATTCTTAACTAGTGATTATTATTTTGAACTTTAACCAATTAAATGGAAGTATTTTTATTTTTATTTTTTATTTTGATTCTTTCTAATGTTTATGTGTGAGATTTGTAAGTTATAAAATCACTAGAATTATATTTCCTTAATTTGATTGGTTCAAATATGGAGTCTTATAGGAGCGGATTTCTATGGCAATATTTTAGGATGCTTATTTAATAATTTGTCAAATACAACAAAGTTATGACTATTAAACTTATATTACACTATTCTATTTACCACAAATACAAGCCATTGTTACATTTAAGTTTAGGTAATCACAATTATAAAATAGTCTCTTCACTTTAAACGTAAAAAATTTTTAAGTTGAAAAATGTTCAAAATTATTTATGAGTACGAAAATTCATAATCATACATTTAATGTGTTGAGAATGTCTTAGTTTGTATTTTTACCATTTGGTTTAAATTTAACTATTTTTTAGTCTTTTTGCGATACAATTTTTTTTGGTTCTATATTTTTAAGATATAATTTTATCTAAAGTATATTTGAAGAAGTTTGTTTCAAAATAAAACATGGCCTATATTCTTATATTTAAACTATATTTCCTCTTAGCATTGATAGTTAAATAAATATCTAAATTTTGCTTTGTGTAATCTTATATTATGTGTACAATAGCTATAGAAATGCTAATTAATACTAATAGATTAAAAAATTGGCATAGCGTTGAAAATTTGTAACATGTAGAAAAAGATTTGTTTATCTTTTAATAATATCAAATATATTTTTAGATTGGTTCAAATATTTGTAGTATTATAGGATTGGATTTCCAGCAAGCATTACCTCTATTCTACAGCAATATTTTAAGATGTGCATATTTAATAATTTCTCAAATACAACAAAGTTATGACTATTAAATTTGTATTCGTACTACTCTATTTATGAAAAATACAAGCTTCTATGTGGCACTTATTAATATATTAAAAGATTGCATCTTGCAATATATTGGTTCTATCCATAAAAAAATCACCCTCTCATTTACATCATCACATTAATAACCTAATACATCTTCACCCTCATATTATCATTAAAAAATATTTTTACGAGCCTTTTTTCTGACCTTTTTAAACACATCAAACTAGCTAAATATTTTTCTTTCCTAACCTAAAATTCAAAAAGAACATTTTTATCCTTGGACTAAAGTCACCTTCCCATCCTTCTCCTTAAACTTGCATCAACAATTTTAGTGTCTCCAACAAAATAGCCCTCATTCACCTCTTTTCACCATAGACAACCCCAAAAAATCAAGTATATAGAGACGAGAGTAGACTATTTCCATAATAATAGATAGAGATACCTCTTACTTCAAACCCCACAAAACCATGGAAAAAAATGTTTTACTCACATGTACAACATCATTTACATGATTCCCTCAAACTATATACTAGATATATGCCTAGCAATGAACTATCATTCTTTCATCAATATTCAAATAAAAAATTCACATTTTTAAGACAAATCAAACATAGGACATCAACCTATTCATTGAGCAATATGATGAGCTCTTACTTCCTTCTTGGTAATCACTTATTATGGGAATAGAAAATGGAAATCATGAGTAATTCCATCTTTAGGTCAATAGATTTTTGTTTTCAACCTAAGTTATCCTTGCCAATATTATGCCATGTAATTATCCTTATCATTTTTGACAACCTAACTCACAAAAGAAATAATCTTGAACTCCTAAGTTGCATCTCTATCATCTTTATAGAATTCTATGATGCCTATTCCAATTCTTGGAATAACATATCCCATGATAGAGTGTAAACCCAGAATCAATTCCTTATCAAAAGGTGAGGAAATGAATCACTTCATAGTTTTCATATCACCTCCTAACTCAAGACCCTAAGCCATAATCATTGAAATAATGTCAATTTTCATCCACCAACATCATTTGTGTTCCTAAAACTTCTTTTTGTTGAGAAATGTGTCTCAACCTTGCAAGCTTTTTCTAGAAAATTTCAAAATTTGTTTGTGGTAGTTTTCCACATGTTTATGTATTGGAAATAGGTGTATGAGTTGTTAGAAAAATTCCTTATCCATAGTAGAATATAGGAGGGCCATTTTTAGAGCATTGGTGACTCATTATATGACTTTTATGGGGGGGGTGGGGGGGTCTAAACTAGGGGAAAAAATTATGGATGGGGTTACTATTTAACCTGGTTGTTTTTCTATCTTGGAAATGTAAATCTTGAAAATGGAAAACATGTGGCATGGTGGTTAAGCCCACTTTTTTGTAAAAACACAAGTGGTTTCTAGGTTGTAAAATCGTGCTATAAAAGGAGGGCTTGGGGAGGAGTTTGGATCATTGAGTTCTATTTGCAAGACTGTGTGCTAGAAGGTGTCTCTCCAAGTTTGAGTTGTGGTGATGCGCTCTTGTAAGAACTTTTGTTGCAAGTGTATTGTAATCATCTTGATTTGATAATACATTATGCAGGCTTTAGAGGGTGGGGCTTCTCTCCCAGAAGGGTTTCCCCACAACAATCATTGTGTTATGTGTTCATTGTTATTTTGATTTTGTTATTATATATTTATTAAAATATTTGTGATACTTAAGTTGATATTTGCATAGTCATCCTCTCAGGATTAGCATAGGAAGCATTTCCATGCGCATTTTCTTCCTTACAAGTGGTATCAAAGACTAGCCAATTTTGGTTCTATTTTTTGGGTACAAGGTTTCTTGAGCTAATCAAGGTTTGAGTGGGAGCTTGTGTAGGGGTTTTCATTTCTATTTTATAGGATTGAAAAGATGGCAAGCATATCAAGGAGGATTGATGTAGAGAAGTTTACTAGCACAAACTTTGAGATGTGGAAGATAAAGATGAAAGATTTGTTTATTGATCAATATCTATGGGATGTAGTGGATGAGAACAAGATAAGACCCACAAATTTGACTTTAGCCACACAATATGATGTGATAGACAAAAAAGCTAAAGGTATCATCAGATTGCGTCTTGTAGATTCAATTATGATAAATTTCCATGAAGAACCTACTACGAAGAAGCTTTAGAAGAAGCTAAGGGAGATCTATCAAGAGAAATCACTAAAGAACAAGATTTTCTTGAGGAAGAAGTTGTATTCCTTTAGAATGCTAGAAGGTGGATGGATTTATGAGCATCTAGAAAGTTTTAGTACATTGGTGACTCAGTTGACCTTAGTTGGGATGTTAATCCAGATGAAGAAGGAAGGTGCCAAATCTTGATATGTCTATTTTCAGACTCATGGGACAACCTTTTCATGGCTATAGGGAGCATTGTAGTCATCTTGAAGATGGAGGATATTGTTGGTTCTCTATTTTTTAAAGAGATGAGAAGGAATGTGTCTCTGAATGCCAAAGAGGATTTGAGTGTTCAAGGAAGACCAAAAGAATGAGGCAAATAATGAAAAGTAGCATGGCCATTCTAAATCCAAGAATAAGAGAAGATCAAAATCTCTTAGTAAGTCCAAGGCAATCTGCTGGAATTGCGGCAAACCTAGACACTTTCAAAAGGATTGCAAAGAAGAGAAGAAGAAGAAGAAGCAAGATTCTAATTCTGAGTCTAAGAAAGAAGATGGAGATTCTTTCATCATAGCATTGGTCATTCATGTAGGTGACAATGCATGGTTAATAGACTCAGGTGCATCTTTCCACATAACTCCAAATAGAAACTAGTTTAGTAATTATGAAAAGTTTGATGGTGGTAAGGTGTATTTAGGTGATAACTCAGTTCTTGATATTGTTGGTCATGTAAGTATTCGATTGAAATTTTATGATGGTAGAATTAGAAGATTTGATGGTGTCTTGCATATCCTAGGACTAGCAGGAAATTTTGTATCCATTAGAAAACTAATAGATGTAGGTGTGCATGTATAGTGTTTTAAGTGAGTGTGAAAATGGTGAGAGGTGCTATGGTAATAGCAAGAGGAAGAAAATTGGGTACATTGTACCAACTTGATGCATACATAGTTGAGTGAAATAGTACTTCTGATAAGATTATGAAAAAAACTACTTTGTTGGATAAGGATAGGGTTTCTCTTTCAATAGATGATTGTGGTTTTTGTGTACCCAAGGTTTCTTTATCTACCGAATTAGATTTATCTACAAAGAAGACTATATTATGGCACTAGAGACTTGGCCACATAGGTGAGAAGGGTTTGCGGACCTTGAAAAATGAAAACCTAGTTGATGGGTTAAATGATTGCAATCTTGAATTTTCTATTTGTGAGCATTGTATCTATGGTAAACAAAGCCGTATTTAGTTTTACTCGAGTTCTCATAAGTCCTCATGTATTTTGGATCTAATCCATTCAGATGTATTTGATCCAGTTGATGTTCCTTCTATTGGTAGATCATTTAATTATGTTTCTTTCATAGATGATTTTAGTAGAAGAACATGGGTTTATTTCTTAGGATTATGATGAGTGGAGCTGGACTAGAACAAAAGTTATGGGAAAAACTTGTAGCCACTTCCTGCTACCTAATAAATAAGTCACCTACGTCAACTCTTCTTGATAAAACATGAACAAAAGCATGGTCGTATTGAAAACCTTTGCTTAGACATCTAAGATTTTTTGGTTGTGAGGCATTTGCTCATGTGCCAAAGGAGAAGCAGATAAAATTGGATAACAAAGTTGTCAAATGTACCTTCATCAGATAAAGTTATGGTGTGAAAGGATACAAGCTTTGGGATCATGTTGAACGAAAGGTATTTTATTCCAAAAGCATTATTTTTAGAGAAATTAAGCCTCCTTTTGTTATCGTGCAACCATAACAAAACAAAAAAATATGATTCAACTTCCTATTACACCTGAAAAAGTTGAATTGAGGCTCTTAGAAAGGCAAGATGTTGAGGAGAACTCTACAAGTTCAGAATAATCAGAGGAAGAGGGAGAACCTAATCTTGTATGAAGGTCTAGTAGATAGAGGAAAGCACCAGAAATATATGTTAGATATTCTCTTGATGATTGGAGGTGTATATTTGCTTTGAATCCTAATATTGATGAACTGAGATCTATAAAAGAAGCTCTTGGTATGAATAATTCAAAGTCTTGGAAAATATCCATAGATGAAGAGATGTTGGCTCTTAAGAGGAATGACACATGGGACCTTGTACCATTTCCTAAAGGATAGTAGCTTGTTGGTTGTAAATGAGTGTTCAAAAATAAGATAGGTTTAGATAGAAGCATTAAAAAGCACAGAGCATTGTTGGTTGAAAAAGGTTACTCCCAAGTTGCAGGAGTTGATTATGGTGAATTTTTTTTCTGCTGTAGCAAAAATGACATCCATTCAATTTTTACTTTCTATTACAGCAACTTATGATCTAGAATTGAGCATATGGATGTGAAAATAGCTTTCCTTCATGGATATTTGGAGGAAGGAATTTATATGACACAACCAGAGCACTATGTGGTGAAATGTAAAATTCATTTGGTCTATAAGTTGAAGAAATCCTTTTACGGTTTAAAATAAAGTCCTAAGATGTGGTACCCTAAGTTTGATATGTGTTGAGTTTGGGATTTGTGCAATCTAAATCTGATTATTGTATAGATTTCAAGTTTGATGGTGATCATTTCCTTGTTATTGCCTTATATGTTGATGACATGTTGTTTATTGGCAAAGGAAAAGGTTTGATTATAGAGTTAAAATCTCAACTCTTAGCAAAGTTTGAAATGAAAGATCTTGGTGCAACAAGGCACATTCTGGGAATGGAGATTATAAGAGATAGACAAAATAGAAATCTTTGGCTAGGCTAGAGTAAGTATATTGGTACTATTCTAAGAAGATTCAAAGTACAAGATTCTAGACCATTAAGTGTTCTTGTTACTATGGGAACAAAGCTTTCTATCTCATAGTGTCCTACATCCCCATTGAAGATGGAAGAGATGAGTAGAGTACCATACTAGAGTGATGTTGGAAGTTTGATGTATGTTATGGTTTGTACAAAACCAAACATTGCCCAAGTAGTGGGAGTACTTTACCACTACATGTTTGATCTGGGAAGAGCACATTAGGATGGGTAAAAATATTTTTCAGATACTTGTGAGTACCTTAGATTACTCTTTATGTTTCCATGGAATAAGAAACAATAATTTCTTAGATATTCAAGGTTATGTGGATTCAGACTGGGTTGGTGATGTTGATAGAAGAAGATTCACCAGTGCATATGTGTTTACATTATTTGGTGGTGCAATCAGTTGGATGAGAAAGCAACAGGTTGTGGTCACTTTATCCACTACAAAGGTAGAGTATATGGAAATTACACATGCCTGCAAGAAAGTCATGTAGCTAAAGAGATTGTGTTTAGATATAGAGTTAAAATAGGGTGTAGTGACAATTTATTGTGATAGTTAGAATGTAATATTCCTACCGAAGAACTCTACTTTGCATGCTAGGACCAAGCACATTGATGTACACTACTATTTTGTAACAGATATGGTCAAGGATGGCAGGTGAAGCTGGAAAAGGTGGAAACTTTGGCAAATATTATCGATGCATCAACTAAGCTCGTAATCACGGAGAAGTTCAAATGGTGTTCAAAGTCTGTGAGCCTCTCGGCCCCTAGCAATTAAGTCCATGATACTTTAGATCTCCTAATTCTTGCAAGGTGTTTGACAAGTGGGAGAATGTTGAGAAATGTGTCTCAACCTTGCAAGATTTTTCTAGAAAATTCCAAAAAAAAAAAAAAGATTGGTAGTTTTCCTCATGTTTATATATTGGAAATAGGTGTATGAGTTGTTAGAAATATGTCTTTTCCATAGTAGCATATAGGAGGGCCATTTTAGAGCATTGGTGATTCATTATATGAATTTTATGGGGAACTAAACTAGGGGACAAAATTATGGTCAGGATTACTATTTTAACCTAGTTTTTTTTTCTATCTTGGAAATGTAAATGTCAAAAATGGGCAACATGTGCCATGGTGGTTAAGCCCATGGTTTTGTAAAACCACAAATGGTTTCCAAGTTGTAAAAGCACTATAAAAGGAGGGCTTGGGAAGGAGTTTGGATCATTAAGTTTTGTTTGCAAGACTGGGTGCTAGAAGGTGTCTCTCTGAGTTCAAGTTCTGGTGATGTGCTCCTATAAGAACTTGCATTGCAAGTGTATTGTAATCATCTTGATTTGATGATACATTATGCAAGTTTTGGAGGGTGGGTTTTTTCTCCTAGAGGGGTTTCCCCACAATAATCATTGCGTTATGTGTTTATTGTTATTTTGATTTTGTTATTGTGTATTTCTTGAGATCTTTGTAATATTTAAGTTGAAATTTGCATAGTCATCTTCTCAAGATTAGCGTAGGAAGTGTTTCTACACACCTTTTTTCCCTTACACTTTTCGAGCACACCTAGAGTTTCCTCTATAATGAATTTGGTCTTAATCTTGAATAGACCTCAAAGACACTTCTTCTTCACTAGCCTAAGGAAGCTCTTCTGTTAAAGCTTCATGTCATATAGAAAATAAAGGCCTTCATGTCAAAGCTAAAAATTTCCAATGATTATCCAACCCCAAAAGTAGTTTATAAAGAATAAATTTATTTGCTAAAATCATATATAGAAAGAAGGATTCATTTAGAAGCAACCTACCAAAACCCAAGACACTCAGTTATCATTCATATGTCCTCTGTAGATCTCATCACCTTTTTTAGGAAAGATTGTAATGTGTCATCATTCCTTGTAAAAATTAAAAAGCTTCCCATCATAACTTATTATAATAAATGTAGAATCTCTAGTATGTGAACCTACATTTAATGAACCTTCCATTGTCATTGTGATGATATCATTAAGCTCCACTAGTGCGAACTCAACTTTTGCATAAGAGAGGTGAAAAAAAATTAAAATTAAAAAATTTGGAATAGAGGAAAGATTGTTGAGCCTTAATTGTTCTAGTTTGAATTCAAAGTTTCTTTCAAAGGATAGTGCTGGTCAATGTCCATATTTCCTTTCCAACAAATATGTGAAACTTTAAAATCCTCTAGCTAAAGAAGAAACTCTTGAATGGATCAAAGAATTGGATACAAGTGTCAATCACTATTATTATCCTATTTAATTGCACAAGTGTGGGTGAGGGAACCATATTCCAAGTGAATCCCCTTCAACCATAGAGTCATCCCATATTTGATAGTTGTAAGAGTTTCTCTCCCTTCAAGATATGTGCACAAGCATGAGAGGCCAAAGTTATGAATTTATTATTAAAACTTTGTAAGAATGGAATCTATAGGAAATTGAATGTAATTTCTTAACTAATAGGCCTTATATCAAAACACATCAATCTAATTGGTCAAAATTTTGGATTTTAATACATAGTATTACAAAAAATTCAAGACAAAAATAAGAAGTAGCTATGTATGTTTGACCATGTTAATCACAATCAAATAATAATATTTTTTAATAAGTGCACTCATGTCAGGGTGTGACCCATATTTTTGGGTATTTTTATTCCAGGAAAATAATGAATTGTGAATTTTTCGTTACATTATTTTGAGAAGTAAAAAATGTTCCTATCTGACCATGTCAATACTTCAAAACATTGCTAAATTTAATCTTGTTTTATTATAATAGGTGGAGTATAGAATGTGATGCATCTTATAGTTCTCAAAAATGTTTTACTATTTGAAGTTTTTATTGATTTTCAATCAATATGTCAATCAAAACTTTATAGGTATCTCCATTTCAAAATAAGTAATAATTATTTATCAAACTAATATTTTGACAAACCTTATATTGATGGAAAGTTGGGAAGGTCCTTAAGAAACCCTTTTAGTTTTAGTGAATTCATTTAGATTAAAAGTTGTGAGATACATACTCGAAGTCTGAGACTTAGATAAATTAGGCAACAACACATTTTTTGAGTTGACCAAGTAGGCTTGTTAATACTGAGCCTAATTGAGTACCTAATACATATCAAGTACCCGTTTTTTGTGCACGAATTCAAAATTTTAGTTTTTCCATCTTATACCCTAACTTATCCCTCTTATTTTAAATACATTTTTAGATTACCTTTTTTATAACAACATATTAATTACCTTTTTAGCTTTTATTTTAAATAGAACATATTGATAACTTTAAATAATATAATATTTAATAATAGTTAATAATGTTATAATGTGTATTAATATAAAATATTATATTTTCCAAAATTGTATAATGTTCTAATTAATATAAATTCTCTAATATTATATTATATATTCTTAAATATTAAATATAAATAAGTATGTTAATATATTATATAATATTGATAAGGTATTATATATATTTTTTATTATATATAATATTATATTATATAATTTTTTAAATATAATATATAATATGGAAACACATAATGTGACTAAATGGGTCTAAAGGAATTATAGGGTACCATATGACCCCATTTGACCCATCTGATGACATGATGCATGCTTAGGGGTCCTAGGACCCCTAAGGACATACATCATGTCATCAAATGGTTCGAAAGGATTCAAGAGGTATCCTATATTCCCTTTCAATTGATTCAATGATATGATATGGTCCCAGGCGTCCTAGGATCCCTAATGACATATATCATATGTTTGAATGGGTCTAAAGAGGTTATGGAGTGCCATGTGACACCTTTGGAGCCATTCAATGGCATGATGTGTTCTTAGGGTCCTTGTATTGCTAAGGACATACATCATGATATTGAATGGGTTGAAAGAGGTCATAGGGTACCTTATGTCCCCTTTTGACCCATTCGATGACATGATATGTTCCTAGGGGTCCTAGGGCTCCTAAAGACATATATCATATGTTCAAATGGGTCAAAAGGGCTCATAGGGTACCCTATGACCCATTTTGAGCCATTTAATGACATGATATGTTTCTAGTAGTCCTAGGACCCCTAAGGATATATATCACATGCATGAGTAGATCTAAAGGGGTTATAGCGTACCCTATGACCCCTGTTGACATATGTAATGATATGATATGTTCTTAGGGATCTTGTGACCCCTATAGACATATATCTTATGTTCAAATGGGTCAATAGGAATCCTAGAGTGCCCTATATCCCCTTTTCACCCATTTGATGACATGATATATTCCTAGGTGTTCTTAGGCACTTAAAGACATATATCATATGTTTGAATGGGTCAAAATGAGTCATAGGGTACCTTATAACCCCTTTTAGTCTATTCGATGAGATGCATGTCTTTAGGGGTCATACCTCATTACACCTTTCGACCTATCCTTATGGATCCTAGGACCCCTATAGACATATATCATATGTTTGAATGGGTCAATAGGGTTCCTAGGGTACCCTATGTCCCCTTTTGACTGATTTCATGACATGCTATATTCCTAGGGGTCCTAAGGCCCCTAAGACATATATCATATGTTTGAATGGGTCAAAAGGGTTCATAGGGTATCTTATGACACCTTTCAACCCATTTGATGAGATGATGTATCTGTTGGAAATGTAATAACTATGTGAATGAGAGGGGGCTGAATTAGGAACTACTTCAATTAAATGTCTAATCTACATGTATGCATAAAACATCAAAGCATTAAAGTGAGAACACCATAACACAATATTTGGTAGCACAGAAACCTTCCCAGTAGAAGGTAAAATTGGGGTGAGGATGACACCCACAATGCTTCAATACTGTGGTAATAAATTTGGCCTAATAAGGCTTACAAATGATCACTTCTAGTGTCCTTACCCTATTAGGAGTAATAAGAATTGTTATGTCCACCTTGTGAAAGGATTTATAAAATACAATTAAGTATGTACTCTGTTAGAAGTTTCTACAAAGGATTGTTAGGTCCACCCTATTAAAAAGGATTTGGGACTAATGCACTTTTTAGGATGAATTAGTGGATTGATCTCTAAAACACAACTGTGATTTTTGATGAAGATCCTTTGAAGTAAACTAATCACTTGACTGTGATAGATGAGTCTCTTCCTTTCATTAAAATGCATGTAGCCTTCTAAATAGTCTACTCATCCATATTTGCTAATACTTGAATGATGATACAATGAATAATACTTATTTTTTTGGATTAAAAAAATATCTCATACTTATATCCATCCAAATAGTTGTTACGTAGATCGGCTAAAATATGAATAGTTCTAAAAATAATCACCAAGTCCACTCAGTGTAATAACTCAGGTCAATGTCATACTCGGGCGATACTGGAAACACTTGGTCACCACTGTCTCCTTGGCTAGTTCTGGCACTAAGTAGATGATGGGTGTTTTGTTCACATTGATCACTTAGTAGACACTTATGACTCAGCTTGCACTATTTTTCCATCTAGATTATTACCTTGGAAATAGATTTCTCTATTAACTCAGTTCACATTGGAGCTCAATAGACATGTGAGTCAACTCGATTGACACTAGAGCTCAGTGTTAACTATCAACTTGATTTCTATTGCAAATCAATTCATAATGCAACTTTCTACAAGGTTAACTTGTTTTCATGGATCCCCTATGACCTCAATTAACACTACATACTAGTGATTCGGTTGCAAATGTCTTTTCATTATGACTAAGTGTTTTGACACTAATTGACAATATATCTTGCATGAGATTAACAATCTCCCCCTTTGGCATTAGTGACAAAAATACTTATCATGTACAAAATCTAAAAAACTTCTTTAGTCAAACCCCCCCTTTGAATATGCCTAATCTAGTAGCTTGGCATGAACTAAAACTCTATTTTTGGTTTTTCAAAGCTATTTTTAATTTCCTACTTTTACATATCTTTGTTTTTGTACATATTTCCTTTTACATATATGTACATATACTTTCTCGATATGCTTTCACCCTTTGTACACTTTCTTTCCCCCTTTCTTTAATGTCAAAATATTTACAAAGTTAAGTTAAAATGAGAAATAAAATCACGATGTACACTCAAAATTATGGACAAAGTCTTATCCTAGATATCCACCAGAACCTTCAAAACATGTAGATAAATATGAATCTCTATTGATAACTCATACATATGATTTGTAACTGACGAATTTGTGTCTTTGAATAATGTCCTTGCATGATCTATCCTTTTCTGTATAATATCCATATGGGGAAGTATCATGCCTTGAATATCAATCAATGTTTCCCTTATTCTGGCCTCTTCCCATAACCAGAAATGCCCTTATAATTTAAAAGGTGTCAGATACTATTTTTCCTATTCAGCGACTTATTCTTGCCCTAATATTGTAAGTGGAAAATG
The DNA here is from genome assembly GCA_028749045.1 of Cupressus sempervirens. Classification (NCBI taxonomy): domain Eukaryota; kingdom Viridiplantae; phylum Streptophyta; class Pinopsida; order Cupressales; family Cupressaceae; genus Cupressus; species Cupressus sempervirens. Next base: position 710,518,379 of record CM053792.1, read on the forward strand.
CTTGTATAAAAAGGCTTAGGGTTATGGATTTCATAATGTAATGGTGATATTGTACCTTCTTGTGATGGTATCAAGCTGTAAGGGATTGCAAATTATAATCACTAGATAATAATAATATTGGACTTGTTGTTGGTGGACATAGCCCAAGGATTGGGTGAGCCACATTAAATCTTGGTGTCTTGTGGTCTCTTCTGTGTGATCTATTATTTTCTAATATTGGTTATATTTGCATGTAACTTTTATTTCTCTCTGAGGTTAATCCTTACATACAATATCAATTAAATTATCAATGATGGGAACTTTTTCATTTATCTCTATAGATAGAGAATCTATGAATATTTCTTTAATGTCTTCCAAGACTTGTCTCCTATCTCTCTCAACTCTTAGTGTTCTTTGCTTTGCCCTTTTCTTCCATAGCTCTCCCAAAATGTCTATTTCCTCAGCTAAAAGATTTCATTAGTCCCAATTCAGGATTATGATCTCCTCATCAAGATCATTGCCATCAACTATGTTCTTTTTTCCCTTTCTTTTGGTTACTAAAGAAGGAATGATAGCTTTTGCCTTGTCAAATGAATCCTTTTTTTGTTCTTTCTACTACTGCTTAGTCGAGATGGAGAGATCATGATGCTCGATCGACATGGAGAGAGCCTAATGCTTAGTTGAGACTACTAGGACCTATTGCTTGGTTTCCTTTGTGATAGAACTTGGTGAAAGTGTGATAGTCTTCACTCCACTACTAGGTCAAACTAGGTTCTACTCAATTGATTTATGCATAATTATTGCCTTGTGTAGAGTGGAGGAAAGTGATGTCATGACTTCTGTTGCAATCTTCTTAGCATCATAGTCCTCAATTTTATGAATCTCTAGAAGTCTCCTTCTTCCTCTATGTCAAAGATGTTCTTCCATGTCTTTGTTGTGGATTCCACATCATCTGTTATATTATTTGACAAAAGTTGAAAAGCTTTAAATCTAGGAGTAAGTTTTTCTACATGTTTAGACATTACCTCCTTGATTTCTTTGTTAGAGAGATTAGGCATGAGATTTCTTGATGTCTTCTCTCTAATATCCTTTTTTTTCTGTATTATCCCAATAGTTTGAAACATCATTCGGTAGATTTTTAGGAGCATGCCCCTTAAGCCTGGAAGTGTCATATCTCCACTTTTCCATTTTCACAACTAATGCTTCTTCAATTTGTTTCTTCTCCTCTTTACTTCTAGAGTCATACTTGAAGTATTTAAATCCTACCATACCCCTTCCTTCCCTTATACTTTCTAGTTGTGTGTCTTCTTTAAAGATATGATTAGGGTATTGTCTTCATCATCTTCATCCTCGTCCTAAATTTTTAGTTGCTTTCTTTCCTTCCTTGGCTTTGTAGTTGTAATCATAGGTGTTGATCTTTTTGCTAATCTTGTTTCTCTCTTGAGTGGCTTGGATGGGGTCTTTTCTTTCTTCTTGGGAGGTTCTTCTCCTTCCTCTTCTTCATCACTTTCCTCAACCTCTTCATCTTCTTCTTCCTCTTCTATATCATTACCTTTGCCTTCAATTATCATAAGAGATGTGTCTGACTTGGCACATTTATTTCCAATGGTTTCCAGCCTCTTCTTTTCTCTCTTCAGAATTTGTGGGATCTAAATCTCAGAGAATTTCTTGTCTTTTCTTCTTCATAAGTTCCAAAGTAAGTAGCCTTGAGGTCCACAAGCTCATTAATGAGAACCTCAATAATATCCTTTATTTCATCAACATTCACCTCATATGCTAGAGGTTTAACCCATGCTATCCTAGACTTGACTGCCTGAATGTGGACTCTATCATAGTCAACTAGGAACCATAAATCCTATTCACAGTCTTTGACAAGCTGCTCAAGGATCCTAAGCCTATTTTGCATCTTTTCTTTGAAATTTTTTAACTAAGCTTCCATCATGAATTCATTGATTTGATATAGAATAGGGGTGTCTTTCTTCCAAACAATATTTCCTTTAGAAGGAAAGAATTTATGAATATAAAAGAATAAATATACTAAGAGTGAACCAAACTTACATGGATTTTTCTTTGAGGCCCAAATGCTCTCCATTTTCTTGGTTAGCTGGGAGTATTGAAGCTCGGCAAGGTTGAACATTAGATTCTTCTTTACAATCTTGTATGTTAGGTCCACTGTCTTGCATGGTACATTGTTGGCACGGCTTGAGTCGTAGATTTTATGAGCAATGACATGGATGCCAACTTGATTTCCATATCTATCACATTTTTCAGCATCATTCCTCTACCATCCCATTCAGTTAGGGTTAGCTTTGCCTGTTCTATTTGACCTAGGGTTTTAGTAGTTTTGGCTTTCTCTATCATAGGATACCATGTTATCCTATGAATCATCTTCTTAGAGACAGGGTAGGTTCATTCCAACCAAAATGACATATCCCGAACTCAGCTTAGTATATGCCTAATCCACTTTATCTAAAATTTCTTAGGTATTTGGATAATGTGGTTCAACCCCTTGACCTCTAGATTTTTGTGATCTAGTTTAAGCAAAAAGTTGTATAGGCCTAATCTATCATGAGAATACCTAGCTCTTGCATGGAACAATGATAAAATGATTTGATATCATGGAGGAGTAGTACCTGTGGAGGAATGGATGAGTGAGCACCTTGAGGATCCTTTTCCTCTGCAATTGCTAGATATAGTTAGAATTTGGAGGAATACAATCCAAACTCTTTACCAACATCTTTGAACCTTTCTTGACCTTGGAACTAGAAGATGTTTCAATAATGCTTGGTGAAGGAAGAATTTCATGATGACAACTTTGCCTAAGAAGCTCCTTCAACAATTTGCACTAAAAATTTTTTAGGGGGCTTAAGAAATGTTGAGCTTGAAGAGAATTTTGAAACTGTTGTGATATCCCCATTTTGATATATAATAATAAATAAGTATTATATATTATTAAAAAAAGATTAATAATGTAGATAAATTGAAAAAATATAAATTATATATATATACCATAAATATTATCATATAACTATACGTGTATATAATAAATGTATATATTTCTATATATATTAGATATTAAAATACTATATTATTGAATATAAATAATTAATATACCTACGCATAAATCAACTATTCACAAATATATCTTAATTACTTATTAATAGTATTATTAATTACAAGGAAAATGATTTATATAATTTATAATCATAGTTAATATAATAATAAATAATATAGTTATCTTATTAATATATTTAATTTTAATAATGAAAGGACATGTCACTTGGAGATACACACACACATGTATATATAGGATATAGAAGGCATTGGAAAGGATACTAAGAGGGGAAGAATAAAATATACGCACGATTAGGGTTAAAAAATCTAATGATAAAAAACAGGTCATTACAATTGGTATCAGAGCAGGTTTTCCTGCCATCCTATGTTAAATGATATATAAGAATATATCAATATAATATATAAATTAAACTTTCAAATTTATGATTAGAGGCATTCTAATAATAGTGCAACACCTTCAAATTTTCAATATTTTTGAGGATCATATAAATGAATAAATACACATAATATCTTGTTGATGAAGAGCTTCCTTCACAATGCAATCTAAGGAATTTGGCAGGCATTAGACTCCTCCACTAGATGCCCATCAATGGCGCCATCAATTGCTAGTTGGAGCTTTTTCAAAACCCTCTGGTTTTGAATCAACTCATCCATGGCCCATTCAGTACTAGTCACTGTGATGTCTGTCGAACAGGAAGATGTCTGTCATTAAGCCCATTGGAGATTTTTCTGTTAGCTTCTCTTCACCTTTCAGTAATAGTAAAATGTGTACAAAATCCTTGGCTTCTTCTTTGGCATATTCTTCTTCTAGATCTTTCCTGTGGTCGTACCTATAAATCCACCGCATGATAAAAGAGGGAACAAAAACCTAATTTCTGCATCTTTTACTATTCAAAATAGACCATGTCCATCTCAAATAAGAAAAGAGATAAAAGTTAAAATAATCAGCAATAAGAAATTCCAAATTAGAAAAGAATAGTTTCTAGAGTTTATTGTATTAAGAATAAACTATCATCGCTGTCTAGAAGTAAATAAGAATGAGTTGATAAAGAGAAGTTTCAAAAACTACTTCATATCATAGTATAAATGAATGACTTTGCAAATCAAGTGAAGCATGTAAAATAATGATGCAATGATAGAACAAGAGAAAAGAGATATCTAAGCATTAGTGTGCCAGAGCATATCTAATTTGTGAGACTACATTTTCTAGCTATGCATTGAGCCATTGATCCTTTAAATAGAAATTTAGCTGATGTGGTTATGGGATGAAGAGTTAACATCAAGTCGTATTGTGATTGAGAATTAACAATGAAAGTTAATGAAACTCGTTGGCATTAACCATATGAAAAATAACCTTAGCCTTAGTGAAGCCTGATATTCCAATTAGAAAGTGTGAAATACAAAAACAATAAGGCAAAACATTTGGAGGAGGAAGTAACACATATAGTCCAGTCATCAAAATGGAATCACAATGGAATTAATGGATTTGGACAACCATAGAAGTTTGCGATGGTCAAGGAATTGTTTGAATGCATTTTTTTTTTTTAAGATTATTAATTTGACTTGCCATCCTTGCTTAGCATCGCAGGTGGCTAAGGAGGACTATGAACCAAAAAAAATTATTAGATATTACGGTTATGGGTACAAAATACAGAGATAAGGAGATGCAGATATAAATAAAAAATACATTGTTTGGGATATAATGCTAATACCTATAGATAAGTAATTGAAATTGACAAGGAGAAATAGATACAAAGGATGAAGATAGTCCCAACAATCACAATTATTATTGGGCATGTAAAGCCCAAATGAGAAATTGATTGGCTCAATTATTCTAAGTGGGTTATAATGATGCAAATTTAATATAAAGTGATTTCATCATGGGAATACGGAGAGGTATGTTCAGGTATGATCATATTTTAATTATTATAAAATATTATGCTATCCTACTTTGATGAAGAGTTATCTTATATAGTTGTTTATGATATACAATTAGAATATATATATATGTGATCAGATTAATGACATTTATATATTTTTTGATTCACAAATGATGAGAACATTGGGCATGATTAGAAGAAAAATATTTCTTGTGCATAAATAATAAATTTTGAAAGGTCTATGACAAATAAATTTGGAATTATAAAAAAAAGTCTCACAAAGGGGACATTATTCAAAATATTTGTGCTTAACTTCATGATGGATAGGGAGTGTGCACAGGGTGAGGAGTAAATCAGTCATGTTGGGGCATAGGAATCCCAATATGGATTTTTAATATCTGAGCGAGCCCCAAGCTGAGCATGTTCAAACTTAGAGCCACAGTAAATCTTCCATCCACGTCAAAATTAAGCATGTTCCTAGTGGGTAGGGAGTGTGCACAGGGGGAGGAGTAAATTGATCGCATTGGGGAGCAAGAATCCTAATATGGATTAAAAATATGAGGGAGCCCCAAGCTGAGCGTGTCCAAACTCAAAGCCACGATAAATCTTTCATCCACATCAAAATTAAGCATATTCCTAGTGGGTAGGGAGTATGCACAAGGGGAGTAAATCGGTCGCGTTGGGGCATGAGAATCCCAATATGGATTAAAAATCTAAGGCAGCCCCAAGCTGAGCATGTCCAAACTCAGAGCCGCAGTAAATCTTCCATCCACTATGGAATAATACACCCTATTATGGTACTAGTTATGGAAAATATGCATTTCCTATCTAACTTTTGATTTTGAGATAGAAGAAAGGAGTATGACATTCACAATCAAGATGGTAAAACATTTCCCTACTTTTACTTATTTCAATTTGTAAGCAAGGTCTTAACATGTATACTATGTGTCTACATCGTGTCTTCATGCATCAATGTGTTTGCTTCGTGTCTTCTTTGTGTCTTCCTACATTCATGTGTCTACATTGTGTTTGCATCGCGTCTTCATGCATTAATGTGTCTACTTTGTGTCTTTATACATATGTTCTTGTAAATGCTATTATATACTAACATATTTTCTTTGCAAGTATCTAAAACATATGCAAGAAAGAGAATGAATCCAGACTATGAATTAATGAGGATCAAATCAATTACTTGAGGACGAGCAAATTTGAGAGGGGAGGACTGTGATATCCTCATTTTGATATATAAAAATAAATAAGTATTATATATTATTAAAAAGGATTAATAATGTAGATAAATTGAAAAAATATAAATTTTATATATATATGTGTGTGTGTGTGTGTGTGTGTGTGTGTGTGTGTGTGTGTGTGTGTGTGTGTGTGTGTGTGTGTGTGTGTGTGTGTGTGTACCATAAATATTATCATATAACTATACGTGTATATAATAAATATATATACTTCTATATATATTAGATATTAAAATACTATATTATTGAATATAAATAATTAATATACATACGCATAAATCAACTATTCACAAATATATCTTAATTACTTATTAATAGTGTTATTAATTACAAGGAATATGATTTATATAATTTATAATCATATTTAATATAATAATAAATAATATAGTTATCTTATTAATATATTTAATTTTAGTAATGAAAGGACATGTCACTTGGAGATACACACACACATATATAGGATATAGAAGGCATTAGTAAGGATACTAAGAGGGGAAGAATAAAATATATGCACAATTAGGGTTAAAAAATCTAATGAGCAAAAACGGGTCATTACAAATGCAGTGGAAAAAAGCTTTGATCTTTACCTTTTATCATATTTCCAAATTTACAGTTGCATTTAATGCTCTGTACTTATGTAGTTAAAAGATACTTGGTTTGGTCTTGAAGCTCAATGAGTACAGTCTTTGCAAGATCAGTTGATTTCATGACTCAAGCGAGTCTACTAATGCTCGGTTAGGTCTAATAGCTCAATTAGAACTAACAACTTGGTCTAGTCTTAGTCTATCATTTGTCCAAGTGCATCTGATATGTTGATCTAGACTATTTAGCTTGGATGACTGGAGTTGATGTCGAATATGAATTTTATTACAACTCCAGTGATCTCCTTGCATGTTTATATAGAGATGATTGAATCACCCAATCCATTTTCTTAGGTGTCAATAACCTCACTAATTTCACTTTAATTCTCTGGAGACTTCTTTACCCATTGATGCTTCATTTTTTTCTAATTGTATTAGCCTTTTCTTTCTTTTCATCTTCAACTTTTCCTCTATTAATGCAATTCTTTTCTACATGACCAAGTTCTTTGCATGAATAGCATCTTTTGGTAGGATCTCTTTTTCTGAGATGAGTCTTTATGTCGTTTGGTCCAATGTGCTCAAACTCTCTACATTAAAAACATTTACACCATGTGTTGTAATCCTAACCAAAGATAGCTTTAGCAAGTTGTTTAGTAGGATTCCACTTCTTGGTTCTACACTCTAAAGATTTGTGACCTTGTTTGTTGCATGAGAAACATTTTCCTTCAAATTTGGTTTTCTCTATGCATTCACTTGCTCTATGCCCATGCTTCTTACAACTAGAACATTTGCCATTAAATTTTGACCTTCCATTTCTCCAATACTTGTTTAAAGTATGTCCTAATTTTCCACAATGATCTCATGTAGGTTTTTTATTATTTTGAGCTTTGTGTCTAGTATAGCCCAATCCTACTTTACCTCTCTATCTTTTTAGGGATATCCCAAGTAACTAGTTCATGTTTGCTTGTGGATTTATCATTATTTAATTGGTTTATTTTTTTCTCTCTAAGATCATTCATGAGTCTTTCATTTTCTACCCTTAGATGGATGACTTCTTGATTTGAATTGTCCAACTAATTTACCAAGTCTGCCTAATGTAGTGAAAGCTAGTGGATTTCATTGTCTTTTTCTTCTAACCTAGTGTTGAGTAGTCTTTTATCTTCTTCTAACATATTTTTGTCATTTTCAACTTGGTTCTTTTGTTCCATGACTTCACATGTCCTAACTGAGTAGATCTCTTGTTCCCTTTTTAATGTTCTAACTTCTTGAAAAATAAGGTTTCTTCCAAGTAGATCTTCTATAGCTACATCTGCTTCATCTGAATTTCTTTCTTTACAAATATCTTCAATTTTCTCTTCTATGTAGAGATCGACATTCATCTGTGCTACCAATTATTTTCTTCTTCGTAGGGATTGAGAGAGTTGCTCCTTTAGTTTCTTTATTTTCTCCATGTACACATTTAGATCCAACTTTTTATTCTCAATGGCCTTTTCTAGCTTGCACACCTCCATTGTATCTGATCTTTTCTCTCAAGTTGCTAAACTTTCTGAGAACTTATATCTAATAGAAATTGTTAGAAATGTAATACAAACTAGGTGATTGTGGGGGGGTGAACCAGGAACCACTTAAACTTCTTCATTTGAACCACTTTAATAAACTTTAAATAATTAAAGTGACAACACGATAACACAATATTTGGTAACTCAAAAACCCTCCAAGTAGAAGGTAAAATTGGGGTGGGGATGACACCCATAATGTTACACTACTGCAATAATAAAGTTGCCCTTCTAAGGCTTAGAAATGAACACTTCTAGTGATCTTACCCTATTAGGAGTAATAAGGACTATTAGGTCCACCTTGTGAAAGGATCTATACAATATAGTTAAGTATGTACTATGTTAGGAGTTTCTACAAAGAACTGTTAGGTCCACCCTATTAAAGGATGTTATTACGATGAATCAGTGAATTGATCTCTAAAATGAAATTGTAACTACTGATGAAAATCCTTTGAAGTAAACTAATCACCTAACTATGATTGATGAGTTTTTTCCTTTCATTGGAATGCTTGTAGCCTTCTAGATAGTTGGCCCTTCCATATTCACTAATACTTGAATGATGATACAATGAATAATACTTATTTTTTTGGATTTAAAAAAATATCTCATACTTATATCCATCCAAATAATTGTTACATAGGTTGGCTAGAATATAAATAGTTCCAAAAACAATCACCAAGTCAGCTCATTGTAGTAACTCAGGTCAATTTCATACTCAGGTGATACTGGAAATACTCAATCACCATTGTCTCCTTGGCTAGCTCTGGCACTCGGTAGATGTTGGGAGCTCAATTCACACTGATCCCTTGGTAGATGCTTCTGACTCAACTTGCACTTTTTTTCCATCTTGATTATTACCTTGGAACAAGACTGCGCTGCTAACTCGGTTCACATTGGAGCTTGGTAGACATAGTCAACTCGGTTGACATGAGAGCTCGATGTGAACTATTAACTCAGTTGACATTACAATTCGGTTGACACTACAACTTTCTATAAGGTTAACTTTCTTTCTTTCTTGGACCCGTTATGAGCTCAGTTAACACTGCATACTAGTGACTCAATTGCAACTATATTTTCATTATGACTAAGTGTTTTGACACTAACTGACAATATATCTTACATGAGATTAACAATATGTTCTTAGGGGTTGTACTTTATGAGCACTTTTGACCCATTAAATGAGATGATGTGTGTCCCTAGGGGTTGTACCCTATGACCCCTTTTGACCCATTTGATGATATGATGTATGTTCTTAGGGGTCATAGGGTACACTATGACCTTTATTGAAACCATGTGACCCCTTTTGACTCATTTGATTATTTGATATGTTTCTAGGTGCCATAAGACCCCTAATGACATATATCATGTCAAAATGGATCCAAAGGGGTCATAGAGTATGCTATGACCCCTGTCGATCCATTTGATAAAATGATATGGTCTTAGGCCTTTCGACCCATTTTATAAAATGATGTTGTCTTAAGGGTCCTAGGATCCCTAAGGACATACATCATGTTATCAAATGGTTTGAAAGGGGTCATAGGGTAACTATTACCTATTTTTGCCCCCCACCAAAAATTTGAATTCAAACAATTGAGCACACCCAACAGCCGCTTCCTATCTTTAATATTATTTAAATGCCCTAGAAATACAAAAAAAAAAAAATTGATTAAAGCTTTATGGTATTCCACTGGCCCGCAACTTTCTGTTCCATCAGATCTTTCATGATCTATGGTGGGTGCTTTCTCGCATTCTCAAAATGCACTACCTTTACATAATGCGGGGAAGCCCCTTTGTGATGTGTGGCAAGTGGGTTCATCTTCTTTTGTAGGCTACAGAGGGGAAAGCTACTGAGTGAGCTAGCAATTTGATTGGCACCCACTTTCCCACATTCTATGTTTTGTCAAACTTCCTAATAATGCAAACAAGTTCTAGATTGCCATGTGCCCTCGTGGACCCAAAGGAATAAAGCTATAGTGATCTCACATGTTCTCAATTGTACCTTCCACCGTCCCATGCAAGTAGATCATGGGCTGGCACTTGCTCGCAATATGAAGATGTAGCGATGTTAAGGAATGCAGGAAAGCACCTCACTGTCGCGTGTCCTTGTGGGGTCAGGTTTGTTCCATATGTCACAGGGTGGTGCCGGGTCAGGCTGAGTCAAATGTTGAGTGGTTCGTGGGCCCAGAAACTTTAAGGTGGCAAGCGCAGTATGATAAGATCTTTCACCATTGTTGATCTCATGGAGATCAACGATTGATGCTTTCTCGCATTCTAGAGATGTGAGGAAGTTAAACATAGCAGGGAAGTGCCTGAAGGACACTTGTCCTTGCAGGCCCAGGGAGATATGTTACGGCTAGGGCATTGGCGGTGAGGGTCAGCAGTTATGAGACCGTCATGGCCAGAGTTGAGAGGTGGTGCAGTTAGTTATGAAGATGTGGTCAAAATTAGGAAGACCTTGCGAGGTGGTAGAAAAATAAAAGGCTATTGGCCCACGTGGCCCATTTGGGTTGTAAGACTCAGTTGACCTATTGATTTTGCTAACTGATGAGCTAGAAACGAAGGAAATCAAGTTTTCTTACACAATTTGATCCTCATGATCAATTCCAACTACTCTCAAATGAATTTTGAACCCAGTAAATAGTAGGAAAACACTCCACCACCTCATTTTACCTATCTACTCAGTCAGAATGGTTAATGGCATTGTTTCTGTCAAGGCCCTATTTTGACAAAATATCAGATTTCATTGTATTTAGGTCTGCGCCAAGGTTTGATTTGCCCTAGATCTGCATGATTATTCTCTATAAGACTTAATGATGGTGGTTGTGGAGTAACTTCGATTAGAAAATATCTCAGTTATGCCTGAGCTATAAAGGCAATTTTTGTAGATTTTGCACTGGTCGACTCTTCTCTATTTTCTCTGATATTGCTCTGCAATTTCACTGTAAATCCCCTTTGCCTCTAAACTGTATGACATTCTTATCTCCTCCAGCCATTGATGTGAAGTGCAAGAACTATTTGCCTCTCATTGGTGTATTGTGGATATCTACAATCTTGCATGACTATATCTCTTTTGGCCTATGAATGGTATATAAGTGAATACTCTCTTTCCTTGTGTCATTCATTTGGGTTTTCTAATCTACATGTGATTGTTAGATTAAAGCAAGTCTACATGTGTATATCTCTTGGTGTCATGATGGTTCAATAGTGCATGTATGGGAAGAGATTGGTTTGAACACTCTATTTTGGTGCATCATCCCCTTAGGTTAGAGTAGGTAGATTTTCTTTCATGCATTCCTTCTCCCTTTTCCTCTCCAAGAGTAGTTAGGTGCACCATGATAGTAAAGGAAGCTAGCCTTCTTTGAAGACTCAACCTCACATTTCAAGTCCCACAGCTTGGAGGTTGTTTCCATGTTTCACAAGGTTGTCCTTAGGTAAAAAATTTGGACAAGGGTGCAAACTTTTATGACAATAGTTTTTTGCATACCCAGTGGGACGAAGAAGATTCAACTATATAAGTCCACTAGTTAGCTAGTTGATCCTGATACACCAAGAATTTGGGTGTTATTCTTAGTACCACTAGCTTTTGGAGGCATCCAATTAAACACCACGGCGACTCTAGTGCAAATCTACTAGTTTCAAGCAGAAACAGTGCTAGTATGTAAAGATCATCTTTGATCTTTTTGTGATTTTCAAGTTTTCTATGAGATTGCAACATTTTATGAAATATTGTCCATCGATACAATTCATAGAAATAGTTATTATTCCCCCCCATATCATGAAAATTTTATTCCTTAGCCTTTATATTGCCAATTTCAATCTCAATGCCAAGTTGCTTATAGCCAAGCCGCTCAAAACTATTACTCTCTTCCTACATCTACTCCACCAATCCCAACATCCTCATATGAGAAGGTTAAAGATATGATGTTGGAGCTCTAAAGGCAGATTGACTGCAAACTCCAAGAGGGGAGTATGAGAATAGACTAGAGGTTGCATAAACAAGATGAGTTGTTGTTGAACCTTGATAGGCAGCTTGATGAAGTTGCAAGGCAACAAGAACTTGAGAGACAATAGGAGGAGATGGTCTACCAAGCCTATCTCTAACAAGAAGAAGAAGAGAGAGGGAGCTAGAGACATTTTGAGAATAACTTTGCAAGGCAAGTTGCTATAGCAAGAGAGTGGGAAATGAGGCTCCAATCAGCTCATTTTCAAGCCAAGGAGGCAGATGCCCCCCCTTCTCCAAAATATGTCATCCCAAGATTTAAGAAGCCCCCTCCTTTACAAGAGCCTACTATTGTAGCCCCTCCACCCCTTGTAAGAGAGAGTTGGACTAGTCATGAACCCCCCAGACCTATCACTATTTCCCTATTTTCAGGTGGGCCAGTTGTATGGACTCCTGATGGTCAAAATATGGAGTTTTGGGAGAGTGAATCCAAACCCACAAAGATTCCATGTGAGGAGCTGCAGTCTGCTAAGGAGAACAAAGAAGAGGTTGTTGAGCCAAAGGAAGAGGACTCGATCCTCTTATTTGAAGTGCTTCCCTCTTTTGTTGAGGAAGAAGAAGAAGACAATAGGGTTGTTCCTCCCCTTGAGGAACAAGCCATGGCTTTTGAGCCCTTGCCAATGAATGAGGATTTGTTGCTAGAGAAGGAAGAGAATCATTTTTTGTAGTAGAAAACCCTCTATGATGTGGAGGATGGACAAGAAATCCATAAGGATAGCCTTGTCCTTGAGAAGGAATATTCTAACCTGCATGAGGTTGCCCCCCAACCTATGCATGTCTTTGAAACTGTAATAGAGGAGATCAATGATGAGGATGATCTTTTGGATGAGTTGGATGCTATCTGCTCTTCCATAGATATTGAATCAGTATCTCCTATATATGAGGAGCATGTTCCACAACAACAACAAGTTGAAGGTCACACCTTACGAGTAGATTCAAAGGAAGCGGTTCATGGGCTGCATGAACAAGATGTGGAAAAAAGTTGTTTACAACAAAAGGAGGAGCCATTTCCAAACTAGTTGAAGACTATCATTACAGAGCATAGTCAAGTGGTCAAGGATGATTCCTCTAGCCGTACACCATCAAGAGGATACCCCATAAGGTATCTAGCTCTGCAACAAATCAACAAGTTGCCCCTAGTCATGCTCACTCCAGAGCATGAGGAAGATTATCACAAAGAGGAACAGGAATGTTTTGCTCCACAAGGAAACACCTTAGTGTTGGAAATCTTCACTATTTTCAGCATTGGGAAGGAAGTGTTCCATGCAGTAGTATGCTTTTCATACCTACTGATTCACTTGACTTCCATTATGCATGGAATAAGAAACCAATTGATAAGGAAGGGAAACTATTTCAGCAAACCAGTCAATGGGTTTGTTTGACCCCTCTCTTTGTAAATATTTGTATATATTAGAGTAGTTTTCTTTTTTTTGGTTTCTTGCTTTCCAAGAAGTGCATGAGCAAAAGTTTCTTTCTATGAGATAGCCAATTTTTTTTGAGGTTTTGAAGGTTGCAGAAGGTTTTTTGGTCTCTAGTTCCAGTTGCCGAGGACAAAGTGTTCAGGGTTTTTTTCTCACAGAGGTAGGGTTAGGGTTTCATGATGCATGAGATCTACATTTTTTATGAATCTATAGCCCAATGGATACATAAGGCCATTGGTCGTATGCATAGCTAGCTTGCATCCCTTCTAAGTCGCTAGAAATGTTACCTATTTTTGCCCCCCACCTAATTCAAACACTTTAGCCCACCCAACGGTTGCTTCCTATCTTTAATATTATTTAAATGCCCTGGAAATAAAAAAAAAATAAAACAATTAAAGCTTTATGTTATTCCACTAGCCCGCAACTTTTTGCACTATCAGATCTTTTGTGATCTATGGTGGGCGCTTTCCTACATTCTCAAAATGCACTACCTTTACATAATGCGGGGAAGACCCTTTGTGATGCATGGAAGGTGGGTCCATATTCATTTGTGGGCCATAGAGGGGAAAGCTACTGAGTGAGCTAGCAATTTGATTGGCACCCACTTTCCCACATTCTTTGTTTTGTCAGACTTCCTAATAATGTGGGCAAGCGCTAGATCATCACGTGCCCTCACGGGCCCAAAGGAATAAAGTTACAATGACATCACATGTTCTTAGTTGTACCTTCCACTATTTAATGCAAGAAGATCAAGGGTTGGCGCTTGCCTGCAATATGAAGATGCAGGGATGTAAAGGAATGTGGGCAAGAGTCTCATTGCCGCGTGTCCTTGTGGGGTCAAGTTTGTTCCATATGCTGCAGGGTGGTGTTGGGTCAAGCTAAGTCAAATGTTGGTGGTTCGTGGGCCCAGAAACTTTAAGGGGGCAAGTGCAATATGATAAGATCTTTCATGATCATTGATCTCATGGAGATCAATGATTGACACTTTCTTGCATTCTAGAGATGTGAGGAAGTTAAACATTGTAGGGAAGTGCTTGAAGGACACATGTCCTTGCAAGCTCGGGGAGATACATTATAGCTAGGGCGTTGGCGATGAGGGCTGGAAGTTATGAGACCGTCGCAGTCAAAGTTGGGAGGTGGCACAGTTAGTTATGAAGATGTGGTCAAACTTGGGAAGACCTTGCGAGGTGGTAGAAAAATAAAAGGCTATTGGTCCACGTGGCCCATTTGGGTTGTAAGAGTCAGTTGACCTACTGATTTTGCTGATTGATGAGCTAGAAATGAAGGAAATCAAGTTTTCTTACACAATTTGATCCTCATGATCAATTCCAACTACTCTCAAATGAATGCTAAACCCAGTAAACAGCAGGAAAATACTCCACCACCTCAGTTTACCCATCTACTTGGTCAGAATGGTTAATGGCGCCATTTCTATTAGGGCCATGTTTCAACAAAATATCATATTTCATTGTATTTAGGTCTGCGCCAAGGTTGGATTTTCCCTAGATCTACATGATTATTCTCTATAAGACTTAATGATGTTGGTTGTGGAATAACTTCAATTAGAAAATATCTCAATTATGCCTAATCTATAAAGGAAATTTTTGTAGATTTTGCACTAGTTGAATCTTCTCTGTTTTCTCTAATATTGCTCTGCAATTTCACTATAAATCCCCTTTGCCTTTGAACTGTATCTTATTTCCTCCAACTATTGATGTGAAGTGCAAGAACTATTTGCCTCTCATTGGTGTATTGTGGATATCTGCAATCTTGCATGACTATATCTCTTTTGGCCTATGAATGGTATATAAGTGAATCCTCTCTTTCCTTGTGTCATTCATTTTGGTTTTCTAATCTGCATGTGATTGTTAGATTAAAGCAAGTCTAGATGTGTATATCTCTTGGTGTCATGATGGTTCAATAGTGCATGTATGGGTAGAGATTGGTTTGAACACTCTATTTTGGTGCATCACCCCCTTACGTTAGAGTAGGTAGATTTGCTTTCATGCATTCCTTCTCCCTTTTCCTCTCCAAGAGTATTTAGGTGCACCCTGATAGTAAAGGAAGTCAGCCTTCTTCAGAGACTCAACCTCATAGTTCAAGTCCCACAGCTTGGAGGTTTTTTCCATGTTTCACAAGGTTGTCCTTAGGTAAAAACTTTGGACAAGGGTGCAAACTTTTGTGACAATAGTAACCTTTGTCCCCTTTGGACTCGTTTGATGATATGATATATTCTTAAGGGTGTTGTAGTCTCTAAGGACATGTATCATATGTTTGAATGGGTCTAAAGGGGTTATAGGGTACAGGGGGTCATAAGATACCTAATAACCCCTTTTGACTCATTCATGACATGATGTGCTCTTAGGGGTCCTAAGACCCCTAAGCACAAACATCATGTCATCGAATGGTTCAAAAGGGGTCATGGGGTACCCTATCTCCCCTTTTTACCCATTTGATGTTGTGATGTGTTCTTAAGAGACCTAGGACCCCTAAGTACATGTATTCTATGTCTAAATGGGTCAAAAGGGGTTATAGGGTACCATGTGACCCATTTCAACACATTCAATGACATGATATATTCCTAAGAGTACTAAGACCCCTAAGGACACATGGCATATTTTTGAAAGAGTCTAAAGGGGTCATAAGATACCCTATGACCTCTTTTGACCCATATAGTGACATTATGTGTTATTAGGGTCCTAGGACCCCTAAGGACATCTATCATATGTTCAAATGAGTCAATAGGGGTCCTAGGATTTAATCTATCCTCTTTTGACCCATTCAATGACATGATATATTCCTAGGGTTCCTAGAACTTCTAAGGACATTTATGATATGTTAAAATGGGTCAAAGGGGGACATAGGGTACACTATGACCCCATTTAACCCATTCAATGGTATGATGTATGTGCTTAGGGATCCTACCTATGTCCTCTTTTAATCTATTGAATGATATGATATGTTCCTAGGGGTCTTAGGAGCCTTAAGAACATATATTATATGGTCAAATTGGTCAAAAGGGATCATAGGGTACCCTATGACACTTTTTTACCTATTTGATGACATGATGTATTCCTAGGGGTTCTAAGAGCACTAAACACATATGTCATATATTCAAATGGGTATAAAGGGGTAAAATCTTAGGATCCCTAAGGACATATCATATGTTTGAATGGGTTAAAGGGGGTCATAAGGTACCTTATGACCCCTTTCGATGACATGATATATTCCTATGGGTCCTAAAACCCCTAAGGACATCTATCATATGTTTGAATGGGTCTAAAAGGGTTATAGGAAACCATATGACCCCTTTGGACCCATTGAATGATATGATGTTTTCTTAGGGATCCTAGGACCCCTAAAGAAATACATCATGTCATCAAACAAGTCGAAAGGGTTCATAGGATACCCTATATCCCCTTTTGACCCATTTGATGACATGATATATTTCTATGGGTCCTAGGACCCCTAAGGACATATATCACATGTTTGAATGGACCTAAAGGGATCGTAGGGTCCCTGTTTGATCCATTTGATGAGAAAATGCATTCTTATAGATCCTAGGACCCTTATGGACATACATCATGTCATCAAATGGTTCAAAAGTGGTCATATGATACTACATATCCCCTATGGACTTATTTGATGATATGATATGTTCTTAAGGGTCCTAGGGCCCCTAAGGACATGTATCATATCATGGAATGGGTCAAAAGGGTTCATAAGGTACCCTATATCCCCTTTGGATCTATTTGATGACATGATGTGTTCCTAAGGGTCCTGGGACCTCTAAGTAAACATATTATATGTTCAAATGAGTCAAAAGGGGTCATAGGCTATCCTAGGACCCCTATGGACATCTGTCATATGTTTGAATGGGTCTAAAGGGGTCATATGGTACCCCATGACCCCTTTTGACCCATTTGATGACATGATATATTCCTAGGGGTCATTAGACCACTAAGGACATATATCATATAGGTTCATAGAGTACCCTATAACCCCTTTTGACCTATTCTATTACTTTTTGTGTTCATAGAGGTTCAGGGACCCCAAGGACATATATCATATGTTTCAATGGGTATAAAGGGGTCATAGGGTATGCTATGACCCCTTTCTACCCATTTTATTACATGATGTGTTCTTAGGGGTCCTAGGACCCCTAAGGATATATCATATGTTCAAATGATAGGATCCTAGAATACCCTATGTCCCCTTTTGACCCATTTGATGATGTGATATGTTCCTATGGGTCCTTGGACTCCTAAGGACATATACCATATGTTCAGCTTGGTTGAAAGGGGTCATGAGCTACCTTATGTCCCATTTTGACCCATTCGATGGCATGATGTGTTCTTAGAGGTCATAGGACCCCTATGAACATAGTAAGTATTAAATATTACATAATATTTAATAATTATATATAACCTTGCTATATAATTTAACTAAATAATAAATATATTAAATAATTAGTAGTAAATATTACTATATAATATTACTAAATAATAATTAATATATAAATAATATATTAAATAATTAGTACTTTAAATATTAAGAACTAAATATTAACATATAACAATTATATATGATATTACTAGCTAACAATTACTATTAAATAACTATACAATAATAATATTCATGACCAATGTGCATCGATGTGCCCTAAAGTGCCCTAGATAATATTCAATTGTGCCCTCCAAAGTGTCATAACTAGGAGCTCATGAGAGGTATAGAAAAATTATTAGATGATTGATAATGATGTTGTCAATGTCTACAATAACCCCTCTTAGTTCTCAAAGATTCAAATTTATCTAAATTTGGCACAAAAATCTTGCTTGATGACAAAACTTATAGTAGAGAATAGTTCATTGGTGTACCAATGCATATCATTCCAAATATTCATCAAGAATCAATTTGATTGTGTCATTATCTGGGTGGTAATATGAACCCTAGTTTCAACCTTGTTTTGATCATAGAGTCACTAGAAAATTCATGACCACCACACAAAAAAAAATTCCCAAGGTGTACTAAGTAGTATTGAGCTACGATCTTTAGAGGGTCATAACTAAGATTTTTGAGGAGTATTGACAAACTATTACATATTATAAGACCATATTTTTTAACCCTCAAATAACCTATCTTAGTTCTAGGATATTTTTAATTGGTTTTAATTTGGCATAACATTCTCTCTTGATGCCAAAATTTGTAGTGTTCCTTAATGAATTGGTGCAACAATGTGTATCATTCCAACTGGTCATCATAGAATTGATCTATGATTAATGTTGTTATATCTAGATGGGTTTTTGAACCCTAGTGACACCCTTGTTTTTACGACAAAGTCACTAGTGTTAAAATAAGATAACACTAAGAGGGGGGAGTGAATCAATATTCTACAAACTTTTGCCCACAACTAGATATTGTTAATTAATTTGTAGCTTGCACACGAAAGTAAACCAATAATGTTGAACATTTTATATAACCATACACAAAGATAACTCATAACATCATTATTTCTTAACTAGGGAAACCCTAGCCAAGGGAAAACCCTAGTGGGGATGATACCCACAAGATGATCCACTAAACAAAAGAATCCTATTAAGGATATTGACCTTGTTAGGAGTCTATGAAATACATATAGTGTCTCAAGTCCTTGTTATGGGACTAGGCCCTATTAAAATCCTCAACTTTTTTAGAAGTTGTTTCAACCCTGTTAGGAGTTGGTAGGTCAAATATAATGTATGCAAGAAGAGCCCACTGCACTAACATGCAATATACAATAAAGTTTCTTCACAAGAGTAGATATACATACAATATTTCCTTACTACTATAACTCACACTTGCTCTAATCATACATCAAATTTTGTACCACATAAGGCTCACATATCATTCAAGCTTTCTTCACATATAGTTTTCATCACATTCATACTTCACATTATTTGCGCAAGATGTGATCTTTACTTATATCTTGCAAATTAATAAATCTTTGCTTAGTTGGCCTTGATTCTTTCACACGTTTGACCAAATATAAAATAACTTTGGGTAAACATCTAGGATGTTAGCCCAACATGATTATTTAATTATTCTATTTCCAAAATGATTCCTTAAGTCATATACTCCAATTAGTTGTTGTGCTCTATTCTACTTTGTTGATTACCTAAACTGGTAATTTAACTGTAACTTGCTTCATATAGTTTGTACACATTTGTGCATTGACATACATCACCATGACCCTATCAACCATTGATCCTAAACTATGCATGAACTAAATTAAATTCTATTGTCTGTACATATTGCATCTCTCTCTGTACTATTGCAACCTATCTAACACTTAGACAGTTTTCTAATTCTGATTGCATAAATGAAATGCTAAGTATATGTTGCCATAAATGACAACATTCAAGCATCTATCTTTCTATATTTCCAACAATCTCCCCCTTTGGCATTGATGAAAACAATTGGGAAAATTAGATAAGTCCCAAAATTATCTCATACAAAATAAAATAAATCCAAAAAGTAATTACACAAAAATTGCCTTCAAAATAGAAAATTTTATTCATGTTGTGATGGATCATTACATTCCTTATCACTCCTTTACATAGGTAAGCTCCCCCTTAGATATACATACTTTTCTCTTACAAACATATACATATACAACTTTCTTTACATATACTTCTCCCCCTTTGACATCAATGGAAAAGGTGTCAAAAAGTTGTATACAAAATTTTGTTTCCTTTCTCTGATCAACTTGATATTTTGGCTATACAATCTGTAGAACCAAGTTTTAGTCTCTCAAGGTCTTTCTTCCATTTCTCCTTGACTGTTTCATATATACTGATGAGTGTAAAAAGTGCATATGATGCAACTTCAACCACACTCAAGTTAGTATAGGCAAATTTATCATAGGAGACCTTAGATGCAAGATACTCTTCCAATTGCTTTTGCAAAATATTGATTTTGGGTGGAAAAACTTCTCTAAGGGTAGAGAATCTTCTGATTACTTTCTCCTTATAAATTTTAATACCTCTAATAGCATTTTCAATCTTCTCCATTTATGTTCCAAAAATTTTAATGTTTTCCTCGGGTAGCTGTAATCTAGTAGTGAGTGTTTGGCGCTCACTTATTTGGCCTTTGATCTTATTATCAAAATTTGATAGGTAACTGTATGACATTGTGCACTATCCATACAACTTCTTACCTTCATCTATGCACTTCCTTAACTCTCTAGTGCACATATCCAATGTTTTCAGATCATTTCTAACATTAGTGCATATTGTATCCAAAAGTGATGCATCATGATTTTCTTATGCTTGTACTAAAGGAATTTTAAGCAAGGTTGTAAATTCTTCATCAAAATATTTCACCAGTTCTTTCACCTTCATCTGTAAGTATAAGTTTTTGATAGTTGTGTGGACTGTCTTATGCATTCTCTCGAGGACTTATGTCAGTTTTCTTTCCAACAACTTCATTGATTTGTTCTTTTCAAGTAATATGTTCAAGGAGATCATTAGCCCTTTCTAATCATCATCATCATATATTATTATTGTTGTTCTTGCTACTAGAGTTGCTGCTAGAATTTGTGTAACTACTTTGATTTTTGTACTCTTCTTTTCATCCTCTTGTCTTCTTTTCTCCTTCTCTTCTTCTCTCTTACTTTCTACCTTAGCTTTCTTTCTTTCTTTTTCTAACCTCTTCTCATTTTCAACTCTTGTTGACTCTTGCTATTTTATTCTCTCTTCTAGTTTCTTTTTCTCTACTTCTCTTCTTTCTACTTCTTTCTTTCTTTCTTCTTCCTTTGTCTTTCTCTTCTCTACATTTTATTTTTCTTCTTTGTCATCCTCTTCATCCAAGTTAGAGTAGGCAATGATATTGCGAACAATTTTAGTTCTATAAGTTATAAATTGATTCTTTTTTACATCAATTTTTATATGTGTATTATCCACTTGCATGGATTCAAAACCAATAACTATGTGAGGAGGTGAATAGGTTTGGTGTGCCTCTTCAACATCTTCTTCACCTTCAATAAAAGTACTGACCTCCACATAAACTAGAATCACTATTTCTAGTTATGCACTTTCCTTGGTGATCTTAGGCATGAAAGTCATGTATTTTACTATGGCTTCTTTTGTTTCCTTCTTGAATTCTTCATAGTTACCTCCCATAAGAAGAATTTCTCTTCTTTTATTCCTCGTCAAAGGTTCTATACCTTTCAAAATCTTTTCTATATCTTCCTTTGTACTTACTTCACACAATTTATTAATCATATTCTCTCTTAATTTAGTGTCTTCCTCTACTACTCTTTTCTTCATGTTTATCAATCTATTGTACAAATCTTCTAGGATCTTATTTTGGATGCTATCAAATCTCTTATTCCTCATAATCATGTTCCCTACAATAGCATTTTCTAACTATCTCCTATCCATGTTATTGTACAAGATAAAATACTTATTCAATTGAACAAAATTGTCATTATCTATAATATGCACATTCAGATTTTCTACCTTAGGTTTCCAAGCTTTCTTACCAGTTGGTGTCCTTCCTTCTCCAACTACTATTCAACTAGCTTCTCTTTAGCTTCTTCCTTAGATTCCTTAGAATCACTGATTTGTAGTGTCTTTCTTCTCTTTCGGGGTCTGCTGGTGGTCTACTTGACCCTTTTCTCAGGAGATGGTATAGGTTCTTGCTTAACCTTTACCAATCTCTCTAATTTCCTTTGTGCAACTATTGTATCATCTTCTAGTTTTTTTTCTTCTATTGACTATGTTATACCCTAGCTGGTTGAACCTGTGTAACTATTGTATATGGTGCACTAGGTTTTTGTAAAGTAGGATCTTCTACTATTACTCCTTCAAATGACACTACAATAGTAATAGGTGTGATTGCCAACACCTCACTTTTCCCACTAGCTTTCATCTCCATTCAAGGTTCACTATAGTGGTGAATATTCACAAAATGGTGATTTTTTTCCAGCAACAAATGTTAATTTGGAAAAAAATTTACACATATCTAGGTTGGCATGTCACCCCAAGTTTACCAAATATAAGTCAAACCCCTGAGCCCATCGCTAGAGGATTTATGGCATTGGATCACATTTCAAAATGAAATGGCTAATTAGAAATATTTTTGGCACACAACAAATTAAACACATTTTCCTATGATTTCCCAAGTGGATATTTTTGGATGACCTCAATTCGCCCTTGGTTTTAAAAAATGTTTTAGGAGAGGGACAATATTTGCCCCCCAAATATACAAATGCATGTCCACACAAATTCAATTTTTCCATCTATATTATGCATGGTTGTATAATGGATGAACCATATTCACCTTGGAAATTCCATAATACAAGGTTTTCTTATGTAGGATTCGCCAAATATTTGGTACACGCTATGATATTCTTGCAGATTTTACTACAAAAGAGTGGTATAAATACATTCATAGATCAGTAGGTTGTCTCAAATCTAATCAGTATTTAGTAGTGAAGTCTCAATTTCTCATACTGCCAAGATCATTATTGAGTGAGCCGTGAGTGCGACGAGTGCATTTTAACTAGGTTAGTAACTTAGACCTCTATCTATCTATTCTCTATAATTTTAGTTCATTCTTATACGTAGTAGATACAAGTTAGACTTTTGTGGCTAGTTATCATCTAGGACTAGTAAAGTAACCAAGGAGACTTAGGACATCTATAGTTTAAAGCGTAGATTGTACAACCGATGAATACTATTTAAATAAATATATATAATAGACTATAGTCGATTGTCAATTTTTGAATAGTTTGAATTTTATGGCAGCCTATATTTCTTCAAAGATGTCAAACATGAACAAGGGTAAGAGTCCTACATTTGGTGGAAGGAAAGAAAGGCCAACCAAGTGCACTTGCA
Source organism: Cupressus sempervirens (assembly GCA_028749045.1). Classification (NCBI taxonomy): domain Eukaryota; kingdom Viridiplantae; phylum Streptophyta; class Pinopsida; order Cupressales; family Cupressaceae; genus Cupressus; species Cupressus sempervirens. The sequence goes on from CM053792.1 coordinate 710,541,996, forward strand.
CATTGGCATCATATTTTGGTGGCAAAAATTAGTAAGCAACATCATCACAAGTGCATCTACAAGATTCCCAAGCATTGGCACATATTGAAGAAGTTGGTGAACTTGATACATTTGATCACAATGAACTTGAAGAAGATATTCAAGTAAATAGCCAGAGTAGCCAAGATCTAACTTGTATGCAATACAATGCAAAAACTAATGCAAAATCCAACAAAAATTGGCATCAAGATATATCAATCAAAAAGTTTCAAATAGAATGGACCTCAAAGTATCCATTCATTGAACCTATATGCAATCCAAAAGAAGGTGAGCCTCTAATAGAATGTAGATGTACAATATGCTCAAGCATAAATAAAAAGGAAAAGTGGTTGTAACTAAAAATTGACACCATATAAAAGCATATGGGTAAAGTTTATGAGAAGAAAATCATAGATGGAGTGGAAAAATTAGTTGCAAGATGGAAAACCAAGGAAGAATGTCAACATATTAAGAATGCACAAATCTTAGAATTTCAAGAGAAAATACAAGCAAAGCCTACTGAAGTAAAGGGCTCCATGGAATCTCTTATTGAAAAAGCAATAAGAGTTCAAGAAATTGGTGAAGTTATTCAGTTAAGTGTTGTCTTCTATATTATAAGAAAAGGGTGTGCCATGATAGACTACCCATCATTGAGTAGTTTATTACACTTTGCAAAAAAAATTTATTATGTGAGGAGTCACTAGTAAATAAACAACGGATAGAAATGGGCAAGTTGTCTTGCTAAGGTTGAAAAGGAAGATATCAAAGCAAAAATTAAAGAGTCAAATTTCATTGTATTGTCTTTAGTTGAGGTGACAACAATAGACAATACTTCCTAGGTATGCATGCATGTCTATACTATACACAATTGTGTCCACCAACCTAATCTACTAACTATTGTTAAAATGAAGGATAATTCAATGGTGGAAGTTATATTTGAACTAGTAAAGAGTTTCCTAATTGAATATGGAGGTATAGATGAAACAACAATTGCCCAAAAGTTGGTGTGTGTTGGAGAAAATGGAGCTTCAATAATGCAAGGCCACAAGAATGGACCTGTCACAAAGTTAAAAGAATTTGTTGCACCTTATGTTGTTAGCATTCACTGCATGGCCCACAAAATGAATCTAGATTTTGGAATTGTTAGCAACTCTCCACAAATATACATAGCTGAATTTTTAATCAAAGAGATCTATAGGTACTTTTGTCGAAGTCCTAAATGATTCAGGGAATTTTAATAGTTTGTTTAGGGCCTAACTAATGGGTGAAAGTTTCTTAAGGATAATGATACTAGATGGATCTCTTTGGATGGACTAGCTCATCAAGTTTTTTTTCGAATATCCATCATTGCTTGGTACAATGGAATCAACTCACAACAATCAGGGTGTGATATCCCTATTTTGACATATAATTTAAATAATAAATAATTATTATATATATAAAGTAATATTAATAATAATATTTCATAGGTAATTTTATAATCATATTATATATATTGCATTATAATAGCAATATGAAAGTATGAAATGATAATCTGATATAATTATAATGATATTATGATGATTAAGATATATTTTAATACTATATTAATAAAATATTATAATATAATATAATATATAGTTGATATATTATAAATATTAATATAATATAGATCTTATGATATTAATTAATATAATCAAGCTTATTAATATAAATGTATAATTAATATATTGTTATTATTGTTATTATTATATAATTATTATTCTAAAAAGATGTGACTCCTAGAATTGAAAACTATATATACATAGAGAATTTTAATATTGAGGAATATATGATAAGTAGAGAGAAATATAAATGGAAATAAAAAAGGAGTCTTTCGCAATTTGGGAGAAAAGGGAGAAATATAAATACAGTAAGGTTATAAACCCTAATGTCCTAATTGGGGACATTACAAGGGTGGTCAACAGAAATATGGTGATATGCTTGAAAGGTTAAGTAGTATAGAGACACTCTTAATATTAGCAAACATTCTCCCCATGCTAGAGGAAATGAGAAATATAGTGAAGAAGATCCAACAAAAATATAACTATATTGCAGAATATAATATGCTGGGTAAAATGTCATGTGTGGCCCTCGATAATCTCTGTAGAAATTCAGATTCATTTCCTATGGATAAAAAACTTTCAGGGTGGATGAGAATCATACATTTGGATAATCCTAGTAACATTTTGAAGATGGATGCAAAGGGGGAATTGTGTGCCAATATACAAGGTGTTAAGATACCAATGCACTACTATGGAAGGCTCGTATCTACAAGAAAAGGAAAGAAACCTATGCAACAAAAATTAACTATTAAAAAGGAAGTGTTTGAATAGATTGTCGAGTCTATAATGAGCTCTATGAAGGATATTTCTTCTAATCTTTCCTCAAAAAATAGAGAAAGGTTGCCTCAAACGTGAATTGCTTGAATCAATGTGCATCTTGTTTCCCCATTATTGGAGATTAAGAAGTGCTAAAGATTTTCAAGATAAGTTAATGGTTTTGATAGATCAATTTTGCAAATGCAAAGAAATCGATGGGGTGACTACAAATGGAGTTTTAGATAAATCTCATTTGAGAGTAGTAGTCACGTTGTTTTGCCTATACAATGATGGAGCAATATAATCTTATCTGAAACCCTAGAGGAGAAGGATCAGTAACCAAACTTTGGACAAATCTAGCTCAAAGTGAATTATTGTGAGATTCAATATCAAAAAAATTCAAGGTTGTTGAATTATATTTGACCATGATATTGGGGCTTATGGAGGATGAGAGAGTTTTCAGTGCTTTGGGGTTCCTAAAATTGAAGGTAAGAAATAAACTAGATAATAATTTGGAAAATTTTCTAAGGTTGTATACATCCATATATGAAATCAATACTTTTTCTTATGAAAGGGCACTAAAATTGTGGATGAAGAAATGTCAAAGAAGAGGTTTTGGCAACGTTTCAAACAATCAGATCAGTAACTCAGGTCGTGGTGTTGGCAGTGGTAGCATTGATATTGAAGCTAGGGATTACTATCAGGATGATGAAGGTATTCCTATTGGAGAAAACATGGAGAATGATGGACTGTTTGAACTTGATGTTGAGGAATCAGAAGATTTAGATGATGAGATGATGTGGCAAGTTTAACAGTTACAGTATGATATGTCAATTCTAAATTATTATCTGAATCTAATCATGATTCATCTATCATGCATAATAAGTTATAAAAAAATTTAAATGTCTAATGTCAAACAAATAATTACATTTTAAGTTAGATAATGTTATGATTCTTATACTATTATTATCATATAATATGTTGTTATGGTACAATGAAAATCCTTCATTATTTTTGTGAAAATATAACAATTTAAATGATAAAATTCAATGAATTCAATTTGCAATAGTTAAATTGGAATGCCCAATTTCATAATAATGAGTTAAAAGTACTAAATTTTCAACTATAACATTTAGCAGATGACCCTGATTTCCCTTCTATACAAATATAGAAATAAGGGAGCAGCAATAGCTTCAAGTCATTTTGCCTCATGGGAAGAATCTTGGACTAGCATCAAATTCAGTATCAAAAACATTTTTTGCCCTTGCATTTGATAGGCCTAGTAAGAAAAATAGCATTTTAATTTTGCTACATTTATCCTGTTCAAGAAATAAAGTTCAAACTTTAAAATCATATCAAACAGTTACAAATAAAAATAAAGTAAACACTACAAAGATGATTAAAATCACTTTTCGAGTGTCACATACTCTGATGCCTGATGGATGTCTTACGAGATGACTGAATATTCAGTTAACTTTTTTAGGATGTAGAAGTCTGCTCTATTTGGTGTTTTAATATTTGTTATGTTATAGTAGATGACCTTTAACTTTGTTAAACTTCCATATTTGGAAGATTTACTTGAAAGAAATGCTACATTCAATAGTGCATTCAGGTTCACCAATGGTTTGATGCAATCCAAAATGCCTTCAAGAGTTGAATCCTAAGGAAACTTGACTACTTCAAACATCATTTTGGCCTCCAACTCTTTTTGGTAAGCTTCCTTGCCAATGAATTTCATTGATGAATTACTAGAGAAAGGACTAGGCAAACCAAAACTAATCATTAATTTTTCTGTGTCATTCATCTTGGTGAGTTTTCTCCCAATTGAGTTCAAATATTCCTCTCCTTCCCTTATACTCTAGAATTTTTGAATGATAATTAATGACTTTAGTGATGCACTAACATGGTCATGAACTCCTTTGCAGGTCAAATATCTGTCACTATGTGTATAAACTATCTTGCAGTCTTCTCCAGCTTAAAAAGGTCATTGTTCTTCTCAATCTTCTCTTTGATATGCTCTTCTCAATCTTCTCTTTGATACTCCCACACACAACTCAAAAACTTTTATGCAATTCAAACCAATCACACAACCTATCGATATTTGCCATAATCCCCCTCGAACTTTTTTTTTTAATTAGCTTGACTAAATTTTTTATTTTTTCATTTGAGTCAAACAAGTTGTTATCAAAGGTTTTGATTGTTTTATTAGCCTTATGTGCCTCTTGCACCATATGTGACAACTAATTTTCACGTTGTTTCTTTTTTTCCTCTACTTTCTCTTCCTGTTGTTTTCCTTTTTCCTTCTCATTGTCCAATTCCTTATTTATGTTACTGATTGTATGTCCACTAGACTCCAACTTTTTGAAAATATATACTACAGATGATCTTTCATCCTCAAGTTTTTTATTTATTTCTTGCAATTTGTCCCTGAGTTCTTTGAGTTTTTCATCAGCTTCAATATTAACATGGTTCAAAAAATCACTGAATTTCTTATTGCTCTATTCCAATTATTCCTTCAACATCTCAAGTTCTACTTCTCTCTCTACATTTACATCAAATAGCTTTTTATTGCTTTCTTCCAATTATTCCTTTAGAATTTTCATTTCTACCTCCATATTTTTTGGTTGAGGTTGTGCACTTGGTCCTTGAGAGGAAGCACTTGTAATCCTTTTCTCTATTTCTTTGCACCTACTATCTATTGCTTTCTCCTTTTCCTTTTCATTTTCCAAGTCTACATTTAACTTTTCAATTGCATTCTCTAGCCTATTTTCTCTCTCTCCACATTTAATAGTGAACTGTAGACCATAGAGTTGGTCTTTTTTGCCACACTGACTTTGTCCAAATTTTGTACTTTGGAGAAATTCATAGATAGTGTGCTAACACAAAAATATGATGGATTTATCTTACTATCTAGTGGATTATTATCTGGCTATGGGAGACAAACAATCATAAACTCTATCATTTCTTTATTGATACTATATGTTGGAAATATCCTACTCGATGTAGGTTCTTAAGAATGAACCACCTCAAGTTCATCCTTTTTGAATGCCTTACTATTTTTTCTATTCATCATTTGGTTTCTTGAAAATTTGATACAAAATTATTCAATTCAAAATTTGGGTCTGCTAATACAATACCATACCTGAAAGGAGAAAGAGAACTTGCAACATTGTACTTGTCTCCACCAATGCCCAAGGTTGTAATAATTGCATTGTGAGCATTACCAATACCAATGGCATCACCTCTTCCTAATTCTGCCCCGCTACCACTAACAAGTGGAGTTTTTGGATTGTTCTAAAGGTTCTGTGCTGAGGAAGTTGAGACTGGCATTGTATTAGTATCAGTGTCCAAACCCTTTTGCTTCTTTTCACAGTGACCTTCAACTCCAAGTGTGGGGATCTTGTCAAATTTTAGTCGCATTGTACCTTTTCTAGAGGAAACAACTTGGGAGGTTATATATCCACCTTGGACAAAACATTGCTTGGGTTTACCTTTTTTGAACCTGATGGGTCATCTGACTCATCTCCACTATTTGGTTTATGACCACATTTCGATACATCTAATACTAGGAGTGGATACCAATTTCCTTTACCTATTATGCCCAGCCCACTATCACCTGGATAACCCATTTTCCTATCAAATTTTCTCCTACACCATATTTTTCCCTTGTTTGTTGATTAAATATAACATATTGTCCAATTGAATCAAATGTACTACTACTTGGAGCAGTGGATTCAATGGAACCAATGGCAGTGTCCTTGGCTATGAATGAAGCATCCTTATAAACCTCATACTCATTGCCTTCATTAGAAGCATCACATTGTGCTACTATTTCATTTGGATGCTCATTATCCCATAATTTTCTAAATGTTTCATCCTCAAGAAAATCTTCAAAATCTACAGAGGTGTTTAGTTCACCAAGATTCTTTCTCATCTCCTAAAATGCATTAATTTTTTATCGACACCACTTTACAGTTGTACAATCATGATTTATGGCATCTGGAAGATGTTTTTTACTTGGATGATCCACTTTTTGGTAGAAGTTGTAGGATGTCACAAACTGCACTTTTTCTTTTTGTCTATGCAATACTTTAATTTATGCTGAAAATTCTTGTATTGAAATATTTTTTCACTTGAGCATTTTTCTATCTCTATTTTGACCTCTTTCCATGATTCCATATTTTAAATCTTTCAATCAATGACACACTCTCATGTTTACATTTGCTTGCAAAGTTCCCATTCTATACAACCTTTGTACCAATTATGTTTAGTGGGCCATAATGCCAGTGCTTGACAACATCAAATTTAAAAACTGCAAATAATTCTTGTACCAAATTGAATGCTCTTCTCTCAAATGTGAACCCTCTACATCCAATAGGCAAGGAAGAAAAAATAGTTTTCTTTTGCTGACCATGAAACAGTACATTTGTGCTTTCCATCTATCGTACATATTCCAATACAAATACCCTCTCTGTTACATGTATAGGAAGTTTGTAGGGCTCTATAACTTAATCGTAAAATCTTAATATAGTGTAATATTCTATAAATTACCAGCTGACCAATTGAATTTGACTTCCCAATTGAATTAATCATTTACAAGACACATGCAATCTATGCATTGAAATGCCTATAATTTTATGATAAAGTGGTGCCAAAAAGAAGTCTACAAAGTGGTTGTAGTTCTCTTGGGGATCACCCATCCTAATCAAAAATGTCTATTCAAATATTTGTTTACCAAAATTAAGTTGAATCTTGTTTGTTTCAAAAATTTGACAATGCTTTGATAACAAAAGATAGCACAAGTAGGTCATGTATCTTAATGCCTTCTTTGACAGTGGGTTTGCCACTGTTTTAATCATTAAAAATTGTTCATTCATGTGATGTACAATGTGCCCAATATTATTATATCTTACAAGCTATTTTAGACAATGAATATTGAAAATCATTTCCAAAATGCTAACACCCACTTTCTCATTACTTTTGAAACCTAAACACATTGGTAGCAAAGATACAGTATCTTGAACCTACTATGAAAAAATATCAAATTTGTAAGGAGGTTTATGATCATAAGGAAGATTGAATGTGTCTTCTAACCCTCTAATATAACAATATTTTTTATCTGAACCTAAGTTGTCATATGTTTTTGCCAGTTATTCTAGGTCAATGTGGGTTGGGTTTTGTTCTTCAAACCCTAGGTCCAATAGTCTACCAAATTCACTCTACGTGATAGATAAAATTACCTCTTGTGTGTTTTGATTCACAATTGCCTTTCTTTTTTCATCATAGTTTTCAGAACAAACTATTACAAATTTTGGACAAGGCAATACTTGAGGGAACCCCAAGTGGGAAATTCCACCAGTCCACGTTGCAACTTTGTTTACAATGCACCCTATCAGGGTGTTTGATTTAATATATTTTGATTCTTTTTGTGCATCATTCCACTTATCTTCAATTGCATATATGATTTCCTTAATACTCCTTCCATAGATAACATGATCCAAAATATCATGGAATTCATTAGTAAAACCTAGCATTTCAACAAGTTTGTGGATGTCAAAACTAGTTTATGGTTCCCATGTATTTTCTGTTGGGTTGCAATTCCACTGCCAGTGCCACTCCTTTTGTATGTTTTTTTCTTCATTGAAAAATATACAAAACTATACACAAGCACAAATTACAGTTTACAGACACGAATAACATTTAAACCCTAACTTGTATTTGTAATTTTTAACTTTTCAAGTTACCTAGCCACTAAAAAGTAAACAATTTAGGCTTACAATGTATGATAAATTGGAAATTCAACCCTAAATTTTATAGCTGATATGTACTATTAGTAAAAAATATGTTCAGGAATCAAGATCTTACCCAAAAAGTTGAAACTCTAATTGATAACTATTTTATGTGATGTTATGAGTTGTCTAAGAAGACTAGGTTTCTAATGCTCACAACTCCATTCCTTTTACTAAATCTCACTCCTTGGATTGTTAATTTGTGCACACTATAGAAATATAAGTTTGAATAATGAAAACTAAACCTTATGGTATGCACAAAAGCAAATTACTCGAGCATGTGTTTGATATTGATTGTAATGTACATTGTACAATGGATAACTTGTATTATAATTATTCATGAAACCATAAACATACAAGGTTATAGTATAATTTAGGATTAACTCTAATACGCTAATTTATGTAGATTTCTTTCTAAAGACTTATTTTTCAGGGAAATTTTGAAAAAAAATTAAAGGTAGCCAAATTCGCCTAAAATAAATCTTGAGTCATCAATCTTTGATGCTCCAACAGTGTTAGATGTTGATCTTTACATGTCCCATTACCGCACCATGGTCTACCTCAACGTCACATATCTTCTTTCTAACCTGATTCATGTATGGCATGTTTCTTTTTTCCACAGCATTTGAGAAAACAAGACTACTCTAGTCGAAATTGGCCTAAAGTATGACTACGGCAATTTGATCTCTATTGATTGAATGGTGTGTAACATTGTAAAGGATGCGGATGATGAAATAGATGTTACATTAAGTATGCCACATGTACTCTTACTAGGGAATATATGAATACAAGTCAACTGTTGCCAAAATTGGCCTGAAATTCATTTGGAGTCATTGATCTAAGCTGATCAAATAGTGGTCGACTTGATTTCATGTCTCGTGTGTCAATATGATATCCATTGTCCATGTCAAAATGATTATCAAATAGTCACTAGTATTACATGTATGCCACGTGTCTTCTCTCTAGAGTGATTTGGGAAAATGAGTTGAGTGTTGTCCAAATTGGCCCGAAATACATCTCAAGCCATTGATCCTTGCTCATCCAACAGTAGTAGTGGGATCCCCTTTATTATATTATCACTTGCATCATCATATTAAATTATAATTATAATATTAATTATTATTGTATAATTATAATAACAAGATTCTATTAACACTTGTGCATTTGTGCAATGTGCATTGAATTTCAAGCTAAACCATTCACATTAACAAAATAATTATCTTGTTTTATGCTTTTAATGATGGTTAAAATATAATTAAAGTCCTAGTACATTATAATTATAATTATTTTAATTCATATAGCATACTTAAATTTTTAATTAAAAATTCATTATAATATGAATAGTTGAGTGATAGCATATTTAATAGCTATTAGAGACTAGAGATGACACATCTATTTTCTAGTTGTATTTCTAAAATTGGTTGAGCATGCCCCACATTTTTCTGAAAAGCATCTCTGATTGTTGATTTAACTTGATCAAATGGTGCTACTATGTGCATAGTGATTTCACACTTGGTCATGTTTGCCATGTGTCTTCTTTCTTAGGCTTTTGGAAAAGCTAATTGGTTGTTGCTGAATTTGGCCCAAAAATCATCTGAAGTCATTGATCTTTGTTCATCCAAAAGTTGTCATGGAATGACCTTTTCACTTTATAATATTACTAATATAGTTCTTAAATATATTATAATATTTCTAATTTTAAAAATGAAATAGTTTTTGAATGATACTTTAAATTTGATTGTAGAATAAGCCTATCCAATGGAGAGTTAAATCTGATTGTAAAAGTAACTATTGATTAAGTTCCACATATTCTATTATTCTATACTGCTAGTGCTGAAACCAAATACTAAACTAAGTGTCAAGTGATTTATTAATTAAATTTATTGTTTTTTATTAGATAAAAAGGTTTTACAAGGATCCTGAAACCCAATAGTTAAAACATATAAGGCTGATAGTAAGCATGAAAGCCCAGCCTAAAAAGTATAAGTTCAGAGGCTGATAATAAGTATAAAGCCCAGCCTAAAAAGTAGAGTTATGAGAAAAGACCAGGAAAAAAGACAAGTAATACCATGGCCTAAAGCCAGAACAAAATCCAAAAGACAAAGAAAAGTAAAAGAATAGGTGAGAGTTATTCCTCGCTCTTTCGCTCTAGCTCTTGCATAACCTGAGCAGCCTCAAAGGCTAGTTGATTCTCCTCTACTTCCAGCTGATGAACCCTTTTGTCCCCCTGGTCTTGATCAGGAATGGTGTTTTTCTTTGTAGAGTCATCCTTCATTCTGGCTTCATCCCTGTCTTTTCCTTCCTCATCATCCTGCATTTCTCTGTCTTTGATCCAACCCGTAAGAGAGATTATGGTGTTGTTAATGGAGCTTAACAAAGAGAACATTTGATTCACAAGGTTGTGATTGTAGTTCTTCAGGTTGTGTATCCTTCTTTTTGCCAGACTAAACTTGTCAGTCGAATCCGTCCTCCTGTTAGCATCCATCCCATCCCTTGTTACCTCAATATGTCTCACTTGTTCTTTGACCTCCTCCAGCTCATGGAAAAGCCATTTGATTGATCTAAAATTGTCAATCATATTGTTATGAGCATTATTCAAGAGGTTCATCCCTGTCTCCCTGGCTTTGTCCAAAATAACCACTATCGTCGGGTCAATGAGTTCTTCCAGCCACTGTTCCTCTTGATTTTCCACGAGGATTCAAGGATTCATGGGCTCCTTGAAGATGCCCATCTTCGAATTCTTTACATTAAATTTTATCCAAGCTTTCCTCCTATCATTAACCTACACTTCCCCTTCTGCATGCCCTACATTCTCCTCTTTCTGCTCCTCAAATTGGGCTTGGAGGTGGACATGAGATAGGGGTAGTATAGATGCCTCCTCAAACTAAGAGCTCACTTCCTCCAAACTCTCCCTCTTGCATTTCTTCCTTCCCCTTTCATCCTTAATTTCCTCCTACATCTCCTTAACCACCTCCTCAAACTCTGGCTCCTCCTCATCATCGATGTCTTCCTCCTCATCCTTTTCAAGAGGCTTCTACCCAAGATCCCTAAGGTTTTTTCTGCTAGGGGTTATGGGGGAGGGCAATTTTTTTGGCTTGGTGAGTCACTAATTTCCACAAAGAAGAGATCCCTCCTTCCTCAAAGCTGAGGCTCTGAATTTCATACCAGTTAGAGGAGTAACTAGAACTACCAAACTCCACATTCTCTACCTGAGGGGGAGCGATTCTTATAGTCTGAGCCTTGAAGTGCTCGTGGATAAGCAATAGTAGCCCCTTGTGCAGAGCCGAGTTTGCAGTGGGCTTCTTTTTGAAGTTGTCCATTGCTTTGCTCATAGAGGTTAACAGATAATATGGAAAGGAAATATTAGCATTATGCCATAAATGATTCAATATAAAAAAGCGGTGGGTACGAGCTCTATCAAACCTAGGGTCCGACGTGATGTACTCGATAACAGCTCTCAGAACATACCTCCATCGCTTCTTCATGGAGTCGAGGACATAGTAGGTGTCAATCTTTCTCAGCGCCTTCAGTTCCTTTTCACTCTCCAAAAAGTCCTTAACCGCATTAGCTGAGAGCTTCTTATCCTTGAATAATTTAAAACCCTCGATAGGGATTTCGGTGACAGTCTCAATCACCTCCTCTATTATTCGAAAGTAGACCCCGTTCACCTTCACCCTGCCATCCTTCCAAGACCCCACCATACTTTTGGTCACCTCTTGATCAAATCCATGTAGCTTCATGATATAATTGGTAACCCCACCCTCCTCTAGCTTTTTCCACACTTTCTCCCTACTTCTCCATCTCTCAAAATCTCCCACTGGCTCCTTTCTACACCTTTTGCCTACCATTTCTGCACACTGCACACCCTCATTACTCATGTACTCCTCACTCTGTGACTGAAAGGGACCTTAGAGAGTAAGCAATAAAAAAAGAAAAATAGCCTTGCTATTGCTCCTAAAGTGAGTGTGAAAAACAACCCACAAAGCATGTCGATTAATCAATAATGAATCACTGCAGTTACAATTTCCCATTCTTCCATTTTGAAAAGTACCCTTATTTCTTAAAACCTTCATAATCATAATTATAGCTTTATTTTATCTATACTTCCTTCGATCTTGTCCAAGTCGATCAAACTTTTAACGTTTGCTGGAAAACAAATTCTGGGATGCCAAGTCATTTTTTGACCTGCGCTGACCCCAATGTTCACAAACCTGTCGGCAACCAAGTTTGCTTACCAAAAAATATGGGTAATGTGGACTCTATTAAATTTGGCAAGGGTCTCATGTGTCTCATCAATTAGATTTGCAATCGTCCATGATGGATGTGAGTTTCCAATGATGCACTTTATAATGTTATTTGAATCCCCTTTCAGCCATAAATTGGTAACGTGAATTTCAAAAGCCAGTTTTACAACATTACATGCGGCATTCGCTTCCACAAAGTGATTGGTTTGGAATCCCAGCAAGAGAGAAAAAGTTGCAATACTATCTCCATTTTCATTCCTTATCACACCTCCACTACCCGAGGAGTCAGGGTTGCCCTTGGAGGCTTTGTCAAAATTGGCTTTGTGCCAGCCTTTAGGGGGGAGGAGCCACTTGGCTTCCTATCTTTTCCTCGATCTATCTTTTACCTTCTCCTTTTTCCTACCTGCTATCTCAAATTCCCCCCCCCCACTCCTTCCTCACAAAAATTTTTTCCTTTATGTTACTGAAAATCTTTCTCCCAACAACTAAAGCCAACTCCTCCCTATCTCTGAAAATCTGATTGTTTCACTCCTTACATATGCTCCAACAAAAATGGGGCAAGATCCAGGAGCTAATTTCCTACAAGAAAAACCCTTTGAACAAGCCATGCCATTGATAGAAAAAGTCTAGAAGGTTAGAAGGAAAGCACTAGTTGTGGCCTAAGTCCTCTGTGAGGATGCCCCAAACTGTCCTAGAGAAAGAATAGTGAATGAACATATGGTTGCCTGTCTCTGACTCTTCTTTACACAAAACACATATGTTGGGCATGATGTGACCTCTTTTGATGAGATTTTCCTGGGTTAGAGTTTTGTCCTAAAGAGCCAACCAAAAAAACATGTTGACTTTTGGCATGAGGCTAGGGATCCAAGCCCTCAACCAAGGGAGAGACTCTTTTAAGCTCCATAAAGTAGAGTACCCAGAGGCAACCAAATAGATCCGTTTGGCATTATCCCTCCAAACTAGTTCATCCTTATTGTTGCTAAGGGACAAGGAATTAAGCATGATCATGATTGGTTTGAGGTCATCTAAGATAATGGAAAGGTCCCTCCAAGCCTGTTCGGTCTTGTAATTGTTGACTTTGTGACCATAAAGGTTGATGCAATCATTAGCCCAAAACCCATAGCTAGGTTTTTTCATAAGGGGGCCCTAAGAAAGCCAACTATCAGACCAGAACAGAATGTCCTCCCCATTACCCAGCTTCCAGGAGACTTTTGAGTTAGCCAAGTCCCTAGCTTTTAAGAAACCATTCCAAACAATAGAACCTCTTGGGATATCCTAACTAAAGAGGGTGAACTGAATAGAGGGCCTCTTTATATACTTATTTACTACAGTATCTCTCCATTCCCCTTTGCTACTAAAGATGCACCAGATTTGCTTTGCCAGGAGGGCCTTATTGAGGTGAATGAGCTTCCTAATTCCTAGACCTCCATTCTTCTGAGGGAGGCAAACTTTGTCCCATGCAACAAGGGGGTACCTTTTATTCCTTTCAGCTCCCATCCACAAAAAATCCCTCTGGATTTTCTCCATCCTCTCAACGTATTTCATCGGTATGGTAAAAAGGCTCAGAGCATATATCAGCAAGTTTTGAAGGATGGATTTAACTAGTTGACATTTTCCAGCTTGGCTAAGAATGGCTCCTTTCCAGCCTGCTAGTTTCTTACTGAACCTTTCCATGATGCCATTCCAAAAGGAATCTAAAGGGGTCGTTCCCAAGGGGAGACCAAGGTAGGTAGAAGGAAGCTTCCCCACCTGACATCCCAAGATTCTGTAGATTCTCTTCTGTCTTTCCTCTGGAGTATTGATAAAGAAAATAGAACTTTTGTCCCGATTGATGAGCTGCCTCGACCCTCTAGAATAGGTTTCCAAAGTGTCTTTCATATCTTTTGCCTCCTTGACCAAGGCCTCTCCACCCATAATAGTGTAATCAACAAATTTTTGATGCATAAAGGGGGTGCATTTGGAAGAAGGTTTAAAACCTTTGATCCTCCCTTCTTTCTTTTTCTTCTCCATGAGTCTGCTAATGCATTCCGCCAGGATAATAAAGAGAATAGGTGATAGAGGATCCCCCTAACGTAGGCCTCTAGTAGGTTTGAAGAAATCAAAGGGGGATCCATTAACTAAAATAGCTAGAGAGGGAGTGGTGACTAGCTAGGAGATTAGCTTACATGATTTGACATCAAAGTTGAAAGCCTTCAACACCAAATCCAAAAAAGACCAATCAACCCGATCATAAGATTTGGACATGTCTAGTTTGAGTAACATCCCTTCTCTCTTTTCAGCTTCCATAGAGTGAATCACTTCATGCACCATACTAATCAAATCTAAAATCTGTCTGCTCAAAACAAAATTAGATTGTTGCTAAGAAATAATCAAGGAGAGAAGCTTAAGCAACCTCAAAGTGAGCACCTTCGAGATGATTTTATAAAAGGAGTTGCATAAACTAATGGGTCTGAACTTATCCAAAGTGTCAGCCCCTGGCACTTTGGGAATAAGAACTAAGAATGTAGAGTTTATTTCCTTTAGAATACTTCTAGCCCCAAAGAATTCCTAAACTGCCTTCACAACATCCTTCATAATGATAGGCCAGTACATTTGGAAATAGAAGGTGGGGAAACCATTAGAGCCAAGTGATTTATCCGCCAAAAGAGAAAAAAGAGCTTCTCTTACTTCGAAATGAGAAGGAATGGCCCAAAGTAGATTATTATGGTGCAATTGGAGGATCTAAGGAATAAAAGAAACAATATCATCCTGGTCCACTTTAGAGAGCAAAGGATCCCAAGATAGTAGGGAGGAGAAAAAAGAAATAGCTTCATTTGATATATCTTCTTCCTTTGTCAGCACACGCTAGTCTTTCTTCAAGCCAGAAATCCTATTATTTGCTCTATGTTTAAGAGTAGTTAAATGGAAAAACTTTGTGTTTTGGTCTCCTTCCTTGAGCTAGTTGATTCTAGATCTTTGCCTCCAAAACTTTTCCTCTTTGCTAATGATGTCATGTAAATCAAACAAGATGGATAGCTCTTCTTCCCTATTTGAGGCATCATACCCATTTTCTTGAATGGATGCTTGGATAGAAGAGAGACTTATAGAGAGATCCTCTTTAAGAGAGAATATGTGACCGAAATCTGACTTATTCCAAGCTTTCACCATCCTTTTAACATCGTTGAGTTTTCTAGCAACCCTGAACATGGCAGTGTCTTCCACTTCTGTACTCTACCAGACCTTAATTCTTTCTAAAAGATCAAGGTGGGAAGTCCACATTTTCTCAAAATGGAAGGGAGGAGGTCTAAAGGGATCAGAAGGGACAATCGAGAGGGAGATAGGGGAGTGGTCAAACCCAATTCTAGGCAAAAGATCTAACTTGCAGGAGGAAGACTATAGCCAATTAGGGGAAATGAGAGCTCTATCCAGTCTAACCTGAATACAATCCTTGCCTATGTGTTTATTGGACCAAGTGAAGTCACCTCCCATTAGGTCCAGATCTAGAAAAGCCAATCCATTGATGAAGTTAGAAAGGTCATGCTTGATATCCCAGTCCTGAGGCAGACCACCCTTCTTCTCCTTGTCCAAAAGAGGGGTATTGAAGTCTCCCATAATGATTCCTTTCTTCATGTTGCTATTCTAAACCAACCCTTTTGCTCTAGACCAGTAGGACTTCCTATCTCTCTTTTTATTGGGAGCATATATATTGAGCAAAAACCAAAATTCATTAGAATGGATATGGAACACTTTACAAAAAAGAATGTTACCTACATTGAAGACTGATTCTATCCTGAAAAGTTTGGTCTTGAATAATGTCAGCAGAGCCTCGAAGGCTCCATCAAAGTCCGAAGCCTCCCCACTCATCAGGTTACTGAACTTAATATTTCTCAATGAATCCTTTTTCATTTTTGTTTCTTGGATCATCAAAATGTCAAGTCTCTGGTCTCTAATCAAATTCCTAATAATTTCCTATTTATGGGCACCATTTAGGCCCCTAATGTTCCATGAGATTATCTTCATTTTTTATTCTTAGGAAAATCCTTCAGAGTGCTTTGGCGCCCATTCGCCAAGCATCTTCTGGTCTCCTCCTCTTTGGACTCCCTCTCTAATTTTCTACCTACTTTGGTAGTAGAGCCCACATCTAGTTTGCAGCTGCTCCTGGTCACTGCAGGAGAAGTTGTAGACAGATCTTTGATTTGTTTCTTCTTGGGTGTCTCTCCCTTCTTTTCAAACTTCAAGAATCTAGAAGCATTGTGACCATTCTTTGGGGTGCTAAGAAGATCTACCCTTTGGTCCAGATCTTTCACCAAGTCCTCCTTTTTTCCTATTCTAGTCGCTCCTTCTCTGGTGGAAACCAAGTTTTCCTCTAGGTCCTGAAAGATGATAATTTCCTTATTTTCTCTTACCTTTTTCTCCTCTGTGGAACGCAATTCAGGCTCTTCGTCGCTAGGGAAATTGTCCATCCTAGACTCCTGAAAACCTTTCTGCGAGGCAGCCTAACCTTCCACTTCTCCAGGCATGAGGATCCTTTCCTCAACTTGGTCATCCTCAATCTATTGAGAGGTGTCTAAAAGTAAAGAGGAAGTCGGTCTTGACTTGACTAACTCCCCTTCTTTTCTTACCATGCCCTGAGGCTCTTGGTTAGTCATCTTTGGAGCATCTGCTGCTTTCTAGGTTGCTAGAGAAAGGCCCTTCTGGCCTTGATTAGTGGGCTTCTTTTTCCAAACTTTCTTCACCCTTGTTTGAGAAGAAGAGGGAGGATTCTTCTTCTTAGTAGTCTTATCTTTCGAGCACTGAAAAGCCTTATGACCCATTTTAAGATAAAGAAAACACCCAAAAGGGACACTCTCATAGTCCATCTACTGGATATGAGTGCCAAGTTTGGACTGAAAACATACCACTTTAGGCATATCATCTCCTTCCCTTACACCTACTCTTAGAAGTTGTAATAGGGTCGATGGAGAGAAGCTCTCTGAAAGAGCTAGCCACTCCCTTAAAGACATCCTCATTCTAGAACTCCAATGGTAGCTCAAGGAGTCTGACCCATACATGAGCTTGCTAAAAGAAGGATTCATTTAAGTCTAGTTTAGACGACCATTTTTGAAGCACCAGAGTGGCCCTCCCAAAGCTCCAGGGGCCTTCACACAAAATGGCAGCCATGTCCTCTTGACAGGTGAACTCAAAAGAGAGAAAACCCTTAGCCATTGCAGTGACACTGACCTGACCTTTCAAGCTCCATTTTTTCAAAGTGTAGGCCCGAACCACATCAATATTTGGTCTCGGGCCAATAAACTTTTGGATGTGCATTGAGGCCATAGAGGCAATATTGTGGTCAACAATCTCATCTAGAATAGCAATCGTGCAAGAACCCTTTTCCAGACCTGACACAACCTTAACCGGAGGGAAAGAGGACTTACTAGATGGCTTGACACCAAAGAGTGAGGCCCATCTCATTGGGAGATTCCTAGGTCTATCCTCACATGGGTCCCCATCCCTTGACTCCTCTCTGCTACCTACGTGGATCCCCTCCTGCGTGCCTAGTGTCTGAGATCTGCTTCCTTGTGACATCCCGCTCATCTCTAGATTTGAATTTTGAACATGCACTCCCATTGAACAAGTTTGTTACTCTAAATTTTTATATAATTTATTGTTAAATGTGAAACCTCAATAAGTTAATTTTAGTTCAATGTTAAATGATATATTTTGTTTCTTAACAATTTAATAGAAAAAATTGAAAATGACAAAATATTGCATAAGTAAGCAAAACAATGAAATACAATTTTATATGAAACTCTAGAAATTTTATTGATATTCATTGTCACTTGAAAATTACAATTTGAGGTAGAGTCTAAAGTCTCTAGAGACATGTATAGTGAATGTAATTTGATTAAACAAAATAGAAAGTGAAACCATACTTCAGGGGAAAACCCTAGTACTACTGTACTAGTCATTATAGAAAGCACAAGGCCAAACTAAGGTTGTGAATCCTTCTAGCCATAGATTTTCTTGTGCCACTTTGTCTAGGTTATACCATTTTCAGAGAAAACCCAAGCCAATTTGTGCCCATTTATTATGGTGCTTCAACTACCCAATAGTCAAGCCCAAAAAAAATGGTTACAGGGCCACATTCTAGCCAGGTTCCAAAACCTTGTGGATTTCACCCACCCAAGGGATCCCCAACCCTAATTCTGCATGAGCAACAATATCAATGTCATCGCCCAAGTATTCTACTTAAAAAGTCTTCCTTAGGAGCATCAAAATGTTGACCCTTGCTTCTCTGAGGTCAAGCATAAAGGATAGAAAATGGGATGTAATGTCAGTGTTGACATGGTACCTATTCTCATTCTCGAAAGATTGACACCCCAGAACCATTTTCACAACATGAATAATGAAGTTCATAGTAGTAGTCATAGTAGGAACAACATCATTGCAGATTGACAAAAGGTTTTCATCAAGGACTTCACCTAAAAAGGCCTTATGTTCCTCTTCCAATTTGTATGTCAAGTGAATTGGAGTGGCCATCTTGACTATAGAGCAAGGCCTACCACTCTACCAAACTACCACCAAGAAAACCAAACCAGAATTGAACAAGCACTAAAAGTATATACCTATTACTAGACTATTGACTACCAAAAACAAGATGAGCAATGATGAAAGAATCAACTCAATTGCCTATAAATAAGCTAAGTGGCTAAGAAATGGTGATCTAGATTATCTAGAATGATCAAATGTTTGAAACTTTTTCATATATATTTTTAAACAAGTTTTTCTAGGCATTTTTAACTGGCTTTTTCAAAGGTCTTCTACTCAAAATTTTAATTTGAAACTTCCATCAATCCCTAAAACTAAGTAGCCGAAGGCTCGCTATTTTAGGGACTAAAATTAGATCTTTAGTTCTACTTTCCAATGGTGTAAACAGTTTTGAATTCCAAGCTCTAGGTCAAAAGTTATGACCCCGACAAGTTAAGGATGCCTTTTTTATCTACACAAAGAAGAAAACATTAGTTATCTCATGTTGGAAGACCCAAAATAAGACTCCATAAGGCTTAGACTATCAAAAATTGGGTCAACACTAGTCAAAATAGATAAGATAATGGATTTTTGCTCCCAAAAGCCATTTTTGCACATTAGCACACCTTCCAAGGTGCGCTAGGTGCATAAATTTTCCTTGGAGATGGAAAAGTGCATAGTTGCACACTAGTGCACATGCACACCTTGACAAGGTGCACATGGTGCTCATGTGTGCAAGTGCACACTTGCACATTGTGGCATTGTGCAAGTATGGGGGGGGATCAGAGTGTGCGCCTCCGCAGGTGCACACCTTGTGAAGGTGCACACCTCCAAGGGTGTGCACATGTGCATGTGTGCATCCTCGAAGTGGGTGTGAATTGTGCATGTGCACACTTAGTGCACTTGCACATGTGCACACTTTAGACACATGAAGTCTTAAACTTGACATTATTTATTTGTCTAATTTTCCAACCCTCTTCGATCAGAGGTTTGGGTTTGACCTAGACCTAGGGGAGGGTTTAAAATGATCAAGGCTTTAGACTAGATACCTCATAGGGAATTTTTAAACTAGGGGGACCCATTTTGAGACTCAAAATGGGGCATGCATTGTGAAACCACAATAGGTAGTTGGTCAAGGAAACTAAAAATAAGAAGAGATTTGATATGAATATCTAAGAAGAAAGAGAGAGTATAGAATCATATCAACAAGTTACTGAATTGAAGAAGCAAGTAGTGCAAAGAAAAACACCCACAATTGATGATTTTGTTAGAGGAAGAGTAGAATCAAGATGTTTAGTTAGTGAAGAGAGAAGGTACACTTTGGCTACTGAAGAAGATAAAAGAAGATTGAAGAGGAATTTTTTTTAATTTGCATAAATTCAAGAGATCACCTATAGAGGTACATCTACAACTATCTAATGAATTACAAGAACTATTAGATGCAAGGTGGACATCATCTTTACAAATGGACAAGGAAATAATTGAAAGGCATTATTAGAAGCTCAAATAGAGATAATCTTAGAAGGTGCAAGAATATTTACAAATATCGTGTCATGTCCCTCTCTTAGCGACATAATTATAATAGGGGATTTGCCTATCATTGACTCTCGTAGGCAAATAATTATGGGAAGAGGGTCGATTTTGTCTTCCAATTAAGTAAGCGGGGCCTACTCATTCCAATATTAAATAAAGGTTGAATTCTAACTTTATAAACTTTATTATTTAATTTTATAAAGTTAATATTTGTAGTGCAAGATGATTCCGGATAATTTCCAGAGACTTCCCGGCAAAGAGATAAATAGAGGGGCATGGGGTTCCTTTGGAAGCAAGCGATTTTGTGGATTTCATTATTTTTTCATGTCGGAGCAATTTGTGGTCTTCGGTCTGCAAATTTCCAATCTATCTGTGAGAA
Organism: Cupressus sempervirens; assembly: GCA_028749045.1. Lineage (NCBI taxonomy): Eukaryota > Viridiplantae > Streptophyta > Pinopsida > Cupressales > Cupressaceae > Cupressus > Cupressus sempervirens. The sequence continues at coordinate 710,562,787 of CM053792.1, forward strand.
CGATAACTCTCATGGATAAGCAATTCTGAGGGTGTGAGATATCACCCGAATTATTGCACTTGGAGGTAGCATTCAGCTATTTCAGGTTGGGCGAATTCGTGGCCTGGGGCCAACATCAAGGATTTAATTAGGAGGGACAAGTCACTGCAGTGGTGGAGAGGTTCCCTCCCTCTGGAGATAAGCAATCATTTTTTTTTTTAAGCTCGCCATTCACAGGAGCGTTTTCCTTCCCCAATTCGAAACTTCTGAAACAATCGAAGGAATTTGTGTTGCTGACTGCTATCCTTACTGTTAAAAAAACAAGGCTGCAGACACATATTAACGGCAGGGTATAGGCGAGCGGATCTGATTAGGTATTCACCGCAGGCGGATATAAGGGAGGGCGGCAGTTTCCAACGTTGCTGGATTCAGTGTAGGCGGATATAAGGGAGGGCGGCAGTTTCCAACGTTGCCGGAACTAGTTCTTTCAGCAATCAAACAGGTAGCACTTCGCGTTCCTCCATCAGCGGACCATCCGGTAGAAAAAGCCCCTCATTTAATTCAAAGCGCTGAATTTCCTTAGAATATGAAGGAAATATTTCGAATGGTAACCACCGCTACCGGCAACCCGTGAAGACATCAAATTCAGGGAGAATTCGAGCACCGAGCAGAACACCTGTGCAGGCCAACCAGAAACAAGTTCCAGTCATTCTATTAGGCGACGAGGTGGATATACAGACGACAGAGGCAAGGGAGCAATTTTAAGATGGCAGGTTTTAATATCTGAATTGTTCTTAAAATTTGTAAGAGTTGATTCTCATTGAGTATTACCAGTGTCATTTAGATATTGTTCCATCAGGGCTCTGTTGTTCAAACTTGGATCAGATCCTTCCATGAACATTGCTAGTTGATTTATTTACATCATGTTGGCACTTTCATAATACAATCTGAAGGTTCTTGGTAAGCTTTTGTCAACCGATCCAATTCAGTATTGCTCTTCTTTGACCCATATAGTAGAGGGGTTACTTCATATCGTAAGAATAAATTTGGATTGAAGGAGAGAGTTACAAGAGTTCTAGTGGAAGACATTCAATCACTACATGATGAAATAATGGAAACATGGAGAAACATTCTAAAGTATGATGAAAAGTATAAGGACATTCATCCCCAATACAAGTTTATGATACATATACTATTCAAGAGATCATTGGAATTGTAGTACAAGTCAAGTATAGAAAATTTAGTTAGTAGATAAAGTTTAAATTATTGAAGAAATAGAAAAGGAGCAATTGAAAAAGAGTGAGGAAGAATATCAAGTAAAAAGTAATCTCATTCTTGAGCCAAGTACAAGAAGGAAGAGGAAGGCAGTAAAATTTATAATTAAAGAAGAAGATGAATATTTAGGTGAAGAGGAGATCATCCCTACACCTATGGATGTGAACAAGCTAAACTTCAAATAATTATTGTAATATTCTGAAAGAGTAAAGATGAAGGCAACCATAGACAAGAAGAAGAAGAGACAAGTGTTGAGCTAGGCCAAAAATATTCTAGTAGAATTGGTACCTAAAGTACATTACATTAGGGAAGAACCAACTATTTATTAGATAGATACATTAATTAAGACTATTTATGATCAAGATATTGACTTACAACTAACAACCATGAATTTGGTTGAGGATAATTTGGAGGATTTGACATACAAAATAATGGAGAAAATTATTGAAGTAAGAGGTCAGGTCACTAACTTGGTAAAGGAGGTAAAAGAGATATTGACAGTAGTAGGAAATATTCTTACCAAGATATCAAATTATTCATAAATTATGAAAAAAATAGAGTAGCAAAAGGAAGAAGCACATAAGGTCTTGAAAATATTATGCAGCCAACTAGGTCTATTGACAAGTCCAATTACTTTATTTAGTGAAGAGGTGAAAAAAACATTAAACACAATTAGATAGTTGTAGGATGAATAGAGTAACATGATGCAAAATATACTAGAAGTACATACACTTCTATCACCTATCATGAAAGCAATGCAACAAGGGATTAGCCCCCATGGGTTAGGTGAGTTGGTCTGAGGTTTGTGAGTGATCCCCATGGTCTCGGGTTTGACTCTCCTGCCCGTCATTACCCCACCACGGACACTTGGGGGAAGTGCTAGTTATCCCGTGGCTGAAGGGATTAGTCTCGCTCCAAGATCGCCCTATAAAGGGAACCCGCTGGGCTTGGATCGTGGGGATACCCTCCGAGAACAAAAAAAACAAGGGATTAGAAAAAAAGAGGAAGCTTTGACACTTCTATGTGTAGAGTCAATTGAGAAGATGGATGACATAAGAACCAAGATGTAATAATAGGTTATTTCATTGGGCCATCTAAAGAAAAATTGGGAGATATCCTTGGAGTCATCTCAAACAAACTACAAGGTTATCTTTGACAGATTATAAATTAACAGTTGCAAGTTGTTGAAAGATTACACATTAAAAAGAAGAAGGCTAAAGGAACATATTAGAAGAAGAAAAACACCTGCACAATATAAGATCTAAGAGGAACCAGATATCTATGATCTCAAGTATTTAGAGTTAAGAAGATGGAGTTCCCATCAATGCCAAAGGGAGAGATTGTTTTCATTGAGAAATTAAGGAGATTGTTGAGATGAATTGGAAGGTATATGACTATCTATGGTTATTATTGATGAAAATAATATCATACCTTTAATCAGTGAAGACTATGTTTACAACATGTTATTAAGTCTTATGTGGACACTTATCATAATTGGTGTTATCACTATAATTAGTGATCACTAAAGTAACACTAATTAATGAGTGGTGATTACATGGAGAAGTGTAAAGAGGTCTAGGAAAAATTATATTGGATAATTTGTACCCAAAAATGGAGATTAATGAAAGATGTATAAATTAACCTTGGATATGTAACAAGGTTTTCATACCTATGTAATAAGTTTGGACTCCATAGGTAATGTGTTTTGACTAATCCAAGCAGTGGACAAGTAAACAGAGAAGCAAGTTGACATGTTTGAATCTTATCATTAAGATCCATGAACCATTTGAGAAAAAATGGAGGAAAAAAAAAATTCAAATGGAGGGTTAGGATTAAGAGGCAAAAGATCACAAGCAAACATAAACTATCTATAACAAATAGATTGAAAGAAGTTTTTGAAGGAGAAGCAATTACTGAAAAATGAAGACAATCAATGTAAGCTAGCAGAAGAGAGATATAGCGATTGTGATCAAGATACAAAGAAGATAAGTGCATAGTGCAATAGCAAGATATGAGAGAACATAAAGGATCTGATAGGAAAATAGTTTCATTTACAAATGAAATATGTTAATTGTTACCTAACAATTACAAGTAATAAATCCCAAGATCAAGTGGACCATAATAGGTTCAAAGTTCTAAATCCCCTAATAGGGAAAACTCTTAATATAGTTTCATAAATCCTTTAAGAAGGTGGGTCTTAGAAAATCCAATTGTACTTATAACAAGGTACAAACTAACTCCTAATATGGTGAACCCCTAGAAAAGGTATTTTTATGCTCTTAACCAAGAAAAATAATTTATTACAGTATAGTAAAGATTTGTGACTACCATCCCCGCTATGATTTTACCTTCTAACCAAGAGTTTAAATGTGAGACCAAAATCATTATTTTATGTATCTAATATGTATGATGAATTTATTTTATTATGAATTATTTTTTACTACCAGTTATATATTTGATTAGTAGTAAACAACAATAAAATCTAGTATGTATTGATTCAACCCCCCTCCCCCTGCCCCTCTTAGTACCTATGAGTCCTAACACAAATGGTGAGGAGAAAGAGTGGAGAGAGGGAGAGATTAAAGTTGTTTAAGGTTAACTTGGCTTAATTTTTTCTACAAGTATATAAGTTAATTTAATCCTACAGGTATAAGTTTTTCTAGAAGTTTAAGATTACCTATTACTAGCTATAGTTTAATATGTTTTCAAAATAAACATTAAATAAAATTTCAAAATAGACATATACATTCAAATACAATTAAAATTTAGTATTTTTTACATAAAATAAATGAAAAATAGGAGCCTATAGAGAATTATGTCAAGTAATAGAAGTTTGATTGGAGATAAGACTAGTAATTGGTATTTGGTTCTGAAACAAGAAGAGTTTGCATATCATAGTTTGGTGAACAAGAGTACAGAAAATATTGAGATAGTTACTTGTATGGTTCCTAAGGGAGTTAAAGTGTTAAGGGATCTTAAGCAAGATGATAAAATAATTATTGAAGAAGAGGAATTTGCAAGTTACATGAAACATTGCATGAAGAGGTTAGACATTATTTAGAGACTACAAATTAGAAGTATAAGGAGAAGGATGGGAGAACTAGGAAGCATAAGGATTTCTCTATAGGAAATGAAGATATGGTTCATTTGAAGAATGGGAGCTTTCAACAAGAACTTATAAGAAGATGAAGATGAAGAAGTTTGGGCCTTATAAGATTCTAAGGAAGCTTGATTTAGGAAATGCTTATGAAGTTGACTTACTGGAGGATATGGATATTTCACCAATATTTAACATTATAGATATGTAAAAATATCATGAATTTGAAGGTTCCTTAGATGAGGATTCATATATGAAATGACATTATCCTAAGAAATAGAACTAGACAATATTGAATATGTATTGAGGAGAAAATTTAAAAGAAACACAAGAGGAAAGGAGTATATCCAAAGTATCGGATCAAATGAAAAGATACATCAATTAAGTATTCTTCATGGATGTTTTAAGCTAGGTTGTATCTTCTATACTCTTCTTAGGCATTAAAGTGAGAGACTCACTTTCTTATCAATTGCAGGTTCCTAATGTAGGCACATCTTGGGTTTTGGTCAATCTTGCATCAACCAAAAGTACTTTGTGTTTAGTTTGCTAATTTTTTTGTCTATTGATCATTCTTTTGATCCTTTGTTGATATAGTCAACATTTGAAATGTTTTGAGCATGGTATTGGCCTATTCTACCTTTTCCTAGGTTCACAAAGTATTAATCCTTTGTTTGTCAACCTCTGATTTGTTCTCTCTCAGGTAGCATTTTCATATTAATTACATGACAATGGTAGATCTTGATCTTGCATTGAATATCTATAATCAAGAAGCTTTGATGATGCATTTAAATATGTTATTGGATCGTGTGAGGATCTAAATATAGAATCAAAAACCTTCTATCCTATTATGCTATTTGTTCCTTATAATATGGGACTGAACCTATCTCATGTAACATTTCCTATTCTTGGGAAATGTTTTGGATCTTGAGGCTGACCTACATGTTTTGATGTCTATAAATTGTAACTAATGTATCTCTAGAGGTATTATTAAATTAAAACATTCAAAAAGACATTTTTTGAATTGGATCTAAGGTCTTTGGCCAAAGGTTGTAACAAGTAGGCACATATGTACCCATGTCTAAGAATGCTAATTTTCAAACCTATCTGCATATGATTTATGTTGAATGAATATTGATCTTTCTTGATTCACTTTGAATACTTATTGTTTCCATTGTGCTTACTCTAGTTGCATGGTCTAAATAGCCTCCTTTAAGGTCTCTCTAATTGGGGACAACATTAGTTTGTAAGGGATAGACCATAGTTTTTCTTTCTTTTAATAATCAGACTTTTTTTTCATCCCATTTGGATTTTAGTAACTTGATGAGCATTTTGATAGTGTTATCAGGATCCAATTGTGTAGTTTTTAAAGTCAAACTCATTGACATGTTTTTCATGAGTAGTGGTTCACAAAAACTCATATCTCATGCGAATCACTACTCTTGAGGTATGAGTTCATGTGAGCCACTACTTATAAAATATTGGTCAATGAGTTTGACTCAAAAAACTACACAAATGAATCCTAATAGAAATACCAAAAATTGATGTGTAAATTTTTTCCCACTTATTAATTGATGAACTTAAGAGGCTTTCAAATGAATTTTTCATCGGGCACAATAACTGTTGAAAGTTTTTCAAATGAGGTTACAAGAAGAGTGTTTTTAACTATGAAGGAAGCTTCGTGTAGTTAAGCACACTTGAAATGAAGTAAATTGAGATGGGTGACCCCCCGAGCAGTATCGATGCTTCATCTTCATGAGAATCAACTAGATGTAATGAGTGTTAAGTTTCCTATTCATTCTCATATGAGATGGGTTCATATGAAGTATTACTCATTTAAACTTTGTTTCAATGAGTTTGAACAAAAATACTACACATTTGAATCCTGATAGCAATAACACAATTTAATTTGCTATGAAAAATATCTCCTAGATATCAATTATTGAACATTTGCGTACTTGAAAACATGTGTTCTCTTGCATACTTTTGATTTTAAGATATTTCTTGTTATCATTATCATCTTTCCATCACCATCATCTTGCATTAATCAACCATACTCCATTCTTTTAATGACAACTTATATAGGTGCTAAAGAGAAAAGATAAAATATCATTTCTTATAAGATTCTTGAAAGATAAAAGAATAAATTAGTCAAGTGTTGCATGAATGTGATGATATATTTTGCATTTATAGAATAGTATTTTATTATTAGCATGTTGTTGAATTAGTTTGTAGATCTAGACTATTGGTTGAGATTTTATTGATTTATAAATAATTGTTCAATTTCAATGTCACCAATAACTAAATATTCAACATGAACCTTATCCTAATTGAAAGTCCATAAATCAATACCTACTTTAACTTGATTGAAGAATAATCCTATTTAAACTCTAGCCCAGATCCACTAATCCTCATTTTACCACATCAATAACCATAAAATTAATTGAATCTCAAACCAAACTTTGATCCAAAAAAAAAAGTGATATTAAAAATGATTAAAGTGTTGTTAAAAATATTACACTAGTTACAATTAATTTAATTCATGTAGTTGATAATAATAATAATTCAATTAAATTAAGGCGAGAGCCTACAATACAATGGTAAATTGTGAGCCTCTTATCAAAGAGATCTTGGGTTTGAATCTACTCACCCTTAATAAACAATAATAATAATTAATCACAACACATAATAATTAACCTTAGCTTCGGCCTCTTACTGATAAACAAATAAAATTAATTAAATTAAGTTGGAGCATATTTTTCATGATGAGGATATTCTACAAGATATATGCCTTAGAGAAACTTTTGATAGATCCCTTAGAGCCACTTTTGATGATCTATGGGAGGCCTTTAGGGTGGAATAATCTCTATCTTTTGTTTTGATTATCCAACCTTTGGAGCTTACTAGATCTCAAGACTAATACTCTCAATTTACTTTTTCTTTTATAAAACTCTTATGACTTATAGTCCTAGTTATATCTTGACATTATCGTTTATCTTTTTGCTCTGAGATGAACTTTTCTCACTATGGCTAGTTTGTATAAGTTGTTGAAATCTTTGATGAATTATTAACATTAGCATTACTCTCTGACATGAATCTTTTTATGATGTAGTATGTTTGCTATAATCGGTTGTCAAAGTGACAATGCATTTTATTAAGTGGGTTCTTCAAATTAGTTGAACTCAGGTTGAATCTTGGGTTTGCATTTAACTTGGTTAGCATTATTGGCTTGTTTCTAACTTTTTACAAGGTTTATATGATAGTGAAAGATTGTTTATGGATTTCATAATGTAAATTCAACAAAGCAATACTATGACTTGAGGACCAGTCTCTGTAACCTTTGAGGTCATAATTTAATAATTCATTATTCTCATTTTCTTTGGTATGATACTCAATACTCTGGTCAGCATTAGATACTTTATCATTTGATAGGCCTTTATTACTTTTCTTCCCTATTTTTCCTATTGAAGGGTAGCCAAGGTGAACTAAATTTGTAACGCCCCGCCAAGGGATCCAAAGAATTAACCTAAAGTTTGGTAGCATTTTTTTTTTTTTTTTAAAAACATGAAAGATAAGTCATTCGTATCAAACACATAGTAGCGGAAGTAATAACATACAATCAACTATAAGCATACATAATAGGTTACATTCCTTAAGGATCCCAAGATGTTGTGTCACATTTAATTTAATTAATACCAAGTCTAACCATTACCACATCCACATGAAAGAATAAATAGAAAGTCCAATGTCCATATTACACATTTGTTCTGAATGCCTCTTGGCAATTAAATTCGAAATGCTCAATCATCCACTATACATGACACAAGGTACGAAAGGCTTAAAATAATATACATGTGTGAAAATGAAGTACATCATCCTATTCCATTCCATGATGCAAGTGCAATAAAGTAAATGAAACCAAATTCCATACATGATACATCATCATAGAAGATATAAACATCCATCGTAAAAGATAACCATAAATCATAACACATAATTATCTGAATGCACGATTCCTCCCAACCGTAAATAGCATCATTAGACCATCGTGGGTCCTAGCCATCCCTCCATGCGTAACATCTCAAGTCACCGAAGAGATCATCGATATTATCATAGTAGGGACATCACTCCTAACACATACTACATCATATGCAGAAAGAAATCTAACATGCAAGAATAAAGCATAAGATAGTAAATAACATCATCTATCATATGCTAATCATCAATATAAAGAAATGTACTAGTAAATAACATCCATCATAAGATCCAAGAACAGAATAAAGATAGATGCCAACAAGGAATGCATTAGCCACAGTGTCTCGGATGGATCTCAAATGGCAAAAGTGAAAAAGCACTACCACCCGACAGCGTGGGACCTAAATGGCCCACTCCCACCATGCTAAGGAGATAGTCTCAAGTCCCAAACAGGATATCAAATCACAAATATCAAATCACATAACACAAATACTCTCTAAGTCCAGGAATCCTAAAAGTATACTAACTCAAACATTACCACAAACCGACATCTAATCCCAGAGGCACACAAAGACATGTAGGAAACCTACTATGCAAGTGAGAAAGTGTCATCGCATGAATCACGCTAGAGTTACCTTGGCAGTCTCTCAATAGACCCCAGCCCCCTAGTGATCCCTATGCAGCCACTAGTATCCTCTCATACTGACAAGGCACACTATGGAATGCAAGGTTGCAACCAAGCATTCTCTCTACTCCCATCCTAGTCTGTACTAGCACTCGAGGCATAGGTGAGAACATACAATTATCTTATTAGGTTCATTTAATCCCCATTTAGTGTAAATTTTTTTACTTATTAAAACAACTTACAATGAGTTACCCTGACAGCCACTTAGGGCCCCAACCCCCATTACAAGCCACTTCTTGACACTACAAGTAGATAACCTACCCTAAGCTCATGGAATCATAAATCACAAAATCACCACAGTCCTATACAAGCGACTGGAAAAATACCAAACGAATAATCCATAATAAGAGCATTAAATCTCCATGAGCACATGAAAAGCATCCATAGATAATCACGACCACAACAGTTCTCTATTGGCAACTGAAGGTATCACTGATAATCAAAAGTATCCATTGGTTCTCAATAACCAAAATATATCTCAAAATCATACTGATCGAAGACTCCAAAATGGTTGAGTCAAAACATGTCACAACATGACATCATCAAAAAATAAATCAACATTTTAGTCCCATCATGGAGACTGGAAAGTAATCCAAGGATTCGATGACTCAAAAATGGTTAAGTCAAGTGTCTCAGATACGTATAACTCAACTTCACTCAAGAAGACTGATGAGCAATAACAATTAGTAAATACAAACATCTCATAGAGCATACCATCACATTACCATGGTTGGGTTTATAAAGAATCGAGATCAAAAGACATCATCATGACATCACAATCATAACCCTCGAGCCTCTAGTAGACGTCCTATAATTGGTCAACACTAGTCAACCCAAAAACCCAAAACAAGAAGCATAGAGAAAACACAATGGAAACATATGTTTTGGTTTGCTAAAATCACATAGTTAAGCTAAGATTCAATTTTTGTTCCAAGTACATTTCAAGTGTATAAATCTCTTCATTTAACCTCCAAGTCAACCCATTTATTAAAATATAGAATTATCCCTCCATTATTTTAAAACAATTTTCTAGAATAATACGAAGATAATTACTTATCTATATCATTTGCATTCTTCCTCAAAATCAATGTCACCAATCATTCCCCAAAGCATCTCTCAATATTTAAATTTTAAGATTAAGACTTATCACCTTCAATTAAGCGACCCACAAATTCCCTGAATTCATTATCATCGATTGAACAATTAAAACTCCATTATCAATTACATTTAATTAATTCTACGATTAAATTAACTAGTAGCTATGTCAATAACTACATGATTATCATCTGATAATAATTTTGTACATTAAGAGTCAACTATGTTTCATTCCATCAATGTTCAAATTAATACTTTAATAATAAGTTCTAACAAATCCCCAATACCAAATATTAATATCTCAAATAAATTCCTTCTATGTACGTTGATTAATAAATCAATTAATTAATACTCCTCCGATTATTAACCAATTTAAATTGATTAATATCTTTTTCAAAACTTCAGTCATTAATTAATCTCAACTAAATTAACTTTAATCGAATTAATTAATAACTATCTAAACCATTTACACTATTATTTACTTAATAGTTTGCTAGACCCAAAAAACATTAATAAATAATAAACTCATCAAAACTATTATTAATCGATCTAGAGAAACCTTACATGAACTTCATTAGTTAATATTTATCTAACTCTTAGCACAATCCAGGGATATCAATAATTTATTTAATAATACATAACGTATTAATAATAACATAATAATTCAAATCATAGCAATGTTATAACAATGTTATAATATAACAATGACTCCTTATCATTTTAATAATACTTAATTAAATCTTAATCCAATATCATTAAAATTTAAGTCTCTTAATTTAAATCATTATAATAATTATTGATTAAATCATCTTTAAACAACTATTATTAACATAATATAAATTATCATCTCTTAATTATTTAATATGTATTAATTAATATTTAATATACATTAAATAAAATTAATATTAAATAATATAAATTTTAAACAAACTAATTTACATATAAATTAAACTTTTTAAAAATAATATCAAACATATATTAAAAGTCGATTTCACATTATGCAATAAACGTTTTTTTTATAACATATGATAAAAAATTTAAAACGAAACACATATCATATATATGTATCGATGGCGGTACGCAAAACCTTACGGTCGCAGGGCCTGCGACGTCAATAGGTACAAAGTACCCCTGCCATCGTAGTACCTGCGATAGTGGGTACACTGCGACCGTAGTGGGTATGGGGGCACAGGTTTCGTCCCCGCCCCCCACTTTAATTTTTATATATTTTTATTTTAAAATTTATAAAACGATTTTCAATAATTGTTTTCTCTTACAAACGCTTTTCTAAAAACGCTTTTCAAAAGCGATTTTGGATTCGAATTTTATTAAAAAGAATTTTCCACTGCATTTTTTTAAACAAATATATACATATATGTATATGTGTGTGTGTGTGTGTGTGTGTGTGTGTGTGTGTGTGTGTGTGTGTGTGTGTGTATACACACAATTTGTTAACAATAATTACTGCATTTTTATAATAGACATGTGTGTGTGTGTGTGTGTGTGTGTGTGTGTATGCAAATTTTATATATTTTAAAAGAGAACATATATATAAATTTTAAACAAAAAGGGTTTTCTAATTCTTTAAATTAAGAATTTTCCCTTAAAATAATGGTTCTCTAAATTTACCCATTAATTCTTTAAAATAGATTTGTCCATATGCATCTGAAAATCCTACCCCCATAGATTCCTCAGATCTACACATGTGGAATTTTCTCATAAAGATTTTAACAACCCATGACAAAATGCATACAACCAAAATATGGAAATTCTCAGAAAGCATTCTGAAGACATGAAGAAGACAAGAAGTGCAAGAAGCGAAAATAACATAGGCGGAATTACAAGTGTCTACCTGGACACTAATGCTAAATCACTTCTCCTCAGAATCCGCAAAGCAAGCTCCTTCCTTCTCCAACGTTCCCGGGTCCTCCAAAATGCTCTCCCCAAACACTCTCCTCGAGCTTCTAAGAGTGCCTGAATATAAAGAACTCTCAAGAAGCACCTAGCATGTCTCTAGAAACAACCAGAAGGTGTTGACAACTAAGCATGAGTATTTTCCAACCTTCTAGATGAGTCACAAGGTTGTAGACACCATGTGCCTAATTTGTGCGCTAACTCCTGTGTTGTTGACAACACGTGCATAATTAGAGTGTGAACTCCTGTGTTGTCAACATGACAACTCACGAGAGTTCGCATACTCCTATGTGAATGAATATTAAAATAATTAATTAATTTAATATTCACTTTACTCTTTCCAATTTAATTTATTAAAAAAAAATTAAATCTCATGCACTCACTTTAATAACTCCACTTGTTTTATCTTAATATATTTATATTTTAATCACATGCACACATCATGCAACCTATAATCTTTTAATAATTTTAATATCTTTTCCACTTTTAAATTTATTTTTGAAACTTAATTGCTAAAATATTTATTAACTTAAATAAATATTATCACATTCCAACTTTAAAATTATAACTTTTATCTTCAAATTTAATTATTTTATTTAATTAATTTCCTAATTAATTAAATAAAATAAATATTAAAATACCATATTAATTTTCCATTAAATTAAACCATTAATTAAATCTTTTAATTAGGCTTAATTAATAGAAAATACACCAAAGACTCATAAAATAAAATACGAAAAACCCACTATAGCAAAACACATACAAAATCAAACCAAAAGGGTTAATATCATGAATTACGTCATCTGACGCATTCAAAGGGTACTCAACTCAGATACTTGTCCTAATTTCCAATTAGGACAAATGGCTTAAAGTGTTGGGATTTAGACTTGAGAATTTATCTCCCCTCTCTTACCATTGAGATAATGCAATAAGGTACGCTCATCCTGGCAATTCAGGGAAGTAGATACCCGGTACCTGCAACTTACATAAAAACCATGCATGTACATACTATATATATATGCTAAGCTAAATAGGCAATGGCAGGAAGTGGTGCATCGTGTAAATCCTGACTAGCAGGTGACTACGACTCCCTTCCTTAACCACATCAAAAATGCCATCCAAGAACAAACACACACACCATACACATGCAAGTATGGGGTAAGTATCCATAAGAAAACACATGTAATAATAAACCATCTAACTAATCAATAACTAAAAATAATGTAATAATCATCATGCATACATGAAATGTAGAGTCTAAGTAATCTCATCACATATCAACTGAATCCATAGCACAATATCTGATAGTCTCAAGACAATGTTGCTAACCATCAACATAAAACTAGCCCTAAAAGAGTTCAACAAAGATAACAAAAATGTGACCTAGGGGCAGGCACTACAGAATTTGGTATTTTATAGCTTTTAAGTAAGGCAATACCTCCTTTTATTATATAGAGATTCCTTTCATTTAGTCTACTTCTAGAATCTTAAAATCCCAATTTTCTAAGCTATTATGCTATTTGTCTTTAAAAATCTTATGTCAGGGTTGTTCTTTCATGTTATTGACTAACAATCACCATGTAGCTTTCCTAGGCATGGAATTTCCATGATGACATCCTAAGAAATTGATTAAGATGTTCAATTTTTTTATACTCTAACCCCACTAAATGGAAATGTTCTTTTTTGGTAGTTTGGTGCTTTGGTAGGTGGATTTGCAAGCAAGCAGAGGCTTACAAGCTCCTTTCTTTTCAATTGTCAAGGGTCCTACCTCACTAATCTCTCATGCATTAATCAATTTTGTAATCATCCAATTATGGAACCACTCATTCATGTTATCATATATTATATACACTGCAATAAGGGGTATTCACCATAATATCTCTTGTAAAAGAGGGGATGCCCTCTTCAAGACCCTACAACTTAGGCATTTGTATGTATATAGGATTTTGGTCCTCGGCTACACCAAGGGTTTTCCTTACCCCATTTTTTTCCCCTCGATGCTTGCACTTGAATGAGGTTTTGTAAATATTTTGGATATTAATAAAATGGACACTTGTCTCTTATTGATAAAAAATAATAATAATAATTAGAAACCTTATTGTATACATTTGAATTGATTTAAAGTATGATGAGTCAATTGAATTGTAAAATGTGAGAATCGTTATTTATAATTAATGATTTGACTAAAATATATTCTTTTAGAAATAGCATAGCTATATTAATGTCTCAACTAACATATTGCTTGCAAATATTATTAGATAGAGGTTAAAACATAGTGAACATTTTTAAATAATTAGTGAATATTGAGATAAACAAATCATCATTTATTTAATTATATTGTTAAAAAGTGACTATACATATCAAAATTGTATCAATGTTCATTTCACACTTTCTATTTATGTACCAATGAAAAAAATGAGATTGTAAACTTGAAATATTTTTAAATATAATTGATACAATTAAAATCCATCGTGCATACAATTAAAAATTAATATCTAAAATTTAAACATTCAAAACTAAAGAATGATAATTTAAAATTAAAATATTTTAAATAAAAAACATTAAGTACAAATTACATATATGACTATTTCACATTTTCTTGGGAGTGGAGATATGACTCTATTCTCTATCAATATTGCTAACTTTAAGGCAAGAGCCTAAAACACAATGATAACTTGTGAGCCTCTCATGTGGGAGGTCTTGGGTTCAAATTCACTTAACACATAAAAATCATCAATTACAATAAATAACAATAATTAATCTAGGCTTCAGTTGTTTACCAATAAATAAATAAAATAAAAATAAAATTTTTAAAAAAAAATATTGCTAATTTTGAAATATATTTTTAAAATTAACTCATATTTGTTTTAAAAGATAAAAATATTTATTTTAAACATTATTAATTAAAAAATTTGCTAAAAATTTTGGCTAAAAAATGTAATATGGAAATAGACTCCACAAAAAGGGGTCCTATAAATATTTTTATAACATATAAATTGTACAAATACATATGAAAACTATAGAATGTGTCAATTAGAAAATAATAATAACTTATGATTGGTGGAAACTAATTCAATGAGTGAAAGTGAATACAATAGTATATTGCTTAGAGAGCCTTAGCAATTTAACTTTATTCCTAAACTTTTTATTAATCTATACTGACCTATATGATTTTATATAAAAAGTTGATATAATTAGATTTTAATTTTAAAAACTTAAATTAATTTCTATTAATATAGTATATTTTAACTAGCACTTTCACCAGAAGGAGCAATGTGTATGTCGTTAGTAGCATATGTTGTACAATTTCTTCAATGCAATAGGAGGAAAATCATTTTTTGTCATTATTAATTGTTGTGATGATTATATGGATGTTGTTCATCATAAATCTATAAAAATATGAGACATTTGTGTGCAACAACTTACTTTTGGATTCTTTGGTACCATAAAATTTCGCATAAGCATGTCCTTGCTTAAAGTTTTTCAATAAGCTGGTTGTATGTAGGGCTTGTTGTATTGGCATTTGTTATATATTTTTAGGTTACATATTTAGGTTTAAGGTAGTTTTCACTTTTAAAATATTAAAATCTGTATAGTTGCTATTAGGTTTCAAGTTGTAATAGTATTTTTTAAATGTCAAATTCAAAACAAATTAGCTATAGTTTGACTTGTTTTCTATTCCTTTTTATTTTTTAATGATTTTAAGACTTGTATTATTGACAACCAATGGTCAAAGTCCACACAATGTTGCAAGCCTATAAGTGCATATGAACTGCACAAAAATAAACAAAATGCATTATATCCATTTCTACCCTCACTTATAGGTCATATTATACTCATCCCATTAAGGAGTCTTAAATGCACTCATGACAACAAAACCTCTACTCAGAGAGTACAATAAAATTTAGAGAATGTACTTATCTACATTCAATAGATCAATGTAATTAAAAGAAAGTACTCATTCAAGGAAGAAGAATTCCATGTCTAGTAATCACTTTAGAATATTGCAAAAATAGATTGTACATTCATTGCATCTATCTGAACTAAATGAGAATACTATTGCAGATAATGTGAATATTTAACAATAGCAATGACATAATCTAAATTGTTTCTTTTCAAAGAACACACAATTCTTGGAATCCAACACACACATGGCTAGATTTAGATTTGTACACCTAGCTTTGAGAAGTCTATATTCATATCTAAGCTACGGTAGAGTATTCATTCTCCTCAATGAAATATAGTTGATTCTCTATTGTATCAATCCATCAAACATAGTTCTGGAAATAGATGAGAAGTGATCAATTCAAATAGAATACAATAGTTATAATTAATAACTTAATGCATTTGAAGTTCTATAGACATTTGAAAATGAACACCAATCTTGGAAAAAAACATCTCCACTTGGATTGTAAAATTTGCTTCTCTCAAATATTACAAAATTGTCACTTAAAGAAAGAATACAACAAAACCACTAGGGCTCACTTCTAAACAATCAATGTTCATATTTTCCTAAGAACAAGGAGGCATCTCTAAAGTTCACACATGATATAATATATATAGCTCATTTAATTTGAGGTGAAAGAATGATTTGTCAGGCTTGTGAAGGATTTGGCTAACTCAAGCTCTAATGACATTCATTCCTTCTACTAAATTGTTCGTGTTGCTCAATTAAAGAACACATGATTTACTAATGCAAGTTTTGTGCATACAGTTCTGATGAGTCCCAAGTTTCCTTTAAAACATGGTGAAGTCTGTTAGATAATTGCTCGATTATAGACCATCGGAGAACCCCAATCAGATTGAACACCACATATAGCAAAGACTTATCCGCAATTATTGACATACATCTATGTTTTACTGATAGGGTTTTCTATTTTAGTTACCGGTGCCACATGTGGTTTCAAGCTAGGTAATATATACTAGCGATAACTCCCAATGCCAGAGTTTGAAAGTTCAACTACTATAATCATAAAAGATTTGTTAAAGGGATCTTTCACATCAATGTTTTATATGGTACAAACACATTATCATCTCTCTGATATAGTGGTGGCTTGAGTAGAATATTTAATTTAATTATTTATTTATTTAGATTTACGAATTGCTATACATTTTAGGGTTTAGTTGGGTTGTACTTTAATAAGATGTAAGGAATATTTTTGATCCCTCAACTCATTATCCAATATGTTGCAATGTGCGAAATGATAGTGGTGCAGGAGCACCTAAGAAGACAAGAATACCAGGAGGCCAAAGTTCATAATATGATAAATTTTATTTTATTTTGGTTATTCATGATGTATTAAATTAATTTGAGTCAATTTGAATAATTATGTAAGGTTGAAAGAAAAAATTATAAAAGTTGTCAAATATGTAAGTAAATATTGTCATAGAATGTAGCAAAATGAAAAATATGAAGCAAGAGAGAAGGTGAAAGGTAATAGGGGTATTTAGATGGTTTCTAAATGTTGAAAATGTTATAAATACCACGTATTAGTCATTCCAAATCAAAATGATAAGGAAGAGAACATGTTAGTATTATTTTGTGCATTCATTCCTAGTTATTTTGGTTGTTCACTATTTTTATGTTGTTTCTAGGACTTGTATAGATAGTTACAGCCTGGAAACCATATATAAGTTATATATTTGGCTAGTGGGATGACTTATCTTTGTTTTCCTTTTGGTCTAGATAATTTTCATTCTTTTTTTAAGAAGTTATGCATATTTTAGTGAAAGTGGTTATTTATAGATTTCAGATTCCCTAATAGTAGTCATGTTGCAGAACTTGGTACTGACACATATGGATGATTTATGACCTCTAAATAGATTCATTAAAAAGATATACAAATAAGACTTTTTTCCCCTTTGGGTTGGGTCATTTGTATGCAAATTTGTGGAAGTTATGAATCTTTTAGTAGAAATTGGTTTTTAAATATCTTCAATGGAGTTGTGAGCACAACTTTGCATGCATATAATGATTTATGAATTGGAAAAATGAATGGTTATATATTTGGAAAATAGACAAATGAATAATTAATATTAAATTAGTTTGGGATAATTTTGTTTTGGGGTGTGAAAGATATTGGATTTTTTATGCAAGGTTACATATATCCTTTCTGGTTTATGAGAGTAAAAATGGGTCTCGGTACAGACACCATAACATGTAAAGGAATAGTTGGATTTAGCTCAACTTTGGATATCTTTATAAGGACTAAGATTGAAAAACTCTTCCAAAGGATATTTCAGGAAGATATCAAAAAATAAAATTTATGAATAAAATAATATGCTACAGAAATTAGACTGTGTGAATGGAGATATATTGACAAACTTGTTGAAGCGTATTTTGTGTCACTTCATGTGATGCCACTAAATAATAAATTTATTGAATGGATTTTAAAGGGATAAGAATGGATTCTATTTATAATTGGGTTTCTAATATCTTCCTAAAATTTCCTTTGGAGTAGTTTTTCAAAGTTAGTCCTTACAAAACATATCCAAAGGTGAGCCAAATCCAACTATTCCTTTACAGGTTATGGTCTATGTACCGAAACCCATGTTTACTATCATAAACCAAAAATGATATATGTAACTCTACATAACAAATCCAATATCTTTCACACCCCAAAACCAAATGATCCCAAAATAATTTAATATTAATTCTTCATTAGTCTATTTTCCAAATATATAAACCATTCATTTTTCTAATTCATAAATCATTACATGCATGTAAATTTGTGCCCGCAACTCCATTGAAGATATTAAATCAGTTTCTAGTAAAAGATTCATAATGTCCACAAATTTGCATACAACCAACCAAACCAAAGGGAAAAGAAGTATTTCTTGTATATATTTCCAATGAATCTATTTAGAGGTCATAAATCATTCACATCTATCAGTACCAAGTTCTGCAACATGATTGTTGTCAGAGAATCTGAAATTTGTAAATAACCACTTTCACTAAAATATGCATAACTTCTTCAAAAAAAAATGAAATTAATCCAAACCAAAAGGAGAACAAAGATAAGTCATCCTACTATCCAAATATATAACTTATATATGGTTTCTAGGCTGTAAATATCTATAAAAGGCCTGAAAATGAC
Source organism: Cupressus sempervirens (assembly GCA_028749045.1). NCBI lineage: Eukaryota > Viridiplantae > Streptophyta > Pinopsida > Cupressales > Cupressaceae > Cupressus > Cupressus sempervirens. The sequence goes on from CM053792.1 coordinate 710,581,901, forward strand.
ATAAAAATAATGAACATCAATCAAAATAAGTAGGAATGAATGCACAAAATAATACCAAAATGTTCTCTTTCTTCTCATTTTGATTTGGAATGACTAATACATGGTATTTATAACATTTTCAACATTTAGAAACCATTCAAATACCCCTATGACTTTTCACCTTCTCTCTTACATCATATTTTTCATATTGCCACATTTTATTACAATATTTACTTGCATATTTGACAAATTTTACAATTTTGACTTTCAACCTTACATTATTATTCAAATTGACTCAAATTAATTTAATACATCATGAATAACAAAAATAAAATAAAATATATCGTATTATGAACTCTGGCCTCTTGGTATTCTTGTCTTCTTAGGTGCTCCTACATCAGATAGTTACAAGTTTGCCATTGTGCACAAGACTTGTTGTTCAAACATATGGGAGTGTATAGACTTGACCTGTCATTCACCATCAATGTCTTAGATTTTATTGTCAATTGGATGTTATAGTTGTATTATGTTTCAACATATTTTTAGAACTAGGGAACAATTCTATGCACAAATCTAAGTTATATAGCATAACCATATCTTGAAGAATTTTTTTTAAAGAAACTTTATGCAAGACTTCTAACTATATGCAACCTAAAATGGTTTCCTAGACTATGGACCCCCAATTCTTCAATTTATCAATGTCCTAAATCAATGCATTGCAATATTTTATTTAATCAATTCAAATCATTTTCCTTGATCAAATTGCAATTAATTTACTTATTCTAATATTTCTTAAGATTTAATCATCTTATTCTAAATCTTATTTAATTAAAAGAAAACTTCTCTTTTAATTAAATAAAATAGCTCTTATTTAATTAAAAGAAAACTTCTCTTTTAATTAAATAAAATAGCTCCTATTTAATTAAAAGAACTTGCTCCCTTTTAATTAAATAAAATCCCCACATAAATGTTGAAATATGATTGAAAAGATCATTATTGAGAAAGGGAGATTGTTGATGAAAGAATATTTTCAATCATTGTTTTGTCACTGATGTCAAGCTTGCTATTTGTTGGAATGACAATTGCTTATAAGATCCAAGTACTATCACTTAGTTGATTGATGAAGAAGATTTAATCAATAAGATGTAATAACAACACCTAGAGGAAAGGTTGAGTTATGATTTTTTAATGAAGTACAAGGATCAATTAAGACAATGGTGAAATGATGTATTCATAATCTAGTTGAAGATATAGAGGTTGGTTACACTTAGAAACTCTAGAAGAAAAAATTTGTAACAAAATTGTATGCAAGGCTTGACTAAATTCATTAGTGGGTGCCAAGCAAAGTTAGTTCATGTCAAGCAGAAAATAAATATGTGCCGAGTAAAAGAAAAAATTTAGTGTGTGCCAAGTGAAGTAGTTGGTGTCGAGCAAGTTTAGGTGTTGAGCCAAACAAATGTAATAGGTGTTGAGCATCAGTAAAATTTAGTAGGTGCCAAGCGAATTTACAGTTGATGCACAATATGTGCCAAGCATCAGAAAGTAAAAGAGTATCGAGCTACTGCATTATTTGAAAAGTCAAAGATTCGCCAAATTTGAACCGACAAGTTTGTTATCTCAAATTTTGTGAACTAGGTGGAAGATAAGGATGATGAGCTGGTGGTACAAAATTTGAGGTTAAAATGTTTTGGGTAATTGCAAGTGGATTCTACATGAAGTTTCTAGAAGAAACAAGATAAAGGGTAGATACATTGTATCTAACGTAATCAACTCAAACCCTAATCTAAGTGAGGGAAAAAAGAGCAAAAAAGCATTTCAAAATTCCTACTTCAGGAGTTACTGGTCACGAAGCAAAGTAGTGGTTGGATAGAGTGTGTGGTGTCAAAGAGAAGGCATTAAGAAGGAAGAATAGAGTACATAGACTCTGCTTCGGTAAGTGACCACAGAGGTGACTACATTAGCACAATGAGTAGGATGACTCATGGAGATAGAAGCTTGATGAGTGGACAAGCTGTTAGAGCTACAGAGATTGAAAACCAAGCAGAGTCATGATTTGAATTGAGATTTGAAATCTTCAAGTTAAGTTGTAACTTGTATTAGGTCAAAATCCCTTATTGAATACACTCTAGCAATTGTATCAGTTAGGGAAAATCCTTTGGACTAAGGTTGGCCTAATAGCCATTGAAAAATCCTTTAATGGGGTGGCATTCCAAGTGAATGTTCTAAAGTCCTTTAACCAGGCTCACTTCTAACAGGGTGATTGAAATCCCTTAATCAGGTCACGTTTAACAGTGTGTGTTGTAGCCTTTAACAGGGCAAGCCTTTCATAGGGCATCACTGTAGAAGAGTGAGAAAGTAGTAGTATGTTGTTGGTGGTTTTTCCCAAATTGGGTTTCCATGTAAATCATTGTGTTATGTGTTGATTTTTCATGTCTTATTGTTGCATGTTGGTTTAACAGTAACTTACTAGTTAGAATGTTTAGCTTGGATGCATGAAATGTTTAATGGGCTCACTACTCACTAAGTTTTTTTGGGACATCTAGACCTTGAATAACTAACTCATCCCCCCCCCCCCACTTATTCTAAAGCATTTCTAACAATAAATCCCTCTTTACGATGAAAAAGAAAATAAATTAAATTTAAAAAAAATAAAAATTCTTTTTCTCTCTACACTCAAATGCACATATTTCTAAGTGGGATTCCTTAATTTCCTCTTTCCACTTCCTTGTCAAACACTCCTCTTTTCTCATTGGTGGAATTTTGTCTCACACGGATCAAGCCTTATTATCCTATATTGGTTGTGAGAAGCCTCCCACCTCCACAATTGACTATATAAGGAGCCCTCTTCTTCTCATTTGGAGATGTTAGTTGCTATAGTATTGTTCTGTTATAGGTCTGGAGATCAATTTCTGAGGAGTTTGAGCATTAGGGTTTGGACATTGGAGCTTCATTGCAAATTCTCTCTTCTTGTCTTCTTCTGTCATGCATCCATGGCTTCCATCATCATGCTTCATCATTGCATTTTCATATCAGCTTAGAGTCATATTTGTTTTCCTAGATTAATCTTTCCTTGTTATTTCCTTTCATAGATTAAATTTTCTTTCTTGCATTGCTTTTCATTGTTATCATTTAGATTAGCTTGCATCTTAATTTGCATTCATATTTGATGATCATGGATACTAGCACTCTTGTTTTTCCTCTTTGAATCTCTCATTTTATGGTGTACTTGCATGGGCACAAACTAGGTCAAACTAAGGGCCTCCATTACAAACCCTTGCACTCCATGAATAGAGAGCTATGAGTCACCATTTGAGACCTCATTCTTGAGAAATCTTGGATATAATGACTCATAGAAGTGTGTCAACATTTTAACACACATTTTTGGCATCCACCATGGGGCAACCCACCTTTTCATGATGATTTTGACTATTTTTGGAGCCAACCCCCTTGTGTGGATTTGTTTGGAGATGGAAAACCCTAGATCTTAAAGATTTGATCATATCTCCCAAATGGCTTGGCATTTTTATCTAGAATTTTGTTTGCAAGTTGGCGATATATTAGCAAAGCTTCAATTAAAATTTTAGAATATGTGTTTGGCTTGAGTGTTTTACAGGCTTTCTTAATTCACATTTTGATTGGTGATCTAAAATTGGACCTAGATTTTCTTTCTTGCATACATGTTTCACATAGTAATTAGGCCCTATGAACACTATTTGTGATGATCTTGATATTTTGGGCTTCATTCACTTTCCTTACATGTGAAGCTCTTCTTGACGATAAATCCCCTTGTAGGTAGGGATGGATTTGATATTATTTCATTATTTTGGTTGGTTTGTCTTCAACATTTGCTGGTACTTTCTCTCTTGAGATTGGTGGTGATTGTTGTTGGCTTTCCAAACCTTAGTGAAGTGATTTTGGATTAGTGTGTCAATAAATCTATTTTCTATATTTTGGTGAGGTGAAGAGGTTAGAGGAGTATGATTTGTTCCCTTTTGGTAACATCAGAAACTTGGAACTTTTGAATCTAAACTAAGTCCCTATGTGGTCTAATTTTGTGAGTCTTCCTTGATTAGAGAGAGTTAACCATACTGGACACTCCCTTTATTGGGTAAACCATGTGGATGGAACCTCAAGTAGTAGTAGCCACTTTCTCCGTGGTAGTAACACCCACTATATAAGTATCCTTGTGAAAGAAATTTCCACGGGTGTAGTCCTTTGTTGGGCTTTCAAATTTCCTTAGCATCTCTAATTGATTAAATTCTTAGAATGTGTCAAAATCCTGGTGTGCTAGGATTGGATTTTGCCCACTTGAGATTATAAGAGTTACAGAGTTGACCATTACTAATAACCATAGTACAACCCAAATTTTATTTTCTAAGACTATGTACATGATTAAAAAATATTATATGAACATACGCAATAGTGGTTCTAGGGATTAGATTCATACTAAGACATTATTCTTGTTTATGTGCAAGGTTTCTTTGTCCCTTGCCTATTGCTTGTAGACATTTTCTTGAACTCCCTGATTGTTGTCTTGCGTGCCTTATTTATGATAAAAATAGATTGATGCATCTAGTTGGTCAATTAAAATGAACAAGAAAATTGAGTTCTTGAGTTGAAACCTTTCTCAATTTGTTATCCTATCATTTTAGTCCTCCTTGGTTGATTTGAGTCATATTAGGTCACTTACCCCACTGTTGGAAGCTTTTTTGCACTTTGGATTGTTGTGTTTTGATCTCTTGAATTAGTAATCTTTGATTTTACAAGTGACCTTTCTTGGAGTCAGTGAGTTAGAAACCATCCTTGTTGATAAGATAAACTTTTGGATTCTTTGATAACATGCTTGGAGAGTCTTATTAATCTCTTGTCCATTCACTTCCATTCAATTTCAATTTCAATTAATTATAATTTGGGTAAATCATCCTCCTGATCCATATGTGTTAGGGTATTCACCCGCAGTAGTGGGTAACTTTGTGGCAATGTTGGTTTATGCCTATTGCAAAAATTCTATCTTATCATCTCTCTTTTGGACAAGTGAGTGCTTTTAATATCCTATTTTGGTACTAACATTTCTTAGGGTTATCTTATCAACTAATACATTTTCTTTCATGTCGGTTACAACAAGATATCAAGGAGGTCAAGGAAAGTGACCTCAAGTTGTTTTTAATCAATTACCCTTAGTTCAAACTTGCCAAATACTTAAGAAAATTGAGTGTGAAAAGAAAGCCTTCCTAGATGAACAAGCTGCAAAGGAAGAGCAATTTAGATTCCTAGAGTTGGAGAGACAAGGCTTGTTGGAGAGAGACAAATGATCCTACTAACCTTTATCTCACCAAGCCCATAATGGGAATGCAATCTGAATTTGAAAAATTATTAGAGGAGAAGAGTACATCATTATATGAATCATCTTCTTTAAGGTCTATATCTTCTACTCCAAGACATCAATTTTCTTCATCTCCTAGATCCAAAGACCTCTTGAGAGAGAAAGTGAGCAATAACTCCTTTGAGCATATGCCAATATTTCATGATGGACCTATCTTTGACCAAGATGAGAATGAAAAAAATGGTCCTTGACATACTTTTGAGAGAACTTTTACTCCTTTGGGATTTTTATATAACATGGTGCTTTGAGACCTTAGTTGTAAACAAGATAATTACTTTACCATACAAATTTTCTACACCTTATGAACCTAAGGTAAAACCTTCACGGTGGAGAGATGATCACTATTACGACTACCATACAAGAAAAGTTCATAAAACTAAAGATTATATTGCATTGAAACTTATAATTCAAGATCTTATTAATGATGAAATAATTGATGTTGAAATTCCTAAAAAGTTATATGATGAGGATATTTCTCTTGAGAAAGATCATGTTGATGAACCTATGTCTAGTGATGGTTTCCTTGATACCTCCACTTCTTCCAATACTTATTCATATCCCAAAACTTCAAATCTATCCAACATTCTTCCATCAAACAAAGAGCTAATTCTTCCTACACTGATTATGTGTATCCTCAAGGGCTACCTCTAAAAGAAACTCAAGCTAATATACACTTGGTTGCAAACCTTTTTCATGCTACTAAGACTAAATATACTCAACCTTCATATGATGAAACACCTACTATGCCCACTTCAACTAGTCATTTACTATCTCTTCAAGATCCTATCATTCAAACCTCATATACTCCCTTGTCCTTAGAAGTGGCTCCATGTCAAGAGGACTCTCAAAAGGCTAAAGATAAAAATGTCAAGAAAGATCAAGATCAAGCACCCCTTCATCTCCTTCAGTATGTCACTCTTCCATATCCTATGTCTTATCCATCTCCTAATTATGATGAAGACACTAGTTCCACTATTTCCCTCGAGCTTACTGAAAATTGTGAACAAAGTTCTATGCCTATTCTATGCAAAGAAACTTGTCAAGATCAAATTATTTCATCTTCTTGTTCTACCACTGCATGTTTGCTTCCACTTTCTACTCTTCCTAAGTCTTTTCAAGCTCCAAGCAATCCTATCAAAGAAGTTTCTCCTATTCAAGATGATCATGATGCTATTGAAAATCCTAATACTGACTCTAAAGATGATGATGTCCTTGGTTGTCATATAGATGTTTATGGACTTATTGATTATCCTTTCTTATCTTCCATCTTGGGTCCTTATGTCCCTTCATTTTCCTCTCCTAGCTCTCCTAACTCATCATCCATCTTGGGTCCTTACATACCTCCATCTCCTATCTTTCCTCAAGATCAATGTAGATGCATATCCTCGAATCCTTCTCATCCACCCACCCATCTAAACCAATCATATCATCCTTCTTCTTCCATAAGCCCCAAGTCTTTTGGAAGTAACTTGAATGTTCAATACAAGCAAAAAAAAAGAAATACAAGAATCCATCTAAAAAAGAAGATCACCATGTCTCCTCTAATCAACATAGAGGCATAAAGTCAAAAGAGATATGTAAAAAGAGAACTACAAAACAAGTATAGGTTCCAAAATCCATCATTGAAGATATTCTCTCTGAATCATCAAAAAGAAATGAAAAGCCCATGACTATATGAATTCCAAAGTCTCTCTTGAAAGAGTCTAATGTTGAACAACAAGTGAAGTTGACATTCAAGCTTCCAAAGACCTCCACTTCATCTTCTTTCAAAAGCATTCTTCCATTCCATGCACCTAAACCACAACCTCTTCTATCCATTCACCATATTCCTTCACATATTCCTTCATTTACATTTCCTCCATCTTCTCGCCACCCTTCAAGGTGTGTGTTGACGTTGATCTTGCCTTCCTTTCTATCTACCCTTTCACAATCCTTCCATTCACCATCCTTCTACGTTCTATCCCTTTTCCTCATTCTCCTATTCCTCCTATCTTCCAACCTCACTCACTTTGCATAAATCTTATCCTCCATTTTTCTATTCCATCTTTCTTTCCCTATCAACATCTTTGAGTGTATCATTTTGAATCCTTGGCATATCATGGTTTGTCATTTCAAGAAGCATTATCTAACAAGATTTCCTTCTTCCAAAAGAGAGAGAGAGAGAGAGAGAGAGAGAGAGAGAGAGAGAGAGAGAGAGAGAGAGAGAGAGAGAGAATTTGAAAAAATTGAAAGTGTGCCTTAGTGAAAACCTAGAAATAGGCGCCTTGGTACAAAGGTAAAGAGAAATAAATTCATCTTGTGGTGAAAACCACTCCCTTGTGGTGCCTAGGATAAGTACCGTGATGAGAACTTGGCAATCAAGCATCATGCATAGTTCTTCCACATCTTTTATCCATGCCATCGTCTCTCTTTGATCTTGACAATGTTGACCTATACATAAACATTTGGCTATCTTGTCAGCTATCTTACAATGATATTGATTTCATTCCTTTTGTGTTTATCCTTCATATATATTTTCCTCCATTTTTTATTCTAGCCTTTCGCTATCCTTTTCTCATTTGGTCTTCATCTAATAAAAAAGATTAAAACATGATGCTATGAAGTCTCTTGACATTTCTACTCCTTTGGACTAAATCCTTTCCTACTTTTGCATTATGCTTTCATGACTTATCCTATGTTGGCCTTTCATTGCTTGTCCAAATGTGCTTTGCATGACAATTTTTCCCTAGCTTGGGTACTCTTGAAGAGTTTTCCCTTGAGGATTTCTTCTCTTCATTCTCCTTCATTCTCTTGTCTTCCATCTCTTCCACCAGCTTGCTAATCCCTCTTATCCTTCACCTTGCTAGTAATTGGGACTACATGATGTGATCTTGTTTGGGAGTTTGATGCTTGTTCTGTTTGGGGCATCCTTTGTATATATTTATTGATCCTGAAAAAATCCAAAAAAATGATATATTTCAAAAATCCAAAAAATATGATATATTTTAAAAAATTCTAAAAATTGGAAAATGTCTTGAAAAAATTATCATCTTAGTGAAAACTTAGCAATAGGCACTTTGATGTATCTCCAAAAAATTTATATATTCCAAAAATACAAAAAATAAAAATAAAAAAATGAAAAAAATTGCAATAAAATCCAAGTAGTGAAAACTTGGAAATGGACGCTACTTGAGGCCTTTGCACCCCTATTTCTTAGTGTGTGTCCTTGACACTTAGCCTTCCTCCATCATTTCTTGTCCTTGTTTCCTTTGTTTGGAATTGGTCTTTGTCTTTGTCTAGGGGGTATAACTGTGTTAGCTTTGGTCTCCTTGATGTGTTAGTCTTTAGGACACCTCATAAATGGTATTTTTCAACACCACCCCAACTATATTTTTCAATACAACCCTTGACATCGAGTGTTTTTCAACACTTATTGGTTTGGTCTTACCCAATTTTGTCATGTGATCTTACCTACTTGCAAGAATTTGATCCTTATCCTCAAAATTCAATATCAGTTAACACACTTAATTTTTTCAACACAAATACTTAATGCTTGAGCTATGTCATAATCTTTTCTTTGTGTGTTGACTATTATTGATTTTTGATGAGTGTCCTTGTCTACTATGTCTCTCCGGTATACATATCTAGAGGACTTGGGACATGGGGCATATTTTTATTTGCTTTCTTCTTGTGGGCATGGTCTCAAAACTCTAGAGTGTCTCTTGTTGTCCCCTTGAAACACTTAGGAGATTTGAGGCACCATCCTTGACTATTTTTGCACAACCATTCTTATGGTCATCCCAACATATATGTCTTGATGCGAGTGTGGTTTTGCCACATTAAATTGGGTAAGCTGACATCAAAGTCATCTTGATCTTTATGTCTTTGATTCTTATGTTAGAATCTTTCCACATTCCAATCCGATATAAATCACATTCATATTTTCATAGTTGCGCTTGTGACTAGTAATGCTTGTGTGATTTTTCGTTGTCTGTTAACAATGGCCCAATGATGAAAATAAGTTCCTTAACATTCTCTAATGAATGATGAACACAAAATCCTATGTTGCAATTGCTCTATTGCAAGTACACGTTTGCATTTCATGTAGCTTGCATTGTTAGACTTCATGTTGATTTGCATTTTTAATTTGCATTGTGATTTTGAAAGGGTTTTCCTTCATCTGTCTTGTGGAATTTTAATCAACTGTGGTCATGTCTTGATCTTCATTTCCTTATCTTCTTTTGTGATCTCAATTGAAATTTTCTATTTTAAATAGTTGATTGATTTTGGGGCATTCTCTTTCTTGAGAAAATTTATCTTTCTTCTTTCCATTTCTTTCCACCTCTTACAAACTTCTATCTTTCATTTGCTTTCACCCCACTTCTTTTCTTCTAATTCAACTTTGGGGCATAATCTTTCATGCTTGATGATCTACCTTAGTTCTGTGATCCTTATATTTTTCATCTTACATCAAAAACTGTATCTTTAGATTTGATCAAATTTATCAATTTATTGTTTCTCCTCTATTTCATTTTGATTTCAATCACGAGGGAGTAGTACCTATCAAACTTCAATCCTTGATTCAGCTTTATCAATCTTTGTTCTGCCTAAGACAACTTTGTCTTTGTCAAGACAAAATTGTTATTAATTTTTTATTCTTTGTCTTGATGTGTTCCTAAGTTGACCACACATAATTTGTTTTATTTTGTCGTCCCAAATCAACCTCACACTTCAATTGCATTCTTTGACTACATGTGTTCTCGAAATGATCACACATTAATCAAAGAGGGGCAAATGTATGCATCCTAAAATGGTCACCTAGACTATGGGCCCCCAATTCTTCAATTTATCAATTACTCAAATCAGTTTATCAATTTCCTAAATCAATGCATTGCAATATTTTATTTAACCAATTCAAATCATTTTCCTTGATCAAATTGTAATCAATTTAATTATTTCAATATTTTGTAAGGTTTGATCATCTTATTCTAAATCTTACTTAATTAAAAGAAAACTTCTCTTTTAATTAAATAAAAGAGCTCCTACTTAATTAAAAGAACTTGCTTCATTTTAATTAAATAAAATCCCCACTTAAATCTCTCTTTACAATGAAAAATGAAATAAATTAAATAAAAATAAATACATCCTTTTTTTCTTTACACTTAAATGCACATATTTCTAAGTGGGATTCCTTAATTTCCTCTTTCCACTTTTTTGTCAAACACTCCTATTTTCTCATCGGTGGAATTTTGTCTCACATGGATCAAGCCTTATTATCCTATATTGGTTGTGAGAAGTCTCCCACCTCCACGATTGACTATATAAGGAGCCCTCTTCATCTCATTTGGAGATGTTAGTTGCTATAGTATTGTCATACTCTAGGTTTGGAGAGCGATTTTGGAGGAGTTTGAGCATTAGGGTTTGGACATTGGAGCTTCATTATAACTTCTCTCTTCTTGTCTTCTTCTATCATGCATCCATGGCTTCCATCATCATGCTTCATCATTGCATTTTCATATCAACTTCTAGAGTCATATTTGCTTTCATAGATTACTCTTGCCTTGTTATTTCTTTTCATAGATTAGATTTCCTTTCTTGCATTGCTTTTCATTGTTATCATTTAAATTAGCTTGCATCTTCATTTGCATTCATATTTGATGATCATGGAGACTAACACTCTTGCTTTTCCTCTTTGAATCTCTCATTTTATGGTGTACTTGCATTGGCACAAACTAGGTCAAACTGAGGGCCTCCATTACAAACCCTTGCACTCCATGAATAGAGAGCTATGAGTCGCCATTTGAGACCTCATTCTTGAAAAATCTTGGATATAATGACTTATAGAAGTGTGTCAACATTTTAGCACACACTGACAAACTCATTAAGTTGGTGAAGGAAAAATGATTCAATATCACTCTTAAGCTAAAAATTAGCTTCCTATTCTGGAAGCAACAATAAGAAAAGAAAAACAACAACTTAATGGATACAGAGACTTCTCACAAGAAGAATCAATTTTCTAACATGTCTAGAAGCTTCTTTCTAAACAAGAATCTATATGTATTAATCTAGTTTCAATGCAACACAACAATGTTTCAAGGGAAAAAAGGAGCCTTCATTATGCAAAATTTTGCAACGACATTCACAAAGCTTAGTAGTTCATGGGATAATCTCCCAATTCATTGAAAGAAGAACTTGGAAAAGAATCGTTGTTATCCAAACTCCTGTTGAACTCGCTTCTCCAAAACCCTTTTACAATCCATCCGCTTGCCTCCAATTTTTTGTGCTTTTACCCATGTGTTTTTATCGTATCTTCAACCCCACCTCCCAAAGAAAAACTCTATACGTTTCCATGGAGGCAACTCCAAGTTTTCAACTTCCCAAATTGCGTGCCCCTGGTGCAATCACTATTGGCTAAATTCCTTCCCAAGCTTTCTTCCCCAACCCTCTTTCATAATAGTTTCTTTAAAATTATTAACAATCTTCAAGAACGTAACAAACCCAATTTTGTGTTCAATATAATGGAATTGAATCCGCATGAACCAATAATCAAATAGGCCTAATTTTAGTTAAAATATTGGTGGCATCCAAACTTTTCTGAAAATTGTCAATTTGGTGACATCCAACATTAGACACTATTCCGACGTATGACAATTTTCTGGCCATTAAGCCTATTAGCTTAATTATAATTAGATTTATGATTATTTTGACTTTATGTTGACTTTCAAAAGTTCAATTATGATTAATATGAAAGGATATTATATTTGAAACCAAGAAAACCAAATACATATGAAGAAAGTGTAGATAAGAAAAATTAAAAACATAAATAAAGACTATTAAATAGCAAAAACAATAAAGAGAACTATAAAAATTTAACATAAATATAAATTAAATTACTAAATTATAAACTTAAATTCTTTAATATATATATTTTTTAAATCTCAACTAAATGCATGAAAAGTTATAATTGGGTGGAAGCTTAAATTAATTATTACTATTATTTGTTGTAATTAATTATTATTATGTGTTAAATTTGATTATATTCTTTTAAATCTCCCACATAAAAGATACAAATTATCATAAAAGACACAAATTATCATTGAATTGTAGACTCTCGTCTGATTCTAACAAAAACATTATATACCTTAGTTTTTTCCTACTTCTACATAATTATATATGTGGATATCGAGAGGTTTAATAATGCCTTATTCCAGTTAATAATATAATATAATGCATAAACATTTGAACCGATACGATAGGGTAGGGTATAAAAACTGAAACCCCAATCCCTGTACAGAGCTCTTGCAATGGCAGATGACACGGACAGATTAAGTGCATTGTCAGATGAAATCCTAAGTCATCGTATTCTCACTAAACTTCCTCTGAAAGAAGCAATTGCCTCATCTCTACTCTCTTCCAGATGGAGGTGGCTCTGGATTCGTCTGCCCCGCCTAAACTTTTCCCCCGAGTTTTGCGTTTCCCTCCGAAATAAAGCCAAGATAAATTCCATTATGAAAAAGCTCATCCTCATTAATCCCGGAGATCTGGGAAGCTTTGAGCTTCATATTACTCAGCAGTACACACAAGGATACTTTAGAAGTAATTACTCGCAGATGGACAGTAAGGTTCGCGTCTTCTTTCGTAAAATATCTGCATGCATCAGCTATGCAGCTCTGAGAAATGTTAAACAACTTACTCTTATCACCTTAAACTCGACTGTTCGTTCTATGCCAAGTTCTGTTCTTAGCTGCAGATGTCTCACGTCTCTGATTCTCAACAATTTCAACACAAAAGAATGCAATCCCGCCCATTTTGGTGGCTTTCCATTTCTGAAAATCTGCTCTTTTAGCAGCATTAACCTATGTGATGCCAGTCTTGAACACCTATTAGCTGGAAGTCCGCATCTTGAGAGTTTGACGATTTGTGGTTGTGCTGGGCTTACTAATTTAACAGTGTGCTGCCCCTTTCTCAATGATCTCAGCATTGAAATAGGCAGGGAAGAGAACGCATTTCACCATTCAGATGATGAAGATTATGTGCCAAATATTGTGAAACTGAATTGCCCACAATTGCTCAAGCTCAAACTGGAAAGAATTCCCATCTGGGAGGACGAGTCGATGTTGTTAAAGGAGATGGTCGTGGAGATTAATTTGCCTGTTTGTAGGGGCCTATCCACAAACATAATTTGTGTAAAAGACGTTCTCGATGGCTTGCCCAATTTGGAAGACCTCTCCATGGATGCCCAATGTTTTCTGGTAAGAAATCTGTTAGCACCATTGTTTTTCTTTGTGGGAATCTTCTTTTTATATGTTATGTACTGTTGATTACAGCTTTATGCGTGACGGGAATTTCTTTTTGTGGGCATCTTCATCTTATATTAGCTATAGTTGAGTCCACAATTATGTATTGTAGGCCATAAGGATGGGCCAACTGTTAGGTATAAGGGAAAACAGTACTATTTTAAGTATTTATATTTATTTTTCTGCATGATTAATGTAATCTATTTCGTTATTGTTTCTTACCATATATGCACTACTTTTGTTGAACAGGATTATCAGAGATCTTTTCAACGGGAGATTTGTGAGAGGAGACAAGATTCGACACTTCTAGAAGGAAAACTGAGGAGAGTTCAGGTGATCACATCAGAATTTGGTGAGATGGAATTGAATTTGCTTAGATACATTTTGGAAAATTGTCCCTTGTTAGAAACAGTGACACTCTCTCCACCATCTCACGATACAGAAAGTTCCCTTGATCTCATCTTTGTCCATAAATTGTTGGGCTTACAAAGATCTTCTGCAAACGCAAAAATATTAATTACGCAATTGAAGTGATGAAAGACACAGAAGGCAATTGTTGAATTCTCTTACATACATTGAACGGTTTGTGGCATTTTTGCATTTATGATTTGATGATCTTGATTTTTTGACATGCTTATATTAAGATCCTCAAAAACCTTTGCAGAGCAACATTCATAATTCGTTTCTTTTCCAGGCACTACTACCCTATCAGTTAATTTTGCATTCGTATCATTGATGCACAACGAAGAAGATAGTTTTCTACTTCCCTACCTGCATTTCATGGTAACACAACAAATTGATTTTAGAATGCCTATTAAACTTATTTATTAATCAGAATTCTCTATTTGTCAATGGTTTGCACATCAAACATGACGAGCCTGAAATACAAATGAATGTATTATTTTATGTACCAATTTTTAGAAATAGCAAGGTTTTTGGCCATTAACCATGTTACGTACTTTGATAATCTCTCTTCTTTGTTCTATAGTATACTAAGTGTTTTATGCAATAATTGAAATGAATACATTGGTTGCGGTAATCTTGTTCATGTACGAGTGTCTTCTTTTTTGATCAACTACTTGTTTCAGAGATTTACAAATATATTCCATCACGATGTAACTGAATGAGCTTTTGACTCATATACATGGAGCATTTAAATGATATATACTAATTCATAAAGATTTTATAAGGCTTTCATTTTCATGCAACATATTCAGCATCAGGGTTTGTGCTATCAAATTATCAATATTTTTCTTGGTTAGTTTATAATTTCTTTCTGGCGTACTATGCATGGAAGATCTTTCTAGTTAGATAATAATCAATATTCATGCACTACACTTCAGCATTAGCCTGGAACTTGTTATTAAAGTAGGAGATATTTGAGCCACATGTTCAATTAGGATACGACATAAACCCATCCTGTATGAATTTTTTCACAGGCATCCTAAAATGCTACAACTGATTTGTGATAGCAGGAAACCTGGTCTATGTCATAAATCTATACTCCAAGCCATTAACATTTATAATTAGAAGACTGTGATATGTGCTAGAAGCCTAAAATGTTAGGATCACTGTACTGCTGTACTGCCTATTCTTAAATGCCTGATCACTCTTGCAGCCAATTTTCAGATGCCAACATTCCACTCTCCTGAACACAATCTCCGTTAACTAATGACCTATTAGTTACCTCATTTAGTTGAGGGTAGGGCTGTGTGTTAAATATAACCTTGAGCATGGGATGGAACTTAAATAATGCTATGAGATTTCAGTATACAGTAGTTGGAAAGTTTGAGAAGCAATAAACTCAATTTTTGAAACTCACTTAAATTTTATGACATTTTTTTGTTAACTTGCCTTTTATACACCATCAGTTAAGTGTGTGAAGTACAATACCACCAACTGTTATTCTTCCCCCACATCTCCGCCTCTTCATTTGAGCTACATTGGCCATTACCCTGGAACTTGTTATTGATGTAGGAGATATTTGAGCTGTACAGCTCTGCAGATTTTGAGATATAAATCAGACTTCAAGATCAGAACTTAGTTGGGCTTAGAATGAACCTTAATTCAAATTCTATGTTCAGATATATATAGGCAGATATAGATGACAACTACAAATCGAAATTGTAAACACAAACTTGAATGATATAAACTTGTTTGTAATAACCCCAGCAGGTTATAACTTCTTCAAACACCAAAAATCTTTATATTTCAGTTGTTTGACATTTCGTCAAACACTTTGCAAGCAAGCTCTAATACCACTGTAATAACTCTCCTCAAATCTGCCCTAAAAAATGCTGATGAAAGCTCAAGGAATTTCATCAAACAATTCACATGCAAGGGACGTATGACTGATATAGTATTTCAGCTAGCTTCAAATGACCTTTTTACAATTTGCATCAATGAAAATCTTGTGCTAGAAGACTACAATGGACTACACAAATGACCTAACATGAGTGTGCTACTAATTTTGACAATATTCAGTGCATATATATGATCTAAGCATGAGAAATGAACACCTACAGCCAACTGGCATTTTTACAAACAGTTGGTATGCAAACTAACTAGCTGATAAATAATGATATTAAATTGCTTAAATGACACCAGCAACTCTATTATCTTCTTAATTGCAATGAAAATTACAATGCTCATGAAATATGGCCAAGACTTTGGCATTTACAAGGATTACAAAATGATAATGCTGGTATAATGCACACTTACAGCTGAAAGCTTATAACACCCTAAAAACAATACTAACAAAAGAACCTGGTTGTAGATGGCTGAAATAATTTCCTTCTATGCTGCCCCTTCTACTTTGCTTTTTTCGAACTACTTTTTCGGCTTGCTTTTTCTTGCCCGCTTTTTCAGCTTGCTTTTTTCGGTTCTGTTTTTTGAACTGCTTTTACGGATTGCTTTTTCCGCCTGCTTTTTCTGTTCCGCTTTTTTCGGGCTGCTTTTTCGTATCTACTTTTTCAGACTGCTACCATGTTGAATCTCAAGACCATATCTTTCAATGGCGTCAAGATTTCCAGCTTGAAGGGATTTCGTCTTTCAAACTATTGAGATATAATCTCCAGAAAATTCTCCAATTTCTTTGATATTTCCAAGCCTGCTTAAAAGAGGCTCGTCCATTTCTTTTATAGTGTTCTCACAAAAGCTTCATCTTTCGTTTTCTCAATGTGGGATAAAACATAACTCCCTTTATGTAACTTATGTCTCCAATGTGTTATAAAATAAAGGAAACTTTTAATTTAAATATTTCCCACAAACTATAGTCTATGTATTAATAAAGTTAAATATTTAAATTTAACTTTATAAAATAGCTTTATCAATGCGTAACAAATCTTATCAATGATAAACAAATCTTCTTGTCGATTTTAAACAATTACCATCAACATACCGTTGCCACTGGATGTCCACCCATGCACACGATGACTCACTATAAATAGTAAGTATGCTCAAAGTTGCCTCAAAACCCCTCAGAAAGACCTGCAACTGAAACTATCTAGGCCAAATGGCCTCTAAGCCCCTTTAATGTCCTGGTTAGCCTACGGGACCGTGGAGAAATAGGCTAACGACAACATCATGCTATGAATGCTAAAAAGGGGACATTACAGTCCGCCCTTCCCAAAGTTGCTTGTCCCCAAGCAATGGCTGAACAACAACCCAATCAATCCACCTGGATCCCAAATGTAGTCATGAACTATACTGCTGTCAGTCAACATAGGCTCCTGCAACAACCTCTGAAAATTAACCAAGAGGAATCCATAATCAAGTTGGCGAATACAACTCACCCAAACTCCAAAGTCAGGAACCCATGAGAAACAAGCTCTCGAAATATCAGAACCCAAGTAGAGTACATAACCCAAACTGCCAACACAGTAAATACCATCAACGCATCCCACTGGTCTATATGGAATGTACAATCCAACTCTGCAACAATGGTGACCACTCCCACATGAAACTGCACCAAATACAAAGAATCCACACACTGTACATCTACTGCAGTTAACACAACTCTGTAGATTACGGGCCACTGTCTCATAACCATAACTCCCATGCACCGCTGATGGTGAAAAGACATCACAAGATAAACAGCAAGAAATGGAACCCAAACCAAATCTGCCTGCCACCAACTCCTCAACACAAGGATCAAATCCTAACTGATGTACATACCTTGCAGTATAATGCTGATAAAAAGAACCAACCCCAGTCAACAGCTCACCATGAACAAGTGATACAACCCACTATGACTGATCACCAGCTAAGTCAGGAGATGTCATAGCCAAAGGAGTAGAATCAATAACAACAACCGTTGAAGCATCACTCCCAAACTCCTGCTCTAAGTCATGTATTATCAAGCTATCAACCGCAGAACCAATTGCCATGTCATGCCCATCACAACTCTCATCCTGTGGCGTCAAACCATCCCATAACTGATGACAAGCACTAGGAATCAAAGTATATCTCCATATCATCATCTCATCAACATGGTCATCAAAGGTAAATTGATGAGCATACCTCACAGTGTAATGCCAATAGAATGTGCCAATCTTAGTCAGTGGCTCAAACTGCAACCCAGATGAAACTAACTGCAATCGATCACTAACCAAGCTGGAACTGACTACTACCTCCGAAGACATCGCCAAGGGAGTAGTATCACTAGCAGGAACCATGCCAACTGCCGGCTCACCAACATCACACATGATCTTTGATACAACATCTCTAGTCTCCGAGCCATCATTACTAGAGGCCACCACCATGTCAGGCATACCACAACAATCTGCTATAGCACCCAACTCAACTGAACCTGACTCTAGTAGGAATGGAACCGATATGCCAATGTTAGTATCAAGGGTGGATGCATCCCCATCTCCACTGTCTCTGACAATCTCGACACTGGACATCCTCGGATCACTAGACACCACAGCTTGTGACTGTACAGAATCTGGTAAAGACTGCAGTCGCTCTATTTCCATAGTCACCTTAGCCAAATGAAACTGTGACTCCTCGAAAGCCAATTGTGTACTCTCAAGAATCTCAAAAGTCACCTCGAGCTGCTGAGTAAGCTCACTCACCTCATCTTCCTTGGCCAATAATGCATCGTATGTTGTACTCCCCCACTACATAAGATAATCTCTGTCAGCTACCAACTACATATAATCCTGTCTCAGAATCCGAATAGCCTCCCATAAAGAGTGGATCTCTGTCAAGGAAAGATAACTACCTCCCTGCTCATCACTAGTAGGACAACCCTATCCATAAATTGCTAACAACTGACGAGCAGCGTCGAAATGCTGGCAAGCGATAGAAATGTCTTGCTCACTAACTCTCAACTGACTAGACACATGATGGCACTGGCTAGACTGTCTCCTACAAACCTCCTCTGACGCACCGTCTAAAGGAGCATCCTCAAAGTTACTGGTCTCTAGACTATTACCATCCATATCCTGCGAATCAACTCCAAAGCTCATATCAACATACGTAGTATAAAAAACTGTAGCATCGTTGTCCAACCCCTCCGTACCATAAGAAACTGCTGAGGAAACTAAGTCCTCAAAACTATCCACAACATCCCCCCTGGGTGTCGTCTGTAATAATTAGATCCTGGGACTCTCCTGTAAACTCTGTCATCTTTGAGAAATCATCAACATGTGACTTGACTGTAAAAGAAAACTGAGTCCCTGCTATAAGCGCTAACTCCCGAACCGAGCTCACCTCAAGACAAAGCTCGTCCACATGTCTCTCAGAATCTTGGAGAGCCAACTGAATACACACCAAGGAATTCCGAGTATCCTCTAGCTCATGAGAAAGCTGGTCAACCTCCTCCTTCTTCTTTAATGCATCTACATAGATCCCTGCAAGATTAAGGAGATGATCGTGATCTGAAAGTCGGTGTATGTAACTTACCTTCATTGCCTCCATGCCTTCCTTGATCTGCTGTAAGTCGTCACAAGAACCTGTTGTGACTCCTTTCTGTCTCTCCTGCAGTTGAATCATCCAAATGTGATTCTCAATCAATCCATACATCCTGTCATGATGAGATAAAGCCACGACAATATCCTTGTCCCTTGTCTTCAGCTGGCTTGCCAAACCAAGTGAAGAGCTACTAGCCTCTATCTCATGTGAAGAAGCATCCAATTGTGCTTGATACTCATTTTCTGCAAAGTCCTGAATGCTCACTTTCTGATCAACTGTACTATCCTCAAACATGATAGTATCCTCAACTGCTGTAACTTCATCCAACCCAACTATACTGGAATCACTATCTGTGTCAATCATGCAATCCGGTGTGCCTATGATATCACCTTCTGATGCAACTGGCTCAACCTGCACAACATCTGAAACCCCTTCTGCCTGTGAAGATGATGCAGATAAACCATTACCTGAAGATGTGCTGAAGTCTCCCTGTATCGAATCTGCATGTCTGTTAAACTCCTCATACAAGTTTTTGTCTGTCATAGGGAAGGTATGATTCTTAGGCCTATCAAAGCGTTCAATCAGTCTCTCCGAAAACTCCACATATGAGGTAATGTGTGCATGACCCATAGTGACCATACCATGATGCCACCACTTGTGTGCTAACCCATCCAGGTGAATTGTTGCATACTTAATAGCTTCTTTCTCAGGCATAGGGTTCATTTGAAAGTATGTGTCAAGCTTTTGAACCCAAGCTCTTGCTGTAGACTTCCCCGAGCCATCATAATATGGTAACTGAAGTTTCCCTACTTTCTTCTGTAGCTCATAGCTCTGGTTCCTGTCATGTCCACGTGGCATATGCTTCATCCGCACATCTATATACTCCCTAAAGGTAATTGCAGCAATAAAATCTGGACTTCCGGCTTCCCAATCTCTCCTCAGCTGGTCCTGTATATCAGTGATCTGGGGCTCTGGTACGGGCTGCTCTGGAGCTCTAGGAGGAAATATGGGAATCATGGGCCGTGAACTCACTGTCCTAGTTTGCTGGGGTGCATGACCGAAATTGTTCCCAACTTGTTCGCCTCCATTATGTGCCCCATCCTGATTATTACCATTCTGATCATTTCCTCCACCCACATTAGCATTCCACCCCATTTGACAAGCCATCATCTGCATCATAAGCTCAAATCTTTGACTTTGTTCCTGTGCTCTTTGCTCTACTGATCGCTGTCCCTGTGCTAAGGTGTCTAATAATTGTAAGAATCTTTCCTTTCCCTGATCTGGACCGACATTCATTTTGTCAAACATTTTTCTCTTTATCTGGCTATTCCAAATTCCTTATAAGACCTCCATAGGATGGCAGGACTTATAGCTCTGATACCACTGTAATGACTCCAACAGGTTATAACTTCTTCAAACACCAAAAATCTTTATTTCGTCAAACACTTTGCAAGCAAGCTCTGATACCACTGTAATAACCCTCCTCAAATCTGCCCTCAAAAATGCTGATGAAAGCTCAAGGAATTTCATCAAACAATTCACATGCAAGGGACGTATGACTGATATAGTATTTCAGCTAGCTTCAAATGACTTTTTTACAATTTGCATCAATGAAAATCTTGTGCTAGAAAACTACAATGGACTACACAAATGACCTAACATGAGTGTGCTACTAATTTTGACAATATTCAGTGCATATATATGATCTAAGCATGAGAAATGAACACCTACAGCCAACTGGCATTTTTACAAACAGTTGGTATGCAAACTAACTAGCTGATAGATAATGATATTAAATTGCTTAAATGATACCAGCAACTATTATCTTCTTAATTGCAATGAAAATTACAATGCTCATGAAATATGGCCAAGACTTTGGCATTTACAAGGATTACAAAATGATAATGCTGGTATAATGCACACTTACAGCTGAAAGCTTATAACACCCTAAAAACAATACTAACAAAAGAACCTGGTTGTAGATGGCTGAAATAATTTCCTTCTATGCTGCCCCTTTTGCTTTGCTTTTTTCGAACTGCTTTTTCTTGCCCGCTTTTTCAGCCTGCCTTTTTCGGTTCCGTTTTTTGAACTGCTTTTACGGATTGCTTTTTTCGCTTGCTTTTTCTGTTCCACTTTTTTCGGGTTGCTTTTTCGTATCTGCTTTTTTAGACTGCTACCATGTTGAATCTCAAGACCATATCTTTCAATGGCGTCAAGATTTCCAGCTTGAAGGGATTTCGTCCTTCAAACTATTGAGAGATAATCTCCAGAAAATTCTCCAATTTCTTTGATATTTCCATGCCTGCTTAAAAGAAGCTCTTCCATTTCTTTTATAGTGTTCTCACAAGAGCTTCATCTTTCGTTTTCTCAATGTGGGATAAAACATAACTCCTTTTATGTAACTTATGTCTCCAATGTGTTATAAAATAAAGGGGACTTTTAATTTAAATATTTCCCACAAACTATAGTCTATGCATTAATAAAGTTAAATATTTAAATTTAACTTTATAAAATAGCTTTATCAATGCATAACAAATCTTATCAATGATAAACAAGTCTTCTTCTCGATTTTAAACAATTACCATCGACATACCGTTGCCACTGGATGTCCACCCATGCGCAAGATGACTTACTATAAATAGTAAGTATGCTCAAAGTTGCCTCAAAACCTCTCAGAAAGACTTGCAACTGAAACTATCTAGGCCAAATGGCCTCTAAGCCCCTTTAATGTCATAGTTAGGGAAATAGGCTAACGACAACATCATGCTATGAATGCTAAAAAGGGGACATTACATTCTTCTTGAACCCGTGGGAATATGACTACTTGGAGATCAGACTGTATGTGTGCTGTGTGTCTCCAAACTGCAGTCATAACCCGCCTATATATCCTCTTTAGAGGGTATGTCCCTTAAGGGACATAACCCTTGGCATATAACCAATATTTAACTATCCCTAAGCCGGCGACTATGAGACAAGTGTTAGTTAGAGCTAACTAAAGATTAGTCAAGAACAAACTAAAACATTTTTTTTCAGATTGCCGACACTTATAGAGGATATATAAATTATTACAAATGCCATTCTTGAGTTTATATAGAGAGAAGAGTCAGGTACGATCTGCACCATGAGACCTAAGGATTATCAAGGTTAAATTCTTAACACTTCCTCTTAACCTTATAATCCTACCGAATTAATATAATCAGTATAGATGTTAAGCAAGAATTAATACTCTATATCTGTCTATCTCTTCTTAGTACGTAGTATCATAGAACAAATGATACAAAGTCATATTACTAAGCCTGTGATATGACAAATCACTGCTACTAGTGATAAGACACATGTTGTGACTCACAGAAACTGGTAATTCTAAATCACAACTAGATCTTGAATTTAAGATCTACCAGAATACAGGATAAATCTGAAGAATTTCTAGAATTCTTCCTTTATCCAATTTGTGACCCATGAACATAGTGTAATGGGCACCCCTGGATGTCCCAAAAAACTAAACCAAATTGCTGAAAGGAATTATGTCAAACAGTTTGCATTCAACTTCTTAAAACCCCTTATAACTCCGGAAATCAAACGTTTATTTGTTTGTTGTGTTTCATGCATGGAATTGGTATCATACAACATAAACAAGAAAGGAACTACAATAATATGCAAAGTGGAAATGAACTGCTGCTAATAAAATGTTATTTTCAGAATTCATAAAACCAAATACATGGCAGATTTATCAACTCACTAATTACTTCAGCAATATTGTCATAATACTCCAGCCCATGCTTACGAACTTGCTGCTACAATACTTTGTCCTTCAATCAGTCCACTACCTTCGTAATACCATTCCCTCAAAGCGGCATAAGCGTCGGACAAGTAGTGAAAAAGATATGAGCAAAATACCAAATCTGCCTGTAGCCGGAAATGCAACTAAACTGCCTGATAATGAAGCCAAAAACAAAGAATTCCAAAGGCCAAACCCCAAGGGAATGACGTCTAGAATGTTACAAGAGAGGATAGACGTCCTCAAATGCCAAGAACTGAGCTGCAACTCACATACCAATTTCTTCTCATATTCAACCTGCCTAATGAAGCCACAGATGCTTCCTTTTATTCTATTCCCACGGGTCCGCTCAACTCATATGGGCAATGTGGGATAAAAGATGTGTAATATAAAACATATATTAAAATACCCCTTATGTCTCCCTTGGGTACACATCACCATAAAATAAATATTAAAGTAACACTTTAATATTTTACAATTAAATTAGACGTTACTTTAATAAAACTTCAGGCATTAAAATGTATTAGCAATCGAACTCCGAATAATGCGAGTGATAGCTCATCGGAAAGCTCTCACCGAGGAGTATCGAATCCAATCACCAAAATTGACCTGCACTGTGTCCTGCTAACTTACTAAAAATAGTAAGTATGCCTGAAACTGAGTAAATCAACTTCGTTTTGGCCCAAACTGGAAATGACTAGGCCAAAACACTCCAAGATCCCATTAAACCCTTCGTTAGCCCTCGGGACCATGTAGAACAAGGCTAACGCACACACACTTGGTCAACTGCTAAAATGGGGACATTACAGTCCGCCCCCCTTGAAATTGCTTGTCCTCAAGCAATCTCAGTCCAGCCTGTTGAATAACCTGCTCACTCTCCCATGTAGAATCTTCCTCCGGCAGGTTTTTCCATCTGACCAAATACTCCTTCACTATCCTGCTTCTAAGCTTCCTCTCTCTGGTATCCAGAATAGCCTCAGGTACTAACACAAGCTTCCCCTCCTCATCCAAAGGGGGTAAATCTGCAGAAGGCACTACACTCTGACCAATGGCTTTCTTAAGCCTAGACACATGAAACACATTGTGCACTCGATTGCCTTCTGGAAGCTCAAGCTCATAGGCGACTTTGCCCACTTTGCGAATCACTCTGTATGGACCATAAAATCTAGGTTTCAACTTTTCAGCTCCGCTCTTCTTGAGCGATGACTGTCTATATGGTTGTAGCCTCAAGTAAACCATATCACCTACCTCGAAGCTGCGCTCTATTCGGTGCTGATCAGCATACAATTTCTATTGATTCTGGGCCTATTGTATATTCTCTTTGAGCACTTTCAGGATGTCCTGACTATCCTGCAATAAGTTTTTGGCTTTGGGCACTCTACTGTCCCCCAAAACTAAATCCATGAAGCTAGGTGCTTCATAACCATAGAGTGCCATGAAAGGAGTCATCTTGATGGACATATGATAAGTGGTGTTATAACAATACTCTCCCATATGCAACCATCTGATCCAAGCCTTTTGTTGTGTAGTTACATAGTTCCTCAAATATCCTTCCGCCCATTTATTCACAATCTCTGTTTGCCCATCTGTTTGCGGATGATAACTAGTGCTAGGTGTAAGATCTGTACCACAAAACCTAAACAACTCTTGCCAAAAAACACTCATAAACTTACTATCCCGGTCGCTGACAATGAATCTGGGCAACCCATGTAACCTGAATATCTCTTTAAAGAAAAGCTCTGCCACCTGTGCTACTGTGTAAGTGGACGGAATAGCAATGAAGTGAGCAAACTTCGTCAAGCGGTCCACCACCACATAGATGCAATCCCTTCCCTGTACTCGTGGTAAACCAGTGATGAAGTCCATCGAAATACTTTCCCATTTCCTATCAGGAATGGGCAAGGGCTGTAATAAACCTGCAGGAAATGTGTGTTCTCCCTTATTCTGTTGACAAACCACACACTCCCTGACATACCTCTGAACATCATCCTTGAGCCCTTTCCATGAAAACCGCTCTCGGATCTGCCTGTAGGTCTTGAAGACCCCCGGATGTCCAGCTGTGGGTGCATCATGAAATGCCTTCAGTATCGCCTCTCTCAAATGTGATGATGGAATCAAATAAACCCTGTCCTGAACTCTGATCAATCCATCTATCACCTCATAGCGATCATCCTGTATGGTACCTGAAATCAATCCAGAAGCCCAAGCATCTCCGACATACTCTGCTATAATCCGATCTCTCCAATCTCCTGAAATCTCTGCCAGAGCACATAAGTGAGGTCTCCGAGATAAGGCATCAGCCACCACATTTTTCTTACCTTTGACAAACTCTATGTCAAAGTCATAAGCCTGCAATTTAGTCACCCATTTTTGTTGCCGGTCATTAAGATCACGTTGGCTCATGAAGTATTTAATACTGTTGTGATTAGTCTTGATCACAAAACGTCCACCTACCAAATATGATCGAAATTTGGCCAATGCATGCATTATGGCCAACATCTCTCGGTCATAGACAGAATAACTTTTCTCAACTCCTCGGAGCTTCCTACTCTCGAATGCAATGGGATGCTTCTCCTGCATCAATACTGCTCCAATCCCATCACCAGATGCATCACAATGAAGCTCAAAAGGCTTCGTGAAATCCGGTAGAGCTAGAACTGGACATGAAGACATTACCTGCTTGAAATGCTCAAAACACCTCTGTGCTGCCCCTGTCCACACGAAGGCTCCTTTCCTGGTAAGATCTGTCAAGGGTGTAGCAATCTGTGAGAATCCCTTAACAAACCTCCTATAAAAACCACATAAACCAAAGAATCCCTTAAGCTGTGTAAGGTTTGTGGGAGTAGGCCATTCTACAATAGCTCTAATCTTTTCGGGATCAACCCGAACACCATCTGCACTAATGATATGCCCCAGGTAAAGGAGCTCAGTCATGCCAAACTCACATTTAGATTCCTTGGCATATAATGACTCTCTCTCCAGAATAGATAACACCTCCTCTAGATGATGTAAGTGCTCCTCCCAGGTCTTACTGAAGACCAAGATGTCATCAAAGAAGATCAAGACAAATCTCCTCAGCTGCTTCCTGAATACCTGGTTCATACAACTTTGAAATGTAGCAGGTGCATTGGTTAGACCAAATGGCATAACCATGAACTCAAAGTGGCCATAGTGACATCGGAAGGCTGTTTTCTCAATGTCCTTTGCTCTCATCCTGATCTGATGGTATCCGGATCGCAAATCAATTTTGGTGAAGAAGCATGCCCCATGCAACTCATCAATCAGCTCATCAATCCTAGGAATGGGATACCTGTTTTTAATTGTTTTCTTATTCAGTGCCCTGTAATCGATGCACATGCGCATCGTCCCATCCTTCTTCTTTACCAATACTACTGCTGAAGAAAAAGGGCTCTTACTGGGCCTGATATGCCCCATCTCCAACAAATCCTTAATCGCCTTCTCTATCTCATCCTTGTGTTTCTTAGGATGACGATAGGGAGTAATCATAACTGGTTTGGCTCCTTCCTCGAGCTCAATAACATGTTCCATCCCTCTGTCAGGAGGAACCCCATGAGGAATATCGCTAAATACTTTAGCGTGTCTATCGAGTATCTTCTGGACATCTAGTGGATGACTCTTTTCTTGTGGCTCTGGTGAAGTTGGCATAATGTGGCACTCTGCCGCCCACTCTATGTCATCATGACGAAAAAGTCTCTGCATTCTCCTCAAGGACACTATTCTGCAACCTCCATCTGAAAGCCCTCTAAGTACCACAGTTCTCCCCTCATGCTGGAATCTCATCTCCAATTTCGCTAGATTGAGTGTGAACTCAACTAGTGAAGCCATCCATGTCATGCCAAGGATGACATCATAATCTCCCATGTCCACAACATAGAACTCATCCTCCAACTCGTAGCCATCTCCAAACCTGATGCGAAGATTAGATATCTTCCGAGTGCATAATAACTTATCACCGTTAGCCACCATGACTCTAAACCCATCATGCTCCTCTGTCTGTAACCCTCTCCTGGCTACCAACTGTGCATCTATGAAGTTATGTGTAGCCCCAGTGTCAATAAGAGATATCACTTTTTGCCTCTGGATAGTACCCCTGACCTTAAATGTGATTGCCTTTTGGGCCCCTGTCAAGCGTGCCAACGATCTATCATCCTTAGGAATGTTGCTCTCCTCTATAGTGTTACCCTCATCTGAATCAGAGTGCTGATCCTCCCCTTCTGACTCTGACTCTTCTGCTGAAAAATACTCCATTTGATTTGCCTTAGCCTTGAGAGAACATTTATGAGATAAGTCCCAAGGCTCTCTACAATGGAAGCACAGCTTCTTCTTTCGAAGTTCATTCAAGGTTTCATTGTCTAGTCCTTTTGATCCTTCTTTGGGTTTGCTATACTCTTTCTGAAATGATTTTTTGTCTTTGTCCTTGCGGTAGGAAGAATCTGTTGAATGGTTTTTTCCTTTGTATACCGAAGGGGCTAAATCTCGTGCCTTTTTAGTTGCTTCAGCTAACGTGAGTGGATCATGTCCCTTCACCCAACCTCGTAATGGATCAGCAAGACCATCACAAAATAACACCACCAATCTCCTAGGAGAGATATCAGTAACAAGTACAGACAAGCGCTGGAACTCGGCAATGTAAGCATCCACAGAACCTGACTGTTTTAACTGTGCTAGCTCCTTGAAATGTAACTCGGGATCCTTAGTGTCAAATCTCCCAATCAATGTTTCAGTGAATTCCTCATAGGATGTAATCTGATTATGCCCCAAAGTCACCATGCCATGATGCCACCATTCATGTGCAATGCCATCCAAGTGCATAGCCGCATACTTGATAGCCTCCTCCTCAGGCATAGGATTTAGCTGCAAGTATGTATCTACCTTCTGCACCCAAGCTCGTGCAGTCATCTTCCCTGAAGCATCATAATAAGGTAAAGAAAGTTTTCCAACTTTCTTCCTCAGCTCAAAGTTTTGATTCCTCCCTCCTGCTTTAGGCATGTGTCTCATCCTCAAGTCCATATAATCTCTAAGAGAAATATTCGACTGAAACTCTGGTCCACTAGCCTCCCAGTCCCTCCTGAACTGATCCTGTAACTCGGTAATCTGCGGTTCGTTTACTGGATGAACCGGATCTCTGGGTGGAAAAGTGGGTAGAAGAGGTCTCGAGCTCGCAGTCCGTGCTGGGCGTGCAACGTGTCTAAAGTTATCAGCCTCATTCCCATTATTGCCGTGTCCATTATTACCATTAATGTTATTCTCAGGACCATTGTTGTTGCCTTGGCCTTCATGGTTATTGTTTCCCCCGTTGTTATTGTTTCCCTCGTTGTTATTGTTTCTGTTGTTGGCATCACCTGGATTAATATTGACACCCATCTGTCTAGCCATGAGCTGCAACATCATGTCCATTCGCCTATTCTGCTCCTGCTGCATACGCTGCCCCTGCTCTAATGTATCCAGTAACTGTCGGAACAGTACCTCCTCCTGATCTGGACCAGCATTTCTGCCTCCGCCTAATCCTGTATTCCTGTCATCTCGATCACCCATATTATTGTCCTGATCACAGAATATCTCCTCTGTGTCTGTATGGTTGAATTCAATGTCCCCCTGCACGGATGTACTAGACTGTTTGCTTTGCAAGTCTGAAATCCTATTTTGTCTTGCTCTGGTATCGCGGAAATTATAAGACCCCTGTCGCATGCTCAAACATAAATGCTTAGCCTGTGTTTTTTTACTTACTTTTTCCCTCTATCCGGCTGTTCCAAATTCCCTATAAGACCTCCACAGGATGGCAGGACTTATAGCTCTGATACCACTGTAATGGGCACCCCTGGATGTCCCAAAAAACTAAACCAAATTGCTGAAAGGAATTATGTCAAACAGTTTGCATTCAACTTTTTAAAACCCCTTATAACTCCAGAAATCAAACGTTTATTTGTTTGTTGTGTTTCATGCATGGAATTGGTATCATACAACATAAACAAGAAAGGAACTACAATAATATGCAAAGTGGAAATGAACTGCTGCTAATAAAATGTTATTTTCAGAATTCATAAAACCAAATACATGGCAGATTTATCAACTCACTAATTACTTCAGCAATATTGTCATAATACTCCAGCCCATGCTTACGAACTTGCTGCTACAATACTTTGTCCTTCAATCAGTCCACTACCTTCGTAATACTATTCCCTCAAAGCGGCATAAGCGTCGGACAAGTAGTGAAGAAGATATGAGCAAGATACCAAATCTGCTTGTAGCCGGAAATGCAACTAAACTGCTTGATAATGAAGCCAAAAACAAAGAATTCCAAAGGCCAAACCCCAAGGGAATGACGTCTAGAATGTTACAAGAGAGGATAGACGTCCTCAAATGCCAAGAACTGAGCTGCAACTCACATACCAATTTCTTCTCATATTCAACCTGCCTAATGAAGCCACAGATGCTTCCTTTTATTCTATTCCCACGGGTCCGCTCAACTCATATGGGCAATGTGGGATAAAAGATGTGTAATATAAAACATATATTAAAATACCCCTTATGTCTCCCTTGGGTACACATCACCATAAAATAAATATTAAAGTAACACTTTAATATTTTACAATTAAATTAGACGTTACTTTAATAAAACTTTAGGCATTAAAATGTATTAGCAATCGAACTCCGAATAATGCGAGTGATAGCTCATCGGAAAGCTCTCACCGAGGAGTATCGAATCCAATCACCAAAATTGACCTGCACTGGGTCCTGCCGACTTACTAAAAATAGTAAGTATGCCTGAAACTGAGTAAATCAACTTCGTTTTGGCCCAAACTGGAAATGACTAGGCCAAAACACTCCAAGATCCCATTAAACCCTTCGTTAGCCCTCGGGACCATGTAGAACAAGGCTAACGCACACACACTTGGTCAACTGCTAAAATGGGGACATTACACATAGCAATGTCAATGTCACAAGATGATCTAAAATTCACCTGGATCTTACAATAAAATCTACTGTTAGGACATTATCTAAGAGATCTTCACCTCTCATAATGCCTTTTGCACAAGTATTCATTATTTCAGAGATCGTCACCTCTAAATAATGATTACACATGGTGGAGCCCATAACAGTCAATAGCCTGACAAAATAAAATATAATTTTATTAATAATCAAAGAGTACAAATGAATTGCAACTCAATCATACCAAGTCTCTTTTTGAAATGTTCTATCTTTACTCTAGATAGAGGTTTGGTGAGTATGTCTACCGTCTAATCTGTAGTGCAAATGTATTCCAATTTAATAGAATTCTTGTCTACCATATCTCTTACATAATGGTAAGGAATTTCAATATGCTTGAATCTATCATGGAAAACTGGATTCACTGAGAGCTTGATGGAACTCTGATTATCGCAATGCATAACTATAGGATTCATGGCATGGCCAAATAATCCCACAAGTAATTTCCTCAACCATATTGCTTCTCGAGAGGCCATTGCTGCTGCAATGTATTCGGCTTCTGTGGAGCTCTAAGCTAATGAAGACGTCTTTCTGCATATCCATGAAACCATAGCTGATCCTAAACTGAAACAACATCCTGAAGTGCTTTTCTTGTCTTTAACACTTCCACCCCAATCTGAATCGGTGAATCCATGCAAATCTAAAGCAACTCTCTCATATTTGAGTCCATAATTAAGAGTGCCTTCTAAGTATCTCAAAATGTGTTTAACAACAACTAGGTGAATCTCCTTAGATTCACACATAAACTAACTTAAGGCATGAACAACATAACAAATATTAGATCTTGTATTTACTAGGTACATTAGAGACCCAATCATCTGCTTGTAGGGAGTAGAATCTATTAGAGGTGATTCTGCAGCTTCTTTTAAGTTTATGTAAATTGGTCTCCATTGGAGAAGACATGGACTTGCAGTTCCACATTCCGAATTTCTTCAAGATATCTGAAGTGTACTTCCCTTGATTCAGTATAATACTATCAGCATTCTGTCGCACTTCCAATCTTAGGAAGTAATAAAGAAGACCTAAGTCTTTCATCTCGAATTCTCTGGTTAAATCTTTCTTGCAGTGATCTATAAGATGATCATCACCTGTGATTAATAAATCATCAACATATAATATCAATATTACCATACCATCTTTATCTCTTTTATAATATAAGTTTGGATCAGCTTCATTCTTAGAGAATCCTAAATCGGTGAGATATTTATCAATCCTTTCATACCAGGCCCTGGGAGCCTGTTTAAGCCCATAAAGAGCTTTCTTGAGTCTACATACAAAGGCATTAGGATCATGGGTTTCGAATCCTTCTGGTTGCTCCAGATAGACTTCTTTTGAAATCTTTCCATTGAGAAATGTTGTCTTTACATCCATCTGATGTACCTTTCATCCCTTAGATAAGGCAATTGCTAAGACAACTCGAACGGTAGTATATTTGGCAACGGGAGCAAAGGTTTCTTCATAATCAATCTCTTCTTTCTGAGAAAGACCTTTGGCTACAAATCTGGCTTTATATTTTTCAATACTCCCATCAGCTGCATGCTTTATTTCGAATATCCATTTGGAAGAAACAACGACCTTTCCTTTTGGTCTTGGAACTATTTCCCAAACATCATTTTTCATAATTGATTGATATTCTTCTGTCATTGCTTCTTTCCAGGTTGGATGTTTAATAGCATTAGAAGGATTGGTTGGCTCTATTTTGGACAAATCAATCATATTTGCTATATAACTAGAGAATCTCTTAAGTCTTTTACTTTCTCTGACTAATCCTGAAGGTGTAGCAAAATCTTGAGCTGCTTCAACTGTTTTTATGGCCCAAAATGGCCTTTTCTTTGAACTTTCCTCAAGGCTTATTTCATCTTCGACCTCTTCTAAGTTCTCCCTCTAGGATTCAAATTCACTTATTCTTTCAGAATTTGATAAAGAAGAGGGTTCATTGGAACTTATTGCTTTTTTGAATGCAAGATCTTCCTCAAAGATTACATCTCTGCTAAGTTCAATAGTTTTTTGTCCAGGTATGAAAATTCTATATGCTTTAGAAGTTTCACTATACCCTACAAAGATGCCTTTCTTCTCAGATGGTTCTAATTTGGTTCTCTTTTCTTTTGGAACATGAATGTGTATAGGATATCCAAAGATTCTAAGATGACTTATATTAGATTTTATTTTAGTAAATACTTCTTCAGGGGTCTTATCTTTAAGATAGGAGTGAGGGCTTCTGTTCTGAATGTATACAGCAGTACAAGAGACTTCTGCCCAAAGATAGTATTCTAGATTTTGGTCAAAAATCATAGCCCTAGCAGCTTCTATAATTGTCCTATTTTTCCTTTTAGCTACCCTGTTTTGTTCAGGATTATAAGGAACAATATACTCCCTCTTGATCCCTGATTCTTTACAAAAAATTTCAAACAAGTCTGAGGTATATTCTCCTCCATTATCTGTTCTAAGGGTTTTGATTTTATGTCCTGAAATTTTTTCAGTTAATGCTTTGAATTCTTTAAACCTTTGTAAGATTTCTTCTGATTCTTTGCATTTTAAAAATAAATCCATGTTTTCTTAGAAAAGTCATCTATGAACAAGACATAATACCAAAATCCTCCAAGGGAGGGAACGAACATGGGTCCACATAAATCTGAATGAATTAATTCTAGTACATTATTTGTTTTTCTAGTACTATCATGAAAAGGACTTCTAGTACTTTTACCCAAGGCACACCCTTTGCAAATACTAGGGTGATCTTTGTTTAATTTTGGTAATCCGGTAACCATCTTTTCCATAGTTGCTAAGGTTTTAAAGTTTAGATGCCCTAATCTTCTGTGCCATATTTTATTTGAATCTTCTGCTTTGTGAACAAGGGCTTGAATGGGTTCTATATTCAATTCATACAAATATCCCTTTCTTTGACCAATTACTTTAGCTTTCTTGATGGAATAGTTCTTAGCCCAAGTTAATACTTTGCCATCCACGAATGGAACATTATGTCCATCATCTTCTAACGCTGTAATTGATATTAGGTTCCTTATAATCCCTAGTACATATAGTAAATCTTTAAGAAGAATATTTTCTGTCTTTAGCTTCAAAGTGCAGCTACCAATTCCTTCAACTGAATGTGCTGAGTTATCACCAATAGTAACTTCACCGTTAACTTTCTCTGACAAGAAATCTAGAGTTTCTTTGTATCCCGTTATATGTCTGGAGGATCCACTATCAATTACCCATGTTTTATTTGAGATTTCATTTGATAGAGAGGAATACAAGACACGGTTCTTAGGGTCATAAGTTTCTTCTTCTCTAGTAACATTTGTACAATTTGCCTGTTGTTTGGAATTTTTTGGACAATTTGATCTATAGTGTCCGAATTTTTCACATTTGAAACACTTTATTTTAGAAAAGTCTTTCTTGGGCTTTCCATTCTTCTGATTTCCTTTATTCTTCTTGAAATGCTTTTTCTTGCCTTTATAAGAGTTGGCATTAAGAACATGAAGTTCTTCATCTTCCACTTTAGGTTTTCCTCCTTTCTTTATTTTTCTTGACTCTTCCTGAAGACAATCATTCTTAAGTATGTTAAAATCCAAAAGCTGATCTCTAGCACTTATTCCTTGTGCAAATGTTTCCCATGATTCTGGCAATCCATCTATGGCCATGAGCGTTAGTTCAGTGTCATTAATGATAGCTCCTATGCTTGATAGTTCATCTCTGATGCCAACAACTCTTAGGAAATAAGAGTTTATTGATTCTCCTTTCTTTATCTGGATGTGATTTAGTTGTCTCTTTAGTGCAAGGACCCTCGTTGCATTATTTACTTCAAATGCGTTTCGTAATGCGTTCATCATATCGTAGGCAGTTTGGTGTTTGGTAAGCATAGGTACAATATCATTATTAACTCCATCCAAGATGATTTGAATGGCTTTCCTGTTTCCATTGGTCCATATGTATTTGTGAGGTTCAATAGGTGGCTGTTTGGATGCTCCATCAACAAACTGTCAAACATTATTTTCTTCAAGAATCATCAAGATTCTGAATTTCCATGCTTCAAAGTGTTCCTTTCCATCGAATCTGTCCTCAAGCCTAATTGTATATGCCATTGGAAATGGAAGACAACTTCTGAATATAAACAGGTCTAATAATTGAATATCTGCAGAGCCCTAGATCTGATAACAAGGCTCTAATACCATGTACAGTTCTGCAGATTTTGAGATATAAATCAGACTTCAAGATCATAACTTAGTTGGGCTTAGAATGAACCTTAATTCAAATTCTATGTTCAGATATATATAGGCAGATATAGATGACAACTACAGATCCAAACTGTAATCACAAACTTGAATGATATAAACTTCTTCTTGAACCCGTGGGAATATGACTGCTTGGAGATCAGACTGCATGTGTGTTGTGTGTCTCCAAACTGCAGTCATAACCCACCTATATATCCTCTTTAGAGGGTATGTCCCTTAAGGGACATAACCCTTGGCATATAACCAATATTAATTATCCCTAAGCCAGTGACTATGAGACAAGTGTTAGTTAGATCTAACTAAAGATTAGTCAAGAACAAACTAAAACATTTATTTCCAGATCGCCGGCACCTATAGAGGATATATAAATTATTACAAATGCCATTCTTGAGTTTATATAGGGAGAAGAGTCAGGTACGATCTGCACCATTAGACCTGAGGATTATCAAGGTTAAATTCTTAACATGAGCTATCCATTCTGTATGAATTTTGGCAGATATCCTAAAATGCCACAATGGATTTGTAATTGCAGGAAACCTGATGTATGTGTAATATAACCTATGCTCCAAGCCATTCGCATTTACTGGTAGACGTACTAGAAGTCTAAAATGTTAGGATTAATGCTCTTCTGTACTAGCTATTCTCAAATGCTTGATTCCTCTTGCTGCCAATGTTCCAACACCAACATTTCATTTGTAAAAAACATGGATCAGAGGAGAAACTCAAATATGAGCTTCGAGAGAGCCAGACTTAATATATTCAAGTTACAGCCTAATACATGATAAATTATGTCATACAGTTTAGCTACAACATTTGTCATGGGTAGGTGACTACAGATAAGGTTGGCATGATCAAGAAGATAAGACTGAGTTGCTGGGCATGGTCAAGATGTCACAGGGGTCCAACTGGTCTGTGCTAACAGTTAGACAATAACTAATCTACCATTCCCACTTTCCCCCCATAAATTAATAATACGGATTAATTGTTTTCAAATTGTGCCCATAATCTAGAAAGGATGGGCCTTGGCTCAAAGCCTTATTAGGTATCCTTTCAAAACACTTGCAAAGTTCTGCTTAATTGGGCTTTTGTGTGCTGCTTTATATTTCTGACTTTCCCTCATTATAATATTTTGGGATTTTGCGGCGTGCACATAATCTAGAAAGGATGGACCCTGGCTCAAAGCCTTATCAGGTACCCTTTCAAAATACTTGCAAAGTTCTGCTTAATTGGGCTTTTGTGTGCTGCTTCATATTTCTGACTTTCCCTCAATATAATATTCTGGGATTTTGCAGCTTGTCCCTAACCAGTACATTTCTCAAGTGGTTTCTAGCTTACCACAAACTCTTTACACAAATGGTTTCGTGCTGACCATAAACTCTGCACTTGAGTGGTTTCAGCAAACCACAAACCTCACATGCAAGTGGTTTCGGTTGACCACGAACCTCACATACAAGTGGTTACTACTGACCACAATCCTCACAAACATGGTTTTGGATTACCATGGACCTCCATGATGGGGAAATTGATGCACACACTTTCTGATCATCATTCTGGGCTTTTATTAAAATTTATTATCAAGCCCATACAAATGTTAAAAAGAGACCCATCTGCCAAGATACATGGGTAACCAACTGCCATACTTGCTAGATAAAGGGATCCTTTTCACCTACTTGGTTCATAAATCTGTTGAACTCTCCTATAATCATTAACTTGGTTCTTCACACTTCGAGATTACATCATCTCATGTTTCCTCATTGATCAAATATTCACAACTTCTCTGATTCCCCATCAAGCTTAGATGTTTCCACAACTTGATGGCTTATCTTCTCCATGCAAAAGAGAGTACATGCTACATGATTATCACACTAATCCATGGAGGCCTAACTTTACAGGGCTTCATAAGAAGTCAAATTTGCCTATAGCAAAGCTCTAGATCTTTGGACCAAAAATAGTCTGTTGTGTCAGGTTCAACTGACCATTCACCCCGTACAGCAATCAGCTACAATTACATACTTCGGTTTTACCTTTTAAAAAGGTGATTCACACTCAGACATTTGACCAATAAAAGTAAATAACCAATACCCATTTACATCTCATTATCATGCATATCTTTTTGACTTCACATACAACACCAAACAAGCCACCGCAAATTTTCATAATCTTCACAGTCTCCTATCCAAACACTTGCAATCTTTATTAACCTGCGATCCCTTTTTCACAATGGTAGTAACATAGTTGTAAAACTCGCCAAAGCCAAAACCTCACGAAGGCCTAAAAAATAAATTTTGGGAAAACTCAGTCACTTTTTTGCAAAAAACTTGGAAACTTAAAAAATTTCTTAAATTTAATTAGAAATGCATTTTTTTTGCAAAAA
Source organism: Cupressus sempervirens (assembly GCA_028749045.1). NCBI lineage: Eukaryota > Viridiplantae > Streptophyta > Pinopsida > Cupressales > Cupressaceae > Cupressus > Cupressus sempervirens. Next base: position 710,618,853 of record CM053792.1, read on the forward strand.
AATTCAATGAAAAGATGTATCCAATGAGTTAATAAATGAGAACACAAAGAAACAATTCTAGTGTAGATATATCTGAAGTACAAAATCACATTCTCGTAAGAATACTAGTGGCTGGAAGCAAAATAGTAAATACTTTATGTACAACTAAAAGTAAATACATTTATACTAAAAGTAGACACATCCAATTGCATCTTCTCATCTCTAGTAAAAAATGAGGGAGAGGTAGAACTAGAGAGTCTAGTCCTAGAAGTCTGCATTCAGCATTACTGTGCCTCCTCACTGGGTATGTCTAACTCAGTCCGTGGCTTGTCTTCCATCCTCGATGTAGCTCCGCTTCTAGCTTCTCTTGGCACTGGCAATGACTACTCATTCAACTCAATGTCATCCAGTGGGAAACCAAATCCATCCCCTTACTCCATAGCATGCTTCTCCAAATCATTGATGTCATCCTCTTCAAAAACTCCCTCTCAAATCCACTTCAAATAGATTGAAGTCGGTTTTCAATTGTGTGGAAGACTACTGCCCCTCTTTCAGCAAAACACAAGTGATGAAATAAGAGGTGAAATTAATTTGGGCCTTTTTTTGCCTTTAAGTGCTGTCATCAAACTATGACTGGTTTTTACCTAAAGTTCACAGAGTTTTTGCCTGAAGTTTGGCAAGTTTTTGGCACCAGTAAAAGTTGTAAAAACTCATCAGGCCAGAAAACTTGGCCAGTTTTTGCAACATGGAGAGTACTCTGCTAGTAGTACATCTATGGATAGCACAATCTGCAACATCTTCCTTGCTCTTTCGTCCAGATGCAATCCCATACTGTTTAGAGTGGCTTCTCTTTCACCAGTGATCTTCTTCACTTTGTTAATAGCTTTCATTTGCTTTCAAACAGCTTCTTTAAAATACCTCAAGAGCTGCATCTAGCCGCCATCTTCTATATTTATTAAGAGCCTGTTTTCAACAAGCGCTTATTAGTTATCAACAACTAGACAAAATTAAAACAGTAGTTCCTGAGGGATATCTTTGACCTTGATTTCAGACAACAAATTTTAGCACATCTTCTCAACCCTTTTTCAAACAAGTCCAAAATCCACAGTTATCATGTTTCAATCTCCCTACTTGGCACTTTTATCTTCATGGTCCAAACCCTTCAATGCTACCATTTAGAAACAAATATATAACTCTTTCAAAACACATTTCAAATATCAGTACAAGAAAAAGCCACAAACTGCTTTATAGAAGGAACCAGCCACTTTGCAGTTCGTGTTAAAAACTCCTCACACTTAGCAGTTGCAGCTTTGTCCTTTAGGAACTACTGCACCTCAAAACTTTGCATGTCCTCTGCTATGAACTTGTTGGTAAGCAGATTTTGTCACAGTAGAATTGCCCAACGGAGTGTGTGGCAAATCGTTCACAACAGTTGGATAGGCCCTTGATATGCGGCCTTCCTCTGCATTTAGAGGGGCAGCTCCCTCGTATGATATAATTTTGAAGCTTTTCAAATAGATATAAAATTAAAATGAAAGGGGAGAAAGCTCATGATGACGAATGCACCACACGACTTCAAAGCTTTCTCAAACTACTAACTTAAAATTGCTAATAACAATGATCAAGATCTACGCTTGAAAAACTATTACTAGCACAACGTTGATCCACAGATTCATAAACATCTACACCATACCGTGAGAATGCTCACTACAAAGAGAATCAACATTTGAAACAATTTAGATTCAAAAAGAGGGAACTCAAACTGCACATTCCATTATTTTCTTGCACCAAGAAAGCAATAGAGATTTTTCAATTCAGAGATAAAAAGTGTACATACTTTCCAAAATTTATCCCTAGATCAAAACTTCAGCATGGTGTTCCCTTATTTTTCCCACCCCCAAAAAGTCCCCACATGCCGGAAGAACACTAGCGAATGTATACTGATTCGGCTGAAATCCTTCTCTTTGCATCCGGTTAAACAAAGCCAATGCGTCCCCAGGAGATTTAACATGCTTTGAATATGCAGCAATCATCACCGTCCAGGAGATGAGATTTCGTTGAGGCATTTTGTCAAACAGTTCGCGTGTTTTCTCTAAGCTACCACATTTAGCATACATGTCTACAAGGGCGTTCCCCACAGAGACATGAGACTGAAAGCCACATCTGGTTATTTGCTCATGAATATCCATACCCTTCTCCAAAAATGCCAGGTTGCCACATGCCGAAACAATGTTGGAAAAGGTGAAAGGGTTGGGTTGAATACCTACTGTTTGCATTCGATAAAACAGTGCCAATGCCCCCTCGGCAGGACCCTGTTTTGAATAAGCTGCAATGATGACAGTCCATGAACAGACATCTCTGTCAGGCATATTGTCAAACACTCTGCGAGCATCCTCCACAGTTCCACATTTTACATACATATTGAGAAGCGTGTTCTCCAAACGTCTGTCAGCTATGAATCCGGTTTCGTTCACGTGGGCATGGATTAGTTTGGCCTCTGGCAAGGCTTTCGTCTTAGTGCAGGTCTACAAGAGAGAAACATATTCAGAAGAAAGATGCATGGGTTTGTTTGCAGCGTTTAGAAACTTGTCTACGGTTTCCTTCAAGGAGCCATGTTCATACAGACTTGTGAGAAAACGTGAAGAGTAAGCATTTACATATTGTGAATTTTTTTTGTGCGAATTGAAAATACTGAACCATCCGAACGTAGTCTGATCATCTGCTTCTGCTTCGATAAAAGATAAAATACTTTCATTCATTGCACAGATTATCATGGTTGCAAATTGTTGGTAAACAGATTTCCAAAATCCATCAGCATGTTACTTTTCTTCTGTAACCTTCAATATGCCTTCTATCTGGGCACCCACGTTGAAGAGGTTAAGAAAAACGTGTTTTTGGACATTATCATTAACCTATTGGAGAGGTTAAGAAAAGCGTATTTTTGGTGGTTAACATTAACCTTTTATTTGGAGGTTAAGAAAAACACGTTTTTTGATGGTTAACATTAACTTTTAAGAAGTTAAAGGTTAAGAAATACGTGTTTTTGGCGGCAATCATTAACCTTTTATAGCTGGAGGCTCAGAAGTTGGATTTTAAAAATTTCAAATGCTGTGCGGAGCTGGGAACGAGCCGGAGACGTGGAGGCTTAAAGACTCACAAATTTCACAGATAGAATGATCCATTTAAGGCTTAAAACCAGGCAAGTTTTAAAAATTAACAACGGTTATAAAATTGAAAGAATTCTATAACCGGGCAACAGAACTCCAGCACAGGAGCAGCTTTTTCAAGGACAACACATGGTGATCAAGAATGGTAATGCCTTCATCTTTGACTACAAGCAGTCTGATAAGATTTGAGACCCGATCTCTGGTGGAGGAGGCTCTAGACTATGGGCTGGGCCAGATGAATCTCCTTCTCTGACAACAGCAATCAACTCATCATTTATGTTCACATTGTTCAACTGAGGAGACTTTGCCTTGGCCACATACACTATCACCATCAGCAATTTATCATTTAAATGCCGCAACCTCAATCGCCTTTCACAATGTTTGATCAAACATTCTTGGACTCAACCAAAAACTGAAATCCTATATCACACACTCGCAACAGATCCATTGCTCAGATATTTTGATAGCTCCCACACTCCTGCCCAACTCATAATATACAGAAAACTACAGAACTGCTTGCAGGCTGGCACACTCTAATCTTACCCTTGGGATCTGATACCACGTTAAAAACATGGATCAGATGAGAAACTCTGTTAAGAGCTCTAAGAAATCCAAGCTGAATATGTTCAATTTGTAGGCAAGTGCACAATGATTTATGTCATACAGTTTGCAACAGCATTAATCATGGATAGGTGACTATAGATAAGGTTGGCTGTAATGTCCCCATTTTTAGCAGGTTCCTGCAGTTGGCTTGGTCAGTTCATCATCATGATCCTTGTGAGTTGACAATGGGATTTGAAGGTCTCAGTTGTGAGGTTATAGGCTTTGCAGTAGCTTATGGTGTGTTTTGACTCTGTTTGAGGCCTCACTATTTATAGTAAGTCAAGCTATTGGTTCCAATGAACTCAATTGAGTTAGAGGAGTTGAGTGATGCTTTCAGTTTTTATTTCGGGCTTCTGGTTTGGGCTTTAAGAATCTTGGAGGGAGCATCAATTTTTGGTGTTATTAGATTTCGATTCTGATGCTTCTTCAGTTGTTTTCGCAAAATGGGTGAATTATTATTATTATTCATCTAAATATGCTGAGGTTGTTATTTTTGTTGGTGTTGTATGTTGGTTATCTCAGTATCATAGCTCAGTGGAACTAAGATGAAAAGTCTTAAATCGTGGACACAAGAAACAGTGGCCTTGTGTGTCAAGATATTATGTTATGGTGGAAAAAGTCATTTTTGGAGCCTAAAGCAATTAATAAATTATATTATATGGCACTTTGTTATATTTTAATGTTGTGTTGAGGAAGCTTCTTAAGTGAAGTTGTATTTGGAAAACTTTGTGCCATTTGGCACTTATAAATATGAGCCCATTTGATGGGAAAAACATTCGATTGAATATTATTTTTTTCTTGTTGTCTTTGTGACACTTTTGAAGTTCTGAAATTTTGTGCCCTTGTTGAAGTATAAGGGTTTGGGATTTATAGCTGAAGTATTATAGATTTAATTCTGAGTTTTCATTTTGAAGATTGCATTTGCAATTGTGTTGAGGTATACAATTGCTCTCTTCGTCTACTGTATTTTGTTGTGGCTAAGGAGAAGCTTGCTGCTGGTGATTGTGTTTGAAATTGTGAGGGATTTCATAGAGATTTTTATATCAAAACATGCCTGCAATGCAGAGAATTACTTTGGGCATTTGTGGCTGCCGACTTCTTCTGGAAGGCAGCGATTTGGGATTCTGCAGGCATCAACAGCTGTTCCTTTGGCTGGAACATCATCTTGGAGGCTGGATGTTATTATCAAAGGAACCTATGAGATTGTTTTAGAGCTAACAAGAGGCCTACATTCTAATTTTTAAAAGGCTGCTACGAACAGGTTCAATATCTATTTGGTGTAATTCTCTATTTTTGGCATTGGTGAATTGTTGCAGCATATTGTTTGAAGCATAGTAAGTCAATGAATAAATTCAGAATTTGTTGTGAGCCATTTGTTGTTTTAGATTTAAATGTGCAAACTCAAATGGCAGATTTATATACTAGTGATTGATATTTATTTGAGCAATGTATAAGGCTAAAGGATAACTGAATTTGTGAACGATTGTTGCATTTTTCGATACTGTGTTTTTGAATTATAAATACCATATATTCAGTGATAATTGGGTTGTCTGCCAAATGTTTGTTGAAATTTCAAATGTCTGACTAAGTGGTATTGCTAGAGTCATAACTGAACAGGGTTATTACATTGGCATGATCAAGAAAACTAGACTGAGCTGCCGGACATGGTCAGGATGTCATGGGGGTCCAACTGGCCTGTGATAATCTCCTTTAACGAATGACCCATTAGCAACCTCATTTACTTGGGGAAAGGGCTGTGTATTAACTATGACCATGAGTGTGGGATGGAGCTTTAATGTTGCTATGTTTTGGATAGTAATAAACTCAAATTTGAAAATTACTTAAATTCCGTGTCATTTTTATGTGGTGACTTCCTTTTACACCACATCAGTGTTAAGTGTGAAGTTCAATGGTCACCTACAGTTATTCTTCCCCCCCCTGCCTCTTCATTTATGTGCTGTCTCTTCATATTTGGAGACTAAAAAATGAGAAAAGGCTCTCTATCTACTGTAACAGTTAATAAAAGATATTGCCCTGCTGTTACTGTGGCTGTGACCAGACATGGGTGAACCATTTAATTCTATTTTTTGGTCTAAACTCTGTTGTGTGTTATGCTATTTCTTGATTGCTAGTCTGTTTCTATCATTGCTCAAAAATCAGTTCCAATTCCTTTTCATGTCCCATAATTCCTTCTATGATTGATACTAGTCTGACATCCTTGAGGAGCAGTTTGGAACTTTCATTTTCCAACCCAAGCACCCTATTGAAATGAAACAGAATATCAAAGTTTTCCAAACAATTCCTCATAAAAGACTCATTGGTGAGCTTGACCACAGAAGGAAAACTCATGGATACCCTTGAGGAGTCGCTCATTGAATCTCTTATGATTACCTGCAATGATATTTGAAATTAAATACACAATGCAGGTTGGTAATAATTTGAAATCTGGCAGGGCTAAATGTTTCTTGATTCCGATTGATTTTTATTTTATATATCAATTTCTAAGTTAAAATGTAATTTGAATGCCTCTCATAGTCATTCCTTATCATAATTCTCTGCTTTTAGTCTCTGACTTGTTCTCAACATTCCTTTTCTTGTGTTGGTACAAAAAGAAAATTTAATTGTTTCTCTAATGCTAGTGAATTCAGTGTTACAAGGTGGTTAATTCTTAATTTCTGTTTTTCTTCTGTAAAATTAAAGGAAAATAGCAGCTAAGGGCACTTGCAATGCATGCATACTGTTTTTCAACTGTCAGCTGATCTATAATGTATCAGATATCTACAAACCTTTTTTGCTTTTCAAAGTATATTTTTTCATCTTTTCACAGTCAGGATAGCAATTCTCTTTTTCTTGATGGCTTCAGCAAAGGATATATCATTCTGCTTCAGTGGAAGCACCTAAAGTGCTGAAAGCAGTGGTGTTAGAGAATATATTCTTTTGACTATTGATGCCCAACTAATCTAAGAGAGCCCAAAGCTGCAATAGAATCTTGGGGAAACGTGGCTTTTTAATGAGTAAAGGGACAGCCATGAGACTGTTTGCAATTCATTGCATGTCCATTATTTTTTTGTGTTTCTCTTGTCCTCTTCTATTTTCCATACTGAACTACACAGAAAATGAATGAAGTTTGAACACAACACGTTGTGTGACCTAGCGATTCACGTGGGGAAGCACCTTTTGCTTATGCCTTATTGCAAATTATCTGATTGCACACTGTCAGCTTAAGTGATTTGATTTCATGAAAACCTTTTGGCTCTTGGCATTATAAAAGTATGGGGTTATGCTAAAGAAATGAATCAACCTAAGTATGAAAGAAGTAAACAATGTCATTATCTATTATTAGCAAACATCTTTCAGTTCTTAAGGTAAGTTTCAAAAACATGTCTTGTTGAATTTTTCTGCTTCACTTGGTTACTTGGACAAATAGAATGGAGCTGAAGTCCGGAGATTTAATTTCTCTTCTTGAATCAAATTTGTAATTTTTCAACATTTCAACTGTTCGTTACATTGTTTGCGCTTCTTATGGAATCAAATTTTTACATTGTCTGCACTTCTTGTGGAATCGAATTTGGTCACTATGCTCTTATATTCCTCATCATAGGTCTCAGTTAGTGCATATGCATATGCAATTGCATGATACAAATCAACATTATACTGGTGTACATGTGGAATTGTAATTGCTATGAGGGCAGTAGTAGAAATTGCTCTTAAGCTGAAGATGGTGGAACCTCTAGGAGCTCCAAGGCTTTTGCATCATAGATTTAATGGCTTCTCCCAAAAAAGCTAGTATTCTGTTTTCTTGACCACTTCGCTTTATTTGAATAGGGTCTAGAGGCAATATCTATCAATAAGGCATAAAGAACTATGGAGAGTAGAGAAAGACTCAGATCACGTGTAAGGTAATGAGGGTTGGAATGACTAGATTGAAAATTCAAAACAATGATCTCACAGCCATTTTAGAATGGAATCCCATGGGCCTTCGGGATTTAAGATCTAGACAAATAAATACCAAAATAGATATTTTGGTTTCGGAAATGAAAGTCATATTGTGTATGCATGGAATTGGGCATGCCATGTTGAGTTTATATGAGTGGACACTTCCTGTTTCACATCACCAGGTAGATATAATAAAAGAAAACTAGTATGACATTAATAAAATCAGCTATTTGTCAGAATAATTAGGAAATCACTTATTAGAATTTACTTAATTAATCAATAATTTATTATTAGGTTCATTTTATTTTATTTAGTAAGCTAAATTTAGGATTTTTTAATTATAAAATGGAATTAATTATATACTATGTTATCTCATTTTGTAGGATAGCAATACTTGTCACGGTCTAATCTAGTCTTCCTTCAAAGGGGTTTTCTTCTTGTTTCTTTAAGAGTTGATTATTCATTATTTTATTCATTAAGGCTATTGCTGCAAATGCAATTTCTCATATTATTGAGCAAATTAGTTTCTTGATCGTTCTTTATGATAGGTATTGTGCCTGGAAGGAATTCATGGGAGTTGTAGGTTTCAATCATCAACTTGAACATGGTAGCAAAAACGGTATCAAAGCATCCAGTCCGTGAGTTATTCAAATTTTGAGATATATAGACGAGTGAAAATAGCGATGCATATTAGAGAAAAATAGATTCCATCATTGCATTTGGACTGACCAAAATTCTAAAAGTTAATTGTTTAATCACAAACATTTGAGAAGTTGATTTTTATGTGATTTTTTGGCCAAAATTTCTAAGTTTAAAAATCCATACCATTCCATATGTGCATAACTACTCATTACAATGCCTATGTGTGCCTTTTTGAAGTGACACTAGGTGACATCAGCTTACATTACTATTTGGGTATTTTCAAATTTTTGGGGTGGTCATTTCTTTCACATTACTAGCAACTAATTGAGGACTAAATTTTTCAACTCATTGATTACTCCTTGATTAAGCAATCTAGTGATGTTGCTGATTTTTTTATGCTTTGCTCCTTAGTAAATTAAAGTCTTCCCTATTTTAGCTAGGAAGCTTATGAGTTTTGATTTCAAGCATAGGTTTTTTTATTCTTGTAGCCTCAGTAAATTAAAGTCTTCCCTATTTTAGCTAGGAAGCTCATAAGTTTTGATTTCAAGTATAGTTTTTTAAAATTCTTATAGCATCAAAAGCTTGTATAGTTCTTTACATACATTTGAGACCCTTTTTTTAAAATTGTATCAATGACTTGTTATTTATTAAATTTTTTTAATCTTTTATTTTGAAAAATAGGCAACTTATGTCAACTTTTTTGGGATAAAAAATGAATTTTTATTACATTATGTGCTAGTGTTGTTTCTCTTCAATTTTTGTACTTTTCCCTTTGAATCACATGGATCTAATCCACATCACTCTACTCCATACTACTAATATGGGTGGGAAAAATAAGTGGAGATCCACACAAAGAAATAAGGGTTGAAGAGTGGCACATGGTTACATTACTCCAGCCAATAGGTGTTGCAAAGAAAAGAAATGGTTTAATAGGTGTTGTGAGACTTTTGCAACCTCATGCATATCTTTGTCCCTTGATCTTCTCTTTCATGTCCTTGTTTAGGAAGCAAGATACGTTGAGGGGGTTTTAATTGGACAATGAGCTTATCAATTTGAATCCTTTAAATTTGAGAGCATCTAGAATTTCTTCACCAAATTCAAGTCTTCCAAATTACATTTGATTCAACATGGTATTGAGAATGAGATTTCCAATTGATTCTTTCTATCTTTGCAAAGCTTCATCTCGACTACTTAATTTGTTTCCACCTTTTGTGCGACTAGATACACTTGGTACTAGCATTAGTATGTCCTTACTTGATTTTGCTACATCATTGTGAAGGGAGTAGGAAATGCTAGCATAGATGGACACATTGAAGACTTCCAAACCATGGCTTGCTACTACAACATAAGGCATTAATGATCAAATGCCTTAAAATGGAAAAACAATAAAAATAAACACAAGGATTCCAAGAATAACAAGCAAGCTGAGGAATCACACTTGCATGATACCTTTGATTCTTCTTATAGATGGAATCATCTTAGAAGGAAAACCAAGGTGTACATATTGCAAAAAGTTAGGAAATGATAAGCATAAATGTTATACACAAAAGGTTACGAGCTAAAAAACCTTCTACAAGATAATCATATTTAGTTGCCTTCATCTATGTCATTTGGTACATATTAAACTACATCAATACTTGCACAATTCTAGTCAACTAGTATGAAACAAAGTAGACAAGATAAAAGGTTTCCCACCCTTTGCATTTGCTAGTCCTCATTCCAATTGATAGCTTCTTATTCATAATCCTCTTATCATATGGTTGGTTGCTATAATGCAATAAACAAGGGCAGTATACATTATAGAGTAGTAGTGCCTTTTGTGGAAATCTAGACCACGAGCTATTTACCTAGATAATAAGACCCAATAATACTTATTAATGTGCTACCTAAGTTGAAGAGTGGTGATTTGCAAGGACCTGATGCCAATTAAAGAAACAAGGTCTATGAGGAAAGTACCTAAAGATATATTGCAAGGTGCAAGATGTCATAAAGAGAAACAAATAATTTTGGCACTTATAATAAAGAAGAAAACTTTGAACATGAGTACTAAGAGAAAATAAAAGCCAAAACAAAAAGTTTTAGTTGAATACAAAGATCAGAACAAAGTTGTGATTATAAGGAGACATTATAAAGCTACTACAAAATCAAAACAATCAATATGACATAGAATAGTGATGATAATGAAGAAGAAATAATCCTCTCAAATAAACATCAACAACATAATGAGATATAAGATGAAGCTAAAAGTGTCATAAACAAATAACAACAAAAAGAAAAACAACAAAATACTTGATTCTCAAAAGGAGAAGCTTTTGCACTAAAATAATTAATTTTGTTTAACACAACAAAATGATTTGATAGATCTAGAAACAATCTTTTGATCAGCTCTACTACGAAAACTTCCCGATGGCTCTCGCTCGTGCGTTTCAAATTTTTGCTCTCCCCTGTGCGTTTCAAACATCGACTCTAAACTGCGCTGGTGTGGAGGATGCCCGTGCTGTGGTGGCCTCTACTGCAACCCAACTCTCTATTGCATTTGCTCATGCAACTTCTTCTGTTTGGGTGAATCTTGTGCCCCCTCCTAGTGTGGCTAGGATCGTTGTTGTAGGATTTGAAACTGAGGCTCTAGCTATGAACGACTTTCCTGATGTATCTTGGGTTGATGTGGGCTGATATGTTATCTCTTATGCAAATGTGGTTGCTTTTGAAGCAAGTATTAATGCTCTGGTTCTAAGGAAGGGGTCTCGTCTGACTATGGTTAGTTGTGTGGCTGTGCCTGTTCCTATAAGTAATCCGTTGGTGCTTAATCTTGATTTTGACATTGTTGATGAGATCAATGCATATGTGGATGATTTCTCTGCTATTGCTGCTATTTTTCGTTTTAGGGGTTTTTGGCCCTCTCTCTTAGATTTGCATGCTTGGATCTCCAAATTTTGGGAACTAATCGTTTCAGATTTAATTCAAATCTACCCTATCGCAAGGGTTTTTTTAATTGTGAAATTTGCTAATGCTGATGATAGAAATGCCATCATGTGCCATGGTTTCTCTTGGGAGGAAAGGTTTCCCCTGATGGCCAAACCTTGGTATCCGACATTTAATCTGACTACTGAGTCCTTTAAAAAGATTTCTTTGTGGGTTAGGTTGTCGAATCTTCCCCTTCACTTGTGGCAAGACTCAATCTTGGAGGCTGTGGGGGAAGCCCTCAGGGATTTCTTATTGCTTGATTAGGTCTCCTCCAATGTATATAGGACAATATATGCTCACATCCATGGATATCTCTAAGGGGCTCCTTGCTACGTTGAAGTTGGCTTCTTCAAATAGTTCTTGGATTCGACTTCTTGATTATGAAGGTATTCCCTTCCGATGTAGGAAATGTCATAATACCAACCATCTCGTTGCTCAATGCTCCTCTAATAAGGTTAAATTGAAGAAATCACCTTCTTGGTGGTTGGGGGTTTCAGATTATCACTATACTGCTTACAAAGTTGCTTTGGATGTTGATGGATTGGATAGCTCCTCTCATATTGATCTCACTTTGGATGAGGATTCTATTGATGTCTCTGATGATTCACATGTCCTTATGTCAGTTTTGACACAAAAGGTTGTTGCTGATTCGTTTACTATTGCTGACTCTACTGTCATTTTGACAATTTTGAGTTAGAATTTTGTTTTTGTCCCTTTTGCTACTGACTTTGTCCAAAATACTATTGCTGGTTCTCTTGCTGCAAGGATTTTGGGGGTTATTGGGGATTGGTAAAAAGTTGTGGGGAAGGTGGAGGATGGTTGGACTTCAATTAAAGGAAAAAAAGGAAAATCCTCCAAACCTTCATTTGATATGTCGTTACGTTCTCAAAAGAATGGACCAAAATGTAAATCTTGATGGTCTGTGGTCTCTTGGGTTGTTTGCCCTCTTGTTGGGAACCTTAGTGTGTCCCTTTAGTTTGTCGGGTGATTTTCCACAGTTGTTTTAAGATTCTTATTCTTATATCTTTCTTGTCCCTTTGTTCAAGGTTTCGAGTCCTTTCAAAACCTATTTTTACTTAACCAAAATAAAATGATTTGATAAAAAATTAAAAATAATTATGTCAATATCGAACAAAAATAGATAGGTCATGGAAAACTAAACAATTAGTAATAATTACACTCATTAAATAAACTAGTGATGGTTGACATATATGTATGTGTGTGTCTATATGTGATGCGTTGTGTGGACATATGTATGTACGTATGAATGTATGTATGCAGTTTAGGGGTAAGATGGAAGCACACAATAGGATAGGGCCTCACTTTGACACTAACATTCAATACAACAGAAAGATGGGCTTCCAAGCATAACTCTCAATACAATCCAAGTTAGATTAGCAAAACCCAAGGAGATAAATGGAAGCTAATGCTAGCTCAAATCACATCAAGGAAGTATGTAGGCAAGTCCTCATCCAAAATTGGGTCTCAGAGGCCTCAAAGAAGGTCTAGAATGAAATGGGAAAAGCTGGAACTGTCAGGAGATATGACAAAAAAGGTGATAAAATGGCACCTAAAGGACCATGTCGAAAGATGAGAGATGATCTTGAAATATGCGATGAAAAGGGAAGAAGAGAAAGAGGTTGCAACCACAATAAAGAGGGCTAAAAGGTCTCAAAATAAAGTGCATCCATTTTAGGACAGTACATACACACACATATACATACATGCATATACATGTACATAAATATATATCTATACACACACATATATGTATATGTATGTATATATACACACATACACACATATACATACATACATACATACATACATTCATACATATGCCCTCAGAAGTGTTTGGAAATGACCATGAAAGTGAAACTACGAGACATGTCCTATAACACCAATCTAGGTGATGGTTGGCTAATAAAATTTGGAAAAAGGTAGAGTTTCATATTTTAGGATTAATTAAATTGTAGAATCTGAAATTACTGTCTATTTTTTGGGGTAAAATGTGTAGAGCATGAAATATATTGGTATAATAAAAGAGTACAATAAGGATCTACATATAGTAATAGACTGATGAAAATATGTGAATAGTTCTCAACCAAGCCCGCAATAAAGGAAAATAAAGCAAATTGATTGATTGATGTGTAGATCAAATTATGGGAGCAAAGTTCAACCGTGACTACAATAATCACAAGTAGACCATGAAACTAACCGAATTGATTCTCCATGCAACATGTTGTTGTACATACTACTCACAGAGAGAAGCTTGATATCAAGCAAACTTGAAGATACTAATAAAAGAGACTGCATGACACCAAAAACATGCAATTTACCAAAATAGGAGAGGGAACATCACCACTAAGGTAGACTATTTAAACTTGACCGCAATTAGTTGAAGATGAAAGAAGAAATCAAGGATCTTCCTCTTGTCCCTCATTATTGGCATAAAACATGCTCATTTTAGCATATTCATCATGTATTACACATGATTTGAATTAAAGACCATGCCTCTTTCATCTTTTCTTCATAATCCTCTCTAAACATCAAATATGCCACCAAAGGAGTTTGAATGGAACTATGTATCGATATGTAATGCTCCGCCAAGGGATCCAAAGAATTTTACTAAGTTTGCCAAACAATTTTTTTTTAAAACATGAAAGATAAAACCATTCATAACATTTGCGGAAGCAATAGCAACAATTCAAATGAAAATAAACATAACATATATACATAACAGGCTACATTTTTTAAAGATCCCTTAACGTTGTATCACATCTAAATTAACTATTCATCTAACATCCCATCCTTATGAAATAACAATGATACATCCAATGTACTTAAACAATATACAAGTGTCATTTTGTAATTATATTTTAGTTTAGCTCAATCATCCACTGTACATATCACAGGGTATGAAAATCTTAAAAGAATAAACATCCAAGTAAATAAAGTACATCATCATCATCTAATATTAATCCATGATGCAATAACATAAATGAAACCACATATCATACATGATACATCATCACAAAAGATATAAACATCCATCACAAAAGATAACCATATATCACAAATATAAATAACTAAGTGCACGGTTCCTCCCAACCGTAAATAGCATCATTAGACCATCGTGGATCCTAGCCATCCCTCCGTGCATAACATTCCAAAGCACCGAAGAGATCATCGGCATTAACATAGTAGGAATGTCACTCCTAAAACATCCTACTAACATGCAAAGTAAAACATAATAAATCATCAACTAACATATGCTAAGTAAAGCAAATTATCAATATAAGAAACATACCAGTAAATACTGTATATGAGCAATGTTAGTATGCTAATAGAAACCAAATTTAAATAAAGCTTCTACAAACTAAACAAAATTCATAAACTTCAAGATAGATTAAGATGAGCTCTCAATTGAGAATATGAGCGATTAATGGACTCTCTCAATAAGAAGCTCTCTTGTTGAGTGGCTTTGTCTAAATAGATAGGATGTATGCTCAAGCTTATGCTTCAAAAAGGCTTCAATGGATGATTGTGGATTTTTGGTGTGAATAGATGGCTTTAGTATGGATTTGGCTCTCAAAATAGCATTATAACTTTACTTCATGGATTATGTTCTTTTGCAAAGGGGAAGGATCCAATTTATAGACAAGAGGCTTGAGGGATTGAGGGCTAAGATGCAAGGATGGGAAAAAGCTCATGGAGGGCTCAGATTGCATGAAAGGAGAGCACATGGATTATGCTTCCTTACAGCCAATCAGGGAGTGACACATGTCACAGGGTGAGAGGATGGAGGAAAGGGGAAGGATGAGTCAACAAAGGAGGCTCAAGGGATAAAATCTTCATAAAGACCCTCATAATGGCTTGTAAGAGCAATAAAAGGGCTTGAAAGAGTCATTTATGGCCTAGTGGGCTTCATAAAGTTTTATGGTTGAGATATTTTGAGAGAGATGAGAGAAATTTTGACTTGGACTTGATTAGGAAGGTTTTAAGCTTGCTTAGGCTTGTGAAAATGATTAGAGGATGGATTATGATGGTTTAGGATTAGCTTAGGGATAGGCAAGTGGATGGCATTTAATGAGGGTGGGTGAAGGAGGAGATATTTGTTAACTTTGGCTTGGGTTAGTAAGTCTTAACCCATGTTTAGGGAATGTGACAAGGTTAGGAGGGGATTAGGATTAGGTTTAAAGACATCTTCTAGAAGAGTCTAGACTTTGGATGAGGATAAAGACTTTATAGAATAGTCTAGAATTTCTT
This sequence comes from Cupressus sempervirens, assembly GCA_028749045.1. Lineage (NCBI taxonomy): Eukaryota > Viridiplantae > Streptophyta > Pinopsida > Cupressales > Cupressaceae > Cupressus > Cupressus sempervirens. Next base: position 710,634,413 of record CM053792.1, read on the forward strand.
AGGATGAGGATGAAGACTTTCTAAAAGAGCCTAGAACTTCTTAGGATGAGGATAAATTAGATTTTTAGGAAATAAATAAAGTTTTATTTATTTCAAGGGTTTGGGTTGAGGAGATAATTATTAAAACTTTTTTAATAAACATGAGGATTAATATTTAATCTTAATTAAATATTTTGAGTTGGGATTAGGGGTAGGAAATGATGGGATTAGCCTTTAATCAAAATTAAAGAATGATTAGAAGATTTTGGAAGAGGTTAGTGGTCTTAAGGAAATTGGCCAAGTTTTGGGCAAAAAATAAATTTTTTATTTATTTTGGGTTTTTTGGTCAATTTATTAATTAAATAATTAATAAATAAGGAAATAATGTTTAAATAAGATTTAAACATTTTTGGGAGAGATTCTTTAATTAAATATTTTTAATTAAGATAAAGGGATTTAATGGCATAAAAATAAATAAATAAATTAAATAAATAATTAATTAATTAATGATGATGTCATAAGGAATTTTTCAGAAAATAAAAATACTTTATTTTCTAAAGGTTTTTAGGTGTCTACATTTTGCCCCTCTTTGATGTGATGCCGCAAGTGGCATGGCATCAAAGATAAGAAAATAAGATGCCCAAGGCTAGAGCAGAAGAGGAGAGAATGGACTGCAAGATGCCCCCTCAAGAAGGCGACGGGGAGAGAAAGCGAGGCTCGATGACTTCTTGAAAAGTACAAGAATCCGAGATGAGCAAGAAGACTCAGATGGGCAAAGAGAAGGGGCTAAATTAGCTCAAACTCTCACTATGGGAGAATGATAAAGGAGAATCAGATGCACAAGAGGAAGCAAGCTTAAGACTTTAGGGAAGGTGGAGGATGAAGGAGCGGAGCGCTATAAAAAGGAATCCAGGATAGGGAGATGGATGAGGGGATTATAAAGCTGATGCAATAGGATTTCAAATATTCAAATTGGCGGAAGATGGGTTTCGGAGATCCCTAGGACTAGGATTGTGGATCTCGAAAGATGAGGCTTGGTGGATTAATTTGGATTGGTGGATCCCTAAGACTAGGATTGTGGATCCCTAAAGCTAAAGGTGAGGAGTGATTCAAAGAGATACTGATGCATAAGCTGGGGTAGGAGAGATGGATGCTGGATATGGATGGGGGATAATGGAGATGAAGGGATTCCATTGAAGCTTTTTGAGCGAGGGGATACTTCAAAGAGAAGTACCACCATGTAGTTGAGCACTAGATTTTCTATAGGACTATTGGTTAATTGCCAAGGTTACCAAGAACATCAAGGCCTTTTCACCAACCATCCAGAGGACTGATGAACTGACTCAAAACAAACACGCAAGGATTGTCCCAGCATCACACATGAATCCTAGAGGAAGCAGCGTGGAAACGACACTGGAGAACCCACAAGCAGAAAAGAAAAACAAATGAAAGACCTGATCAAGACCTTATGCTCTAATTGCCCCATTCGCAGCATACCATGATATGGAAGATCGTGGCAACCTTGAGGAGGGAACAAGGAGATTGCTTGGAAAAGATATTTCAAGACCCAATAGGGAAGAGTCCAAATCAAAAGAAAGCGAAAATCCAAAAGAGAATCGTTTGCCAACGAGATGGGTAGGACGAGGTACTAACAGACTAAGATCAAACATGAGGAAAGCTATATCCTGCAAGGACCTATCGGAGAGTACCTAAGCTGGTGGATTTGGATGAGTGATGCATCTGGCAAGCTGAACTAAGAAAGATAACACTTTGGTGACAGGAAATCTAGCTAAAGGATGCATTGGAATAGCTAACCAAGATGTGCGATGGGTGCAAGATGCTGATCAAGGATGAACTGACACGAACGCTGGATAGATACAATGGTACTAAGCTAAAGAGGATGTACAAGCTGACGGACCAAGATATTTACAAGCTGAAGCTGACCAAGATAGTTACAAGCAGGCAAAAGCTCAGGATGATAGGATAGCGGGATGGTTCGATGTTGTGCAAGATGCGAAAGCTAAGGTTGGGGTAATAGCGAAAGATATGGATTTGGCAAGATGCATCCAATGATGATGAGAGATTTTGTGACCAAGGATAGCTAGAGGAGCAAGATGAGATGGCTGGATAGGATGGTAGATAGCTAGGATTATGATGGATATAAAGAGATCACATTGGGTTTGCATGAGGATAGCCTAGAGCTAGATACCAATGACAAGGGAGGATGGACAAGACAAGATCTCCAAGAATTATAGTGCCCCCAATCAGAAGATAACATGCGGAAGGAGGTCTTATGATGGATGTGATAGGATTGAAGCTAGGATGGAAAAAGCTCAAGGGGCTAGGGAGATGGATGATAGCTGGGATGGTTGGCTGAAGCTGCAGGAGATAAGTGGATGGTGTGAGATGGAAGATGGAGGGTGGAGGATAGGTGGATAGATTGGAAGATGGAGTTGGATGTCAAGAGATGACCAAAAGCATAAGGGTGATAGGCTAAGCTGGGGATGGCAGGATTACGCATGACGCTTGTTTGCCAAGTTTTCATCATGGTACTTGTCCAAGGCGCTTGAATTGCCAAGTTTTCACTAGTGGATGCTTTATTTTTCTTTTTTCTTTTTTGACTTTTTGACTTTGGACTTAGCTGGAATGATTTTGGCTTTCTTCAACTATTTTGGCTTTTTTGGGATTTTTCACTGGCTGTTGGAATGTTCAATTTTGTTGCTAGTTGTTGGTACACCAGATGTGTGATTTATGCAATAGATTGGATTAGATGGGATTGATGGTAGGAGATGGAGGGATGAAAAGGTTGGAAAGGAGCATGATATAGGGATGCTTGCAAGAGCAACATTGGCACATGTTGGGATGGGTGTGAAAAGAGCATATGGGGGATATATGGTAGATGTGGGCATGATGGAGGATTTGGGGAAGTGTGCTTGGGGATATAGGCACCCAAGATGGAGTTAAGAGATGGGGGACATGAGTCATGGGATGGGGGATTAGCAATGGTGGATGCCATTATGCATTGGGTTTCAACTTTTTTCTTTGGGATCCATGGTTTTGGTTTTTCTTTTCATAGGCGTTTGCATTATTTTGCATTATTTGATTGGATTTTTCCTTTTTGGAGTATGTCTTTTAGAATAGACATATGATTGTCGAGGATGTGGATTTTTAGCTTTGTGCATTTTGAAGTTGGCATTTACATTGCTGTGGTAAGCTTTGGGAAGATGGTTAGGAGAAGCTTTGTGAGATGGAGATGATATGAAAGAGCATGTAGGGGGATGATGATGGATGATGTGCCCTGATATGTGCCTTTGTTGATCTTGCATAGGAATGGATGGAATGGAATTTTTATGATGGCTGATAGGAGGATGGAGGATGGTAGATTTTGGGACATAGGGACCCAAAATGGATTTAGCGGATGAAGGGGGGATATGGTAGGTTGTTTTGGGTTGCAAAGATGGTGGAGGGGGGATGACATAAGATTTCTTGAAGGAGTGATGGGAGGCTGGCATGGTGGGCTTGGAGATAGGCTTGGTTTGGAGGTGTGGTGTACCAACACCTTTAGATGGTGAGCCTTTGGATACATATCCAAGACCATGAAATCCTAGACTTTTTTGTGCAATAATAGGCTCTCTGATTCCTTGCTCTTGTGGTCCTAAACCTTGACCTTGATAATGCCATCGATTGAGCATTTGAACAAGCTGAGGAAACTTTTTGCTTGCAGAAAATGGTAGAAGTGATTTATTAGGTGTATTGCAATGGGGAGATACTGTTCTTAATTCTTCTGTTGAGAGAGGGCCACCGTGGATGAATGTAAGTGAACCAAGAGGGTAGATTATAGATGGTGGAATAGCTTGGATAGGTGGTAAGATGGAAGCATGGAGCGGGGGAGATGGAAGGATAGGATCTTGATGTAGCTGGTGGGATGACAAGATATCTTGTAGTGGAGGAGATATGGCTCGAGGTTTTGGAGATGGAGGAGATGGTGACTGCACTATGGATGGAAGACATGGTACGATGATATCTTCATTTATGCTTTGGGGGATGTCAACATGCTTTTGGGAAGGATCTTGATAGGATTGGTTTGGAGTGGATGGTGCGATAGGAGGTAAAGGGATGGATTCTTCAAAGGCAGCGGATGGATAGATGGGAGATTCAATAGTGGAGATGGGTGAGTAGAAGATGGATGCATAAGGGTCATTACGAGAGATTTGGGAAATGCTTGGAGGCGATGTGGATAGGATTTGGAGGGATTTGACAGGTGGTGGGATTTTGATGCTTGCGTGAAGTGGAAGGATTTTAAGCAATTTGATGGATGTTATGGGGATGATAGCTATGGGAGATGGAGGTGATATTATAGATGGGGAAGCTTCATCACTGACTACTTCACATGGTTGGATTAGATGACATGGCTTATCGACTGTTGGAAGCAAATTTTCTTGTATTTCCTCTAGGAGATTCCTTGGAGACTCGTGTGTCGAAGGTGGAGGTGGATTGACAGGAATAGCTAGTGCGATGGGGGTGGAATATTGGAAGCTTGGTTGATGGGGTGATGGAGGGGAAGCTGGAATATCAGATGGCATGACTAGATAGTTTGGAATAACTCTTGGATTTTGGGGGATGCTTGGGGGAATGTTTCTAAGGCTTTCAATATACCTGTCATAGTCAACAAGATTTTCATCATCATTGGAATAGGAGGTGGTGGGAGCAAGGACAATGCGACCAAACACATCATGATAGGATTGGTACTTCATGCTTTGATGATGAGTTTGATGGGGATGGGGTCTTGCGTATGGATGAACACGGAAGCTCATGGTTGGATTTGGGTTAAGCATAGATTTTGGATTAGCTGATGAAAGATTTCCTAGGGAGAGTCAAAGTTGCATGACAGACCTAAGGAGGATTGGCTGGAGATTTTTGGCTTTCTTGTGGATGGAAGCCTTCAAGGGCATGCTGTCAAAAAGTGAGAGTTTTGCTTTCCTATTTGCTGGATTGGTGGAGATTGTGTCAACTCAAGGATAGACTAATGATCCTTTAGGAAGAACACGAGATTGACCACTTGTGGATCCCAACCTTTAGCTCAAGGTGATGAGGGATAACAAGTTACAAAGCTAGATTACCCTAGACAAAGCTCTGTGAAAGGGATAACCTTGGTGAGGCTAGTGGATTGGTCGGATTGATTGGATAGAAAATTCTAGCAGAATAACAACAACTCTCTAAAAGCTTGGGTGATTTTGGATTGGGTTGCTAGCTGGCTGGGGGGATGATTTGGATGGACTTTGGATTTGGGATTGTTCTAAGGCAAAGAACTAGATAGATTCGGTTGCAGCGAGGGAGCTTGGATGATTTTCTGATAAGGCAGTGACTACGCTAAGTATGCCTTGAGCTGGGAGATTTCTGCTTTTCTAGGATTTCGACCAAAATTGGCAAATATTCATTCAAAAGCTATGAACAAACAAGCAAACAAAAGTTTTGAGCAAGCACGTCAAATACACCAACATCCTAGGAAGCTTTCTACAAGGATGAAATTTGGTTTAGCTAGGGAGTCCTTGATATACGCAAGGTACATGAGGCCCAAATCCGTAGATGAAACCAAAAAAGATGTCACATAGCCGAGAGGAGCGGTAACCCACTTCTCCTCTTTCACTTCTCAAGGGTATAAAGTTTTTTGAGGCTTAGCCCGAGTGACAAAATTTTGATCCCAAGAGAGGTGTCTTTGGATTCACCTCCCGATCTTTATACTCTGCCGAAACGCTGGAGTTGAGGTCGTCCCAAGGGGTGATGAAATCCCCAAGCAGGCCTCCTAAAAAGCTAAGACAAGATTTTGGATCCTAATCTTATGCACCCAAGATGGCTTTGAAAGACGACAAGGGGAGAGAAGACTTGGATGATCTTGGGCTAAAAGACAGAATTCTTTTCCAACTGATGCTTAAGTTTTCTGATCTAGACTTTGCAAGCACTCATGTTTAAGATACAATGTTTATTCCAACTTTGAAGCGTCAACAAAATAAAATCGATCGAAGAATACAAACAAGAAGAAGAGTTAGGGTCAACAAGAAAGTAAACCCGCGCACCTAGAGGCCCTCCACGTCAAGTATCGATTGATTTTTCTTTAAGGCATTCAAGATTGAGTGTGAGTTTATTTTAAGCCCAAAACAAAGGTGTGTGAGATTCGATTTCAAGAGCGCACCCAAAGGCCCTCCATGTCAATAGTTGTTCAATTTTAGTACCCAAATGAAGTGTGGTCGATTTAATCTAGATTTTTGGTCATTTAAGAATTTTGATAAAGTTAAAGCAAACGTTCAAAGACCAAGTGAGTGAGTTAGACTGTGGAACATTTAACACCTTTTTCAAGTAGACCCATCCCCATGAATGGCGCTGAGATTGCAACCAATGGTTAATATTTGATGGGTGATTAGAAAAGAGGTAAGTTCAAGGAACTACTCAAATTGATTTTTGCAAATTTGTGTTTAACTTAACGAAGTTTCTTAAATGTCCAAAAATCAAACTTTGCCTAAATTGCATGTGGAAAAGAGATTTGTTTTGTTCAATTTTAAAAGCTTCAAATGAAGTGTTTGATATTGCAATGGTTAATTGATCCTTGGAATTCAAGATTGGATTTGTTATTTTAATCATGTATTCAAGGAAAATTTGATTTTAATCCATGGCATTCAAGATTGTGTTTAGCAACATGCATTCAAAGACAAGTGATTAAACATTCAAGTTTTTTTCTTTGAGTATTCAAGATTGAGATTTTGTGTGTTGTTTTAAGAACTTTGAAGTGTTTTGTTTTAACCTTAGATCATTCAAGATTGTTTTTGGACTCAAAAGTGAAAATGACTCTTTGGACTTTGCTTTTCATTCAAGATTTTGTGTTCTAGTTTGCATGTTTTAAGCTCAAAAATGATATTCCTAGATTGTTTTGATGCATGAAAGACCTAAGAAACATTCAAGATTTTGCAACAAGACATTTGTTTGGAACAAATAACAAAGCTTTTAGGACAATTTTTGGCAAGCATTTAGGACTCTTAGTTTTCATGAGATTTTTAAAAGAACTTAAAAATGTTTGCAAATGAGGTTCATTTTATCCTTGATTGATGCTTTGAGTTTGATTTAGATTTTAGTGTGCACTTAGTGTTGATTTTGAATCTTTTGAAATGGAAACTTGAAGTTCTTTTTAAATTCCCAAAATGAAGTGTTCCTAACTTTGCATGATTGCATCTAAAACCTTGATGTTGCAAGGATGCAAATGATTGGATTGGTTTAGTTTCACTTGTTAAAAGATTTTTTCTTTTTTGCAAATTTTTAATTTTTAATGGATTTAAGTATGATTTGGGGGTTCATTTTAAGCACTAAAAAGAAGTGTGTATGATTTTGCTTCCTTAAAAAATAAAAATGGCCAAGATCTCCCACAAGAAGAAGAAGAAGAAGTAGATGGAATAAGAAGAATATAGACAAGAAGAGGAAGAAGAATTCCAAGTGCTTTGTCCACCTATAAGCTTGAAAAATCTGCAAATACTATGAGATAGACTATGAGTTCTTTTGTCTTCTTCATGCTCATGTGGACCTACAAAACCAATTTATACAATCCTACCAATCACAAAAACAAGCAAAATTAGCCAAAATCAGCAAATGACATACAAAACTTGACTAAAAAAGCTAATGAAGATGACCCATGCGGGGTCCCACCGGGCGTGCCAAAATGTATATGAGCAATGTTAGTATGCTAATAGAAACCAAATTTAAATAAAGCTTCTACAAACTAAACAAAATTCATAAACTTCAAGATAGACTAAGATGAGCTCTCAATTGAGAATATGAGCCATTAATGGACTCTCTCAATAAGAAGCTCTCTTGTTGAGTGGCTTTGTCTAAATAGATAGGATGTATGCTCAAGCTTATGCTTCAAAAAGGCTTCAATGGATGATTGTGGATTTTTGGTGTGAATAGATGGCTTTAGTATGGATTTGGCTCTCAAAATAGCATTATAACTTTACTTCATGGATTATGTTCTTTTGCAAAGGGGAAGGATCCAATTTATAGGCAAGAGGCTTGAGGGATTGAGGGCTAAGATGCAAGGATGGGAAAAAGCTCATGGAGGGCTCAGATTGCATGAGAGGAGAGCACATGGATTGTGCTTCCTTACAACCAATCAGGGAGTGACACATGTCACAGGGTGAGAGGATGGAGGAAAGGGGAAGGATGAGTCAACAAAGGAGGCTCAAGGGATAAAATCTTCATAAAGACCCTCATAATGGCTTGTAAGAGCAATAAAAGGGCTTGAAAGAGTCATTTATGGCCTAGTGGGCTTCATAAAGTTTTATGGTTGAGATATTTTGAGGGAGATGAGAGCAATTTCGACTTGGACTTGATTAGGAAGGTTTTAAGCTTGCTTAGGCTTGTGAAAATGATTAGAAGATGGATTAGGATGGTTTAGGATTAGCTTAGGGATAGACAAGTGGATGGCATTTAATGAGGGTGGGTGAAGGAGGAGATATTTGTTAACTTTGGCTTGGGTTAGTAAGTCTTAACCCATGTTTAGGGAATGTGACAAGGTTAGGAGGGGATTAGGATTAGGTTTAAAGACATCTTCTAGAAGAGTCTAGACTTTGGATGAGGATAAAGACTTTCTAGAATAGTCTAGAATTTTCTAGGATGAGGATGAAGACTTTCTAGAAGAGCCTAGAACTTCTTAGGATGAGGATAAATTAGATTTTTAGGAAATAAATAAAGTTTTATTTATTTCAAGGGTTTGGGTTGAGGAGATATTTATTAAAACTTTTTTAATAAACATGAGGATTAATATTTAATCTTAATTAAATATTTTGAGTTGGGATTAAGGGTAGGAAATGATGGGATTAGCCTTTAATCAAAATTAAAGAAGGATTAGAAGATTTTGGAAGAGGTTAGTGGTCTTAAAGAAATTGGCCAAGTTTTGGGCAAAAAATAAATTTTTTATTTATTTTGGGTTTTTTGGTCAATTTATTAATTAAATAATTAATAAATAAGAAAATAATGTTTAAATAAGATTTAAACATTTTTGAGAGGGATTCCTTAATTAAATATTTTTAATTAAGATAAAGGGATTTAATGGCATAAAAATAAATAAATAAATTAAATAATTAATTAATTAATAAATGATGATGTCATCAGGAATTTTTCAGAAAATAAAAATACTTTATTTTCTAATGGTTTTTAGGTGTCTACAAATACATCCATCATAAGGTATATTATCTATCATAATGCTCCAAGAACATAATGAAGAATAAATATCAACCAAGGATACTCCAGCGACGGTGTCTCGGACGGATCTCAAATGATAAGAATGAAAATACACTACCACCTGACTGCGTGGAACCTAAGTTGTCCACTCCCACCGTGCTGAGGAGATAATCTTAAGTCCCAAACAGGATATCAATTCACGAAGCACAAAACTCTATAAGTCCAAGAATCCTAAAAGTATACTAACTCAAAGGTTCCATCACACAAAATCGACATCTAATTCCCAGAGGCACACAAAGACATGTAGGAAACCTACTTTGCAAGTGGGAAAGTGTCATCGCATTTATCACGTATAAGTTACCCTGTCAGTTAGCTAAACTCCACGGGTCCATACTGATCTCATGCGGCCACTAGTATCCTCTCATACTGACGAGGCATACTACGGAATGCACAGTCGCAACCATGCGTTCTCACTACTCCCATCCTAGCCTGTACAAGCACTCAAGGCATGGGCAAGAACATCAAAACAATTATCTTTTTAGGTTCATTTAATCCCCATTTAGTGTGTAAATGTTATCACTTATTAACCAAACTTACAATGAGTTACCTTGGCAACCACTTAAGGCCCTGGCCCCCATTGCAAGCCACTTACAAGTAGATTACCTACCCTAAGCTCATGGAATCATAAATCTCAAAATCAAAAAAGATAATCCATAATAAAATCATCAAATATGCATAAAAGCATCAAATGTTCATAATAAGAATCATCAAATCTCCAAGATAAGAATCATCAAATCTCCATGAGCATCTAGAAAAGCATCCATAGAAAATCATGACCACAACAGTTCTCTATTGGCAACTGAAGGCATCACTGATAATCATAAGTATCTATTGGTTCTCAACAAGCAACCAAGAATATCTCAAAATCATACTGATCGAAGACTCCAAAATGGTTGAGTCAAAACATGTCATCATCAAGAAATAAATCCACATTTTAGTCCCATCATGGCGACTAGAAAATAATCCAAGGGTAACTGATCGATGACTCAAAAATGGTTAGCTCAAGTGTCTCATACACATACATCTCAGCTTCACATATGAAGACTGATGAACAATAACATACAGAAAATACAAACATTTCATAGAGCATACGATCATATAACCATGGTTGGGCTTATAAAGATCGAGACCAAATAAGATCAACATGCCATCATATCTCATAACCCCCGAGCCTCTGGTAACAACCTAGGACTGGTCAACACTAGTCAACCCAAAACCCAAAACAAGAAGTATATAGAATACATGATGCAAACACATGTTTTGGTTTACTAAATTCACATAGTTGAATAATGTGTAGGGGTTTTCTGTTTTCTGTTTGCAAGTATACTTCAAGTGTTTTAAGTTTCATCATTTGACCTACAAGTCAACCCAATTGTTCCCCGATAGCATTATTCTAAGAATAACTTAAGGATAATTATTTACTCATTAAACTGATCATCACTGACCTTTAATTAAATTGCTTTCTTTAACTAAGATCCATATTCTAATTGATTAACTCTCTTTCATAAATCAAGAATCATTATTCATTTATAAAAGAACCAATTATCAAACTAATAAGAATTATAACTTTATTAAAATGATCAATTAAATCAAACAATTAACATAGGTACACCATCCATGACCTATTAACATCTAATAGTTTCCAATTCAATAATACTAAGTCTCACCATTAAAACATCTAAGGTTGTTATTCAAGTCATCTAACATCTAAATACTACGACTAACATCTAACATCTAAATACATCTAAATAGTACGACTTATCTAACATCTAAATACTTATTAATAACTCTAATTAATTCAATTAATAATTACAAATTCAGTTGTCTAACAACTAACAATAGTTTGTACGTAAAAAGTCATCTACAATCCAAATATTCATATTAATAGTTTAATAACTTGTTAATAACAAGCTATGTTGGAAATCTTATTAATAAATCTATAATGACCACCTTCGCCATTCTATCAATGAAAACTAACTTTTCTTTGACAAACCCGTATTATTGATAATCATTTAGTTAAACTTCATTTGATTCAACTAATTATCAATCAACTATATTCCATTTCATTAATATTAGAATTAGTAATAGTTTAATAACTAATAACAAGTTAAAATAAATCTACGATAACAGATTCTTTATTATTTTTGCTAACAATGATGTCACTAGTAAATTAAATATAACTTCCTTAAGAATCATTCTCCGGATAAGATTTACCAATAATCAATAGGTAATCATTTGTCTAAAATAATCTTTGATGATTCTAAGTATAATGATCACCAACTTCATTAATCACAATTTCATTCATGATAACATGAATTCATTTCCATTGTATTTTCCCCCCTTAATTTGATCTCAACTAAATTCTTAATACTATACTTCAATTATTAACTAATCTCAATTAGATTGAACTTAATTGAATCAATTAATAATTATATAAACTTATATATACTATCTTTCATTAATAATTTGTTAAACTTAACAATTATTAATAAATAATAACTCACTAATAATTTCAATATTCAATTATAATGATTGATATTCGAACCAATCAATGAATAACAACTAAATCATTATCATCTCTTTTCTTTTAATTTTCTCTCATCCATTTACTTAAATTGACTAGTAATTAATTACACTTCTTCTACTATTAATTAATCTTAATTAAATTTGATTTAATTAGATTAGATAATAAACCATATAAAACTAATGCATATTAATAAAATTCTAATAAGGGAAGATTTCAATAATATCTTTAATTCATTCCATTCTTTGATATATTTTTTTTTTTGAAGTTTAAGCATAAAGCACTCTTGGTTATGGGAAATGGAGAAATATCTGTCTTTGAATAAAACAGTCTCAGTACAACGGTCATATCTTCTTAATGAATTGTTGGATCGGGCTGAAATTTAAATATGTTGGAGAGGGCCAAGTTGCGCCAATTCTGACTAGAGCGATCGAATAAATTCGATCACGATAAAAAGTTATGAATAATTGATTTCAGGTCTATCCAAGGGGTAGCGATAGGACAATTAAAATTTTCTTCTTAAAAGGTAATTGTTCTCTAAATTTATCCAATAATTTCACTAATGGATTTGGCCATAAATCTTGAAACCATTTTCAAATCTATTTCAATTTGATTCTAATTCGAACCCAAACCCGTTTTTCTTTTTTTTTAAAATCCATGCATATAAAATTCTCAAATAAATTTAATTGCCCAAATTGAAAATGCATACAATAAAAATATGAAATTTCTCAGAAGACATATGGAAGACACGAAGAAGACAAGAATGCACGATGCGGAAATAGCATAAAAAAAATTACAAGAATCTACTCGAATTCTGATGCTAATTCACTCTTCCTCAGAAAAACCCGCAGAGCAAGCTCCCTTCTTCAGAGTTTTTGAGTCCTCCAATGCTCCAATTGCTCTCCACCCCCTTTCCAAGCTTCTATGAATGCCTGAATATAAAGAGCTCTCAAGAAACCTTTGGATTGCTTCTTGAAACTGCTGAAAGGTGTCACCAACTAAGCATGGGTCTTTTCCAATTCTTTTTTGATGCGTCATAGAATTGTAGACATCTTGTGCTTAATTGATGCACTAACCCTCGTGTTGTTGACACATGTTAATTCCCATGCAAGCTTAAAACTCCAATTTACTTTTTAAATAATCTCTATTTAAATTTTATAACTTTCATTTTAATTTTTTATAACTTTTATTATTATTATTTTATAGTTATTATTAATTTTAATTTCTAGTTTTCTTTTATTTAATTTCTTTTCCCCAATAATTCACATTTAATTAATTACTTGATCAAACTATCAAAGATCATGATATTTTATTAATTTTTTCAAATAAACAATTTATTAATTAAATCTATTTATTAAGACCTAATTAATGAAAAATTCACCATAGACCTCCAAGATAAAATATGAAAACCCATCATAGAACAAATCATACAAAATAAATCTAAAGGGTTAAAAATCACGAAATATGTCATCCGACACATTCAGTGGGTATTCAACTCAGATACTTGTCCTAATTTTTCAATTAGGACAAATGGCTCAAAGGGTTGGGATTTGGACTTGAGAATTTATCTCCCCTCTCTTATCATTGAGATAATGTGATAGGGTACGCTCATCTTGGCAATTCAGGAAAGTCGATACTCGGTACCTGCAACTTGCATAAAAACCATGCATGTACAAACACAATATATACTAAACTAAACAGACAATGGTAGGAAGTGCTGCATCGTGTAGATCCTGACTAGCAGGTGACTACGACTCCCTTCCTTAACCACATCAGACACGCCATACAAAAGCAAACACGCAAGGCAAACACGCACACCATACACATGCAAGTATGGGGTAAGTATCCATAAGAAAGCACATATGATAATAAATCATCTTACTAATCATCAGTAATAATTGAATGCAATGTAATAATCATTATCAATAATTGTGAACACTAAAAATAATCATCATACATACATGAAATGTAGAGTCTAAATAATCTCATCACATAATAAACTGAATCCATAGCACAATATCTGATAATCTCAAAAGAATGCTGCTAACCAACAACATAAAACTAGTTCTAAAAGAGTTCAACAACGATAACAAAATGTGAACCAGGGGCAGGCACTACACAATACTTCCTAGAGCTTGAGACACTTTCAACCAGTATTGGTATACCATAAGTTTTCTTTCAACAATGCACACCCAATCAGGGAAAATGACTGATTGTATAGAATAGGCTAAATAAAAGTTCATAAGTTACTCCATCATGTGTATGAGACTCCCCAAGTTGCAACATATAGGAAATGAACTTCCATACTTTGTCTCCTCTAACTTGAAGAGTCTCTGACACCGATCATTAAGGGCCCGTTTGGTTGCTAGAATATGAATAGAAAATTTGAAATACATTTTCTATTTTCCATTTGGTTTGTCAATTGGAATAGGGAATAGGAATACATAGTCCCATTTTTCCTCTAAAATGAGCTTATACCCATTCCAAAAAATAGTTGTTATTGGAATAGCCATTCCTATTCCCAATATGCATTCCTATTCTCTATTCCTATGCCTGCAACCAAATGGGCCCTAAGAGATTCTTCCAAGACATCAAATGGGATACCAAAGAAGTTCAATACTAAAGAAGTTTTTAAATTTTGAAATTGGAGATGAATCCAATGAACACCATTGTAATGACACAAAACAAGCACTCCTATCACTAACTTGAACCAATGCTCAAAGTTGTGCCTAAACAAATCCCCTTGATATGAAAATATATATAATGCGTAACCCCAATTTTAGAACAAGTGGCTTCAAAAAAGATATAAATCTTGAACATGAATATGGAGATGGACAAGAATATATGAAGGCATGTACCCATAAATGCAACCAGAAAGACAAAAAATATGTACCTTGATGTTGAGAAATTCTATCCTAACTACGAGTGGTTTGAAAATTACAATAGAGTTGATAGTTGAGCATACATATATCTCTGCAAAATCAAGAATCTTTGAAAATATGCATCCTAAAATCGATTCAAAATATTGTACACTCAAGAATCTTTGAAGACCTACACCCAATAAATAAATTAAAGCTTGGAATACTAGATGCATAAGTTGTCAAGTGTTGAATATGGACAATCATATAACAAGGACACTAAATGTCCCAAAGGTGGTGACATTGATCAAGAAGGAAACTTTGACAAAAGGAGGATTGAGAGCACTATAGGAATCTAAAGAAAGAAAAATGAGAAATGAAGATGAAAGTCTCAAATGCAACCCGTTTGATGGGCTACTAGAATGAGGCTAGAAAAGGGCATGCCAACACAAACCATGAGAGACTAAGGATAATTAGCCCTTATGAGGAAATGAGAAGGATACAAATATCTAGAAAAACCAAACAAAAGATTAGGACAAATAATGATTAATGAATATATAAGAGGATGACAATCGAGCCTCCATATTTTTTCCTTTTTGTCAATAGCTTCCTCAGCATGTTCAATGAGACATCCCTTGTTGGGTAGTCCATCCAAAACCACATTAGCTTCTCTATAACAATGATGTATTTGGAATTTATCGATGAATAACTCTGATGCCTCTTAGAGGATGTAATTGATTCTCCAATTTGGGACTTCATATTTCTTGAGAGATGTGACGATGTTATGAGAATCCTTTCAATCACAAACTGGTTCACTTTGAGTTTCATTGCTAGTTTGAGGCTAGCAAATGAATTCCTTACTTCTGCCATGTTGTTTGTATCATTTGGAGATGTAGCAGAAAGGGTTGCCACAACCACACCCATCAAATCCTTCAAGAAATACACCAAACTAGAGGTTAAATGCTTACCTTTTCATGCTCCATCAAGGTTTAGTTTAACGAAGCTCTTACAAAGGGTTTCCATTTTAATTCCTTAATGTTAACTTTATTTCGCACGTTGTTTAGAAAACAACCTTTTAATAAGAGAGAAATATTTTTCCAATAAGACATAGTTTTTGCATCCTTAGATGGGAAAGGAGTCAATTCTTTCAAGATTGTTAAAAAATGTATTAAGTGGTTTTGAGTTTGAAAATTTGATATTAGGGAAAATAGACTCAAGGATTTTCTTTTCATTTCTATATATACATCTATTTCTTTTCCACTAAATAGTTTAAGTTAGAATAGTTGGAGCAACCTTACAAATTACTACAAAAAAGAATTCTAATGAAGAAGTGCCAAGATTCAAACACTGCTAGAAGATTCCATTGAGGGGCACATTCTAATGGAGCTTTTCCTGAACCAATGACCAACAAGACACTGCAAATAAACAACTTAGATGTAAGTTGTTTATTTTCTTAGATTTTGATTCACATACCACATAGTTAGAATTAGGAGAAATTCCAAGGTGGGAAAGTCTGTCAGTAGTTAAGATTATGCTTTCTAGTGCTAACAAATCAAAGGAGCTCACCTTTAGGAGCCCAACATCTAACCAAAAAATTAAGAAACCTTTTATCTTTGTGCCTTGTCTAGGATTCCTTATAATATTACAAATTTCTTGGACTGGTTAGTTACTAAAGGACAAGGGAAATCAAATAAGACAATCTTGGGAGTTCTTATAATGCAAAAATGCACAATCTATCTCCATTAAAAGTGTATTTCTTTGATCTGATGAAATGGCAATGGAGGAAAGGTCTTTCAATATGCCTTTTATCATCCCATTATATTCCTTAATGAATAAATAATCACTAATTTTGATTCCCCACTTCTCTATTTTGAGATAGTGAATCCAATTTACAAAGCGGAGGGTACTTATTCCAAGAGTCCCACCAAAATGTTGCCTTTCTACCATCATGCATGATCTAAATTTAAATGAAAGAGAAAAATATCTCTACAATTTAAGCATGAAATTGCACATTTGAGATCTTGAGGGCGGATTAAGGGCAATAAAGATTATTTTTGGTGCCTCAAAGTCTAGATACTTGGCTCTCATGATTGCATGTCATTTGTGATTAGAGAACATTTTCCATACTAACTTTGCACTTAGTCTTTATTTATGTATTCCAAGTTGTGTATACTTGAACCTCCAACATGTTTAGGTGTACAAATCTTATCCCAAGATTAAAAATGAAGTTAATATTGAGTTCTTTATTTTCTTTCCAAAGGATCTTTATTAATTTAGACTCTATATCAGACAAAATCTCCTTTGGTATATGAATAATTGATATGCTGTAATTTGGAATGCTAGGCAAAATAGTTTTAATCATTAGAAGTCTTCCCATCAAGGAAATCCAAGTTTTTTTCCAAGAAGATATGGGCTTTTAAATAGAGTTTGAAATGGTTTCCTAGAAACATTCTTTGTTTATACTTGCAAATAGGGGAATGTCGAGGTATTTGTTGGGTATTCATTCTTGTGTGAAACCAAGACACTTAGATAATCTCAAAGAAACCATAGGTGAATAGTTTTGGATTTTTTAAAATTTGGATGCATTGATTTTTGATCTGTGACTTCAAAATTCTTTTCCAAAACCTATTGAATGATTTGGGCCTCTCTTGTAGAAGCTTCGCCAAACAAAATTATTTCATCAACAAATAGGATATGAGTGACACTCACCTTAGAAGGAGGGATGCTAATTCCTTTCCACAAATTAAGGCAATATTTCAGTGCAATGAAATGGCAAAGGGTCTCAAATAAAATGATGAATGAGAATGGAGATAAAGGATCTCCTTGCTCAACTCCTTGTGAATGAGAGAAAAATCCACATGGGTACTTGTTAATAAGGACAAAAAAATTGAAACCTAAAAGAAATGACATAATCCACCTACACCATTTTCTTAAGAAGCCAAACTTAATGAGAATATACTCCACAACATTCCAATCGACTCTATTATGTGCCTCAAGCATGTCTAGTTTGATAATAATAGATTCCAACTTGTGATGCTTGATAGTGTGAAGAACCTAATGGGAACATAAAACTCCCTTATTCCTCTAAAATGGGTTGTATAGACTAATAGATCTAGAATCAACAAAGGAATCTAGGCAATATTTTTTGGAATGATAGAAATGGAAGTTATGTTGAACTGCTTGAGTATGCTATTATTATTCTTAGCCTCTTCTAGGGATGCCAAAGAACTTGACCCTATGAACTCCCAACTATTTTGGAAGAAGAGGGTGTTAATGTTTTATAGCGTCAGTCGGATAAAAGATATAGTGTTCACCTAAAGGACATCTCCTTTATTAAATGTTATTACAAATATAACAATATAGATCTATGAAATATATATTAATAGATATAGATTGTAGATACATATATTAGCTATTGGTTTCATGTTGATAGGTTGTATTAATGAGATGTGCCCCTTGGTAAAGGTTATGTTCATATTCCCCTTCAAATATATTTATAGGAGTAAGAATCTGCCTTTGAAACACACATAATATCAAAGTGCTAATACAAAGTGGGGTTCTAAGTGTAAGGTTTTAGTTCATACAAAAATCTAAATTTATAAATCTAATCAAACTTTAACATGGTATCAGAGCTAGACTAAGAGACAATTCATATTAGATTTATTTAATCAGTGCACTCAAACATTATTAAAGCCTACTTATCAAAATGATAAGCAGAATGAGGATTTAAGATAGACTCGGAGGTGCTTCAAATTTTGAAGCATGGAAATTGTGTATAATGATGATACTAAAAAAACAAAAGTTAACAATGATTGTGGAAAATCCTCTGAAAGTTAAGAAGACTGACGAATGGGAAACTAACAACACCAAAGCAATGGAATTATTAGTAGATGGAGTAAAAGATCATCTACTACCAATTATCACAAAATTAGACTCTGCATATGATATGTTAAAAGCTCTAGAAGACATGTTTGAGATCAACAACACTAGCAAGATTCTCACTTTGAAAAATCAACTCAATAATATAAAAATGAAGAAAGGAGAGTCCATCACATCATACTTTATGAGGATAACAGAGTTAAGAAACCAACTATTAATAGTTGGTCACAACTTTGATAGCAAATAGTTAATTATGGTATCATTAAATGGGTTGCCTTTTTCATGGGAACACTTTAGACAAGGAATAGGTGCTCATCCTGAACCCCCAAAATTTGATCGACTAAAAACTAATTGCATTCAAGAAGAGTGTAATAAAAAAACTAGAGGAATTGACACAGAGTCCACAAATGAATACATTTAGGCTCTCATCACAAACTTAAAAAGGAAAAAGGGAAAGAATGATAAAAAACCATTCAAGAAACAAAAAGATCTTTCTCATGTACAATGTTTTAGATGCGACAAATATGGTCACACTGTAGCAAGATGTCCTAACAAAATCAAACATCAAGCTTCTTTTGCTGAAATCATAAATTCAAACTTGGATTTAGATAATCTTGCATTATAAAAGAACCTCAAAGATTTTGTAAAATTCTAGATTAAGAGGGAGTTCTTTATTATCTGCACCAAGCCTCTAGCAAAATAAAATTGGATCACTTCCGAAGTAAACTTGGTATGCTGAAATTAATGAGAAGAGTCTCAAGATATTTATTGTACTATTGAATTACTTATTAATAAAAGTTATTTCATATGGGTCCTGTGTACATCATGAGGAAGTGACGACTTCCAAATGATTATCACTTGTATTTGTAGGAGTTATTGAAAGGTGACGATCTTACAATAACTTAATTTTCTATTATGATGGATGTTGCACAATGTCTATGCAGATCATGATAGATTATGGTGAATGTTTATATGGTATGCATTATGAGAATGTGTGTGCACATACCTTATAAACATTTTTGAGTACTTAGTGAATGTTATGCAACTTGAAGTTCAGGAGGTCATTACTCAAAGGCACCTAGTGAATGTCAAATGAGTTGACATTCAAAGTCGAATAAGTCGACATTCAAATATCAAATGAGTTGATATTCAAAGTCAAATGAGTTGAATTTAAAATTTCAAATGAGTTGACATTTTCCAAATGAGTTGGCATTCAATAAACTAGGAAGTCAAATAAGTTGACATTCTAGAAACCATTTTAACATTAAGATCATATGTTATTCATATTGTGAACGAATCGTGTTCATCCTCCCTAGCTAAGAGGGAGTGTTAATGTTTTATAGCGTTAGTCAGATAAAATATATAGTGTTAACCTAAAGGACATCTCCTTGATTAAATGTTATCACAGATATAATGATACAGATCTATGAAATATATATTAATAGATATACATTGCATAGATACATATATTAGTTACAGGTTTCATGATGATAGGTTGTATTTAATGAGATGTGCCCCTTGGTAAAGGTTATGTTCATATCCCCCTTCAAATATATTTATAGGAGTAAGAACCTGCCTTTGAAACACACATAATATCAAAGTGCTATTACAAAGTGGGGTTCTAAGTGTAAGATTTTAGTTCATACAAAAATCTAAATTTATAAATCTAATCGAACTTTAATAGAGGGCATTAATACCATTAGGATCTGGTTCTTTTTTAAGTGGGCATTAAGAATACTATAATCCTCGCTTCTTCAAGAAAAAAATGGCTTGAGAAGATATGCATTATATTGACAAGTAATCATATGGGGAATATTTCCTACTAGACCTCAAAGACCATCTTCATTTGGGATTGTATTTGGTTGAGGTTTTGAAAAGAGATTAGAGAAAAACAGAACCACCTCATTTTGAATCTTCTCATTTTTTATCAATAAGGATCCAAAATAATCTTTGGTTTGAAAATTTGAATAAGGATTCAATCTCACTTTGGCTAATGAGTGGAAAAAATTGGTATTTTTATCCCCATCTTTAAGCCAAAGTTCTCTTGTTTTTTGTCTCAAGAATCTCCCTTGAGAGGACCTCTTCATATCTTTTCTAAATTATTTTTTGTTCTTGATAGAAAGTTGAGTGGATAGTATCATTTTGAATAATATAATCATTTAGTTTGGATAAGTGGTCTTGAAGATTAGCATTGGATGCAAAAATGTTTTTGAAAATGTTTTTGTTCTACTCTTTCATATGAATTTCAATTAGCTATTTTTTTTTTCCAAAACTAATATGTTCTAGAACCTATAATGAAAGGGGATTTTTTTATCACAACTTCAAAAGATAAAGAAATTAGGGATCCTTAAACCACATCTACTCAAATCCAAATGCATACATAGGTTTATTATGAACCACAATAAAAGATAGGTTGACTTGTAGAGGAAAATTATCCTATCCTAAATATGGAAGAATTTGTGAGACATAATAGCTATGTTGAGAGTTCCAAGCTACATTGGTGAGTATTCTATACAACCTTTCAAAAATACAAAGGAAATTAGATTCTTTCTCATCCACATGAATTTCTCATTAGTCAAAATGCAATCCTTAAGACAATTATTAGATACAACATCATTAAATTCTTGCATTGTCTTAATAAGAGATACTATTCCATCCACCTTGTCTTGTACTATACAAAAAAACCATTTCTAGTACTATGCAACAAACTCAAAGAGATGTCAACAATGGTGTCATCTTTGATTAGGAGTGGGTTGATGAATGTAGCTATACATCCAGTGTCCATCTAGTCATTGGAGCTGATAATGACACTGCCCATCCCTATGTACTTGTAGAGAAGATAGTTAAGAGAATTATTGGAGAAATCATGTTGGACATATGTCCATGTAACATTGAGTTCTTTCACCTACCAAGGATAGATTAGTACTTGCAAATTAGCTTTGATATAACAGACATATGGTATCGGGAAAATGAGATTGAAGCGAGAAAACTGGTACAAGAGTGATACCTCCTTGCCAGGCCCCCATTGAACAAAAGAGGTGGAAAAGTAGACATGACCCAAGGGTACATGATTGATGATATCAATTACTCTATAGCCCTATTGAGTAGAAACATGGGTGTCCTTTCAAAAAGTCATCTTGAGACATGGATGGTCTACTTCATAGAGACCATGAAAAGAGGAAACATGTCAATTGATTGAGCCACAATTATTAGCGACAACATGGATGAGAATCTCATCTTAGTAAAGAATGACCCATAATTCTACATGACCTCCTATGTCATGTATCTTTTAGTAGTTAGGTCATCTGACTATCCAAGATTAGTGAAGAGAGGAAGTATGCAGGATGCCAATTCATGGCCACACAATTTATGGTGAAGAAGAAGCTTCCTTTCAAAATCTATGAATATGGATTGGTAAACGATGGTTTTATCTTTTCCATCATCTCGTTTAATTAAGGGGACTATGCCAAGAGAATATCGATGGAAGCCACGACTATAGTAGCACAAGTAGGTGCTTATTTGCTTAAGTTTAGCACCTTCACATATATCCGGGTACTTGGTACCCTCCTATGTCTGAAAAAGGTTCCTCTCTAACCATCAAATAGGTTGATATTACTAGAGATAGCTAGGCAATTGGCCTCTTCCTATGACAAGGTGAGAAAGAAACACAAGAAGACATGGGTATGGTCCATCACCATTCAAACTTTTGAGGTCAAGTAGAAACAAGATATAGCTACATATGAGCTGCAAAGGGACCAATACCCCTTAGATGACTCTCCATTGTCACGAACCTAATTTGACAACATAGGGATGGTTCAACATCACATGGGGAAACAACTCATACCTAATTCCTCTATTCTAGATCACTGGATGAACCATGTAGGTGACTATGATGTCCGGATTAGGAACTATTGTAGTATGGGTCTAAAATGTGCAGAAAGAGCCCTCAATCTACATATTCCTTTGAAGATTTGGAAAAAAGATAGTCCTAATCTGCAAGACCCATTATACAATAGGGACAAGATCTTTGAGAGGCCTATAATCAATACTAAGATTGATCGAGAAGAGAATGAGGATATACAACATAGGGGTAGGCATGCCATTCAATTGACTAGAGATTGGGTAAGGAAGCCTTTCCACTTGGAGCCAATTTCTAATGTGCCAAATTTGCAAGCTACACCAAGGCCTAAGAAAGGGAAATGGACAAAAATCACCATTCCTACATATACATAGAAGTCACTTGTGAGGCCCAAGACTGTGCACTAGCACGAGTGAGAAGTGGAATACTTCTGAACTAACAAAGTGAAAGGGAAGAAGAGGAAGAAGGTTGTTCAAGAAGAATACACAAAACTAGGAGAGGGTCAAAGTCTAGAAGTGTAGGCTTAGGAAGAAGAAGCCTAAGCTCCACTTGAGGAAACCCTAACCCAAAAAAAAGTTTCTCCCTTGGTACCTAAAAGGGCTAGGACCGAAATAGTGGTGATAGGAGAGAAGAGGAGGAAATTGGAGACGAAGAAGAGTACTCCATCTCCTCAAATCTCGGAGACCATACCAAAAAAAAAAGAGGAAGAGCAAGGGGAAGAAATTGAATATCTTCTGTTCAATAGGAGAACCTGATCAACTAGAACTATGGAAGAGGAAAGATGAAGGAGTCTAACACAAACACCTCCCTTCATTTTGGAACAACTTATCCATCTCAAAGAGTCTAAAAAAAAAGAACAAGAGGGATGTATGGAGTCTATAGAAGGAGATGGATTTGATGTGTTCGACCACTCAGAGTTTGATTTTATGCCAATGAGGACCCATTTAGAGGTGGAGTTATAAGGGATAGTCCACAGAGAGAATTGTTGGGCAAGGATTAGAATCAATTGCCTCTACTTCCATAAGGACCAGTAGGTATACCACCTTTCACCTCCTCCTCCTCCACCAGAACAGGGAACCACACCTTTGCTACCACCTATCACTGGATTAGATAGTCAGATAGTTAACAAGGAGGATTTTTAACAATTGCACACTGATGAGGTTTCAAAGGAGGGAAAAATAATTAAAGAGAGATAGAAAAAACCACTTGTAGAGGAATTGAAAACCTCTCCTCCAAGGATGATAACAACCACTCCATCAATTGAGCCACCAAGAAAGCAAAAGACTCCAGAGAAGAGTGATAGGGGCAGGAGGTTAGCTTCATAGATGACCTCATCATCAAGCCATTATATGTCTCCCATGGGCACCACTTTCGCATGGCCGAAGTGAGAGGTATCGACTCGCCAAAGGAGGCATGTAGAATACATAGAGGCAAAGGGGTTGGAGACATTATCAAAGGCAGTAAACATACCAATACATAATTAAGGTGATCCGAAGAAAGTAACCTTTTTCATGAGGAATTAAAGAAATGAGTTGATTGTACATATAGATATTCCTCCTCCCCATGCATATATTAAATATATTTCTCCTAAGGACTACCAGATGCAAGGAGTAGTGTTGGGGAAGGCCAACTAGAACACAACCAAAGTTTTGATTGCAACATGCCTTAAACAAGTGTTTTGGCACTTAGATCAAGAAAACAAAATGATTTTCTCCTAAAGTACATCAATGAGGTAGTCAGTCCATTAGACCCTGATAATCTTGAGTTCACCCTACTGGCTACTCTAAAAAAAATGAGCTCCAACCTCGAGACCCACAAGATCATTTTTGGATGCGTGTCAGAGATGGCACCACAGTTTTTAGGATAGAAGAGTACAAATTATTGAGTCCAACATGGATGCACTACTAGGTATGCAAAAGAATATAGACAGGCTGGTTACTGTAGTAGATTATGATTTTGGCCTAACAGAAAAAGTGACCACATAGACCAAAGACCTGGAAGCATTGCAAACAATTAAGGGTCAAAGATACCAGATGCTAATGGATATATATTTCGCAGAAGAGTTAGATAAGTAGGTGATTGGATTGAGAAAATAGTGGCAAACAATATGGTGATAATCGGGTTGTATGAAGATATTAAGGATGTAAAGAATAGGGCCCTTGATCAAATTTTGGAAGCTGATAAGTTATATGGTGCAACTAGTTTGGAGATTTTTGAAGATTACTCTAGGACTCAATTATTTTTGAGCGAAGTAGTGGTGCAATGATTCTAAGCTTTGTTTGAGATTGCATCCTTAGAAGACAATGTTAGGCATATTTTCAGGACTAAGGGAGCACTTACAAATTTAGACTCAAAATTGAAAGATTTTGTAAGAGGTTAGCAAATATCGCTAAGTGATGAGAACAAAGTATGATTCTTTGGACTTCCCTGATACTCTAGAGATCACCACCATTATTAAAAATTTCAAAGCGACACACCTAGACATCATTTTGGTAGAACGGTCACATAACCCAAATGTTGGAAATTGAAATTTTGATGCTTTGAATTTTTTTCTCAATTTTGGTCTTGTTGTGTAAAGGTGCACTTTTAGTGCGAAGGAGTGCAAAACACATAGGCACACTTTTCATAAGGCGCATCAACAGTTTTGATTAGTTGTGGTTGCACTAACAATTAACTACCAGTTGCTACTTTTTAGCATTCCATGCACTAAAAACGCGTTTTGATGGTAGTTTAACTCCTAGAAACGCTTAGAGAAGGCTATGCTTGCATTTTTTTTAAGTTCTAGTGTTTGCATTAGAATAGATATCACTTCTAACACAAAACAAGGAGAGGGTTTCTTATAAATACATGGATGTAATATGTACTCTAGGTCGATATTTTAATGCAATAATAAAAAAATTTGTTGCTCTCATTCTGAGTTTAGTAAATTTTACTAGAGTGTGTTATTTTTTTTATTATAAATTTACGTTCATCAATAGTAATGGAACCAATGGTTTTGTTGTCTTATGATAATTGTGTGATCTTTCAATTCTAGTGTTTTCCTTATGTTAATGAATTCTATTGTTGTGAGGAATTGGAGAAAGAATCACTATTGTACATGCATAGCATTTTGTCTCGTGTGTGCACACTTTCCAAGGCTGGACAATTTGATGAATTGTGAAACATTTTTCAGTTTTCATTAAATTTCCCACTGACAATTGCATCAGTGGAGTTGAGGAAGCATTTCTCCTAATTTCATTAGTTTCCTACCTAGTCTTTTTGATAATTTAATTCATAGATGTGTTGTTTCTTTGGCTTATGCCAGTTAGGGATTCCCCTTTCAATAATTTTCTTTAATCTCTCATTAGTCTATCTACATCATTTTCTTTTCAAAAGTGTGGTTAAAATAGGAATTCATATAGTTGCATTTATTAGAAATTACATTCATCATAAAATGAAAAAATGCAAAATACAATTGTTTTGTGGTTACGTTTCCTTAAAGTTGTGCAGAATTGATAGATACCAACAAAGGCCTCCTTGTGAACATTCACATTTATCTTCGATTGAGTTATCCAATGGGTTGAAAATAATGATCTCAAACCTTGAAGTTGGTCATTGATAAGCTTTTCAAGAGAGATTCATGAGAATTTATGTTGTTAGTCTTGTGACAAAAGATCTCTGAACATAAGTGGCACTAGAAGGAGGGCCATACAAATCTATTTTGCCACAAGAGTGTATTTTTTGATAGTTTTGTGAATTTCATAGTTCTATTTTAACAATCTGTTCATAGTCAGAAGGTGCATTTTTCACCAAGGTGCACTGGGATCCATAGTGTCCTTCCCTAAAGGTGCATAAACTAGAAGATCTTGACCCACTATCAGCCTTTCAACGAGCATTGAGGTATTTGCCTAGTAAACAAGAGTTCTTAGAAATTAGTCACTTTCACAAGCCTCATAGTGACAAAGGGATACCTAGGCTTTGGTTGCTCACATTACAAATTCCATCATTAACATCATTTATTCCACATTCTACTTCACCCCAACTATCATTCCACCAAGTCGTCCACCTATGAATTTCTTTGCGAGTGCAATAGATTCACCAATCAACCTACAACGTCCACTCAATGATCTTCCCTAGAACCCTGAGAATTTTTTCTCAAGGTTCATTTATGGAGAGACATAGACAAAAAAATATCACATCAAGGTTTTCAAGGAAAGATGCAATATAAAACAAATTCAACAAGAAAATGTGGTCCTTCGTTTGCTCCCATACACCTCGGGAGAGGTTGCATTTAACTAGTATGTTAACTTATTGTTGAAATCCATTCCAAACTGGGCAACTTTCAAGGAATTGTTCTTGGATAAACTCAAGGGATTCATCAATCTAGCACCAGTTCATATATATCAAGAGGGATCCAACATAGACTATCTCCTACTTCAATCATCATTTTCACATGGCATTCCAAAAGCTGGAAACCCCCCATGTTGTACCAGTAGGGCCTGCAATTCAAATCTATTTGAACTCTATGGATCATCTTACCACTATCTTCTTAAGGAGACTGCCTGCTGCATCAATCGATACTCTAGAAAAGGTTTTCAGAGAAGAAGTCACCTTCACCAAACAGGCTAACCCCAATAGAGGGGGCATGATAATTCATGTTAATGCTAGTACAATGGTACCGCCATACCCTGTAGGAGCACAAGTGATGCCTAATCAATTCATTTCATTGAATTTGGTACCAATACAATAAGAACTTGCTACTTCAGTTCTAGCTATAGCCTACCCAAGGTATGGACCTCCAAAAGCTATTTCTTTGAGCAAAAGGTAACGCCATCCACTAAGGTAGAGAGAAATGTTACAACCAAGCTTGACCAAATGAAAAAGACCATGTCTCAGATAACCAATGAGCTATCCCATCTTTGATTATCACAAGGGAAGAATAACAATTTCCAAAGAGCTAATGCAATGCCAAACAATAATGGTTATGGTCAAAATTACAAGAATTTTGATGGAAATAATGTTTTGGGAAACAATTTCAACACACCAAACCGAAACAATGACTTTCAAAGCATACTCATCCGAATAATGGAACTATATCCCTAAAAATACCAATAATAATGACCAATTTTTTGATATCAATAAACTTGATACAAACTAGAATGTATCAAATAATGATGGAATGTTCTTCGATGGAAATCAAGAGACAATTCAAAATTCACACAATGCCAACAACAAGTCCCCTATTTAGTTCAATGCTATGTTGGAATCTTATGATTCTCCATAGAATAAAAAAATGGGAGACTCAACCAATGAAGAATTCATGTTCCCATTCAATCAAGAATCAGATCCTAAGCCAATTGAGATGTTTGCTTTCCACAATGATAATTAGAACACTTACAACCTAGTAGTTGAAGGGAACCCATGGCTAATGGAATTCCTCTAGTATTACAACCAACAATGCCTAAGCCAAGGGCGAGTAATAATTTGACACCTACAAGAGCACCCTTCTCAGGGAAGCAAACTCAGGCACAAGGGAACATACCCACTATACTAAAGAATCCTACTTAATTAATAGAAAAGTATAGTGCAATTGAAGAATTAAAAAGGACTAAGGTGAATATCTCAATGTATGACATACTACAAAGTTGTCCTAGCCAAGGGGAAGCATTTTTAAAAACCCTTGATCATGCAAAAGCAACAACTGACACTAGAATCAAAAGACGGTTATTCCACCGATTAACATCATTGAGGCTATGTCCACTATGTATGAAGACAAAATAGAGGTACCCCTTTTTTTTGCAAGTCCCCAAATTTTAGAAAAAACCTTCACAACTACCTTGTTGATTTAGACACATTGTGTAATGTCATGCCACTTTTGATATCTCGAAGGTTAGGGGTCACTCCAAAACCTATGAACCATATTGTAATCCAATGCAACAAAATGGTAGTGAAAGTCATTATAGTGCTAAAGGATGTTTGTATACAGTTGACTATAGATCCAAGAATCTAGGATATCATTGAAATTCATGTGGTGAACATCCCAAAAACATACAACCTACTTCTAAGAAGAGAATGAACCAGGTGTTTGAGAGGATGGTTCTCAACAGATTTCACTCAATTATGGCTACCCTAAAAGAGATTGAATAACTAGATCAGGATAGATGCTGATCCAAAATTGAAGACAATGATCATGAAATACAATGCTCCTAATGAAGTGTTATTTCTTCAATTAGACCTAGATTCCTAAAGAGTGATGATGTTTGATATATCCCTTATTGAAATATCCTATGACAAGGTTACTGCAAGATCACAAGAGCCCTCCCCATAGGAATAAATTGTTACTCAATTCATGGATGGTATGGTTGCAAAGAAGATGTAGACCCACATATCTTACTCCTTCTAGAATTTTGTAGGTTGCACCATACAAGTCACTTAGAGTTCGGATGCTTAAATTGTCAAGACGTGATTGCCTGAGTTTTGACTTAGATAACATAGTCTGCAACCAAGGAATCTATGAGTGACAAACCCAAAGATAATTTGGTTCACCTAGGTGAGCTTGAAGTCACAAATGATGCCCTTATGGATGAAAATGAAGAAGATTTGAACACTTTGTATAGTGATACATTCTCAGATGGGGGAGTTTTATCATCTGTTCCCAAAGGAATGATCAAAGTTCATAGAAGGAGACACTTTTTGAAAGGTCAAGGTTGGGCCTCAATGGTTGTCTATCCTAAATGTCAAACATCCAAAATCATGGAGTTGATTGAAGAAATCGAGGATAAACAAAGGGAACAAGAAATCCCTATGTCATGCATAGCTACAAGTGGCTCATGAAGCCCAAGATGAGGAAAGATGTAGTGGGTCCCCAAGAAATGATCTTTCAAAGACGAAATGAAGGAAAAGCTTCCGATGAATAAACACAAGTCAAGGAAATTGAAATCAATCTAGACACTAAGGTTTGATGGTTCCAAATGCAAACTAGGAGGAGAAGCTAGAATTGAGCTAGTTAATCCCAAAGGTAAGTCTTTCTATGCTGCATATTGTTTACAATTCATATGTACTAACAATGTGGTAGAATACAAAGCCTTGGTACAAGGACTCCTTTTGTGCTAGAAAAAAATGTCAAAGATCTCATAATTGAACGAGATTCCCAGCCGACAATTCAACAAGTCAAGTCAATTTATTCTTACAATGACAAAAGGTTGATGACTTATTGTAAATGAGTTTGGGACTTGATGGAGGATTTTGAAGCACAAAATATCAAATCTATCTCAAGGAGGAATGTAGTAGTTGATGCACTCATAATCTTGGCTAGTGCATTACAACCCATGGAAAGGAAAAAACACAAGAGATTATCAATAAAGCTCGTGGCTGCCCCATCTATTCTTGATAACATTACCAACTTCCAACTTTTCCAAGATGGCCAACACATCTTGGAATTCATCACGTGCAACAGTTTGTTCAAACACTAATACACTTGGCATCAATTTGCGATGGCTAAGTGTCGCCACTGTGACAACAATGTGTCGCCACTGCGAAGGCAGTAGACATCATTGTTTTTTAGTCGCAAATTGCGACGTCTATCCTTAGAAATTGCAATTTCAATGCCTATTCGTCGCAATCTCACCATTCTAAACCTGCATGACTCCCATCACAATGCATGCAGATCCCGTCACAATTTTGACATCTTCCCCACGCATTGTGACAGGGTGGCGTCGGCATCTGCCCATGGGTTCGCTGAGGCGACAACCTTTCTAGTTCTTCCTTGGACGTCGCACTTGCGATGGTCTTGGAAAATTGCAACGGGGACGTGACGGTGCTAGTGGCACGGTAGTGCTCGTGTCGACATCGCTGGCCGTCGCAATATTTCCAAATGTGTCGCAATTGCGACACATAGTCAGGAATTGCGACAGCATCGCTAAGCATGCGACGCACATTTTGACACAATGCATGGGCAGATGTCACAATTGTGACGTCCATGGTTAGCAATATGGCAGGGCTGCTGTGGTAGCGACGCCAAGTGCCGTCGCTGCCACAGCGGCGACGCCAACTGCCGTCGCCGCCACAGCGGCCCCGCAACAAGCATGGGGCATATGAATTCATATTCGCCCCAGGTGACAGAAAACATGCATTCTTTCCAAACGATAGCAATCTCTTTTAGTGTTGCAGGTGTAAACAAGATATCCCAACAGGTAGAAAATTTGTCAAATGTCAATTTCATTTCAGAAAGTCTAGAAAAGAACACAAGTTCTGGCCAGTCATGCAGTAAATCCAAATCATCAATAGATCATGGTGCATCATGCTTGCGACGAGGCCGCTCGCATTGCCGCCACAACGGCCCTGCTGCAAGCATGATGCATCATGATCTGCTAATGATCTAGATTTACTGCATGACTGGCCAGAACTTGTGTTCTTTTCTAGACTTTTTGAAGTGAAATTGACATTTGACAAATTTTCTACCTGTTGGGATTGTATATGAGCAATGTTAGTATGCTAATAGAAACCAAATTTAAATAAAGCTTCTACAAAATAAAAAATTCATAAACTTCAAGATAGACTAAGATGAACTCTCAATTGAGAATATGAGCCATTAATGGGCTCTCTCAATGAGAAGCTCTCTTGTTGAGTAGCTTTGTCTAAGTAGATAGGATGTATGCTCAAGCTTATGCTTCAAAAAGGGCTTCAAATGGAGTTGGAATTTGGGTGTGAGTGTATGGTTTTGATGTAAAATGGCTTCTCAAAATGGCATTATGACTTTACTTCATGGATTGTGTTCTTTTGTAAAGGGGAAGGATCCAATTTATAGGCAAGAGGCTTGAGGGATTGAGGGCTAAGATGCAAGGATGGGAAAAAGCTTATGGAAGGCTCAGATTGCATGAGAGGAGAGCACATGGATTGTGCTTCCTTATAGCCAATCAAGGAGTGACACATGTCACATGGTGAGAGGATGGAGGAAAGGGGAAGGATGAGTCAACAAAGGAGGCTCAAGAGATAAAATCTTCATAAAGACCCTCATAATGACTTGTAAGAGCAATAAAAGGGCTTGTAAGAGTCATTTATGACCTAGTGGACTTCATAAAGTTTTATGGTTGAGATATTTTGAGGGTGATGAGAGCAATTTCGACTTGGGCTTGATTAGGAAGGTTCTAAGCTTGCTTAGGCTTGTGCAAATGATTAGAGGATGGATTAGGATGGTTTAGGATTAGCTTAGGGATAGGCAAGTGGATGGCATTTAATGAGGGTGGGTGAAGGAGGAGATATTTGTTAACTTTGGCTTGGGTTAGTAAGTTTTAACCCATGTTTAGGGAATGTGACAAGGTTACAAGGGGATTAGGATTAGGGTTAAAGACATCTTCTAGAAGAGTCTAGGCTTTGGATGAGGATAAAGACTTTCTAGAATAGTCTAGAATTTCCTAGGATGAGGATGAAGACTTTCTAGAAGAGTCTAGAACTTCTTAGGATGAGGATAAATTAGATTTTTAGGAAATAAATAAAGTTTTATTTATTTCAAGGGTTTGGGTTGAGGAGATATTTATTAAAACTTTTTTAATAAACATGAGGATTAATATTTAATCTTAATTAAATATTTTGAGTTGGGGTTACGGGTAGGAAATGATGAGATTAGCCTTTAATCGAAATTAAAGAAGGATTAGAAGATTTTGGAAGAGGTTATTGGTCATAAGGAAATTGGCCAAGTTTTGGGCAAAAAATAAATTTTTTATTTATTTTAGGATTTTTGGTCAATTTATTAATTAAATAATTAATAAATAAGGAAATAATGTTTAAATAAGATTTAAACATTTTTGGGAGGGATTCCTTAATTAAATATTTTTGATTAAGATAAAAGGATTTAATGGCATAAAAATTAATTAATTAATTAATTAATAAATGATGATGTCATCGGGAATTTTTCAAAAAATAAAAATACTTTATTTTCTAAAGGATTTTTAGGTGTCTACATTTTGCCCCTCTTTGATGTGATGCCGCAAGTGGCATGATATCAAAGATAAGAAAATAAGATGCCCAAGGCTAGAGCAGAAGAGGAGAGAATGGACTATGAGATGCCCCCTCAAGAAGGCAGCGGGGAGAGAAAGCGAGGCTTGGTGGCTTCTTGAAAAATACAAGAATCTGGGATGAGCAAGGAGACTCAAATTGGCAAAGAGAAGGGGCTAAATTAGCTCAAACTCTCACTATGGGAGAATGATAAAGGAGAATCAGATGCACAAGAGGAAGCAAGCTTAAGACTTTAGGGAAGGTGGAGGATGAAGGAGCAGAGCGCTATAAAAAGGAATCCAGGATGGGGAGATGGATGAGGGGATTAAAAAGCTAATGCAACAGGATTTCAAAGAGTCAGATTGGTGGAAGATGGGTTTCGGAGATCCCTAGGACTAGGATTGTGGATCTCGAAAGATGAGGCTTGGTGGGTTGATTTGGATTGGTGGATCCCTAAGACTAGGATTGTGGATCAATAAAGCTAAGAGTGATGAGTGATTCAAAGAGATACTGATGCATCAGCTGGGGTAGGAGAGACGGATGCCGGATATGGATGGGGGATAATGCAAATGAAGGAAAACCATTGAAGCTTTTGGAGCGGGGGGATACTTCAAAGAGAAGTACCACCATGTAGTTGAGAACTAGATTTGCTATAGGATTGTTGGTTAATTGCCAAGGTTACCAAGAACATCAAGGCCTTTTCACCAACTGTCCAGAGGACTGACGGACTGACTCAAAACAAACACACAAGGATTGCCCTAGCATCACACATGAATCTCGAAAGAATCAGAGTGGAACCGACACTAGGTAACCCACAAGCAGAAAAGAAAACAAGCAAAAGACATGATCAAGACCTTACGCTCTGATTGCCCCATTCGCAGTATACCATGATATGGAAGATCGTGGCAACCTTGAGGAGGGAACAAGGAGATGGCTTGGAAAAGATATTTCAAGACCCAATAGGGAAGAGTCCACATCAAAAGAAAGCGAAAATCCAAAAGAGAACCGTTTGCCAACAAGATGAGTAGGATGAGGTACTAACGGACCAAGATCAGACATGAGGAAAGCTATATCCTGCAAGGACCTATCGGAGAGCACCTAAGCTGGTGGATTTGGATGAGTGATGCGTCTAGCAAGCTGAACTAAGAAAGATAACACTTTGGTGATAGGAAATCTAGCTAAAGGATGCATTGGAATAGCTAACCAAGATGTGCGATGGGTGCAAGATGCTGATCAAGGAGAAACTGACACGAACACTGGATAGATACAATGGTACTAAGCTAAAGAGGATGTACAAGCTGACTGACCAAGATATATACAAGCGAGCTAATCAAGATATGGTACAAGCTAATAGACCAATGATAGGTATGATACAGATGGATAAAAAGCTCAGGATGAGAGGATAGCAGGATGGTTCGATGTTGTGCAAGATGCAAAAGCTAAGGGTGGGGTGATAGCAAAAGATATGGATTTGGCAAGATGAATCCAATGATGATGAGAGATTTTGTGACCAAGGATAGCTAAAGGATCAGGATGAGATGGCTGGATAGGATAGTAGATAGCTAGGATTATAATGGATATAAAGAGATGACATTGGGTTTGCATGAGGATAGCCTAGAGCTAGATACCAATGACAAGGGAGGATGGACAAGACAAGATCTCCAAGGAATATAGTGCCCCCAATCAGAAGATAACATGCAGAAGGAGGTCTTATGATGGATGTGATAGGATTGAAGCTAGGATGGAAAAAGCGTAAGGGGCTAGGGAGATGTATGATAGCTGAGATGATTGGCTGAAGCTGCATAAGATTAGTGGATGGTGTGAGATGGAAGCTGGAGGATGGAGGATAGGTGGACAGATTGGAAGATGGAGTTGGATGTCAAGAGATGACCAAAAGCATGAGGGTGATAGGCTAAGCTGGGGATGGCGGGATTATGCATGATGCTTGTTTGCCAAGTTTTCATCATGGTACTTGTCCAAGGCGCTTGAATTGCCAAGTTTTCACCAGTGGACGCTTTATTTTTCTTTTCTTTTTTGACTTTTTGACTTTGGACTTAGCTGGAATGATTTTGGCTTTTTTCAGCTATTTTGGCTTTTTTGAGATTTTTCACTGGCTGTTGGAATGTTCAATTTTGTTGCTAGCTGTTGGTACACCGGATGTGTGATTTATGCAATAGATCGGATTAGATGGGATTGATGGTAGGAGATGGAGGGATGAAAATGCTGGAAAGGAGCATGAGATGGGGATGCTTGCAAGAGCAACATTGGCACATGTTGGAACGGGTGTGAAAAGAGCATATGGGGGATAGATGGTAGATGCGGGCGTGATGGAGGATTTGTGGAAGCGTGCTTGGGGATATAGGCACCCAAGATGGAGTCAGGAGATGGGGGACATAAGTCACTAGATGGGGGATTAGCAATGGTGGATGCCATTATGCATTGGGTTTCAACTTTTTTCTTGGGGATCCACATGGTTTTGGATTTTCTTTTCATAGGCTTTTGCATTGTTTTGCATTCTTTGATTGGATTTTGCCTTTTTGGAGTATGTCTTTTAGAATAGACATATGATTGCCTAGGATGTGGATTTTTAGCTTTATGCATTTTGAAGTTGGCATTTACATTGTTGTGGTAAGCTTTGGGAAGATGGTTAGGAGAAGCTTTGTGAGATGGAGAGGATATGAAAGAGCATGTAGGGGGATGATGATGGATGATGTGCCCTGATATGTGCCTTTGTTGATCTTGCATAGGAATGGATGGAATAGGATTTTTATGATGGCTAATAGGAGGATGGAGGATGGTAGATTTTGGGACATAGGGACCCAAAATTGATTTAGCGGATGAAGGGGGGATATGGTAGGTTGTTTTGGGTTGCAAAGATGGTGGAGGGGGGATGACATAAGATTTTTTGAAGGAGTGATGGGAGGCTGGCATGGTGGGCTTGGAGATAGGCTTGGTTTGGGGGTGTGGTGTACCAACACCTTTAGATGGTGAGCCATTGGATACATATCCAAGACCATGAAATCCTAGATTTTTTTGTGCAATAATAGGCTCTCTGATTCCTTGCTCTTGTGGTCCTAAACCTTGACCTTGATAATGCCATCGATTGAGCATTTGAACAAGCTGAGGAAACTTTTTGCTTGTAGAAAATGGTAGAAGTGATTTATTAGGTGTATTGCAATGGGGAGATATTGTTCTTAATTCTTCTGCTGAGAGAGGGCCACCGTGGATGAATGTAAGTGAACCAAGAGGGTAGATTATAGATGGTGGAATAGCTTGGATAGGTGGTAAGATGGAAGCATGGAGTGGGGGAGATGGAAGGATAGGATCTTGATGTAGCTGGTGGGATGACAAGATATCTTGTAGTGGAGGAGATATGGCTTGAGGTTTTGGAGATGGAGGAGATCGTGACTGCACTATGGATGGAAGACATGGTACGATGATATCTTCATTTATGCTTTGGGGGATTTCAACATGCTTTTGGGCAGGATCTTGATAGGATTGGTTTGGAGTGGATGGTGCGATAGGAGGTGAAGGGATGGATTCTTCAAAGGTAGCGGATGGATAGATGGGAGATTCAATAGTGGAGATGGGTGAGTAGAAGATGGATGCATAAGGGTCATTACGAGAGATTTGGGAAATGCTTGGAGGCGATGTGGATAGGATTTGGAGGGATTTGATAGGTGGTGGAATTTTGATGCTTGCGAGAAGTGGAAGGATTTTAAGCAATTTGATGGATGGTATGGGGATGATAGCTATGGGAGATGGAGGTGATATTATAGATGGGGAAGCTTCATCACTGACTACTTCACATGGTTGGATTAGATGACATGGCTTATCGACTGTTGGAGGCAACTTTTCTTGTATTTGCTCTAGGAGATTCCTTGGAGACTCG
This sequence comes from Cupressus sempervirens, assembly GCA_028749045.1. Lineage (NCBI taxonomy): Eukaryota > Viridiplantae > Streptophyta > Pinopsida > Cupressales > Cupressaceae > Cupressus > Cupressus sempervirens. The sequence continues at coordinate 710,670,658 of CM053792.1, forward strand.
TGTGTCGAAGGTGGAGGTGGATTGACAGGAATAGCTAGTGTGATGGGGGTGGAAGATTGGAAGCTTGGTTGATGGGGTGATGGAGGGGAAGCTGGAATATCGGATGGCATGACTAGATAGTTTGGAATAACTCTTGGATTTTGGGGGATGATTGGGGGAATGTTTCTAAGGCTTTCAATATACCCATCATAGTCAACAAGATTTTCATCATCATTGGAATAGGAGGTGGCGGGAGAAAGGACAATGCGACCAAACACATCATGATAGGATTGGTACTTCATGCTTTGATGATGAGTTTGATGGGGATGGGGTCTTGCATATGGATGAACACGGAAGCTCATGGTTGGATTTTGGTTAAGCACAGATTTTGGATTGGCTGATGAAAGATTTCCTAGGGAGAGTCAAAGCTGCATGACAGACCTAAGGAGGATTGGCTGGAGATTTTTGGCTTTCCTGTGGATGGGAGACTTCAAGGGCATGCTGTCAAAAGGTGAGAGTTTTGCTTTCCTATGCACTAGATTTGGTGGTGGCTATGTCAACTTGAGGATAGACTAATGATCCTATGGGCATGACACAAGATTGACCACTTGTGGATCCCAACCTTTAGCTCAAGGTGATGAGGGATGCAAGTGACAAAGCTAGATTACCCTAGACAAAGCTCTGTCAAAGGGATAACCTTGGTGAGATTGGTTGATTGGTAGGATTGATTGGATAGCAAACTCTGGCAAAGTAACAAAAACTCTTTAAAGGCTTGGGTGATTTTGGATTGGGTTGCTAGCTGGCTAGGGGGATGATTTGGATGGACTTTGGATTTGGGATTGTTCTAAGGCAAAGAACTAGATAGATTCGGTTGCATCGACGGAGCTTGGATGATTTTATGATAAGGCAGTGACTATGCTAAGTATGCCTTGAGTTGGGAGATTTTTGCTTTTCTGGGATTTCGACCAAAATTGGCAAACATTCATTCAAAAGCTATGAACAAACAAGCAGACAAAATTTTGGAGCAAGCATGTCAAACACACCAACATCCTAGGAAGCTTTCTACAAGGATGAAATTTGGTTTAGCTAGGGAGTCCTCGATATACGCAAGGTACGTGAGGCCCAAATCCGTAGATGAAATCAAAAAGATGTCACACAGCCGAGAGGAGCGGTAACCCACTTCTCCTCTTTCACTTCTCAAGGGTATAAAGTTCCTTGAGGCTTAGCCCGAGTGACAAAATTTTGATCCCAAGAGAGGTGTCTTTGGATTCACCTCCCGATCTTTATACTCCGTCGGAACGCTGGAGTTGAGGTCGTCCCAAGGGGTGATGAAATCCCCAAGCAGGCCTCCTAAAAAGCTAAGACAAGATTTTGGATCCTAATCTTATGCACCCAAGATGGCCTCGAAAGATGACAAGGGGAGAGAAGACTTGGATGACCTTGGGCTAAAAAACACGCTTGTTCTTTTACCAACTGACTCTTATCTATGCTAATCTAGACTTTGCAAGCACTCATGTTTAAGAGACAATGTTCAATTCCAACTTGAAGTGCCAACAAAAGTAAATCGATCGAAGAATGCAAACAATAAGAAGAGTTAGGGTCAACAAAAGCAAACTCGCGCGCCCGGAGGCCCTCCACGTCAAGTATCGATTAATTTCCTTTAAAGCATTCAAGAGTTGGTCTGATTTTGTTTTAAGCCCAAAGAAAAGATGTGTGAGACTCGATTTTGTCAAGCACGTGCCCGGAGGCCCTCCATGTCAATAGTTGTTCAATTTTAAAAGCTCCAAATGAAGTGTTTGATATTGCAATGGTTAATTGATCCTTAGAATTCAAGATTGGATTTTTTTTTTTTTTTTTTTTAATCATGCTCACTCTTCTCCATTTTCACTCTTCCATGAGGTCACTTGTCCACCATAAAACAATACCTACACAAATATAACATTAATAATTTATACATATGACCTAAAAGAGAATTGATAAATTGAAAATGACATCAGAACCACAACACAGATTAATCCATTAATTTCTATTGACACAATGTTAAAATCAAGGGATAGAGAAAATAAAAAGGAAATAGGAAGTAGATCTAATGAGCCATATCAAATATAAGATCAAGGTTACATTAAACCATCCGATGCTCTTAAACTAGTATTAGCAACCATCAACAAATGACACAAGACCTGCTTGGACTTGTTACAATCCTAAAAACTAGAACCAATTATTTTTTCCTTTACTCACAAGGTTATAAAAACTACCATAACCAAAGTCCAAAAAATCCAAAATCCAAAAAGGCATGAATTGGAGAGAAAACTCAAAAGCTTGATAGAAAGAACTTAGAACAATAGATCGTTTCAAATCTCTGTACAACCTCAACGATGAACACAATTCAAGAACAAAACTTATTTATTGACCAAAAGAATACCTTAGAGCTTCTCTTAGATTGAGATTCCTATGTAGATTTACTATTATTTGAACCAGACATTGATGTCCAGGCATGGTTCAGCATAACTTGAGTTTCTAAGCCTAACTTTCTAACCTCTAAAAATGGAAGTTCAAATGTCGATCCCAAAAAATTAGTTGAATAATTGACCTACAATAAAAGAAAGTGAGCAAAATTCATATACATATTCTATTAAACATTTGAAGACATGAGATTTCTACATTCCATCAGGTGAAAATTGAAAGAGCTTCTAGCAGTAACTGTGTAGACATTTTTCAATCTAACTAAATCAAATTAAAACAAAAATTATGTTAAAACACCATACAATTAGAAGTTACAGACTGCACAACATTTTTGTAGTAATAGAATCTCGACAAAAACATAAACCATATCTAATACAATGCAATTACATACCTAGGTCTTCCCAAACAACTAAGTGGTTGATCATGACTAAAAATCTGAAGTACAAGATCAAACATTGTTGGATAGAAAGGTTTCCTAGCTTCAAGCCATCCAATCTCATGTTCCAATCTATGAAATTTTAAAAGGTTATTGTTTCAAGTGGTTCATTTACAAATATTGTTTCATTTGAGATGGTTAACAAATTGAATCTACCAAGAATAGCACATGTTAGGCCTTACAAAGCACAAGGATTGGATGTTGGATGTTGTGTTGATGTGAAGGAGCAAGCTTATGTTCCCTTCACCATTGGATCGTATAATGATGTTGTGTTGTGTGACATTGTACCTTTGAGTGGTTGTCATATAATTTTAGGAAGGGCTTGGCAGGTTGAGAAGAGATCCCTACATGATGTCAGAAAGAACACCTACACTTTCACAAATATTGGAGAGAAGATGGTATTAACACCATTGGAGGAGCACAAGACAACTTCGAAGGTGTCAGCAAGCATTGGCATCTTTGAGAGGGAAAGGTTCCTAAGAAAAGAGGAACATGGTGAAGCAATGGAAGATGTTTTGATAAAAAAGGACGATGCTTTCAAGCAAACAGCTAATGAGGATGAGGTTGAGGAAAAGAACCTAGAAAAGGATGATATGAAGACAAGTTGTCCATTTGAAGGACAAATAACAAATGAGCAGCAATCAAGTGTTGAAGAGCAAGGAGAAACCAACACCAAAAAGGTTCAAAAGGTTGTAGCAGAGGTAAAGAGAAAGGATGCTGATGAAGACAGAAAAAGATCAAGTCTTGAAGGGCTTGAGGGAAAGGAGATGATTGGAACAAAGATGAAAAGTACAAATGCTGATGTAAATAGGAAAGAAACAAGGCTTGGAGAAGCAGATATGATATTGATTGGTTCTATATGGTGTCCATTGAAAGTTGGACAAAGAAAATTCACAAAGACAATGATGACTGAATCGGATAGAACAACCACCAACCAGGAGTTGGTATACCAAGGCAAATGGCAAGGGTGTGAAGACATGTTGCAGATAGCAATAGAGGTCTCAAGGTGCAAAGAGAAGGATGAGAAGACAATGGAGATGAAGAGCCAAGGGAAGGCTAAACAAGGTGATTATATTCCAAGCATGGAGAAGTATGAAAATATGAGTTATTTTTAGTTAGTTATTCTAATTTTGTTGCAGGCATATGAGAATATGATGGAGATTCCTAGTGTGGGGAAGATAGCAATAATTGGTAAGAGTTATGTTCTAGAAGGAGCTTGTTATTGCTTCTTGTTTCTACTTATTGTTAGTATCTTATTGAGCTTCACTTTGTTTCGAGAATAGTTTAATATTCTCTACTAAACAGGGCCAACCACATGAAGGTGGAAGCTCATTTGGCCCCACCCCCCTCCCCCTAACATCAATCTACATTCCCCGTTAACATCTAACATTCATTCATTCTTTCAACCATTAATAAAATGTAACATTCAATCAATATCACATGATAACATTCAATCAATATCACATGATAACATTCATTAACACATTAGATTCGTTAACATGCAACATTCATCAATATTCTACATTAACACATAATTCATGAACATTCATTAGCACATAATTAAATTCATTGAGACATAAAATTCATTCATTATCAATTAAGGTATGTAGATGAAAATCATTTCTTTTTTTTCTTTCTATTTCTTTTTTCTATGTAAGCTCTAAGAGGAGCATCAGTGCCATCATCAATTCCCCCCTCATCAGTTGTTCTGTTCTCTGTTCTTGATGATCTCAAATTCTTATGCTGTTGCAAAGGGGGGTCCTCTACAATAACAAATCAAAGAGTTAAATTAAAAATAATTTATTATAATTGTTACAAGTATTTAATTATTTTAAATAACATAACTGTGGCGCTCTTTACCTGATCTGACCACATCATTTTTTCTGGACTCAACGTCAACACGATCATGAACATCGACCCCTCGATCCTCTACAACTACTATACAAAATGTTACTTTAATCCAAACACCAATTGCAATTACATATAAAAAATTTAATAGCAAATGTTTACCTCCACCATTGGGATGCACATCATGCGAACCTTCAGCATCCACAGATTGTGTAGAAGGATTGTCAGGCTGCATTCCAACATCCTACGCATTGTTATCATTGCTTGCTTAAAACAAATATACTCACTTTATATTGGAACTTAACATCAAATAGACTAATTGGTAAAGTATTCAATTTGAAATAAATTTCATTTAGCTTATTTACCTGTGGCTCAGATGCATCATTATTAGAACCTTCCACACTAATTTTAGCTCGTAGCCGTTCAGCCATGGCTCTATAGCCTTGTTGGAAGCCAATTCTCTTATCCTCTTCTGTGAGGCATCTCTTGAACTCTGAGCCCTGCATTTTTGCGTGGTATGGTGAATTTTACTTGCATTGTTTCATCAACCAATGGAGGGTAGTTAAAATATCAATAGCAAATCATCTATATCCATCACAATATAATAGGAGAAAAATCGAGCAGTTTTGATGGAGAAATCTACTATATAAATGTTGCGTGTTTGTATGCTTTGCTTGTAACAACATATTTTCTCCAAATTCTTAAGTTGGGTAAGAGTTAGTTCAGCTCTTTGGAAATAAAAATGGCTGCAAGTGTTGCTGCATTCCCTCATTCTTTCAATCACTGCCTTTATTCTCAACTATTGGAGGAAAATTCAGTCTCAACCATGGCCTCCATTTGTGATATTTCTTCATATGAGGATTTTGTGAACAAAGAGAAAAGTAAAATATTAGTGATTAGAGCCACTGGTTATATTGGTCGCTTTGTTGCTCTTGCAGCTGTAAATGCAGGCCATTCTACCTATGTTGTCATTAGACCCATCACTGCCCATGATTCTGCCAAAGAAAAGTGCCTCTATGAATTGAAAGATTTTGGTGTTAACATTGTCTATGTATGTCACTAGCTCTGTTCATAACAAATATTTTGTGGTAGATATGTATGGCACAGTTGTAAAGTGCGTGTACTTGTTTAAAATATTGATTTTACAAACTATAGATTGTTTTGATTGGTCATATAGGTTTAGAATATATGATTAAGCTTTGCTTGTTTGTTCATAGTAACTACTATTGCAGTTGTTTTCTAAATTGTTAGATAGCGGTCATCTCACAAATAATCATGTTTGACTGTCTTGTTGTGAAGTTGGGTATTTAGAAATTATGTTAAGAAGGGGTGTTCAGTCAGTGATCTCCTTATCAATGAGTCTAATTTGGTTGGGATCATGAGCTATATTATAGTTGTAAAAATTTGTGTTGTAATGGGTTTTATTAATGTCTACATGTTCTGTAATGGGTCTTATTAATGTGCATGTATATTATAATGGGTGTTCTGTAGGGAGATTTAAGTGATCATAATTCAATGGTAAAGGCCATTCAAGGCATTGATATTGTTATTTCAATTTTGGTCGGTGGTCAACTTACATATCAGCTTAAGATTGTAGATGCCATTAAAGAAATTGGCACTATTAAGGTCAGAACATAGGACCCTAACATTATTACCATGAATGCTTGTTAACTGTAATAGACTTAAGAATTGTTGAACTTTGATGCAGAGGTTTCTTCCTTCAGAATTTGGGCATGATATAGATAGAGCCAATCCAGTAGAACCAGGGCTAAGCTTTTACAAAGAAAAGAGAGTTGTTAGGAGGGAAATTGAGGCATCCAACATTCCATACACTTACATCTGCTGCAATTCTATTGCTGGGTGGCCTTAATTTTATCATACCCATCCCTCTAAGCTTGCTCCTCCCCAAGATCAGTTTGAAATCTATGGAGATGGAAAAATCAAGGGTGAGATTTTAAATAATGTCATATTAGTAAATGAAGGAATCTTCACTAATCTAGATTGCAGAGTCTGACTTCAATTGTTGAATTGTTTATATTGAATATGAAAATCCACTACTGTTATTATATTCTATTGACCTATTTATAATTGATGAGCTAAATAAGGGAGTCCTAGAATTTCCCATCACATTATATAAAAAATTTGATACAATTTTTCATTTACTAATACTTACAACTCTTGCTTGAAGTTTCGAAAAACCACCAGAGCCGAGCTTGTGTGTCCCGTGCTTTTCTAGTCTTGCCTTTGTTGCCTTTGATGTGTCAGGAAATCTATGAAAAGTTTGAAATATGTTAGATAGTATAAATATAGAGGTTAATTAGTACATAATTAGATTCTCAATAGTATCACATACCTTGTTGTACTCTCCACTGGTGTAATATTATTTTTCTTGTCATCTTTATACTTTCCATCCAAAATCAGAGCCTGCCACTCAGCCTCAGGAACATAGGGCGGACGCTCGTACCTGGGGTTATCCCATAAATTTTTTCTTTATTGGTCCCTAATATACTTCAAACATAAACCATCTTTTTCAAGGAGCTTGTTTCTCTTGAATGCACGAGGTCCAAAGAGTTGGGTCATGCTCTCTATAAGATCATCCTTCAACGGTTTGTGTTGGTTATTCCACCTTTTAAGTAAAAAAAAACATGTTAGACTCATAAATGAACTGAAGCTACCTTTAATATATATAGTTCAAGAAATGGATGAAAAGGAAAACTATTATAGCAATGATATGAAATCAAAATAGTGGTTTGGGGTTTTAGTTAGGATATGATGTTCCACCAGGTACGCATGGTGGGCCCGAATATTCGCAAACACTCATCACCACGTTTTCTCCAAAAAAGATCATTCCCTACAAAACAATCATGGGATCATTAGTCGATGAAGAGTGATCAAAAACTAAATTACTATTATATCACTATAGAATAATAATAACTTTAAAGTACCTGGAACTTTGGCTACTTTTAATGGAATGCCTTCATCGTCGCTGACGATCAATGTGACATCCTTCACCGTTCCCGTACTAGGAACATTGGAACATCCAGGAAATGATGTTGTAGCTCCTATTGCAAAAAGTTTCATAAGTTTCATAAGTCTTTTTCACGAAGTATAAAAGAACAAATGATAATTGATGTTAAAAAGTTGTAAAAAAAAAAATTGTTTGTTGCTGTCATAAGAGAGAAAAAGAGGGATTTGTGTACCAGCAGATGGTGCAACAGTCGATACCTGTAAGCTGCGTGTTGCTGACTCAGTAGTCGGGAAGAGATTTGTGGTTGTCCTGGATGGAGGCGGCGTCATCATAGGATTCAATTGATGTGAAGCTGAAGAATAAAATTGTTAGAGCATGCATAAATATAGAACGCATGGACTAGCATGGACAAGATTGTTAGAGCATTAAAAAAATGATTGTTCGAGCATGTATTGTCAATGATTATGATCATTCCTATATATATTCAGTGGAAAATAGAAGTGGGGAATGAAACATGCGATCTACCTAAACCACCTGCAGCACCCTCATCATGGGAACGAGGCTCAAAATCACGCAAAAAACTCTGTAAAGACAATGCATCCATATTTTAATTAATGCCATAAAAGAGCATAACATAAAAATCATTATTGAACTCTTGTTATAATTAAAAATTTCATTAATACTTACTTTTAAGGTTTCAGAGGTGTGCATCAATTCAACTCCCCTTTCTCTTATTTCCTGAGTAGTAGGCTTTATGGTTGCCAAATGTAAAATTTCTCTGCCAATTTTCTTTAGCAACTTTTTAGTCGAACCGATCGGGTCATCGGTGTCTGCTAAATCAATATAAAAAGGGTCCTCCTCAGGGGGGGGCTGCTGATCAGGGACTACAGGTTCCTTTCCCTCCCTCCGACCACTAGCCCTCTGTGACAACAATAGTATTAGTATTATTAAAATTACTCCAAAACAATGAAGAAAACAACATTAAAAAAATAACATTTTGCTTCTATCTAGTTTGCACAATTACAATGAGTTTTACCTGCTCATGTCTAGATGAGTCAGGAACATCGCCAGCATCCCCTTCGGGCGGTTGCTCCATATTGTGCCCCTGTGTCAAAGATCAAGTATAAAAATGTTAGCCAAAAATTTATTGACTAAATGGTATGTTGGAGTCATTGATTAGAAGTTGGTTTAATAGTATGTACCACCCTCATGATAGTAGCCTCGTTTGTATCTATGCGGTTCAAATTTTAATCAATAAGAAGCTCTTCCCCTGCATGTATTGATTTTATCGCACAGATGAATACACGATTTCCCTCGCGTGCCTCAAATATGCAATTGGGTTGCTTTATAGTTTACCTAGGTCGTGTACTATTTATAAATTCTGCAATATTCCCTGTTGCTTTTGGCCTTCCATCAATGTATATAGCCACACTTTTACTTTGATTATTGTCTTGCTGTTGTATATAATTTGTCGAGAGGGCATACCTACGCATACTTTTTTTATATTTAACAATATGCATCCAACTTTTGTAATCGTAACATGGTCCAACATACTCCATCAATTCAGAAACTTTGTTGTAAGACACCTTTATGTTGTCCATAGAAAATAGGCCCAAACCATGTAGTGATGATGGTGCTATGCGATATATCCTCTCATTAACACAAAAATCAATGTTTATTGGAGGAAGTTCCTTGGGTACCCAATGTTTCTGTAGATGTTGGTACCTCAAGGGCACCTCGATGTCGCCTTCCATCTCATCATCATAAGAACATGACCCCCCTTGAGCAAGGAAAAATTTCATGCGTTTATTGAATTTCCTTCTAGTCCTTTGACCTCTAGTTAATCTCCCTATTCTAGATAAACTTCATGTCTCATTTTCCTCTTCTATTCCTATATTTCCCTCACTCGAGGAAGACACTTCTGACAAATACCTATTTGCTAGTACCTGCAAATGGGAGAGATCTTAGAAGACATCAATCTTACTATTGATAAGTGTATTAAATAGACTGTCTATAAGGAGTATTGACTTATACCTGTCGATCCATGAGACTGTGCGGGATGCTCCTGAAAGGGGTTCAGTTTCCTGAAAATGTAATTCAATTATCGTGAGCATAATCACATCATAATCATAATCACATCCATCATTAGCATCACATAAAATTTAAAAACATTAAAAGGTACACAATAAAACACTTAAATCAGGCTCACATTATAAGCCTACTAGGGAAGTAGGCCTAGTGAAGGGCTAAAACTGGGTTTTTGTATCAGTTGATGAGTTGAGGGCTTAGTCACCTTGGGGACATGCTATTTGAAGTTGTTTGATGTGTGTGGAGGTGGAGGAAACACCTAGTTAAGGTGAAGTCAAGTTTGGTGCCTATTGAGGCATTGTGAGCATTTGATAGTTTGTTGATTAGATTGCTTGGATGAATCTATTGGATCGATTGAGGGACATTCATGGGATTATTCTAAAGATGTAGAACCTAAGGTGGCATAAGGATTTGGTGTGCACTCTGATAGGTTATGGAGTTGGCTTGGATCAAGGAGAGGGATCTTATGAAGATGCTTGGTTGGTGTTGTGAGAACACTATGGAAGTCCCTCTTGTTATGAATGATTGCAAGACCACCTAGGGTCTCTGCATCACCTACGAAGGCAGAATTATTAACCAACAAATTGGGTAAGCACTTATATTATGTTTTCCCTATGAAATTCTAGGTACAACTCCCTTTTATAGATATTTAATGAATTCCCTTTTCTAAACTAAACACTTACAAATGCTTTTGACTTGAAAGAAAATAAGGCTCAATACATTCACACATCAATATGTGTTTTAAATAGTTTTATTTAATTAATTTAGATTAATAGTTAATTTAGATTAGCAGTATTCTATTTGTAGTTGAAACTTGTAGCTTTTAAATAGATAATGAATAAACTATGTAACCATATATATAAGACAAATATATTTTTATCAAGAAATGAATATTAAATAGATTAAGGATTGATGGCATACCTCTAAATTCCATCATCATCATCCTCGTCGTCATCATCATCATCATCATCATCATCATCATCATCATCATCGTCCTCATCATCATCATCATCACTGTCATTGTCATCATCATCCTCGCCATCGTCGTCGTTTTCGTCATCATCATCAACATCACCTTCATCATCATCATCAGTAGCAGCATCATCGTCATCATCATCTTCTTCTTCTTCATGAAAATTTGTGTCAGGAACATCATCCAATAACTGTCGATCGTGATCACCATCTACATCATCTTCTACTTCTTCAATATCTTCTTCTTCCATCACATTATACTTTATTGGCCTTCCTCTCGGTTCATGTCTAACAACAAATGACCAACCTGATTTATGTGGAACCTTTGAGTAAAATACCTGCTCACATTGTCTTGGAAGAACATAAGGCTCATCCCCAACTAGCTCAAACGACCTTGTATTAACCATTGTAAATCCATTATCATGTTCAATAACAGTTCTATCAGGATCATTTGGATTAAGTCGTAGCCTGTACCATTTGACAATGAAGAGTACTAATTTGAAGGAACTAAAGTCACACTCAAGTATCTCATACAAAATGCCATAGTATCGATTTACAGACTCTTGAGGATGTAAGTCGTTTCTAGATGAAATATTAGTCACTTGAAAGACTACAGTTATTCCTGAATCACAAGTTTTCTTCATGTCATCCAACACTTTGACGCAAAATTTTTGACCGTTACAAAACATAGCCTTGTGGTGTTTAACCTGCAATAATTTGTGAAACATATCAAAATTATTGTATCATGAGTTGATAAACATACGGGTGATTAATAAATTTGTACGTACCTGGAAATCTCTTGAACCACGTGCTAAATCTATTTCCCTTTGCATAACATTGGAATCTCCATTACGATGAGCTTTTTTAACCAATGAAGATACACCTTCCCATGTTAATGTGCAACCAGAATGTTGACATCATTCAATCCATACCGTCATCCAATCAAGATTGTTTGTAATATACAAATGTAGTGCATCCCACTCTCAAGCACCTGTACAAAAAAAAAATAGACAACTTACAACCGATTTATTTTGAAGATTAAGAAATAATTTATTACAATAACATCTTATAATTTATTACCTCTCACTTTCCTCAATGTACCTTTTCCCATCAAGTACTCCCCTTCTAATTTTTTAAAAGGCTCGAGATCCCAAATGCGATCTACATGGATATTTGATGCAAACTTAGGAAGATATTCAGTAATGTACACCATAGTTTGGTATACCATATATCCCTCTACCATAGAACCCTCAGGATGTGCTCTTTGTCAAACCAAAGCTTTCAAAGATTTCAAATGCCTCTCAACCATCCACATTGACCTAGTGTGTACAGGTCCACACAATTCAATCTCCTCAACTAGGTGTATGAGGTAGTGTTCCTGTGCATTGAAAAAAGTTGGAGGTGGACACTTTTGCATTTCACATAGTAAATGAGGAATTCTTCTCTTCCAATAGTTTATATCTTCTTTATGGATTTCTTTAGATGACAACCACCTACATTAAGAGATTCAAGTCACAAAAAATATATAGATATGAGACTTTACAAAATAATATACAATAGATTACATAGCAAGAAAAAAAAATCGTGAATATAATAAATATATACAAAAAATTGAACAGATATTACTGCTTACCTCATATATTTTCCAAGATATGAGACTTTACATAGTAAATGAGGAATTCTTCTCTTCCAATAGTTTATATCTTCTTTATGGATTTCTTTAGATGACAACCACCTACATTAAGAGATTCAAGTCACAAAAAATATATAGATATGAGACTTTACAAAATAATATACAATAGATTACATAGCAAGAAAAACAAATCGCGAATATAATAAATATATACAAAAAATTGAACAGATATTACTGCTTACCTCATATATTTTCCAAGATCATATATCACTTGTTCGATATTATTGTTGAAGTGCTCTGGGAGAGATAGAGGAAGCACGTACTGCAGTAATTATAAACCAATCATTTCATTGTTTTCTAACATAACATAACGAATAGTACACATAGTTTATGAATATATTGTAAATACAGAATAACATAAGTTACCTTGACGAAAGTATGCCAATCATGTGTTTTGAGCCTTGGCCCAAATTTAGTTTTTTTTGATATGAGATTGTTTATGTTTACAACAAATCCTATGGGAAATCAAATTTTTCGTATGACTTCTTTTATGGCATCACTTTGCTGCTCCGTTAATAACCATGGAAGGGCACTTATATTAATCTGATCTCTATTGCTATTTGAGTGACTGAAATTTTTCAATGCATGATTGGATTCATGTATGTCATTACAAATTTTGACAATTTTTTCTTTGTCACGCCTTCCATCCAATATTTTCCACAATGTCTCTGTTATATTCTTTCCAATATGCATAGTATCAAACAAATGCACAATTTGTAAGTGCTCCTAGTAGGGCAACCTACTAAATTGTTTGGGATAGCTTTTTAGTCCCTTTGGAAGGTTGTGAGTATTGCCTTGACAACCTTCATGATCATCAATTACACAATTAGTCAACAAAAATCAAAATAGAAATATATAAATTACAAACATAAACCATTAGGTGGAATGGCATTACCTCGATGATTAATTCTATTATATTCCAACTTCCATAGGCGAGGTGTCATTCTTCGTGGCTTTGATGTAGTCTCTTCTTTCCCATTGAAAAGAGGTTTTTTCGTACTTTGATACTTATGATTCCTATGGAGGAAGTGTCTATACTCATCAAACACCTACTTTCCTAAACTTTTTGAATAACGAGATTTCATCTTTGGACCACAAACTGGACATGCAAATTTTCCCTTTGTTTGAAGACCTACAAGATAATGATGTAATTGGATTATTAAATATGTTGATTTTTATAATTAGAATTATTGTGTGCAAATTGAATTCACTATAACATACCACAAAAATGTGTTAGCCCTGGGGCATCATGTATTGTCCATGCAAGTATTGCATGGAATTGAAATTGTCTTTGTCCTATTGGTCTAGACACGTCATACATAGTGACATCATTCCATAACTCCACCAACTCGTCGATAAGAGGCTCAATATATACATTCATATCTTTTACTTGATATTTACCTACTTGAATGAATAGTAACATTACATAATTATTGTGACCGTTTTACTACAAGATTTGTAAGTACATGTAAATTAATAACTATCAAATGATAAGATACCTGGAACAATCATTGCCAACATAATGTGCTCCCTCTTTATTGACATCCACGGAGGAATGTTATTGTTGATAACAAAAATAGGCCACATTGAGTAAACAGATCTCATCTCTCCAAATGGATTCACACCGTCCGCTGCCAATGAAAGCCTGAGATTACGAGGTTCTTCTTTGAAGTATTGCCACTTTTCCTCTATGTGCATAAATGTTGAACCATCCACAGGGATTCGAATAATGTCATCTCGACTTCTATTACGTGCATGATAATTCATAAATTGAGCCAAGCTACTACACCTGAATAATTGTCGCATAAGTGGAATAATGGGGATGTAACGAAGAACCTTTTGAGGCACCTTTTTTGTTAGTCGATCTGTTCGATATCTACTCATATGACATATAGGGCATTGTGTTGCAAATTCATGTTCTTTATAATATATAATATGATCATTGGGACAAGCATGTATTGCTTCATACTCCATTCCAATATCTTTCATAACAACAGTTAATTCTCGATATGAGCGAGGTAGAATATTTGATGATGGTAACAGAAACTCGCCTATCAATCTACAGCAAAAAAATAAGTTGTTAATATAAACAATATTAGTGGTACAATATTGACCCTTTGTTAACTATAAAGACATATATGACATACCTTAACATACGTGACTTGTTATGGTGGATAAACTATTCATAACCTTCAAGTTCAACAACAACAATACAACAGAGAGAAGAGTTGTTTGGGAGTCTTTGTATAGGGGCTCGTATGCCTTCTGAAGTAGAGGTACATCAAGGCTATCATCATCATCATGATTAGATATGCTTGGAATAGATGTGTCATGGATCAATGTATTTATACCATCCTCTTCAATTGTGTTTTCTGGCGCATGATCGTCATCTTCCATGGGATCATTATCTTCACCTTGGATATTTGCACCTCCATGTTCCTCCACTTTGAAAACTATATTCTTCGGATAGTTGTGGTTCATATCATGCACTTCCCTGGGAAGATCAACCTCTATAAAATTGATTAACATAAATAAACCATGATCATCAACTCATCATCAAGTGATTTCATATGTATATAAATTGTTAAAATGATATAATGAACGACTTACCAGTGGATGATAGTCATGCCCCCCTTCAATGTGACCATTCTCCCTACAATGTCTCTTAACTATTTTGATTAGCAGTCTTCTATGATTTAAGACCTTAAAAATATTGCAAGGACAATAACATTTTCCATCACCTTTTCTTTTCAAGTTAGACCACAATCTAGCGATTGTCTCCCTGTTTTGTTCTTCACTTATATTATCTGACATGATCGTTCTTTGCAGGAAGCAAAAATTGGGCTATGAAAACTTCGGTCTAGAACTTTCACAAACTAAGCAAAACTGTTGAAAGTACACAAATCTTCTTAGACCTAGCTAAATACTTTAATATTTTAAAAATACTTTCTTTGACTTTATTCCTAAGATTATTTGTAAAACTTTGACCAACCGCCTGAAGGTCTTATTTCAAGAGACCTTACAACATTAAGCCACTAAAAGAAATTTCAAAACATATAAGCTAAAAGTCTAGTTAAAATATACATTAGAATTTAAAAAAAAACAATTTTCATGCCCGAGCACGCGGCTATAACTTGTGCAACGGCCTTCTTGCTTAGCTGTAGAAGCTCTCCAGCAATCAAATTATACAAACTACAAGGCCTAACAAAAATTTCAAAACATATAAGCTACAAGTCTAGTTAAAATATACATTAGATTAGATTCAACAATAGCAAGAAATGTTATTCAAAATTAGATTCAACAAACCTTAGCAGTGTAAATAGCCATCTCCTCTAAACTGGACTCCAGATACGAGGGGGCATTCACATACTCTTCCCCTAAAGGTATCCTTAAGAACAAAAGCCACTATTCTTGAGTTTGTGAATTGCACCTCAAGATGAATGAAGCTTAAAAGGAATGAAAATTGTTTTCATACATTTAAATCAGGATGTAATATTTATTCATAAGTATATACCTTGCAAGCACTTAAAATTGTTGTTATATGTGTTGCGGGAAAAGAAGAAGTTTATACTTATGTGTATAGATGCACTTCCTGTATGCGATCCAAAGCTCGAATGTTATCAAGTGTGTCCAATGATGGGGAGAGACCTTCGTGCAAGCAGAAGATCTGCAATGAAACAAAAGAAAATAAAATTTTCTTATAGTAAGAACAAGTTTGTTGTGCTGCACAGGGTACCAACAAAATAGTGTATAATATCTTTTTCTTTACCTGGCTTTCAATTCAGCATGAGAGCCTTTAATAGAAAAATCAAGTTGATAACATATTTAACAAGAGCTACAGGGCAGCATAGTTCCTGCGTAAGTCCAAGAAAATGTCTGAGGATTGACATAGATTTGCGTAAGTCCAAGAAGATGTGTGAGCATTGACATAGATTTTGTGAACATTTTCTATGTAATGAAGATTTTACTGCAAATGGAATGAACCTAGGGGTCGATTGGTAAACTGATTATTTGTATCAAATGGTGTAAAATTGAAACTAAAACCATTTCAACTGGCCACGCCACTCATGGATTGTTCCTCCATATGTTATAATACTTTCATCATATATCACAAATATGAAATAGAATATGTAGCACACTGAAATAAAGCATTAAAAGATAGTGTCTAAATGTAATTAAATATATGGAACTAGTTATAAGAATCTGTACAAATCAATCAGAATGGGTTGAAATCAGTGCATCTTACTTCAACATTTCATGTAACACAGCCAAATCCAAAAGAAATCTCGCAGACAAACTACCTGAGATTTATAACCTTTATCTTCCAATATCCAATGGCTCCTTATAGGCTTTAATACAAAGAAGCCAACTGTCAAAAACTGTGGCAGTGATAAACATTTTGAAAAATAAAATTGTATTAGGTATAAATAAAAAACAGTGAAGAATGGTGTAGACTTGTAGCTAGAAGATAACACAGTGAAAATTGATGAGCTCTTTGTTATCACCCACCTCAAAGAAATGTGCATATCAACTCCAAGTGTCAAATGTCAGCTGTAAGTGCAACAATACGTGTGTTGAAAATATGATTTTTTCTTGATTGATTCGTGATAGTTTGATAATTTTTGAATCTTTTGGTTTGCCTTTTTTTTACTAAGAAGATTTTTACTACTATGGTAGATAGTAGGAAACCACTGCAAACTTTCGTTTACATAAAATATAATGCCATGATCAATAATGTTACAGGCTCTTTTAAAAAGAGAGAATTACAATTAACTCTTGAAATGAGCTGGCCTATTACAATTAACTTTATCAATGTGCTAGACTATTAAAATTTTGATTGGAATTACACGATATAACAATGCACTTCCAGTCTAGTCTATTGCAAATTGACCACTATTTCCAAAAGAATATGTTGCATTTTATTCCATTACACAAAATATGATACTGTGAGCCTGCATTCCCTTCCAAAAACTGCACTGTATTATGGTTATGGCACACAACTCAAGAATTTGACTTCAATTCTTTTGGCATCTTTGCTGCTCTTGTAGAAAAAAATGATATTGCAAATATATAACCATGCAGCTCAAGACAAAATTGTAAACCTGCTATATTATAAAACTCGTTGCAACCATACAAACTCAACAAGAGAATCATCCATAAGACAATGCAGGGTTGTTGTGCCTCCTACCAACATTCCTCAGGGTGAACTAAAGCAATAATGAACTCAGATCACCTTGAAAAAAGAAGCGACTAGGTTACCCCCAAATTTTCTCAATAATTGGGTTGCTGCCATCAAGCAAACCCATAGTTACAGAAAGCGGTGAGAGCAATTAGTTGAAAATTCCACCTGAATGTAATATATTATATTCCCAAATAGGGATAATAGAAACATAAATATTTCCAAAAATAGGGCACATAAAAATCTGAAAATTTACTTGTAAATAAGAAATTTAACAACCAACTCAGATTTATAATCAGATTTATTGATCTTATTTTTTTGCTAGAACAAATAATCATTGAACTTGGGAAAGTGCAGAAAATCCCTTTAATTCTGCTCAGAAATTTCAAAAAAGGATTACATTGATTTCCTCTTATTGTCCTTAGATAAAGATGACTAAAATATGCAGATAAAGATACAAATTTCTTAGTGTTGATCTTCAAACCTTATCCGTTCTCAAAAAAACTTTCAAACCACCTTGTCAAACTCCCCATAAATCAGTGCCAGGTCTGATAATCTCATCCTTTTTCTTGTTGTCCTCAATGATGGTCAGAAGTATGAAGATATCTTTCTGTAGGAAGTCCAAATCTGAACTTGTAACTCTGAATTTACATCTTAATCATTGTCCCTATGAAGATACCTTGCTGTAGGTAGTCCAAATTTGAACTTACAACTCTGAAGTCACCTCTTGATCCTCCCCAAACCTAGTAAATAATTGCAGCCCTGAAATATGATGTACCAGGGTTTTATAAACCAAAGCTTTTACACAGTACCACCCCATTCTTACTAGGGGGAAGCCTAGATGTCCCTTTGAACCCAGGGATACTCAAGGGTGTTAGACCATAAGCCAAGATTGCAGCAGCAATAGCTAACAAACTCATAGCATAACATAATGAGGTCTAAAAGAACCCTAGAGAACTATATGATAAATACTAAAGAGATGAATCAACCTCTACAATGTTCCCTTTCTCAAGTAGCATACTGTATTTATTAACAAATAACAATAATAAATTTGGAAGACAAAAATAAGGGTATGTGTGTAGCCGAGTTGCTGTGAAGTCTAATGTTCCTGGTCTATGCATCAACACCGATTTGATTCTCTCTAGATGTATCACAAGCCCTTTTAAAGGGCACACTTGTAGCCAAGTTGGTGCGAAGGCAAGTCATGAGGCATAGTGTTAGGCTAATGTTCCTAAGACTACGCATCAAATATGTTTCAATTCTCACCTAGTTAACCACAAAACCTTTTAATGGTGCACGTGTAGCCAAGTTGGTCTGAAGGTAGGTTTTGAGTCATAGTTTTAGGCTAATGATCTCAATGCTACACATCAACTCTAGTTTGATTCTCATGTGGTTTACCACAAACCCTTTTTTGAGCCCGGATGTGTAGTGGAGTTCACTTTGACTTTGGGATTGCTCCCAATTGGTCTTAGGTTTGACTCAGGCTCAGTATCTACTGATGGATCTGAATTATGGGTAGCTTGGTACATCTGCAGGGATTAGTCTCGCCTCAGCTTGCCACATAGCAGGAAATCTGTGTTGATGTGCCTTCAGGTGGGGATACCTGAAGGCATCTAAGTATCATGTTATTGTGAAGTCTCTGAAGGGACAAAATTGGTAAGGGTTGGAAAGACAATTTAAAAAGTAATCCTGAAGGCTGCATCTTTTTGCAAATGAGTTTTGATATTCCAAATAATGTAAGTGTTGAGAACTGATTTAGCCTAACTAAAATATTTGTGAATTTATCATCTATTGAGCAGAAATCAGTGATATTGTTACTTGATATGATATTGATTGATTAATAAGTGCCGACTCTGTTGACTATAAGCCATCTCAAGGAAGAGCTCAAAGATTTTGTTTTGTTTTGTCATGGAATCGATTTCATATAAATTTGTTATGATTGTCTGGGGATTATCTTGGAGTGCCGTAAGACATTAATGATAAAAGGTTATACTTCTAGCTAAGAAGCAGCAGCAAATATTTGTGCCTTGACAATAGAGAATGCAAAGTTGAGGATAATTACTAATCCTGCAGATTGAATACAAGTCAGGCTATGAGATATTACAGTGAAACTATTATAAAAGAGTGGCATTATATCAGTTATTGGAATTATGCCAATAAATGAAAAGAGTTTGTGATGGAGGAACAATGGATAAAAGAAATATGATATTAAGCAACTAAGACATGGAAACACTGAAAAACATGGAGAACAAAGGAGTAATGGGTTTATTTGTCTTACACCTTGCCGATGTGCATCTCTTCCCAACCCTCTGCATGTATCGTTTGATGTAGTTAAATCTTCGATTCTTTAAATGGAAGATCTAATTTTGTACTATCTTTGGTATATATTTTTCCTTTTTGAGATTGAGAAGGTGTAGTTTTTGAATGCTTCTGATCTTAGATATATATTTTTACCAAAGGAAGGATTACAATTTCCAGGAAATTCCTGGAAACAGAATTCCTTGTCATCTTAGAAGTTCAAAAATATTTGGACACGTCATTTTCTTGGTGCTGCTCAAAAGTAAAGTTATCTTAAGTAGATCTATATTGCAGAAACAGAATATTAAATAGTCATCTCTAGATTGTAGAAACTATTGGGCCCAACATTTTGCATTGGGGTGGTGGTTAGATAATATTCATACCTCACTGTATTGGTAATTTATGTGTTTCATTATCCTTACTAGTTATATATTGCCTTTATTATGAAAATTCAATTTAACCAATTAGAATATGAGTGCAGGTGAGTCCATGTACAGAAAGAGCAGTTCTAGATTAGTTATCTAGTTACTTCAGAGAATGACTTGCAGGCTATCCATCAACTGCTAGTGAAGATGAAAGAGTGGTAAGAATTTGTTCCCTTAATGTTGGGGATAACTATATCCTTATACTTTTTCAACCAACATATGTTTCAAAGTGATTTTTTACAACATATTTGCACTACATCAGCTTGCAAACCCAAGTACGGACCCCAAAAGGCAGGTGGCAACACGGTTGGTATGAATAGAGAAAAAAATGCTTAACACGTGCCTAGAAGCAGTTAATGAAATTATTGATCGATTACCTGATCTTGTTGTAGCTCCATGTCCCAGTCCATACAGTCCCACATTGAAATGAAAATTTCATTTGGGGTCTGAGTTGGAAGATTGTCTTTTGGTTGAGGCCATTCTGTAAGTATTTGATGTTTAAATCTGCTGTATGCCTAATGTCATGTAGCTTTTTACATAATGTAGGTCTTCTTGGAATGAAAATTTCTCAATTATTATTTTCAAAATTCATTATTGGTATAATCTCGTAGGTCTGATATATCTCATTAGATATCAATTCTGCAAAATATATACTTTAACCGACATGCAGATTCATGTTTTAAGCGAAGCTGTGCAGTGGATATTATTGTATGATTGCATCTTAAATGTCAGCAATTAGAGGGCTTCTTGTACAGGTTTAATTTTTAACTTGCACACCGAAGTTCATGGCAATATATTGAGATGTAATGGCACTTTTCTATAGCTTGAAATGAGTAGCATGTGAAAGCAATAATGAATGGTGATGACACACTGAAATATTGAAGTGCGAAGTGTCAGAATCAACAATATTCATGACTGAGGGAAGAGAGCAATAGTTTGTCATATTAAAAATAGTGACAAAATTTGTCTATTCAAGTCAGTGCTGGGCTGAGGTGTTTGTAACATTGTACAGTTTGAATAATATCTTAATAATGCCATGTTATCTTGTTTATGGATTTTCCATATTGCTTTAAAGGCTATGAGACACGTTTTGGTTTTTGAGTATAAAAATAAAAATTAACAATTTTATTCAAACTGCAAGTTTCTTACATATATTTTTTGGAAAAGACATTTTCTTTCTCCCTTTGACTGAGACAATGATGTTGG
Source organism: Cupressus sempervirens (assembly GCA_028749045.1). Lineage (NCBI taxonomy): Eukaryota > Viridiplantae > Streptophyta > Pinopsida > Cupressales > Cupressaceae > Cupressus > Cupressus sempervirens. Next base: position 710,692,213 of record CM053792.1, read on the forward strand.
GAATCTATAAATCTGTAAAGTAACTACTAATTACTCAAAATAATTAGATCCCATTTCTCCAAGGGCCAACACCATGACATCCCTTTCTACTGCCCATAGCATTATTTGTCCTTTTGCAAATATACAAACTAGGATCCACCTCCCTTAGGCTTTTACAAGCTCAATATTAATGGAGTGTCCAAAAGTAATTTAGGGCGGGCAAGAATAATGAACACCATAGGAGGTCGCTTTGAATGAGTTGTGGTAACCTTTTGCCAAGTGATCCACACTAAAACGATTGTGGAAGCCTCTTAATATAGGTTCACAAAAATGTGAGGCTAAAGAATGAAAGGCCTTCCTATTGAAGGAGTTTCCCTCTCCATTCTTTGAGGCTAGCAATTTCCATAATAAAGAGGATGAGGAAATGAAAGTTTTTGATTTTATGGGTAAAATATGTTTTCAAGGGGCCCTGAAACCTTTTGGAAAGCCAGACATTGAACACAAAAATAATAGCAAAAGAGTAGGCAAAAGAAATATGATATTAAGCAACTAAGACATGGAAACACTGAAAAACATGGAGAACAAAGGAGTAATGGGTTTATTTGTCTTACACCTTGTCGATGCACGTCTCTGCCCGACCCTCTGAATGCCTCGAGTTCGCCTTACACCTTGCTGAAGTGATCTCCCGCGTGCGCGCCTTTCCTTTCAGAAGAACCCTGTGTCATGCAATTTCATTCAAATGAGGGTTTTTGGCTTCTTTTTTTCTCTTATATCCCGCTGGCATCGCAATTGCGATGCCTGCCGTCGTAATTGCGATGGCATCGGGCTAAAATTGAAAAAAAAAAAAAAAGCCAAAACCACATTACCTTTTCTTGCCGTCACAAATTAACGTCGCAAATTGACCCCTAATGTATTAGTGAAAGGATAGGAAATTGATGATACATGATGATGTACTCAAAGAGGATGAAATAGAAGATGAAGATGAGGTCATAAATCTAAAAACTAACACTATTCCTAAGGGGATGGTGGAGTTGAAACACATATTTGATTGATACAAATCAACACACCACAAGAGAACCCCTAAAGAGAAGGGAATTGATGAATTTGACCCTTACAACCTAGGCACTAGACATGACCCTAAGATGGTAAATATTTGAAGGGCTTGTAACTCCCAAGAAATAGAAGACATGTTGCATCTACTCATAGAATATAGAGATGTCGTTGCCTAGAGTTATGAGGAGCTCAAGACATATGATCCTAACATTATTACCCATGATATTCCCCTAAAGCCCGACGCCAAAAAATTTCGCTAGAGACAAAGGCTGATAAACCAAATTATTGAACACTTAATAATGAGAGAAGTCTAGAATTTGTTGGATGCCAAGATCATTTTTTCGATTCAACACTCTACTTGGGTTTCCAACTTAGTAAATGTACAGAAAAAGACTGGATGGATTCACCTTTGCATGGACTTTCGAAACTTAAATTAAGCATCTTAGAAAGATAATTACTATTGCCTTTTCTTGATGAAGTATTACAAATTGTAAATGGATCTAAGATGATGTCTTTTTTATATAGGAACTTATGATATGACCAAGTGATGGTAGGTGAAGATGACATATTGAAGACAACATTCATGACCACCAAGTGGGGAACATTTGCATATAGAAGGATGCCTTTCGGCCTAATTAATGCAGGAGCTACATTTCAAAGAGAAATGGATGAAGTATTTAAGGGATTGGTAAACAAATGCATAGTCATTTACATGGATGACCTCAAAAAATTTTAAAAAGAGAGAAGCACCCATATCATCAACTCAAAGAAAGTCTTCAATTGATGTAGAAAATACAACATATCTCTTAACTCGAAGAAATGTTCATTCAAAGTTACATAAGGAAAACTCATGGGACACACCATCTCTGAAGTTGGTATTTCAATTGATCCAAAAAGGATAGAATCAATTATGAAATTATTGTCTCCTCATAGTCGCAAAGAGCTTAAGTCTTTGTCTAGGAAGGTTAACTTTGTATGAAAATTCATTAGTGGGTTTGCTAAGATAGTTCACCCCCCTCAACAATTTACTAAAGAAAGGGGCAAAGATTGGTTAGGTTCCCAAAGTCAAGAAATATTTTGAAGATATTAAAGTGGTTATTTCTATTGCCCCAGTACTTGTGAGTCTCGATTATCAACTATCATTCAAAGTCTTTTCTTTCGCTTTAGACCACTCATGTGAATGTATGCTCACACAAAATAAAGATAAAGAGGATGAAAGGCCCATCACATTTATGAGTTCCCCCTTGAATAATGCTAAGTTATATCATCCTAATCTAGATAAACAATCATTTTCCCTAGTGAAAGAAATCAAGAAGTCTCACCATTACATACTCCAAATAAGGTATATGCCATTGTACTAGACCCTACGATCAAATCATTACTAATACATAATGAGCTACGGGAAAGAAGAGGAAAATAGATGACCATCTTATAGGAATTTGACTTATAAATTCAACCAATGAAGCTATTAAGAGGACAAGGGTTAACTAAGATGATAAGAGATAATGAAGACCAAAGCATGGTGTCTCATGTGGACACTAATGAAGGGATAATAAAAGATGTCTAGTATCAAGACATTGTATTTTACCTCTTGCAAAATTAGTACCCTCAAGGGATGAACATCTCCCAATGTAGAGGTTTGAAGATGAAATATGAATCCTATATGCTTCAAGATGGAAATATCTACAAGCGACAATACAAAGGGATTTACATGAAATGTTTGGGCCGTGAAGAAACAGAAGAAGTACTAGAGCAATATCATGACAAGTACAATACTAGACATGCATCGGTAGAGGCCATGACCCATCAAATTCTAAGACCAAGATACTTCTAGCTTACCATTTACAAGTACACACAAAAACATATGGTGTTCTTGTCACATTTTCCAACCAAGTGCCAATAGGGAGCAACCAATTTTTGAGATTCACCCTTTCGCCAAGTGGGGACTAGATTTCATCAGGCTTGTAAACCCACCATCTCCTATAGGACACATGTTTTTTCTAATGGTTATGGATTATGGCACATAGTGGACTAAAGCTAAAACATTTAGGAATTATACTCCAAAAGTGATCACCAATTTCTTGGAAGAACATATTGTGACCAGGTTTGGGATGTCGTTCTTTTTGGTTTGCGATAATGGATCATCTTTTACATTAATTTTCCTTATCCAATGGGCATTGGAGAATCAACTCATAATCAAATTTTCATCCAACTATTATCCGCAAGGGAATGGAATGATTTAGTCTACCAACAAGAACCTACTAATGATCATAAAGCACTTGCTCACAAAAAATCCAAGGGATTGGCACACACAATTAAAATATGCCTTGTGGACTGATAGGGTTAGAGTAAAGAATGCTTTTGGGATGTCTCCTTATTTTCTAGTCTATGGCCAGGAACCCATATTTCCCCTCAACCTAAAGGTTCTAGTGCTGAAATTTTTTGGTCTATGGCTAGGAACTTGTATGTCCCCTCAACCTTAAGATTCTAGTGCTGAAATTCAGGTTAAAAATGCAAACAAAATCCAAATCATATTGATGAACCTTTTGGAATTGGACAAGAAAAGGACAACAACATTAGAACACATATCAAAACATCAAGCTTTCACCAAACATTGGTTTGACAAGAGAGCCACGATAAAACCTTTCAAAATTCTCTAACCTTGTTCTTATGTGGAACAAGACAAAAGAAAAGCCAACCAGTCATACCAAGTTTCAATGCTTGTGGATTGGTCCTTACCAGATTACAAAGATTTGTGGGGAAAATACTTTTAGGTTAAGTACTTTACAAGGAGAATTGATTCTGTTACCGATCAATGGCCAATTTTTGAAACATTATTTCAAAACTTGAAAAAGAAAATGTTGTTCAAAAATTCAAAAATAAAAATAATATTTTTCCAATCATTTTCTTTTAGTTGTGTTTGTTTTGAGTTAGGGGTTGGTGTGTAATTGGGATTTCTCTCAGTAGGTGAACTATCCCAACTGGTGTCAATTTTTGGAAGAGTTATTTCTTCGTCAAAGCATTTCAATAACTTTGTTTCTTGTGAAAACTAACTACGGGTATTATTCGTAGGCAAAAAGAGACTTTCAACCTTAAAATCAGATTTTAGATTGATCACTCTCAACACTTTACAAATTTAAAAAATTGACCATCCAAGTTGTCTTCAATTGAAGTGGACAATAGCAAAGGATAATTCCAAAGTGACCAGTTTGGATGGAAGATTTCACAAGACTTATCAAGATTGTCATTTGGCACGTGAGTTTCTAAAAGATCATTAAAAGAGGAATGCAAGAGTTATCAAACTAGAATAGATCAAAAAGGGAACACCAACACCTTGGTTGCAATTTCTAGTCATGGTCAAGGGAAAGAAAAAAAATCAGAATGGTGTCACACAAAAGATTCTTGAGCTTGGTATAAAAAAAAAGGGCAATCAAGTGGGGCTAGCACAACATAATCACTAGCCTACTTAACACAAACAAAGGAACACCAACACCTTGGTTGCACAATCTAATCTTGGTCAAGGGAAAGAAAAGAAAAATCAGAATGGTGTCACACAAAAGATTCTTGAGCTTGGTATAAACAAAAATGGCAATCAAGTGGGGCTAGCACAATATAATCGCTAGCTTACTTAACACAAACAAAGGCTTAAAGGAAGAATCAAGTGGAAACACATGAGATCTTTGAAGCAAGCTGGCAAATTACCAAATATGAAAGGACACACAATTGATGACTCATTAAGAGCCCTCTAAATGGATTCTCACATATGGTTATACAATGATTGGTAGTAGTTTTATGGGGACCTTTGATGCCCTTTTTTTATTAGCAAAAGATTGTTTCTATGTTGCTAGGCACTCATGGTGGTTGGCACCAAGGGTGGAAAGCAATTAAGACACTGAACACACATTAAGGGTGAAAGATGAAAATGCAGAATTTCTAGTTTCAAGTACTCAAAAACCACTTGTGAAACTTGGGATTAAGTTGCAAATTGGACACAAGTTTGAATAGTGCTTGTTGATAAAGGAATACTTTTTCATTTCTTCCTTTTGTTGAGGCTATTTGTTGTGGTTTCACAACACATGCTCCATTTTTATTTTAAAAATGGGACCCCCATTTTTTATTTCCACCAAGAGAGTATGTTCTTGAAAACAAGGCAACAACCTATGTGCCTTGGAGAGAGGGACTCCTATAGTCCTTTGTTAGTGTCCTAACAATTTTTGAATTAAAATGGGCTATCTAGAAGTTGGCATTTTTTCACCAAGTCCTAGTGCACACCTATGCACTAGGCGCATTTCCGCACCTTCGAGACATGTGCAAGGTGTACTCTTTTCCCAACAACATGAGGGGCACACATGCATATATTGCACACCCTTGGGGGTGTGCTACGTGTGCACCCTTCCTGACTCCACACTTATAACTACAAGACCCCTCCCTCTTTTTGATAATTCACATCCTTGGTCTCCTCTTAGCTGCACCTTTGTGCCCTTGATACCTATGCAAATTCACTATAAGAGCACAAGGTAGGGCTTAATGCACACCTTGTTCACCTATGCAAGTGCGCAAGGTGCATCATGAAAGCCTTTATTTTAGAGGACAACTTATGAGAGAAAAATTGAACCACACCAAAGCACATGTGTGTGTGCACTATGTACATAGGGTGAGCCCATATGATTGCTTAGCAAATTGCACATCAAGTGTACCTTGTGTAGGTGCGTCAAGTGTGCTAGGTGTGTTAGTGCGCTTAATGGGTTCTTTTTCCTTTTATGTCAGTTTTTCCTGTTTTCTCTATTTTTTGCTTGTTCATTTGCATCAATATTGATCAACATCATTTTCAAGATTCTGGCATTGGTATACTAATGTTTGTTTCTTATGCAAGTTATAATGACATCCTCATTATCCTCCATGGTAGCAAAAATTACACTGAAACTAGCAACCTTCAAGTATCAAGGTGCACCAAAGAAGTTTAGATTCATGGACAAACATTCTGAGATCCATGACATTGAGCTGGGGCATATAGATTTGAATGCATTTCTTGTGCTATGTAACAAACCCAAAGAGAGGTCAGCAATGGTGTCAACTTTGTTTAGGAGCAAGTTGGTGAGCACATATTCACATCCAGTGTTCATCCAGTCATCAGAGTTGATAATGACATTGGTCCATCACTATGTACCTACAAAGAAGGTAGTTAAGAACATTCCTAGAGCAATTGTGTTGGACATACTTCTAGTTAACATTGAGAAGGTCTTTCACCTCCCAAGAGTAGATTAGTACTTGCATACTATTTATGACATGATAGATAGATTATATTAGGAAGATGAGATTGAAGTGAGAGAATTGCTGCAAGAGAGATACATCCTTACCAGCCCCCATTGAATAGAAGAGGTGGAAAGGTATACATGGACCAAGGGTACATGATCGATGATATCAGTTACTCTATAGTCCTTTTCAATAGAGCCATGGGCCTCTCTATGACAAGTCATCTTGAGACATGGTTGGTCCACTTCATAGAGACCATGAGAAGAGGAAACATGTCGATCGATTGGGCCATGATTATTAGTGACAACCTGGATGATAATATCATCTCTATAAAGAATGACCCATGATTCTACATGACCTCCTATGTCGTGTATCTTTTGGGAGCTAGGCCCACTAATTATTCGGGATTGGTGAAGAAAGGAAGTATGCAGGATGCCAATGCATGACCACACATAGTATATCCCCAGCTAGTGAAGAAGAAGATTCCTTTCAAAGGCCCTAATTACAAATTGGTAAGTAATGGTTTTATCTTTACCATCAACTAATTTATTGGAAGTGACTATGCCAAGATAATATCGGTGGAAGCCACAACTAGAGTAGCACAAGTAGGTGCGTATTTCATTTAGTTCAACACCTTCACATATATTCGGGTAGCTTGTACCCTCCTATGTCAGAAGAATCTTCCTCACTATCCATCAGATAGGTTGATATTACTCTAGATAACTAGGCAATTGGCCTCTGCCTATGATAGGGTGAGAAAGCAACACAAGAATACATGGGTATGGCCCATCACCATTGGAGCTTTTGAGATCAAGAAAAAATTGGATATAGCCACACATAAGCTTGAATGAAACTAATACCCATTAGATGACTAGCTAGTGTTGCAACCCTACTTTGACAACATAGGGATGGTTCAACATCATGCGGGGAAACAATTTATACCCGATGCCCCTATTGAAGATCACTAGATGAACCATGTAGATGACTAAGATGTTTGGGTTAGGAACTATTGTAGGATGGGTCTAAAACTTGCAGAAAGTGCCCTTAATCTACATATTCCTTTGAATATTTGGAACAAAGATAGTCTCAATGTGCCAGATCCATTATACAATAGGGAAAGGATCTCTGAGAGGCCCATAATGAATGCTAAGATTAGTCAAGAAGAGAATAAGGATATACAACATAGGTCCAAGCATGCCATTCAACTGACTAGAGATTGGGTAAGGAAGCCTTTCCACTTGGAGCCAGTTCCTAATGTGCCAACATTGCAGGCTACAACATATCCCAAGAAAGGCGAAGGGACTAAAATAATTGTTCCAACATATTTGAAGAAGTCACCAATGAGGCTCGAGACTATGCACCAACACGAGCAAGAAGTAGAATACTTCTAAATTGATAGGGTGAAAGGGAAGAAGAGGAAGAAGCCTATTCAGGTAGAACAAGCCTAGTTGGGAGAGGGTCAAAGTCTTGAAGTGTAGGCTCGAGAAGAATAAATATTGGCTCAACTTGAAGAAATGCCATCCCAAACAAAAGCTTCTCCCTCGGTACCTAAAAAGGCTAGCACCAATACAATTGTGATAAGAGAGAAGAGGAGGAGATTGAAGAGGAAGAAGAGTACCCCATCTCCTCAAATCCTAGAGACCATACCAAAAGAAGAAGAGGAAGAGTAAGGGGAAGAAACTGAATATCTCCCGCTCAATAGGAGAACCTAGTCAACTAGAGTCGTAGAGGAGGAAAGATGAAGGAATGCAACATAGACACCTCCCTCCATTCCAAAATAATCCATCCAGCTTGAAGAATCTATAGACAAAACAAAAGGGTTGGATGGAGTCTAGAGAAGGAGATGGCTATGATGTCTTTGACCTCTTAGAGTTTGATTTTATGCCAACCTGGACCCATTTAGAGGCCAGAGTGATAAGGGACACTCCACGGAGAGAATTGTTGGGTGAATATTAGAATCAGTTGCCTTCACTTATACAAGGACCAGTGGGTATACCACCTCCACCATTGGGAAACCACCTTTGCCTCCTTCTCCAGCACCAAAGTAGGAAACCACCCATTTTTCACCACCTATCACTAGATTAGATAGTGAGATAGTTGATAGGGAGGATTTCTAATCATTGTACAATGATGAGATTTTAGAGGAGGGACAAATTGATAGAGAGAAAACACCACTTGTAGAGAGATCATAAACCTCTCTTCCAAGGAAGATAACAATCACTCTGTCAATTGAGCCACCTAGAACAAAGAAGACTGCGGGGAAGAGTGATGTGGGCAAGAGGTTAGCTTCAGAGATGACCTCACCATCAGGCCTTTATATGTCTCCCATGGGCACCACTTTAGTATGGATGAAGAAAGAGGTCTTGACACGCTAAAGGAAATATGAAGAATATATAGAGGTTGAGGGGTTGGAGGCATTGACAAAGGCAATAAAGCCTTTGTCATGAGGAATCAGATAAACAACTTGATAACACATATAGCTATTCCTCCTCCCCATGAAGATATTGAAGATATTTCTCCTAAGGATTACTAGATGTAGGAAGTAGTGTTGGGGAAGGCCACTTGGGACACAACCAAATTTTTGACTACAATAGGCCTTAAACAAGTGTTTTAGCACTTGGATGACTATTAAGCTAAGATTTTGGAATCGAGGAAGCAAAATTATTATCTCAAGGAGTATGTTAAGGAGGTAGTTAGTTTATTAGACCTTGATCATCTTGAGGTTTCCCTAGAGGATGCTCTCGAAAAATGAGCTCCGAGCTTGACACCCACAAGCTCATTTCTGGATGCGTATTAGAGATGGCACCACAATTTTGAGGATAGAGGAGTACAAATTACTGAGTCCAACATGGATAAACTGCTATGTATATAGAAGAATATAGATAGGCTAGTTGCTATAGTAGATCAAGATTTTGGGCTGATGGATGAAGAAACCACATGGACCAAAGACCTAGAGGCATTGCAAACAATTAAGTCCAAAAGATATCAGATGCTAATGGATATATATTTCGCAAAAGAGTTAGATAAAGTAGATGATTGGATTGAGAAAATAGCAGCAGGCAATAGGGTGATGATTGGGTTTATAAACATATTTAGGATGTAAAGAATAGGGCCCTTGATCAAATTTTGGAAGATGATAAGTTTTATGGTGCAACCAGTTTCAAGATTTTAAAAGATGACTCTAGGACTTGATTATGTTCAAGCGAAGTAGTGGTGCAACAATTTCAAAATTTGTTTGAGATTGCATCCTCAAAAGACAATGTTAGGCATATTTTAAGGATTGGGAGAGCACTTATAGAGTTGAACTCCAGATTGGATTATTTTGTAGGGACCAGGAAAGAGGTTAGCAAATATCACCGAGAGATGAGAACAAATTATGAAGCTTTGGACTTGCCTCATACCCTAGAGATCACTACCATTATTCGAAAGTTCAAAGTGACATACCTAGACATCTATTTAGTAGAAGGTTCACAGAACCTAGATGTTGGAAATTAAAATTTTGAAACCTCAAAAAATTCTTTCAATTTTGGTCATGCCACCTAAAGATGTGCTAGTGCCAAGGTGCAAAAAATACATAGGTGCACCAAACATTAAGGTGCATCGACTATTTTGATCAGTTGCGGTGAGACTGATTGTTAACTGTCAGTTGCTATTTTTGAGCATTCAATGCACTAGAAGCACATTTTGATGGTAGTTTAACTCCTAGAAATGCTCAAAGAAGGCCAAGCTTGCATTTTTTGAAGCTCCAATAACTCCCAAATCATCTCATGGCTTCTCTCTTCTTATCTTCTTCTTATTTTATTGTTTTATGTAAAGGCTCATGCACCCATTAATTGATATAAATAAGGGTGGAGACATACTTAACATCATTTAGAGAGTCAGTTTGTATATAATTAGTTTTATTCTATTAGTTTTTAGCATAGTGTTTGCATTAGAAGAGCTCTCACTTATAACACCAAACAAGGAGAGGATCTCTTATAAATATATGGATGTAATATGTACTTCGGGTAGATATTTTGATTCAATAATAAATTCTATTGGTGCTCTCATTCAAAGTGTAGTAATTTTTTGGCTAGAGTGTTATTTTTTATGAATTTATGTTCATGAATAGTAATGGAGCCAATGGATTTTTTGGGTTATGATAAATATGTGATCTTTTAATTCTAGTGTTTACCTTATGTTAATAAATTATGATGTTGTCACGAATTGGAGAAATGATCACTATTGTTCTTGCATAGCAATTTGTCTTGTGTGTGTGCGCTTTTCGTGTCTATACAATTTGATGAATCTTGAAACATCTTTCAATTTTCATTAAAGTTCTCGCTGATTATTGCATCAATGGAATTGAGGAAGTGTTGCTCCTATTTTCATTGGTTTCCTACCATGTCCTTTTGATAATTTAATTTGCAGATGTGTTGTTTCTTTGGCTTATCTCCATTAAAAATTCCCCTTTCAATAATTTTCTTTTCAAACATGTGGTCAAAATATGAATTCATAGAGTTGCATTGATTAGAAATTGCATTCATTGTAAAATAGAAAAAAAAAAAATACGTTGGTTTTGTGGTTATGTTTCCTCAAAGTTGTTTAGAATTGACAAATAGTTTAACAATTGATTCTTATTGTTTCCTTTGATTTTCTATACTTTAATTAAGTTAATCTCCAAGTATTCATTTCCATGGCCATAGAATAGGTTTTTTTCAAAAGCATTTATTTCTTGAAGCTTAGAAAGTAGTATGGTTTCAATTGGTCCTTAAAGCATATATTATGCATTCTCATTTGAAGTAAATGTCCCTAGCTAGGTTTGATGATTAAAAGAGCTTTCCTAATGAGAAAGATAATTGCTTAGATAGGATATTATATTCCAAGTTAGGTTAGATAGCTAGTTATTGATCCTATTGTGAAGTCAAGAACTTCTATAGGTATGTAAGCCTCCTTTTGATCTTCAAATGATTTCCTCAAATATGTTTTCTCACATACAACAATGTCATCAACTTGCACTATGCTCTTTACATCAACACTCATCTACAAAGATACAAAGGATCTTCTTTATTTGTATGGGTATCCAATCAAACATCTACTTACCCACACCAAAGTGTGAGATAACCCCAAAGAAAAAGAAATTACAATTACATTCAATGTGTAACATTGATCTTGAATCTAGGATATATATATATATATAAACACTCTACAAAATGACCCATAGATAGGTCATACTTAAGATAGTACAATGATTATAATAATTTACAAAAATATTTGAATACCACAAACAAGTCCAAAAGACGAACCATGAAATAATCAAGATTACTAAAAATAAATCTTGATAAAACTAATGAAGCTAATAAACCCAAACTATTTGCATAAAAGCAGAGATATGTGTCACCTTCCAGGACCTCTAAACCTGTTTTGGTCAAATCTCATTTTGCTATCAAAACTCGTCTTTTTTCAACAACTAAAAGTACCCTTTTATATATCTTGGAGTCAATATCATCATTATATAAATTTCATAGTGTTTTGATTAGTTATATGTTATAATTTTAAAATATTATAAATAAATATTTGAGAAGATGCTCAAATAAATATTTGAGAAGATGCCCCCTCAAAAAAGGAAAAAAATTAGTAAATCATATCAAAAAACTAAAAATCTATGTGTATCCCTATAGGAGAGGGGTGTAGATTTGATAGGGATGTTCTGATGGGAGGAAAACATTGTTGGCTTCTAATAAGGTCAATCTCGAGTACTTATAACAAAGAAAATATACATTTAAAACTAATATTTTTTTTTCCCCCTAGCTATACATGTCATCTATAACATATTTTAAAATTAGAGAAAAAAAAGATGATTTTCGTATACTTGTTTGATGAGAACTACACCCTATAGATTTCTACTCAAATAAGGACTTCAATTTTTCTTAAAAATGAATAAATTGTTATTCCAAAAAATTAAAAAAATTATTGATATCAACTTCATCCAATTTCACACATTTTGTTAGTTTACATCATCTTCAAATTCTAAACACAAATACCATTTTTATATCATTAAAGTTGAACAATTTGCATTCTAGGATCTTTTTTCTTTATAAAAGGTGACATGGGTTTGTGCTTTTACCCATTTGTTGAACTGTCTAGGTATCTAAAATACTTGAATCACCAGAAATTTATAGGACACCAAAACGACACAAGTGCAACAAAACATATAATCCATGAGTAGACCATTGTACACTTGTGGAAAAATGGTCATTTTGAATTCATACTGTACATAACCAAAACTCTACTTGCATAACTAATAGCAAATAGGTGTATATCTAAAGTTTCCAACAACCAAATAACATCAACAAAATATCATTATGGAGGTTTTGACATAAATGACAATCAATGCAAACAAAAACTTAGAAAAGCTAATAGTTTGTTGATAAAAAATGCACCCACAAAGAGTCTTAACATAAGGCTTATGCCACAAAGTGTTTAAAAGAATCAACCTTTTATGCATTCATGGCTCAACATCCAACTAGTCATATTAGGTTTTTTTGCACGGTATATTGATTCTAAAACAACTTGCCATTTTAAATACAAGAGAGATTGGTTAAAAGATTGTAAGTCTCGATCCAATTTAGCAATTTTTAGTGGTGGTGAAAATTACATCATTTTTGGAAATGGAAATGCTAAGATATTCTCTAGAGGTAGAAATCTTGTGTTCACTACTGTATGATTTGTTTTGGGCATGGAAATCAATTTTCTTTTAATTAGTTAGATCATGTTTAATTTTTGTGAGTTTGACATCATCTTTACTAAGAATAAATGTCACATTGTTGTACAGAATAATTGCAATATAAGATCATGAGGTGTATCAAATGGTAGATACGGGTATGTGCAGGATCATGGTGTGCCAAAAAGTGGCAATGTGAAAAAAATAGAGTTTGAACACGTCTAAAAGCGCTTCAAAATCCGCTCTAACTTTTTTTCACCTATCCAGGTACCAAACCTGGAAAGTAAGGCCCAAGCCTTATCAGATATCCGATATGAGATCGGATATCGGATCTCATATCGGATATCTGATATGAGATCCGATATCCGATATTGGCGACATAAAAATTGGAGGGAAATGAACAAAAATTAAAGGGAAAAACAAATTTATAAGTGATATAACTAATTTGAGTTATGAAATATGTAAAGATATAATATATAATCTATAAATATATAATATAATAACATAACTATTATGTATAAAATAATATATAATCTATATATTATAAAATAATATAATATTATATTATATAGGGCGGGGGCCCTAGCTCAGTTGGCTAAATCTTCCCTATTGCAGGGGGTTAGTCACGGGTTCTAGTCTCCCCCGTCCTCGTGGTACCGGTGGGCGTGTCATGCCAGCGCTACCGGTCACATTAAAAAGTTTATTAGGCGCACTGCAGTTTATAGGGGGGTCGTGTTGCACCGATTCCTGCAGTCTAAAATAAAATAAAATATTATTATTATTATATTATATATATATATATATATAACATAATGTAAAGATATAATATATAATCTATTAATATATAATAATATATTATGTTATTATTATTATTATGTATAAATATAATATATATTATTATAATATATTATTATTATTTTTACTATAATTTTATTAAATATAATAACGTAATATATTATATATGTTATTAATACATATTATTATTATTATCACATATAAATTATAATCTATAATATATTATTATTATTATTATCATATGTAAATTATTAACATATAATATATTATGTTATTATTATTATAATCTATAAATTATATATATATGTATGTATGTATGTATGTATGTATGTATGATTGTTATACTATATTATTATTATTTTTACTATATTATTTTTAGTGGAGTCATTTATATGGGTCAAAAGGGCTCACAGGATGACCTATGACCCCTTTCGACACATTCCATGATGACATATGTCCCTAAGGGATCCTAGGATCCCTAAGGACATATTAGAATAGTTTATATGGGTCGAAGGGGGTTACAGGATGACCTATGAACACTTTCGACATATTACAAGATGACATTTGTCCCTATGGGTCTTAGGACCCTTAGGGACATATTAGAATCATTCATATGGGTCGAAGGGGGTCATAGGGTGACCAATGACCACTTTCGACACATTCCACGATGACATATGTCCTTAGGGGTCCTAAGACCCCTAGGGACATATTAGAAACATTCATATGGGTCGAAGGGGATCATAGGGTGACATATGACCCCCTTCGACACATCCCACGATGACATATGTCCTTAAGGGTCCTAAGACCCCTAGGGACATATTAGAATCTTTCATATGGTTTGAAGAGGGTCATAGGGTGAACTATGACCCCCTTTAACACATTACATGATGACATATGTCCCTAGGGGTCCTAAGACACCTAGGGATATATTAGAATGCTTCATATGGATCAAAGGGGGTCATAGGTTGACCTATGACCCCCTTTGACCCATTAAATGATGACGTATGTCTCTAAGGGTCCTAGGACCCCAAGGGACATATTAGAATCATTCTTATGAGTCAAAGGGGCACATAGGGTGACCTATAACCCCCTTCGACCCATTAGATAATGACATATATATTAAAATCGTTCTTATGGGTCAAAAGGGGTCATAGGTTGACTTAAGACCCTCTTTGACACATTACATGATGACATATGTCCCTAGGGGTCCTAGGACACCTATGGACATATTAGAATGCTTCATATGGGTCAAACGGTGTCATAGGTTGACCTATGACCGCCTTCAACCCATTAAATGATGACATATATAGCTAGGGGTCCTAAGACCCCTAATGACATATTACAATTATTCTTATGGGTCAAAACGGGTCATAGGTTGACCTATAACCCCCTCTGACCCATTACATGATGACATATGTCCCTATGGGTCCTACGAACCCTAGGGACATATTAGAATGTTTCATATGGGTCAAAGGAGGTCATAAGTTGACCTATGACCCCCTTCAACCCATTAAATAACAACATATATCCCTAGGGGTCCTAGGACCCCTAGGAACATATTAGAATCTTCGACCCATTACATGACAACATATGTCCCCAGGGGTCCTAGGATCCCTAGGGACATATTAGAATCATTTATATGGGTTAAAGGGTGTCATAGATTGACCTATGACCCAGTTCGACCCATTACATGATGACATATGTCCTCAGGGGTCCTAGGATTCTTCGAGACATATTAGAATCATTCATATGGGTCAAAGGGGGTCATAGGTTTACCAATGACCCCCTTTGACCCATAAAATGACGACATATGTCCCTACCGGTCCTAAGACCCCTAGGGACATATTACAACTGTTCTTATGGATCAACGGGGGTCATAGGTTGACCTATGACCCCATTCAACCCATTAAATGATGACATTTGTCCCTAGGGGTGCTAGGACCCCTAAGGACATATTAGAATCGTTCTTATGGGTCAAAGGGGGTCATAAGTTGACCTATAACCCTCTTCGACCCATTACACAATGACATATATCCCTAGGGGTCCTAAGACCCTTAGGGACATATTAGAATCTTTCTAATTCGTCAAAGGGGATCATAGGGTGACCTATGACCCCCTTCGACCCATTACCTGAGGACATATGTCCATAGGGGTCCTAGGACCCCTAGGGACATATTAGAATGCTTCATATGGGTCGAAGTGGGTCATAGGTTGACATATGACCCCCTTCAACCCAAAAAATGATGACATATCTCCCTAGGGGTCCTAAGACCCCTAGGGACATATTAGAATCATTTTTATTGCTCCAAGGGGGTCACAGGTTAACCTCTGACCCCCTTCAACATATTATATAATGACGTATGTCCCTAACGGTCCTAAGACCCCTAGGAACATATTAGATTCATTCATATGGGTTGACCCCCTTCGACCCATTAAATGATGACATATGTCCCTAGGGGTCCTAGGAGCCCTAGGGACATATTAGAATCATTCTTATGAGTCAAAGGGGGTCATAGGTTGACCTATGAACCCCTTTGACCAATTACATGATGACAAATTTTCCTAAGGGTCCTAGGACCCCTAGGAACGTCTCAAAATTGTTTACGACCCATTACATGATGACATATGTCCCTAGGGGTCCTAGGACCCCTAGAGACATATTAGAATCTTTCATATGGGTCTAAGGGGGTCATAGGTTGACCTATGACCCCCTTCGACCCATTATATGATGACATATGTCCCTAGGGGTCCTAGGACCCATAGGGACATATAAGAATCGTTAATATGGATCAAAGGGGGTCACAAGTTGACCTATGGCCCCTTTCGACCTATTAAATAATGACATATTTTCTTAGGGGTCTTAGGACCCCTAGGGATATATTAGAATCATTCGTATGGGTCAAAGGGAGTCATAGTTTGACCTATGACTACCTTCGACACATTACATGATAACATATGTCCCTAGGGGTCCTAGGACCCTTAGGGACATATTAGAATGCTTCATATGGGTCAAACGGGGTCATATGATGACCTATGACCCCCTTTTACCCATTAAATGACAAGATATGTCCCTAGGGGTCCTAGGACCCCTAGGGACATATTAGAATTGTTCTTATGGGTTAAAGGGGGTCATAGGGTGACCTATGACCCCTTTCGAACTATTACATGATGACATATGTCTTTAGGGATCTTAGGACCCCTACGAACATATTAGAATGCTTCATATGGGTCAAACAGGGTCATAGGTTGACCTATGACACCCTTCAACCCATTAAATGATGACATATGTCCCTAGGGGTCCTAGGACCCCTAAGGACATATTAAAATCGTTCTTATGGGTCAAAGGAGGTCATAGGTTGACTTATGACCCCCTTTGACCAATTAGATGATGACATATGTCCCTCGGGGTCCTAGGACCCCTAGGGAGATATTAGAATCATTCTTATGGGTCAAAGGGGGTCATAGGGTGGCCTATGACCCCCATCAACCCATTAAATGATGACATATGTCCCTAGGGGTCCTAGGACACCTAAGAACATATTAGAATGCTTCATATGGGTCAAAGGGTGTCATAGGTTGACCTATGACCCCCTTTGACCCATTAAATGACGACATATATCCCTAGGGGTCCTAGGACCCCTAGAGACATATTAGAATCATTCTTATAGGTCAAAGGGGGTCATAGGTCAACCTATGACCCCCTTTGACCTATTACATGATGACATATGTCCCTAGGACCCATAGGGACATATTAGAATCGTTCTTATGGGTCAAAAAGAGTTATAGAGTGACGTATGACCCCATTTGACCCATTAAATGATGACATATGTCCCTAGGTGTCCTAGGACTCCTAAGAACATATTAGAATTGTTCTTATGGGTCAAAGTGGGTCATAGGTTGACCTATGATCCCTTTCGACTCATTACATGATGACATATGTCCCCAGGGGTCCTAAGACCCCAAGGGACATATTAGAACCCTTTTAATAGGTCAAAAGGGGTCATAGGGTGACTTATGACCCCCTTCGACCCATTATGTAACGACATATGTCCATAGGGGTCCTAGGACCCCTAGGGACATATTTGAATGCTTCATATGGGTCAAAGGGGGTCATAGGTTGATCTATGACCTCGTTTGACCCATTAAATGATGATATATCTTCCTAAGGGTCCTAGGACCCCTAGGAACATATTAGAATCATTCTTATGGCTCAAAGGGGGTCATATGTTAACCTATGACACCCTTCGACATATTACATGATCACACATGTTCCTAGGGGTCGTAGGACCCCTAAGAACATATTAGATTCATTCATATGGGTCAAAGGGGGTCATAGGTCGACCTATAACCCCCTTCGACCCATTACATGACGACATATGTCCCTAGGGGTCCTAGTATCCCTAAGGACATATTAGAATCATTCTTGTGGGTCAAAGGAGGTCATAGATTGATTTATGACCCACTTCGACACATTACATGACGACATATGTCCCTAGGGGTCGTAGGACACTTAGGGACATATTAGAATGCTTCATATGGGTCAAAGAGTGTCATAGGTTGACCTATGACCCGCTTCGACTCATTAAATGATGACATATATAGCTAGGGTTCCTAAGACCCCTAGGGACATATTACAATCGTTGTTACGGGTCAAAGGGGGTCATGGGTTGACCTATAAGCCCCTCTGACCCATTACATGACGACATATGTCCCTAGGGGTCCTAAGACCCCTAGGGACATATTAGAATTCTTCATATTAGTCAAAGGGGGTCATAGGTTGATCTATGACCTCCTTTGACCCATTAAATGATGACATATCTCCTTAAGGGTCTTAGGACCCCTAGAGACATATTATAATCATTCTTATGGCTCAAAGGGGGTCATATGTTAACCTATGACACCCTTCGACATATTACATGATGACATATGTCCCTAGGGGTCCTAGGACCCCTAGGAACATATTAGATTCATTCATATGGGTCAAAGAGGGTTATAGGTTGACCTATGACCCCCTTCGACCCATTACATGACGACATATGTCCCTAGGGGTCCTAGGACCCCAAGGGACATATTACAATCATTCTTATGGGTCAAAGGAGGTCATAGGTTGACTTATGACCCACTTCGACACATTACATGATGACATATGTCCCTAGGGGTCCTAGGACACCTAGGGACATATTAGAATGCTTCATATGAGTCAAAGGGTGTCATAGGTTGACCTATGACCCCGTTCGACCTATTAAATGATGACATATATAGCTAGGGGTCCTAGGATGCCTAGGGACATATTAATATCATTCTTATGGGTCAAAGGGGGTTATAAGTTGACCTATAACCCCCTCTGATCCATTACATGATGACATATGTCCCTAGGGGTCCTAGGACCCCAACGGACATATTAGAATGTTTCATATGGGTCAAAGGGGGTCATAGGTTGACCTATGACCCCCTTTGACCCGTTAAATGATAACATATATCCCTAGGGGTCCTAGGACCCTTAGGGACATATTAGAATCTTCGAACCATTAGATGACGACATATGTCCCCAAGGGTTCTAAGATCCCTCAGGATATATTAGAATAATTCACATAGGTTAAAAGGGGTCATAGGTTGACCTATGACCCTGTTCTACCCATTACATGATGACATATGTCCCCAGGGGTTCTAGGATCCCTAGGGACATATTAGAATGGTATATATGGGTCAAAGGGGGTCCTAGAGACATAAGTCCCTAGGGGTCCTAGGGACTTATTAGAATCGTTCTTATGGGTTAAAGGGGGTCATAGTTTGACCTATGACCCCCTTGGGCACATTACATGACGACATATGTCCCTAGGGGTCCTAGAACCCCTAGGGACATATTAGAAAAGTTCTTATGGGTCAAAGGGGCTAATAGGGTGACCTATGAGCCCCTTCGACCCATTACATGATGACATATGTCCTAGCGATATATTAGAATTGTTCTTATGGGTGTGAGGGGGTCATAGGTTGACTTATGACCCACTTCGACACATTACATGATGACATATGTCCCTAGGAGTCCTAAGACCCTTAGGGACATATTAGAATGCTTCATATGGGTCAAAGGATGTCATAGGTTGACCTATGACCTCCTTCAACCCATTATATGATGACATATGTGCATAACGGTCCTAGGACCCCTAGGGACATAATAGAATCGTTCTTATGGGTCAAAGGGGGTCATAGGTTGTCTTATGACCCTTTTTGACCCTTTAAATGATGACATACGTCCCTAGCGGTCCTACGACCCCTAGAGACATATTAGAATAATTCTTATGGGTTCAAGGGGGTCATAGGTTGAACTATGACCCCTATGACCCTCTTCGATAGATTACATGATGACATATGTCCTTAGGTGTCCTAAGACCCTAGGGACATATTAGAATTGTTCATATGGGTCAAATGGGGTCATAGTTTGACCTATGACCCCCTTCGACCCATTACATGATGACATATGTCCCTAGGGGTCCTAGGATGCCTAGGGACATATTAGATTTGTTCATATGGGTCAAACTGGCTCATAGGTTGATTTATGACCCCTTTCGATCCATAAGAATGATTCTAATATCTACCTAGGGGTCTTAGGACCCTTAAGAACATATGTCATTATTTAATAGGTCGAAGGGGATCATAGGTACCCCTATGGGCCCCTTTGACCCATAAGAACGATTCTAATATGTCCCTAGGGTTCCTAGGCCCCCTTGGGGACATATGTCATCATGTAATGGGTCGAAGAGGGTCATAGGCCTTAGACCAATAAGAATGATTCTTATATGTCCCTAGGGGTCTTAAGAACCCTAGAGCCATATGTCGTCATGCAATTGGTCGAAGGGGGTGATAGGTCAACCTATGACCCCCTTTGACCCATATGAACGATTCTAATATGTCCCTTGGGGTCCTAGGACCCCTAACTATGTATGTCATCATTTAAGGAGTCGAAGGGGGTCATAGGTCAACCTATGACACCCTTTGACCCATATGAAGCATTCTAATATGTCCCTAGGTGTCCTAAGACCCTTAGTGACATATGTCATCATGTAATGTGTCGAAGAGACTTATGACCCCCTTTGACCCATAAAAATGATTGTAATATGTCCCTAGGGGTCCTAGGACCCCTAGGGATATATGTCATCATCTAATGGGTTGAAGGGGGTCATAGGTCACCCTATGAGCCCCTTTGACCCATAAGAATGATTTTAATATGTCCCTAGGGGTCCTAAGACCCCTAGGGACATATGTGGTCATGTAATTGGTTGAAGGGGGTCATAGGTCAACCTATGACCCTCTTTGATCCATAAGATCAATTCTGATATGTTCCTAGGAACACGTGTCATTATTTAATAGGTCAAAGGGGATCATAGGTCAACCTATGACCCCCTTTGAACCATAAGAATGATTGCATATGTCTCTAGGTGTCCTGGGACCCCTAGGTACATATGTCATCATTTAATGGGTCGAAGGGTGTCATAGGTAAACCTATGATACCCTTTGATCCATATGATGTATTATTATATGTTTCTAGGGGTCCTAGGACCCTTAGGGACATATGTCATCATGTAATGTGTCAAAGTGGGTCAATTGTCAACCTATGACCCCCTTTGACTCATAAAAATGATTCTAATATGTCGTTAGGGTTTTGAGGACTCCTAGAGACATATGTCATCATGTAATATGTCAAAGTGGGTCATAGGTCAACCTATGACCACCTTTGACCCATAAGAATGATTCTAATATGTCCCTAGGGGTCCTAGGACTGCTAGGAACATATATCATTATGTAATGGGTTGAAGGGGATCATAAGTCAATCTATGACCCCCTTCGACTCATATGAATGATTCTAATATGTCCCTAGGGGTGCTAGGACCCCTAGGGACATATTTCGTCATGTAATGGGTCGAAGGGGGTCATAGGTCAACCTATGATGCCCTTTGACCCATATGAATGATTCTAATATGTCCCTAGGGGTCTTAGGACCCCTAGGGACATATGTCATCATTTAATGGGTCGAAGGGGGTCATAGGTCAACCTATGACCCCCTTTGACGCATAAGAATGATTCTAATATGTCTCTAGGGGTCCTAGGACCCCTTTGGACATATGTTGTCGTGTAATGCATCGAAAGGGGTCATAGGTCAACCTATCACCCCCTTTGACCCATAAGAAGCATTCTAAAATGTCCCTAAGGGGTTGTATGACTCCTAGGGACATATGTCATCATGTAATAGGTCAAAGGGGGTCATAGGTCAACCTATGACCCCCTTAGACCTATAAGAACTATTCTAATATATCCCTAGGGTTTCGAGGACCCTTAGGGACATATATCATCATGTAATAGGTCGAAGTGAGTCATAGGTCAAGCTATGACCACCTTTGATCCATAAGAATGATTTTAATATTTCATCATGTAATGTGTCGAAGGGGTTCATAGGTCAATCTATGACCCTCTTTGTCCCATAAAAATGATTCTCATATGTCCCTAGGGGTTGTAGGACCCCTAGGGACAAATGTTGTCATTTAATAGGTCGAAGGGGATCATAGGTCAACCTATGACCCCCTTCGACCCATATGAATGATTCTAATATGTCCCTACGGGTCCTAAGATCCATAGCGACATATGCCATCATGTAATTTGTCGAAGGGGGTTGTAGATCAACCTATGACACCCTTTGATCCATAAGAATGATTCTCATATGTCTCTAGGGGTCCTAAGGACATATGTCATCATTTAATGGGTCAAAGGGGGTCATAGGTCAACCTATGACCCCCTTTGTCCCATATGAACAATTCTAATATGTCCCTAGGGGTCTTAGGACCCCTAGGGACATATGTCCTCATTTAATAGGTCAAGGGGGTCATATGTCAACCTATGACCTCCTTTGACCCAAATGAACAATTCTAATATGTCCCTAGGATTCTAAGGAGCCCTAGTGACATATGTTGTCATTTAATGGGTTGAATGGGATCATAGGTCAACCTATGACCCCCTTTTACCCATATGAACAATTCTAATATGTCCTTAGGTGTCCTATGACCCATAGGGACATATGTCATCATGTAATGGGTCAAAGGGGTTCATAGGTTGATCTATGACCCCATTTGACCCATAAGAATGATTCTAATATGTTCCTAGGGGTCCTGGGACCCCTAGGGACATATGTCGTCATGTAATGGGTTGAAGGGTGTCATAGGTCACCCTATTACCTCTTTTAACCCATAAGAACAACTATAATATGTCCCTAGGGGTCCTAGGACCCCTAGGGACATATGTCGTCATGTAAAGGGTCAAAGGGGGTCATAGGTCAACCTATGACTCCCTTTGACCCATAAGAACAATTCTAATATGTCCCTAGGGTTCCTAGGACCCCTTTGGACATATGTTGTTATGTAATTTGTCGAAGGGGGTCATAGGTCAACCTATGACACCCTTTGACCCATAAGAAGCATTCTAATATGTCCTTAGGGTTCCTAGGACCCCTAGGGACATATGTCATCATGTAATGGGTCAAAGGGGGTCATAGGTCAACCTATGACCGCCTTTGACCCATATGAACAATTCTAATATGTCCCTAAGTGTCTTATGACCGGTAGCGACATATGTCATCATGTAATGGGTCAAAGGGGGTCATAGGTTGACCTATGACCTCGTTTGACTCATAAGAATGATTCTAATATGTTCCTAGGGGTCCTAGGACCCCTAGGGACATATGTCATCATTTAATGGGTTGAAAGGTATCATAGGTCACCCTATGACCACCTTTGACCCATAAGAATGATTCTAATATTTTTCTAAGGGTCTTAGGACCCCTAGAGACATATGTCATCATGTAATACATTGAATGGGGTCATAGGTCAACCTATGATCCCCTTTGACCCATAAGAACGATTCTCATATGTCCCTAGGGGTCGTAGGGACATATGTCATCATGTAATGGGTCAAAGGGGGTCATAAGTCAACCTATGACCCTTTTTGACCCATATGAACAATTCTAATATGTCCCTAGCAGTCTTAAGACCCCTAGGGACATATGTCATCATTTAATGGGTCGAAGGGAATCATAGGTCAACCTATGACCCCCTTCGACCCATATGAACGATTCTAATATGTCCCTAGGGGACCTAGGACCCCTAGGGACATATGCCATAATGTAATGTGTCGAAAGGACCTATGACCCCGTTTGACCCATAACAATGATTCTCATATGTCCCTAGGGGTCCTCAGGACATATGTCATCATGTAATAGTTCAAAGGGGGTCATAGGTCAACCTATGACCCCCTTTGACCCATATGAACAATTCTAATGTCCCTAGGCATCCTAGGACCCCTAGGGACATATGTCATCATTTATTGTGTTGATGGGGGTCATAGGTCAACCTATGAACCCCTTTGATCCATATGAACAATTCTAATACGTCCTTGGTCCTAGGACCCCTAGGGACATATGTCATCATTTAATGGGTCGAAGGGGTTCATAGGTCAACCTATGATCTCCTTTGATCCATATGAACAATTCAAATATGTCCCTACGGGTCCTAGGACCCCTAGAGACATATGTCATCGTTTAATGGGTTGAAGGGGGTCCTAGGTCACCCTATGACCCCCTTTGACCCATATGAACGATTCTAATATGTCCTTAGGGGTCCTAGGACCCCTAGGGACAAATGTCTTCATGTAATGGGTCGAAGGGTATCATAGGTCAACCAATGACCCCCTTTGACCCATATGAACGATTCTAATATGTTTCTAGGGGTTGAGACATATGTCGTCATGTAATGTATCAAAGGGGGTCATAGGTCGACCCATAAGAATGATTCTAATATGTCCCTAGGGGTCCTAGGACCTTTAGAGACATATGTCATTATGTAATGGGTCAAAGGGGATCATAAGTCAACCTATGAGCCCCTTCGACCCATATGAATGATTCTAATATGTCCCTAGGGATACTAGGACCTCTAGGGACATATGTCATCATGTAATGGGTCAAAAAGAGTCATAGGTCAACCTATGATGCCCTTTGAC
The DNA here is from genome assembly GCA_028749045.1 of Cupressus sempervirens. Taxonomy (NCBI): domain Eukaryota; kingdom Viridiplantae; phylum Streptophyta; class Pinopsida; order Cupressales; family Cupressaceae; genus Cupressus; species Cupressus sempervirens. The sequence continues at coordinate 710,717,036 of CM053792.1, forward strand.
CCATATGGACAATTCTAATATGTTCTTAGGGGTCCTAGGACCCCTAGGGATCTATGTCATCATTTAATGAGTCGAAGGGGGTCATAGGTCAACCTATGACCCCCTTTGACCCATAAGAATGATTCTAATATGTCCTTATGGGTCCTAGACCCCTAGGGACATATGTCATCATTTAATGGGTTGAATGGGGTCATAGGTTGACCTATGACCCCCTTTGACCCATAAGAACGATTCTAATATGTCCTTAGGGGTCCTAGGACCCCTAGAGACATATGTCATCATGTAATGCATTGAAGAGGGTCATAGGTCAACCTATGACCTCCTTCAACCCATAAGAACAATTCTAATATGTCACTAGGGGTCCTAGGACCCCTAGGGACATATGTTGTTATGTAATTGGTCGAAGGGGGTCATAGGTCAATCTATGACCCCCTTTGACTCATATATATTAATAATATACATATATATTAATAACATACTTATATATATATTACGTTATTATATTTAGTAAAAATAATAATGATATAAATTTTATTTATAGATTATAATGAGAATAACATAATATATTATTATATATTAATATATTATATGTTATATCTTTATATATATATATATATATATATATATATATATAAGGTTATTATATTTAATAAAAATATTACGTTATATAATATATATTACTTTATTATATTTAATACAAATATTAGGTTATTATATTTAGTAAAAATAATAATAATATAAATTATATTTATAGATTATAATGAGAATAACATAATATATTATATGCTATATCTTTACATTACATTATTATATATATATAATATATTATAATACATTTTTACATAGTAATATAACAAAAATAATTAATAAATCATAAGCTATAAGTCTTAAATCCAGTTTTTCCTCCAAAATGGGTTGGGATTTCAAATTTCCCACCAAAATTCACCTAGCCATATCGGATATCCAATTTCAAATCGGATATCCAATTTAAAATCCAATATCCGATTTCAAATCTAATATCCGATTTGAAATCTGATATCCGATTAGGCTTGGTATTTACCAAGCCTACCCGGTCAACCCAAAAGACGTGTTTGAAGAGGGTTTTAGTGATACTCAGACTTCGAATAGTCGTCTAACAATGTTATTTTGATTGAAATTGAATGAAACAAAAAGGGTTTTTTAATATCGCTATCAAGATTCCATCAATATAATTTCTGTCAAATTCTGAGATCGATAAGTATTTATTAGTTAATTATCAATGAAGATTATTGTAAAGTGCTGATTGACATACTGATTGAAAAATAGCTGTCATTTTCAAATGGTATAACATTTTTTAAATCTAAAAGTTGTGTCACATTCTATGCTTCACCTAGTATAAGAAAAAAAAAAATTAAATTAAATTTGGTAAAATTTTCTATTAGTTAAGGTGGTCAAACACGAGACTTTTTTTTTTCGAAAAAGTTTTGGTAGAAAATTCATATTTAATTATTTATTTGGAATAAAAATACCAAAAAATATGCATCACATCCGGGCATGAGTCTACTTTTCATATCTATAATTATATTGAAAAAATATTATCATTTGATTTTGATTAAGGTGGTCAGACATACACCTACTTTTTATTTTTGCCCTAAAATTTTTGTAGTACTGCATTAAAATTCAAACTTTTGACCAATCAATTATTTTTTTCTCCTAATAAGGCCTAGTAGTTTAGAAACTACATTCCATTTCCTACAGATTATTTTCTTAAAACTTTTTGATATAAAGTCCATAACCACTTTAAAATTATGTGTCAAGTTGACATAACCCTAATTTTTTGATTTTTCACTCCCACTTAAGGCCATAGTTTGGTACACCATGATCCTGCACATACCCATACTAGAGAGTCTTAGAAGCATGCATTGGTTGCAAAGAGTTCATTATCTATCATTATTTTTGGCACTAATTTTATGATCATGTCATCTTATCTTATCTCTCTTAGTTGGATTGAGATAATATGGTACTAGAAGGCTTTCCTAAGATTCAACAACAAAGACATGATGTATATTGAGGTTGCTAAGAGGATAAGTAACACAAAACCCTATTTTTGAAAGGATGAGCTTGGAGATATTTAAAGATCCTTCACCATGTTCATACATATATTTTTAGACCATTCAATATTGTATTGATTACAAGTGCTAGGTATTTTTTCTTATTTTTTCTAATCTAAATAGAAATGTGAGTTTTTTTCTCAAACAAAATAAAAAATGTTTAATAAAGTTGAGAAGCTCAAAACTCTAGTTGAAAAATAGTGAGGCCTAATCATTAGCTTTAGGTTGGATAATAGGAATGAATTTCATTTTAACAAATTTTTCAACTTCTATTATATATATAGTATCAAGTGTTAGCTTACACCACTCCATACCCTTAAAAAATGGTGTAGTTGAGAGGAGGAGCCATACTTATATTTTGGAAATCTACTAATGCATGTTGGGTGCTAGTGTGTTACAAATATTTTTTGGGATAAAGAAATTTACACTACATTACAGCTTACGATAGGTCTCCTACATAGACTAAAAGATCACCCAAGTGGATGCTTAGTTTTAGAGGAGATCAAAAATCAACGATCATAAGGTTTTTCATTCTAGATGCTAAAAGAACCAATTTTAATTTCAAAAGTTAGAAGTTTATGCTTATACTATATAAGACATATCAATCGATTCATGTTGATACTAATTGCCTACATTTAGTAGCGATGTAGTAATTGATGAAGAAGATGGGGCTTTTTAATTACCTTCTCCCATTAATTGTCCTAAATATCAACCTATGATTAGGCTTTTGATTTGGGCAATCAATTTCCATTAGCTCTACCTAAAGTGTGGGAGGGGACGATTCTAATTGATTTTGACCTTGTGAAATCTTTTAGGGAAATACCCATCTTATCATATTTCCTTAGGATAACTTGGACCAACCATCAAATTATTTCCTTAAAGGTTTCCCAAGTCATTGTGATCATTCTAATTTGAAAGAAGATATTTTTAAATTATTGCCTAAGTGGTTGGAAAATATCATTAATGATGTTCAAGATGATGAACTGGTTGGGGCTAGATCATTAAAAGGAAATAAAAGAAGAAGGCTACAATGAACATTTCTCAAATGGCTAATATTTATAATGTTTATGAGCACTATAATTATTTAGAAATATGGAAGATAAACATGAACGGGTAAAGGCTATGGAATTTGACCATCATAGTCTTTTGAAGAACACTACTTGGATGCTTTCATATCTTTGAACATGGAAGATGCTTCTTGAGTGAAAATGGGTGTACAAAGTCAAATGCAAAGATATTTCACTTAAAAAATACAAATAATATTTTTTGGTCAAAGTATTCTTGTAGAGAGAAGGCATAGACCATGAGAAGACTTTTTGTCCTATAAAAGAGATGATGAGAAACATCTATCTCGCTCTAGTTTTTATAGCATAATTTTTATCCATGAAACACCCCCAAGGTTTTAAGGTTGCAAGAAAAGAGCATCACACAAGCAATTTTTTTCAAGGCTCTTTATGATCTAAAGTAGGCCGCTAAGCATTAGTGCATAAAGATTGACATGTATTTGGATGCATAAGGATTTCAACAAAGTCCTTTGGATCCCAATTTGTACATCAAAAGAACTAGTACTAACATTATTATTTGTATCATCCATGTATAAATTATTATCATAATTGGTAGTGGACCACATTGTCTTGAGAAAATAGAACTCAAATTGTGTTGAAATTTTGATATGATAGATTTAATTTAGAACTTCTATGTTATAATCTAGGTGTATAAGTTTGGAAAAAGTGTGGTATTATTTTTATTTAAGATTCTAAATATGTTAGGAATTTTCCAAAAAAGTACAAAATGATAGAGTGCAAAATCTTGTCTATGCCTAAAGATGAATGGCTAAAACTTTTGTTAGAAAATTAATCTTTCCTTGGATGTAGTATATAATAGGATATTTTAAGGATCTCGACAATTTTTTTGTTTTCTTGTGTAATTGTGAGGACATGTCATATTTTGTACTTTATCTAATAAGAAAAATATTTTCTCCTCCTTAAGAGGGTGTTAACACTTTGCACACTTTTATTATGAATGGGGGCATTCATAGACTTGGAGAGTTACACATGCAACTCCTCTCCTCATATATATTTAAAGAGACACCTCTCTCTCATTCTACAACACAAAACACATCACTATTGATGTTATTGTAACGAGTTCTCTCTCTCTCTCTCTCTCTCTCTCTCTCTCTCTCTCTCTCGGGACTTTTTCCTTGTTCTAAATAATTTACAAGGGTTTTTCTTTTCATTTCTCCTTTTAAATCTCTTGCATCCTTTGGCACTTTTGGTGCAAAGCTCGTAGCTATTGCATTTCTCATGGTAACACTCTTCTTAGCTAGCTCACTTAGATTTTAATCTTTCTTTGCTCACCTTGTTTTTTCCTTTCATGGTATAATAAAAGGTTACTAATCCTTGTTTTGAGTGAAAGTTGATGAAGGTTACCATTTTATAGAGCTCACCTTGTTTTGGAGACACATTTTGAGAAGAGAGGTTCAACTCATTTTTTTAACTACTTTCTGTTGCATCTCTTTATTTATTTTTGTCTAACCCTTTTTGGAAGGCTTGTTGCCAAAGAGTCTTTTTTTTTTTTTTAAAGCTTAATCCCATTTGTAAAAATGCAAGTTTAGAGCTTGGTTCTTTCATAGCTATTTGTAGATTGTTTATCTCATTTTATTTGCAGGTTTCCAAAATTAACTTTTATCTTATAAAAAATTATCCTAGCTCCAATTCCATTATTGTATTACATATGTATTTTTTTGTCTTACCAGAGAGGGAATTGCTTATAGATATATTGGTCTATCATTAAAAAGTCTCTCATTGCAATGAACATTGTTCCTCACCCAGTCCTCATGGTACTTAGGGTCATAGGGTACTACTCATCCATTGATGAAAGGTTCCCCTCCATACAAATTGGTATGAGGACCTAAATATGTGGTAGGCAACACCTAGTGAAAATTGGGAAGTCGTTTGATCTTATAGGACAACTCCCTTCAAATTATGTTGCCAAAAGAAAAATAATGCTTTGAGAAATTTAATAATTTAACATCTTATCTTGCTCATGGCTCCCTACGACATGTGCAAGCATATTTATGTAGCTAACAATAATCTCATCTCTGGTAGGGTTAACCTTAGGGGGCTCCATGACATTAAGCCAATGCTCGTAATCATTGCTTCATGAATTTAATCTTTTTATTTTAGTTTAATCTTCATATCTCCCTTATTGCTTCTTTAGAATAGTAATTTCTCACACAATTTTAATTGCAACTCTTAATTAAAACTTCTAATCTCTATTGAAATGAATCCACTTTTTCCATTTAGTCTTTGTTACAAATTATCCAACCATTCTTCTCTTTCATTTGTTAGTAAGTTTGTAAAAAAAAATCAATATCACAAATTTATATCTAGCTTGTTCACAAAAAAATGTTTCTCTTTTTACTCAATTTAATATTTCTATCTCTGTGTTCTCTTTTTACTCAATTTATATCTAGTTACACTTTTCTTCTATATAGCCTCTTTACTCTCATTGTTTCTATTTCAATTTAAGCTTCATTTTATCAAAATTCAAATCAATGTTTGGATTGCGTAGTTCATTGTTTGATTTGGTCAGGACTGCATAGTTCATTGTTTGATATGGTTTGGATTGCATAGTTCATTGTTTGATCTACAAAGAAATCATTATATATTTGTGACTTTGGTTTTAATGTCAGATCTTTGTCCTTATGAGTGGTTGCCTTCTTATTTGCAATGTTTTATTGAGTGCATTACTTAATCATTACACTTTGTTTTGTTCTTTTCACATTTAACATCTATGTAGATTCTTGTGTGCTATCACTACATCTTTCTTTATTTAGATTTGTTTTCTTCATTTTCATGTATTGCTTCCATCTTGCAAAAAAAAAATCTTCATGTTTCCATCTATTTATGCTCTTCATTACTAACTCTTTCTACTCTAGTGTCTCTCTCTAACATCTAAAATTTTCTACCCATTCATTGATTTTTGTAATGTATATTTTCCTATTTGAATTTTATTCTATTTCAATGCCTATCATTTTAACCAAGGATAAGTTTAAGAAACCCTCCCTGAAAAAAAGTATAAAATTTTGGCAAATCAAATATTAGTTCATGGGGAAAAACAAAATTTCTATTGGCGATATTTTTTAATAGGAAAAATAATAATTTTATTGACAATTTTTTTTCAATCATATGAAGATTATAAAAAATTTTGGTGAATCTTTCATTATTGATGAAAATCAAAGACAAAACTACACATACCTAGAAACAATGATTTTATTTTTATTATTATACGGAGCCTAAATAATTATCAAACTTGAAGGATAAATTTAGCCCACTTTTCTCATTACTATTTCCCTCTAAATTATTCAATGGTGGTTTGGGGGCAACAACCCTATTATTTATAACTATTGGAAGATCCTAAATCAATATCCTAAACCCTATTTTGGGCCACATTTTTAAAAGGATACCAAGTTTTAAAGAAAGTCCCAAAAATAAAGACACGTCCCAAATAGAATCTATTTCACACCAAAGTGAGAAAGGATAATAAGTTTCATGGAAAGCCTTTGGAATAGAGAAACATGTCAAATTTACATACTTAACCTGTAATCTAACTTAAATGTTTACCAAATATTAGCGAATATGACCATCGACTAAGACAAGCCTTGGAAATTTTAGGTGAAATATTTAATTTACCACAAAAAAATTAGATTCCATTGGTGAAGGAGTCACTAAAATTCAAATACTTATGTATTATCATTGGTGACTGGCCTAAGCATGCAACCCAATTTTCGTAAAGTGGAGGCGACATGCCTACCCCAAAGGTGCAAAAAGATTAGCTAATTTTGGGGTCCCCAGTGAATGAGATTAGCTAATTGGTGAATATTAGCCACTAAAGTTGTCCTTGATTTTTACCTTTCAATTGGATCATCCCCTCGCAATTTAGTTTTTTAAATAAAATCCATCATTTTTTAATTCATAACTGTCGCTTTCATTTTATTTGAATGGCATTTCTTTCTAACTTGTTCATGCTCATCATAGCCAATTTTGTCCATCTAGAAAGAGCGTGGTCTGATTTTTGTGTCATTATCTATTCTAGACACCATTCAACATGTCAATGTTGAGTGGCATTTAGTCTTTTCTCCGTGTTCTTTTCAGATGCCAGCTTATCATTTTTCAAATTATCTTTTCATTATTTTTCGGTAGGCTACATACTATTGCAATGAGTTTTAGTAAGTTTGTTATTAGAAATATTATTTTTACCAATTGCAATTTTTTAATTTTCTATTTAAAAATAAATAAATAAAAGTCTACAGAGGGACACACCAAAGTTCCCAATAAGAGGGCAAATAGCCCAAGAAGTAATAGACCATCAAGATTTACATTTTAGTCCAGTCTTTTGAGAGCGTAAAGACATGTATCAAAAGAAGGATAGGAGGATTTGCCTTTTTTTTAATCTTTGACTGATGTCCAACCATCCTCTACCTTCCCAGAAGCCTTCTACTAGTCCCAACTGACCCCCAACAACCCCTCATCGAAAGAGTCAACAACAGAAAAAGGGACAACAACAACATTATGAACCAAAGCCATCAAAGGGATAGTAGTTGAATCAACAGTAGGCGTCGAGTCAAAAATAACATTCTGATTCAAAACTATCGTAGAGACAACAATAGGCGATGAGTTAGCAACAACATTCTGATTCAAAACCATTGTAGAGACAACCTTTGATTCTCCAAAAACAACAACAAAATCCTTGGCCAAAGAGAGATCAATATGCGAAGAGCTATGTGAGCCATTTGCCTCCATAGAAACCTTATGAACTGTGTAGTGATCATCTGAAACCCCTGACCACCAAGAAGGTGAATTCTTCGATCTAGGCTTGTCGGAGGAGCAACTCACAGCAAGCTGGCTGGTCTTATGGCATTTCTTGCATTTGAAAGGAATACCTTCATAATCAAGTAGTTGAATCTAAGAACCAGTTGGAGAAGCCAACTTCAACATTTGTAGAAGCCCCTTGGAGGTATCCATCTCCACCAAGATGCAAGCATATGTTGTCCTATAGACATTGGAAGAAACCAAATCAACCAATAAGAAATCCCCAAGAGCATCCCTTATAGCCTCCAGGACTGAATCCTACTAGAAATGAAGGGGAAGATTCGGTAACCTCACCCAAAGAGGAATCTTATTAAAGGTTTCAGTAGTTGGATTAAATGTCAAAAACCAAGGTTTGGCCATCAGGGGGAACCTTTCCTCCCAAGAGAAACCACGACCCAGGATGGCATTTTTGTCATCAGCATTAGCAATTTTCACAATAAAAAAACCTTGTGCCACAGGGTAAATCTGCATTTCATCTAAAATGATTGGTTCCCAAAATTCCACGCATGCAAATCTGAAAGAGAGGGCCAAAAACCTCGAAAACAAAAAATAGCAGCGGTATTGGAGTAATCCACCACATATGAGTTGATCTCCTCAACTACATCTTGTTCAAAATGAAGCACAAGGGGATTACTAACCGAGATAGGCATAGCCAACTAACTGACTAAAGGAGCAAACGAACAGAGCCCCTTCCTCACAGGATTAGAAATAGTTGCCTCATATGCAACCACATCCACATAAGAAAGAGAAGAATGAATAGGAGAACCCTTCGCAGCAGGAGTAACATGAACACTAGGACCAGGACCACCCCTAGCCATAATAGACACCATACGAGGAAACCTAGCCACAATAGTCATAGGAATGGAGGTCTTAGAAGCTCCATGTGCAGATAGAGCCGACACAAAAGCTGGCACAGAAGCCCTAGTAACCAGCACAGGAGATGTTAATGGACGAGTAGGAGCGGGAGCGGGAGTGATCTTTACTACGAAAGAGGCACTAGACCCAGCAGCACCACCAAACACAATCGGCGCACCATCATCCCTGACCAAAGGGACCACAACAGGAGTAGTCATAGAAAGAATGGCAAGAGCAGAAGTTTGAATTTTCCCATGCGTGGGAGCGCGGGCAGGCATAGCTTCGAAGAAAGAGAAAAGATCCAATAAAAGTCTACTGTTAACTCTTTGAGTTATCAAATTATCAATTTATTCTATCTAGACACTCATTAGTTAATGAATTTAAGGTCTTATATATGAATTTGATGAAAATGATGCAATATTTTAGAATGCACTACCACATTTTAGGAGCTTTGCCATTGTTGAATTGATTTATAACTTCTAAATGACTTTATTCTTTTTACATATGTGCAAATAATTATCATTTTACCTAAACATACCACCCCTCGAGCTCTTTTACAATTTATTAAAGTACATAGTTGAAAAAGGTAAAACTACACTAGTATTTATTATTACTCTTACAAAAGTGTGCATATATATTATGAATATATATTTTTAATATATTTTAATTTTAAGTTTTTTTGAACTTATCTTATCAACCATATTTTATATACTATTAATTTTCACCTTTAATCAAAATTTAAATTTCAATGTAAATAATATGTATAATTTGTAATTTGTAATTTTAATCTTTTTAATATAGTATTGTCCATATTATAATGATAAAAATAAATATAAATATACAAGTAATATTTTAAATAGTCTTTTTTATTAAATATAATAAATGTACTAAAATCAATATGCAACGAATTGTTTCAATTATTAATTATTAATTATTACATTTGTTGTAATTTTTTAATTTAATTTATTCATAATTAAATTAAATTATTTTTAATGACAATTCTTTCTTCATAACAATCATTATTTGACACTACTTTTTTTCACTATCAATAATTTCTATGTTCTTATTAGCTACTGAAATATTTTGGAAGTTATTTAAAAAATTTCTATTCTTTTCATTATATCCCTTTTAAAGATTTTTAATTTAAAACTCCATTTGAAATGTTTAAAAAAATTAAATTACAACAAGATGAAGCAATCAACAACTTAGTAATGAAGCTCAACAATAAATTGCATTAAATGATCATGTGATATATATATATATTTTTTTTTATTAAGTAAAAATAGGTTTTAAAGGACCCGAAATGTTTTACAAAGTATCAGGCAGAAGTAGCTAAGAAAGCTCTCGAGGAACTGTGATATTTTTTATTTGTTATTAAACAATATTTTCAAATTTAATTTTCTTCATTGTCTTTTTTGAAAGTGGACAATAGGAATATGTAAAAAAAATTATTATTCAAAAATTTTAATTCACCAAAAATTACAAAATCTTAATTTTTAAAATTAACTAAAAACTAGAAAATCTTAAGAAATGAAATAATCCTAAAAATTCTTGAAAGCTGATTGATCCAAATAAATCGATTTGGTAGGAAGTAATAATGTTATTTTATAAAAAGATTTTCAAAGAGACTAATTTTATATCTTCTTTCTCAAATTTATATGTATTGCTCTTTTTTCATTACTAGTTTATTTTTCTAAAAGTTTAATCAATTCATTTTTTAAAGTTTTATTTTCCAAATCATTAACACCTTATACTCTTCTTTTTCAATAAAGTTTTTTCTAATCTCTTAAACTTAAATATTTTCTATAATTTTTTAAAATAAATTCTATAGTTTTTTATTAAATGTATTATTCTTATGTATTAATTTTTTTCATTAATTTCAAAAGTTGTTTAACAAACCTCATTTTCACTAGGAGTGGGTTTCTATTTTTTCTTGAATTTATTTAATATTTATGCTTATTTAATCAAGGGGGATCATTTATTATCTTTTGTACATCCATCTTGTAATTATGTCAACTTTAATTTCATAAATTAAACTAAATAGTACTAACTATCATTTGTGGTAAATTTATGTTTCATTTTAAACATTTGTTAGATGTTGCCATGAACAAGCTGCCTCTTCTCCTCAAGACAAAATAGATGCATGAAAGGCTAAAAATGACGAACTCTTAGATTTAATTGGAATCTCTATGATTCCTAATTTGTATGTTTTAATTGCAAATTGTAGAAAATCTAATGAAGTGTGGGCAATATTAAGAAAAAACTCTTATGGTAGCACATATGAGTCAAACAAAATTTAGATTCAAGATAAACTCAAGGATTTCAAGTATACCTACTTAAAAACTGTGGATGAATTTCTTTTAAATTTTGATGCTCTTAAAGGAAAATTAATTGGTTTAGGAGTTACTTTAACAAATATTCATTTAAATCACATTATTCTTAAGAAATGTTTTCCTAGGCAATTTTAACAATTTATTGCTAATGTTCATTCTCAACTTGCTATTCCTACTTTAGCTACTCGATCAAATATGCAATAATCATTGTTATATAAATAGGAAGCTCAATTTGGAACTTTTAAAACCAATGAACATGCTTTGTTCATGAATTATGAGTTATCTATCGGTATTGCCTTGATGAGCACTATTATTGATTTCTCTAATCAGCATAAATTGCTATTGATTATTATATGATCCTAGACCATCTATATGGTTGCACTTTGTTGTATTTTTTCTAAACTTGGATACCATTTATAGGTCCTATACCATCTTCATGTGCATTCCATTGCACTTTTTATTGTATCTTTATATGTACTTTGTTGTATTTTTATGGTTTTGATACTATATCTTTGTATGCACTTTTGTTGTGTTTTTTGGTAAGTTGTTTAGGGTACTCAATTTTCAAGTTTAACTATTGAGGACTCATTAGTTCTATTGGATTCCTAGTTACCTTATTTTTTGTACGAACTTGTGGAGTATCTCTCCATCCCAAACCTTACTTCTATGGAGTTTATCTCCCTTTTCTTATTGCACTTTATTGAATTTCACTTATGTATTTTCAAGACAATTCTTTCTATTCACTCATAATCCTTAGAACACCTTATTTTATATAGTGATGTCACTAATATTGCTTTACATTTCATCCCTTGATATTATGTATTGATAGTCATCATAGATCCACTTGCTCATTTTCTTACAGTGCGAGTTAAAATTTGTTTCTCAATGATTAATTAATTATAGCACGAGTTTATACATGCTTTTGAATCTAACATTGATTTATATTTACTAAATTATGGATTATTCTATCTCAAATGTCTTTGTAAGTTACTAATGTGATAATGAGCTTTCTTACTTCATTTCTTAAGTCACATGTCATGCAAATTATGGATTGGTCACCAATCAACATGCACTAATATGACTTATTAGTGGACTATCTATATCCACACGATTGATGCAATGTAGATGCAAATTTCATTAGTTGACCTTGTCTATGGTCATTTGTGCATTAGTATATTTATTTTGAGATGAGAGTATGGATAATGTTTCAAAGCCATAATTTATTAGTTTATCTTGATATCATTTTAATAAAATATTATTTTCAAATATTCTTTAAAGTTGAATTATTTATGATGCTTCTTTCCAAGGATTGTACTGATTTTTACCTAGACTATATCTCAATTATGGGCAATCTACTTAGGGGAATTCTTTTTTATTTAGGTCACATCCAATGGAACATTCAAAGTAGAGAATTCACTTCTCTTGGTTCTTTCATACACTTCACACACCTTCTCCCCATGCATCCAAATAAGGCCTTTGGTGATAGAAAATAAAGAGTGCATACTTGGATTTAGCTCAAGATGATGTCAAACATTGATTTAGCTCAAGATGATGTCAAAGTAGGATTCACCTCAAGTTACAAATATTCGATGATTTTTTTGTCAAAATTTGGGTTGATGCCCTTTGATGTAAAATCCCCATGTAAATATTAAGGGGGCTATTAGAAAATTTATCTTTCTTTAGATGTATATTATAAAATAGGATATTCCAAGGATCCCTTCAACTTGTTTGTCCTATATTGTACAATTGTGAGGACATATCATATTTTATCATTCTTTAATAAAGAAATTATTTTATCCTCCTTAAGAGGATGTAGATACTTTTCACACACTTATTATGAATTGTGGCATTCATAGACATTGGAGTTACAAATGTAATTACTCTTCTCATCTCTATTTAAAGAGATCTCTCTCTCTCACTCTACAACACAACACATCATAATTGATGTTATTGTAATGAGTTACCTCCCTCCCTCCCTCCCTCCCTCCCCCCCCCCCCCCCTCTCTCTCTCTCTCTCTCTCTCTAGGATTTTTTCATCATTCATAAGGTTACCCCAACTGATATTGCTACCCCAAACTAATGTTGATGAGGAACACAATTAGATAACCAAGAACTAAAAGGTATGTAGGAGAATTGGATCATTTGCTATTTTCTCATTGATGTCAAGCCTAGTGACTTACTAATTTATGTAAGTTGCCAAATTACTTTAAGTATGTGATGATTAAGTAAAGAATGGTTCGTAAAGAGAGAAGATCAAATGAAGAAATGATGTTAAGTGTGTGAGCTTAAATGGGCAATTGATGAATCTATTTTTGACAAGGTAATATTGGATTGATTATTTAACATGATTTGATGAAGTGTAATAATAATGTACAAGTAAGTTACATTGGTCGGTAATAAAGGAATGAAGTTGTGAAGCCAGGAGATTAAGAATAAGTGTGTGCTACTGAGCTAGAAATGGTGGTAAGTAAGAAAAGGTATTATTTGGTGGAAGCTTACCGAACAAGTGTTAGTAAACCAAGATTGTGCAAATATTACCAAGAAAATAATGTCACCAAGCACATAAGTTTCACCAAGGAAATAGTGTTAATTGAGTAGACGAGGTTGTTCAGTTGAGCAAGAACATAGGTAGGTAAAGGAGAATAGTTTTTGGGAAATCAATTGTGGGAAGACATCAAGTGAGAATATGGATTAATCTAGAACATTCCAAGGAAGGAACAAAGTTTGTTAGTGTAATCAATGGATACAATTGATTAGGTAAAGATCAAATGGATAAGATTTAAGAAAAGGTTAGTTATCCAAGAAAAGTTCAAGTTTCAAGGTGAAGATATAGCTCACACAATTCATAAAAAAAAAATTTTGAGGGTCACATTCAATGTATGCAAGATGAGATGTGATTTAACGGATGAGAAGAAATTAGTGAAACTTGAATGAAGGAGATTAAGTGGCAAAAATAATCTATATAAAGATAAGAAAGAATGCTACTATTGTTCATAGCCAAACAATTACATAAGGGTACACTGAGTAGAGCATAGTTGAAGAAAAAGTGTGAATTAGGAGAAGGAAAATGATGAGATGAAATGTATGTGTTGATTAGGCAACAAGGAATATTTTGAAGAACAACAAGGAGCACAAAAAAGATCTGAACGAGCAAATGTATTTTTTATTTCTAAAAATCATTTCACTATTACTTTCTAATCATAATAGTAGCAAATCTCTTAATTGAGTGGATTAATAAGTCCTATTTGTAATTACTTAGTAAGGTGGGATTCTAACAAATGTTCTAAGTCCTTTAATGAGGCCACTCATTTTAGAGTGATAGATTTAGTTGCTCTTTGGTAAAAATCCCCTAATAGTGTCACATCTAGAAAATGTGTTTGTAACCTTTGATAGGATTGTCTCTTAACCAACCTTACTTCAAAAGAGTGAATTTCTTTATGGGTGATAATTCCCATAGTTTTTTTTACCCAAAATGGGTTTCCATGTTAAAATATAATGTTAATTTGTTTATGAATGTTTTTCATGTTATTTAATGCTTTCATATGCATAATATTGTAAACTATTGTTGGTCGGTTGAATGTTGAAACTGATTAGTATGGATTATCTACTGATAAGTTTAAGAGATGGAATTTGTTTAAGGGGAGCTGAAATAATTGGTTCACCACCACATCCCCCCCCCCCCTTGGCGATCTAACAATTGGTATCAGAGCATTTGTTTCTTAGAGGAAAAAGTTTAAAAGACTTGAGCTAAAGATCTAAAGATGTATAAGAGAGAAGTACCCATGTTGAACAAGGAACACTCCCCTAGATGACAAAGAACGATGAGGTTATACCTAGTAGGAATTGGAGATTCTGCATTTTACTACTTGGAAAATGATTATACTCCACCACCACTTGGACCTATGACAATTGACAAGATGACTGAAAATAAAGAACCCAATACTTTAATGATTGAGATAGCTTCTTCTCTGTTTGATGTTGAATTTGATGATATCAAGAAATGTGCTACAAAAAAAAGGAGATGTGGGGTAAACTTGCACTTTTTAATGGAGGTGATCATAATGTACATAAGGAAAAGGTTGAGAGTCTCAAAGGAAATTTTGATGAGATGAGAATACAAGAAGGGGAAAACATCACACATTACATTTTCATAATCAAGGAGCTAGTAAGTGCTATCAAAGGGGCTAGTGGAACCATAAGTGAAGAAGATGTGGTAAGAAAAATTATTAGAACTCTCTTACCTCTATATGCTTTTAGAGCCTCTGCTATTCAGGAATTGATATCCATACTTGGTAAAGTTATTACCCTTGATGCTTTGATTGGTAAGAAAACTACATTTGAGCTTAGTAATTTTGATAATAGTTTACAAAAGTTAGAATATGCTTTCAAGACATCTCTAACCATTAGTTTTTTAAGGAAAGAAAGAGAAAAAGACAACCTCTCTAGTATAGGTGGAAGGGATTATGATAATATATTGTTCGAGGAGAAAGAACTAGAAGAGATTGAAGCACTGCTGGCAAATAGATTACTGAGAGGAAAAATAAAGTATAAAGGTAAATTGACTCTAAAATGTTTTGATTGCAACAAGACTAGTCATATAGCCCTAGGTCTCTTGAAAATGACAAGAATGAAAAGGACAAGAAAGAATACAAATTCCAAAAGTTTAGAGACAATAATGACAAAGGAAAGAAATCATGCTACTTAGTTGAGGAAGGCCAAGCTGATGAAGAATCTAATGACTTAGAAGAAGGTGAGGAAGTAGTGTATGTTGCTATGAAGCATGATTCAAAGGAAGAAATGTATGAAGATGAAAAAGATCATATTTCCAAAGTCAATAAACTGATAAATGGATTATTGATAGTCGATGTTCACATCATATGATCAGTGATGTTGAAAAGTTTGAAAATATACAAGAATATGGTGGAGGATTTGTTAGACTTGGAAATGATGCCCCATGTTTTGTAAAGGGAAAAAGATCCATTATTTTCAATGAAAAGGTCAAGTGTGATAATTCTTATTGGGTTCAAGGTCTAAAATATAATTTGTTGAGTGTGATACAAATAAATAACATGGGTCATAGACTTGAATTTCAGAACCGAAAGGTGAAGATCTAAGATGTTGGAGATTTGATTGACATTGGTGAGAAATCCAAAGGTAACTTATTCTATCTAAACTCCACTACAAATAGATGTTTGGTTATGGCATAAAAGGTTCTTTCATGTAAATTTTGATAACTTGATCAAGATTAGTATGAAGAAAAGAGTGAGAGGATCACCAAGGTTGAGAAAACCAAATAAAGCTATGTTTAATGAATGTTAGCTTGGTAAGATGAAAAAATCAAGTTTTTCAAGAAATTATTACTCATCTAATGGTATATTAGAGTTAGTTCATATAGATCTTTGTTGTCCAATGAGAGTACAAGCTATTATGGTCATCAATATTTCATTTTTTTTGTTGATGATTACACAAGGATGTTGTCTGTAATATTTCTAAAAGAAAAATTTGATGCATTTCAAATGTTCAAATGGTATGAGGAAAGAGTTGGGAAGGAAATAAGTAAGAAAATAAAGTGTTTAATTGTTTATAGAGGACTCCACAAAAGAATGACATGGATTAAAGAAGGAGCACATCAGTAGTTGTTTTTGTTATAACACTATTAATTGAGAAAGAGGTTGCACAATTATTTTGGAGAGGAGCCATCAGTATTGATGTTTATACCCTCAATTGAGTACAATTGAAGAAAAGTACAAACAAAGCTCCCTATGAACTATGGTATGGGTATACACCTAATATTAGCTACTTTAAAATATGTGGAAGTAGGTGTTACATTATGAAAGATGCTAGAAATGGAAATTTTGACTCTAAAGGAGATGAAGTTATATTTCTAGGATACTCCACAAAGAGTGAAGCTTATAAATGTTTGAATAAGACTACTATAAAGATTGTGGAAAGTGCAAATGTAAGGATTGATGAGTTTGCAGATAAGAACGAAGGAGATAGAAAAAAGGAATCAAAATATTATCAAAGATTTCTATATGTTCAGGAATGGGTTCCTGACACTTTACCTAAGAAACAACAAGAAGAAATTGAGGAACCAGTTGAACCCCCACTGAGTGAAGAAAATGTTGAAGAGCTGAGAACTAAGCCAGTACTAGAAAAGTATGTCAAAAGGAACCATTGACCAAATCAAATAATTAGAGATAAAGATGTAGAAGTCATGACAAGAAGTAAGTTTAGAGATAATGCATGTTTGATTTCAAAACTTGAGCCTAGATTAGTCAAGGATGCACTAGAGAATGAAGATTGGGTTAATGCATGAAAGAAGAGATTGATCAAATTGAAAAGAAAAACACCCAAGGACAAAAATTATATTAGTACGTAATGGGTTTTTAGAAATAATTTGAATTAGAATAGAGATGTGACAAGGAATAAAGAAAGACTAGTACGTAAAGGATATGCTTAGGAGGAAGGTATTGACTATGATGAGACATTTTTCCTTTTTGCTATGCGAGAAGGTGTAAGATTTCTACTTGCATATGCAACATATAGAGGTTTCAAAGTATATCAAATGGATGTAAAGTTTGCATTTTTAACGAAATATTGAAAGAAGAAATGTACATTGAGCAACCATAAGGATTTTTTGACGAAAGTTAGAAAAACATGGTATACAAATTGAATAAGGCATTATGTGGTTTGAAGCAGGCACCCCAAGCATGGTATAAAAGAATCCACTCATATCTAATGAGAATAGGTTTCATTCGAACTAGTGATAATTGTAATCTAGATTTGAAAAGTGAATCCAATGATAAGGAGTTAATAGTTGAATTGTTGATGATATCATATTTGGAGGAAAGGAACTAATATGTTGATCATTTACTAATGAAATGAGAAAGGAATTTGAAATGTCAATGATTGGAAAGATCAAATTATTTATTGGATTATAGGTTTAATAAATCAATGATGGTATATACATAACACGGTCAAAGTGTATTAGATAGATCCTGAAAATTTTTGGGTTGGAAGACTCAAGACTAGTTGGAATAAAAATGATAATTGGATGCAAATTGTCTAAAGAAGATGACTCTATCAAGGTAAATGAGACATTGTACAGATCAATGATTGGAAAGCTACAATATATTTCTCATAGTAGGCTGGGCATTGCTCATGTTGTTTGTATGGTGGCAATATTTTCTTCTAATACTAAAGAGGAACATATGACTATTGTGAAGAGAATCTTTAGATATCTAAAAGGAACAAAGGACTATGGACTATGGTAGAAAAATGGAGGAGATTTTAAATTGGAGGTGTATAATGATGTTGATTGGGCAGGAAATGTGGGTGATAAGAAAAGTAAAAGTTTCTTCTTAGGAGAAATATTAATGACATGGACAACCAAAAAAAAAAGTTTTATTATATAGTAAACTACTAAGGTAGAATATGTTGTTGTTACAATCAATTGTTCTAACATTTTTTGGATCAAACAACTACTTGAAGGATGCAAAAGGTAGTAGATGGTTGTATGGAAATCTATTGTGATAATACAAGTGTTATAGACATTTTAAAGAGCCATTTGATGCATTCTAAGACAAAGCATATATCAATCAAGTATCATCATTTGAGAGAACACCTACAAAAGAAGCAAATAAAGCTGAAATATGTGAAATTCAAGGAGCGGATTACTAATATACTCAGAAAGCCATTACCCAAGGATAATTTTGAGTACTAGAGAGGTAAAATAGAGATCATTCCCCAATCTAATATTCATTAGAAGAAGATGCAGGTTGCATCAATTCATATTTTATTAGATTATCTACTTGTGAGTTGATGCAAATGTTCACTCTTAATAAGGAGCAACCTAAAGTTGTGAGAAAAATGTAAGGAAACAAAAGTATTTGGTACAATCAAGGTACAAGGTACAACTACAATGAAAAAATGTCTTAGATTAAGTTTTGCAGATACTTTTGGAAGTTTTGTCAAAGGGGGAGAGAAATATATGTGGAGAGATATTAATGGGGAGAAAAAAAGAGAGAGAAAATGATAACTGTGTAAGATGAAAGGGGGAAATAAATAAATGACAGAGGAGATAATGAAATTAGGAGGAGAGTAAAAAGCAATAGGGGAGTGACTGGAAAAAGAAAGTGAGAGAACTATTGAAGGAAGAGATGATACCCCAAGGGGGAGGATGACTTGAGAAAGAATGGAAGTCAAGAGAAAGTCTATTTGATGATCAAGAGAATGAAGACCAATAAGCTTCATGGTATTGGATGGTATATTTAAAATGTGTTTCCATCTATTCCAAAGGGGGATATTGTTACTCCAACTGATACTACTACCCCAAACTAATGTTGATGAGGAACAAGGTTAGATAACTAAGCAATGAAAGGTATGAGGAGAATTGGATTAGTTGATATATTGTCATTGATGTCAAGCCTATTGACTTAATGATTTATGTAAGTTTCCAAATCATTTGAAATAAGTGACGATTAAAGAACAGTTTGTAAAGAGAGAAGATGAAATGAAGAAGTGATGCTAAGTTTGTAAGCTCAAATGGGCAACTGATGCATGAATCTTTGATAAGATAATATTGATTTGATTATTTTACATGATTTGATGAAGTGTAAGAATGATGTACAAGTAAGTTGCATTGGTTGATAATAAAGGAATGTAGTTGTGAAGTGAAACAATTAAGGACAAGTGTGTACTACTAAGATAGAAATGATGGGCAATAAGAAAAAGTATTGCTTGATGGAAGTTTACTAAATAGGTGTTAGAAAACCAAGAATGTGCAAAAATCACTAAGCAAATAATGTTTTCAAGCATATAAGTACCACCGAGGAAATACTGTTGACTCAGTAGATGAGGTTGTTTAGTTGAACAAGAACACATGTTGGTAAAAGAGAACAATTTTTGGAAAATCAATCATGGGACAACATCAAGTGAGAATTTGGATTGATCTAGAAGATTCCAAGGAAGGAACAAAGTTTTTTAGTGTAATCAATAGATAAAATTATTAGGTAAGATCAAATGGATAATATTTAAGGAAAGGTTCATGATCCAAGAAAAGTTCAAGTTCCAAGGTGAAGATACAATTGGCATGATTCATAAAACATTTTCTTGAGTGAAAAATGCAATGTATGTAAGGTGAGATGTGATCGAACAAGTGAGAGGAAATTACAAAAACCCTAATGAAGGAGATTAGGCTACAAAAATCATCTATATAAAGGATAAGAAAGAATTCTACTGATGTTGATAGTCGAACAATTACAGAAGGGTAGACTTAGCATAATAGAGTTGAAGAAAAAGTGTGAATCAGGAGAAGGAAAGTGATGAGATGAAGTGTGTGTGTTGATGAGCCAATAAGGAAGAGTTTCAAGAAGAGAAAAGAGCATAAAGGAGATTTGAATAGGAAAAGGAAATTGTTATTTCTATATTTCACTATTACTTTCTAACCATTGTAGCAAAAAATCTCTTAACCATGTGGATTTAATATTCCTATTGGAAAATCCTTTGTAAGGTGGCATTCTAGTTAGTGTAATAAGTTCTTTTATGAGGTCAGTCATTGTTGAGTGACACATTTGGTTGATCTTTGGTGAAAATCCACTAATAGGCTCACATATAACAAATGTGTTTATAACCTTTGATAGGGTTGGCTCTTAACCAAGCTCACTTCAAAAGAGTGGATTTCTTTGTGGGTGATAATTCCCATAGTGGTCTTTACCCAAATTGGGGTTCCATGTTAGAATTTGGAGTTAATGTGTTTATGAATGTTTTGCATGTTATTTTCTACTTTCATATGCAAAATATTATAAACGGTTGTTGGTCAGTTGAATGCTAAAAATGATTAGTAAGGATTATGTACTAATAAGTTTAAGAGGTGAAAATTGGGGACCTAAGATAACCAATTCACCCCTATCCCCTCTATTAGTTATTCAACACATAATAATTCACAAGGTGATTTTCTTTTCTTTTCCTCTTTCAAAATCTCTTGACTCCTTTGACTCTTTTGATTAAAAGCTCTAAATTATTGGATTTCTCATGGTAACACTCTTCTTAACCTATCTCACTTGGATTTTAATCTTTCCTTTCTCACCTTATTTTTTCTTTCAACTTTCAACCAAATCAGACTTGTGAGTCAGCTACTCAACCAACTCTTAGGCAACTAGTAAGTAACCTCATCTATTTTATAACTATTAAACCTAATTTAAGATATGTTGTGAGTTAATCTATCATTTCATGACACATCCAAAGGTAAGACATTGGGTTTCAAAGAAGCAAGTATTGAGATATGTGAAAGGTACACCTAACTTTGGCATTCTATATAGAAAAAATAAAGACCTTCAATTCAATGCTTTCATAGATTCAAATTGCAAAGGTTCTAATGATGAAAATTTTACTTCTAGATATGTTTTCACTCTTAGTTTGAGTACAGTCATGTGGACTGACTAGAAGTATTCGAGAATCAAAGAAGCATGTGAGGTAGTTTGGTTTAAAATGATGCCATTGACATGAAAATTTATCAAGGGTCTTCACCCTTGTTTTGTTACAACCAAGGGTCACTCAAGCTTGTGAAAACTTCACTCTTATGCAAGCATGTGAAAAATGATCTTCATTCTCATTTCATAGGATCACTTGTAGAAGATGTTTCAACATGTTCCAACCGTTTATTTGACTGCAGACATTCTAACCAAGCCTTTAATCTCAAGAAAATTTAATAAATTTTGGGACAAACTTGTTGGAGCTAATATAATGACCATTGAGGGAGGGTATTAAAGAAATATTGTTTATTTATTTATTAAGGAAAATAGGTTTTGAAGGGTGCCTGAAACCCTTTACAAATCATAAAATTTTCAATGAAGCCCAAACCAAACATAACTATAGCCCAAAGGTGAAACAAGTCACCGACCAAGACAAGGTGACCAGGGTGGCATCACAGACAACACAATACTCTTCAGCCACAAAAAAAGGTTTTGAATGGGCAGCTGAAACCCCATGGTAAAAAGAGAAATATACCATAAGTCCCTTACCATGTCAGACTACAAAGAACAACAAGCCAAAAGAGCCAAGAGAACAAATATGGGACAACCACAACAGGGACTTAAGCTTTCCCTTTTGGTCCCATCTTTTGAGATAGTAATGCCATATCAAAAGGAGTGGAGGGCTTGACCTTTTTACCTCTTACTATGGTTTATCCATCATCCACCATACTAGCAACCTTTTGCCATGCAAAGTCAGCAACACCACAACCAGCCCCCAAAACCCCTGTAGCTAGGGGATGGACTGCGACAGAAGATGGGACAAAAACATCCTGAGACAGAGCAACAACATCCTAAGACAAAGTCACAAGAGGGGCAGCAGTTGAATCACCAAATATAGAATCTAAAAGAGGGTGAACAAAAGAGGTCACCACAATTGGGGCAACAATCGTACCATCAGAGACAATCATCGAGTCTGCCACTAGAGTGTCCTGAGAAGAGTCACCATCCCTAGCAGAGGAAACTTTATGAACCGTGTAGTGATCATCTGAAATCCCCTTCCACCAAGGGGACTTCTTTGGTCTATATTTTTTAGAGGGGTAGTGGGCAGCAAGGTGGCCAATCTTGTGGCATTTCCTGCATCAAAGGGTATGCCCTGGTAAATAAGAAGCTGGATCTAAGATCCAAGAGGAGAGGCCAACTTAATATTTTCAGGGAGTCCCTTGGAGATATCAATCTCAACTAGAATGCAAGCATATGCCATCTGAAACACATTGGAAGGTGCAATATCAACCAACAACAAGTCCTTGAGGGCATCCCCCACCGCCTCTAAGACTAAATCCAACCATAGGTGAAGGGGGAGATTTGGCAACCTGACCCACAAAGGGATCTTATTAAAGAATTTTGTCAACGAGTCAAAATCCTTATACCAAGGTTTAGCCATCAAGGGAAACTTCTCCCCCCATGAGAAACCCCAACACAGGATGGCATTTCTATCTTCAGTAGTATCAAATTTCACAATGAAAAAAACCCTAATCATAGGGTATATCTAAGTTGTTTTCAAAATGATGGGCTCCCAAACATGGGTAATCCAGGCGTGCAGGTTTGACAGAGAGGGCCAGAAACCCTTAAAATGAAAGATAGTAGTAGTGGAAGAGAAATCATCCACATAAGTGGAGATCTCATCAACAATATCAGGTTCTAAATCAATCATTATCGGGTTGCTTATCGCGATAGGCACATCATCACAAAGCCCCAAACACACAGACTGACCCCCAATGCTAGCCTCATAAGCGGCAACATCTGTGTAAGAGATGACAGATCTACCTGTACCACCATGAGGCAGAGCAATAACAAACATAGAGAGGCCGCCAAAATCAGCACCAAAAGCAAGGGTAGGAGATGACAAAGAATGAAGCCCATCTAGGGCATTGCCATGCAAGATGGAATTAGGAGTAAAAGACGTCGTGCCAACCCCACCAACAAACACACACTTGGAAGAGGCCCACATAGAGGCCTGGTCAGAAGCTGAATCAGGAATAGACATCCTCGAGGCAAGAAAATGTAGATGCAGTCGTAGTCACGAGCATTCTCACGAACATCAATTTTTTTTCTCGAAATAATTGTATTAAACCATTATTGTTATATTTATATTACAATGTTCATTCAAGTTGTTTAGTTATTTTTAGTAACTTCCTTTTATATCTTTAGTTCTCAATAACTTTGATTATGGAGATATCTTTTGTAATCTTTGATTTCAGGAGCCTCCCTCTCCTTTATTTAATATCAATTATCATATTAGCATTCACAACTTGAAAGGATATTTCTACTATCCAACTCCATTTTGTGAGTCCATGCTCACATTCTTACTTAATGTGTTTGATGCTAGAACATCCAAGTTCACAAGAATCGTGCATTAACAAAAAAAAAAAAAAAAAATTAAAATTCATGTTAAAAAATTTTAATATTTGATATAGCTTGGAGCTTCAAGAGCATATTTTGGAGTGTTGGAAGATAAAATGTTTTTATTTTTAAACAAGACTTACCTTTCATTTTAAAAAATTAGAGGAAAATAGGGTGTTTAATGGATTTTTATAAAAATATTATATTGCATAATTTCAATATTTCAAAGATTGAAGAAATAATTGATAGATTATAAATTTAAAATAAATCAATGTACTCAATTTGGATGCCTATGGAAGTTTTCATAAGGAAGTGGTCGCATGCATTCAATTCTTATTTTATTCTTTCATTTCAAGTGCCTAAAATGTAAGGGGAAAACTAATGAATTTTAGAAAATAATTAACGATTCTTCAATTTACCAAAGAGCGTGAATTGTTTCTTTTTTAATTAAAATTTTCAAAGGAATTTATAGCAATGGGACTTTTGATATAGTTTAGAAAGCTTGGGTATTATACATGGGATCATTAAATGATGAACCCCAAACATATACATAAGAACTTCCAAAGACATTGGAGGGAAATGAAAGATCATGTTTGGGTGCCTCATTTTGATTCATGACAAGGGTTATAATCTATATAAATTTCATCCATTATTGATTTTAAATATCGAAATTCAATGACAAAAAGATTGGAGAAAGAAATTCTACATTTCTCTAAAATAATTGCATAGGGAAGAGTGAGGCAATTAGCTTGCAAAGTGGGTAAAGATATAGGAAAAGAGTGTTTTGTGGTGTTCAATGAGATTGTGCAATTCATATTATGATAAAAAAATCATCCTATAAATGAGGAGTAAAGGCATCTAGATTCAAAGACTTTCAAGTATGGAACTTGAATTAAAAACATTTTAAAATTTTTGAATTCTGTCTTTTTTTTTACTCGTCTTTATATATAATTGTTCTTGGGGAATTTTTTAATCAATTTTATTTTCGATATTTATTTTTAATGTAAAGGCCATGTAAGATTTGGGAGTACGACAAAACACCCGAATCTTCACTACATCAACTCCATTGGGTAAAATTATGATATCTATTTTAATGAAAGTTTATAGTTTCAAGATCTACATAATGGTGACCTTTATATTGAATTTAAGATTATTTCAATAAAAGCAAGTTATGACACTACAAACTTGAGCACATAAAATAGAAGAGTCTACGCACCTTGGAAATATAAAATCTCGTTGAAAGGTTCATTAACTATGATCTTAAATTTATTGACCAATTATTCTTTGTAAGCATAAGCTTCTATTTATGTTTGACTTTTTTAAAAAATAAAACACAACACAATTCAAACTCTCAACCCATTATAACTAGTGAATGTAGTTGTCTTGTGATTTTTTCTTTCATTTTGAGCCACTTTTGAAAAGGCTATTTATAATGCAATGAATAGCATACAAACGAATAAATTATTGTAGGGAAGTTACCAATTAACCTAAGCTTATAATAGACATGATATTTCCTTTGTCCACATTACAATCAAGGGATCCTTTAACAACAAACTATCTCTTTGTTTCCAATTTTTATTTGACCGCATGGTGAAAATGCATACTTTGTACCCTTTTCCTTCATTTTGAGTCATTATTGACAAGTTTATTTGAGTCATTTCATACATTCAGCAAGTAACTTATGGATTCAACAAGTTTATTTAGCAACTTATGGATTCAACAAGTTTATTAGTTCCTGCCTGCTATCAAGTAACTTATGCAGGTATCTTATGGATTCGTGTAGTCCCCAAAAGTTTATTTGACTAATTCAACGATTAATAAGAATAGAGAATTAAATTTTATTACAACAAAATATTATAGTATCTTACTAGCATTTATTTTTTATAAGTAAAAAATATGATTTTTCTGATTTCTCATTGGTTTGAGCAGTCAGAAAATTATTTTCTTCACATAAAATACAAAATTTATAACATTATAACCTTTATCTAGAAGCTTCACGAAATAATCTACTTCCTAATTCTAGGAGCTTCAGTTAGAATATTTGTTAAGCGAAGAAAAGGATTTCTAACTTAAAGATCAAGTTGTTAATTTATGGTGCAAGAGGCAGAGGAACAACTTCCATTCTTCCTCTATGCTCCTATTTTTTCTGTCTCAGATGCCTCCTCTTTCAAATCCGTGTGTGGGCTGAAGCTTTACATTCCCTACATTAAATGTGCAAAACAAAGTAGTATCAAAATTAAACTTTTTACATGGAATTGTCAATGGAGTTTCTTTGGCATTGCCTTCAATTCTTTACATGGCCAATTTGCTTCTTCAAGTGGAGAATGTTGCTGGTTCAGTCTAGCCTGAATTGTAAGTCTATTGGAAAAATAGAACAGCAGTAAAAGAGAAGAGAAGAAAGAACTTTCAGCTTCTTCTTTTTAATTAAATAATAGATGCCAATTTATACAATAGCTTGACTCAACAACATTCCTAAATGATTGCTAATTAGATTGACAACAAACTGCTCATGATTGACACAACACACATAACCTTGACACTAACTGAAACTTATGGACACCTAACTCAACACATCTACAATAAGAACTTGATTCAAACTAAAACTCTTTGACTCAATCCTAAACTAAACTTGTGTTGCCAGAAACTCAACAGGACTTGCCACATGTGCAACATTATTATTGACTATGGTTGAAACATTAACTCCAACAAAGTCTCCCTGCCTTTTTACAAAATCACCACAGAGTCATCTCAGACTCGATCTATCCAGGGGTTGCAACAGTAATTCCAACAATAGAGGGACCCAGTTCGATTCTCAAGCTGTCAAAGAAATTGATTACTAAGATTTGGCAACCTGAAACTCAATACCCAAGACAGCAGGCTTGAAACCCTTAGTGCCATTTTTTCTTGCAGAAAATCCCCTACACACTCCTTACCTAAGAAGAAAATGCATCAAATCGATGATGACCAAAACCCAAAATAATGACTTTTCATGCCTTCTTTGCAGGATTACTTAGCACCCAGTAGAGCCCCTGTTCATGCTGATGAAAGGTACGTCTTCCCAGCTTCTTATCGTATTTGTAGGAATTCATGTTTAGCGAGTTTGGGTCTTCTTTGCAAGTCTTGTAACTTGAAGTTGCTTCAGTTCCATATGATTTTTTCCCTTATAATTTGGACAACTCCATTATCACGTCTGTACTGTACAATTCTTTTTTTCCAGAACACACTTGAATTGTTGCATGCATACATTTATCTCAAGATAATGAGAATTTAGCGTGGAGAACATTGTTTTGTTTCTTAGTTCTTTCGCAGTCTGAAAAGCATGAAAGTAAGGGAAAAAAGAAATTGTGAGCCTGAGGTACATTTTATTTGAAAGTTTGGTTAATTAACCATCACTGTCGAAGTGTTAGCTTTAAAACTTCACCGACTTTTGGTGATATGAGATATTTTCACATGAAAGTAGTTGACTATCGAGGGAAAGCTTACTGCACAGGTGACCTAAATTTTTTGTTTCAGACAAATATGCTGCTTCTTTAATGCAGAGGCTTGGGAGGGGTAAATTGGAGACATTATAAACATCGTACGTAGACATTAAAGAGATAAAGTATGCTTCAACCATTTATTATCCTGATGCCTAATCATGTTTGAGACCTGCTTCCAGTCTAGACAGAACTATGGTAGATTTATATACTTAATTGGTTGCCCCAGCAGATGTATATGTTGAAGGGTATGAAATGTGTATAACAGATTTTGGTTGTGGACTCAATGAGAAATGTTATCTCCTTGCTTGTATGGGGAGAGTTGACCCTATAATTCTTATATCTTAATTTTATCTATTTTGAAAGGAACTTACATTAATAATTTAAATCCCAGATATGTGTTGTGAGATTATGTATTAGTTCACACCAAAATATCCCAAATATTTTTCTATATGCATATCAAAAATCAATAACATATTTTGCAAAAATTTGCAGGCAATTTACTCAGTTCATTCAACCAGATAGACTTACCATTGTCAAGGGTATGCCCTGGAACACCAAGTCCTTGAGGAAAGGAATAGTACATAGACACCAAATAGAACATCTCCCTGTGAGAAATATTCTCCAATCCCGCAAAAAAATACCATCCTCTTCACAACCACAACCACAACCGAAGTTTTGGAGTTTCTTTAGTTGATCCCTATCCGCAAACCTCTGGTAAAAAGACTCGTGCTTGATCCATCCAAGAACCACGCTTCCATTTTTCGATCTTGGAAGTTGCTAGAAAATAGCAGAAGTCCAGTTTATCAATGAAGATTTGACAAGGTTCTGAAGTCGCAATGCATCATCAGAGGGCAAACATATTGGAATGTTATGTGGGCACTGCGCAGAATTCAAAATTAGCTTTTCCCAAATCTGTCACAAATAAAATCATTCAAACAAGTATTTCCTCGTCATAAATCACATGTGATCAGGTGGCAAGTTTCATGTAATGGACACTCAGGAATGCCTAAAAGCTGGACCAAGGCTGAAATTATATTAATGTTGAGAATGCTGTAATCAATTACAAAGAGATGTATTCCAAAGGCCAAACTCTAAGGGAATGACCTCTAGAATGTTACAACAGAGAATGAACATCCTCTATTGCCAAAAGAAGGGAGTGTGATTCACACATCCAAGCTCTTATCAAATGCAAGTTATAATCATCCGATGATCAGCAATGAGACTTTTAGCCCTATTTATCCTTTTCTTCATCCTTCTCGAAGGCACTAAAACATTAATTAATTGCAAGAGCTAGAAGCTTCCTCCTTTCAATAATTAATGCGTTCTCTAGAAATTCCTCCCTGGCAATAATTAATTAAATCATGAGAGGCTTCAGTCCTTCCAATAATTAATACATGCCCTAGAAGCTACTCCCTTGTAAATAATTAAATTAATTAAATGCAAAGTCACATTTAATTTTTAATTGAATGACTTTATAAGAAATTAATTTAATTTCTTCTTATCCTCCACTTAGACTTTGGAGAATGTGAAGGCCAAAAGATGGGATCATTACAAATCCGCCCTCATGAAAATTGCTTGTCCTCAAGCAATTAAGTAACATAATGAACTCCAACCTCCACTTAGATCCCAATTGAAGTAATATGTGACATCCATATGGACATTAAACAAACTGCAAATGAACATCATTAAGACCAACCACATGTCCTGCAAGTTAGCTCCCAAAACTTGTGTTGATGAAGTATAAGTCTCGATGTCACCAGAAGGCGGCTCCATAGAAGATCTATGAAACCTCTTCCTCCCAACTACTGCAACACAAAACTGAATCTTTGTAGATGGTGAAAACTAAGCCCAACTCCACTCAGGTGAATGATCAACATTAGCCTCAAACACTAGATTGTCATAAGACAATGTTGCATCCATGTTGAACATAGTACTATCTCAAGAGTGAACATTAACACTTTGTTGATTGATAGTATAATATGACTATCTCACTATATTGCTCACCTCATTAGCAATAACAAGTGTACTATCATTAGAGCACACATCTACAACCGCATGCATACTGCCAAACTCCTCATTGGATGGTTCAACTGACATAGAAGTGGTTGCTGATATGATAGTATCCTTGCATTCTTCTAATCCCACATCGACAGACTCCATATCACTAGCATCATAGCTAGGTGGCTCTACATGTGTCTCGATCCCACCTGAGGAAACAACTTCTTTCTGCACTGGAGCAACATAGAGATTGTCAATATTGATGCCCATCTGCCTAGCCATAAGCTGCAACATCATATCCATTTGTCTATCCATTCACCTGTTATGCTCCTGTAATGTATTTAGTATCCTAAACATTACACTTTCTTGATCTAGATTGGTATACATTTTGTCAAACTCTTTTCCCTTTATCTCGTTGTTCCAAATTCCCTATAAGAACTCCACAGGATGGTAGGACCAATAGCTCTGATACCACTGTAATGGACACCCAGGAATGCCTAAAAGCTGGACCAAGGCTGAAATTATATTAATGCTGAGAATGTTACAATCAATTACAAAGAGATGTATTCCAAAGGCCAAACCCTAAGGGAATGACATCTAGAATGTTACAACAGAGAATGAACGTCCTCTATTGCCAAAAGAAGGGAGTGTGATTCACACATCCAAGCTCTTATCAAATACAAGTTATAATCATCTGATGATCAGCAATGAGACTTTCAGCCCTATTTATCCTTTTCTTCATCCTCCTGGAAGGAACTAAAACATTAATTAATTGCAAGAGCTAGAAGCTTCCTCCTTCCAATAATTAATGTGTTCTCTAGAAATTCCTCCCTAGGAATAATTAATTAAATCACGAGAGGCTTCCGTCCTTCCAATAATTAATACATACCCTAGAAGCTACTCCCTTGTAAATAATTAAATTAATTAAATACAAAGTCACCTTTAATTTTTAATTGAATGAGTTTATAAGAAATTAATTTAATTTCTTCTTATCCTCCACTTAGACTTTGGAGAACGTGAAGGCCAAAAGATGGGATCATTACATTTCAAACATGCATCTTACATTTGCGGTTGTAAGACAATTGGGAGACACGTACAATCACATTTCACTATAGGATTCTAAACTTATTG
Source organism: Cupressus sempervirens (assembly GCA_028749045.1). NCBI lineage: Eukaryota > Viridiplantae > Streptophyta > Pinopsida > Cupressales > Cupressaceae > Cupressus > Cupressus sempervirens. Next base: position 710,747,670 of record CM053792.1, read on the forward strand.
TACTAATTTTATGGTTCTTTGGTTTTTTTCCAATGATTATGGAGCAATGCTAAAGAAATTGTGATTTGTGTTGCTACTCTGAATTGTTCTATTTTATGATTTAGAAGTGTGTGATTTCAATAAGTTGATTTAGAGCTTTTTATTCTTGCTATCCAACAATTTTAAGAATTATTTTTTTAAAAATAAATAAACTACTTTGTACTATTGCCATAATTTGAATTATACTTTGGATTTCAACCATTTATTCAAGCTTCCTTCAAGATTGGTAGTTGTGATTGATTTTGGAATCGTTTAATATCCTTATTACAGCTTGTATACAAATCACTGCAAATATTTTAGCACTCTTGGTTTGGAACTGTGAGTTGTCATTTTGCTATTTTGCTCTTTTGAATCTACTTGGCTTTCTTTATTGATATCTAGAAGTTATTTTTAAATATAAATTTCATACATTCCTAATTAAATAAAAAATAAAAGAGAATTCTATCTAGTCAATCACTTTTTAAAAATTTCTTCCCAATATTTTGTTTTTTTTTCCTAAGTTTTGCATCTTTGAGCTTAGTGTGGTTATGTACATAGGGATATTTCTAAGCACCACATTAATGGGAAAATGTTGTACACAATATTAGAGTAAATCAAAATTATTTCATATTATGAATAAATTATTATTTCAATTTGTACACAGTTTTTTTTCACACACTTTTTCCTTAGAATAATAAATTCTATCTGATTTTTTTACTCTCGAGATTCTTATTTAAGTGCTACCCCAACACAAATTAAAAGCTCTCAAAGCTTTTAATGCAACCTAGCATTTTATTTCTAGTTCAAGGTCAAATGTATACTTGACTCAACTCTTATCCTAAAACCCACCACACTAAAGGCAGGAACTTTGGTGCTTCTGCCCCGTGTTCTTAATAGAATGACTACTTTACAATAGGATGTACTTTTATATGGAAGCCAACAAATAATGTAATCTTATAGTAGACATGATGTTTCATGTATTCACATTTTGATTGAAAAACATTGTGTTAGCAAATTGTACAATTATTTTTCACATCAAACAACAATTACGCAAAATAATATCAATTGAAACCATGCTTCTCTTCAAATTCAAGATACAAACAATTATAAAGATTGTAATCAACAAACTTCAAATTGGCCTCAATCCAATATAACTTTTTTATATTCAATTCAAATTTATAAATGAGAAAATAAATTCTACAACCACACAAATATATGAAAAAATAGAAAAATGAAATATATTCATTTATTTACAATGATAAGATTAACATAACACTAAGCACCCATCTATGATTACTTCTTTCAATACAAAAACTAATTCTTTTTGTCTTGAGAAACCTTTTAGAAATTTTGTATGTCACAAAGAGTACTACTAGTTATATTATAGTTAACTTCATGCATCCTAAGCTCTTAAACAATTCATCAAGTTTGTGTGATTTTTTTATGGTCTTTGTATGTGATTTAACTTCTTATAGTTATTTTTTAGACTTGTGAGTAGTAAAACCAAATGATACAGGATCCTATATGCACACAAGGGTCAAAAAAATGATCATTTTAAAGTATCATAAAATCATATTCCCTAGTGCCTCAATATCCATTCACTTTGACAACACAAAATGCACAATTGATGAATACTTGTGCCTAAATGCGCCCAATAATCACGAACTCTTGTTACCAATAAAGTTACATAATTGATCTAATTACTAACTTTCTCTCAAAGAATTGAGTAACAATTGGTCCAATAGATGAATTTTAGTAGACTTTTTCTATCAAAATCCAATAATAATAATAAAACCTTATTCAATTGTAGAACTTGTTAACAACAAAAGAAGAAAAATAAAATCTTAACATCTAAAATACAAAGCACAGCTTATGAAACACACCCCTTAATGAACCATTTTACAATTCATCTTTCTCCCATACCAAGGATGATGTCCACTCTGAACTTCTTAATATCCTAATAACAATACTGGTATAAGAAATCCTTAACATATATCTAAGAAAACCTTTAACATGGAAAAGAAAAAGAAAAAGGAAAAGAAAACCCAAACCTACCCACTTCATTTGCTTCAAAATCCAAACAATTTACGCGCACCCCATAGCAGTACACTAAGTCCGATGGGTATGAGCACATCTCCCAACCCGGGCGTTTCAGGTGGTCTCTGTCTCTCTGTCTGAGACCTCACCTCCTCTCGATATGTGAAAACCGGTGGCGCCGGTCTCTCTTTAGCCGATCTCCTCTCCTCTCGCCCTGGGAACACCGGCGGCGCCCGTCGCTCGTGCTCAGATCTCACCTCCTCTCGACAGAAGAAGACCGGTTGAGCCCTGTTCTCTTTCACACTGGCAGATGGATAAAGCGGCGCCTTTTCACCTTCTCTCTCTGGCATAACTGACTGCTTCCTTTGGGATTTCACAGGCCGCTTTCTTACTCTTGGAAAGTACTCTTGCCTCCCCATTGTCTCTCTCAAATGGGCCTCGGGAGGTGCTCTGAACAGGGGCCTCGAATACAGCTTCACTTCTATTGTGGAAACTCGGGCTTTTCTAAACAACCAAAGTCGTCTGTTGTCATTCGACCACAGTACGCCATTCTCATCTTTGGCCACTTCTATCAGTGGAAAATCGCTCGCTTTGAGTCGATTTGAGCGGATGTCATTTAAAGCGTCCCTCAGCAGAAATTCTTTTCCGTTGCCGAGCTTGAAATGATCTGCAATGGAGTCCTGACTGAATCTCAGCTGGTTCGGCCTCACCTCTACTCTTTCGTGATCCATTACAACAATGCTGGAGAATGCCCACTTTGATTTCCTCTATGTCAATTGTGTAGTTAATAGCAGCAATTTCTTGGTTCACCATCACATTGAATTTCTAGCTTCTTTCCTGGAATTGATGAGAGATTTAAGGTAGTGGAGAATGGTACGAGTAAAAACCCACTATAAAGTTTGATTTGACAATGTTTGCTTCTTCCCATTTGCTTCGAAGGAAAGTGAGGCCTATGCTTTACCCAAAGAAATTATTCAAAGATGACCGTGACTGTTAGGAATCGGATCATACAGTACGAGGAACCCACTACGAAGTTCCTCCCATATTTTACCTAAAAGGAATTATTTAAAGATGAGCATGATTCGTCGTCCAAACATTATTAAGATAAAGACCTTTCTCTATATATCCCTTTCCTTCTTTACATATCCCTCTTCTCCATACCCATTCATCTCTATTAATGTCTTCATCTTTATCGATATTTTCTTACCTCTTTCTCTTTCATTCTCTCCACTTCAATGTCTACCTCTTTGCTATATTCCAAATATAACAAAATCTTGTTGGTAAATAGTTTAAATAACAAGTCATAAAACTTTATCTGTTGCTCCCTCTCATCCTTTTTATATCTCATCTCTCTATCGATCTATCTCTATTTGTCTATCTATTTTTCTCACATCCCATTACCCTATCTTCATCTATATTTCCACCTTCCTCTCCTCCTCCATATCCCTAGTCTTCTCAATCTCCATCTCCATACCTTTCTCTATCTCTCTTACTCTTCCTGCTACACCTTTCCCTCTTTCTATCTTTATCTATCCCTGTCTATGCATTATTAGATTTCATTATTGACAATATTTTCCTTTTCTCTTTTGTAACCATTGACATGACCTTGACTACTTTATCTTGACATACACCAACGACTGCTTGCTGAGTAAATGTGTTTACTCTCATTCTGGGAGAATTTCATAAACAGGCAAGTTTAGTCACCATCAAATCTCCACCATTTCGATCAATTTTTTTTTCTCGCTTTGTTGTTATATTCACTTATAATAGAAACTCTTGAAGACTCACAAAATTTGACATGGTTTTCTTTAACCACGTCTGCCTTTCATTGGTTTATGCAAATCCCTCACAGAAAATAGTAGAACACTTGGTACATTGATCCCATACTCTTCTTGACATGACATGCTTCGAAGAAAAGCCTAGTAGACAAAGGTAAAGAGGAACTAAGAAACAATTGGAGAATATATCCAATATGTGGCATGACTTTCTGCATGTAATTTGATGTGTGAGTTTTGATCTTCACTTGCTTCTCATCCTCATCACTGAAGGAAACTCTATAAAATGAATGTCGAGGATATAAAGACGCCAAGTGATGGGCATATCTGACTTGCTTGGTTGTATGCATTTACTTGTTGGTTAATATGGTCCTAGAAAGCCCATGGTCAATGCAAAGAAGATTTGTGAATCCAACCACATGAATGGAAAATAACTCCTACGCATGGAAAGATGAGCGATATTGTACTGCCCCGCCTGGAGATCCTTGGAAACAAGGATGAAAACAAGTCAGAACAATTTTTTTTTTTTTACAAGTGTAAATGCACATGAGACAACCTACACAAACCAAAAGATCACAACGGAAGATTGAAAGACAACCAAGCACCAACGGATCTCCAAACGCCACTACCAACTAGAACACAATCACAAAATCACAAAGACCTACCAAGCTGAAAGACATAAGCTGACTCTTGGAAACTGGCTAAGTCTGAAATCCTGAAGCTCTGAAAATTGGCTGTCTGAATTTCTGAAGCCCTGATTTTTCCTAGAATCTACACCTTAGCTCGTAGAGGTCTAAAACCCATCTCAAATGAATCGTCACATATATTAAAATATATCTTAAGTACGTCAACTTATACTTAAACGATATATTTTAAGCCCCTTACAACATCTGAGAAGCACTAGGAAGGTAAGAAAACCAAAAGGGTATCTAAAACCAACTTTCAAACTTTATTACGACAAGCCGAACTAGCCCCTGTTTTTCACGCGAAGACAGAGCACCAGTATTTTCTTCTCGCGCGAAGACTTTCACCGGCTTGCGCGAAGATTCTCAACGGCTCACGCGAGGACTTTTCATCCTCGCGCGAAGACTTGATTTCTTGCGCGAAGATTCTCATCCTCGCGCGAAAGAGAATCATCCTCCCGCGAAGATTTGAATCAGCACGCACCCAAAAACATAAAAAACAAGGCTAGAAAAAGAACGAAACAAAGTTCCTCCACACCGGGGAGCACCGGATCCACTTTTCGAGGTAGGGACAATCGAAACCAAGCTAAGAGATGGACAACTGGAAGCAAGGTCTAACCATCTAAAACAATAGCAAGGGAAGAACAGAAGGAAACATTGCAATAAACTAAAGTAACATCGCAGTGAACATGAGAATAACCTTTTACATTTAAGCATAAATATTAAAGCAATAAACCAATTAACCAAACTAGGTACGCGGTTCCTCCCAACCGTCAATGGCGTCATAGGACCATCGTGGGCCCTAGCCATCCCCCGCGCATAACATCCCAAGCCACCGATGAGATCATCGGTGCTGTCGTGATAGGGACATCACTACTAACATGCTACAATATAAGTAATGAAATCTAACATGCTAGTAGTAACATAAGATAACCCTGTAATCAGATAACATCATCTACTACATGCTAATCATCATAATGAGGAAAGCATTAAAACTAACATCATCTAAGCATGATAACATCATAATGAGAGCATAAATCACAAGAAGCATACTCCGTATACCGAAGTACCAAGTGACACATCCAGCAACGATCACGCTAGAACAATGGACCGTCTCTGTACACCGGTCCCTAGCAGTGGTGAAGGTAGCTACGCCTCCCAACCACGTGGCACCCGTAGATCCACACTCGTCGTGCTGATGGAGATAATGATCCAACCACACACACACAAAACAACAACCATGGCTAACACTCACGCCAAGCAGTATGATGACTGAATCCAAGACATAAACAATGCATAACTACAGGTCCTGGTCAGACATCTCAATAGGCTACTAAGTAGGGGCTGACATCCTGGAGAGTCGCTTGGCATCCAAAACCCCAAGCTCGGATCACGTGTGGCAACACTCTCAAGGGACTCCCTTGGAACCATCACACGAATGTAGATCTTTTCATTATCTTTAGTTTTATTAACTCTCACAATTTTATTTAGTTATCACTTACTTAAAACTTCTTATCCTCCATCAACCTCCGGTGCCATACGCCGAGCTACGAGATAGAAGCCCCCTCCAGATGCTACCCTACCCTACCCATGCTCATCCAACGATGAGTGCCCGTAGGCATGCAAATTCCCAACCCAACCCCAATGATCAAAACTTCCAGAAAAGACATGGAAGGTCGAGACTCACAAGTCCCCCGGAAAATGTACGCGCACGTACTCGTGTGTGGCGCACCACCATCACGAAGATCATATCATAAGGACTGGATGAGAACACGAAGCAACCAGCCCCTCAATTGTAAACAAAATCGAGAGGACAGATGCAACACGCATCCCAATGCAAAAAAAGATGCAAAAGTGGTCTAACTGGTATCCAAACAGATCACCCAGGTCCACGAACCACAATGTGCAAAATAAACTGGATAAAACAGGTCGGCACACAAAACGAGGTAAAAACCCCAAATTTTGGAAAAATTTCAAAATTAAAACCCATTTGGCCTTTGGGTTCAAAAACCCCAAAAATCCAAAAATAAATGAAAACGGACACCGTATGCAAAAACGGCCAGCATAACGGCCCAAAAACCCAAAACCCCATTCCAAAACAGGGAAAAACGTTCATACCTGACCAACCGGGCAGAACTAGCAACCAGAAACGGAGGGGAACACTAGTTCTCTGCCTCCTAACATATTGCTACAAGAAACGAAAGCTGAAACGGGGCGAAAACTATAAAACGGGAAGGCCCTACCTGAAGGAAAAGAGGCAGAAACTGAAACCCGCACAATAAAATAAACCACCTGCCAAAACAGTTGAAAACGACGACAAAGCATAAACTCCTCAAGCTGAATCCAACGAGACTAACCTCGCGCAGATCCCACGCTCATACCTCCCAGAACGAGCAAAACAAGAATCCTTCAGAAGAGGTTTTCCAAATTTTGCTCCACAATTCTATTTTCAAATTGTGAAAAGTGATTTATGAAATCACTTTTCCAATACTTATTCATTTTTTTGGGTGAATAGTCAATTTTGGAAAATAGCTAGTTGGAGTAGTTAAACTCCAAATTGACCCAAACGAAAACAGGTTATTATCCGCAATGGGATTTCACCTAAGGCAAAGTTGCCAAAAATTAAATTTGAAAAGATTAAAATTCGAAAACCCCAAAAACATAGAAAAACACTTAACACTTTCGCGACAAATGCGAACTTCTAAATGCACAGACACACTCACTGGTCTAATCACATAATGCAAATGAGTTCGGATTTACTAATCACCGAAAGGTTTTGATCTAAACAATAATAACAATAAGGGTGCGTTGACCATATAGGAACGACATGGGTAAATATGAATAGCTGAATCACTAACTCCATGTGCCATTGCTAGGGATATAATTCCTGCACACTAAAACACACGATCAAGTGCAATGGCAAATAATATCATAGCCGAAGAAACATGTATTAAAATACCTATTTAATCCATTTACATCACTCACATTCGCAGAAAGCGTGAAGATACAAGAATGAAGTAAATAACCAAAGCATAGAATCCATCTCATAAAATAATCAACAAATAGGTCCAATACATCATATAACTAGATATCATCATAGATCTACTGTCATCTCAAAATAGCATCAACATGCAAATATGATAAACTGAACAGTATAGCAGTAAAGCATCTATGGTACTGAATCCAAGTATAACATCCAACCCTCGGGTCATCATAAGGTACAAAATAAGAGTATCAAGTATCTCTCGAATCAAAATAGACAAGGTACAAACTGCAAACACGAGAGGCACTACATCCTCCCCCACTAGCATAGGCTTACTCCTGAAAGCCAACAAAAAGATAGGGGTATAATCTCCTCAGTTGTGTAGCATCCTCCCAAGTCGCAGAGGTCTCATCGCTCGGGTCCCATTGGACCCTTACCTGCTCTATGTCTCGACCTCGCAAGGTCAGCCTCCGATGCTGTAGGATACGAATGGGCTCCAAAGTAAGCTGCCCGTCCGCTACCTGCAAAGCATCCCAATCAAGAACATGGGTCACATCAGGGATATACTACCGCAAAACAAACACATGGAAAACATCATGTATGCGCGATAAGCTAGGTGGCAACGCTAGACGATAAGCAACAGGACCAATCTTCTCGAGGATCTCAAAAGGTCTGACAAAACGTGGCGCCAACTTAGAGCCTTTCCCATAACGGATAGGGCTCTTCCTCGGCCGCACTCTCAAAAACACCCTGTCACCAACAGAAAAGTGACGATCCAACCTATGGGCATCTGCATACTTCTTCTGCCTGTCCTGAACAGTAACCAAATGCTCCCTAATGCGAACAACCTGTTGCTCCATATCCTGAAGCATCTCTGGACCCAAAAGAACACGGTCCTCCAAACAATCCCAACTCAAAGGGGTACGACTACCATACAAGGCCTGAAAAGGTGACATGCCAAGAGAACTATGATAACCGTTGTTGTATGCAAACTCAACAAGGTATAAATAGTCCTCCCACTTCACCTGCCTATCCATAACATACATGCGAAGCATATCCTCCAGAACTTGATTTACTCTCTCAGTCTGACCATCGGTCTCTGGGTGATAGGCTGAACTGAAATTGAGCTGAGCGCCCAACGCATGCTGTAGAGATGTCCATAGTGCAGAAGTAAACATTGGATCTCTATCTGAAATGATACGACGAGGGATCCCATGCAAACGAACAATATCCACCATGAAAACATGCGCTACGGAAGAAGCAGTGTAGGATGCTCTCATGGGTGAAAAATGTGCTACCTTGGACAACTTGTCCACTGTCACCATGATACAATCATGTCTTCGCGATGACATAGGTAACCCTGTAATAAAATCAATAGATATCGTATCCCACTTCCACTCTGGAATGGTATGTGGCTGTAAAAGACCCGCCGGATGCTGATGCTCTGCCTTCACTCTCTGGCACTCGAGACATCGAGCAAAAAAGTCAGCAACATTGCATCTCATCCCTGCCCAGAAGTATAACTGTTTGAGATCAGCATGCATCTTCTTGACCCCAGGATGTGCAGAATATGGTGCACGATGTGCTTCTGACAAAACTAAGGTACGAAGATCACCCGACAAGGGTACATAAATACGCCCTGAGTGTCGCAATATTCCATCAAACTCTAGCATATAACCTGAAAATCTCCCCTCAAGGGTGCCTCCAGACTTGATCTCCGCCCTCACCTCCTGATACCAAGTGTCACTAGGTAAAGCCTCCAAAATACGGCTTCGCAAATCCACTCCCAATGACAACACTGATACCTCATGTCGCCTCCTGCTCAAGGCATCTGCGACAACATTCTCCTTCCCTTTGATGTAATGAACATCAAAGTCATACTCGAACAAGAACTCCATCCAACGATGTTGTCGTGCATTCAAGTTTGGTTGAGTGAAGATATACTGCAAGCTCCTATGATCGCTATGCAACTCAAACCTGTGTCCCAAAAGAAAATGCCTCCAACGGACAAGGGCATGCACTACGGCCGCGAGTTCCAAATCATGAGTGGGGTAGTTTAGCTCATGGTCCTTGAGTTTTCTAGACTCAAAAGCAATCACTCGACCATCCTGCATTAACACCGCACCCACGCCTTCCAACGAAGCATCTGTGCAAACCATGAAATCACCTACAGGATTAGGCACTGTAAGGATTGGTGCACTAGTCAAACACTCCTTAAGAGCATTAAAAGCTACCTCGCACTGGTCTGACCAAACAAACTTCTTCCCTTTCCTCTGAAGAGAAGTGATGGGATGGGCTACTCGTGAAAAATCCTTCACAAAGCGATGGTAGTAACCTGCTAATCCCATGAAACTATGAACTTCTGAGACATTAGTGGGTGCCGGCCAATCCATGATAGCACGAATCTTCTCCAGATCCACTGCAATTCCATCATGAGTGATGATATGTCCCAAATACTTCACCTCTGACTGGAAGAACCCACATTTACTCAGGTTGCCATACAGCTGATGGTCTCTCAAGCACTGCAATACCTGACATAAATGGACTTCGTGCTCCTCCACAATCTTCGAGTAGATCAATATGTCATCCAAAAATGCAATGACACACTGATCGAGGTACATGCAAAATACCCCATTCATCAAACTCATGAACACTGATGGTGCATTGGTCAACCCAAAAGGTACAACTGTGAACTCATAATGCCCATATCGTGTACGAAATGTTGTTCGATGAATATCAGCCTCTTGGATACAAAGCTAATGGTATCCCGACTTTAGATCAATCTTTGAGAACACTCGTGCTCCCTTCATCTGATCAAACAAGTCATCTATCCTTGACAAAGGATAACAGTTCTTCACCGTCACCTTATTCAACTGCCGGTAGTCAATGCACAAACGCAAAGAACCATCCTTCTTCACAAAGATGACTGGTGCACCCCATGGGGATACACTAGGACGAATATGTCCCTTGGCCAATAATTCCTCCAACTGCAATTTGAGCTCACTCAACTCCTGAGTAGTCATGCGATAAGGAGCTCGTGAAATCGGTTATGCTCCTGGTACAAGATCGATCCGAAAATCAATGTCACGCTGCGGTGGCATACCTGGAATTTCATCAGGAAACACATCTGCATACTGGCGAAGGAGTGGGTGATCATCGAGTGTTACCATAAGGCTCTCGACTTCCTCAAGATCACTGAGAGATACAAGAAACAACTGACAACCCTTTCTCACACTCCGCTTCAGCTGATTAGCTGTGATCATACGAAGCGAGACTGGTCGCTGAACTCCCAAAAGTTCCACCTGCCCACCTGTGTCATCCACACACTGTACCACCTTATGATGGCAATCGATATTGGCCTGATGAGCGGCTAACCAATCCATGCCCAACACAATGTCATACGATCCTAGAGGTAGAATGCGTAAGTCCACTGTGGTGGTGAAGGTTCCCAAACTCAAAGCACAACTTCTAACCAACGAGTCAACAACCACTTTAGAACCCGTGGCTAACTCTACCTGCCACCTATCAACCTGATGCATTGCCACTAGCCCACATCGCTGAACAAGAGATGGTGATATGAAAGAATCAAAAGCACCAGAGTCAAACAAAACTGAAGATGAGATACCATGCAACGTACCTGTAGTCTCAACTACCGTATCTTGATGCTCAGCTTGACGGTTGTCAACCGTCGCAAAGACTCTGTGATTCCTACCCGCATCTCCTACTGAAGGCTCAGATCTTGCTGTGCCCTTACCAGGACCACTAGAAGGTTTGATGGAACACTCAAATGATCTATGGCCAGGTTGTCCACAAGAGTAACAGTTTCCCAAAAAACCAGAACCTGTTCCACGACCACCCTGAGTAGCACTGGAATAAGGTACACTACACCTGCTGGAATTCTGATGACTGCTCTGAGGAGGACGATCCTGCTGAGATTTGTGTCCTCGATTTTGGTTATCTCCTTTCTTCCCTGAGGTGCCAGAAGCTTTTCCACCCTTCTCACTCCAAAACTTCCTCTTACTCTTACCATGATAGCTACTCTGAGAGGGTTCTGATTGGGGTTGGCCCTTGCTTAAGGACTGAGTGAATTGAGCATCCTGACCTGTATTTCGAGCACTTTGGTTCTGAGAACCAAATTTACCACTGTAGCCCCTAGCCACATTGCTCTCAATGATCCTTGCCTTCTCCACGGCAAGAGCAAGTGTCTTTGGCTGATGAGCACGGACATCTCCAATGATGGAGTCTCTGAGACCCCTAACAAAATGTTGGGTGATGAGTGCATCATCATGCCTATAGCTCGAATATTGTTTCAAACCAAGGAACTTCTTCTCATACTGATCAACTGTCATAAAGCCCTGCTTAAGCTCATGGAATTCATCAATGCGAGCTTCACGATACTGAGGGGAAAGAAACTTCTCTCTGAACCTTTCCTCGAAGATCTCCCAGGTGAGATCTGCGACATTGATACCAAGTCTTTCACTCTCTTCACCCCACCAAATGGAACCATGTTCCCTTAGCTTTGTGATCACACAACGGGCCTTTATGTTGCTCCCATAAGGTAGTAATGAGAAACAACGCCCCATATCAAGCAATCAAGTCTTAGCTTTGAGTCCTGTTCCCTGGCCATCAAATTCTGGTGGTTTGGACCTCTGAAGTTCTCGCATCATCTCACTCTGAGTGAGATCAACATCATCTCGGCCATGGCCCCTCCAATGGTGCCTTCTACCACCAGGTGGTGTACGAGAACGATCCCGCTCATGTTCTTCCTCTCTATGCTCTGAACGGTGGGACTCTCCATGATGAGATCCCTCTTCCTGATTTTGATCTTGCTGGCGCTCCTCAACACGAGGGCCCATCCGAGTAAGAATTTCCTGGAGCACTGGCATCATTGCCCCCAAGAGAGCCTGATTAGCATTGTTATTACCCTGTTCTCCCCCTCCTCTTTGATGTTCCTCTTCATGGTGTTCATTTCCACGGTTACCACTTTGGCCACCAGGTCTACATGCAGGAGGCATCACTGAAGGAAAAGATAATGTCAGAACAATCAGGTCATAGCATAAGAGTTAAACATGAACCAAAGAGATATCATATAATAAAACATAATATAACAATACACAACGAAAAGCAAAACCATAGTGGAAACATAACACAGAGATCCCAATGTTGCAACATGGGCTCTGATACCAGATGTAATGCCCTGCCCGGAGATCCTTGGAAACAAGGATGAAAACAAGTCAGAACAAATTTTTTTTTTTACAAGTGTAAATGCACATGAGACAACCTACACAAACCAAAAGATCTCAACGGAAGACTGAAAGACAACCAAGCACCAACGGATCTCCAAACGCCACTACCAACTAGAACACAATCACAAAACCACAAAGACCTACCAAGCTGAAAGACATAAGCTGACTCTTGGAAACTGGCTAAGTCTGAAATCCTGAAGCCCTGAAAATTGGCTAAGTCTGAATTTCTGAAGCCCTGATTTTTCCTAGAATCTACACCTTAGCTCGTAGAGGTCTGAAACCCATCTCAAATGAATCGTCGCATATATTAAAATATATCTTAAGTACGTCAACTTATACTTAAACGATATATTTTAAGCCCCTTACAACATTTGAGAAGCACTAGGAAGGTAAGAAAACCAAAAGGGTATCTAAAACCAACTTTCAAACTTTATTACGACAAGCCGAACTAGCCCCTGTTTTTCGCGCGAAGACAGAGCACTAGTATTTTCTTCTTGCGTGAAGACTTTCATCGGCTCGTGCGAAGATTCTCAACGGCTCGCGCGAGGACTTTTCATCCTCGCGCGAAGACTTGATTTCTTGCGCGAAGATTCTCATCCTCGCGCGAAAGAGAATCATCCTCCCGCTAAGATTTGAATCAGCACGCACCCAAAAACATAAAAAACAAGGCTAGAAAAAGAACGAAACAAAGTTCCTCCACACCGGGGAGCACCGGATCTACTTTTCGAGGTAGGGACACTCGAAACCAAGCTAAGAGATAGACAACTGGAAGCAAGGTCTAACCATCTAAAACAATAGCAAGGGAAGAACAGAAGGAAACATTGCAATAAACTAAAGTAACATCGCAGTGAACATGAGAATAACCTTTTACATTTAAGCATAAATATTAAAGCAATAAACCAATTAACCAAACTAGGTACGCGGTTCCTCCCAACCGTCAATGGCATCATAGGACCATTGTGGGCCCTAGCCATCCCCCGCGCATAACATCCCAAGACACCGATGAGATCATCGGTGCTGTCGTGATAGGGACATCACTACTAACATGCTACAATATAAGTAATGAAATCTAACATGCTAGTAGTAACATAAGATAACCCTGTAATCAGATAACATCATCTACTACATGCTAATCATCATAATGAAGAAAGCATTAAAACTAACATCATCTAAGCATGATAACATCATAATGAGAGCATAAATCACAAGAAGCATACTCCGTATACCGAAGTACCAAGTGACACATCCAGCAACAATCACGCTAAAACAATGGACCGTCTTGAAAGCATGGCATGGGATGTGTGGATTCATGCTTGTTCATATAGTTTGCTCGGTTGTGGCTATGGCCATGAAGGCTTCCATGGTTGTATGGCAATGGTATTTTTGCTGAATAATACATGATGATGGATGCTTTTGGAGGCTGGGTTTTTTCCCTCAATGAGGGTTTCCCAGGGTATATCTTGTGTCACATTTTATGGGTATGTTGTCTATTCTCTTGTATGTGGATTTTAATTCTGTGTTTATTTCAGATCTATTATGGGTTATGTGGAAATGGTTATATTCTTTGTTGCCAAGTTTTCCTTACAAGTGGTATCAGAGCTATGGTTTTATTATTGTAACCCTAGATTGAATCCATGGGAATGCATGAGAGGATAAAAGAAAGGGCAAGATATATGAATGATTTATTGCAGATCTAAGGGTTTTTGGATTTGCTGTTATGATGGGATGTTAAAAGATTTGGGCATGTGAAATTGTTGGACAAAAAGATTTTTTCGGATGCTTTATTTAAAATGAGGGTTTTGGGGGGTAGCATGCAGAAATGACCTCCTGGGTAAAAACAGACCTCACCATTGGATCTGGGTCAACATTTCCATAAATTTTGATATATAATATGCCCTAGTTTGGCCATGTTCAGAGGAAATGAAAGAGTTTTTTAGTTTCAGCCCATGATGGCCGTCAAATTTAATTCTGTCAGAATTTTCGTCACTGAAAAAATAAAAAATGAAAAATCGTACTGAAAATGGTAAAAAGACAGTTTTAGTAAAATGGCCATAACTTTCTCTCAGAATATCGAATTTCAGAGTTCTTATAGGCGTTGGAAAGCTAATTCAGAGCATTACAAGATGGTGTAGGTTTGGTTCTGCGATTTTGAAATTTTGTTAGGTTTTAAGAGCCCTAAATTCAGATGTTGTTTATTTTGAGCACGGATTGAGGCATAACTTGGGCATACAGAGTCAAATTTTGGACTTCGAGTAGTCAACGGAAAGCTCTTGGAGAGCTCTACACATTGGTTTAGATTTGGTGCAAGTTTGACATGATTTATTTATTGATATATTGATCTGAATAGTTTATAGATATATTTTGACTATGGTAACATTGTGAGTTTATGACATTGAAGATTTAAGTTTTGATGTCATTGTATACTCAGTTCATATTCAGATTGGTCTCATGATGATATGGTTATTAGTGTTTGGTTTGGATATGCATGATGACTTGTTGGGTCTACAAGTTGTGCAGTGTTGTAAGCGGTCTATACTTACAGGTTGCATTTATAGCTTGGTTATGGGTTGTCTTTGCCCATTGATCTTTCATTATTTATGCATATTCAGATTGGTGGCTTGGATTTGGGTTGTCTATGCCTTAAGTCACATGATTTACTATTTTCTTCATGTAGAAGGGATGAGATGTTGTTACCAGGTACAGTCATGGCAGAGGATTGTGGTTGACTATTTTATGCTGACAGGTTGGACACTTTGAGAGCCAGATGCTCAGTTCATGGATGTGATCATGGTGCCATGGATTTTGGCATGACATGATTGGATATACAAGTACATCCTTGATGTTCATTAGCCTGGATTTCTGATTTGGTTATGGTGGTATATCTTCTTGGTAGAGGACCATAGTTATTTAATTTCTTTTGAGGAGCTCATGATGTGCACTTTGAGTTCTTTGATAGTTTGATGCCTTGGTTGATTCTCATGGTTAGAGGATAGGTTTTCATCATGATGTCATGGATAGCTTGGATACATGGTTTAGTGGGAGCTTGTGACAGTGATGGGGTGATAGTGCAGGATTAGTTCCTGGTTTGATTTGGATCTTCATATAGGAGATGGATTTTATGATGCCATAGGTGACTTGGTACCACAGTTGAGTGGGAGTTGTTGGCATTGATATATTTATTGAGTGTTTGTAGATGTTGGAGGTTTGTCTTAGATCCTCTTGCTACAGAAGCATCTTTGACATTTGCATGGTGCACTTGTTATCTTCATGGTGTATGAAGATGGTTAGATCTTGAGGACTCATGGAGTTCTTGGTTATCTTCATGGTATGTAGAGATGGTTCTTCCTGGTATGTGGAGATGGTTTTTCTTCATGGTGTGTGGAGATGGTTGCATCTTGAGGACTCACAGGGTTCTTGGTAAAGGTGTGGTTTATGCTTTTATTTGGCATGTTATCCTTGGTGTGAGGATGGTTTCATTATTATGTCATGGTATACTCTTGATACGCGTTTAGAGTTGTGACATGTTATGGTGTGTTCATATGGAGCATGTTATCTCTTTTTGGTTGAGATGGTAAGATCATGTTGTCATGTTTATGTTCCTAAGGCCATGGTTGGGACTTTGACATTGATTTTGGTTTAGTTTCTTGGTATTGAGTACACTGATCATAAGCTGGATACTTCATGATATTGCTATGTTGCATTTGGAGTTGGCATGGATTGATTGGTTACAGGTGCTCATGGATACTTAGAGACGGTGGTGACGCTGATTTCTCTTGGATTATAGAAGTATTTGTTGGGACGATTGATGGTTTCAGCAGGAAGTCCGAGGGGCAGTCACCTGATATGGACTTGAGAGGAGATTGTTCTTAGATGAGTCTTGGTTGGAGACTTGGGTATCTTGATGAGCATTCTCATTCCCCACTCTTGGTCTACTCGGCGGTTTGCTACTTGAGAGGTATAGCCCATTGTTTCTCTCAGTTGCATTATATTTATGCTTGTCTTTCATGGATATGGATCTTGAGCTATGGTACATGAGTTAGTTCTGGAGGGTTCATTTGTGAGATGGTTTAGCATTGGTTATCTCCATGTGCATATGTTGTTATGTTGGTTGAGTTTGGGAGATGGTTTTATATTGGGCATTTTCCTTGGATTAGGAATGGTTATTCCTTGGTTTAGGAATGGTTTATTGAGTTTGATCTTCTTGTGAGAGGCTTACATCCATGATGAGTTATATGGTATGGTTTGGGTGTTGTTGAGGCTTCTTGTTGGGGTTTTATGGAGGAGATCATACTTGCACAGTTTACATCTAGAGGTGTGTGTAGAAGGACATGATACAGGTTATGATTTGCATGGTTTCTCTAGTCTTGGTTATCTTCTTGGATGTTCGGTTTTGCCTACATTAGATTTGAGATTGGTTAGAGATTGTGATCACTATTTTGTGCTCAGGCATGTCATGTCAGAGATGACATGGTTATTCCGTTATTTCTTTCCTTTGTTGGTTGTGGAGAACTTGGAGACTATTGGAGACTTGTTATGAGAATTTTTCTTGCAGGATATCAGTTTATGTATTGTGGATGTCCTTGATACTACATGGATTCACTTCTTTGAGATGTGTTGAGTGGATTGATTATCGATTTGACATTATCTTTTGCAGTGGGAGCTTCTTGGTATATATGTGGCAGGTATTGCTCTTGAGCAAGGTTGTCTTTCAGTTATCCTCTGCAGGAAAGTCTCACGGTTAAGTGGGAGTCTCACAGTTGAGTGGGAGCGATGGCAGATGAGGGTAAGTTGAGGGTTGACAGGTTTAATGGGCAGAACTTCCAGTTATGGAAGATGCAAATGGAAGACTATTTATATCAGAAGGATTTATGGAAGCCGTTGGAAGGAAAAGCCAAGAATCAGGGAACTATGTCAGAGGCTGAATGGGATCTTTTGGACAGAAAGGCACTCGGAAGCATTCGGTTATGCTTGGCACCATCATTGGCATTTAATATTACAAAAGCAAAGACGATAGAAGATTTGATGAAAACCCTAGCGACACTGTATGAAAGCCCTCCGCTTCAAATAAGGTATTTCTCATGAAGCGTTTATTTAATATGAAAATGGCAGAAGGTGGATTTGTTGCAGATCATTTAAATGAGTTTAATACTATTACTAGTCAATTATCTTCTGTGGGTATCAATTTTGATGAAGAAATTAGGGCTCTCTTGATTTTGTGTTATTTGCCTGAAAGCTGGAATGGCTTGGTAATGGCGGTGAGTAATTCTGTTCCTGGATCTAGTACCCTAAAATATGATGATGTGATCGATGTTATTTTAAGTGAGGAAACTCGTAGAAAATCCTCAGGTGGATCTACATCAGGAAGTGCTTTAAATGCACAAAGCAGGGGCAGAACGACTGAAAGAGGAAGTAACTCTGGAAATCGTGGGAAATCAAGAGGAAAGTCAAAGGGGAGGAGGTCTCAATCGAGAGGACCAAATGATTGCTGGTACTGTGGGAAACCAGGGCACAAAAAGAAAGATTGCTGGACTCGAAAGAAAAATGAAGGAGATAAATCAGATGGAGACAAAGAGGCAAATGTGGTAAGTAACAAATCCGAAGAGGATGCTTTGCTTCTGTCTTTAGAGAGTGTTGATGATTCATGGGTTTTAGATTCTGGTGCTTCTTTTCATGCTACACCTCATAGAGGTTATTTCATTGATTATGTCCAAGGGGATTTTGGGCTTGTTTATTTGGGGGATAATGAACCCTGTCAGATTGTTGGAAAGGGAAAAATTAAGATTAAGTTGCAGAATGGGAATCATTGGCTACTACATGAGGTAAGACATGTTCCAAAACTAAGTAGAAATTTAATTTTAGCAGGGCAACTCGGTGATGAGGGTTGTGTAGTTACTTTTAATGATAAAAATTGGAAGGTTTCAAAAGGTTCCCTTGTAGTAGCAAAAGGTGTGAAAGTAGGCACCTTATATCTTTGTACAGGTCATATTGTTCCTTCTACTTTGATTGTTTCAGAGAAAAATGAATATTCAGGAACAATTACTGCAGTTGAGCAGGGAGAACAAATAGCTACTGTAGATTCTGATACAGCGCTGTGGCACAATAGACTTGGGCACATGAGTGAGAAAGGTATAAAAGTACTTCATTCAAGGAAAGTTTTACCAGGTCTAAAATGTGTGAATATGGATTTCTGTGAAAGTTGTGTGTATGGAAAACAAAAGAGAGTGAGTTTTGTAAAGATAGGGAAGGAAAACAAAAAGGAGAAATTAGAGCTTGTACATACAGATGTATGGGGACCGGCTCAGGTATCTTCCCTTGGTGGCTCTCATTATTATGTTACATTTATTGATGACGCAACTAGAAAAGTATGGGTTTATTTCCTTAGACAGAAATCTGATGTATTTCAAACTTTTAAGAAATGGAAATGCTTGGTTGAAAATGAGACTGGTAAGAAATTAAAATGTCTCAGATCTGATAATGGTGGTGAGTATTGCAGTCATGAATTTGAAGATTATTGCTCCACTAATGGTATTCGTAGACAAAAAACTGTTCCAAGGACTCCACAGGAAAATGGAGTGGCTGAACGCATGAACAGGACTATAATGGAGCGCGCAAGGAGCATGAGGTTGCATGCTGGGTTGCCCTTACACATGTGGGTGGAGGCTGTCAATACTGCAGTATATTTGATTAATAGAGGTCCCTCTACTCCTTTGGGTTGTGGTATTCCAGAGGAAGCATGGACTGGTAAGAAGGTGAGTTATTCTTTTCTCAAGACCTTCGGTTGTGAAGCTTTTGCTCATATAGACTCTGAAAATAGAACCAAGCTAGAAGCTAAATCAAAGAAATGTGTCTTTGTTGGATATGGCATTAATGAATTTGGCTATAGGCTTTGGGATTTTGAAAATCATAAAATTATAAGAAGCCGGGATGTCATATTCAATGAAAAAGTGTTGTACAAAGATCTGTTGCAGCAACATGAGAAGAAAGAAGATGATTATGTAGTGCTGGATGATACTCCAAAAGTTGATGTTCCAACCATTCCTCATGATGTGCAACAACTGCAACAACAAATACCACACACACCAGTGAATGTTAGACGGTCAACAAGGCCAATTAGACCTCCACAAAGGTTTTCTCCCTCTTTGTATTCTATTTTACTTACTGATGCTGGTGAACCTGAAAGTTATGATGAAGCTGTGCAGGTGGATACTAAGATTCAGTGGGAGTCTGCAATGAAAGATGAAATGGACTCTTTGCTGAAAAATAAGACATGGGATTTGTGCAAGTTGCCTGCAGGTAAAAAGGCTTTACAGAATAAATGGGTTTACAGGTTGAAAGAAGAGGAAGGAGGTAAGAAAAGATTTAAGGCCAGGTTAGTTGTAAAAGGATTTGCACAGAAAAAGGGAATTGATTTTGATGAGATATTTTCTCCTGTTGTTAAAATGACTTCTATTCGTATTGTTTTAAGTCTTGTGGCTACTGAAGATTTGCATTTAGAGCAGATGGATGTTAAAACAACCTTTCTTCATGGTGATTTGGATGAAGAAATATATATGGCTCAGCCACAGGGTTTTGAGGTCAAAGGTAAGGAGAACTTAGTGTGCAAATTGAAGAAAAGTTTATATGGCTTGAAGCAAGCACCTCGGCAATGGTATCTGAAATTTGACAGTTTTATGCATGAGCATGGATATAATAGGTGTCATTCGGATTATTGTGTTTATTTTAAGAGGTTGGATGATGATAGCTACATTATTTTATGTTTATATGTTGATGATATGCTTATAGCTGGGTCTAACACGGATCATATTAAGGGGCTGAAATGCCAATTAGCACATGCATTTGCTATGAAGGATTTGGGGGCAGCAAAACAAATCCTTGGTATGAAGATTTGCAGAGATAGGAAGAACAAAACATTGACGCTATCTCAAGCTGATTATGTTGAGAAGGTGTTGCAACGTTTCTCCATGGAGAATGCTAAAGCTGTCAGCACACCTTTACCTGGTCATTTGAAATTGACTAAGGAGATGTGTTCCAAGACACATGAAGAGGAGGATAAGATGTCCAAGGTACCCTATGCTTCAGCTGTAGGAAGTTTGATGTATGCTATGGTATGCACTAGGCCAGATATTGCACATGCAGTGGGAGTCGTTAGCAGGTATATGAGTCATCCAAGATTTGAGCATTGGAATGTTGTCAAGTGGATTCTCAGATATTTGAGAGGAACATCCAATAAGTGTTTACACTTTGGGGGCTCTACTACTAATTTACAGGGCTATGTTGACTCAGATTTGGCTGGGGATATTGATACTAGGCGGAGTACTACAGGTTATGTCTTTATTGTTGGTGGGGCAGCCGTGAGCTGGGTTTCTGGGCTACAGAAGATTAATGCTCTCTCCACTACAGAGGCAGAGTATGTTGCTGCTACAGAGGCAGCCAAAGAGATGATATGGCTTCAGTTCTTCTTGGAAGAATTGGGACATCCTCAGAAGGATAATTATTTGTTCACAGATAGTCAGAGTGCCATTCATCTTGCTAAGAATTCAGCTCTGCATTCTAAGACCAAACACATACAGTTGCAGTACCATTTCATTCGGTCAGTTTTGGAGGATGGACAGTTAAAGCTGGAGAAGATACATACCAATGAAAATCCAGCAGATATGTTGACAAAGGTTGTAACAAGGGAGAAGCTGAACTCCTCTTCAGCTTCAGTTGGTCTTTTAGACTAAATGTGAATAAAAGAACAACAGAGTCCAGGGTGGTTTGATCCAGTGGGAGCCCCATGCAGTAGTTGTATTGCTACACGATCAGTCTCCAAGTGGGAGATTGTTGTTTTGTGTGGAGCCTGATCAGTCCCCAAGTGGGAGATTGTTAGATTGTGGTGACTGATCAGGAAAGTACTGTACATACTTCATAAATAGTGGGGTTCGGGGCATCGCCGTGTTGCACACATTGCATAATATTGTTATTTTATTATTTTATTTTATTATGTAATGTTGTACCTAGATGGACGTGCAACATGTAAAGATTCCCATGGAATATTCTTGATGAGTTGTATTGTAACATTGTGATAATATTTCATGTAATTATTTAATATTGGGGAAAAGAATTAAATGCTCAATATTAAATGTGGGGTCAGTGGGTTAGGTAGCACATGGTTTTAGCACATGGTTTATGTAATACCACTTAGTGGTTTTGTGGGACTTGCTACTATATAAGCAGCCACAAGGGTAGTTGTTGTAGATAGAGAGAGAGTGACAAGGAGAAGACAAAAGGCAAGAGTCGAGCGGGACAAGGCTTGACAGGTTAGCCAAGGGAGCATTTGTGAAGGTTGAAAGCATGGCATGGGATGTGTGGATTCATGCTTGTTCACATAGTTTGCTCGGTTGTGGCTATGGCCATGAAGGCTTCCATGGTTGTATAGCAATGGTATTTTATCTGAATAATACATGATGATGGATGCTTTTGGAGGCTGGGTTTTGTCCCTCAATGAGGGTTTCCCAGGGTATATCTTGTGTCACATTTTATGGGTATGTTGTCTATTCTCTTGCATGTGGATTTTAATTTCGTGTTTATTTCAGATCTATTATGGGTTATGTGGAAACGGATATATTCTTTGTTGCCAAGTTTCCTTACACGTCTCTGTACACCGGTCCCTAGCAGTGGTGAAGGTAGCTACGCCTCCCAACCACGTGGCACCCGTAGATCCACACCCGTCGTGTTGATGGAGATAATGATCCAACCACACACACACAAAACAACAACCATGGCTAACACTCACGCCAAGCAGTATGATGACTGAATCCAAGGCATAGACAATGCATAACTACAGGTCCTGGTCAGACATCTCAATAGGCTACTAAGTAGGGGCTGACATCCTGGAGAGTCGCTTGGCATCCAAAAGCCCAAGCTCGGATCACGTGTGGCAACACTCTCAAGGAACTCCCTTGGAACCATCACACGAATGTAGATCTTTTCATTATCTTTAGTTTTATTAACTCTCACAATTTTATTTAGTTATCACTTACTTAAAACTTCTTATCCTCCGTCAACCTCCGGCGCCATACGCTGAGCTGCGAGATAGAAGCCCCCTCCAGATGCTACCCTACCCTACCCATGCTCATCCAACGATGAGTGCCCGTAGGCATGCAAATTCCCAACCCAACCCCAATGATCAAAACTTCCAGAAAAGACATGGAAGGTCGAGACTCGCAAGTCCCCCGACAAACGTACGTGCACGTACTTGTGTGTGGCGCACCACCATCACGAAGATCATATCATAAGGACTGGATGAGAACACGAAGCAACCAGCCCCTCAACTGTAAACAAAATCGAGAGGACAAATGCAACACGCATCCCAATGCAACAAAAGATGCAAAAGTGGTCTAACTGGTATCCAAATAGATCACCTAGGTCCACGAACCACAATGTGCCAAATAAATTGGATAAAACAGGTTAGCACGCAAAACGAGGTAAAAACCCCAAATTTTGGAAAAATTCCAAAATTAAAACCCATTTGGCCTTCGGGTTCAAAAACCCCAAAAATCCAAAAATAAATGAAAATGGACACCGTATGCAAAAACGACCAGCATAACAGCCCAAAAACCCAAAACCCCATTCCAAAACAGGGAAAAACGTTCATACCTGACCAACCGGGCAGAACTAGCAACCAGAAACGGAGGGGAACACTAGTTCTCTGCCTCCTAACATATTGCTACAAGAAATGAAAGCTGAAACGGAGCGAAAACTATAAAACGGGAAGGCCCTACCTAAAGGAAAAGAGGCAGAAACTGAAACCCGCACAATAAAATAAACCACCCGCCAAAACAATTGAAAACGACGGCAAAGCATAAACTCCTCGAGCCGAATCCAACAAAACCAACCTCGCGCAGATCCCACGCTCACAGCTCCCAGAACGAGCAAAACAAGAATCCTTCAAAAGAGGTTTTCCAAATTTTGCTCCACAATTCTATTTTCAAATTGTGAAAAGTGATTTATGAAATCACTTTTCCAATACTTATTCATTTTTTTGGGTGAATAGTCAATTTTGGAAAATAGCTAGCTGGAGTAGTTAAACTCCGAATTGACCCAAACAAAAACAGGTTATTATCCGCAACGGGATTTCACCTAAGGCAAAGTTGCCAGAAATTAAATTTGAAAAGATTAAAATCCGAAAACCCCAAAAACATAGAAAAGCACTTAACACTTTCACGACAAATGCGAACTTCTAAATGCACAGACACACTCACTGGTCTAATCACATAATGCAAATGAGTTCGGATTTACTAATCACCGAAAGGTTTTGATCTAAACAATAATAACAATAAGGATACGTCGACCATATAGGAACGACATGGGTAAATATGAATAGCTGAATCACTAACTCCATGTGCCACTGTCAGGGATATAATTCCTGCACACTAAAACACACGATCAAGTGCAATGGCAAATAATATCATAGCCGAAGCAACATGTATTAAAATACCTATTTAATCCATTTACATCACTCACATTCGCAAAAAGCATGAAGATACAAGAATGAAGTAAATAACCAAAGCATAGAATCCATCTCATAACATAATCAACAAATAGGTCCAATACATCATATAACTAGATATCATCATAGATCTACTGTCATCTCAAAATAGCATCAACATGCAAATATGATAAACTGAACAGTATAGCAGTAAAGCATCTATGGTACTGAATCCAAGTATAACATCCAACCCTCGGGTCATCATAAGGTACAAAATAAGAGTATCAAGTATCTCTCGAATCAAAATAGACAAGGTACAAACTGCAAACACGAGAGGCACTACAGATATGAGGTCTTCCCTTGTCATTTTGCACTTCCACAGTGGAGGCCTCTATCCAAATTCTCTATACCATGCCCAACTCTTTTGTGTGTGTTTGTAGGCATCAAGGGACCTGTGAATTATTTAAATAACTAATGTTGGAGTGGAGCATTAGCATAATTTTAGTAAGTCATAGCAATCTTTGTTGTTGGCAAGGATGACACAAATTGAAGGAGATATCCTAGACTATCACTTATAAATTCTGGCCATTACAAATTGAATTTCTAATTTGTATTTTGTTTTATTAGGCACAAAAGATTAAATCTACATACAGACATTGATAGAAAATTATACCTAAAAATATATTGCCTTGTCCACATAGATTATGACCAACATTAATGAAAAAAGACTTTCTATCTATGTACCAATTAGAACACTTTTATTTTTTGTTAGTTTTGATTAAATTATTACATTACTATCTTGTGTTGGGTTATGTTGTGGATCTAATCTGACGCAAGCCCAAGACGTGGAGTAAATTCTTGCGCTCCTCATTTCTTGTGGCTGAATGGCTGATATTTCTTCAATGGTCATTCAACCCCATCCTATATTTTCAACCATCAATTTTCAAATTCAAGTCCTTCACTTCATATTGGGAATGCCTAAGGCGTAATTAAAAATATCTCTTCCTTTTAGGAACTAACCTTGAATGTAATGTAAACCAATGTAGGTTGAGATTGAAAATATTGAAATGGTATTAGTACATGTATTTTTAAATATTTTAGTTATTTTAATTCCAAGTTGTAATTATTTGTTTAAGGTAAATATGTGAATTATTGAAAAAGTAATTTTGGATTTTGGTGAAATGGATTTTTCTCAGCTGTAAGTCAAAGAAATTCTATTTCCAACTAAACATTTTACTTTTTAGATTTGCTTTTATTTTGATTTATACAACAATATTCTACCTTTAACAATAAAATTTACTTTTGTTTTGATTTATATAACAACAATAATTATCGTAATGGATAACAATTGCTAGTCATTAAAATGATATTCTATCATAATGGATAACAATTTCTAGCCATTAAAATGATATTCTATTATAGAGATAATATCGTACAATTTTTGTGTAGGGTATTGTTTCAGAAGATAAAAGGTTGGTGTGGGTCTCAAAATAACTTATAGACTAAGTCTTGTATTTGATCACATAGTTATATCACAATTTGACTTGGTGTGGAAAATATCTCCTACTTATCAATTGATGAGCTTAAGGGGCTTTTGAATGAAGGGTTCATAATGCACAACACTTGGTGAAGGTTTTGCAAATGTGGTTACAAGCAGAGTGGGTTTAACCATGGAGGAAACTTTGTAGTTAAGTGCACTCAAGCTCGAGTAGTACTAAGATAGGTGACACCGACCTCTGAGGAAGTCCCTGACCTTCACCTCTGTGACAATCACCTAGATCCAATGAGTGTTAAGTGTTTCATTTATTCTCATGAGAGATGGATTTGAAACATGGTTCAATCAGTTTAACTCAAAAACTACATAGTTAAATCTTGATACCAATATCAGAATAATTTAAATGATAATATATGTATTTTAAAATTAATTATATATTATATTTCAAGTAGTATTTGATTTTTTTTATAGATAATCCAAATATTATTCAATTCAAAATTTTACTTCTTACTTTTGCTTACATTATGATTTATGCAACCATAATAATTATTGTCATTAATAATAGTTATAAATATTATGATGTTATTAAGAAAGGTTAATGGTATAGTATTTAAATTGATAATAATATATAATTTTCTTAGATAATATTTATTTATAGAAAATGAATATTAGATATTATTCATTATGATGGAAGACCACTTCAATTATTTAGCTAGTTCACAAAGAAAAGAAAAAAGGACCACATACGAGTGAGACTAGTCATAATGAATGTATCTCTTTTAAGAGACATTTCTAAGGCTTTTTCTTTGAAAGATAAAGTGTTACTATGGGTTCCTAAAAAATAAAATATTAAATATAATTTTAAATGTTAATCATTATTAATAATTTTAATATTCAAATAAGATTTATAAACATTTTATGAGAAGATGTAAAATTTTATATTATAATTTAGTAGTGAAGTTTCCAAAGTTTTGAGTTCTAAAAATTTACAATTAATTAAGTTGGTGGTGAGTTTTTAAATCTTGGAAAAGAAATATTTAATATGATGATCTAGTTACTAACTTTCTCTCAAAAAATTGAGTAACAATTGGCCTAATAGATGAATTTTAGTAGGCTTTTTCTAGCAAAATCCAATAATAATAATTGGAATATAAGTGGTAACTAGTGCTTTTCCCCTAGAATATAAAAGATCATGTTTAGTAATAATCCAACTTAACACTAAAACTCATGTCAATTATAAAAGATACATGTCACTCACTAGTTTATATGATAATGCAACTTATAGCTGAAAGTTAAGTAAATTATAAAAACTAAATTACATGTAAACTATAGAAGCTACATTGCTCCCCTATTGTGTACAATAAATCTGAAATAAGTCACATCTGAACCAAAGATGAACATGTTCTTCATGACTGTAGTTTAGTGATAAGACATTCTAAAGAAAATCTTAAATTCTAATTGTAACTGATTCATAAAAAGCTTAACACATAAAAAAATCACGACAAATCATCTCCATATGAAAATCGACACACCCCATATATATTTACACCACACCCATGTCAATTTACACTATGTTGAAATCAAAGATTGACTTGTCTTATAAAACCCTTGTTCAGTTGTAGAACCGGTCATTAACACATAAAAAATCACACAAAAGCACGACAAATCCTCTCCATTTGAAGATCGACATACCCCATATATATTTACACCACACCCATGTCGATTTACACTACGTCGAAATCAAAGATTGACTTCTCTTATAAAAACCCATGTTCACTTGTAGAACTTGTCAACAATAAAAGAAATAAAATAAAATCTTTAACATCTAAGATACTAAACAAAGCTTATGAAACCCACTCACTAATGAACCATTTTACAATTCTTCTTTCTCCCATAACAAAAGATGATATGCAGTGAGAACTTTTTAAACATCCTCAAACCTTAGCATATCTCAGAAAACCTTAACATAGAAAATGAAAATGAAAACCCAAACATACCCACTTCATTTGCTTCAAAGTCCAAACAATTTACGCGCACCCCATAGCAGTAAACCAAGTCCAATGGGTATGAGCACATCTCCCAACCCGGGCGTTTCAGGTGGCCCCTGTCTCTCTGTCTGAGACCTCACCTCCTCTCGATATGTGAAAACCGGTGGCGCCCGTCTCTCTTTAGCCGATCTCCTCTCCTCTCGCCCTGGGAACACCGGTGGCGCCCGTCGCTCGTGCTCAGATCTCACCTCCTCTCGACAGGAGAAGACCGGTTGAGCCCTGTTCTCTTTCACACTGGCAGATGGATAAAGCGGCGCCTTTTCACCTTCTCTCTCTGCCATAACTGACGGCTTCCTTTGGGCTCTTACAGGCCGCTTTCTTACTCTTGGAAAGTACTCTTGCCTCCCCATTTGGTCTCTCAAATGGGCCTCGGGAGGTGCTCTGAACAGGGGCCTCGAATACAGATTCACTTCTATTATGGCAACACAGGCTTTTCTAAACAACCAAAGTCGTCTGTTGTCATTCGACCACAGTACGCCATTCTCATCTTTGGCCACTTCAATCAGTGGAAAATCGCTCGCTTTGAGTCGATTTGCGTGAATGTCATTCAAAGCGTCCCTCAGCAGAAATTCTTTTCCGTTGCCGAGCTTGAAATGATCTGCAATGGAGTCCTGACTGAATCTCAGCTGGTTCGGCCTCACCTTCACTCTTTCGTGATCCATTACAACAATGCTGGAGAATGCCCACTTTGATTTCCTCTATGTAAATTGAGTAGTTAAAAGCAGCAATTTCTTAGTTCACCATCACATTGAATTTCTAGCTTCTTTCCTGGAATTGATGAGAGATTTAAGGTAGTGGAGAATGGTACGAGTAAAAGCCCACAATAAAGTTTGATTTGATAATGTTTGCCTCTTCCCGTTTGCTTCGAAGGAAAGTCAGGCCTATGCTTTACCAAAAGAAATTATTCAAAGATGACCATGACTGTTAGGAATCGGATCATACAGTACGAGGAACCCACTACGAAGTTCCTCCCGTTTTTTACCTAAAAGGAATTATTTAAAGATGAGCATGATTTGTCGTCCAAACATTATTAAGATAAAGATAATAACTAAATATGGAAGGTCAATTAAGTATTTGTCTATTAATATGTCACTCCTTCTTATCTTCTCTATACCACATCTCTCTATGAATCTATCTCTATTTCTTTATCTATTTTTCTCCTATCCCATCACTTTATCTTCATCTCCATTTTTTTCTTTCTCTTCCCCTTTATATCCCTCTTCTTGTCAATCTATATCTCCATACCTTCATGTCTCTCTCTCTCTCACACACACACAAACATCCCTTCATTATCCTTGTTATCTTTCGATCAATCTATCTCAATATCTAGATATGGCTTTATATCTCTCCATCTCGATATACCCCTTTATATCTTTGTAACTCTCTTTCAATTCTTACCTCTCAATCTGTCTCTATCTCTCTATAGATCCATTTCTACTAACTGTTTTAATTGAGTGAAATTGCCAACACATTAAAAGTTTAGCCATTGGTGAATAATCAATGGGTTTGATCTATGTAGATACCTGTGTTTCTTTATTCCCATCAGACTAATCGAGCTTAGTTTTTAAGCAAGTGGAGTAGCTTTACGAGACATTATTTCAAGGCACACATGTTCTTGTCTCTTCTACATATATATAAATATATATCATCCCCACTCTCTCCCTCTCCTCTCCACATCCCTCTTCTTCTCAATCTCCATCTCCATGCTTCTATCAATCTCCTTACTCTCTCCTTCTCTTTCCATTGCACCCCCCTCCCCCCACCCCCTTCTCTCTCTCTCTCTCTCTACACACACACACACACACACACACACACACACACACACACACACACACACATATATATATATGTATATATATGTGTATATGTATATATATGTATATATGTGTATATATGTCTATATGTGTGTATATGTGTATATGTGTATATATGTGTATATCTATATACATATACACATACATACATGTATGTATGTGTATATGTATATACATATATACATATACACATATATACATATATAGATATGTACATATACATATATAGATATGTACATATATATATATACATGTACATATATATATATATATATATGCATATATACATATATATATACATATATACATATATATATATATATATATATATATGTGTATATGTATATGTGTGTGTGTGTGTGTGTGTGTGTGTGTGTGTGTGTGTGTGTGTAGATAGAGAGAGAGAGAGAGAGAGAGAGAGAGAGAGAGTAGGGGGTGGGGGGAGCGGGGTGCAATGGAAAGAGAAGGAGAGAGTAAGGAGATTGATAGAAGCATGGAGATGGAGATTGAGAAGAAGAGGGATGTGGAGAGGAGAGGGAGAGAGTGGGGATGATATATATTTATATATATGTAGAAGAGACAAGAACACATGTGCCTTGAAATAATGTCTCGTAAAGCTACTCCACTTGCTTAAAAACTAAGCTCGATTAGTCTGATGGGAATAAAGAAACACAGGTATATATATATATATATATATATATATATATATATATATATATATATATATATATATATATATATATATATATATATATATATATTATGTACATATATATGTACATATATACATACATGTACATATATATATATATATATATATATAACTCACCCTCCTTTTGTCTTCAATTTTCTATGTCTCGTGTGCCTCTCATTCTTTCCTTATATATCTCTATATATATTTGTGTCTACCATCTCTATTTACTCTTTTCTTAGGTCCCTCTTTATCTATATATCCCTTTCCTTCTTTACATATCCCTCTCCTCCATGCCCATCCATCTCTATTAATGTCTTCATTGTTATCACTATTTCCTTACCTCTTTCTTTCTCATGCTTTCCACTTTAATGTCTACCTCTTTCTATGGCTATATTCCAAATATAACAAGACCTTGTTGGTAGATAGTTTAAATAACAAGTCATAAAACTTTATGTGTTGCTCCCTCTCATCCTCTGTGTATCTCATCTCTCTATCAATCTATCTCTATTTCTCTATCTATTTTTCTCCCATCCTGTCACTCTATCTTCATTTATATTTCTACCTTCCTCTCCTCCATATCCCTAGTCTTCACAATCTCCATCTCCCATACCTCTCTCTCTCTCTCTCTCTCTCTCTCTCTCTCTCTCTCTCTCTCTCTATATATATATATATATATATATATACCATCTCTATCTACCCTTTTATCCTTCCTCTTTATCTATCTCTTTCCTTCTATACATATACCTATCTTTCATACCCATCTCCATCTCTATATGTCTTCTTCTTTATTGCTATATCCTTACCTCTTTCTCTCTCACACTTCTCCCTTCAATATCTACTTCTTTTAATGCTTATATCTCCCTTTATACATCTCACCTCCTCTATAGTTCAAACATAATATGACCTTATTGGTAAATAATTGAAATAACAATTCATTATATATATATATATATATATATCTTTCACTTATTTACTATCATTAATAATGACAATTATAATTTGGAGAAATCTCTTAGCAAATGTAGAGGAGTGAAATAAGACTAGACATGTCATGAACGACCATCAAATATATCATGGCCCCTTATTTTCATCATCCACTTTTTCTTTCTTTTTAAGATACATTCACTAATTGACACTTTAATGAATTTGATAGAATTTTGCACCTTTTTATAAGCACAACACCTTTAATTTCATAGATGATTAAGAGACTATGCATTATTAGATTTCATTATTGACAATGTTTTCCTTTTCTCTTCCATAACCATTGACATGACCTTGCCTACTTTATCTTGACATACACCAACCACTGCTTGCTGAGTAAATGTCTTTACTCTCATTCTGGGGGAATTTCATATATGGGTAAGTTTGGTTACCATCAAATTTCTGCCATTTCAATTAGTTTTTTTTGCTTTGTTGTTATAATCACTTATAATAGAAACTCTTGAAGACTCACAAAATTTGACATGGTTTTATTTAACCACATCTATCTTTCATTGGTTTACGCAAATCCCTCATAGAAAATAGCAGAACACTTGGTACATTGATCCCATACTCTTCCTAACATGACGTGCTTCAAAGAAAACTTAGGAAAGCTCGATAGACAAAGGTAAAGAGGAATTAGGAAACAATTGGAGAATATATCCAACATGTGGCATGGCTTTCTGCATGTAATTTGATATGTGAGTTTTGATCTTCACTTGCTCGTTGTCCTCATCACTGAAGGAAACTCTATAAAGTGAATGTCAAGGCTATAAAGATGGCCAAGTGATGGGCATATATGACTTGCTTGGTTGTATGCATTTACTTGTTGGTTATTATTGTCCTAGAAACCCGTGGTCAATGTAGAGAAGATTTGTGAATCCAACCACATGAATGGAAAATAACTCCTATGCATGGAAAGATGAGCAATATGAGGTCTTCCCTTGTCATTTTGCACTTCCACGGTGGAGGCCTTTATCCAAATTCTCTATACCATGCCCAACTCTTTTGTGTGTGTTTGTAGGCATCAAGGGACTCGTGAATTATTTAAATAACTTTAGAAATGTTGGAGTGGAACATTAGCATAATTTTAGTAAGTCATAGCAATATTTATTGTTGGCAAGGATGACATAGATTGAAGGAGAGATCCTAGACTACCATTGATAAATTCTGGCCATTACAAATCAAATTTCTAATTTGTATTTTGTTTTATTAGGCACAGAAGATTAAATCTACTTACAGATGTTGATAGAAAATTACACCTAAAAATATATTGCCTGGTCCACGCAGATTATGACCACATTAATGGAGAAAGACTTTCCATCTATGTACCAATCAAAACACTTTTATTTTTTGTTAGTTTTGACTAAATTATTGCATTATTATCTTGTGTTGGGTTATGTTGTGGATCTAATCTCATGCAGGCCCAAGACGTGGAGTAAATCCCTGCACTCCTCATTTCTTATGCTTGAGATTTCTTCGATGGTCATCGAGCCTCATCCTATATTTTCAACCATTGATTTTCAAATTCAAGTCCTTCACTTCATATTGGAAATGCCTAGGGTGTAATTAAAAATATCTCTTCCTTTTAGGAACTAACCTTGAATCTAATGTAAACCAATGTAGGTTGAGATTAAAAATATTAAGATGGTATTAGTATATGTATTTGTAAATATTTTAGTTATTTTAATTCCAAGTTGTAATTATTTGTTTAAGGTAAATATGTGAATTATTGAAAAAGTAATTTTGAATTTTGGTGAAATGGGTTTTTCTTGGTTGTTAGTCAAAGAAATTCTATTTCCAACTAAACATTTTACTTTTTAGATTTGCTTTTATTTTGATTTATACAACAATATTCTACCTTTAACAATAAAATTTACTTTTGTTTTGATTTATATAACAAAGATAATTATCATAATGGATAACAATTGCTAGTCACTAAAATGATATTCTATCATAATGGAAAACAATTGCTAGTCATTAAAATGATATTCTATTACAAAGATAGAATATCAGATAACTTTTGTGTAGGCTATTTTTTTAGAAGATAATAGGTTGGTGTGGGTCTCAAAATAACTTATAGACTAAGTCTTGTATTTGATCACATAGCTATATCACAATTTGACTTGGTGTGGAAAATATCTCCTACTTATCAATTGAGATGAGCTTAAGGGGCTTTTGAATGAAGGGTTCGTAAAGCACAACACTTGGTGAAGGTTTTGCAAATTAGGTTACAAGCAGAGTGGATTTAACCATGGAGGAAACTTTGGAGTTAAGCGCGCTCAAGCTCAGGTCTTACTGGGATGGGTGACACTGACCTCCAAGGAAGTCCCCGACCTTCACCTCTATGACCATCACCTAGATCCAATGAGTGTTAAGTGTTCCATTTATTCTCATGGGAATTGGATTTGAAATATGGTTCAATCAGTTTAACTCAAAAACTACATAGTTAAATCCTGATACCAATATTAGAATAATTTAAATGATAATATATGTATTTTTAAATTAATTATATGTTATATTTAAAATAGTATTTTATTTTTTTAAGATAACTCAAATATTATTCAATTCAAAATTTTACTTCTTACTTTTTCTTACATTATGATTCATGCAACAATAATAATTGTCATTAATAATAGTTCCAAAATATATTATGATGTTCTCAAGAAAGGCTAATGGTATAATAAAATTGAGAATAATATTTTTTTAAAAATAATATTGATTTATACAAAATTAATATTAGATACTATTTCTTATGGTGGAAGAGCACTTTAATTATTTAGCTAGTTCATAAAGAAATTAAAAAAGGACCACATACGAGTGAGACTAGTCATAATGAATGTCTCTCTTTCAAGAGACATTTCTAAGGCTTTTGCTTTGAAAGATAAAGTGTTACTATAGGCCCCTAAAAAAATAAATTATTAAATATAATTTTAGATGTTAATCATTATTAATAATTTTAATATTCAATTAAGATTTATAAACATTTTATGAGAAGATGTAAAATTTTATAATATAATTTAGTAGTGAAGTTTCTAAAGTTTTGAGTTCTAAAAATTTACAATTAATTAAGTTGGTGGTGAGTCTTTTAATCTTGAAAAAGAAATATTTAACTTATAGAAGAAAATATAGGTCACCTTGGGGCTTTTCTTATAAATGACACCTATTTTAATCTTTGCTTCATTTGAAAAAAAGTTAGATAATTGTTTTTTGTGATTAATTACTTTGTGGAATAAAATTGAGGCTTTTCAAACTATTTTGATGTCAAAAATGCCATTTTTTTTTTCCAAAACACCAAGCTGAAATTCATTCTATGTATTTGTGAATTTGTTCTACATTTCTAGGCAAACATTTGTGTTTTCCTATTACAAATTTCTTATATAGACAAGTGTCACATAGTGGCATGTACTTATAGTTTTAATGAATTGCAATGCAAATAGAAATGTATGAGCATGGTAATAATTTTTAATTACTTAATTAGAAGAGAACAATGATGAATCTTGAGATGGAATAATCTATCATAAATCACCCATAATAAAAGCTAGTATTGCCCATTAGTTTTGAATTATATAGTTAATTATATTTTAGATTATTAAATTAATTTATAATACTATTATGTAACAATATTATTTAAATATTTTAAATGATTATATTTTAATATAATATATATTACATGTTTAATATAAGAAATATTTTAGAATATATAATAATGATATATTATAATATAGTTTAAAATAGAACAATAATATATATTAGTTATATGTATATAAATTTACTTTAATTTCAATATTATACAATTTGTTGTGATATGTAAATTGCTAATAGAAATATTATATTTTATATATTTTTATAAATATAATTAGATATTTTTTGTTTCATGTTTGAAATATTTAAGTTTTGAACTATAATGAATATTTATATTATATAATAAACATTGCTAAATAATTAGTAAAAGTATTAGAAAAGTTAAATCAATTGTATAGTTACCTTCATCAATTATCATCTACAGAGGTTGAGTACTAAGAAATAATTTTATCTTTTTAGGAGATTTTGTGGCTTTGAATGCTGATGACATAGTTTGGGTTTCCTCTTAATAAAACTACTCTTCTTTGGTGTGAAAATCATAGTGAGATTCATATTTTCCATAACCTCGTCGAGCATCAATAGACTACGAATATTGATAGCCATATGTGTTCCATCAAATTGTTGATTCGGGATGACTCTCTCATCTTGGAGTACATATCTACAAAGAAGCATGTTGGTAATATCTTCACTAAACTTTTGGCATCTATATGCTATCTTTAGTTGTATTCCATGTTTGGGGTGAAAGAAGTTATCTTTGGGGGATCTTAGAGAGGCATTCCTTCATTTTTTATAGCATTATTTCCATCTTTATTGAAGTGGAGTTTTTCCCATTCAGTTTTCTTTATTTCTCTACTTAACAAAGATTTGGTTGTGATTGGGTACCTCATTAGGCCATGTTTTTGGGACCCAAGTTTTCTTTCAGCACTATAGTTTCCTTTTCTTTTCTTGCTTTATTTGTAGACTCGCTTTTTATAATCTTAAGGGGGGTGTTAGAATAAAGTAATAACTAAATTATTAAGTTAGCTTGACTTAATCATTAAGCTACCTTTACTTCACTCTTAAGATTTCACTTTATCCATTAGTGTTATTTAATAATTATACTAATTATTAGATTTTTACTTTTTAGGGTTTATTGTTTTAGGTTACTCAAGCTCTTTATAAGGATTGATCATTGTATATATTTTATCCATTAAGTTGTTCTAGTAATATATCTCTCATATTTTCAGAACCCAAACCCTTTCTTTTTTATTCCTTTCTTCCCTATGACAGGTTATCTTTGCATGTAGTTGATCCTGGCTCCATGAAGTTTGATTGACAACCTCTACAAATTTATCAATGGTCTCCACCCTTGTTTTGTAACAAGCAAGGGTTGTTTAAGCTAATGAAAAATCTAGTCTTATGTAAGCAATGGAAGCATGATCTTCATTTTCATTTCAAATGACAACTTGTATAATATGTTTCAATAATGTTTTAGTATGTTCCAACCAAGTATTTGGCTGGAGACATTCTAACCAATTCTTTAATTTCAAGAAAATTTTATAAAATATTAGGACAACCATGTTGGAGCTAATATAATAAGCATTGAGGGAGGGTATTAAAGTAGTATTTTTATATTTATATTAAAATGTTCATTTAATTCATTTAGCCATTTTAGTAATTTTTTAATGTCTTTAGCTCTCAATAACTTTTATTATGAAAATATCTTTCATAATCTCTTATTGAAGGAGCATTCCTCTCCTTTGTTTAATATATATTATCATATTAGTGTTTACAACTTGAAAGGACATTTGTGCTATCCAACTCCATTTTTTGAGTCCACTCTCACAAACTTCTTACTTAATGTGGTTGACGCTAGAACGTCAAAGTTCACAAGAAATCACACATTAACAAAAAAAGGAAATTCTTTATCATGTAATTTTTTTAAATATTTGATATAGGTTGGATCTTCAACATCATATTTTGGAGAGTTTCAAAAGATTTTATATATATATATATATATATATATATATATATATATATATATATATATATATATATATATATATATATATGAAGACTTGCCTTTCGGTTAAAAATAATTAGAGGGAAGTAGGGTGTTTAATGTATTTTTATAAAAATATTAAATTGCATAATTTCAATGTTTCAAAGGTTGAAGAGATAATTGACATATTAAAAAAATTAATACATAATCAATTTGGATTCCTAAAGAAGTTTTCATTAGGAAAGTGGTGATAGGAGTTCAACTCTTATTTTATTCTTTTATTTCAAGTGCCTAAAATAAAGAAAATAAACTACCAATTTTGATAAAATAATAAAAGATCCATAAATTGGTTCTTGTTTTAATTAATATTTTAAAGGAATGTATAATAACGAGTCATTTGATATAGTTTAGAAAGCATGGGTACCATACATGGAAGCATTACATGATGAATCTCAAACATGTACATAAGAACTTCAAAAGATCGTTGGAAGGAAATGAAAGATCATGTTTGGGTGCCTTGTTTAAATTCATTACAAGGATTATAATCTATATAAATTCCAGCCATTGATGATGTTAAAGAAAACAAATCAATGACAAAATGTTGGATAAATAAATTATAGGCTACTTTTGTTGGCATTATGATTATTTTGTCATTAGTGACAACACTTACCCAATTCTGTATGTTTACCGAGCATCAAGTGGTTACCTTGTAAGCATTCACAATTCAGCAATTTACACCGAGCAGACAGTGGCTACCAAGCAAATTCAGACAATGTGAAGTTCAACAGTATCTACCAAGCTTCTCAATATCTACCATGCTTCACAGTGTCTGTCGAGTAGATAATTTGTGTCATGAAGATTTAGTGCAACTGAGTGATGAAAGATTCAATGTTTACCGAGTGAAACAAGGTAAACTCAATGTACAGTGTTTACCAAGTGAATCAAGGTAAACTTAGTGTACAGTGTTTACCGAGTTCAAAGCAAGGGAAACTTAGTATACAATATCTAACGAGTGACACTACATCTACCGAGTCACTAGTGGTTACCGAGTTCAGAACTACATCGAGTGATTAGTATGGACCGAGCCTTTACTTCTACCAAGTGCATGATGATGCCGAGTAATGCAGTGGACGCCAAGTATCAAAAGGTCACCAAGTTAGTTTAGTGAACCTGAGTTATTTATTATTGGGTCGACTCTGTAATGTATTTGTTTACTTGTATTTTGGCCGACCTTGTAATTTTGTAAGTTTGAAAGGTATCTATGTAAGATGTATTGTATGATATCAAAGAAGTAAGTAAGAATGAATGTATGTATGATGCATGGAATGAGAAGGAATTGCGAAGTAATGTGAAGTATATGGGAAAGATCATCAACAGCAGTTCAAGGTACACAACAAGGTCAACTTAGAGACTGAAAAGTTATATCCATCACATGAGGTAATCAGTGCATAAGGGATATTATCAGCAATCAGTTACAAGCAGATCCACTATTTCATCCTAACAACTGAATCAAATTTTTCAAATCCTTTAACAAGGTAGACTTAACAGTCTTTGTACAAATCTCCTAACAGAGTGCATACTTCATTGTATGTTTGCAAATCCTCTAACAAGGTGGACCTAGCAGTCCTTTGTGCTCCTAATAGGGAAGATCACCAGAAGTGGTCAATGTAAGCCTTAACCGACCAACTTTATATTGTAGTATTGAAGTTTTGTGGGTATCATCCCCACTCCAGTTTTACTTTCTATTTGGAAGGTTTCTAGGTCACCAAATATTGTGTTCACTTGTGTAATGATTGTTTTATGTTTCAGAATTTATGCATGCAGTAGTATAGATGGATGTGTGGTAAAATTAAGAAAAGATTTAAGGTTACTGATTCATCCCTCCCCTCTCAGTAGCTATCATATCCTGAATATTTCCAACAATTTGTATCAAAGCTTTGTGGTTTTCAGGATAAAAGTTTAGTAGCTTGAGAAAATATCTAAGGACAGATGAAGATATTCAGACTTGACAAGGCAATTGAAAATGAAAAGCTAGATCTGGAAATGGCCATGGCTCAACTCAAAGAAGCAAAGGATCATCTTTCTCAATCCCTGAAGAGAAGGAAGGAACTTGCAAGAGAAATGAATGACCATCAGTATGTTGAAGAAAATATTGAAGACCTTTTACCATCAAGTAGCTCAGATGAAGCTAATGAAGCAATCAAGGAATTCCTAGCAAAGAATGGCTCTCTATAGGAACAAGTAAGAAAACTTAAAAGAGAACAAGAAATCCAATCAATCAGGCTATGTGAAGTTTTGGAACAAAGAAATAAGGAAAATGAAGACTTGGAGGCAAGAAATAATCAATCCAATTAGCATGAAGACCTCATTAATCAAATCTCTCGAGCAAATGAAGAGATCAGGATTCTCAAAGCACAAAATGAAAGAATAAGAAGTGATATAAACAGTGAAAAGGAAATTAATGAAAGAATACTGAGAGAACTGAGATGTGAAAAGAAAACTATTGAAAAATTACAGAGTGACATAAATACTGAAAAGAAAATCAATGAAAGAATGATGAAGTCACAAGAAGACATGAATCAATTGATAGAGCAAAATGAACAGAATCTTCATTAGCAAAATGATAAAGTGGGACTTGGATACAATGAAGAACAAGGTGAATCTTCCAAGAAAGGTGCAAAAAGGAATCTAAAACCCTCATGCAATAATTGTGGAAAAATTGGCCACACATCAAACAAATGTTGGAGCAATGGAAAAAGAAAATTCAAAGGAAAGTGTTATAACTGTAATCAACATGGTCACAAAGCCAATGAATGCAAGGAGAAACCAAAATTTGAAGGTAATTGTCACAAATGCAAGAAGCATGGTCACAAGGCATCTCAATGCAGATCCAAAACATTCAATCCAATAGAACAACTTGTAAAGGCAATATTTGGATGGGACTACAATACCTAGTGCAGATGTCATTATTGTGGAGAATATGGACACATTGGTATAAACTATGCAAGACATCACCTGAGGAAGAAGGACACTACTATAAGGTGTTATACATGCACTGAACTCGGTCATATAGCTAAAAACTGCACGAATATAGGCAGAATTGAAGATGAAAAGAAAGCAAGGGTTGACAACATAAGGAAATAGATGAAGCAACAATGGATTCCGAAATCCTCTGAAGATGCAAGCTCAAATCATGGAAGTGAAGTCACTCAAGAAGCGGGTGACTCCATCCTCTCAAACTAAATTCCTAAGAATGTGTTGGATCTATACTCACCAAGGAAATCATAAGCAGTTCCAAGAAATGTAAGGCAAGAAAAATGATCCAATCAGTATTGCAAATACATCGGGATCACAAAAAAGTTATCTTTCACCGAGTGCATCAAACTCTACCGAGCAAAGTAGTTAAAGACCTTACCGAGCAAGGTTGGGAGTAAAGAGAATTTTGTTCATCTATCGAGTTGATACTCATGCCAAGTTAGGTTAGTGGATGACAGTCTGTCACGCACTATGACAACAT
The DNA here is from genome assembly GCA_028749045.1 of Cupressus sempervirens. Lineage (NCBI taxonomy): Eukaryota > Viridiplantae > Streptophyta > Pinopsida > Cupressales > Cupressaceae > Cupressus > Cupressus sempervirens. Next base: position 710,787,994 of record CM053792.1, read on the forward strand.
GGTACCTAGCATCAATGGCAAAATTTTCATCAAAATGGGTGAAATTCAACTTCATTTTCATCGTATTCTTAGAGCTAAAAGATTTCCAAGTGCATTCAAGCGACTTCAAAGCGACTTTGAGCGAATTTGCAGATAAAGAAGTTTGTTCGAAGATTTTCATCACTTATCGAGCAACAATGGCTTCCGCAAGCACAAGCACCAGCAAGGCAAACTGTGGATTAGAAATGTTGTTCAAGGGCGTAGAATGGGAAGCACTGAACTTCAAGTTGGTTCCCGTAGTTGTAGAGGCACTAGACTCTAATGGCACTTAATCGCAGATACCACCAAAGGTACTTTTAATCAATGATATCCGAACTCATTTCACATATTCTATTCAAGAAATAGGAACCCTAGAAATGGATAGCGCATTAGAAGAAATGTGTGTTGATGGCTCTCTGAAACTCAAACATAAACATCTTGAGACAAAAAGGGTTAACCCACATCTCCCACATGCCAAGAAGCTTCCAAATAAAATGGATCAGATACATCCTTAGCCGTGTTCACAATGGTCAGCTATGGCTGGAGCAACCCATTCTGATCACTAAGAAGATGATTCACAAGATTACTGGCCTTCCCATATTTAGCAAAGCCAAATCTACAAAAACCCTAGGTTGGGATGAACTTCAGAAGAAAACCCTAGCTGAGTGGGATGGCAGAGGCTTAAAGGTTAGCACAGTTACTGACGTTGAACTTAGATATGGAATTCATGTGATAGCTCACAAGATCTATAGTTCAAGTCGATTAAATAATGTGTCGTGTGAGGCCATAGACCTGGCATTCAAGGTTGTGAAGAAGAATTTGGAGTATGACTTGTCTGACGTAATGTTAAGACAACTAAAAAGGAACATGGACAGTATCAGATCGTCCAAGAATAACCCCTGTAAATTTAGATCATTGTTGACATGTTTATTCTTTTATGTAAAAAAATTCTTTCCCTCTAAAGGTTCTGTGGTATGGATAAAGGATGTCCCCATTCTTTATCAAATTAATGAGTTTATAGCATAAATGGGTGTCAATTTTGATAGTATAATGGACAACTATTTTGAAGACTTCAAGGAGAGAATGAACAACAAGTTCAAAATCCCTCCTAAACTTGTTGAAGATTACAAAGATGATTTTTTTTTATGGTTGACTACAACAAAGTATATATTCAGGCAGTCAGGCCCCTAGTTGCATGGGTAAAACCTCCACCTTATGAGGTAAACATTGATGAAACTAGAGATATTATTGAAGCACTGGTAAATGAGCTAGTAGATCCCAAGCAACCAATTTTTGGAACCTATGATGAGGCTAAAGCCAGAATAGAATTGGAAATCAAACTTCCCCAAGCAATCAGTAAAGGTAAGAGAAAGGTCACCAAGTTGAAAACTGCTATCAAGCCTTTGATGATTACCGAGGGAAAAGATTAGGACAAAGAAGAGAAGCAAGAAATAGAAAAGAAAGGGGAAGAATTAGAGAAGGAGGTGGAGCCTACAAAGAAGAAAGGTAGGGTTATCATCACAAAACCCCCAAAGCCCTCCACAACTATTTTCACAAGAAGAGGTAAAGGTAAGAATAAGGATGAAGTAGTATTCAGCACTTGCCCCAATTTACCTTCCAAGAAAGATTGAAACAAATGGAAGAGGGAGCTAGCATCACAAATTTCAAAGCATTGAAATTTGAAACAAGGACTGATGCAGATTGAGGAACTAGTACTTAATAAGATGGGAAAATGGAAATACTCCCTAGACCAGATTGCCCCTCAGATCTCCAAAGAGCTGTTGGTAAGACTGCAACCAAGGTGGGAGTTAGCCACCCAAACAACCAAGGACATATATGAACAATCCTTGAAGAATCTTCTACTGAGTCTTACTGAGGTAGAAATAAAGGCAGCAATGAAGAACAACGAAGGTAAAATGATGATTAGATTTCACACTCGTTTGATTTTAATTAAGGACATTGAGCATGTTGTCAGAGATGCAACGAACATGTGGAAGAACATCTATCATCAGCATAAGCCCAGTAATGATCCAGTGGTAATCAAGGATGATGATGGCACCAGTAGTGATGAAGGAGATGACAGTACTCCAAGTGCTAGTGATGATCAGGCACTAAGGTTTGATGATGAAGAAAAAGGGGAAGAAGCTGAAGAGGAAGACAAGGAGGAAGAGGATGAAGCAGATGATCCAATGAAGATTGCAGCACAAGTCATAGCTTCCCTTCCTCACTCTCCACCTAAGACTGTAACATCATCAGGGTTGGAGACAGCTTCAGTAGGATTGACCACATCAGAAACATCATCCACTCCTGCTTCCCCGTAGCTCCGAGCATCATCTATGGAAGTAACCATTACTTCATCTACCGAGCTGTAGCCTTCTACATCAACACCCGAGCAATCAACTATGTCTACCTCCTCTGTTACATGTACAGTAAGTTCTACAGTTCTTTCTACATTTTGTCTACTCTAATTGTGAATATTCCAGCCTATACACTACCTGTTTGTACATCATTTTTGGGAAGCACACCAATTTTGGAACCAGCCGGTACTTCTCTCAACTTTCCTCCAGTTGCATCTATTCAAGTATTTTCTGCCAGTCCATCTATGTCAACTATTGTCTCTAATTCCAAATCCAAGGAAGTAAGCACAGAAGTGAAGCCCAAGACTCCTCTGAAACTTCTACTTACTGAAAAACAAATTGATGAAGATATAGATTTGGATACATAAATTGTTATTCCAAAGATAGACTTGGACAATGCCTCAGCCAGTGAGATGAGAATGGTTAGTTAGCTTCTAGAACAGAAGGCAAGGTAGAAGCAACTCATAGAAGAGAGAGATCTAGAGAATATACTATAATAGAAAATGCTAAAAACATAATTATTGAAGCTATTGGTGTTGATGTTTATTCATCTCAACACATTTTGTTGCAATTAGAAGAGGTTGTAAATAAGTGCAATGAGGACACCTCTGGGCAAGAGAAACTCATTGAAAAGGCAGAGAAGAAATTTGATAATAAAGTTCTTGAGCACATTGCTCAATACATTGCAATAAAATAGGTTGAACTATCCTCAATTTTGAGTGATCTTGAGCAAGAGTTCACAAATGTAACATCACTTTTTGGAAAGCTCTGTGATGTTACCGAGTTCACTAAGGAAGTCAAAGAAAAATTGAATAAATTAGATGTGGAAATGAAAGATAGCGCTCAAAAGTTGTAGCTTGACCATAGTTCAAGCTCATCCCATCACACAAAGGTGAAATTTTTGTCTGAAATGCAGGTAGAGTTACTCAGAGAAGAAGCCAGAATCCGGTCTAGATTGATTGACATTCAAAATGTGATTCTTCCAGTCATGGATCAAATGCAAAAACACATTGCCTACTCAAAAATATTGATTCATGACAATAATTTTTCAATAGCAGATCATATGATTGAACTTTCTGTAGAAGTTCAAGTGGCTCTCTCCACTTGCAAGATTTTGCAAGACAATTGGGATAAGACATTGTCTCTTATTCTCAAGGTATACTCAGATTTTCTCTCACATTTTGGTGTCTCAATTTAAATTCATTGTATATACATTCTTTGGCATTATTGTCAAAAAGGGGGAGATGAGATTGTTGGCAGGAGAAGATAAGATTGTTGACATTGGAAATATGAGATGATTAAGGAATAAGAAAGACATTGTATAGATAAAAGCTATGCATACCATATGTATGGGGGAGATATGTGAGATATGTGAGACATGTAAGATATGTAAATAGCAGAGTAAATCTGGATATCAGATTTGAATCATAAGTTTTTTTGTCCTTAATGCCAAAGGGGGAGATTGTTGGCATTATGATTATTTTGTCATTAGTGACAACACTTACTCAATTTTGTATGCTTACCAAGCATGAAGTGGTTACCTTGTAAGAATTTGTAGTTCAACAGTTTACACTGAGCAGACAGTGGCTACTGAGAAAATTCAGACAATGTGAAGTTTAGCAGTATCTACCGAGTTTCTCAGTATCTATTGAGCTTCTCAGTATCTACCATGCTTCACAGTGTCTACCGAGCAGATAATTTATGTCATGAAGATTCAATGCAAATTGAGTGATGAAAGATTTAGTGTTTATCGAGTGAAGCAAGGTAAAATCAATGTACAATGTTTACCGAGTGAAGCAAGGTAAACTTAGTGTATAGTGTTTACCGAGTGAAGCAATGTAGTGCCTACCCTCGTCCACATCTTTTCTGGACATTGTTATTATTATCAGACTATGATAGACTAGTTTTATGTTGATGGATTAGTGGTATTGCTTTGAGACTATCAGACATTATGTTATGGATTCAGTGGTTATATGATGAGATCATTTAGATTTTACATTTCATGCATACATGATGATCATTATACTGTTTTCAGTTATCATTGATGATTAGATGGATGGTTTATTATCTTATGTGTTTTATTATGGATACTTACCCCATACTTGCATGTGTATGGTGTGCGTGGTTTCTTATTGTATGGCATTTCTGATGTGGTTAAGGAAGGGAGTCGTAGTCACCTGCTTAGTCGAGATCTACACAATGCACCACTTCCTGCCATTGTCTGTTTAGCTTAGCATTATATATATTGTATGTACATGCATGGTTTTTCTGCAGGTTGCAGGTACCGGGTATCAACTTCCCTGAATTGCCAGGATGAGCGTACCCTATTATACTATCTCAATGATAAGAGAAGGGAGATAAATTCTCAAGTCCAAATCCCAAACCTTTAAGCCAATTGTCCTAGTGAGGTAGGACAAGTATCTGGATATTTTACCCGCTGAATGTGTCAGATGAAAATTCATGATTTTTAACCCTTTAGACTGCTTTTGAGTGATTTGCTCTATGATGGGTTTTCATATTTTATCTTGGAAGTCTATGGTGAATTTTCTATTAATTAAGTCTTAATAAATAGATTTAATTAATAAATTAATTATTTGAGAAAAATTAATATAAAATATCATGTTATTTGATATTTTGATTGTAATTAATTAAATGTGAATTATTGAAGAAAAATGAATTAAATAAAAAAAATTAGAAAATTAAAATTAATAATAATAATAATAAAATAATAATAAAGTAATAAATAAATAATAATAATAAAAGTTATAAAAGTTAAAATGAAAGTTATAAATATTTAAATAAAAATTATATAAAAAGTGAATTGGAGTTATAAGCTTACATGGGAGTTAGCGCACTTCTCTATTTCTCAAGTGTCAACAACACGGGGGTGAGTGCATCAATTAAGCACATGGTGTCTACAACCCTATGGCTTATCTTGAAGGTTGGAAAAGACCCATGCTTAGTTGGTGACACCTTCCAGCTATTTCTAGAAGCATTCTAGATGTTTCCTGAAAGCTCTTTATATTCAGGCATTCATAGAAGCTTAGAGATAGCATTGGGAGAGCAATTAGAGCATTGGAGGACTCAAGAATTCTGAAGAAGGGAGGAGCTTGCTCTGTGAATTTTCTGAGGAAGAGTGATTTAGCATCAGAATCCGGGTAGATTCTTGTGATTTTATTTATGCTATTTTCGCATCACGCATTCCCTGTCTTCTTCGTGTCTTCCATATGTCTTTTGAGAAGTTTCATATTTATATGCATTCTCAATGTGGGTAGATTAATTTTATTGGAGAATCTTATATGCATTCTATAATGCAAATATTTTATTCTTAATTGTAGATATAATCTTTGTGGAAAAAAAAAGAGACATACATGGTTTTATGTTCAAATCTGCATACATATATATATATATATATATATATATATATATATATATATATATATAGATGTATACATTTATTATGAATCAATTATAAAATTCAAATTTATATATATATATATATATATATATATATATATATATATATATATATATATATACCTATGTATATAATGTACCGAATTGAGCGATTGATAAAATCACACTGGAAAATTTATTAAATCATATTGCGATTCATATCGCATGAAACAAGTATATATATTATATGTCGTGGGCACAATTCGTACCCCGTGCTGGCGGAAGGCAGAGATTTGTCGTCGCAGGTCTGCGGCGATAGGGGTACTACGTACCCGCTGTCGACGTAGTGCTTGCGACTGCAGGTACTGCATACTACTACAATTATTTTGGGGGTTATTAATGTTAATGTGACGCAAGGAAAAAAAAATGTTTATATGTTTATAAACAATCGATTTCTCATTGCTATATAATATGAAGTCAATCGAAATTGTTAAATCGATTTTATGAAAACGTATTAATATATATATATATATATATATAATATGTAAATATGTTATTTATAAATTTAAGTTATTTTTATTTGATAAATGATTTATATTGAAGGTTTATTTTCATAAGGTGACTCTTTAATAACTTTCAACTATTTAATAATTTAAATGTTTTAAATTATTAAATAAGGAATTGATAGTTGGGTGGGGGATGTATCAAACAAATGTTATTAATTGGAAAATGGATTTTTAGTTCTAATAAGTAAAACTTTTGTTTGTCCAAAAACAATATATGTGTTCCTCCATTCATTCTTCAGATTTGGAAACTTAAACTGAGATCTCTACATTTAAACTCAAGTTGTAAAACCAAAACATGTGTTTGCATTGTGTATTCTTTATGCTATTGTTTTGGGTTTTGGGTTGACTAGTGTTGACCAGTATAGGACATCTACCAGAGGCTTGGGGGTTATGTGATTGTGGTGACATGGTGATGTTTTAATCTCGATCTTTATAAACCCAACCATGGTTATGTGATGGAATGCTCTATGTATTGGTTGTGATTACTGATTGTTATAGTTGAGATTCTTATGTATGAGACACTTGACTTAACCATTATTTTTTGGTCATCGATCAGTTATCCTTGGTTTATTTTCTAGTCACCGTGATGGGACTAAAATGTGGATTTATTTTTTGTGATGTCATGTTGTGACATGTTTGACTCAACCATTTTTGGAGTCTTCGATCAGTATGATTGAGATATATATTTTTTGGTTATTGAGAACCATTGGATATTTGATTATCAGTGATACTTCAGTTGCCAATAGAGAGCTGTTGTGTTCATGATTTTCTATGGATGTTAGCTCATGGAGATTTGATGCTTTTATGCATATTTGATGATTTTATGGATTATTTTTTGTGATTTTGAGATTTTTGAGTCCATGAGCATTAGGGTAGGATATCTGCATGTAGTGACGGGAAGTGGCTTGCAATGGGGGTTGGGGCCCTAAGAGGCTGCCAGGGTAACTCATTGTAAGTTGGATTAATAAGTGATAACATTTAGACCTAATACTAACTGAATGAACCTAAAAAGATAAGTGTTTTGTTCTCGCCCATGCCTTGAGTGCTTGTACAGGCTAGGATGGGAGTAGTGAGATGCATGGTTGCGACCTTTCATTTCGTAGTATGCTTCGTCAGTATGAGAGGATACTAGTGGCCGCATGAAATCAGTATGGACCCGTGGAATTTAGGTAACTGCCAGGGTAACTTGTACGTGATAATTGCGATGACACTTTCCTACTTGCATAGTAGGTTCCTACATGTCATTGTGTGCCTCTGGGATTAGATGTCAGATTTTGTGTTTGGAACCCTTTGAGTTAGTATACTTTTAGGATTCCTAGACTTATAGAGATATGTGCTATGTGATTTTGATAGCCTGTTTGGGACTTGAGATTATCTCCTTAGCACAGTGGGAGTGAACCACTTAGGTACCACGCGGTCGGGTGGTAGTGTATTTTCCACTCTTATCATTTTGAGATTCATTGAGACATCGTGACTGATGCATCCTTCATAATGGTGGATATGTATCCTTTTTCATTGATGATTGGCATATGTTAGATGTTGTTATCTTATGCTTTTATTTGCATGTTAGATTACTTCTATATATGATGTTTTATTTATTAGGAGTGACATTCCTACTATGTAATACCGATGATCTCTTCGATGAATTGGAATGTTACACACGGAGGGATGGCTAGGATCCACGATGGTCTAATGATGCTATTGACGGTTGGGAGGAACCATGCACTTAGTTTATTATGTTTGATCTTTATGATGGATGTATATGTTTTCTATGATGTTGTATCATGTGTATTATGTGATTATCTCTACTTTGATGTATCATGGATTAGAATAGGATGATGTACCTTATTCTATGTATGTATATTCTTTTGAGCTTGTCATACCCTGTGACATGTATAGTGGATGATTAAGTCTTTGAAATGTAATATATAAACATCAGGCTTATCATTATTATTTCATGTGGATGTTGTACTAGATGAATTCATGTATGTAATTCAACGTTAAGGGATCTTAAAGAATGTAATCTGTTATTTATGTTATGTTTAATTTTAGATGGACATTGCTATTGCTTCCGTTATTGTGCATAAGTTATATGTGGTGTTTACTTGCATAAAAAAAAAAAAAAAAAATGCTACTAAACTTAGTGAAATTCTAGGTTAATTCTTTGGATCCCTTGACGGGGCATTACAAGCAAGGTAAACTCAGTGTACAATATCTACTAAGTGAAGCAAGGTAAACTCAGTATACAGTATCTACCGAGTGACACTACATCTACCGAGTCACCAGTGGTTACCAAGTTCAGAACTACATCGAGTGATTAGTATGGACCGAGCCTTCACTTCTACCGAATGCATGACGATGCCAAGTAACGTAGTGGACGACGAGTATCAGAAGGTCACAAAGTCAGTTTAGTGAACTCGAGTTATTTATTATTGGGCTGACTCTGTAATGTATTTGTTTACTTGCATTTTGGCCAACCTTGTAATTTTGTAAGTTTGAAAGGTATATATGTAAGATGTATTGTATGCTATCAAAGAAGTAAGTAAGAATGAATGTATGTATGATGCATGGAATGAGAAGGAATTGCGAAGTAATGTGAAGTATATGGGAAAGATCATTAGTAGCAGTTCAAGGTACACAACAAGGTCAATTCAGAGACTAAAAAGTTATATCCATCATATGAGGTGATCAGTGCATAAGGGATCTTATCAGCAATCGGTTGCAAGCAGATCCACTGTTTCATCCTAATAGGTGAATCAGATTTTTCAAATCCTCTAACAAAGTAGACTTAATAGTCTTTGTACAAATCTTCTAACAAAGTGCATACTTCATTGTATGTTTGTAAATCCTCTAACAAGGTGGACCTAGCAGTCCTTTGTGCTCCTAACGGGGCAGATCACCAGAAGTGGTCAATGTAAGCCTTAACCAGCCAACTTTATACTTCAGTATTGAAGTTTTGTGGGTATCATCCCCATCCTAGTTTTACTTTCTATTTGGAAGGTTTCTGGGTCACCAAATATTGTGTTCACTTGTGTAATGATTGTTTTATGTTTCAAAATTTATGCATGCAGTAGTATAGATGGATCTATGGTAAAATTAATAAAAGATTTAAGGTTACTAATTCACCCCTCCCCTCTCAGTAACCTATCATATCTTGAATATTTCCAATAGCTTTAAAGAATTGCATAATAAAGAGTGAGGCAATTAGCTTGCTAAGAGGAGAAATATAGAATAATAGAGCATTTTGTAATGGTCAATGCAACCATAAGATTTATATGATGAATAAAAATACCATAATTAGGATTGAAAGCATCAAGATTCAAAGACTTGCAGGTATGAAACTTTTATATGAACATTGTTAAATTTCTAAATTCTATCTCTTGTTGTAATTCTATTTATATGTAATTATTCTTGAAGGATTTTTCAATAAATAAACTTTTTTTTTTGTTTTTGTTTTTTTTAATAATGTGTTTCTATAAGAGATATGATATGTGAAGGATACACAAGTTGGGAGTGTGATAAAACACCCATATATTCACAATATTATCTCCATTGGGAAAAACATTTGTATATGTTTATGGATGTTTATAGTTTTAATATACTTAGTGGTGATCTTCATACTAAATTTAAGATTATTCCAAAAAAGGTATGTTATGGCACTAGAGACTTAACCACATAGGAGAGAAGAGTCTATGCACCTTAGAAATACAAAATCTCATTTAAAGGTAAACTAAAAACTATGATCTTAATTCTATTGGATAGTTATTTTTTGTAATGCATGAACATCTTGGGTGTAAGGGTATTTTGCATCACCCAAAACTATATCTGGTTTGTCTCGTCAATAAGGGCTATCTCGATGTAAATTTTCTATTTGTAGAAGCTTACTATTTTTAGTAAGTTGGGTGTTAGGGATCATAATGTTTGAACTTCTTCCCCGAAGGTTCATTTTAGATATATTAGTTTTTTAGTAAAGTCTCATTGCAAAATCGAGTCTAGTTTTGAAGATACTGAAAACTTTTGGTATTGGAAATAGGGCACAAAAAAATTTGAACTCTATTATGAAGGCTTTAAAGACTCTTAAAAGGGGACAAACCTCTTAGGATTAAACCTCAAACATAAATAACAATTACATGCAAATATAAACAAGATCAAAAATTAATAGATCACACAGAAAAGAACACAAGACACCAAGATTTAATGTGGTTCACCCAAACCCTAGGCTACGTCCACCAAATAGCAAGTCCAATATTATTACAATCCAATGATTACAACCTGATTACAATTCGTAATCCCTTACAACTCAATATCGCTGCAAGAACCAATTTTCGCATCACCTTATGGAACAATCCCTAACCCTAAGCCCTTTTATACAAGCGCTTTTCCTGCTTTAGGGTTAAAATTAGTTACAACATGTCAGCCACACATTGGCAAATATAAACAATAGCCAATTGGCGAATAGTAGCCCAAAATTTTGTGCCATTGGCAAATGGCAAATAGTAACCCAAAATTTTGTGCCATTGGTGAATAGTAGCCCAAAGAATTTTTTTTGGGGCGACGAGCCCCAAAGAATTTATGAAGTATGTACAGTACTTTCCTAGTCAGTCACCACAAAGTAACAAAACCTAAGTTAACTAGATCTTTTGCAAGTCATGCAATGCATATCAGTTCATGATAATTCTAAAATGAGGTCATAATGGCCAATTGGGGCAGTTGGAGATGAGTTATGGTCTCTGAAAGTTTCACTACCTAAAATGGATGAAAATGAATTTCCTTCAAAATTTCTTTTAAGTTGTGAAGTTATTTAAGGCCTACTCTAATGTAATAAAATATATAAAATAATATCTTTGGATTATTTGGCCTCAAACTTTAGGGTTAAATTTTCTGGAACCTTCTTGGGTGATTAAAGATTGTTTGTATGAGAAATGCCCTTAGGGTGGTCTAGGATAGTTCGAGGGATTTATATGGTGGCTTTGGCTTGCAAAATATTGTAAGGAAAACACCCATGTGGCTTTTCATATCATGTTTATGAATATTGTAATTTCTTTCTTTTAGAGATAAGAAGACACCAATTTCACGTTCTTTCAATTTATTGTTATTTCTATACTCTATTGTGTGTGTTTGTGTTAATAAGGGGAGCACCCTTCATCATTTTGTATGTATATAAGCCTATATTTATGTTTATCAATTTTTTTAAAGAAAAGAGAATACAATTAAAAATTTCAACCCATTATAATGGTGCATATTGTGTGATTTTATCTTTCATTTTGAGCCACTTTTGAAAAGGCCATTCCTAATGCAATGACTACCATACAAAGAATGCATTTTTTTTTGTAAAAGTTAACAAATAACCCTGTCTTATAATATACATGATATTTCCTTTATCCATATTACAGTAGAGAGATATTTTCAAAATAAAGTATCCATTTAAATTATCTCATCATACAATGTGGAAACGAATGTTTTTGTGTTCATTTTAATAAAAAAGAGACCTAGTTATAAAATTGCACTTGACTTTAATGGTGAAAAATTATACTTTATACACTTTCCCTTCATTTGAGTCATTTTTTATAAGTTTATTCTTAATACAATTATTACGAATAGGATATACTTTTATAAAGAAAGTTGACAAATAATCTAATTTAATATTAAACATGATATTTCATGTATTTACATTGGGGTTGAAAAATATTTAATTAGGAAATAATAAAATCATTTTTCACGTCAAACAATACTTACACAAAATGATATCAATTAAAACTATGCTCCTCTTCAAATTCAAGAACAAACAATTCCAAGCATCGTAATCAACAAACTTCAAACCCTCAACTGAATTGTTATATTTAATCTAAATTTATGAATGCAAAAATTAATTCTCCAATCATATAATAGATGACAAAATAGAAAATAAAATATAGATTTAATTATAATTCATTTCTTTACAATGATGTTTTTCAACCAAACTCCAAAGTTAAACATAACACTAAACAACTATCTATAATAACTTCTTTCAATACAATAAAGATTTTTCTTTTTTTGCCTCGAGAAACCTTTTAGAAATTCATTATGTCACAAAGAGCACTACTAGCTATTATATTTAACTCTGTGCATCTTAACCTCTTAAATAAGACAAGTTTCTATGATTTTTTGCAGTCTTCATATGCGACTTAATTTTTTGTAGTTGTTGTTTAGGCTTATGAATAGTAAAAACAAATGTTATGGGATCCTTTATGCACACAAGGGCGCAATAGTGGTCATTTTAAAGTGTCATTAAAAAAAAACATTTCTCTAGTGCCCTACTATTCATTCACTTTGACAACAACAACCAAAAAAAGGCATAGTTGATGAATACTTGTGTATAAATGCCCCAGTACCTATCACTACAACCAAAGTTACACAATTGATCTAATTACTCACTTCATTTTCCAAAAAAAAAGCATAATTAGCCCACTAGATGAATTTTAGTGGGCAAAGAATGTTAATTTGAACATAGGTGGTAATTAGTGCTCTTCCTCTAGAATATAACAAGTCAAGTTCCATAATAAGCCAAATTAACGCTAAGAATCATATAAATTATAAAAGGTACATTTCACTGACCAATAATTTATGTAACAATCCAACTTATAACTAAAAGTAATTATAAAAGCTACATTCCACTCACCTCATAGCTGTGTACAATTCATTTGAAACAAGTTATATCTCAACCAAAGATAAATTGGTCCTTCATAGAGTTAACGGATAAGACATTCTAAAACAGATCTTAAATCCGAATTGTTACTAATTCACAAACAACTTCACACAAGAAAAACAGTTTACACCACACCCATATCAATTTACACCACATTCAAATCAAAGATTGACTTTCTTATAAGACCTTTTATCCAATCATAAAACTTGACATAACAAAAAGAAGAAAAAAAACACCTTCACATCTAAGAAATTGAACAAAACTTATGCAACAACGCCTAAACATCATAAACTCCTCATGAAACAAAACAGACTCCTCATGAAACTTATGAAACAAACTCCTAACTTTACAACAACCCCCTCACAAAACAGATCTAAGAAAACCTTCACATATAAACAGATCTAAGAAAACCTTAACATACGAAAAACAAACTAATTAAGGGTACGTTTTAAGGGTACGTTTTATTCAATTTTTATAATTAAGGGTACGTTTTATTCAATTTTTGGTGGTTAGCATTATACTAACAACTTTAAATTCACAAGTATTCGTACAATGCTGTCAAAAAAATTGGGCATTAAGTCAATGAGTGTAGGTATCAAGTGAACTCTTATCACAACTATTGGAACGCGTTCAAGTACTGGGTCCTCTCCCCTAATGCGAAGAACCCCACCAAGTTCGATTGTTCAAGTACTGGGTCCTCTCCCCTAATGCGAAGAACCCCACCAAGTTCGATTTGACAATGCTTGCTTTCAAAAGAAATGATTTAAAGATGACCATGATTTGTATAATTGAAGTATTTCTGCCTTCTAGGAACTAGCCTTGAATGTAGTGTAAACCTTTGATGTAATTTGGGTTGAGATTGAAAATATTGAAATGGTCTTAGGATATGCATTTGTAAATATTTTAGTTAGTTTTAATTTAGAATAGTAATTATTTATTTAAGGTAAATATGTAAATGTTTGAAAAAGTAAGTTTGAATTTTGATGGAATGGGTATCTCTTAAGCTTTGGGTGTAAGTCGAAGAGATTTTACCTTGATTAAAAGAATTTATTTGTTAGATTTAGTTTTATTTTGATTTATATAATAATATTTTATTTCCAGTAATTTTTTTTAGATTTGTTTTTATTTTGATTTATATGATAATAATAATCATTTATTAAAATTAGGCACCTTAAACATGCATTCACCTCTATTAAAATTAATGTTTTTAAATTATAAATGTTATATAAATAATTTATTCTAATTATGATTGGTTCAACCAATTTGGTTTTGGACTCTTTTTTAGGGAGCCATCCACCATATTCATTTCTTTTGGACGTAATTCTAAAATAAAAATGTCTTATCAATTTATAAACAATATAAAATTAACATGCATTAATAATATGATTTACTTTTAAGATTGTTATGTACTTTATATATATATATATTTTAATGTATTTATGATGATATTTAATATAATTTGTTAAGCAATATAATATTTTGAATGTAATAAGTATACATATAATCTGATTAATTGTATTGATGAACTTTAAATTATTTCAAAATTAACAATAAGAAAAATAATATTTATAAACAATAATACATCTTTAAAATTTTTTTAAAAAAATTTATTTATATTACTAACAAATATAACTTTGAATATATTTAGTAATATAAATTTAATCAAATTTATATTACTAAATATACTCATTATAATTAACTATAACTATAATAATACACGTCATTGCTTTTTCAAGCTTAAATCATAATGAAAAGATACTATAGAACTGCCTTTTAGTAGGCCATTCTTTTAAAAGATAACATGGTATTGTGGGTCTTAAATAAATAGCGGCCTCTATAATTATGAGAATGGTACGAAGAAAAACCTACTCCATAGTTATGATTTGACATGGTTGCCTCCTCCCATTTGCTTTAAAAAGAGAGGCATGTGCTTTACCAAAAGAAATTATTCAAAGATGATCATGACTACTAGAAATTCGATCATGATCATATAGAATACGAAGTTTGGTTTTGACAATGCTTGTTTTTTTCTTTTCTTTTTTTGGATGAATAGTCATTTTTTATTAATAAATAATATACTAAGATTACAATTTACGAAAAAAGTCAGGAATACAAGATCACCTCACGAGAGTTTACATGACCGAAGCCGAAATCAACACCTATTCCTCTCATTTTTTACCAAAACAAAATTATTTAAAGATAACCATGATTTGTAGTCCAAACCTTATTATTATGATAATAATTAAAACTATTTCTATCTTTTAGTAACTAATCTTTAATGTAATGTAAACCAATGTAGGTTGAGATTGAAAATATTGAAATGAACCTACATTAAAAATATTGAAACCGTATTAGTGTATGTATTTGTAAACATTTTAGTTGTTTTAATTACTTGTAATTATTTGTTTAAGGTAAATATGTGAATTATTGAAAAAATAATTTTGGATTTTTGGTAAAATAGATTTTTTCCATTCTTGGTTGTAAGTCAAAGAGTTTCTACCTTCAATTAAACATTTTACTTTTTAAATTTTCTTTTGTTTTGATTTGCACAACAATATTCTATCTTTAAAAAAAAAAAAATTAAATTACTTTTTATATTTAGTTTTATTTTGATTAGGCCAACATTCTATACAACCACAACATGAAGAATATTCTTTATAAATAAAACTCTAGAGTTTTAAATTGACATTTTATCATTGTTAAGTAATAAACCTATTTCATCTAACATAAATTATAATTTAAAAATATGAACATGAAATACTCTTACCACTCAATAGTCACATCAATACCTCTCAACATAATTAAGTTAAGTTGTTGGTGAGTTTTTAGTTCCTATCGTACTGTAGCATTCATGCAAATGCTCATTTCTTTTTTATTCTAACCAATCAAATAAATGAATGTTTACAAATATACGTGCATCTTAATGTTTCTAATTTTTAGTTTTTAAATTAATTTTTTTAAGAACTTTTTTTTTCTTTCTATTGGTTAGTACCATGTCATGGTAGAACGGTTCAAATGTTGACTTTAAAATATTTTTTCCTTAACTTTGAGTTTCTATGTTTCCTTTGGTAAAATGTGACTCATTGATTAGTGTTTGTATTTAATGCATTGGATGGGTGGTTGCATTAAATGCATATCTATCTTTAGAAAAAAAAATTACAGTCCTTATCTTTTTTCCTTCTATAATATTTGGAACATACATCATCTAGAAATTATCCTTAATACCTTCACTCAATCTAAATTTTCCAGGTCGATCATGGTGTTGTTTTCACTTTGAGAGAGCAATTACATTTACAAATACCTCCCAAATTAGAGCTCTCAAATTCCATATTTGTTGGATCTAATGAAGTGCACTGATATTTATTTTGGCAACCAAATGTAGACCCCTTTTTTCATGTCCAAATCCAACCATCTCAGAGTTTTGTTGGTTTACTTTTTTTATTTAAGAATTAAAATGGTAACGTGTATTAAAACAAATTATTACAAATTATTTTCTAATTCATTCAAACATTATTGCAATTAGCACGAAATCAACGCAATACATCCTTGTTTAATTTTGAAAAGGGAAAATTCAAATTATAAAAGAAAATATGTCACCTTCAAACTTTGCACACCTACTTTAAAATTTGCTTCATTTTATAAATTTGTTTTGTTGTTAACTACTACTTTGTAGAACAAGTGCCATGTACTTGCCGTAATAGTTTAGAATTAATTATAATATAATTTTAAGACTAAAATTAATTTTAATAATTTATTTAGTTAAAAATTTAATATAAAATAAAAATAAAATAAAATAGTTGTAATTTTATCTAAAATATTGTGTAAATATTTTATGTTACAATATTGAAATATACACATTCAATTTTTTTAAGATTTATATCTACCTTTATATAAATGTAAAAAATGAATCTTATCATCCAACATTTCTCCAAAAATTACAACAATTAAGGATTATATATATATATATATATATATATATATATATATAAAGAACTTTTAGTTTTATACTCCTTTTTACATAATATGTTAAATAAGAAGTATAACTATAGACAATACTTTTATAATTAATTATAATGATGATAAATAGTAATCATATAGTTATTTAAATTGATTTTTATATACTACTAATAATAAAAATTATTTAAAAATAATTTAAACATAAAAAAATAAAAAATAAAACTAATTAAGTATATTTATGAAAATTGCCAATAGTGGCATGTTGTGATGGTTAAGTTGTTGTGTTGTTATCCTTGCCATCAAGGTTCAAATCTCATGGGGATGAGGTCCCCCATTTGTGGCCTCACTGGTTCATAGCTCTAGGTCAAAGCGTTTACCCCTCTTTAAATTTTTTTTTTTTTTTTTAAAAAAAAAAGTATATTTATGAAAATGAATGTATTTTCTATTAATATTGCCAATAGTGGCATGTTTTGATGGTTAAGTTGTTGAGTTATTATCCTTGCTATCATGGTTCAAATCTAATGGGGATGAAGTCCCCCGTTTGTGGCTTCACTGGTTCATAGCTCCAGTTCAAAGCATTTACCCCTCATAAAAAAATAAAAAAATAAAAAAGTATTTTCTATTAATATCAATATTTGTTATCTTTAAAATTATTAAATTGTATTTTTTAAAATTAAGTATTTATATGAACCATGCTTATGAGGGTAGTGCCAATTTAACTTAATTAGATTACTATAGGAAGGTGAATGTAAATCAACTTATTAATTAAAGACTTCATTAAAAAATTTAAGCAATCCCAAAATCTTGCGAAAAAAAATGAATATGGAGTACTCGTTCAAAAAAAAGGGGTCTTATAAGACCAAATTGATAGAGCTAATCATAATTGAAATAAATCAATTATATGACATTTAAAATTAATAAATATTTATGGTAACTATACTAATAATCAAATAAGGACAAAATACTATTGTATGATCGGTTTGTGAGTGCAAAACTATTGAGTAATTGAATAGAGGTGAATGCAATAGTATTGCCTACGACAAGTACAATAAGATTGAAACTTTTTATCCATTTTGATGTCATTAAGTGGTATGTACTTAAGTAGTATCTGTAGTACAGTGTACTTCTAATTTTTATAATTTTTAATTATTTACCCTTTTAACTAGATTATTTATTATCACCCTTTTTAACTATTTTATAAATTTAGTTAAAAATTATAGAAGTAAATTTTAGAGATTTCTTAAGTTTAGTGAGGAACTATAGGATCTCTTCAAAAGTTAAAACTATTAATTTATTGTTAAATAAACAAATCTTGAAAATTTCACATTATTCAGAAGATTGCAAAGCAGCTAAGTTCCTAAAAAAATGGTAGGGTTGTTTGAAATTTATTTATAAAATTTGAAAGTAATGTTTGAAATGTGACTTTGATTTAATAAAATCAAAGAAATTATTATGTATATTTAGAAAGATATATTATATTTTACAATTATATATATATATATATATATGATTTAGGCAAGAGCATACAATACAATGGTAACTTGTCTCTCATGTGAGAGGTCTTGAGTTTGAATTTGTTTAACACATAAAAATAATTAATTACAATAAATAACAATAACTAATCTAGGCTTCAATCATTTATTGATCAAAAGATATATTAATATATTTGATTTATTTTTATTTAAAAGATACAATAATAATTTATATATTTAAAATTAATAAATATTAATATTTAAAATGAAAAACTATTTAAATTCAAAATTCAAAAGTATAATTTAATATTCTCATGAAGTTTTTAATGTACAGTTTTTTAACTTCAATAATATTATAATTTAATTAAGTAATTAAGTTTTTTAAAAAAAAAATTAGTAAACGATTGAAGTGTTTATTATATTAAAATTAATAATAGTACATTAGAGTATCTCCATTCAAACGGGCACTGGTATGAAAGAATGGAGAAGAAAACCTCCAGTCTTGCCTAGGACCGTAGTCCTTTATTATTACATTATTAAAAGGGGCATACCCTAGCTGTCATTTTCAAAAGATTTATAATAAGTGCAAGGAAAAAGATTAGAATCCTTTTCTGAATTTTGTAATATTTGATGATTGCTATATCGATCATTCATAATCCTGTGTCCAAGATGAGAGTGATAGGTTCAGCTAGATCTTTATACACTTAGTAGGTACCTCTTCTTTAGCTATTTTTTTTGAAATGATTGCACCTTACTATCTTGCTAATCTATTATACAACTTAAAGTGAACGTTAGTGTTGTTAGTTAAAGAACATTTGATAACTTGTATTCCTAGCAGGATATTACTGAAATTCTTTGATTATCCATGTGGGACCATATTACTGGAGTTAATCCAAAATAGACGATGATCTCTCTCAATTCTAGCAAAATATTCATTTTTGATGTAAGCTTGATCCTAACATTCTTTAGATAAAACAAGAATCATTTTCAATTATTCTAAGTCCTACTAAAACAAGTTTTAATATAGAAGCCCTGTATTTATTTGAGATTAATTGAACTTTTATTAGTTAGTACTTTCATACATGAGATTAGATTCCTACCCTTATTAAATTAATGCCATCTTTAAATATCATATTGAGAATTTGTTCTTTTTAGTGTTGCATCTGTGTATTTCTATTTATGACATCCTAATTCACCCTTCCAGAGTGGTATGAATCATTCAGATCTGCTTAATTTTACTACCAAGATTACTGTGATACTCTCTTACATTCACAAAACACTTCTTCTATCGCAACTAAATATATAAAAAAGAACCTAGTATTATTAAGCAAACACAAAATGTTAAATTCATCCTTAGTAAATTCAAGCTAGACAAACTACACCGTTCAAAGGAGGCAAAAGGAAAAAATTAATCTCACCATTGATATAGAAATAACATTCATATATATTAATATCGTCAAGAATTTACAGAGATTTGGATAAGGGGAACCTGAGCTTCTATACAATCCAATCAAGCTTGCTAATCTCCTTTTGAAAAAGGTGCCAAAATTTTATGTATCAAACAATGACCTGTATATAGATCCTAACATTATCCTTAACATATTGCAAAGACTTGAATCAAAGCTTACTATATATAATACTATTATGAGATAAGAAACTCTAGTTACATTCAATAATTGCCCATGGCATACGCGACCTAAGAACCTTAGAGAAACAAAGCCTATAAAGCTAAAAGGAAGAGACAAAAAGGACATAACATAGATTAAAACATACACATGGGGCTGAGGGTAGAATAGGGGGAAACAAAAGAAGGGAACCCCCAACCCAACTACTGGAGTTCAAAAACTTGACATCTAAATAGAACTTGTATGTAAATCATACTCCTATTTCCAATACATCATGATAATTTCTACGATGTCCTTGGGAT
Organism: Cupressus sempervirens; assembly: GCA_028749045.1. Taxonomy (NCBI): domain Eukaryota; kingdom Viridiplantae; phylum Streptophyta; class Pinopsida; order Cupressales; family Cupressaceae; genus Cupressus; species Cupressus sempervirens. The sequence continues at coordinate 710,808,372 of CM053792.1, forward strand.
TCTCTGTTTGGAAATTTGACAGGAATTCAACGGTGCTCTTTTCCCTGCTTGATTTTTCTATGTTAGGGATACAAAATTCAAGGTAGTTTTTGCGTCAAGCCTTGCCACAATCTTCTACAATCCCTCTCCACCTGAGAAGAAAATAGATGCTAGCATCCATTTTCTACCATTCTTGATAAAAGGCAGCATTCTCTCAAATAACTAGAGAAGGGCATCTAGGTACAATGGAAAAATAAAAACTACCAAGTGGATGCACCATATACATTTCTGGGAGAGGAATCCTAAGTTTCTCATCTATACTCGTAATAGCTTCTTCCAATCCCACACACCAAACTGGATCAAAAACATTAAAGAAAAGTCTAATCATTACCCACTTTTCTACTTTGGCTTTGGCTAGACAACCTATGAATGCCCCTATAATGTCCCTATTAGTTCTCCAAGAGAAATCATAGTTGAAAATACCTTCTCTTAGGACACGGCTCACCGCAATCCAAGTCATGTCATCCACTGGGTTTAACAGTTAGTTCCATCTCTCGAGTTTTACATTGCCTTGAAACACCATGATCTGCACCTCCGATGCATATAATAAACTGATATTGGTTTCCACATTAAGGTTAAAGCTAGCCCAGACTGAAAGAGACAGGAGTAATTATAAGTATAAATAGCATACTAGCAATCTTCAAGTGAAGGATCTAGAAGCGCTTGGATTTATGTTGTCATCAGCTGATGCCACCTTCGTGATGGAAAATCGTGACGATACATGATGGAGCCAAGTGTCACGCCATGACAGAAAAAAATAAGGAAGTAATAAATGGGTTAAGATGTTTAAAATGGGATAAATAGAACACTTCTTAGAGATAATTAGCTCTATTGGTAAATAATCAGCTAGTATTATAAAAGTGCTCTCATAATAATTTGTGAATCTTCCCTCCTATTTGGGAGAGTCGTATTAAATTAGCAATACCTTTTATATTCTAATTTATTATTTTATTATTTGATTTGACAGATCCTTACTAATAACTCTCTGTCTTCCCCTATGTTTTTTGTATGGATGAGATTACATGTTTATACAAGGAGATATGCACATATATATGAGTGATTTAAGTGTTGTTATCCTGGGATATGTGGATTCACTAATGATGGGGATTTTATTTTATTTGTAACCCAATTACCTGAGTTGTTCTACATGGCTAATCTAGTTGAATTATCCAGTTATAGTTAGAGTTGTTATTTGATGTCCGATTAGTTTTCTTACGATTAAATATTAAGAAATATAACAGTACCAGGGATTCCTATTAAGACTAATAGTCATTATAGACTAAAACATTTTTGCCATCAACACCCTTATTTACTAGCTGATCTACCTTTGTGTTACCTTCCCAAAACATATATAAAATCTGAATATCTATAAAATGGTCCAAAATATTAAGTACTTCTTCCAGTTTCAACTTTAAGACTCAATTAGGCATTGTTCTTTTCCTAATTGCATTTAGTACAATATGTGAATCTCCTTCAATAATAATCTTAGATAAGCCTAAATTTAGGTAAATTTGGAGACCTTCTTGCAGAGCTTCTAGTTCAACCAGATTGTTGGTTGTTGGATCTATGGATTTTGCCCTTTTAGCAATCCACTTGCCTGACTCATTATTAATGATACATCTGATTCTAGCAGAACCAGGATTGCCTCTTGATGCTTCGTCAAAGTTTAACTTGGTCCACCTAATTGGTGGAGGGATCCATCTACAATTCTCCCTTGCCTCTTTATTCTTCTTTTTATAAATAAGTAGAGGATTAATCAGGTTTTTCTAGTTCTTTTTCATTAATCCATCCCAGCTAGAGAATGATCCTTCCTCTTTCTAGGTTTTCCTTAGGTGAATGCTTAAAGTCTCAACTATACATGCCTCAATTTTTTTAATATTCTTGTCACAAAATATTCTTCTATTCATGGTCATAGAATAGTCTTCTATTCCTTTCTTTCCATACCTTCCACATGAGGATAGATGGGAAAATATTCCATATTTTACTATAGATACCTTTATTACTATCCATTGGCTAGCCCTTAAGAAAATCAACTAGGGATTTTGGCATGGGGATGATCCAACCCAACATATGTCTGAGCCATTCCCAACAATATTGTGTATATGTGCATCTATATGAGATGTGATTAGTGTCTTCATTGTCTTGTCTACATAGCACACATCTTGAAGGTCCCTCAATACCCAACTTACGAAGTCTGTCAGCAGTTAGGATCCTATTTTGAAAAGCTAGCCACAAAAAGAAACCTGCCTTTGGTAGACAAGATGAATCCCAATAGGAATTAAGTGGGATTTCCACTTCTTCCTATCTTTGGGTATGAGTGATAGCTCTATATCCATTTTTAACACAATACTTGCCATCTTTTGATGTTGCCCATATGAGATTGTTGTTTCTTTCTAATTGGTTAATTTTCCTGCTTTGGATTATTTTTTCGTAAACCTTTTTTGTTCTTGGTTCCATGTCTATATTTTCCATAGATTTCCATTCCCAACTTGTGATTCCATTAATATTTTTTTTGGTTTTATAATCACTAACCTTGCACCCTTAGTGTCTAACTAATTGCTCTTTGATTCTTTCTAGGATCCCCATGCTATCTACTAAGGGGTACCCATCCCATGAATCCTCCCAGAATAAGGCTTCATCACCCTTTCCAATGTCCCATGTGAGGTATTTACTAATAAGGGCTCAGCTTTTAACTATAAAGTTCCAACTTTCAAATCCTTTGGGGAGGGTCCTCATTCTAAAGATGGAGTAGGAATCAACTATGTTAAGGTATTTGTTTTACATAATTTTAGCCCATTTATATTCCCTTTCTACAAAAGACGCAAAGTAATTTTAGCCCCTAATGCTTCATTTTGCCAACTTAAGTTTTTTTTATACCTAAACCTCCTAACTCCTTTGGTTTACATATATTATACCATCTTATGAGAGCCAGTTTTTTTGACTCATCACAATCACTCCAAAGGAAGTTTCTAAGTTTTGCCTCAAACTTCTTATTGATATGCTTAGATAAAGGAAGATAGGAGAGTGGATATGTTGGGAGAGTGGATAGTACTACTCTAATCTTTGTAACTTTACCAACTTTTGTAAGCCATTTATCTTTCCAGCCTCCTATCCTAGCATCCATTTTATCAAAAATACTTTGCCATGGCTTATTGAATTTACAATAGTTTTCTAACTCAATTCCTATGTATTTACATGGGAATGTACCCCTTTTATAACCCATTATACTATAGATCTACTTTTCCATTTTAGGTTTGGTGTTAATGAAAAAGATTTTGGATTTTGTTGTATTCACTTTTTGACCTAATGCTTCCATATACTGTTGAATGGTAGTATTGATATTTAGAGCCTCTTTTGTTGTGCTTTCACTTGGTAGAATGGTATCATCTACATATTGTTGGTGGGTAATATTGGGGATATTTTTAGTTATAGTATTTCCATTTATTTTCCCCTCATTGTGAGCTTTGGTAATTGTTCTCTCGAAGGTTTTTGCCATGATAATATACAGGAACAAAGATAGAGGATCTCCTTGTCTAATACCTCTTGAAGTGTCAAAGAAACCTTCAAGAGTTCTATTAATAACGATTGGAATTTTAGTTGTAGATATAGACTAATAGACGTGTTATCATGAATGCTGATGCTACTAGGGAGCATTGCAGAAAATCGATATGATGTATTTACAATTGTGTTTGTCATTGATGACAAAATAGTAATAAGTTTATAAAAGATTGACAGAGCAAAAAATTGTGATTGTTGTATTGAGAACATTATATTACTTATCTAATGATGTGCAGTTATCAACACATACTACATTGCATATTTGTTACAAGGACAAGTGCATAGAACCTAATGTGACAATGAACGGAAGATATGGTTGATCTATAAAGAACCGTATGGAAATAAAGTATTAGGAAAGCAATTCCTATTGTATGATTGCTATAGTTCATTATAATTGTAGTGAAGGGGTTGCATAGTGAACTAGAGATAGTATACTAATCATTGACGATGTCAGAGAGTGCGCATGTGTAAAAGTTTGTGTATAATTGTGAGTTGACAACATTAATTAAATGTGTATTTCATTTAATTAATGTGTGGAAAGTTGACTCAAGGATTTATTATTGAGCATGGTATAAAGGAAAGATTTTTTCCATGTTTTACATATAGAGAGCAGAGAAGACTTGTGAATTACTAAGAAACAAAGCAATACAAAATTAGAGTAACTTACCTATGCATGTAAATGACCTTAAGGGTTGTTGTTACCAAGTTCAGAGTTCCAGATCTGATTGCATGATCTGAAGGTGAAGGAGTCTGACGTACTAGATAGAGGAAGAAGTGAAAGCTTGTTACACATCTATTATTTTGAAAGGAATAGTACTGAGGTCAATTGGACAATGGGTTCATTGATCTAATCCTAAAGCTATTGGGACAGTGGGTTCAACTACCTTCCACAACTCCTAATAGGGTTGGAATCTCTTAACATGGATTCAAAGTCTCCTAAAAGGGACTCTTTGTACAAAATTTTGTAATAGACTCCTAACAAGCTATATCCTCTAATAAGGAATATTCATATTAGTACATCATTTTGTGGGCATCATTCCCACCAAGGTTTTCCCTCTGATCAAGGGTTTCCCTAGTCAACATATCTGGTGTAATTGTTTATGTGCATCTCTTTATGGTTATTGTTTACTTTAGTTGAATGGTCAAGATTGTTTAAGAGGATAAATGTTTTAAATTTTCATATAACTGATTCACCCACCACCTCTCAATTATATTGGTGGACTATTGTTTCTAACAATTGGTATCAGAGCATTAGGTCCTTGAAAAAGTTTAACAACTTTGGGTGATCCATGGAAAACATGTTCATAAAGGAAAGTCCAAGATTTGATGGCACAAATTATGACAGCTAGAAGGATAAAATTAAGAATCATCTTTTGTGCATGGGTCTAAGATATTGGCTTGTAACCAAGGCATCTAAAAACATTGTGGAAGAAGATAATCTTGAAAGATGTACCAAGGAACAAAGAGAAGTATTTATGTGCAACATAAGGGCAAGAGAAGCAATATTGTTAGCTCTACCTAAAAATGAGTATAGATAGGTAAAACTACTCAAAACTGTAAGAATTTGGTATAGCTATGATACCATGAAGAATTTTCCTTAGGGAAAAATAATGCCAAGATCAAGAAGCACAAGACTAGCACAATATGGACCAAATAATGTATGATCATAACAATATGAGAATGAATAACTAATTATCTTTCGATATCAAATTATTCAATGACAGATAAATTGATGTTTCAATGTTGTACATACACATTAGGAGTGCCTGAATATAAAGGCCTCTAAAATACTTCAAGAATGTCTAGGAATTAGCAAAATGATAAGCCTCATAGCTAAGCACATGTCCACCATGAGCAGATTATCCTCTATTAAGCATAGGAGTTAATGCGATGATGAGAGGATAAGCCTACATAGGTGTGTCATGTAAAATTATGTTGTAGACACCATGCGCTTAATAAGAGTGCAAACAACTTTGTTATCTACATGATAACTTAGTTGATTATGCAAACTCCAATGTTGTAGACACCATGTGCTAAATTAGAGTTGCTTACTCCTATGTTGTCAACATGACAACTGATATGAGTACGCAAACTCTTAGGTGTCTAACCTAATAAATAATAAAATAATGCATTTATCCTAAGTAAACTTAAGTAAAGTGTAATAATAATTAATTAATTGCACTAACAACCCCCCCCCACCCCGTAAGTGCAACTTAGGGGAATGCACTTAAGTTTACAAAAGCTATGATGAAAATGTAAAATGGGTCCCGACTACTAGGCCATGTTAGGTACCCATGTACAAATGCAATGATCTACATATAATGCAATGCAATGCAATGAAATCTCTCTAAAAATGGAGAAAGAGGGAAAACCTCATGTGAAAAACCTTCCCCCAAAAAGAGAGATAAGTACAATAAAGAAAGATGCATGTATGGATGGATTCAATGCCGAAAAAAAACATTTCTCCCTTTAGGAAGAAGATACACCAAGTATAGGTGCAAGTATGCTTCTCGCTGTGGATAGGAAGATGGAAGAGGAATCCAAATGTAGTATGTTGTGGATGTTGCCTTTGAAGTTTGGTCATATGTAGACAAGTCTTTGATGAATGTAGATGCCACAAACCAATTTGTTGGATGCCTAAAAGAAGGTGACAAACAAGCTAACATATCCATGTATGAAGTTGAATCAACCTCCAAAGACAATGAAGCATCCTAATAAGAAGATGTAGGAAGAGAAGCAATGTCGCCTCCCCTTAATAATGAATGCACACCCATGAAAGAAGCTCCCTGATGACTGAAAAAGTTGCACCATGGAAGCTGAATAATGGTCCTCCTTGTAGGAAGAAATGGTGCCATAGGTGTAGTAGAGAATACTCCCTATCTAGTAGGAAGAATCCTCAAAAGATAGGATGTCTGAGGAAACTAGAATACAATCTCCAAAGACTGATATGTCTCCTCTAAAGTAAAAGAGTTCTCCTCCAACTGTTGTAAAGAAATGCCCACAATCAAGCTAGTCTCAAAAGAAAGATCAAGTGGTTGAGGGTCAGAGTGTTCCCTCACAATAAGTGAAGAAGTCTCCTCAACAAAGAGAAGATTGATTTCATCAATGATGTCTCCCACATCTTCAATGTGAGGCACCACAAACAACCCTACAATGTCTAGAAGGAAGTCATCTCATGAAGTTGTAGGGGGAAGACATGGTAATGCTTGCTGCACTAAATCAAGAGCATATATGGCCAAAACTAGATCAGTAGAAGCAATGGGAACAACAAGAGGTATGATCTCAACTGGAGGTGAAGGTACCATAACTAGAGTGACTAAAGATAGAATGTCCTTTGGAAATGGAGGAACTGTAGGATCTCCATATGTTTTCCAAAGAGCCATCCAAATTTCATAAGGATCATTGACCTTCCTAATGACATCAAAACAATCATAATTGATATTGAAAAAAATGACATCTAAAATTATTTTAACAGGTGTTGGATCATCAGAGGGTAGTTCTTTGGAACATAGATAAGGAAATACTTCCTTATGCTCTCTTCTTAGATGATCAATTATCAAGGCACACCATTTGTGATAGTTCCTCTTTGTCAAACTCAGTCTAACACCAAACTAACATGTGAAACAAAACTCCATGAGATCACTAAATGTATGCACCCCTCAAAATGCAAAAATAATCAATGAACCCCCCCCCCCCCACTTTATACTTAGTGAGATTACAATTGTCAGTTGCCAATTTAGGGCCTAAGTGGACTTTTTCTTTTGCTAGTTACAACAACAACTGTGAAGCTATATCAGACTCAACAAGATAAGACACAAGATCTCTCAATGATCTAATTAATTACAAGTGCCAATAGGCCAAAATGAGACCAAATTCTAAAAGTAATATGTCTAGCTAGAATTACTCCAAACTGATACTAGATATGGAAAGTAGACAAAAAATTATGCACTCTAAAAAAAAATAGCACTTGACTATGTGTCCAAATGAGCCCGAACTAAGCCTTTGAAGTTGCAAAAATTGGGATTTGTGATTTGTAGAAAAAAATTTAGGAACAAAGATCTGAAACATCCTGTGCTAATGTGGAGATCACGAAATTCTACCCCAAAACAAAAAAAAATCTTGAAAAAAGGAGTCCATATGAGGGAGATATCACTATTCGAAAATCACCTCTGTAATTATTTTTCCTGAATCGCTGTTGTCGCACCTCCAAAAATCAATTAACTCTAGATTTCACCTCAGATGTTTGATATTGATGAAACAAAAGTCAATTTGGGGGGTTTTTTGACCTCTTGAATATGATACCAATATCTGATTGCAAATCTGAAAATCAATTGCATAGATCTGAAAAGATCATACCAATTTTGCAAATTGGGCCTTCAGATTGCGGTTTGCAAAAAAAAATTGCCTCAATTTTGCCTATAGCCCAGGATAGGAAAATTTATAGTTAAAATTCACCAAATCAATGCTCTGGATGCAATGGTGAGGTCCACTTTGGCTCTAGACACTCCCAATAGTTACAAATACTCTAGATCTGAATCGAGGTCCTCCGAGAGGTGAAGCAAGAATGGTCTCCAATAGCTATGAAATGACGCTCCTATTGATCTGATACCATGTAAGAATTTGGTATAGCTCTGATACCATGTAATAATTTGGTATAGCTATGATACCATAAAGAATTTTCCTTAGGGAAAAATAACACCAAGATCAAGAAGCACAAGACTAGCACAATATGGACCAAATAATATACGATCATAACAATATGAGAATGAATAACTAATTATCTTTGGATATCATATTATTCAATGATAGATAAATTGATGTTTCAATGTTGTACATATACACTAGGAGTGCCTAAATATAAAGGCCTCTAGAATGCTTCTAGAATGTCTAGGAGTCAACAAATTGATAAGCCTCACAACTAAGCACATGTCCACCAAAAGTGAATTATCCTCTGTTAAGCATAGGAGTTAGTGTGATGGTGAGAGGATAAGCCTACATAAGTGTGTCACACAAATTATTTTGTAGACACCATGTGCTTAATGAGAGTGCGAACAACTATGTTGTCTACATGACAACATAGTTGATTAAGCAAACTCTAGTGTTGTAGACACCATGTGCTAAATTAGAGTTGCTTACTCCTATGTTATCAACATGACAACTCACATGAGTATGCAAACTCCTAGGTGTCTAACCTAATAAATAACAAAATAATGCATTTATCCTAATTAAAATTAAGTGGAATAATAATTAATTATTTACACTAACAAAAACATCTCATGAAATTTGGAAAACCTTAGAAGTTAATTATGAGGGTGATACACATGCAAAAAGAGTTAGATTACAAAATCTGCATTTTGCATTCCAAGATGCTAGAATGATGGAAGATGAATATGTAAGAAGTATATTGGTAGAATATCTAAGATTGTTGCAGGAATCACATTTCTTGGTGGAAATAAATCTGATGATGAAGTAATATGGAAGATCTTGAAAAGTCTGACACCACCTTTCAAGATAATAACACAAATGATTCAGGTGATGATACCCTATACTACTAATTTCACCAAAGAAACATTGCTTGGTAGATTGGAAGTAGCAAAATTTGATCTGAAATAATCTAGAGAATTAGCAAAAGTTGAGACAACATTTAGTGCATTAAATATTAAACCTAGTCTAGTAAAGAACACAAAGGCACAAGGAGACATTGCTAGCAGCAACAAGTCTATTGAGGAAAAAATCCAGGAAGGAATGGCTCTTCTTGTGGAAAGAGAAAAAGATGGTAAGAATATCTTTAAATGTTGGACATGTAATGAATATGGTCATTATGCATCTAATTTTCCTAAAAGAGAAAGAAATTATAAGGGAAGATTCAAATCTAGAAAACCTAGAAATTGTTTATATGCTAATGAAGAAGAAGAAGAAGAATCTGATAAAAAAAAAAGTGAAGATGAATTAGGATTCATAACTTTAAAGGACAATGATCTTGATAGAAAGATTAGAGAAGAAAGCACATTGATTTCACAATTTGAAAGGAAAGATTGGATCATTGATAATGGTTGTTTACATCACATGACTGGTGATATGAGCAAATTTGTCAAATTCAAAAGTCATGATGGAGGAATTGTCAGAGTAGGGAACAATGCAGCCTATCACATTATGGGAATTGGATCTATCACACTTGATGGTAAAACAAATACTGATGATATTTATTTTGTTGATGGACTAAAACATAACATTTTAAACATTGAACAACTTATAGACAAAGGTTACCAATTACAGTTTGGTAATGACACATGCATCATCGAGGACAAGAAAGGAAAATTACTTGGTAGTGGCACAAGAACCAGAGGTAATGTATTTCAATTAAACACCACTGAAATAACATGTTTAGTAGCTAAAGTTGACAACAGTTGGTTATGGAACATAAGATTTTGTCACATAAACTGTGATAACATTGTGAAAGCTAGTAATACACTTGCTGTGAGAGATTTACCTAAGATCACTAAGCCCACTGACATTATTTGTAAGAAATGTATCTTGGCTAAGTAGAAGAAAGTTTCATTTCCTAGGAAGCAGTTTGGTACTACACAAAATCTGGAATTGGCTCATATAGGTTTGAGTGGTCCCGCAAGAACAAGAGGATTCTATGGAGAGAGGTATTTTATGATTTTACCAAAATGATCTGGGTAGCTTTTCTTAAAGAAAAATTAGAGGCATTTGAGAAATTCAGGATATTCAAGAACAAAGTAGAGAATGAATTTAAGATGAGCATGATAGGAGAAATGAAATTTTTCTTAGGATTGTAAATTGTTAAAAAAGAATAAGGAATCTTTATTTCTTAGACCAAGTATTTGAAAGATTTGCTAAAAAGATTTTGACTAGAAAATTGTAAACCTATTGCAACTCCCATGGTAACTGGTCACAAGTTATCAAGCAAGGATGAGGTACCTACTATTGAACAAAAGAAGTAAATATCTATGATTGGAGGATTGTAGTATTTGACTCATAGTAGACTAGATATAACTAATGCGGTTGGAATTGTGACAAGATTTTAGGTTGATCCTAAAGAATATCACTCCACAACTATAAAAAGGATATTCAGATATCTAAAAGGGACATCTAATTATGGCATTTGGTATGACAAAAGTAATGATTTTACTCTTTGCACTTATACTGATGCTGATTGGGCTAGAGATGTGGATGATAGAAAAAACACCAGTGGAGGAGCATTCTTTCTTGGTGGAAGACTAGTTTTTTGGCTCAACAAGAAATAAGATTGCACTTCACAAAGTATTGCAAAGGTAGAATATGTTGCAGCAGAAAAAAACTATAATCAAGTTATATGGATGAAGTAGATGATGGACACTGGAATTACATTCAAAGAACTTGTTATTAGTAACTATGATAATACAAGTATAGTAAGCATGTCTAAGAATCCTATTTTGCATTCTAAGACTAAGCACATGTTGGGTGATGCGACGCGCTCCCCTGCCCACAGGTGGTTAATTATGTGGTGTTCCATGTTCACTAACAGTCATGGCTTTTGGTGCAACGGTAAATGGGCCCTACAATTGGTATCAGAGCCTGGTTTTGGCCTGGTCATGGGTTCAAATCTCCCCAGTGCCTTCCCGACCCGCGTAAGCACCTGGTATGCGCGTCGAGGGGGAGATTGTTGGGTGATGCGACGCGCTCCCCTGCCCACAGGTGGTTAATTATGTGGTGTTCCATGTTCACTAACAGTCATGGCTTTTGGTGCAACGGTAAATGGGCCCTACAGCACATCTGTATAAAGTATCATGTGTTGAGAGAGAAAGTTTTAGAGAAAGAAATAAGACTGGAATACATTAATACTAAGGAACATATTGCAGACATTTTCACAAAGGCCTTACCAAAGGACACATTTGAGTATCTAAGAGGTATGCTTGGGGTTATGCCCCTACCTACTTTTGAATAGAAGATGCAAAAATACATCAGTCCAGGGTACATAGAACCATTGTTAGATTGGACTAAATGTTGATGCTTCCTCAATGGGGGAGTATTTGTGATGAACAAAGTTAGCAAAGGACTCCTGGTAATTGCTAATTGGTATGCAACAGTGTCTTTAGATATTTGAATTGTTTATGGATTTATATACAAAAGTTGTAAAGCAACATACCAGCTTGTGGTCATGCTAATAAATTATTGTATGTTCAAGAAAATGAACCATTTGTGTATTATCTTTGACATTGATGTCAATGGGGGAGCAAGTAACATGAAAAACATTATATGTAGTTCAATTGAGAAGAAAGCAGAACGTGATGGTATTTTTGGAACTTAGATGTTTTTCATCTATGTTGCCATCAATACCAAAGGGGGAGATTGTTAGCATGAATGCTAATACTATGGGGGAGCATTGTAGAACATTGATATGATGTATTTATAACTATTTGTCATTGATGACAACATAGTAATAAGTTTGTAAAAGATTGACAGGGCAACAAACTATGATTTCTATATTGAGAATATTATATTATTTATCTGATGATGCATAGTTACCAACACATACTACATTGTGTATTTGTTACAAGGGCAAGTGTGCAGAACCTAATGTGACAATGTACAAAAGATATGGTTGATCTATAGAAAACTGCATGAAAATAGAGTATTAGGAAAGTAGTTCCTATTGTATGATTGCTATAGTTCATTACAATTGTAGTGAAAGGTTGCACAGTGAATTGGAGACAATATATTGATCATTGATGATGTCAGAGACTGCGCATGCACAAAAGTTGCATGTGTGAAAGTTTGTGTATAATTATGAGCTGACATCATTAATTAAATGTGTATTTCATTTAATTAACGTGTGGAAAGCTTACTCAAGGATTTATTATTGAGCATGGTCTAAAGGAAAGATGTTTTCTGTGTTTTACATATAGAGAGGAGAGAAGACTTGTGAATTACTGAGTAGTAAAGCAATACAAAAGAAGAGTAACTTACCTATGCATGTAAGTGACCTTAAGGGTTATTGTTACTGAGTTCAGAGTTCCAGATCTGATTGCATGATTTGAAGGAGGAGTCTAACATGTTGGACAGAGGAAGAAGTGAAAGCTTGTTACACATCTATTATTATGAAAGGAATAGTATAGATTTCAATTGGACATTGGGTTCATTGATCTAATCCTGAAGTTGTTTGGACAGTGGGTTCAGCTGCCTTCCACAACTCCTAACAGGGTTGGAATCTCCTAATAGGGATTCAAAGTCTCCTACAAGGAACTCTTTGTACTAAATGTTGTAATAGACTACTAACAGGGTCTATCTGCTAAGAAGGAATATTCATATTAGTGCATCATTCCCAGTGAGGTTTTCCCTCTGATCAAGGGTTTCCCTAGTCAACATATCTGGTGTAATTGTTTATGTGCATCTCTTTATAGTTTTTGTTTACTTTGGTTGAATGGTCAAGATTGTTTAAGAGGATAAATGTTTTAAATAGTCATATAATTGATTCACTCTCCCCTCTTAGTTATATTGGTGGACTATTGTTTCTAACAAGATGAGCTTAATCCATTGGTGTGAAAATCCAAAGGCTTCAAAGGTTTTACATAAAAACCTCCAATCAACCATGTCATATGCTTTTTGAATGTCTAATTTCATGAACATGCTTGCCACTTTATTCTTATGGGATGAATGTAGCATTTCTTGTATGATGAGTATTCCATCTAGGATCAATATACCTAGAACAAAGCCAGTTTGTTCTTCTGATATAATCTTGGGAAGAATGAGTTTAAGTCAATTTGCTAAAATTTTAGATAAGATTTTATAGATAGTATTGCATAGAGCTATAGGTCTGAAATCTCCTAGGTTTTTGGAATCATATTTTTTAGGTGTTAGGTGAGAAAGGTGCAATTGATTTCAAACAGAAATGATCCATCATTTCTTAATGCTGCAATGGCTTTCCAAATATCAAAACTGATAATGACCCAACATTTTTGGTAGAAGAAAGTATGAAATCCATCTAGACCTAAAGATTTGTCAGGGTTGATGTTGAATAACACCATTCTGACTTCTTCCAAGGAAATAGGTTTGTTTAATGTTTTATTATCTTCTAATGTGACCACTCTAGGTATGGCTTCAAGCATTTTTGCTTGAACTACCCTATTCGAGCAATCATAGTTGTTTAATATGTTCTGAAAGTGACTCACAAAAATCTTAGCTATTTTGTCATGGTTTTCAGTGGTAGTACTCAATGGATCTTTGATTTTTATTACTTTGCTATTGGCTCTATTATGTAGGGTGGTGTTATGGAAAAATTTCTTATTTCAGTCTCCTTCTTCTAGCCATTTTTCTCTTGACTTTAATCTCCAAAAGACTTCTTCCTTTGTCAAAAGGTTTTCCTACTTGGCAAGCAATTCTTTTTCTAGATAAAAGTTGTCATTATTCATCCCCTTTTAAATTACTTATAAGCTTAATAATTTTAATCTTTCCTCGATCTCTAATTTTTCTTTAAATATATAATTGAAATGTTCTTTGTTCCACTTAAGTTTATTTTCTTTAATCATTTTCATCTTGGAGACAATAATGTACATTTTAGAACTTTTAAAATTACCTTGATTCCACCATTCTCTAATAAGTTCCATAAAGTTTTTGTCTAAAAGCCACATTTTTCACACTTGGATTTATAATAGGTTTATAAGGTTTAGAAAATTCAATTCTAACAGGATAGTGGTTTGATCCTACTATTTGTAGAATTGAGGATTGGATATTGGAATTTAATTCACTAAGTTCTTCGTTGAGAAAAAAATCTATCCAATTTCTCAGCTATATAAGAGAAATCTTTCCTTTTATTATTCCATGTGTACTTCCAATTATTAAGCGGGATATCGATTAGGTTGTTAAGGTCAAACCAATTTTTAAATTCTTTAGATGCTTGGGAAGCTTGTTGGATGCCTCCAAAATTTTCAGCTATATTTAAGATAGTGTTAAAATCAAGACCTATGAGAATGAGTTCATTTATGTCATTACTAATAAATATGCTAATTTCTTCCCATAAGATTTTTTTATCTGTGTTATAGATTGGGTCATAAATGTTTACTAAGATGAACTATAGGTTGGTTTTGATGCTTTTGACTCTGTTGCTCATCCAAGAGTTATTTTATTTTAATATATTTAGAGTAACTTTCCTGGGATTTGAAATCATACTTAAACCTCCTGAGGCTCCTCTAGATTCATGTAGGTTAATGTTCTAACTACCTAACTTTTTTTTTAGCTTGGTTCCTTCTTCCTTATTCAATTTTATTTCTTGTAGCATAATAATTTTAGATTCAAATTGTTTTAAGTTTTGCTTTAGTAATCATTTCTTACTAGGTCTATTTAAGCCCCTAGTATTCCAAGTAGTGATCTTCATACTTCCTTAGGAAGGATCTTCCCCTTCCTTGGATTAAGTAATTGGCTGATCTTTTGCTGCTCTTTTGCCTACCCATCAGCTTCTCTGAGTTCCTTAAGAGATTTCCTACCTCTTTCAACTTTCAATTTTCCATACTTGGGAGAGTTTATCCCTTCTTGGTTCATCAGAATACCTAGCTGCTCTATGTTCTCTTGTGCATTTAAAGTAATTTCAGATTGTTTTCCTTCTTTTTCATCTTTATCTTCATTTTCTAGTTCTTGTAACATTTTTTCTGTAAGGATTGCCTGATCATCTATAAGTCTATCATTTGTTGATGGTATCTTTCTAAAGCTACCCTCTTCAAAACCATCACCTTGAATTGTCATTGGTTCATCTTCGGTTATTTGTTGAAGATTAGCAAATCTCTTTTTAAGTCTTCAAAAGTGTAATTGTCTCCACCTAGTGTTAAAACTTGCTGCATTAGATCCTCTTTCTGTGATTCACTGCTCTTATCTATATTCTCAAAGCTAAATACTTGGATTAGTTCATTAGTTAATAATTCCAAGTTATCTTTCTCAATCTCATTTGAAATTACCCTTTCCAAGTCTTCATCCCTTGCTGAATCATTATTTAAGAAGTCACGAAAGTCTTTTGTTAAGGTTCCTTTATCTTGCTCTGGTCGATTTCCTTTACCTTGTGCTCACTGAAGTTATGATTAGAAGATTATTTTCTTGTGGATGGGGTCTACCAAAATTTGGTGAACTGATTTATTTCCTCTTTATTGGAGATTTTGGTTCCTTTACAAATTCTTCTTTCTGTTGCTGTGAGGTCTCCATATTTTCTTCTATATACTTAAGCTTTTCATGTTCTGGAGCTTCATTAATAAATAGATGGTTGTTTTCTATTTCTTCAATATTACTAATCAAGTTACCTAGGGACTTTTTTTCCTAGGACCTTGACTCTTTTTCTGATGCTTTTTCCTCCCCATTTATTACTCTTGTGTTCTTGTCCTTTTTTACTTTTTTTGATCTTTTCTTGAACTTCTTGTTGCTAGTAATTGTTCCTTGTTGCCTTGTGTTAGCTATATCTTGAATATTTTTAAAAAAAATTCTATTGACTTCTTTAGGGCTTTGATTTTCTCAAGTAGTCTATATTTTTAAAATAGGACCGATTCCTTTACAATCCTCCGTATTTGGTAATTCAATAGTTTCTTTACTATTTCCTGATATTGAGAGTTTTTCCTCTTTTGTGCTTTGAGATTCTTTCATTTTAACCTCTTGTGTTAACTCTACTACTTTCTTCTGTACTTTCTTGGAGATAGGAGGTGGGCTACTTTTGATCTTTGTAGATGGACTTGACAATGTTGTCTTATCTTTTGTAAGTGCACCAATTTCCAATACTGACTCTGCTTTCTCTATGGTATCCTAAAATGTCTTCAGTAGGCCTTTCTCATATATAGGATCCCTCTGATACTCTTTGATTCCTTATGTACATCATAGGGAATGTATTTTCAAGGTCCACAATTAATTGTAGATTTTTGAAAATGATTTTTCTCTCATTATGTAGTCTAATTATCTCTGAGATTTTACCTTCACATCTATGGTAGTTTAAGTTATAGATAGCTCTATTTGTTAATACTTTAATAGGATTGAATTCCATTTTATTTGCCTTATGGTTGATCAAAAGTTT
Source organism: Cupressus sempervirens (assembly GCA_028749045.1). Classification (NCBI taxonomy): domain Eukaryota; kingdom Viridiplantae; phylum Streptophyta; class Pinopsida; order Cupressales; family Cupressaceae; genus Cupressus; species Cupressus sempervirens. The sequence goes on from CM053792.1 coordinate 710,825,014, forward strand.
GATATTATTGCAATATTTAAAAGATGCATCCATTCCAATCAAATCACCAATCTTGAGAACCCTATTTTCTTGATAATTTCTACATGCATTAGTTCTAGTGGGAGGGATTGAAGGGAGATCTAGGTTGGGATTAAGAAGTTTAACATTTCTTCCTTACAATCTAGTATCCACTCAAAGAATTTCATAGCATATCCTTTTAAGTAATAGTTAGAGACAAAGAGGAAGTCTTTTTTGACATATTCATCACTACAATGAATGTATACTAATCTAATAGAATGGTGAGAGATACTTACCTAGTTTTTGTAGAAATCCTTTAGCCAATTGATGAGATTGATCATTTCTGATTTTGGCCCATTCTAGAATGCAAATATACCAACATTTTGGCACTCCTGTCAATGATCTTCGCTATCTTGGTTACTAATAATAAGGAAATTTTTCTCAAATTTGATTGAATTGGGTCTAGGAGCCGAGAGGGGTTGAATGTTAGGATGAACAGAGGGTTTGGAATAGAATTCCTGCGATGAGGTGAAATATATGTATTAGGGGTGGCAAAGGAAGAATTGAGACTTGTGATCTCGGTCTTCCAAGGGTGACTCTTATAAAGATTCAGGGGATCCGTGTAGGAATCAGATAGAATACCTATTCGTTGAGAGAACAAAGGATTTTTATTTTGGTCTGCATATTTAGTGAGATTAAAAAAGTGAATTTGATTGTTAAGGCTTAAAGTAGAGAAAATGATAGGATGAAAACTATGCGAGCCTTGGGAGTTTAATAGTTTGGGAAATTCATAATAAAATTTTTGGGTTTTATTAGAGGTTTACTAATCTTATTCAAGGAGAAATGGAGTGAAGAGACCTAATTTGAATCCAAATTGGCTCAGGCATTGATATTCCTTTTCGCTTTTGTCAAAGTCTAAAGTTGTATCCTCCTTGCATGATTTGCCAGAATCTCTACTAAAGTGGCCCCTAATTTTTGAAATTTGTCTGTTGTCATCAGGTTGTTCTAGATCATTTTGCTCATCTAAGACTGAAAATGGATTCGTTGTTTTAACAACATAATTAAACTTTGCAAGGAGATTGTTATTGAGGAGAGGTACCACTAGTACATTAGGCCCCCATTTTTGACCAAAATTTTCGACCAAAGGCCTATTTGGGTTGTTAAATTATTTTTTTTTTCAAAAAATGGGCCCGATATGGTCGAAATTTCGACCAAATTTTGACTATGGTAAAATTGTTTAAATTTTGACCTTCAGAACATAAGAAAAGAGGTCACAGCAGTGTTAATTTTGTTTTGGGGCGCATCGTGACTGCAATGGGCGGGAGTTTGGTGCAGGGTCAACAGGAGAGGAGAAAGGAGGTAAGAATCTGGTCATTAGATATCATTCCAAGTTTGTTATCTATCAGAAAGTTGCAGAGGCAGATTCTAAAGCTATTCAATGCTTTTACATTTTCTCTTTCTCTTCTACTCATCGCAATTTAAAAAATAGAGCCACTGTTAATTCTTTCAGGTCACAAAGTTGTTTTATAGATGATGTTTAGGTTCAGGGTTAGCATATATTTAAGTGCAAGGATAAAGCTATAGAAAATTTATATTTCTGATATAATGCACTATTCATTTTTTGTATTTCTTTTGCATGCAGGGAATCTCAAGATGTCTTGGTGTTGGAAAACTCTAGATCGGAAACAAAGAATGTAATATGCCATAACTGCTCCCATTTGCTTTTTCACTCAAATTAGCAGCATTACCTCTGACAGAATTTGATCCAGACCCATTCACACAGGTTTGTGGCCATTTTACTATAGATTGCTTTGTAAGACATTAAACAAGAACTCAATCTTTAGGAGGATTGATATATTGTAGAACATCTGTATCTGCATTCCTTTCCTCTTCATTCCAGTAGTTTATTTTCATGTTTCTGTATGGCTTGCATCCACAACATGACCTTGTTGAGTCAGGAGTCTTTTTCACTACTTTATTTAAAGAAGAAAGGAAGCTTAGCTTGCAAGTTTTCAAAAGAACTTCATTGTAGAGTTTGGAGCCCCAGCAATGTAAATACTATGAGGAAACTATACGAGATGCATTTTTATAAGTTATACAAGCTTTCCTGGTGCAATCTAGAAGTACCATTTTAAGAAACTGTTTCTCCAAAATAGAAAATGTAATGTAGTGATTCTAGCAGATGATGTGCAGATGGGTATGCTTGTGTGGGAGAAAAAAGAAGAAGAAAAGAAGCAATTTTCTTTATCATCTCTAGCTAAAGACACAACTCATCCTCTTGAAGCTGTGTTATATTCTCTCATAGATAGTCCTGCTATAAATAATTATTCATTTTTCTCTCATGCTTGTGCTTTGAATGATTAGGAGTAGCGTGTATCTTGTTGGTGTTTCAAACTGCTAAAACTATCAAGCAGCAAAATGCTTAATATCACAGTGAAATGACTCACACAATCTAGGGATTAGCCAATTCCCAATATCAACAATATGAATGAATCACTATAACCCAACTTCAACAAAACCAAACGATGGTTTCCTACTCTTCTGGCTTTGCTAAACCAAGGTGGGTATACCTAGGGATAATTCTAATGCAACTATGTATGAAATTATCTTAGTTTCATTCTGATTCTCATCTGTTACCTTCACATACATACATAGCTCACTTCAATTCTTCAATGCTCTCAAACTTATACACATCCCTTATCAATAGATCTGGTCATAATTCTCCTAAAATTTACAAATATTCCTGAAAATAACAGCTACCTAAGACTCAGGAATTAGATATAAATGAGTTGAGACCAGCATTTATAATTCTTGAACAGGATTGAAATAATTTTGATTTTATAAGATGACTTGATATGCAGTAGCATAATTCATCCTTGTTTACTTCTGATTTATAGGACCAGTGCCTTATCCATTGGGCAAGAAATTGACTATTGGCGGGAGATCTAATTCAAATAACTTGTATAAGAATTAACCAACTGCAATCACCCATCTCCATTCTTATGCAATATCCCTTTTATGAACTCATAAACCCTACTGATTTACTGAAGCATTTATATAATTGCTTGAATTAAAAGCAACAATAAAACTAGCATACAACCCATCCAGACTACATTTAGCCAAATAAACCTTATTTAAATGACTTCAAAGTAAACAAACCCATAAACTAAAGACATAAATTGATGACACAGATATAATGTAAATACCCTATTGTATTATCATTTTCATATGACTAATACAATAACCAATAGAAAACAAATTGAATGCCCAGAATAGATTGCCATTTCTGTCATTTCAATTTGCTTATCAGAAAGTACAATGGAAGCAAACTCAAAACCCCTGCATACTATTGGACCGACTGTATATGTACTCTTTTTGAAAGAAAATAAAAAATTACACAAGTCTCAGACCATCACAATGCCTTGAAAACTCATTTATATAGATACGAGTTGTAACAAGCAAAGGGCTAATGTGATTGAGAGGTGTCCAAGGAACAAAACATTACACAAAAGACAAAAAGGTCACAACAGAATGCTAGGTGTATCAAATATTATTTTAGGTAGGCCCGTTCCTGTTACTGCTGTACTTATCAACTTCTGATTTGTCTCTCATTGTTCCAGATCCTCAGAATATGTGGTTGCTAGGCTAGCCAATGAGGGGTGACCTTGTGATGCCTTCAGATTAGTTTGTTCTTGTGGGTTTTCACTGCTTTCACCTTGAGCAGGCACTATTTCCTTTTCACTTTCTTCTTCCTTCAATTCTGGTGTTGATGTGTCAATGACTTGCACCTCATCTTCATGTTCCCTATCATTATCTGAACTACCTTCCTCCAACTACTGGTCTAAAGGAATATCTACCATCCATGTGTTAAACTCTATGTCATCCAGCCAGCTGAACCGCAGGATATCATCTTGTTTCTTTAATATATAATCAACCTCCTTTTCAAAACCAACAAATTCTTGCCTCAAATAATCAAAAAATAACTGGACTTTAACCAATTCCTCTGTCATGGTGGCCCACCAGGCATGCCCCTTTTCATAAACAACTTTATTTATCCTTATGCAGAAAAGGTCATCCAGTTGTTTACTCCATTCATCCTTATTTTTGAATTGGTTCTTTCTATCCAAAGCACAGGAAACAGATCAAATTTTTGATTCTTGTATTTATTCAAATAAGAAACAATTTTTAGTTGCAAAGCAACTCTCCTGTTATCAAAATCTGTCAAGTCATTAGCAATATCATATAATTTTTGAATATGGTCATTTGAAGACCTTATATCTGAATAACATAAAAGGGTGATTTCTTTTTCCCTTTTTCCCCACTTGTTAACAATAGGCTTGAGGATTTTATCATGGGTTTTTAGTTGCTCCCATATACTTATTACTCTTGCCAACTGATCAAAAAACAAGGGCCATTCAATCTTATCTACCAAATACATTAGGGCCTTTCTAAGCTTATCCTCATATTGCGTATTTAACTCTACATGTAAAGCCCATAGCTTATTTTTTTCTTCTTCAAAATCCTCAGCTGTATAATATTCTGGCCTTTGAGGTGTGTCTAGTAGTTCTAGAAGGGGGGTGGATTTAAAAGGTTCCACTGGAGGACGGGGGTATGTTATTCTTGGCCTTGTGGACTTCCCCATTACCTTGTTTTCAAGTTCAATTCTCCTTTTTACCTCCCTATTATAGGCCTCAAGAAGTGTTTCATATTTACCTTGTAACTCAGACATGGCCTGTTCCTCCTTCTTTGTAGTATCCAAAAGAAACTTGGAAGATTCCACATTCCAAGATGTTGCCTACACATGTGAGGTATCAGCAACTCTTCTCACAATTAAGCTTCCCATCAAGCCAGAGTCATCTGACTGTGATGATGTGGCTCTGGATCCTCTTCTCAGTGACCAACTGACCAATGCAACTTGATCTTCAACGAATGTAGTGCCTTGAAAGTTCTCTTTATTCTAGTCTTGCAAAGTCAATTTATTTGAAACAGAACTAAAAACTAAAGCATCAACAATATCCCAATTTGGCAACAATAAAATGTTAGATTCCTTGACCATTTTCCTCCCTTCCTCAGGGCTTATATTTTGCAATTCTTTTATCATTTCTTGTTTAGTTTGGTTCTGAATGGAAGTTTCATCCATTTCTGGATGCTCTGTTTTCATCTTTTTACATTTCTCCTAAAAAATGTTCATGTTTTCCCTCCATGCAAACTGCTGAAAAGCCCTAGATTTAACAAAACTGTCATCAGTCAAAAATTTATGACTTGCTTGCTCTAACATAGGGTCTAATTCCCTGCCACTATAATCTGATACAATTAGATCCAAACTTGGGAGGGAAGGTTCTAGAGGGTTACCCTCATCTAATTCTGCTTGAGTAATAAAAATACCTCCCTATGATCCCATCTGTTTGATCTGTTCACCAGTGAGATGTTCTTCTCCAATCCTTAGAGGGGACTGAGTGGGCGAATATTCATCAACTTGAGGCCTTTCTTCTGTTATTACCTTTTGCCTCTTAGGACTAGGCTCATCAGTTCTCTCCTCTTGGGCTATACTAGTGGATCCTTTTATTTGTTTGCCCTTATATATAGGAACCCTTTTATTTTGAATTATAGTATACCTAGGCCTCTTTTGTACAATTATTTTACCAGCTCCCACATTTGGGGTGAAAGTCAATCTCCTTATGACCTCTCTGGCTTTATCAGGATAGGAATCAATAAAAATTTGTTTCCTTTCATTCATGACTTCCATTATTTTAGGGAAGGTATTCATGAGTTTACTTATTTTGTCAACCTCTGTAACAACATTATCTAAAGGATCATATTTATTATCAAAACAATGAATGAATTCTAAGACTCGAGCATAAACTCTCCACTTTTCCTTTTTAGTTTCCTACTCTTGCAATGAGAATTCATTCCTTATAATGTCCTTTGGATAATAAGAATTGTGCTTGACTGGTCCCAACTTGATTCTATGCCTCAACATCTGATTGAAAAATCCCTCAGAATCACAAAAACAGGGATGAGAGACACCCATCATATACTGCTCCAAAATTTTATGCAAAAAGAGCCATCCCCCTTTTGTAATCACAAATTGATGGGCCACGGTGCAAGTAGGGAAAATTGACCCTAATTGCCTTTTCAACAAAAACATTTCTTCAACTCCCCCTAACTGCCACAAAACTTCAGCCACTCCTTCCCTCAAAGGTAATTGGTAAGGCAAAACATGAGGACTCCCTTTAAAACCATATATTCTGAAAATAGTAGAAACAGATTAAGGGATGATATCTCCCCAATTATGTGAAACTTTCAAGTCATGGGGGTTATCCATAGGCCTAATGAGACTCATTAGTGCTTTAGGGATTCTGAGATTGTCACTCAATATAAGGCACCTTAGCTTAGAAGCAAAATATCTATCAAATATGACAAAACTAGCATTAATTGCATCCCAAGTCATATCTGCACTCCACAACTGGACTGGCAGTATTTCCCCATTCTTTTCTTTGTTTAGTTCCATCTCATTACCTTGCCCTTCACAATCCCAACTAAACCAATGTGAATTTCTTTAGCCAAAAAGGAAACAAAATAAAAAATAACATCTACACCGTAGGAAGCAATCTGAACCATCATGTACATGAAACCAATGGGCATAAGTTCTTGCTCATCTTCACCAAAAACTCAGCATAAGGTCATGTATATCTCTATAGCTCGAGAAGTAAAAAGACTCTTCTTAAAAGGCTCTCTAGAGGCTGCAGTAATTACTGGAAAAGTTCCTATTACCAATATGTGCCCTCAGTGCACCTCCCCTGATTACATCCTTCTTTGCTTTATATTCATTCTCTAATTCTAGCAGATTGATTTGCACATGGTAATCTGATAATGGTTCCAGGTGAAAAACCTCTCTAATTTCTTCAAGAGTAATTGAGACTAGAGGCATACCATTCTTTCTTCTCACAACCCTAATGGCTTGGTCATAATTCTTAGCAATGGCTTCAAGAAAATCATAATCCATGAAAACACTTGGGACTACTAACTTTCCCAAATCAAAATTCCAGACATTAGCATGCGGGGCAAACAACTTCCTTTCTGAAAACTACTTTTTAAATAGGATAAGACCAGTTTGAGTAGTTTTTGTATCCCTTACCCAATTCCCCTTATCATATAGGCCATCCGTAATTTTAAGCCTAGGGTTTAAGGAAATCAATTTTTTAACTTGTGCAGGCTCTACAATAGACTCTGGGAGTAATTCTAATAAATCATCATGGAAATTCCTTTCCATATAGTTAATTTGCCCAGAAAATGGCTTCTTAGGAGGCATTTTGACAGTATTGAGAGAACTGGAATGCCATAGAGGTTATAGTATGAGTACTTACTTTACTTGTTGAACTTGTTCTTCTCTGAAGCTCTGCAATTGATCTCGAACAACCGAGGAATAGTTTTCATGTTCTTACCGAGCTTAACATGACAAAATCAATAGGCTCTTGTGCTCATAAAATCTGTAATCTCTGTTCGCGTGGGATTGGAATTAATGAAAATATCCTGTATTATACTCTATTTTTTCCACACGCGAAGCTTTCATTTATCATAAATGCGCAGGATAGAAAAACAGAGTGGCGTCGCATTTTCTTTTTTAAACTTGTGCCATTGATCCATGAAAAATCCTACGACCTAGGAATGACAACTAGGCTGACTCAGCTTTCTTCTTAACAAATTGGCAGTCAAACCAATGAAATACCTCCATCTATAGCTTTCCTTCAAGGTTGGCACTTCAAACTAGGCCCACGGATGACCACGAACACATGTCATCAACTCGCTAACTCATTATACATAACTCTCGAGCACCTTTCCACATTGAGCTAGCGATAACCACTGATCTTACTTTAATCATGTGGCAGATAATTGAAACAACCTTTAAGAACACAATGGTGGGTCCCTTGCTCGTTAACTTTCTATACTTATTTATTGCACATCTCCTCATAGTGAGTTAACGAGCGTCGTCGATCTAGATTTGATCTTGCAGTCAGCAATTTACTGCAATAGTGGTGGGTCACCACTCGCTAACTTGCTATACATAACTTCCAAGCACTTCTTCATAGCGAGCTAATGATGGCCTTTGATCCTGGCTCAATCTCATGATCAGAAATCTTTGTACTCTATACAGGGGAAGTGGGTCCATGATACCGCTGTCACTGAGCTGGCTCAACACACTGGCACATATATATATTTTTAAATCTCTTAATGACATCACATGTCTTGGGCCTCACCATGTTTATGACTTTCAAGTGGGTCGCTATGTCGCTACCGGCAAAAAAAACCAACAATCCGGCTAGCAACATGGCGAGCTCCGACGAATCAAAGTTTTTCAGCTCAAAGATATTTCAACAGGATGCCACCATGTAATTTGATCTGCACAGCTCTGCCTTATCACATCACTCATCTGGGGCCCACCTTTGAGGATTTTTTAGTTACATTACCATTTTGTGAGCAATCGCTACATTACTACTGGCATAAAAACCACAAATCTGGCTAGCGATATGGTGAGGTCTAGTAAGCACTTTAAAAACAACGCTCGAAAAAAGAAACTACAAAAGACAATAACCTGCAGAGGGACAAAAGTGAAACGTGCACCATATCTTCCTCGGGATCCTCAAAGTTACTTCTGATCTCAGAAAGACGTCGTCTTTGGAAAATCTGGGCATTCGCTATATCGCCACCGGCAAGTCGCAAGTGTTTTCAGTTAGCGACTTGGCAAATTGCTGGATAAAATTAAACTCTGGTGACACCACTTGCAAATATTTCCACGTGCCTTTCTTCTTGAAACTGACTGGTCTGGGACATAGTACATGGTCAATAGATATGTAATAAGACCCTATGAAAGTCCTTTTTGATATGTTTGTAATCATTTTAGTTAGATTTGAAAACATTAATTAACAAATACCACATGTGCAGATATAAACATTAATCACAACATGTCCAATTTATTTGTAGGTATATTTTCCTGTGAAGAAAGACTATGCTTGACAATATGAACCCAGAACAAAATAATGAGACAATGGCTGCATTGTGGGCTCAGTTCCGAAGAAAACCTGATAAATGTTATTGTCCTTGCAAAAAGTGTACGGGCTTAAAGAATCGAAGAATTCTAATCACAACAGCCCAGAGTCATTGTAGGCAATATGGTCATGTTGAATGGGGCCATGATTTTTGTCCATTGCTAAATGTGGATTTCCTACTGGAGGAACATGGAGGCGTGAATATCCAAGCTAAGGATAAAACTCCCATGGAAGAAGATGATAATGTGCCAAAGGACATGATTGAAGAAGATGGGATTGAAGCAAGTGATGAAGAGGCTCACAATGATGGTACTAGCGAATCTGATAATAATGATGAAGATGGTCTTGATATACCTTTACTTGAGAAGGCACATGAGCCCTTATACGAAGGCTACCAAACAACTCTACTGTCGGCTATAGTGTTGTTGGTGAACTTAAAGGTTATGAATAGTATATCCAATGTAGCAATGTCACATATGCTAAGTTATGTCATTTTTGTCATCTTCAATGTTAGCATACAATTACTATTCATTATATTAACAATGCATATTTGTTGTTGTAGGTTGATTAGTGAGTTTTTGTTACCACCATCAAAAATTTTGCCTCATTCGTACCGAGAATTATCTAACATTATGGATCAGATTGGAATGAAGTATCAAACAATACATGCATGTCCGAATGATCACATTCTATATTATAAACAACATGAATTTGCAACAAAATGCCCTGATTGTCATGTTAGTAGATATTGGTCAGATCAAATAACAAAAAAAGTGCCTCACAAGGTTCTTCAGTACATTCTCATTATTCCACGTCTTGAACGGTTATTCAGGTGCACTAGCTTGGCACAATTTATGGATTACCATGCACACAATAGAAGTCAGGATGACATTATGCAAATGCCTGCCGATGGTTCTGCATTTAAAGAGATAGAAGAAACATGGTCACACTTTAAAGAAGAACCTCGTAATCTGAAACTTTTATTGGCAGCGGACGGTGTCAATCCATATGGAGATATGAGATCTGTTTACTCAGTATCGCCTATTTTTGTTATTAACAATAACATTCCTCCTTGGATGTCCATAAATAGGGAGCACATAATGTTGTCAATGGTTGTGCCAGGTATTTTTTTATTTTATAGTTATCTAAATTAATTTATAAATAGTGCATGAAAATGGTTATAATAATTACGTAATGTTTATGTTCATTCAATTGCTAGGTAAATACCAAGTTAAATATATGAACATGTATATTGAGCCCCTAATTGACGAGTTGTTGAAGTTATGGAATGACATCACTATATATGACATCTCTAGACCGATAGGACATCGACAATTTCAATTCCATGCGATGCTTGTATGGACAATACATGATGCCCCTAGGCTAACTCATTTTTGCGGTATGTTATATTGTTAAGATTACATATTTTTGGTATTTTATAGTGGTTATACATTACTATCGAATGCTTAAGTTGCGCGTGATCATTGTACATGATCTTTTAGGTCTTCAGACAAAAAGAAAATTTGCATGTCTAGTTTGTCGTCCGAAGATGAAATGTCATCATTCAAGAAGTTTAGGAAAGCAGGTGTTTGATGAGTTTAGACACTTTCTCCACCATAATCATAAGTATCAAATTGCCGAAAAACATCTTTTCAATGGGAAATAAGAGACATCATCAAGGCCACGAAGAATGACACCTCATTTATGGAAGTTGGAATACGATCGACTAAATCGTTGAGGTAATGTCCAATTGGTCGTTCGAAGTTTACAATTTGTATTTTGATATTGTCTTATATTTACTAATGCTGTAACTGATGCTCATGAAGGTCGTCAAGGCATCAATGACCAACTTCCTAGAGGAATGAAAAGTTATCCTACTCAATTTAGTAGGTTACCATACTACAAGGATCTCCCAATCGCGCATTTGTTTGATGCTATGCATATTAGAAATAATGTAACAGAGACACTATAGAAAATGTTGGATGGAAGACATGATAGAGAACAAATTGCTAAAATTTGTACTAACATTCATGAATCTAATCATACACTAAAAGTTTTCATTGAATTAAATAGGAATGGAGACCGCATAAATACAAGTGCCCTTCCTTGGTTATTAACGGAGCAAAAAAGTGATACATTAAAAGAAGTCATAAAAAAAACAAAATTTCCAACAGGATTTGTTGCAAATATAAGCACTCTTCTATCAAAGAAAGGTGATTTTGGGCCAGGGTTGAAGACAAATGATTGACATACCTTCCTCAAGGTAAGTCATGTTTTCTATTTACAGTATATTTGTAAGATTGAATGTAGTACCAGTTGCATTATTGAATAATATATTGAAATGATCATTTTTAATGATTGCAGTTCATCCTACCTCTATCCCTTCCACAAAAGTTTGACAATAGTATTAAACAAGTTATATATGATCTTGGAAAATACATGAGGTTAGAAGAGTGTTTTTTCTTAGATTTGTAGCTTTTTATTTGAAATCTATTGTATAATTTTATTTGAAATCTCCTCTATGTTTTTTTGAGTGTTGAATCTCTTTTAGGTGGTTATCATCTAAAGAAATTGATAAAAAATACATAAAATATTGGAAGAGAAAAATTCCATAGCTTATGTGTGAAATGCAAAAGTGTTTACCTCCAACATTTTTCAATGCTCAAGAACACTACCTCATACATCAAGTTGAGGAGATTGAATTGTGTGGACCTGTACAAGCTAGATCAATGTGGATGGTTGAGAGACACTTGAAATTTATGAAGGGCTTGGTTCGACAAAGAGCACGTCCTGAGGGTTCTATGATAAAGGGATATATGATATACTAGACCATGGTGTATATTAGTGAATATCTTCCAAAATTTGCAACAGGTATCCATGTAGATTGCATTTGGGATCCCAACTGTAATGACAAATTCAAAGGGGAGTACCTGACAGGGAAAGGTAGATTGAGGAGGGTGATAGGTAATTATAAGTTTTTTTTTGTAATTTAACAATTCTTATACATCATCAATATATATAAGTTGTTTCTAACTGGTGTAATTGTCTTCTTTATAGTTGGTCGTGAGTGGAATGCACTACATTTTTACATTGCAAACAATCTTGATTAGATGACAGTGTGGATTGAACAATCTCAAGAAAATGGTCGCTCATTAACATGGGATGGTGTTGCATCGTTGGTTAAAAAAGCTCATCGTAATGGAGATCCCAAGGTTACGCCAATGGTACTTGATCTAATATATGGCTTAAGAGATACAAAGGTATGCATAAGATTGCTAATCATGAGACATAAGTTTAATATCAATTCATAGATCAATGAGAAGATTCTTGACATGTTTGAATAATTTCAAGTCAAACACCATAAAGCTATGTACTACCATAGCTATAAATTACACACAAAAAAGTTAGATGAAACGAAGAAAACGTGTGATTCTAGGATAAGTGTTGTCTTCATGGTCACCAATATTTCATCTAGAACTGACATACATCCTCAACAATTTGAAAATCGATACTATGGCATTTTGGATGATATACTTGAGTGCGACTTTGATTCATTCAAAATAGTTCTATTTTTCGTCAAATGGTTTAGGTTACGACTGAATTGAAATGATCTTGATAGGACTATTATTGAACATGATAGTGGATTTACTATGATTAATACAAGGTCATTTGAGCCTGTCAGAGATGAGCCCTATGTTCTTCCAAGTCAATGCGAGCAAGTGTTTTACTTTGGTGTTCTAGACAAACTAGGTTGGTCATTTGTTGTTAGACATGATCCAAGAGGAAGGCTAGTAAAGTATAATGTGATCGAAGAAGAAGATATTGAAGAAGCACAAGAGGAAGTAAATTTTGACCTTCATTGGTCGAAATTTCGACCAATTCCTACATGACCTTAGACAATGGCTTGCTGGGTTTTCGACCAATAGATTGGTCAAAATTTTGACCAACTAGTGAGTTGGTCAAAATTTTGACCAGAAAAATATTGACCAATGGGTTGGTCGAATTTGGTCAAAATTTGGTCAAAAATTGGGTCAAAAATTTGACCAATAAAGGTAAAAAATTGAACCCAAATGTACTAGTGTGCATCAGTGTGGATTCTCCCCAACTTTTTTCTTTCCTTGCTAAGGTTTCAGAATACCAGCAATGGATGCAGCACCAACTGAACATTAGGTTTTGATTTCTTCGCCAAAAACCCTATCTTCTTAGCTTGCCAACCTTGACCGCTTTGTTGTTTGTCTTCAATCGCATAGTTCACATTTTTTGCATTATTGATGTCTATTCTATTTGCCATTTTTTTTGAGACAATCATTTTTTTTTAAAATTAAGTAATTAAGTTATTAAAAATATTTGTAGTGCCTACCCTTGTTCACATCTTTTCTAGACTTATTGTTATCAGACTATGTAGACTAGTTTTATGTTGATGGTTTAGTGGTGTTGTTTTGACACTATCAGATATTATGATAAGGATTCCGTTGATATATGATGAGATTATTTAGACTTTACATTTCATGTATGTATGATGATCATTACATTGTTTTCAGTTATTAATGATGATTAGTTAGATGGTTTATTATCTCATGTGTTTTATTATGGTTACTTACCCCATACTTGCATGTGTATGGTGTGCTTGTTTTCTTATTGTATGGCGTTTCTGATGTGGTTAAGGACGGGAGTCGTAGTCACCTACTTAGTCGGGATCTACACGATGCACCACTTTCTGCCATTGTCTGTTTAGCTTAACATTATATATTGTATGTACATGCATGGTTTTTCTGCAGGTTGCAGGTACCGGGTATCAACTTCCCTGAATTGCCAAGATGAGCGTACCCTATTATACTATCTCAATGATAAGAGAAGGGAGATAAATTCTCAAGTCCAAATCCCAAACCTAAAAACCATTTGTCCTAGTGAGTTAGGACAAGTATCAAAGTTGAATACCCACCGAATGTGTCGGATGACATATTTCATGATTTTTAACCCTTTAGATTTATTTTGTATGATTTGTTCTGTGATGGGTTTTCATATTTTGTCTTGAAGGTCTATGGTGAATTTTCCATTAATTAAGTCTTAATAAATAGATTTAATTAATAAATTATTTATTTGAGAAAATTAATAAAATACTATGATCTTTGATATTTTGATTGTAATGTGAATTATTGGGGAAAAGAAATTAAATAAAAGAAAAGTAGAAATTAAAATTAATAATAATTATAAAATAATAATAAAGTAATAAATAAAATAATAATAATAAAAGTTATAAAAGATTAAAATGAAAGTTATAAAATTTAAATAGAAATTATTGGAGTTATAAGCTTGCATGGGAGTTAACATATGTCAACAACACGGGGGTTAGTGCATCAATTAAGCACAAGGTGTCTACAATTCTATGACTCATCAAAAAGAATTGGAAAAGACTCATGCTTAGTTGGTGATGCCTTTCAGCGGTTTCAAGAAGCATTCTAAAAGTTTCTTGAGAGCTCTTTGTATTCAAGCATTCATAGAAGCTTAGGGAGAGGGTGGAGAGCAATTTGGAGCATTGGAGGACTCAAGAACTCTGAAGAAGGGAGCTTGCTCTGCGGGTTTTCTGAGGAAGAGCGAATTAGCATCAGAATCCGGGTAGATTCTTGTGATTTTACTTATGATATTTTTGCATCATGCATTCCTATCTTCATTGTGTTTGTTTTATGTGTCTGAAACTTCTCTATGATTGAATCTGTAACTGAAATTGGAATCTAGATATGCTATTTGGTTGAGAAGAAAACAATAGAAAAACCCTAGATCCAATTGAGGAGAAATAATTAGATATGAATCGGATTTGGGTTCGAATTTATATTAAATTAGAAAGACAAGATTTGGAATTAAAATAGAAATTTTATGATGAAAATTCGAATGATTAGATGTAATCTTTCTATCAATTATATTTTTAGATGCATATGCATAAACCCTTTTATGGTTAAATTTAGAGAACAATTATTTTAAGAGGAAATTTTTAATTCATCGCAAACTGCCCTGTCGTTGCCTCTTGGATAGACCCGAACTTAGTCATTCATAACTTTTTATTGTGATCGAATTTATTCGATTGCTCCAATCAAAATTGGCATGACTTGGCCCTCTCGAACATATTTCAATTTCAACCCAATCCAATGGTTCATTAGGGATATATGCCCGTCGTACTGAGACTGTTTTATTCAAGGACATATATTTCTCCATTTCCCATAACCAAGAGTTCTTTATGCTAAAACTTCACAAGAAAAAAATAATATACCTAAGCATGGAATGGATTAAAGATATTATTGCAATCTTCCCTTATTAGAATCTTATTAATATGCATTAGTTTTATATGGTTTATTATCTAATCTAATTAAATCAAATTTAAGTAATATTAGTTAATAGTAGAAGAAGTGTAATTAATTATTAGTCAATCTAAGTAAATGGATTTTTAAATGAGAGAAAATTAAAAGAAAAGAGATTTTAATATAGTGGAATTTTTATAATGTATATTGAATACTATTTAATATATATTAAACAATTTTAGAGTTGTTTAATGAAGATGATAATGTTAAGAATTTGGAGATTATTCATGTTAAAATCTACAGTGAGTCTTATTGGTTTGTGATAGGGATCTTTTTCAAACAACGTTTACATAGACAAAATATTATTAGTACAATTAGCAAATGGAGTCTAATAGTTTTGAGGAGAAACTTTTATCTATCAAACAAATACATGGGTTAGGAAAAACGTGAAATTTATCCACTTAATATAATTTGGGAATATGTAAACTAAGACTTTTAAATTCAAATTTGAAAACTTAGTAAAACCAAAACATGTGTTTGCATCGTGTATTCTATATGCTTCTTGTTTTGGGTTTTGGGTTAACTAGTGTTGACCAGTCCTAGGTTGTTACCAGAGGCTCAGGAGTTATGAGATGTGTTGGCATGTTGATCTTATTTGGTCTCGATCTTTATAAGCCCAACCATGGTAATGTGATTGTATGCTCTATGAAATGTTTGTATTTACTGTTTGTATTTGTTCATCAGTCTTCATGTGTGAAGCTGAGATGTATGTGTATGAGACACTTGAGCTAATCATTTTTGAGTTATCGATCAGTTATCCTTGATTATTTTCTAGTCACCATGATGGGACTGAGATGTGGATTTATTCTTGATGATGTCATGTTGTGACATGTTTGACTCAACCATTTCTGGAGTCTTCGATCAATATGATTGAGGTATATATTTTGGTTATTGAGAACCATTGGATACTTTGATTATCAGTGATACTTCAGTTGCCAATAGAGAGCTGTTGTGTTCATGTTTTTCTATGGATGTTTGCTCATGGAGATTTGATGCTTTTATGCATATTTAATGATTTTATGGATTATCTTTTGTGATTTTGAGATTTATGAGTACATGGGCATTAGGGTAGGATATCTGCTTGTAGTGACGGGAAGTGGCTTGCAATGGGGGTCGGGGCCCTAAGAGGCTGCCAGGGTAACTCATTGTAAGTTGGATTAATAAGTGATAACATTCACACCTAATACTAACAAAATGAACCTAAAAAGATAAGTGTTTTGTTCTCGCCCATGCCTTGAGTGCTTGTACAGGCTAGGATGGGAGTAGTGAGACGCATGGTTGCGACCTTGCATTCCGTAGTATGCCTCGTCAGTATGAGAGGATACTAGTGGCCGCATGAAATCAGTATGGACCCGTGGAGTTTAGCTAACTGCCAGGGTAACTTGTACGTGATAATTGCGATGACACTTTCCCGCTTGCATAGTAGGTTCTTACATGTCATTGTGTGCCTCTGGGAAGTAGATGTCAGTTTCGTGATTGAAACCTTGAGTTAGTATACTTTTAGGATTCTTGGACTATAGAGATTTGTGCTATGTGTTATGGATAGCCTGTTTGGGACTTGAGATTATCTCCTCAGCACGGTGGGAGTGGACCACTTAGGTACCATGCGGTCGGGTGGTAGTGTATTTTCCACTCTTATCATTTGAGATACATCGAGACATCGTGGCTGATGCATCCTTCGTGATGGTGGATACGTATCCTTTCATTGATGATTAGCATATGTTAGATGATGTTATCTTATGCTTATATTTGCATGTTAGATTACTTTCTACATATGATGTTGTATATGTTAGGAGTGACATTCCTACTATGTTAATACCGATGATCCTTTTGGTGATTTGGGATGTTACGCACGGAGGGATGGCTAGGGCCCACGATGGTCTAATGATGCTATTTATGGTTGGGAGGAACCGTGCACTTAATTTATTTTGTTTGATCTTTATGATGGATGAATATGTCTTCTATGATGATGTATCATGTGATTGTCTTTGATGTATCATGGATTAGAATAGGATGATGTACCTTATTTCACATATGTATATTCTTTTAAGCCTTCATACCCTGTGACATGTACAGTGGATGATTGAGCATTTGGAAATGTAATGTATGAACATTGGACTTATCATTATTATTTCATGTGGTTATTGTACTAGATGGATTCATGTATGTAATTCAACGTTAAGGGATCTTAAAGAATGTAATCTGTTATGTATGTTATGTTTACTTTTCAGATGGACATTGCTATTGCTTCCGTTATTGTGAATAAGTTATGTATGGTATTTACTTTCATGTATAAAAAAAAATGTTACCAAACTTAGTGAAATTCTAGGTTAATTCTTTGGATCCCTTGGCGGGGCATTACAATATTAACTATTCAAATATAATATATTTTTTATGAAACAATTTTTGTAAATGTGAGAGTAATACAAAGATATCATTGACCCTCCACAATATTATTATTTTGATACAAATATAATAGTTAAACTTTAGTTGTACTTATCATCTCATTTTTTAAAGCAATGAGATGGAAAATTTTTTTTTTTTTCATAAATTAATAAAGTTAAGCATTTTGCATCTAACTTTATTAAACCCTAAAATATAATATTGTTAGACATATCCATGACGTTTGATTGGTTTAAACTATAACATTTAATCAGGAGATAGATTCTACTCAGTATCTGTAGTTCTAGAACTAAAAAAGACAATAGGGAGAACTTTCCCAATAGTTGTCTACAACAAGTACAATAAAAAAAAGTCTTACTATTCTTATACACATTTTTAAAATATTTAAAACATTCTAAATTAAATTTAATCTTACAAACTTTTTTATTCACATATTCATAGTTCTTATTTTCGTCACATATTTCCTTACATTTTCTCTATATTATTATTTTTTCTTTTTATTCAAAGAAGCCAAACAAAAACTCACAATAATTGAAAAACAACCTTCAAGATACCCAATAGAAACGCATAGCCTCTTTACCAAAAGAAATTCAATCTAATAAAATAGAAGGAACTCATGACAACATAGAATGAAGACGTGACATTTTCCTTCTGGCAAGTACTTGGTAGGAGAGTCTTTATATTCATCCTATAATAATTAGTCCATTGGAACATTAAAACCTAATCCATTATCATGAAATTAGATCTATGAGAAAAAAATTAATGATGTCCATAGACCAAATGATCTAAAGAACCACACTACAGATAGTGGGACAGATACCCCAAGCTTCAAAAACTTCATCATCCATCTCAAACATAAACTAGTACCCGGAGTTTGTAAAGGGTACAATCCACACTCAAAAAGGGCACTGGCTAATCTCTAAACAAAATGTACCAAAGACAGAAAAAAAAGTCAAACATGATTCTTTTTTCAATTCACGAAAACACAGTGAATTTTTTAAAAAAATTTGTTGTTTTCAATCACAAAATATATAGATCATGAAGATCAAATGCTGAAAATTTCAAAAAAATCATTATGTTTTCATTTTTTTGAAATTTAATCAACAATACAATTTATAGAGCGGTTAGCCGCGTCCCTAAGAAAAAACCAAAAGAAATCAAGTTTGTAATGTGTACATCAATCCCTCTTAAACCTAAACAAACTACAGACTAAATCTATTCCTAGTGACTTGGAAATGAACTAGTTAGCAACAGGGTATCCAATTCCATGGCGTGTGGTAGGAAAGACAACGAAGAGCACACTAGCGAAGAATCCAATCCCAATGGGAAGAGTCCTAAGAACCTGCTTTGCATCCTCTCCCTGGTGAGCCCAAAAACACTCGACCACATTTTCATTGAACAGGGCAACCGTAATGAACACCAAGAGAGACATAAGTGCATGAACAAAATCCAGAGGACCAAGCTTATACTGCGCACAATCAGGCACCTCCCCTTCAACATACTGGAACGTCCACAACCCCTTGGGAGTGGTCAATCCATAGTATATTTTCCCATCGGAGCCCTTAAAGCTGTCAGTAAAAGACACCATGAAACATGCAATCCCAAACCCAATAAGAAGCCCTGCAGTCATGTAGCGCATCCCCTCGTTGCATTCTCCATTGTTGGAGAAAATGGGGACGAGAACTTGAAAGGCGAGGAGGGTACCAGTTGGAAGAAGGTTTGCCAGATTGGCAGAGTATGTAAAGGCTTTCTGTGTCATTGTTCTTTTTAGGGCATCCATGGCCTCTTTTGAGCTCCGTGTGTTTCCCATTGCAGTGTTGCACATCGGAGGTCTCGAGGTCGAACCCTGCTCCTTGCAGGGGCCATTGTGGACACTGATGTCTATTGTTTGTTCTGCCGGTACAACAATTGTGAGGCCCGATTGCTGCTGCCTCCCTTTCATGGCCGCCTCTGTTTCCATTCTGTAATAGATTTTTTAGCCCTCTTTTATACTTGGAAGTTTTTTAGGTGCCCCTTCTAGCCTTTTGGGTTTCTTTTTTCCTCTGGTTCGGCGGCGGAAGCGGTGTTGATTTGGGGTTGTGGTGGGGGATCGATTTATAGTTGGGTTCATGACTGGATTTTGTTCACGAGATCCATGAAATTGGAGGGGTTTTGCAGTTTGGGCCACGGTAATCTCAATGGATTCTCACGGGGTTGTTACAGTCTTTGTTTTTCATGCGAGTCGGTGTTGCCATTAACTGGACAACTCGTTCTGTGTCCGTTTGTTCATTTTCACAGAACTTCCTGTGCGTGCATGTACACCATTTTGTTTGAGAATTTTGCCCACTTTTTCTGCAGCGGTTGTAAAAATGAAATAGATAGTTCGAGTCAGGAGGGAACGTTCCCTGTGAATCGACGGGGGCGTGGTTATGCTCCATAAATGCGTCTTCATCAAAATCTTGTTGCATTTTTATTAAGTCTTTTTTTTCCATATACATTTTCTATGTTGTACATCTGAAAATTTTGAAAAAAAGGGTTGTTTAGTCAATCTGACAAAAAAGAGTTAAAAAAACCTGGTCATTGATTGTCTTATGCAATTATATAGAAAAATGTAGAATAATTGATTGTATTATGTATTATTATTTGATTAAGCATAAATAGATTTGAACCCACGACTTCTTTGATAAGAGGCTCACAATTTACCATTGTGTTGTAGGTTCTTGCCTAAAAAATACTTGAGCATTTTTCATTTTATTTCTTAAATTCATTTTATTAGAATGGGTAATATTAGTGTATTATGTCAACTTTTATTTAATTTTAGAATTATTTTCATATACGTGTTTTATTTAATAATACAATTATAAAAGGTAAGTTTAAATAAAACTTATTTAAAATTAGATTAATGATTTCAAGAGGATCCACCTATCACTCTGATTTAAGATGAATCGGTAAGTCAAAGTTGAATGTATATTGTTTAAATAAAAAAATTGAGTTTGACTTATGTTGATTTCTATAAATCTTCACTGTGTCCTCATTTGATAATTCAGTGCCTTCTAATCAACGTCTCTAAGTTGCACTATTTTCTAAACATCTCAACTCCACATCTCAAAATAAAACTATATCCCTTTAAATTATCCATATGCTCCTTGGATTTGGTCCACTATAAATTTCAAATTAAAATGGCACACTTTCTCATTTCAAGCCATTATTGAATTTTTTCTTTATACTTTTATTTTGAAAAATCGCATGTCTAATACATCAAGGAAAGCTTAAACAGGACAATCTAATGTTTGACTTGCTTTGGTGGCTCATCTAAAATTATCCTAGATTGTCCACAAGGGCTTGCCTGTTAGTGTGGTTTTAGGTGAGTTACATAAGCAAGTAAAAGTATAGAGTGTGTTGTTTATACCAAAATATTGACAATTGATACATTTAGAGAGACTATTGCTCATGGCTCACTTCCATTCCTTATATCATCCAATTTTGGTTATCTATTTCTTTTCTAATGTTTACTTGTATTTTTCCACCAATTTGACCCTCCACTCATTATTTTTATTTGGATTTCCCTACTTTGTGTATTTATTTTATACAGTTCATAGTCCCTTTACTTTTATCTATCCTTTTCATTATCTTTACTCTTCTCATCTTATGTCTTGTATCCCTTAGATTCTACGTTTCATTATTTTTTGTTGGATGCTTATTTTAATTTTTTTTACAATTTTTTTTCTTTGTTTCACTATCTTTGAGCTTTG
This sequence comes from Cupressus sempervirens, assembly GCA_028749045.1. Classification (NCBI taxonomy): domain Eukaryota; kingdom Viridiplantae; phylum Streptophyta; class Pinopsida; order Cupressales; family Cupressaceae; genus Cupressus; species Cupressus sempervirens. Next base: position 710,846,545 of record CM053792.1, read on the forward strand.
TTCCACCCTTTCCCCTCCATCTCCCATCTTCTTAACCTATCTTGTTCTACAACTCAACCATTTTTCTCCTTCAACTCTCTCATTCTGATGATCTGTCACAATGTTTGATTCGAAATGTTGATGCCAAAAATCCTATTTAATTGAATCCAAAAATAAAAACTACTAAAATCTATACAATGATGTTAAATTTAGCTTGTGTTTGGTGATCTCTATATATCTTCATTGGTCTAGATCATTCACATTAATCGTCATGTGTTCTCTAGCTTCTCATTAATATCTCACACTCCCTCACTCTAATTTCAAAAGATCTAGATCATGGGGTCTTCACCGAAGAGATAATACAATACCACATACTTTCATATTGGAGGGTTTTAAATGAGAATAAAAGGAAGGCAATATATTGCCTAAATAAGGTGGAGGGTTTTTTTTTTGCATTGGGGTGGGGTTATTAGATGGATATACCAGTGTTGGATGTTATTGGGATTGTTGTATAGGAGATTGCATTAAATATTTTGTCATTGATATCAACATATTTATTTTCTTGATGGTGTTGAGACTTTATTTTGTGGAGAGGTTGGAATAATATGATTTCTATAATATCAATCAAATGGTGCATAGTTGCAGATGCTTTTACAGATGTTTATATATGATCATTCTTAGTGTTAATATAATCAAGGCCCTAGATCATTGAGAAGTGTGTGTGTGTGTGGGGGGGGGGGGAGGGAATGAATCAGTAATCCACTAACTTCAAACTTTAACCACAACTTCACAAAACTGATTAACCAATATTAAATCTACCATCTATTCATTCATTCCATGATACTTGTGAAACTTATCAATCAAACATTTAAAAAACATCCACACAAGTAACATAATAACGCTTTGGTTTTTATCATGGAAACCCTTGGTTAGAGGAAAAACCCATAATGGGAATCAATACCAACAAGTGTTTTGCACTCTTCTAAAATGTGCCATATTAAAGGCTTGGCCATGATAGGAATTGCTAATAATGCCTAGTTAGAAGAAGACCCTATTAGGAGTCACCCAGTTAAGGGATTTAGCTCAAACCTGTTAAGATCTTTACTTTGTTAGGAGTAACCTTGTTAAAGGATTTTCTAACTCAAATTTAGGAGCCACCTAGTTAAAGGAACTAATTTCATATCTTGATAAAGATCATGCTCGCCCTTTTAAAAGTAATTATGTTTGAGGCGTTTAACTTGACAACCTATTGGGATTGATCAAATAGAATGATCTAAGAAATGCCACTTCAATTTACTACTTTAATAGATCATTTTCAATTCACCATATTCATCTCCTCACATATATTCAACTACCAACTTGATTGCACAACACTTGTCATTTACACACACTCTCATTGATACTTACAAAATAACATTATACCATATAATTCACCAACTTAACCTAAATATGTTACACCTAAAATTGATTGTAGATTGACCAAAATGTATTACCAAACCCTAATCTATTATCAACTAGTACTACATAATCAACCACTTAAATCATACATCGATCCAATAAAGAACATTTGGCAATATCACTCTTTCCAATGGACATGTACACACTTCTAAGAAATTCCATCACAATTACCAATGTATCACTAATTCATTAAAGCTTATCAATTCCATGTCATTGCCACATCATGGACTAACTCATAGATTTGAAAGATCTACAAGAAATAGCCTACATGTTGTCAATTCAAGATTAAACACAAACATTCAATATTATCTTTATTTTCCTTCTTGAATTGTCTTCAATCAATCCAAAATATATCTTTCAGTAAATCAAATCAAGCACAACTCTAATCATGATCAAAATACTTAGTAAACATCTCAAATCTCAATATCATCTCCCAAAACAACATATATTTAATAGACCAATCAAATCATTCATTGTCTATCATAAACTATTTAACTTACCAAATTGTCTTACTTCAATCAAACATAACTCACTCAATACTTATGTGTACTACATGAAATTACATATACAGAAACTAGAAACTTCTTTGAGTCTCCCATAGAAATCACACACTCTAACTCATCACACAAATCAACTATACACTTTATTTTCTCACCTATGTAGCTACTTTCCAATAAATAGTTCATAACCTATTATCTAGTTGACATTAGCGACAACACATAAAATGACTCAATCACCATAAAAAATATTCTTCAAGACATTTGCATCAATTAGGCCAACAATCTCCCCCTTTTACATTGATGGAAACACCAAACAACAATATCAACACCAGGTTCATGACAAAACAATATCAAGGTCACCAACCATCACCAATGCCCATTTAAACATTTTCAAACCAATAATTTATATAACTGATGCAACTAAATGCTCCCCTTGAGATAATTCATCTTTCGATATGTACTTCTATTTTGGCATGCTTCTTATCTTCTTATTCTTCTCACACTTCTCCCCTTAGTAATGTGATTTTCTTGTCCTTCTTAGTTCTTCTCTCCCACTATAGTAATTCTCCCCCTTTGACAATAATGCCAAAGGTGTTTCACTCATTTCTTAGTGCACCTTTATACTTTGAATCTCCAATAAATTTTTGGCCAACTACTACTAACAATCAGCCAACTGTTTAATCCTTTCTGAGAAGTAGTCCTCATTACACCAATCCATAAAATGATATACACAAGGCTTAGTGAATTGATGCAGTCATAGAATCTTAGTTCTAACCTAGTAGGGCTGATGCAGGAGCATCCTTGGACTATTGACAATCTTGCATCACCCAAAAAGATATGTTATTATTATTAATTTTCTAAATATCTATCTAACAATTTGATTCGGCAAACACTTGTTTGTTCTTTCTAGACTCTACAAGCTTAGCTTCATATTGGGGACCTATTATGGATCTTTATTCCAAGTATGCATAATTTAATGTTACAACTGGTGGAAGTTATGCTTCATCTTCTCAAGTGTCGATTTCTTATGTTGTTCTTCATACAATGCCTAATATTTAATTCAATGAGGTTCTACATTTAAGAGTTAGCTTACACACTCTTGGATTTATATAGTTGGTTAACATGTGGACCTATACCAGAGGTCCTATAACGTTTTATGATGTATTATGTATTTTTTCATTAATTCTTTGAGGGCCAATCCTATATTGTATAGAAAGTTTCTAATTATTGGAAACTATGAAGTCTAATACAACCCGTGTGTCTTGATGACTATATATAATGTAATGGAGTCCTAGTAGGTAGTATTTAGGAAGTCATTGAGTATATAGTTGGAGCAAGCTTCAAAGTCGCAAGTTTTCATCTATAATTTGGAATGTACTAGCCCTAATAGGGAAGCCTTAACAACATGACATATTATATACGAGTTGTCTTATCAATTGGTATTCAATTATGTAAATGAATAACTTTTTCTAATAAAGAGAGTTGTTTTCAATTGCATATTGTTATACTTATGCTATGTTGTTAGTAATTGGGGCTTGGTCATATCCTTTAGAGGTACACCTGCCTTTTACTATATTAAATGATATCAAAGTAAAGGTTAGTCTAATTGTGGCTAATCTAATCATTGTTAAGCTTGGTAGACTTGTCAAGACATGAATTTCTTAGTTGTTGGTTATCGGGTGGAAAATCGTAGTTCTGGCTCATAATTATAGAGAACTTGTCCAAGTTGTTTTGGTATCATATTAAAAACCTTTTGATTCTTGTTAGTGAACAAATCACCAAATTTTGAGGCAATTGTACCTTGTTTGATTTAGTATGCCATCTAGAAGGATGAAACCTATAAGGTTGGAAAATATGTTTGAAGAATTCAAGGCTGAGATGAGGAATGAGATTCAAAATGTCTTGAATGGATAGAGAAGGAATCCTTAAAAAAAGATGAATATCTTGAATTTGTTGAATATCTTGAAGTACCTGATCTAGAGATCTTTGCAGAAGAAGAAAGACTATTGAAGGCTATGTCACAAGTTGATAAGAGTCATAGAATGGACGTATCAAAGTATTCTATTTCTTTAGATCCTAAGGAATTGATGGATTTGATTAATCGACTTGAGGATTAGTTTGAGCTTGAAAATATTGTAAATCCACAGAGGGTTAGGTGAGCACAAACTAATTTGAAAGGTCATACTTCCTTGTAGTGGAAAGAATTGCAGAAGGATACGGAAGACAATGATGAGCCTATGATTAGTTTATGGAAACCCATGGTTTCTAGATTGAAGGCTAAATTTATCCCTGATGATTATGAACTTGAATTGTTTAAGAAGTTATAGACATGAAGAAAAAAGATATGTTTGTAAAGAACTACACTGAAGAATCTTACAAGCTAGAAATAAGATCTAGACATCATGAGTCTTCTAAGGAAAAGGTTACAAGGTATGTTAATGGTTTGAAATTCAATGTTCATAATGAATTGAGTATGTTGAAACATACTTTAGTTAAAGATTATTATTAGCATTAAAGATTGAAGAAAATTTTGGAAGAAATAAAGATAAACAATTGACTAAAGGAGATAAGGGTAAGCAAGTTGGTTCTGATAAGAAATATGCATTCAGAGGTACTTGTTTTAAATGTGGTAAAGATGGACACTGATCTTTTGAATATCCTAGTGTGAAATTTGACAAATAGAACTTGGTAGTACATGAAGATCAGGAAATGGAAACTTTTGATGTTGATTTGGCTTCACCAGAAGTTGGATAATCCCTTTTGATGAGAAGAATCATGAACTTGGGTAAAATCAGAGATCTGTGTTACCTTTTATGACCTCTAAACTTATTTTGGTCAATCCTCATTTCTTTATCAAAACTCAACTTTTTTCAAACACTAAAAATATATTTTTATAGATCTTGGAGTCAATATCATCATTATATAAATTTCATAGTGTTTTAATTAGTTATAATATGTTATAATTTCAAAATATTATAAGTAGATATTTTAACATTTGAGAAGATTCTACTTTAAAAAAAGGAAAAAAATAGTAAATCATATAAAAATAAATTTATATTTATATTTAGCCCTAGAGGAGAGAGTCCTCTTCAAGAATATGTAATTTATTTTTAAAAAGGTGTAGATTTGACAGTGAAGTTTTGTCAGGAGAAAAAAATGTTGATTTCTGATAAGGTTGAACTTGAGTACTTATAACAAAGAAAATATAAATAAAAAATCATTTCTTTTTTTGTTCCCTAGCTATACATGTCATCTATTGTTGATATTGTGGCAACTCATCATGTAGTGGGGGTTGTTGTGGTGCCTTCTCTAGTAGTATAAAACCAAAATTGTAAAAACCCTAAAATATTGATATAAGTGGTTGAGATGCATAATGCATTGTAATGTTGGTGAATGTTTTTGCTAGATAATAGAAAGGTTGAAGGTAGTGTAGGTGGATGTAGCTGGGTGAACCATGTTAAATTTGTGTTCTTTGTGTTTTCTTCTATTATTTCTGTGCATGACTATTTATTCTTATATTGTTTCGGATTTGTCAAACCATAACAATTGGTATCAGAGCAAGGTTTGTTGCTGAAGATTGATAGGAATTTTAGATTTGAGTGGGGGCAATGGAGGATTCCAGATTCATGATTGAAAAATTCAATGGCCAAAATTTCTAGTTATGGAAAATGCAGATGGAAGATTACCTGTATCAAAAGGATATGTGGAAGCCATTAGAAGGAAAAACCAAGAAATAGGGAACCATCATAGATGAAGATTGAGAGATCTTGGATAGGAAGGCACTAGGATCTATTCGGCTATTCCTTGCACCATCTGTAATGTTCAACATATCAAAGGTAAAAATGATAATAGAGCTGATGGAGACATTGGCTACGTTATATGAGAATTCCTCAGCTTTGAATAAGGTATTTCCTATGAAGTGCTTATTTAATATGAAAATGGGTGAGAGAGGATCTATAGCAAACCATTTAAATGAATTTAACAAATTTACCAATTAGTTTTCATCTGTACAAATTTCATTCGATGAAGGGGTTAGGGCTCTCTTGATCTTATGTTCTTTACTAGAAAGATAGAATAGCTTGGTTATGGTTGTAAGTAACTTTGTCTATGGTTCAGATACTTTGGAATTTGATGAAGTTTTTGGTGTTATCATAAGCGAGGAAATGTGATAGAAAAGCATAGGTGAAACTTCAACCTCATCAGGTTTCACTTTAAACATGGAGAAAAGAGGAAGAACAAGGGTCAAAGGAAAAGGGCCTTCGCATGACAAGTAATGAGAGATGTCAAATAAAGGACATTGTCAATCTAAAGGAAAGAAAGATTGTTGGTACCGTGGAAAGCCTAGTCACCTGAAGAAAGACTGATGGTCTCAGAAAAAAAAAAACAAGAAGACAAAAATGAAGATGACAGTAACGAAGCTAATGTTGCAAGTAATACTTTACAAGATTCTTTAATATTATGTTTGGATAATGTAATGATTCTTGGGTAAAAGAGTTTGAGGCTTTATTCCATGCTACACCTCATAGAAAATATTTTCAAGATTATGTTCAAGGTGGTTTTGGTCAAGTATATTTGGGTGATGATGAGCCCTATCCCATTGTTGAGAAAGGAAAAATAAAGATCAAGTTGCCAAACGAAAATGATTGGATACTATAGGAGGTAAGGCATGTCCCTAATTTAAGAAGAAATTTAATTTTTGCTGGACAATTGGGTAGTAAAGGATGCATAGTCATGTTTTCAGGCAATATATGGAAGGTCGCTAAAGGTTCCTTAGTAGTAGCTAAAGGTGCAAAGGTAGGCACATTATATCTGTGTACTAGAACACTTATTCTACCTTAGTTGCTACTGATAATGTTAATGCATAAAACTACTATAGATGTTGCAAGCACATATTAAAAAATGTGGCACCATAGGCTTGGGCACATGAGTGAGAAAGAAATAAAAATCCTTCACTTTGAAAATATATTACCAAGACTGAAAAATATTGATTTAGAGTTCTGTGAAAATTGTGTTTATGGAAAATAGAAAAGACTCAAATTTCTCAGAGTTGGGAAAGAAAAGAAGAGTGAGAAGTTAGAGCTAGTGCATTTAGATGTATGGGGGCCATATAGGTATCATCTCTTGGTGGCTCTTGTTATTATGTTATTTTTACAGATGATTCAACTAGGAAAACATGGGTTTATTTCTTGAAACAGAAATCTGATGTTTTTGAAATATTTAAGAAATGGAAAGCTTTAGTTGAGAATGAGATGGAAAAGAAGTTGAAGTGTCTTAGATCTGATAATGGAGGTGAGTATTACATCACAACCTTTGAAGATTAGTGTTCTCTTAATGGAATTCAGAGGTAGAAGACAATTCCAGGAATCCCACAAGAAAATGGGGTGTCAGAAAAAATGAATAGAACAATCATGGAATGTGCAAGGAGCATGAGATTACATGTTGGTCTGCCTCTTCATTTACAGGCATATGTTGTAAACACTATTGTTTATTTCATAAACAGAGGACCTTAAGCCCCTTTGGATGGTAGTATTCTAGAGGAAGTTGTTAGTTTGTGTGATTGATCAGGGAAGTACTGTATATACTTCATAAATTCTTTGGGGTTCGCAGCATCGCCCTGAAAAATTATTTTGGGTTATGGCTAACATATGGACGACATATGGCCAACATGTTGTAACCCTAAAGTGACATAAAATTACTTGTATAAAGGGGCTTAGGGTTAGGAATTGTTTCATGGTTGTGATGTGAAAAGTGGTTCTTGTGGTGGTATTGAGTTGTAAGAGATTATAGATTGTAGTAAGGTTGTAATCACTGGATCATAATAATATCAAACTTGCTGTTTGGTGGACATAGCCCAGGGATTGGGTGAACCACATTAAATCTTGGTGTCTTATGTTCTTTTTTGTGTGATCTAATATTTTCTGTTATTGGTTATATTTGCATGTAATTGTTATTTCTGTTCGTGGTTTAATCCTAACAAGTGGTATCAAAGCAAGGTAGTTCTTTTAGTTATCCTCTGTGGGAAAGTCTCACAATTGAGTGGGAGTGATGGCAGACGAGGGTAAGCTAAGGGTTGACAGGTTTAATGGGCATAAATTTCAGTTATGGAAGATGTAAATGGAAGACTATCTTTATTAGAAGGATTTATGGAATCCGTTGGAAGGAAAAACCAAGAATCAAGGATCTATGTCAAATGACGACTGATATCTTTTGGATAGAAAAGCACTTGGAAGCATTCAATTATGCCTGGCACCATCAATGGTATTTAATATTACAAAAGTGAAGACAAGAAAATAGTTGATGCAAACCCTAGCAAAATTGTATGAAAAGCCTTCTGCTTCAAACAAGGTGTTTCTCATGAAGCATTTATTTACTATGAAAATGGTAGAAGGTGGCTCTGTTGCAAATCATTTAAATGAGTTTAATACTATTACTAGTTAGTTATCTTTTGTGGGTATCAATTTTGATGAAGAAATTAGGGCTCTCTTGATTTTGTGTTCTTTTCTTGCAAGCTGGAATGGCTTGGTAATGACTATGAGTAATTTTGTTCCTAGATCTAGTACCATAAAATATGATGATGTGATCAGTGTTATTTTGAGTGAGGAAACTCGTAAGAAATTCTTAGGTGGATCTACATCAGGAAGTGCTTTGAATGCACAAAGTATAGGCAAAACAAATGAAAGAGGAAATAATTTCAAAAATTGTGGAAAATCAAGAGGAAAGTAAAAAAGGAGGAGGTCTCAATCAAGAGGATTGAATGATTGCTGGTATTGTGGAAAACTAGGGCATAAAAAGAAATATTGTTGGTCTCGAAAGAAAAATGAAGGAGATAATCCAGATGGAGACAAGGAGGCAAATGTGGTAAGTAACAAATCCGAAGAGGATGCTTTGCTTCTATCTTTAGAAATTGTTGATGATTCATGGGTTTTAGATTCTGGTGCTTCATTTTATGCTACACCTCATAGAGGTTATTTCATTGATTATGTCCAAGGGAATTTTGGGCTTGTTTATTTGGGGGATAATGAACCCTGTCAGATTGTTGGAAAGGGAAAAGTTGAGATTAAGTTGCAGAATGGGAATCACTAGCTACTACATGAGGTAAGACATGTTCCAAGGCTGAGTAGGAATTTAATTTTAGCAGATCAACTCAGTGATGAGAGTTGTTTAGTTACTTTTAATGATAAAAATTGGAAGGTTTCAAAAGGTTCTCTTGTAGTAGCAAAAGGTGTCAAAGTAGGCACCTTATATCTTTGTACAGTCATATTGTTCCTTCTACTTTAATTGTTTAAGAGAAAAATGAATGTTCAGGAATAGTTGCTATAGTTGAGTAGGGAGAACAAATAGCTGCTGTAGATTCTGATACAACACCATGGCACAATAGACTTGGGCATATGAGTGAGAAAGGTATGAAAGTACTTCATTCAAAGAAAGTTCTACCAGGTCTAAAATGTGTTAATATGAATTTCTATGAAAGTTGTGTGTATGGAAAACAAAAGAGAGTGAGTTTTGTGAAGACTAGGAAGGAAAACAAAAAGGAGAAATTATAACTTGTGCATACCGATGTATGGGGAGCACCTCATGTATCTTCCCTTGGAGGCCCTCATTATTATGTTCCATTTATTGATGATGCAACTAGAAAGGTATGGATTTATTTCCTTAGATAGATATATGATGTATTTCAAACTTTCAAGAAATGGAAATGCTTGGTTGAAAATGAGACTAGTAATATATTAAAATGTCTTAGATCTGATAATGGTGGTGAGTATTGTACTCATGAATTTGAAGATTATTTCTCCACTAATGGTATTTGTGGATAGAAAATTGTTCCAAGGACTCCATAGGAAAATGGAGTGGTTGAACACATGAACAAGACTATAATGGAGCATGCAAGGAGCATGAGGTTGCATGTTGGGTTGCCCTTACACATGTGGGCAGAGGCTATCAATATTGTTGTATATTTGATTAATAGAGGTCTCTGTACTCCTTTGGGTTGTGGTATTCCAGAGGAAGCATGGAATAGTAAGAAGGTGAGTAATTCTTTTCTCAAAACCTTCAGTTGTGAAGCATTTTCTCACATAGATTCTGAAAATAGAACCAAGTTGGAAGCTCAGTCAAAGAAATGTGTATTTTTTGGATATGGCATTAATGAATTTGGTTATAGGCTTTGGGATTTTGAAAATCATAAAATTTTAAGAAGCAGGAATGTCATATTCAATGAGAAAGTGTTGTACAAAGATCTGTTGCAACACCATGAGAAGAAAGAAGATGATTATGTAGTGTTGGATGATACTCCAAAAGTTGATGTTCCAACCATTCCTCATGATGTGCAACAATTGCAACAACAAATACCACACACACCAGTGAACATTTTAAACAGTCAACAAGGTAAATTAGACCTCTAGAAAGATTTTCTCCCTCTTTGTATTCTACTTTACTTATTGATGTTGGTGAACTTGAATGTTATGATGAAATTGTGTAGGTGGATACTAAGATTTAGTGGGAGTCTTCAATGAAAGACGAAATGGACTCTTTGCTAAAGAATAAGACATGGGATTTATGCAAGTTTCTTGTAGGTAAAAGGGCTTCATAGAATAAATGGGTTTATAGGTTAGAAGAAGAGGATGGAGGTGAGAAACAATTTAAAGCTAGGTTAGTTGTAAAAGGATTTGCACAGAAAAAAGGAATTGATTTTGATGAGATATTTTCTCCTATTGTTAAGATGACTTCTATTCATACTATTTTGAGTATTGTGGCTACTGAACATTTGCATTTAGAGCAACTTGATGTTAAAACAACCTTCCTTCATGGTGATTTGTATGAAGATATATTTATGGCTCAACCACATGGATTTGAGGTCAAAGGTAAGGAGAACTTAGTGTACAAATTGAAGGAAAGTTTATATGGCTTGAACCAAGCACCTCAACAATGGTATTTGAAATTTGACAGTTTTATGCATGAGCATGGACACAATAGGTGCCAGATCATTGTGTTTATTTTAAGAGGTTGGATGATGACAACTAATTTTTTTTATGTTTATATGTTGATGATATGCTTGTAGTTGGGTCTAACATGGATCATATTAAGGGACTGAAATGCTAGTTAGCACATGCATTTTGCTATGAAGGATTTGGGGGTAGCAAAACAAATCCTTGGTATGAAGATTTGGGAGATAGGAAGAATATAAAATTGATGCTATCTCAGGTTGATTATGTTGAGAAGGTGTTGCAACATTTCTCTATAGAGAATGCTAAAGCTGTCAGGACACCTTTACCTGGTCATTTGAAGTTGACTAAGGAGATGTGTCCCAAGATACAAAAAGAGGAGGATAAGATGTCCAAGGTACCCTATGCTTCATCTGTAGGAAGCTTGATGTATACTATGGTATGTATAAGGCTAGACATTGTACATGCAATGGGAGTCGTTAGTAGGTATATGAGTCATCCAAGAATTGAGCATTGGAATGCAGTCAAGTGGATTCTCAGATATTTGAGAAGAACATCCAATAAGTGTTTACACTTTGGGGGCTCTAGTACTAATTTATAGGGTTATGTTGATTCAGATTTGGCAGGGGATATTGATACTACGCAAAGTACTATAGGTTATGTTTTTACTGTTGGTGGGGTAGTCGTGAGCTGGGTTTCTAGATTATAGAAGATTAATGCTTTATCCACTACAGAGGCAGAGTATGTTGCTACTATAGAGGCAGCCAAGGAGATGATATGGCTTTAGTTATTCTTGGAAGAGTTGGGACACCCTCAATAGGATAATTATTTGTTTACAGATAGTTAGAGTTCCATTCATCTTGCAAAGAATTCAACTCTGCATTTAGAGACCAAACACATACAGTTGTAGTACCATTTCATTCGGTCAATTTTGGAGGATGGATAGTTAAAGCTAGACAAGATACATACAGATGAAAATCTAGCAGATATGTTTACAAAGGTACTAATAAGGGAGAAGCTGAACTCCTCTTCAGCTTCAGTTGGTCTTCTAGACTGAACATGAATAAAATAATAGCAGAGTCCAAGGTGGTTTTATCCAGTGGGAGCCCCATGTGGTAGCGGTATTTCTACAGGATCAATCTCCAAGTGAGAGATTGTTGTCTAGTGTGGAGTCTGATTAGTCCCCAAGTGGGAGATTGTTAGTTTGTGGTGATTGATCAGGGAAGTACTATACATACTTCATAAATTCTTTGAGGTTTGGGGCATTGCCCTAAAATTTCTCTTTAGGCTATGGCCGATGTATGGCTAACACATGGCCAACATGTTGTAACCCTAAAGTGGCATAAAATTACTTGTATAAAAAGGCTTAGGGTTAGGGATTGTTTCATGGTTGTGGTACAAAAATTGGTTCTTGTAGTAGTATTGAGCTATAAGGGATTACAGATTGTGATCAGGTTGTAATCACTGGATCACAATAATATCAGACTTGTTGTTTAGTGGATGTAGCCAAGGGATTGGGTGAACCACGTTAAATCTTGGTGTCTTGTGTTCTTTTCTGTGTGATCTAATATTTTCTATTATTGGTTATATTTGCATGCAATTGCTATTTGTTTGTGGTTTAATCCTAATAGAAGCATGGACTAGAAAAAATATAAATTATTCATTTTTGAAAACTTTTAGTTGTGAAGCTTTTGTCCATGTTGATAAAGAAAATAGAACCAACCTTGATGCTAAATCTCTAAAATGTACCTTCATTGGATATGCAGTAGATAGCTATGGTTATCGCTTATGGGATTTTGAAAATCTTAAAACAATCAGAGGTAGAGATGTTATATTCAATGAGAATGTCATGTATAAAGAATAGTTACAGGAAAAGAAGCATGAACAGGTCAAACAAGAATATGTGGTGTTGGATGAGACTCCTAAAACTGAAAAGCCATTGGTACCTAATGCTGAACATGAATAGGTTATCCCACAAACTCCTATAAGTGTTAGATGTTCTACAAGGTCAAGTAGACCTCCTAAAATATTTTCTCCTTCTTTGTATTCCATTTTATTTATTGATTTTGGTGAACCAGAAGAATATGAAGAAGCAATTTAGGTAGATGCCAAACAATAGTGGAAGTTGGGCATGAAAGAGGAGATGGACTCCTTGTTGAAGAATAAAACTTGGGACTTGGTCCCTTTACCTACAGGAAAAAGAACCTTGCCTTAAAAATGGGTTTATAGGCTACACAAGGAAGATGGAGGAAAGAAAGGGTATAAGGCTAGACTTGTGGTAAAGGGTTTTCTACAGAAAAAGGGTATATATTTTGATGAAACATTCTCCCCTGTTGTAAAAATGACTTCAATTAGAACGTTACCAAGTCTTTTGATTGGTGATTAATTACATCTTGAACAATTAGATGTCAAGACAACTTTTCTCCATGGAGATTTGGAGGTAGAAATTTACATGCAACAACTAGAGGGATATGAGGTAAGGGTAAGGAGAATTTTGTGTGCAGGTTAAGGAAAACTCTGTATGGCCTAAATCAGGCACCTTGAAAATGGTATTTAAAATTTGATAGTTTCATGGCTGAAAAAGGGTACAACAGATGTAATTTTGATCACTATGTATATTTTAAGAGTTTGGATAATGGGAGTTACATTATCCTATTACTCTATGTTGATGACATGCTTGTTGTTGGGTCAAATTTGCAACACATAAATGAACTTAAATAGAAATTAGCAAAGACATTTGCTATGAAGGATTTGGGTGCTGCTAAGAAAATCCTTGGTATGAGGATTACATGAGACAGGAAAAATAGAACCTTGAATTTATCCACAAGTGAGTATATAAAGGTGTTGAAAAGATTTAATATGCAGGATGCAAAAGCATTTAGTATACCTTTGGCTAGTCATTTCAAATTGATTAAGGAAATGTGAACACAGGCACAAGAAGAGGTAGATAAAATTTCTAACATCCAGTATTCATCAAAATTTGGTAGTCTGATGTATGCAATGGTGTGCACATGGCCAAATATTGCTCATGTAGTGGGAGTTGTTGGCAGGTATTTGAGCAATCCAGGTATGGAACATTAGAATGTTGTCAAATGGATTCTTCAATATTTGAAAGGTACTACTACAAAGGCATTATGTTTCATAGGATCAAGTTCTTCTCTGAGTGGATTTGTTGACTCTGATTTGGTAGAAGATATTGATACAGGGAGGAGTACTAAAGATACCTTTTTGTTTTCAATTTTCTAGTTATTTGGCTGACATTTTGATTTGGAGAACCCTTGTTTGTTCTTTCTAGATTCTATGAGCTTGGGTTCATATTGGGGACCTATCATAGATCATTATTCTAAGTTCACATAATTTAATGTTACAACTGGTGGAAGTTATGCTTCATCTTCTTGAGTACTAATTTCGTATGTTGTTTGTCATATGACGCTCGATATTTAATTCGGTCAGGTTCTATATTTAAGAGGTACCTTACACAATCTTGGATCTATATAGTTGGTGAACATTTTGACCTATACCTAAGGCCACATAATGTTTTATGATGTATTATCTATTTGTTAATTAATTCATTGAGGGCTAGTCCTATATTGTATAACACATTTCCAATTATTGGAGATTGTGAGCTCTAAGTTGACCCATGTGTCCTAATGACTATTAATGTAATCTCATGAAGTCCTAGTAGGTAGTATTTATGAATTCACTGAGTAGATACTTGGAGGAATCTTGAGAGTAGAAAATTTTTGGTTTGTAATCTAGAATGTATTGGCCCTAGTCAGGAAGACTTTACAACCCTACATATTGTATGTGAGTTGTCTTATCAATCAATATTCAGCTGTGTAAATGAAGATCTTTTGATAATAAAGAGAGTTTTTTTCAATTGCATCTTGTTATACTTATGTTTATATTGTTGGGATCTTGGTCATCTCCTTTGGAGGTACACCTTCCTTGCATTGCATCAAGCAGAATGACCCCTAGCTTACCTCTCATATGCTAAAAAAAAAATATTTGGGTAATGAATTAGAGGATATGTCTACAACTTGTTCCTTTGATGTCATATATTTTATTCTCACTTTCTTCTCATATATGTTTTCCCTTAGAAAATGATACTTAATTTCTATATGCTTTGTTTTGGGATGTTGGTTGGATTCTTTGATATGTTAACAACACTTGTGTTATCATAATAACTAGTAATGAGAAATGTTAGCTTCTCATTTATCCCTTCCAAGACTTTCTTGGTCCAAATTTCTTGTAAACAACTACTTGAGGTAGAAAGAAATTAAACTTCACCTATTGATGTAGATATACAAATTTTGTTTCTTATTGATCTAAGAAACAAGTCTTCCTCCAAGGAAGAATGCTCCACCACTTGTTCTTTTCATATCATCAATATTTCTATCCAATTTGCATCAATAAACACTTTCAAGGAAAAATATTCACTATGAGAATACTAGAGACCATAATTAATTGTTTCCTTAAGATATCTAGTTATCATCTTCACTACCACCATATGTGCTTCCTTTAGATTTGACTACAATCTAGAAAGTATTTCTATTGAATGCACAATATAAGGTCTATTGTGTACAATATAATGCAAATTTCTTATCACAGATCTATATATAGTCTCATTCACTAAACTTACTGTATCATCCTTAGAAAATCTAAAGCCTGTGACCAAAGCTGTCCCTACTAGTTTTTAATCGTCCATGCCAAAAGTTTTCAACATTTCCTTGACAAATTTGGACTGACAAATGAAAATTCCATCTTCCAATTACATCTCCTATAACCAAATAGATTTTTTTAATCTCTCCAATCATAGTCATTTCAAATTCTTTCTTCATATCTTCATCAAGATCCATAATTATATTACCATCACCTCTAAAGATTGGGTTACTTATAAATACTTTAACAATTAACAATTTAGCACCTTCCAATTTCAGATATACATTGTATATAGGAGGAAATGAGAATCAAGAGCATATAACCTAAGATCATTACATGATCTACCCTATATGTGTAAGTGTATGCTATATAGAAAGTGGGAAATAAGAGAGAGAAACATGTCAATCCCAATTCTAGAGGGTTAGGTCTAGAGATATTAGTGCTTACCAAATGAATATGGAGCACCAATTACAACTAGAATTAGGAAGAATATGGGAAAGATATATAAATCCTTAAAGATCCTCAATGTGTGTGTATATGCTAGATGTAGATGTGCTAAATTTATGAAGGATGGAAAAATAACTCATCTTTGAAGTATATTTTCTACTTGTTGTGGTGATAGAAAAGGGAGGAAACCTTCAGATATGGGCTTGAAATTGCATGATAGACAAAACCCAAAAATATTTTAATGATCTATTAGGGATGAACTAGTGCATTAGGGGTGCACTGTGACCCTGATTGACTATGTTTGATATTGATTCTATTTTTGTAGTTTAAAAGAAATCCAAAAAGGGTACTTCGATTTGCAACCTATTCATCAATTTGATATCTGCAGCCTGCAATAAAAAGAGGTTTTCATTATTGATGGGGGTTTTACCTTGGTCAAATCCTAGTTTAGGAAAAAAACCTTGCATTTGAATAATTGAAATAGCATGAATGTAAAGTAAATGTACAAATTCACCTTACAAATATGGATCTCTTGAATCTAATGCAATGTGCTTGACTTCACCAATAGATTTGGACCAAGAAGATGAAGATGAATTGATGTAGAATATGTGCTAAATGATCTTGAATAATTGAAGAAGATCTTGTAGATAAATTCCTTCAATTACTTTAGTGCTTGAATCTTTGATCTTCAATGGAGGAATTCTTGAATGGATGCTTAAAGGCTTGAAACTTGAATGTTTAAATGCTAGAGCTTGTGAATGCTTGAATATTTGAGAGCAAGATGTTGTGATCTGTTGTTGTGATTATGGATAAGAAATGGAGAAAATGGAAGGGTTTATATAGAGATCAAAATTAACTAACCCCCACAGGTTGACTCTCATAGAAGTTAACACCTGCTTATCCAAAATATAAGATGTAGAGAAAAAGGGACAAAATAAGGCCTCATCAGGGGCATAGTGTGCCCTTGATTGGCCCATTAGGGGCAGAATGCACTCCTTAATGTCCCATCAAGGGCATAATGTGCCCCTTATAGTAAGGTGTACAAACCCTAGGGATAATATGGGGGCCCCAAAATAGGTCTTAGGATCTAGAAGTCAAGTCTAGATTCCAAGGAAACCCTATTTCGATGCCAAGAGTGGATTCCAAGTGGAAGGGAAGGACCTAGGGGAAATAGATCCTACCTCGAGCTTGCCACCATAAAAATAAGAGATTTAAAGAGGATCTATTAGGTTTTATCCCAATTCCACCTAAGAGAGGATGGAAAAGGGAAAAGGAAATAAAAGAGAGAGGGATATTGATGATCTCACATTAAATAGGTGCTAAACCTTCATTAAATTGGATTGACTCCAATTTAAGATAGTACATTTATCCCCACTTTAGTGAGAGGATGGACTCAATCCAAATTTGTTCTAAAGTAGAGCATGAGGCATAAGATACCCTTATTAAGATTTAGGAGAGAAAGAATTAAGCCCCCAAGTGTTTAAAACTTTGCTAACTCCCAAATCATAATAAGGGAGAAATCATATTTTTAAAGAAAGAAGAGATTAATTATTATCTCACCTAGTAGAGTGCCCACCCTACTTTGAATTATTGAAAGAGATGCTAAAAAATATGACATTGAAGTAATTTGATAGTTTTCTAACTCACTAGTCAACCCATTAATAGGTCCACCCATAGATCAACATTGTACAATAGGTGAGCTAACACCAACATCCTCACCGCTATCTTTGGTTGCATCATCCTGATTATTCACCTTTCTCTCAAGAGATCTCATCATTAGGTTCACCTCTTTGATCTAATGAAAAAACCATTTAATGGACCGAAAATAGTCCAACATACTATTCCTACAAGTTAAGAGGGCATTGATATTGGATTCTCAGTTAGAGTCGCTCAGAATGCACATAGAAGGATCAATAATATATATGATAGATTCAAAGCCAATCTCATTTTCCCTAACCACCAGATTCATCTTTGGTCTGGAAATAGCTAGCTTTACCTTACTCAAATCAAAATCCTTCCATGATATTTTCTAACTCAGACGGGGATTCTCCTTGTCCACAGGATAAGAGGGAGAGTATATAGTAGGAGTCTTGAGGAGACTCGGGAAAAACTCATTGACACCTATTCTCCCATCGTCACCAATGAGATTAGGAATATTATTCTTTGGTTTTTTTTCTTTTTGAAATAGGGGATGACATGCTCTATTTTTTCTTCTGACTCTTAGGTTCATCCTTGTCAGTATCAATACCCTCCTCCTTCTCATCATATAACAAAGAAAATAAATACCTTATTACTTTTTCATCTTTTTTCCTCAACCTTCACAAGTTTTAGGGGTTTATTGTACATAGACACATTAGATTTTCCCTTGGTGGTGGTTAATTTCCTCATAATATACGTCCTCTCTATCCTCAATTTTAGAAAATTCATTAATAGATTTAGAGCCATCAAACTCAACCCTTGGATCACCTTTATCTTCAATGGGGATCCCTATAGAGTGCATCTTAATGTGCTCATAAATTAACAAAATATATGTCCATTATGCAGAGGGTTGTTGGTGACCTCATGAGACCTAATCCCATTAATGATGGCATTAAAGGAAGAGTACAAGTAAAATGGTATGGATATTTTAATCTTGTGACTTAAATAGTTTAGTAACACAAAATGATGTGTATAGATGCAATAAAATATCTCATCCAACAAAATGTAATATACAATAGATCTAAGCACAAGCCTCTATGATTTCTTAATAGACCTAGGGGGTAATAATTCCTACCATCCTTGACTAGGTGATGTAGAAGCATCCTAGAGTAGTTGGAAATCCTGTATGTTGGAGTGGTTTTGACTTCGGAGTTGGAGAATTTGATTGAAAGGAGGTGATGCTCGGTCACTACTTGGGTTACTCTTGGTTGTAGTTTTTTGTGAAGGACTTAGTGACTAAAGGAACTTAGTGATTCTTGTGGGATCTTAGTGGATGTGATTTCTTGGTATGCTTGATGTATACTTGGTGTGCTCAGTTTTTTGGTTCACCAACTAGATGTTCTTGGAGATTTGATCACTCGACTTGGTGCATTTAATATGTTTTGTGCATGATCATGATGTGTATCGATCATGGTTCACGTGAGGACCTATTTGGGTCTTGGTTCTTTCTCTTATATATATTTAATGATTGTTGTAAGCTAACTAAAGAATATTGGGTTTATTATGGGTTCTAGATGATTTTATTGGCAATAGACCGACTTGTAGTTGTGCAAGTGTAAAAGAGGGGGTTGGGCAGTGTTTAAGACAGTGGGGGTTAGCATGTAGTAGTAGAGATTCAAGAAGGAATCCAGAGTTGCAAAAATGTGAGAAGAGATGGTAGCTAAGTGTGATCTTAGGAAACAAGAAGGTTGCTTGGTGGCTTGCAAGAACAAGTTTAGATATTTCTTGAGGTTTCTACTAGATTGTTGTGTTGATCTAGATTTGGGCTAGCTAGGGTTTTTTGGGATCTTGAAAGGTCTTGAAAAACTATTGGCATAATTGCTTTTGTATATGGTCATAACCAGGAAGGCCTTAAATCCTGGCACATTGTATGTAATCAGTTATTCGATGAACAAAGAGTTGAATTTCCTATCAGAATTTGTATCTTGTGTTGTGTTTCTATTGTGTAGCTATTTGTTGGGGGCTTGGTCACCTCCATTAGGGGTTCATTCAACCTTGTACTATGTTAGGTGGTATCAGATTAAATGTTTGATCTAGTTGAAGATTGTTGGAGCTTTGTTGTAGAGATTCATGTGATTAATATTATAGATTTGTGTTCCTAGACTTTTTAGACCCTTCTTGTTGTTTGTGTGAGGTGGTAGGTTGTGATCTAACTTTCAAACAACTCGGGTTTGTCACTAGGTGCTTGGGTAGGATTTTTTTATAGATGATTTTCAAAGATCTTGAAGGATGCCTCCAAGAAGATTGGACACTAAGGTGATTGCAAATCTCTATGATGCTAAGGAGACTAACATTTTAGAGGAGGTTAGATTAGATTTTGTATCTGAGATGGAGTTGATGAAGAATGATATGGTCATTGAGATAATAAGAGCTATATCTGGTGTAATACAAAATATGGGTACAGGGGAATGTTATGATGAAGTTGATGAAGACTTTGAGGTTGTTGAATCTAGTGGTGAGGATAGAACTGATCAAATGGAGAGATCTATGGAAGACATAACTGGTCAATTGGATAGATTTGAAGCTCAGTTTGTATTAAAGCATAAGATGGAGGTTTCTAATATCTTAGGTACTTTGAATCCTAAGGACCTGATCGATTGGATTGGTGAGTTGGAAGACTACTTTAAGTTAGAGGATATTGTAGATCCACTCAAAGTAAGGTTGGCATAAACTAAGTTAAAGGAACATGCTACTTTATGGTGGAAATAATTGCAAAAAGTGAAATGAAAACCACAGTGTGGAGATTGATTGTGAAAAAGTTGAAGGATAAATTCATTCTAGTTGATTATGAACTTGAGTCTTGGTTCTTTCTCCTATTTTAAATTTAGGATCAAGTACCCGAGCCAAAAATGAGTGCCCATTTTTAAAAATTGAGCACCCATTTCTAAGAGGTCTCATTTCATGGATTTGACTTCTACAAAATTGCAACCCAACTTTGTGCATTCACTCAGTGGTACGATATTGTAGAATGAGTAGTTGTCACATATAACTTTGTAGACCTTGGCAACATGATTATATCAAGAATGTGTTTACTATTGAGAAGGGTAGACATATGTTTTCCTTGATTCCTTTGCAAAATGAAGAATTTAGTAGGAGGAACCTGAGTTTTTGTAAATGAGTTGAGTTGAAGGATTTTGAAAGGAGTAGATATCCATAAGAGAAATAGACCTGTGGTACACTGAGGAAGGATGCAAAGAACTAGAGTAAAGGAAAGGATTTACAAAAGTGGAACAAAGGAAAGAGTATACAAGTTTAGGACTTGGAGAACATGTATTTAAAGAACTAGTTTGAGGTTTATGTGTTAAATCCTAGAATATGTTCTTCTACCTATTAAGAAAATCTTTTTGCACTTGGGGTGTGTAATGCAGGAACATCCTGGAGTAGTTGGAAATCTCGTATGTTGGAGTGGTTTTGACCTTGGAGTTGGATAACTTGGTCGAAAGGAGGTGATGCTTGATCACTATTGGGGTTTCTCTTGGTTTTAGTTTTTCCCAAGGGGCTCAATGACTAAAGGAACTTGGTGATTCTTGTAGGAGCTTAGTGGATGCACTTTATTAGTATGCTTATTGTATACTTGGTATGCTTGATGGTTGTTGATGTTCTTAGAGATTTGATCAACTAAATTGTGCATTTAATATGTGTTGCACAAGATCGTGATGTGGATCAATTGTGGGATATGGGAGGACCTATTTGGGTCTTGGTTCTCTCTCCTATGTGTATTTAATGATTGTTGTAAGATGACTAAGGCATATTACATTTATCATGGGTTCTAGATGATTTTATTTTCAAGGGGCCATCTTGTGGTCATGCAAGTATAAAATAGTGGTTTGAGTAGTATTTTAGGTAGTGGGAGTCACTAGGAAGTAACAAAAATCTAAGAAGGAATCTTGAGTTTCAAAATTGTGAGAAAATCTAGTAGCTAAGTGTGGGCTTAGGAAACAAGAAGGTTTCTTAGTGGCTTGCGAGCACAAGTTTAGTTCTTTCTAGAGGTTTCTACCAAAGTCCTATGGTGATACATATCTGGGCTAGCTAGGGTTTTTTGGGGTCTTGCGAGGTCTTATAGAACTATTACTATTTAATTTCTTTTATATTTGGCCATAACCAAGAAGGCCTTACAACCTGGCAAATTGCATGTAATTAGTTCCTTGATGAATAAAGATATACATTTTTTATCAGATCGTGTATCTTGTGTTGTGTTTCCACTATGTGGTTGTTTGTTGGGGGCCTCGTCAACTCCATTGGGGATCCACTCAGCCTTGCAATGCATTACTAGGGCCTCACACTCCTCATCCTTTGAAAAAATCTCCACCACAACTTCAAATACCTTTTGTCTCTATAAGATTTCTTTCCAATAATAGGGATACCCATAACTTGAAAAATAAGGTGCTCTGTGACAATATTTTTTTACCCATGGAATTCAAGGGTTCCTTCATCCCAAATATTATGAAAGAACTTGGTAACATCAGGGTTTCCCCCATGAAGACGTTCCATGAATGACATCAAGTCTCTATCTTTCAAGATATCCCAAACTTTCTTTCTCCTTCCCTACTTCTCATAGCTAGGAGGCTCCCTTTGTCTCCTTTACCCTCCCATTCTAAAACGATATTCTTCACAAACCAGATAACTAATTGAATATTAGACTAGTGAGTGAGGAAGGAACTAATTGTTGCAGAAACTTAAAAAGACACTGATCAAACTAACCCACAAAATTTGTGAATAAAGGAGGAAATAGTTGTAGTGCCTATCCTTAAGGCACATAATATTCCTCATAATCATAAAAAGTATTACCCCAAAGTACCATTTAGATCATGTCAAATTACTACCTCTTTACCACTTATCATGTCATAATAAATACATGATATGAATTCCAAAGGGAGAGAAGCCCCACCTTGCCAATTCATCTTCTAGTTGAGCTTCATTGCCATGTTCACAAGAGAGTCAACAACCATATTGGACTCATGATATGCATGAGTAATACAATGGTTCTCCAAAGTTCTTAGGATACTTCTAGCTTCTTGAATTATATTTTCAATATTCCAAGAAGATTTAGATAACCCCTTTAGGTAGTTAATTATATGTTTAGAGTCACCCTCCAGCCAAAGGTTAGAGATACCCATGTCCTTAGCCATTCTAACATCTTGAAGGACCCCCATTGTAGCAAGGTGAGTGTCATAGCAGCAAGACTTTGGCCAAAATGGTTCCTTAATCCCTTAGCTATCCCATTAAAATTAGCTTTGTGCCAATCACAAGGAGGAAGAAGTTATCTTCTATCCCTTCTCCTATTATCATCAATAGTATGAGGGGTCTGTTCTGAATTGGTCAACATGTCCAAACTGAGAAAACGTATATAAGAATAATTTATGTTTTTTAGAACATCCCTCTCAACTTTAAAAAGAAAACCACCTTGGGGGGAAGAAGACGTGTCTTTAAAGATCTTGTTATTACATTCTTTCCATATACCCCAAAAGATATGTGGGGGAGAAAACGACCACTGATGCTTGATATCTTTAGAAAGGTGGGAGGGGGGATCCATTGAATAAATAATTAGACAAGTTAGAGGGGAAAATCTAGGCTAAGTTGAGTATTCCAAAGAAAAGAGATCAAATATCCTTGGCAAAACCATAATGGACAAAATGGTAATTAACCAACTCCTTATTAGCATAGCATAAAATAGACCTATTCAAGAGATAAAAGACTATCTTGCACAAGTTTTCCATAGCAAGGATTATGTTATAAAGGAGGATCCAAATGAGATATTAACTTTAGGTAAAAGACTTGAAATCCATGCCTTAGCCTAGTAGGGAGGAGAATCAGCGACAACATATAAGGAGTGGTAGGAAGAAGCAAAAGAAAAGAGTTTAGAGGAGGAAGCAACCCAAACTAGGACATCTGGCTTGTTAGCAAGGAAAATTGAGGAGAGAACACACATTAGAGGCACAAGTTGGGGATATATAGCTCCAAATCCACCCAATCAGTTCCATGCTAGTACTTAGCAACAAAGGTACCAAAAATTTCCTCATAGTCCTCCTTCCATGAATTAAATTCCTTAAGATTAGCTAGCCTCCCAATAGGGAGCCAATCATCATCCGAGAGTTTAATCAAATTTCCACTACTAGTCTTCTAGTTGATACCTCTAGCAACAATACCTTTGACTTTTAGAATACTATTCCATACACTCAAACCATGTGGGATGTTATTCGAGGATAAAAAGTCCCAAAGTGTAATATTATTGTAGAGGTACTTGTAAGAAATGACATCTCTCCATTCCTTGATGTTATTAAACATTCTCCACACCCGCTTGGCTAGTAAAGTCTAATTAAAGAGTCTCAACTTTCTTATACCCAAAACACCTTTAATCTTTGGAAGGAAAACCTAATCCCAAGAAATCAGAGGAAATATTTACAATTTTAAAATAAGAGGAACTCTTTGCATAGCACCAAATTAAAATATTTTGATAATTTTTCTAATCATCTAAAGTGAAATCATTTCTCTATTTTGATTAACAGGGTCTATATTACCATTCATAAAATAGAATGAAATGATTTTTAATTCATAAGTAAAAATAATGCATTGTATGTCTTTAAATACTAGTATATGATAACAAACTATGTCAAATATGGGTTTAGTCAATTCAAGGTCAAAGGATAAATGGGCCCAGTCAACAAAATATCAAATTTTAAATTTTGATATAAAAGGGGTATATTTTGACCTTGAGGTTATCCCATAATGACAAACTTATTGCAAAATGGGTTGACCATCAAATCTAAGTAGTAAATAGTTGAATGTAAGTAGATGCATAGATAAGTGCAATGACAAATTGGATTAGTTGAATATATCAAAATGTGTATGCCAATGGTGTAAGGAAATTAAGGTAGCAAAAAAACTTCCTATGTGCCAATCTTGATAGGAGGGTTTTACAAAAAAATTAAATCTCAATTCTTCACAACATTAATAGAAATTAAACATAAAAAAACATGAATAACATGCATACCACAATAGAGTGATTTACATGGGGAAAATCCTTTGAGGATAAACATCCCACACTCCAAAATTCACCCAATATAATATTCACAAATCAATGATAGATTATAATATACCTAAAGGGAAAGCTTCTTATAAGATTATCACCAACTAGCGATCTAGGGGAACTCAACAATTATTATACTCTTTTGCACACCCTCCATCTCAAACTCCTAACATATAGGAGATACAATACATGAAACCATCAAATGATATTACAAAACCATTGGCTAAAAATCACTTATAAAGTGGCACCCATCAGATGTTCAATCAAAGATGCCCAACAATGTGTCAAAACACACACCAACACATGTAATTCCCTTTTGCAATTGATTTATGTGTTTAACACATTTTTTTACATTTCCCATTTCAGATACCCAACTCTCAAAGGTCATACCTTATCAACCAAGTTTCTGATTGATGAACTATTTGAAGTGTCAGGAAGGTCATGTCTTGCTCTATCAAGATGTAATTGACTATGCTAGTTGCAAACACTTTTGATCATTTTAGAGCCTCTAGAGCCTTCCAAACTAACTTTGTAAAATTTCTTTGATAAATCATTAAAATAAAAGCTTTAATATCTTCAAAAGTAGGCATGATCTTGCAACAAAAATTTACCAATATGCTTATCCAGCCCATCTGAACCTTTTGGGAAAGTTTAGGTTTTTTTATGTTCAAATGTAAACCTACTATAAATAGTCATTGTATGTAAATGTAAGATTGAGATACATTTTCTTAACAGATGAATAAACCATGACTAAATGTCTAAGAATATATCTATATATGAGTTGATGAAGGCCTAAGAAAATAAACTCAACTTCACACAACATTATATCATTTGTCAATACATACACACACCAATACCCTTCTTCAAAATAAACAAAAAACCACATAAAAATATAATGGTATACAAATTTCTAGATTACAACACTTTCTTTATGGACTAATGCTTTAGGCATATTATTGTGTTTTGGTTTTCTTATGTTTTTTCTTGCTATTTCTCACAATAAAATATTTTTAAAGGCTTTGAGATCCCTTCGAAACCTACTTTATTCTTTAATCAAATTCATAATTATACAAATTTCACAATTACAACACTTTGCTCCTTCAGATAATGTATTTAGGGGAAGCATATCAATAGTTGTTATTACAAACTTTGTGTATCCACATATCCTAAGAAATACATAAAAATTTCGTAATTTTCTTGTTGTCTTTGTATGAGACTTAACTTCTTATGACTATTGTTGTAGCCACTAGGTAATATCAAGATATGTTGTAGAATTTATTATGGGCATGTTGGCTAATCTCCAGACAAATTGCATTAAAGACAAAAAAAAAAGTCAATTTTTATTTTCCAAATTCATGAAAGCAAAGTGATCTTTTCTCAAAGTTTTTGTCATTTTCGATACAAAATATGCAGATCATGAAGATCAAAAGTTGATAATTTAAAATAAATCATTGTGTTTTTTATTTTTTGAAATTTGTTCAATGATGCATTTTGTAGGGAGGATAGCTACATCCTTATTATGCATGCAAAGATAAAAAATGATCATGTCAAAATATCACTTTATATATGCTTAAAGATGCCTTATAACTATGTAGTACAAAAAACTGTAGAATGACGGCGTTAGGCCTAAATGTGAAGGGACTAATATGTTGGAGAGAATTCAATGCCTTGCCAAATTTGGTAAGAAATTTAGTGAACCAAGAAATTAAGCATGATGAATCCTAGCTAGAGAATTATTTTAAATTTTAGTGACCTATTGCCAAGTTGGTGGATAGGAAAAATTTATGAAAGACAGATGGCAAGGAGTGATGGAGAAGGTACTTGCGATAATAAATTCGCATGGCCCGAAAAAGAAAGAATTTTGAAGTTTGAGATGAAAGGTTTTTTAATGATTTTCCTAGGTGTGTTCTCGTACATTGGGAGGAGTAAAAGTTCAAATTTTAAATGGTTTGAGAGTATTGGGAATGATGGAAAAGATTGGGAGAGAGATAGAGGCGATCGACACCTGACATTAATTTCTACAAGGGACACTGCTATTATTATCAACAATAATGACCATTATGTTTGCTTAAGGGCTATTTTTTTTTGCCTAAGTGTGAAGTCATTCTTAGCAAGTGCTTCTGGGTTTGGAAGGAGAAGAGAGTTTTAGGAAAAATTATAGAGAAAGGTGGTGACCTTATGCGAATTGAGCCTTCTATGATAGAGGAAAATGCTAGGAAGCTACTGGTGTGGTACATACTGAAGGAAGGTGGTTTTTTTCCATTCATGGAGGTGCTAAATGGGTATGATGAAATTTATTCCTTGCAATTTTTCAATTCTTGGGAGGACTGAAGAGTCATAATTAATTGCATCTCATTTCATATCTCTGAGGAAGTCATCTCTTTGGTGACGGGACTGGCTATGAGGGGAAGGAAATGGCAAAAGGTGACAAGGGTGGCCGACGAAGCGAATCTGCAGTGCTTCTTCTTGGATGGTGAGGAACCTATTCAACACAAAGGTGGTTTTATGTGGGAGAAGCTCCCTGAGCCATGGAATGAGGTCTGTCTAATGTTGATGAAGTACCTAACTCTAGAAGGGAGTTATGGTGTCTATTATTACCACCATTTTCCTCTCCTAAACCATTTTTGTCACTATGACTTTATTTCCATTTCGTTCTTTCTGTTGCATCATTTAGTGGATACGGTAATTGATGTAAAGGAAAAAATGAGGAAGGGTATTAATTTTACCATTTTCCATGAAGGGTTAGTGTTCTAGCTATATCAATTCCACCTTGCCTTGGTCCCCCCTAGGATTGTCAAGATTGATATTCCTACCCATCCCAACCCCCGGCCCCAATTGGTCCCCCTTAGGATCACATGTCTGAGAGTCCCTACCCCATAGCATTTGCCTAGCAGGCTCCCTATTGAGTTGAAGCCCACTCCCACGAGAAAAAGAGGGAGACTGGAGAAGGGGAAAGATAAGGATTCAGAGGAGTTGGAGGATGAGGGGAGTGGGGGTAGGAGGAAGTCGGGGAGGATTGCTAAATTGAATGCTAAAAGGAAATTGAAAGCTGGGGCCTTGCAAGAGGAGTCAGATTTAGAGGACATGGGCCGTCCTAAATGAAGGATGAAAGAGAAGGCATCGAATTTTGGTGAGGGGACGATGGAGGAGGAGGAAGAGGAGGTTTTGAATTCCTCATGGTCTGGCTTGGGAGAAAGGATTAAGGAGAAGAAGGAGACGACACACGTTTCAACCACCATTGGGGTGGGGTGTGTGGACCTAACTTGGGACCAGTTCCCTGAAACTGTGGATAGAGTGCCCTCCCCTATAACGATTTCCTCCCCTATTAGGATTTCTTCCAAGGATATTGCTAACCCCTCGATTGTGCAGGATGTTACTATGGTGCGGGCAGATGACTATCTTAGTGACAAACAAGAGGTCACCATGGAGATTAAGAAGATGGCTGGCAATGACGTTTAGGAAAGAATTCATGCACTGGAAGAAAGAATGTGCCTTTTGACAAAGTTTACTATCAAAGTGACGCATGCAACTGCCACCACGCTTCACTTGCTTAAAGACCTAGAGGGCAGTCTGCCAAAGGAGGACTCCAAAATGTTGTTTGACTTCCTTGCGGAAGATTGGGCCAATATTTTCCTGAGGAGAAAGGAGGCTAAGAAGTCTTAAGGGCTCTCTCCTTCTAGTTTTTCATGTTCTTTTTTTGCTGGTTGTTGAACTTGGCTAGGTTTAAGGCTTTTATGCCTTTGTTTTTGTTAGTGTAAATAATTAATTTTTATTACACTTTACTTAAGTTTACTTAGGTTAATGCATTATTTTATTATTTATTAGTTAGACACCTTGGAGTATGCATACTCATATGAGTTGTCTTGTTGACAACACAAGAGTTAGCAACTCTAATTTAGCACATGGTGTCAACAACACAGGAGTTTATATAGTTATCCGAGTTGTCATGCAGACAACACAGTTGTTCACACTCTAATTAAGCACATGGTGTCTACAACATCTTTTTACATGACACACCTATGTAAGCTTATCCTCTCATCATCGCACTAACTTTTGTGCTCAATGGAGGATAATCCACTCTTGGTGGACGTGCTTAGATGTGGGTCTTATCATTTTGTTGACTCCTAGTTAGTTTAGAGGCCTTTATATACAGACACTCCTAATGTGTATGTACATCAATTCAATTTCATATTGTTACTTTGATCATACTTTATTGGTCCATATTGTGCTAGTGCTTGAGCTTCTTGATCTTGGGTGATTTTGCCCTAAGGCAAATTCTTACAATTTTTATATTTCTGTAGCTTTTTCAGTTATAATATAGGCAGTACATATGTCATGCCTATTGATACTCTTTTAGTTAAGTTTTTGAACTATGTTTTTGTATTTTAAGCGGTAGAGGGTAGTTTTGGTTGTTGGTAATCGGCTGGTTGTTCACCAGTTTGACTGTTTAAGGCCCAGCCCCCTAGTTTTGACTGCTTTTAATTCAAAAACAAACTATATAATTGTCAATACTTATGTACAAATATTCAAAACATAATATATTGTGAATACCAATTAAATTACACAACTCCTCTAATAATAACTCAAAAAATCTTACTACTAAACTATACGTTGATGACTATACATACATATGATATTTATTAACAATTTTTTTTTAAATTTTCATTTCTTTCAGTTTAGACCCAAGAAATTAGATAAACGAACAATGAGCAATAATTGAGAATTGGTCAATTAACTCTTCTCTTCCATTATGATGCGTAAGCGACCCACATTAAAAAATATCAATAAGCTGCCTAAACCTTATCCCTTATACGTACAGCTTACAGTCAACCATTGCATGGGAAGCATCTTTAAAGGAGAATCCTTTTTGGTAAGCCATATAGCGGACGCCATTATAGTTTTCATTTGCCTTCAAAATGCTCCATTCCCACCTGTCTAATATCAAAACATTAAAAACCTCCTACAATTGGAATTGGTCAGGAAGAGTTGACATTTGAGATTAACCATTAATAGGAATCTGATACCCAAAAGCTCAGAACAGCGTAATATCTCTGGAGCAAATATGAACAGCAACATGAAGGGTTTGATGATTGGTGTGGTGGGTGCGGCCATTACATTGTCTGCTTACAACCAGACTGCCATGACATCAACACAATGTATGGGACTTGGCCTCATTGTTCTTATATTGGGCCTCGCTGTAAAAGAAGGTATTATACCTCTCTGATATTCTTCTCTTTTGTAAACTGTGATGAACCCATTTTACTGGATCTGGGGAATTCCAGAGATCATCTCGGATGTTGAATTTCAAATAATCTTGACCCAATTTAGTTTCATGGGTAATCGAGTTTGGTGATTTTTCAGCTATTTTTTCATGAGACCGCCATGGATGTTGATGGTAGAGATCTTCATTCGATTCAATTTGAAGCCATTTTAAGCATATTTGTAAACTGGAAACATTATGGGTGTTTGAGATTGAACATTTCTCAGGCTTCTGTTTTTTGTGTGTGAGATGTGTTCTTCCTTCCTTTAAAATTGGACATATTGTACTTTTTTTTCCTCCAAAGTCAACTTCTTGCTCTGTGAAGCATATGCCCCATTTTGTTTAGTGATGCAGTGTTGCAGCTCAGTTGCTTGAATTCAATGTTTGCAATTTTTATCCAAACCAGATCTGTGTTTTCATTTTTGTGTAAATAATTTCCCGACTTGTTTATTGCAAGTGGTCATTGCAGAGTTTTAGTTTTCAATTGTACATATTGTAGTAGGAAAACTTTTTTTTCCAAGATCTGAACACAAGTTTTTATCATAAACTTTCAAAGAATTCATCAAACTTTTCGTTTTTACATGATTTAGCATGAAATATGTCTGTTTCACGTTGACATTAATATTTTATTGGTTTGAAATATATACGAATATGACTAAATAGTTTTTAATGTCAATAGATTTTCATAATTCTTCAAGTTTTAGTTGCTAATGCTTTTAGATTTCACTGTAAATTAGTTTTACTTGCTAATACTTTTAGATTTCACTGTATATGAGGTCTTTGCATGAATATTTCAGATCACATTCTGTAATCTATTGTGGGGATGAAAGAGAGCACAAATAGAAAGATGTTTCATTTTTGTGCTTTCTTTCATCCTAATCAGAGTGTGATCCTCATTTTTCTTTTCTTTCTCTTTGCTTTCTTCATTCTAATGATGGATCACGAAGTGTGATCCAAAGCATTGATGTGAAAACTACATACAGATCAAAACTAGAAGCATTAGCAACTAAATTTAGTTTGTGAGATTATATTTATGATTCATTTAGATTAGTCAATTAATTAATATTTCATTTATCTTTTGAGGCTATCTAGTTTTTTTCATTCTATTAATTGAAATGTGATCTTATACTGATAAAAAAAGCTCATAGAATCAATTTTAGAAATGTTCAAACTATTATCATGAACAATAATGTTTCTAGGCATGAAGATGCTAGAGGAACTCTAAGGAAGTTGATCCCCAAGAAAGTCTCAAAAGAGGACTACTCCCTTGTAGATAAGGAGATCTCAACAAAAGATATTCATAAAGCCATCAAGGTCCTTGGCAACAATAAATCTCTCAACCGTAATGGGGTTTTGGTTGAATTTCACTTTGCTATTATTAATTTGATTATTGACGGTCTCTCTTGGGTTCAAAAAGAGGCTATTAGTAAGGACTTGTTGGAACCTAACATCAATAGGCATGGACAATTAAGATCATCCCTAAAGATTGGGATAAAATCTAAATAAAAATATGGATAGCTACAGAATCGTGGCCAAAATTTTAGCTAACAAACTATTTAACATTCTGCCTAAAGTTATTAGTAGTACTTGAATAGGGTTTATTAAACACATATAGACATTGGAGATCCTTCTCACAAGTTAGGAGGCCATGTGGTGAGCCAAAAATACCAACCAAACAATAGCCATGTTTCTACCAATTTTTTTAAAAAGCTTATGATAGAGTGGAATAAAATTTCCTAAATAGGATGCTTAAGTATTTTGGTTTCCCCAAAGATTTTTGTCTCATGGTGCAAGTGTTGATGAATGATGCATGCGCGGTGCTGGATATAAATGGATCAAGTTTAGAAGTATTTCCAATAATTAGAATCATTAGGTAAGAATGGCTCATTTCTCTAACCCTATTCACAATTGTAGAAAATGTCTTACACTACCTTTGTAGGGATGCCACTTTCTCCCCAACTATGAGGGGCATCTTTTTTAACCAATAAGGAGGATCTATTGAACATGTAGTTTGTTGATGATATAATTGCGTTCTTAGAATTAAATGGAAAGAATATGACTACCTTCTTAAGAAGTTGGATCAATATTGTGAAATCTCTAGAGGAAAGATCTCCCTTGGTAAATACATCCTTATGTGACTCTCCCCAAGATCGGTGTTCTAAACACATCTTTCAATTGGGAGGGCCCTATTAGAAGCTTATAAAAATGAGAGTTTGTTTCCTCACATTGTCATCCAAATCCTACATATTTTCCCACTACTACTTATATTAATCCTATAATTTTCCCACTACTATCACTTGAGGCTTCATGATAATAGTTCTATGGTTATCCCATTATGATTTAACTTATTTCATAACTAAAAGTTTCTAAAGTCAAATACTTGAAAACAAAAGCATGACAATAAGAATAAATAAATTTCCACAATCCATAAAATCAAATGTTATTCTTTTTTGGATTTGATTGTGTAGCTTTTTGATGATGGATCACATAGTGCGACCTGAAATGTTGATGCAAAAAATGCTACACAATCAAATCCAAAAAAGAATAGCATTTAAAAATATGATGTAAGTTAAGGTGGAAAATTTTACTTCAAAATAGTTCATTCCAATATATTGAGAAAATGTCTCTATATGTCTATGTGAAACCCAATATAGATATATTGTTTAAAAGGAATTTCATTACATCTTAATGATGGATGAAAGTTCATCTAGACTTCACCATGGTCGTAGATATAAGGAATCACATTAAGGGAGCACAAAAAAGTCAATGAGATACAAAATGTAGTTCATTAATTTGCACTAAGTAAATATTAGAATTATGTATCAGAGAGATATGATGGAGCAAAGAAATTCTTTTATCATCTTATTGATTATTAAAGTCTTGATGAAATAAGATAAAGGATCAATAAGATATACCTATGTCTTATCTAAAGAAGTTAATCAAGATAAGAGGGAGATTCATCTATGAAACATCATTAATTGATCTAGCACAAAAGGGGATTCATCAAAATAAAATGTCACACTAGAAACCAAAGGGATCAAAGAGATGTGTACATTTCTCTTGAAAATGATAATAAACACATTGATATGGACATGACATTGAACATTTGACAAAGTGAAAAGCAATTTCATCAAAGAGAAATGTCACATAAAGAAGTAAGATGTTGATGGAACATGTGCATGATTTTTTTTTAAATTATTGGGTGAAGAATTACAAAATGACATTGATTTATAACAATGAAGACCTAAAAAAGGAGAAAATTATCTTAGCAAAAGGGCTTGTTAATAAAAAACATTGTTTAAAAAAAACATATTGGGCCCTACCAAATAGCTTATGAACAACCGAGACAAAAAAAAAGATTAAAATGATGGATTACATTGCAATGAATTGTAATTTATTACTCTAATGAACTAAGAATGCAACAAATATTAGCAATAGGAGGAGGCAGACACTTATCGACAAAGTAATCACATTGAAGAGACAATGAATACGTAAGGAGGAAAAATGGCATTTCAACAAAAAGGAATGTCTCATCCAAAATTTTGTGGACCCTATTATGTAGCCTTTGAGTCATTGAAGGAACATTAAAAGGCTAGAATTGTATGCTATATCTAAAATTAAAATCAAAGAGAATTGTACAATGTACCTCTCCAAAGAATTGAAGAGATAATGGATAACATTATCAATAAGGGAAGAGAATCTTCCATTAACATATCAATATATCAAAGGGAAAATGGGGACTAAAGGAAGTTTAATGACATTTCATTAAATCATGTTAGGTTGTGGCATCCACAAGTATAATCCTTAGAAAGACATTTTTATGGTCTTCTCAATAAAATGGAATAAAGCTTATAAGAAGAAAACATAGTCATTAAAGGGACATTGTGTTTTACCCAAAATGAAATAGGGTTCTTATGAAGTAATATGTTTCAATGAAAATAAACCATATTGAGGAGAGTCTCATGAGTCTACACGATCTCTCAAAATCAAATTATACATAAATTTAACAATAATAGGTCTCTTTAATCAATTAGGAATCAAAACTAAATGGAGATGATAAGAGATAAATGAAATTGAAGAAATGGTTATTGAGTTTCTATGATACGTGATGAGCAACTAAATAATATGGCACTAAGGAAAAGTGGAGGTCATGATGACATGAGATTTGAAATTTGGATATTTAATGATCATTTTGATATAATTTAAAGGCTAAATGAAACACAATTTGTTATAGATTTAAGATCATCAACCATACTTTTTAGTCATGGATTTGGAACTCCCAATTTTGACAAAATTCAGATTTCCATCAAGTTCTACCTAGTTGGGCAGGTACAAATATTTAAGTACTTTTGTTGGTTTTAATTGGAATTTTTGTTCCCTTATGTTGGCCATTTTTGCATATGAGATTGAAACTCAATTTTTATTTATTTTTGGGGAATTTGGCAACCATTTGGATGATGGGTTTTAATTTTATTTAATTTTGTCGATTTTCAACAACATTGATTTTTGAGCTATTTTTATATTGCCTCATTTTGCGTACAACCCAATTTTCTTGCCTAATTCTTGGTACTTTTTCTAGTCATGGATTTGGAATATGTGTTATATTTCCAATATGACCATATTTTTACTTTATCTTCATTGGGATTCATATAGAATCCATACTCCTTGATTTAGGCCAGTTGAGTGAGTTCATGATACTTGGTGATTTGTTGCCTTATTGGGTTTCATGTCGAACTCACACTCCCACATATAGGTTAATCGAGTGAGCTTGTTATGCTCGTTCCATTTGTTCCATTTCTCTTATCCAACCCTTGCATTGGTATTATGTGTTTACATTCATGAAGTTGGTTGTGCCCACATACAAGCACATGTAGATGCATATGACATGATGATGTGAGACCCAAATTCTTGGATATAGGCCAGTTGAGGGATTATTCATTATGGGGATGGGATGGGAGCTTGCATTTCTTTTGAGAACTCATTGTGTGATGAGCATGGGTATGTAGGGTAGACATGTGGAGTGGCTTCTCTCATATACCCCAGTGTATATTCTGACAAGGTAGCATGAATAAGTTCTAACAAGTGATAACTAAATATGGGTAATGATACTTAATATAAGATAAGTGAACACTTGAGCTGTTAATTTGAGGGTGTGTGTTCCTATGTAGTTAATCTAAGGGCATGGTGTGATGGTTTCCTGAGGGATTTATTCTCCACTAGTATGATGGTTTCCTAAGAGATTCATTCTACACCACATATAGCTTGGGCTTCTTGATGCAGGAAAATCATTGGTTTTGAGTGGTTCGTGCTTGATAACTACTTTGGAGTTCTTGGAGGGGTTCTCAATAGTTTCTTTAGAGTGTTCTTTGGTGTTCACTAAATGCTCTCAACATATGAGATCGTGCTCGTTTGATGTGGCTCGATCATCTCTTTGGAGTTTTTGGCTTGAAGATGTGTGGCTTTATTGACAAGCTCAATGGATGAATTGACTAGGCAATCTTGGTGGTGCTCAATGGAACACGATCTCAATGCTCTTTGCATTTCTTGGTTGACAATATACTCATTGGATGTGTGCAATTATTCTTTCACTAAGTGACTCAGTGTTTGTTCACAATACTCAGTGGCTTGTTGTTGTTTCTTGGTGGTTGGGTTCACTAAGGATTGCAATCTCGATTGTTTGGATTGTCGACTTGTGCATTTAATTTGTGTTGTACATAATCATGACGTTGATCAGCCATGGGTTTTTGGGGGCCTATTTAGGTCTTGGTTATTTTCCTATGTGCATTTAATGATTTTTGTAAGCTGACTAAGGCATTTTTATGTTTTTTTGGGTCCTAGATAATTTTATTTTTAATATGTTGACTTATGGCCATGCAAGTATATGAGGGTATGGGTAGATTTTTAAGAGGCACGAGTCAAAGGAAGCAAAGATTTAGGAGGAATCTGGAGTGGCAAGTTTCTAAGCAGAGCTAGTAGCTACGACTTAGGAGACAAGGAGATTGCTTGGTGGCTTGCAAGCACAAGTTTAGATCTTGCTTGGAGTTTCTACCAGTTTTTTGTTCTAGGCTAGCTAGGGTGTGGGTTGGATCTTGAGGGATCTTGTAGAACTATTACTTGCTTTGTATTTGATCATAACTAGGAAGGCGTTATAGCCTAGAACATTGCATGTAATCAGTTGTTCTATGA
This sequence comes from Cupressus sempervirens, assembly GCA_028749045.1. Lineage (NCBI taxonomy): Eukaryota > Viridiplantae > Streptophyta > Pinopsida > Cupressales > Cupressaceae > Cupressus > Cupressus sempervirens. The sequence goes on from CM053792.1 coordinate 710,882,701, forward strand.
CTAAATAAATGAGTTTAGTACCACATCATGTATCTTGTGTTCTATTTCCACTATGTGGTTATTGCTAGGAGCTTAGACATCTCCTTTGGGGATTCAATGGGCCTTGCACTACATCAAGTGGTATTAGAGCGCAATGCATTCGATCATATTAAAACACACTACATCAGATGGTATCAAAGTGTACTGCATAAGATGGTATCAGAGTGCATCACATCATATGGTATTAGAGCTACAATTCCTAAGCATATAGATAGATCACCAAATGTGAGGCAATTTGCACCAATACCTCATGCTGGGTGAGGTTTATTAGAGTAAAGGTTGATCTGCATGATGATTTTTTTCTTTGGTTTTTTGAAGATCTTGGAACATGCCTATGAGAAGATTAGACCATAGGGCTATTGTAGATCTCTCTGATGTAGTTTAGGCAAAGGTAACAGAGGTATTTTCTCAGATGGATATTTCTTTATATAAATGAGTTGAAGAAAATAAGGAGGAAACTATGTGTTACTAGTGTTGGAGTCTACCAATCAGGAAGAGAGTTGTCTAGCCAGTTAAAAAGTTTGTGTGGAGAAGAGGGCATAACAAGGTTGAGACAAAGGTTAGTTTTGTTGATCAATTTGTGGAATCTGATATGAAACTTGTAGAGCAATTTGTGGTAGTTTTCAAAGAGGTTTCTAACCTTGTGGATGTTGGGATGGATATTTGTTTTCATGATTAGTTGGTTGTGTTTGACATAAAAATTACAAGGCACCTAGTCGTGGATAATCAGATTTTTGTAGGTGATGATTTATATGTTGCAGAGAATCTTGTTGTAAGCATAGAGATTGCTGGTGTTTAGAGTTTGGAATGTTTTTTTAAGGGATTAAATATTATCATTGATGTGGTTTGAGGTCTACATGTTTTTTCTATAGATGTGGAGTTAGATCCTCTTGTTGCAGATGGAAGTGATAACTTGCATTTTGATTGGTTAGTGGTGATACAGATGATTATAGTGTTTGAATGGATGGAGCATATGTGGACGATTTAAAAATCTATTCTCTTATCCTTGATAGAGTGGAAGCCTTTAGTGAACATGAAGTTAGGTGTAAAATTCTCTTATGGTATCAAAGTGTGGAACACACTTTTCTATTTTTCTAAGGAGTCTAATGCATGAGCATCATGGGTTCCAAGGAGTTCATGCTCTGTAACTAAATTAAAGTTCTTGGAGGGGTGCTTGGTAGTTGCTTTGGAGTGTTCTTAGGTGTTATTTGAATGTGATCGACAAATGAGATCATGCTAAATTGTTGTGGCTCAATCATCTATTGGCAATTCTTGGGTTGAAGATCTATGGCTTCATTGATGGATTTGGTGGCTAAATGGACTAGGTGATCTTGGTGGTGCTCGGTGGAACTTGAGCTCGATGATCTTTTTTTTTTCTCAATTGATAATATGCTCGTTAAATGTGCGTAGGTGTTATTTCACTAAGTGGCTCAGTGTCTATTGGCAATACTTGGTGGCTTGTTATTTCTTAATGGTTGGGTTCACTGAGGAATGCAGTCTTGGCTTGTTTCAATCAGCCAACTTATACATTTAATTTGTGTTCTTCATGATTGTGACATGGATCAAATGTGGGATGTGTAGGGACCTATTTAGGTCTTGGTTATTTTTCCTATGTGCATTTAATGATTGTTGTAAGCTAACTAAGGCATTTTATGTTCATTTGGGTTCTAGATGATTCTATTTGTAATAGGTTGAATTATGGTCATGCAAGTATATAAGGAGGGGATGGATGGGGTTGTAAGAGAAGTGATTTCAAGGGAGAAGAGATTTAGGAAGAATTTGGAGTAACAAGTTTTCAAGAAGAGCTAGTAGTTGCGGCTTAAGGGACAAAGAGATTGCTTGGTGGCTTGCAAGCACACAATTAGATCTTTCTTGGAGTTTCTACCAAATTATTATTCTGGGGTAGATAGGGGGTGGGTTGGGTCTTGAGGGACCTTGTAGAACTATTAATTTCTTTCTATTTGGTTATAACCAAGAAGGTCTTATAGCTTGGCACATTGCATGTAATTAGTTGTTTTATGAATAAAGAATTGAGTAGTTTCATATTAGATTGTGTATCTTGTTTTTTTTTTCAGCTATGTAGTTATTACTAGGGGCTTGGACATCTCCTTTGTGGATTCTATTGGTCTTGTACCACATCACTTATCGATGCCAAGCACTTACACTCCACTAGAGTCCCTACATAGTTATTCTTAACTTGGATTTGACCAACAACCTTTTGTATTGCATCGCCTCTTGAGCATATAGATGTTGGAAACTTATATTTCTTGGTGTGTTTGCCAACCATGGGGATTTTTTTTTGTGATTTTGGTGAAGACACTATCTCCATAAGCATGATGGGTGTGGGCCTACTAGGTACCACATGCTTGGGAGATTTAGTTACCTATACCATTGGTGGGGGGTAGTGTACAAAGATGATCTTCATCTAGTTTGAGGTTGATGTTGGATGTTCACTTGGTACTTTAGTATATCTAGAGTCTGTTCACTTCTATTTTATACTTTACTTTGGATGTTTTTGATATCATGTTTAGATGATGTTTAGTATGTCACTTGATGCATTCCTTTATCATGATGTTGTATCTTGTTTCTTAGTTTTTGTTTCTTATCATTTCTTTGGAATAATGATGCTATTGGTAGATTACCATGTTAGATGTTCATGTTTCTTATGATGTTACTGATGATTTATTAGTAAGAAAGATTTCATAAGATAACATCAATGATCTTGTTGGAAGAATGAGTTAGTATGCTTAGGGGTATGGTTAGGATCCTCAAGATCCAATGATGCCATTGAGGTTGGGAGCAAATGAGCACGACTAATTTGAATTAATTATATAATACATGTGTTCCTTGCTTGTCACTACAATGTTTCTTTTATTCATTCTTTTCTTATTATGCTATGGTTTAGATGGATAGATGCTATTATTTCTACTTTCTAGCATACAAAGGTTATTTTCTCTTCTTTTATGCTTTTGAGTATCACTCCTTGATTTATGTGGTTTTGGTACTCCCTAGTGTGGAGGTTCTCCTTTAATTCTTTCTTTCATTTTGTTTTCATTCTTGGCTATCATCTCGAGGTTATATGGGACTGAAAAGTCTTGTACGAGAAAGCAATTCCTTATACGAGGATGTAAAGAATTGTACAAACTTTTTTTGATTCATACAAGCTTGAAATGTCACTCGTACAATGCATGTGGAAATCTTGTACAAAGGCCAATCCTGACTCATATGAGACTGATAGGTTGTTTGGTTGAATGGAAAATAGTGAGTGTTTTTACGTATTTTGAGAAGATGTGACTTATGCCTTTAAATACCCTTCATGGCCCTGCATCTTCCTAGATAAAAAAGATCAGTTCTAGATATATAAAATATAGCATTTAAGTACATGTTTCTTATACTTAAGATATATTTTATATACGTGAAAATTCATTTGAGATAGGTTCTAGCTCTCTAGGAGTTATGATAAAGATTCCATGTTTCTTTAGTTGATTTTTTTTTAAAACAAAGCCTAATTTCCAGGTTTTAGGATTCAACATTTTTCAGCATGGTCTCTAGTTGTTTAAGGGTTGTAACCTTGAGCCTTCATTTTGTGCATGACCATTTGAGGGTCTCTGCATTCTATTCTTGATTATGTTATGGTTAGTTGGAAATGGACTTGTATGTTTAACCATGCTAGGAACCTTTACTTTGAACTTAAAAATAACATCTTGTTTGGATTGATAGTTCAATATTTCCCTCTTGGGATCTATGGATGTTCTTCATATCTCCTTTGGTTATTCTCATGATTTGTAAGATCTTTGGTTTAAGTTACTATTCAGTGCATGAGGATATTTGGAAGTGTTTGTAAGACTTTCACTTGTGTAAGTGAACATGTGAGTTTAGTCATGTTCCCTATTTTTATTATCTTGAATAGACATTTCATTCTTGCACTTGGTTTATTTACGTTGTTGTTAAGTAACTTATCTTATGAAAAAAATATGCAATGTGTGTTTTATCCTTTTGTTCCAAGGACCTTCAAGAAGGGCATTGAATTGCCCTCTAATGGAAGTTGGTGAAACCTACATCAATATGTAATAAGATGATACATTAAAATATATGTACTATGGAAGTGTTAAGACCAAATGAAATGAAAAGGTGTGTGGACCCTTGCACCCATGCCATCTCCTCCTCTATCATCAATTGGGCATAAATGGACAACATATATGTACATAAGAGGGTAGTCATTATAAGTAAATTCTACTAAGAAAATGAAAGTTTGAAATTAAATATAGTGTGATAAGTTAAATATAAATAGTCTTACACTAATGGTAGGAGTCCATATATCTGCATAACTCTTCTCAATTCTCATGTGATGCACCTCCCCATGAGGTTATTTGGTTCCTATATCATCATGTATTGTATCGTCCACCTTGAAGACATAATCATATGCATCAGTTTCATCTAGGGGACCTAAACACAAATTATTGTACATGGTGTAAGTATGGAGGACAAAAATATGTGAGTGCATTGGGTATATGGAATGGATATAATCATCAACATAAGGAGGCAATGATTTTTCACTTTCCCTAAATAGTAGATCACTCAAGGTGTGAATGACTCTAATACTCCATGAACCAACCTCAATAATAACATCAAGATGTTGTACTATAGGAGGGGGAATATCTAGGGAGGGGACTTATGTACAAGAATTCACCCAATGTGCCCATGGCCTATCTCTGTTGAAGCCTACACCTTGGTTCTGTCTCATTCTCTAATAGTTTACCTTGTGAGCGAGCATTAATTCAGCATACAATTTTCTTAAAAGGTATATTAGGACATCCAAATTTTTGTGAGGCAGTCTATGAAAAACCATCCACCACAAGTCTCAAAAGTGCTCATGTATTCCATCATTTGTGCACCACTTAATTGATAATGTGGGATTTTAGGGACCATTTTTAATCTCATTTTTGGATCCATGAAAAGGTCACCTATGTCATTCTTTGTTATATTAGGCTTATAACCTAATCATAATAAAGCCCATCACCAAAAATGGTATGTATAGAATCATGTCAAAACACATGAGTCACAATGTGGGGATATTGGCATATGTGTTTTAGAATTCCCTTAATTGGTTAAAATTATCTCTAATGAGATCCTCTAAAGGTCAAGGATTGAGAAATGGTTTGTTAATAGAAAGTGGAAATTTATTTTTGGATGGTGGTGGATTGATTTGTGGTAGTTGCAATTTTTTTTAGGTTTGTTGTTTGGTAGGAAGGTTGGTTGGTTTTAATCCATGCATGTTTACATTAAGAATAAATATGCAATTACAATCAAAATTTTAATATTGACAAATTTTTAAAATACCCACTTTTTAGCAAAAAAAATAATATTTCATTATAAAACACAAAAAAAATAAGAAATTTAACATACCTTGAAGAATTTTCACTGAAATTTGCAATAGGAAGATCATTTAATTGATAGAAAATCACATATACAATAGGGTTTTCATTTTCATAATGAAAACTAATAAATGCAGTTTGCAATTTTTATTTTTATTTTTTAATATCAAAAATTGGATATTTGATATAAAATTAGATATTTGATAATATTAGATTTACTGATATAAAATTAGATAACTAGTAATATCAAATATTTAATATTATCAGATATCTTATTATGGATCATATATTTGATTAGACTTGTGCCTTAGCTTTTGCTTTGGCCATGTGTACTAACACCAAGACCTACTCAAAAGTCAACACTTTTTAGTGCATTTTTGGACAAGTGAAAAGATGATTTTTTTCACATCATCACTTTTTGGCCTACTATGATCCTACACATACTTAGGTATTGACAAGTATGTGGATAAATTGAAATTACGAGAAAAAATAATTATTATACCAATTAGAAAAACATAGTTTACTATGGTAAAAATATTGATTTTTTTGTGCCTCATAAATAAATTGATGAAAAATTACAATGCATTTAATTGATAATTTATATTTAATTTAAATTATCCCCCCTAAGTTAGTATATATTCAACGAATTTGAATAGGTGGATATGAACTATGCTCCAATAAAATGATACTTGCAAGTGTATTAAGTATGGACCCTTCCTCAATTCCTATCATTATACACTTACTTGTCTTCAATCATTAGCTCAATGCTATAAAATTAATATACAAAGGGGTGACTTATGAGAACATCCCTTGGAATTCAACATATTCTCACCTACATAAATATTACTAGTCCTTGTGTAAGTTTATGCCTTAGAGATTGAGATTATTTTTATTGTAGAAGCCTATAGTTTGTTAGATTAATTGTGTAGGTTACATGATAGCTCCATGCATAGGAACCCTTCCATGTTGATCAAGATTGACCTTGAGCCACTTAGATTTGATCAATAGAAAATTTTAGGCTCACATAAAGCTCAAAACAATGAAAATATTAAGATACAAATTTAATATAAATCACCCAATTCCACACACTTTCCAATATTTAGATTTGATTATTAATTTGAAATCTATAATACTTTTCTCTTTAATTTTATTTAAAATATAACAATTTTTTAAATTTGAATATAAATTAGATGTGTGGCTACACTTTCATTTGTTTGATAAAACTAGAATCATGGGAAAGATATAGTCCTTAACAATGAAGACAAAAGATGGGATGTCATTTGAAATGCACATACTAACTAAAAACTACATGTAATAAGTACATGTAAATAATGACTCATAGTGAAATGTCCGTCAATAAACATACATTTATGACCAAAAAATAAGATTATAAATAACTATATGTAAGAATAGAAGATGATTTCATATTTTAGTAGTTTCTGCCAAGTGCAAGATACCAATGCATTCCTTCAATTCAATTTTACAATACGATAAACTTATCATATTATAGAATTGAAAAAATCAAATGTAACAACTATAATTTATATCTCTTTTTTTTTCATTTCACGTCACTATATAAATCTTATTTCCTTTGATTTGATTGGTTTACACTAAATTTTGTAAGTATGAAATTTAATTTTCTTCAACAATAAAATGCATATTTTGTACTCTATATCAGATATATAAACATGGCTAGCTACTTTTGGACCATGATTTAATAAATAAATACTCCATTGTCATCAACAATGGGAACCCCTTTCATATAATGAATGCATTCAAAAATATTATGTGCACTATTAAAAATCACCAAACTCTGGATCTCTGAAGTCATTGAAAGAAAGGAACATAACATCCTTGCCAATCACTACAACATATTTTCCACAAGGATAAGCGTGTATCTAGAAAGTTAAGAAACTGCAAAATATCTCTTTGTTTACTAGTTTTTCACATGAGTGAGTTGGGAAGAAATTTCAATAATTGAGGCTCTCATTTCACCCTGACAAACACGGGCTAGGTTAAAAACAACACCCATTTGAAAAGGAGCAAGCCCTCTAGAAACATTATAGGCCCCTTTGTGAAGACACACAAGCATCATCATTATTGATAGGTTAATTATTATCCATATTAAAATTATGATATTCCTAATTCTTCTGGCACTGCAAACACTTTGCAAACAATCCCATACATTTTCAATATTCTTCTATGCACTTTTGGAAGTATCTCTTGAGAACTCAGCCATGTATCCTTGCATCTTTGAACACAACTTTAGGTGTTCAAGCTAGGAATATTGGTCCTCAATTTGACATTTGAACAATGACTTCAATCCTCATTATGCATACCTATATCTGGAAAATTAGGTAGTGGAGGACAGTTGGAAAAACCCATTTGATCTCCATTGGAAAAATGCAAACACAACCGCATATACAAAACTCGTAACTTAAATTGAAGTAATGAGAAAGATCTTTAAAAAAAAATTCCCCCTTTACTTCATTTTCAATTTCAAGACATGGTGTCCCTACTCAATCAAAGTCTATGAGATTGACCATGATCCAAATCACTACCCGCTCAAGGTATTTGCCTACTTTCAAAATCACTACATAACCACATTGATTAATCCGCCACATCAACAATGTCTTGTATTCCTTAAACTTAAGGAAAATATGATCAACATGTACTTCAATTAGGCCCCCTATACCTAATCCTTGTAAAATGCTTCCAAGGTTCATGATAATATATCTTTAATTGCTATGCTGACAAATCATAATTATTAGAGTTTTAGGTGACTCTACAACACACCCAGGATCAAATGAAAGACCAAGATAACTTCCATAAGAGATTGACAAGACAATTGCATGAAGATGCAAGAATGATATTATTGATAATGGACTTGATTGACATCCAATGGATTGATCTAAAATCCACATAATAGGCCTCCTTATATAGGAGAGGTGATAAGAGACAATGACAAGGAGAAGATAAGCTATCACCCACACAAGGTGGAATCACATGTCCATGAAAGGTGGATCATCCTCCATTATGCAATGAATTATGTGCAATGATGAGGATGATAATGTAATATGTAAACTAAAGGTGGAATGAGATAACAACTATGACCACCTAGAGTTGAATTCTCCTACACCATGTGTTTAATTGAGGTGCAAACTTCCAAGTTTCTCAATCAAAAACTACTATGCAATGCATTATCCTAAGTAAGATTAAGTAAGTGTAATTAATAAATATTTAATTACACCAACACCCCCCTTAAGTGAAACTTAGGGGAATGCATTTAAACTCACAATGCAAGATGGGTCCTGGCTACTAGGCCATTTTAGGTACCCATGTGCAATATGCAATGCAATACATATAATGTAATCTCTCATAAAGTGGAGAAAGAAAGAAAGACTCATGAGAAAAAACCTCCCCCAAAAAGAGAGATGAAAACAAGATGCACGGATGGATGGAGTACTCAAGACCCCCCCAAAATTGCATACATCATGTATATACAAAGAATGATTCCCCCATAGGAAGGAAATAAGGAGACATGATACCCCCCATAACGAAGAAGCTCCAATGTAGATGAAGAGTACTTGCAAGCAAAATATAATCTAATTTCTACAATAAACATGTCTCACCTTAGGAAGAGATAAATACATCAAATGATGAAGAAGCCACTCCATATAAAAAGTGAGGAAGGAGGAAAAAGGTCTCCATTTATGCATCTCTGAATACTAAATAGGTGTCTCCAAGCTCAAAGATTCTGTCACACCATCAAGCTGGCCTATGAGATGTGAAAAATCAAGAGAACATGAAGAGTTGGGAAATCCAATCTCCAAAGAAGGTGAAGAAGTATCTCATAGAGAAACCTCCTCAGATGTATTAACCAAATTTGCATTATGAAACTCATCTAAAAGAGCATCTAGGAATTCATCCCACACTACAAGATTCAAAGCATAAAGATCATCCTATTGAATAGTATAACTCATGTCTGAAGAAGCAGGAGGTGGAGGAGTAGGAAGTTCAACACTTGTCTCAAGAAAAATGATTCAAGTGTCCAATGTTCTCCTTACATGAATTATTCACCCTTGATAAAGGGTTAGGTACATCATGAATATCATCATCATTATAAAAAAAATGTACAAAAGAATACAAGCGTGATGTATGATCAATAACTCCCATAACTATGACACCTCTGGTCTCCACATCCCTAATATAGACATAATCAGGAGTGAACTCAACAATTTTACCTTGTGCCCCATGAGTAATTTGGTAAATAGAAAGGATATTAGTGGTCAAGGATGGTACACAAAGAACATCATTAAATGCACCCTCTCCCATAGGAATAGAACCTTTCCTAAAAACCTTCATGTATGTATTATTACCCATCAATATAGGTGGAGAAGTACAAGGCTCAATAGAAGAAACCATATCCATAAAAGATGCCATATGATGTGATGCACTTGAATCAAGAAGCCATTTACCTTGCTCAGGATGTGTGGAAGAAATGAGTGCTTATCCTTTGCCTCTAGATGATGATGTAGATGTAGTAGCTACCTGATATTGAGAAGAAGGAGAAGACGCTGATGAGGGAAACTAGATATTGTTCTTTTGAAGAATGTGAGTGACCTCATCAATCTTCTTATGGAAATATTTATGCTCATAATGTCCTAATTTTTTGCAATAAGCACATTTATCTCTCTTTCTTCTATATGTTTCCTCTCTTAAAGAGAACTTGGATTTAATATTATGTTGTGAAGGAAAGTCATCACCTTTTTCATGTTGTTTAGGATCCTTGTCTTGTTTGTTTCCCTTTCCTTTGGGAGCCTTTGGAGAGGAGTCATTTGCAACCAATGCTTTATGCTTTAAAGGCTTCAATTGACCCTTGCATGCTAACTTTGCTTGTTCCCTTGTGAGCTAAGCTGCAAATTCATCAAGAGAAGGCATTTTGTATGCACTACCAAGAGCATCCATAGTAGCATATAATATGGAAACAAAGATTGAATATTTAGGATCTAGCTTGGAAAGAATAGATAATATCAATTGTTCATCATCTTTAGTAATACCACAATTAGAAAACTCCAATCTAATGGAATTAAACTCAGAGAAAAAGTCTTGAATATTGTCAGAATCGCATGGACTTAGACCTATAAGCTCATTCTCCAATTTGAATTTTCTTATTCTATCAGGTTTAACAAAGATTCCTTCCAATATTGTCCAAGCATCATGAGGATGTGTGCAGGATGCAATATGATATAAAAAATCATTGGAGATGGTAGATCTAAGAGGACCAAGAGCTTTATCCCTTCTATCAAACCATTTCCTTCTTTCTGCAACACCTATAGCTAGTTCTAGATCTTGTCCAAGAATCATTCTAAGAAATCCAATACTCATGAATTGATTAGAAACTGCTTGTTTCTATTCATGATAGTTATATGAAGTGGGTAATGGAACTTTTGAAAAATCCATAATGAAACCAAATGATGACTGAAATCAATTGATAACTCCTTCAAATTATTGACTCAATTAAGAAAATTACAATCCACATATTCACCAAGTGCAAATATAGCCAAAAAAGACCTATTTCTAAAAGTTGAAATCTAATTATAGATTTGGAAAGTAGAGGAAAAATTATGCACTTTCAAAAAAAAATTGCACCTAAAAATCTTACCAAATGTGCTCAAATAGAGCCTTGAAAGTTGCAAAAAATGAGATTTTCAATTTTCAAAAAAATTTAGGGACAAAGATCCAAAATCACCTACACCACTGTATAGATTGTGAAATTCTACTCCAAACAAAAAAATTGCTTAGAAAAAGTTGTCCGTATGAGGGAGATATTGCTGTTTGAAAATCACCTTTGAAATTATTTTTTTCTAAGTCGCCACTGCCGCACCTTCAAAAATTAAATGGCTCTTGATTTGGCCTTAGATGTCTGATTTGGATGAAACAAAATTAAATTTAGGATTTTTTTGTACCTCCTCTATATGTTGCCAATCTCTGATTTGCACTAGCAAGCTCCAATTTTTCCTTGCAATAGAAGGTCACAAAATATGACTCCCAAAATCTCCTCCAAATTGTGATGTCCAATTTTCCAAATGCTGCACCAACAATGAGTCAATCCAAGATTGCACTTCTTGAGAAGAAGTCTTCATATCATGAAGCTTTGATACCATGTTAGAGTTTTAGGTGACTCCACAACACACCCAGGATCAAATGAAAAACCAAGACAAGAGATTGGCAAGACAATTGCATGAAGATGCAAGAATGCTATTATTGATAATGGACTTGATTGACATCCAATGGATTGATCTGAAATGTACATAATAGGCCTCCTTATATAGGAGAGACGATAAGAGACAATGATAAGGAGAAGATAAGCTATCACCCACACAAGGTGGAATCTCATGTCCACAAAAGGTGGATCATCCTCCATTATGCAATGAAGTATGTGTGATGATGAGGATGATAATGTGATATGCACACTAAAGGTGGAATGAGATAACAACTATGACCACCTAGAGTGGAATTCTCCTACACCATGTATTTAATTGAGGTACAAACTCCCAAGTGTCTCAATCATAAACTACTATGCAATGCATTATCCTAAGTAAGCTTAAGTAAGTGTAATTAGTGAATATTTAATTACACCAACAATAATTCCTTCCTTATTATGTCAACGTCCTTAAATGACCTTCTTGATAAAAGTAATTCTTGATCCTTTGTAAAATCACTAATCACTCCACTTTGACACATGAAACCAAAATTGACTTCAAAATTATCATGTAGGACTAAAACACTTGGCCATTATGCTCAATGATAAATTTCTCTTATGGTTCACCATCACATAAAAAATCTTATTGCATGAGTCATATCAAATGATTTCCATACCAATTGCTACTTTTTTTCAAAGCTTTTATTTTTCAATCTTCAATTTATAACACTACCATATCAATCATAATAAATTAGGTAATAAAATTTATTAAATCAAAATGATAGAAAAAAATCCCTAACGATGCAAGTCAGGTCACCAAGTGACCCGTCAAAAGAATTTCAAACTGAATCACCTCACCTCAAAAAATGATCTGGAAAATATCCCTATATTGATTAGATTTGAAATGGATCACTAGTTGATCATTAAAAACACACTTTTCACCTTATTTGAAAATTGTCCACTCTGTGCTAAGAGGCCCTTAACATGGCTTTACAAACTAACAAAATCAAACAATTAGGCCTTGACACTTTGCACTAATATTCTTTGGAGTATACTCTTTCAGTCTACAAAATCTCATCTCATGACAATTTTCCAGTCAAAAAAATATCAATCTCTAAAATTACCTCCTTGAAATATCTTGTAAACAACTTGTTAGAAACAAAAAAATTGCAAATTGATTCGACTTCAAAAACAAGTCAAATAATCATTTGGGGATTTGAAACTTGGGGCATTGGTAGAATTTTATATAGAGAGTATATGGGTGTATTTTCAGCTCATGAAAAGAAACTAGGTGTATTTGGTGAACGTGCAAAGTTGGTTACTGGGAAATGCAAAACTGGTCATACTGATTAAATTAATTTTGTATATGAAATGTCTCTAGAAAAGTGCTCTGATGGATTCATGAAAACTTGAAAACTAGCATAATAGAAGTATTTTTAGAGTAGAATGAAAGGGTATAATTATTTTAGCTTCATTCATCATTGATTCAAAGTTATGACCTCAACAACATGTCTTCCAATCAATTTGCAAATCTGAATACCAGTAAAACTTCAGAAATTGCTTATAGAATCACATCTGGAAATAAGTCAAATGGATTTGACAAGGGCTCAAATATGGAACATAATATATCTCTGACCTTGGGAATGGTATGGAGAAATAATTTCTTCAATAACATCAACTAGGTCAAAGTTATGGCTAGTCAAACAGGGCTTCTCATATATTTTGACAAAATTTAACATGATGGAGATTGACATCCAAATTTGGGAAACTCAAAACCCTATCAAAAAAAATTGAAATATGAAACATATGTTCTATTATAAGCATACTAAACATTCACAAGTGATGAGTCATAACACTAAACCAAGTGTGAGATATTCAAATGTAGACTAGTCTTCCAACCATTGTTTGACACTTAGACAAAAATGATGGTTTGATAAGTGCTCAAAACAAAAACTCACTAAATAATTCAAAAATTCAAGCTAATGACCCAAGATGTATGAAAATACTATATATGAAAGTTAATGAGCACTTGAAACACATGATTGGACCCAAAACAACATTCGGGTACATATGCAAGAAAAACATTTATAGGGGGTACTTTTGCAAAGCTTTCAAAAATGGTATTCAAAATCCTCTTGCAATTTTGAGTCCCAATAGTGGTTCTATCCAGGAATGCATGCCCCTTGTAGACATGACAATAATTCAAATCTCTGGAAGAATCAGACTACTCCAACAAACTTTCCTTGAACAACTCTTTATTGAAAACAAGAAACACCTACTTTAACAGGACAAATGATGGCCTCGAGCCACCAAAACTTTATTGAAGTTTCTTACCTCTTTCATAAAACCAATTTTCATTTTCATCTTTCCAAAGTAAGGTGAAAGTGTCATTTTCATGAGTTCCACCAATCATACTAATATTGTCAATCAACTCATTAGGCAAAACAAAATCAATCTATTCACTTTTATAGTGTATATGCAAACTAGGAAAAACTTCAAAATCTTGCTCACTATGAAAGTATGGATCAACATGCTCAAAAATATTAGATCTAAGTTAAAAATATTATTCATTATCGAACCCATGCATGCTATCAATAAAAATAAAAAGGATTCATACTACAGTTGACCTAGAGAGTTATACATACCATGAAGCTATAAATCACTTTGTGCAACCGGTTGTGAAGAAAATTAGAAATATGATTCAACTCCATTGATCACATCATTATACATTTTATTAGATTTAGAACATACTGAAACCTCTTCACATTCAAACAATAAATTAGTCCCTAGGTAGAAAAAACCATTATGAAAGTGCTCACACATAAAGGGTTGATCTATATCATTGCCTTTATCAAATAACTCATTGAAAAAACATGTGAACATATCAAAACTATTTTCATGGGATTCATCGGCACGAAAAGAAAACCCAAAACCTGAAGCATAATCGCTCTCATCAAATCAATGATCAAAATTAATCATATATGAATGCTCCTTACTGTCACATACTTCACCTAATTCTGATGAACAATCCATTTCTTCATCACTTGGAAAATCACACACCATTGAAGTATCATCAGCATGAGAAAAAACATAATACAAACTAGATCCATCCTTATCAATGATCTCTCTATCACATGAATCATCACATTCTCTGACATATGCATTTGAACTACTATCACATACATCTTCAAAATTTTCACAAAAAATGCTCTAATTTTTCATTACTTTAAGCATCAAACCTTAGGGGAGTAACTTCAACATAAGTATAATCAATGCTAGTAAATATAGAGATCCCTTCAATGGGATCTGAAACTTTCAAATCTAACTTGGGATATGCATCATACCTTTCTTTTGAAATCACACTTTGATTCTCATATAAACTTGTGGGTATTAGTGATAAATAAATTGAATGATCCTTACATGTATATCTTTCAAAATCATGAGCCAATAGAGTTGAAATCCCCTTACTACTTAGCAAAGCTTCATCCTTAGTCACTTCATCTTCTCCTTCATAGCTGCATGCATGACTTGGCTGAAATAAAACATTTATAACAACATATTAATTACTATTAAAAATAAAAAATTTAGTGACATCATCACAACATACTTCCTTTTCCTTATTTAAGATTACATTTGAAATCTCAACAAACTCATACGCATCACAAGAAGCATCATATCTACTACTGCTATACTCTTCACTTCCTACATACATGCTATCACAAGACTCATCATTAGTTACATATCCATTTCCTTCATTTTGAGAGTCCTCTTCTACATAATCGCAAGGGATATAATCATCTAAGGATTCATCACATTCACTAAGATTTTCAAAATTCTTACTATCATTATTAAGAGATCCAATATAATATCTATTCTTAAACGAATAACTCTCCATAGTTTTCATAAACTCTTCAATTTGCATAATGTTTTCTATCCTTAAGTGTGCTTGAATCAAACATGAATGCATCTAAAAGTACAATAGGCCATGAGGATTTTTTAGGTCTCAAGGAAAGGGGAAGCTCCATGACTAGTGTCTTGAATTTCTTATAGAACTGAACATCATTTTTATCTTGAACACTTCCTACTCCATTTCTTATGAAAGTAATGACCTGATCACAAAGTTATTTTCTCAACATGGCAATTTAATCACATACACTTTCATAACCTGATAAAATATCTTTAGACTTGAGATCTAAATCCATTGTATAACTCACTCCTCTTACTCTTGGTGCTGAAATCTCTAAACAGAGGGAATTGTTTCTACCACTTAATTCTCATGGAAAGAAAACACATGAAAATAAAAAATACCTTAAGTGTTCATGCTGAAAACTTAATCAGTTTATTGGATATTGTTGTAGATATGAAGTTCCTTCATATCATACATGAGAACTATGTAGAGCCACCACCTCCTTGAAGAGGACAATAAAATCATTGATGTGACTTACTTTCCAACATTTTAACTTCAATAAAATAGTAGATGCATACGACACTTAAACTCATCAATCAAGAATTTATGACTTCTTTTTCCCTTGCCAAAAACTACTTACAAAAGTTTTAAATCTACCCAACAAAATGTTGAAAGTCCTTGAAATCATTTACATAAAAAAATTGCAACTGGTACAGAGATCTTAGAGTCACCACTCACACTTGTGAGATAAAATTTGGAACATAATTTGTTACTTAAAAAATCTGAACTAAACTTTCAACTTGTGGAAAATTTTAAAATCATCAAACTACCATTGAAGATTTACACATTTGGCAAAAGAGAAGAATCCTTGACCTTTCTTGACTTTGAATTTTACAAAACACTTTGCAAGTTGTTGAACTGATTGATGATGAACTTTTTGTTTATAAAATACAATTTGCATCCAACTCTAAAAGCTACTACTATCATGAACAAGGAAAAAACACAATTTACATCCAACTCTAAAAGCTACTGCTATCATGAACAGGGAAAAACTAGGGGGCATTATTTTCAACAAAGAAATGGAAAACACCTTAGAATTTTGTTGTTATATAAAATTTTACACATCCCTCCCAAGAAGAGTTGTCATTTTGTTGGCTCCTGGTTTGATAGGATTTTAACTACTAGAAACCTGAAAAAAATGCATCTAAGGATAGCTAATTCCCATCATTAATACACCTTGGATAGAATTTGGACCAAATAACAAGGAAAAACTCCTTCTACACTTCAGGCTCTATAAAACCTAGGTGGGTAGACCTTTAGATTCATCAATGTGACTAGTGCTAAACCATTAATTTGAATCTAACAAAATAGACATAACCCTTTAATCTTCTACACTTGTACAACAAACTAGATTTACATTAGCTAATCACATAGAAAAGAAGCTCACAAGTTAAGTGGGGGTCTTCCTTTGAGCTCCTAAATAGAAAAGGGAGATAATCACTTTGATTATAAATATTTTTAGCAAGAACCATAAACAAAATAACAAGAACATGTAGATCATGTAGCTATGATCAATGCCCTCTCCATTGGATGTTACATAAGTCAAAACAAACACCATGATCCTTGTGATCTATCCACTTACTTTGTAAATGAGATATCATCTTTCACCATGAATCTTGTACTCACCAAGATCCTTTCATGAGATCTACAACCCTGTCAAAATACACTAGGCATTTGCTTGATTCATTGAATCAACAACAAAATATACAATATCATACAAATCAAAATAAGTTACAACTGAGATTTGTGTTCTTTGTCCACACATCACAAAAAAATGAACAACTCACAAATAAGAGATAAGATTCAAGATGAAAATACTTTGATAGATGCTTTGTATTCATTTGTGTCAAACAAAATACATCAAGATGCATGAGAAACCTCAAATCAGCACATAATAGACTAGGACTGTATATATTCTTTTATTATTTTCTCAAGGAAATGTACATCTTCCACTCATAAAATGAAAAATGTTGAAAGAAGGTGGAATCACAAGCTTTGAGACTTGTCCAACAAGCTGCAACCAACCCTACACAATGAGGAAGAATGAGAAGAATCCCAAATCTGATCTACAAATGACATGTGTCCACTTGACTCTTCTTCCTACTGTTGCAAATCATCTCTCTCCCCCCTCCAATTGAAAAACTAGATAAAAAATCATCATTTGGTTGCAACAACTTGAGAAAATATTTTCAAAATAATGACAAAATCTCTCTAGAAGAAATACCAGATCTATTGCTAAAAAGAAAAAATTAAAATTCCCACCAAATGTATAAAATCATAAAACAATGGTGTTGGGACTTTCATCTCTAAATTTGGCCCATACCCGGATGGCGGGTCTGCCAAATAATGCCTCTAATTTCCACGAGAGAACCACAAATAGACTAGAAGAAAAACACTTGAGAAAAAAACCTTGCTGACAAATCCTAGAATAATCTCTTACCATTGAGACTTGCACTTGTTTGGGCTACGAAAATGGAAAGTTTGTCTTCTCCCCTTTCCAATGGTATATGATACTCATATGCTTGGTGAAGATTTGAGGACAAAACCCCTCCTTGAAAAAAAAGCATTGGAGAAAGAAATGTGTAGACTTTATTCAAGAAATATTTGATTTTATTATAAAGTTCAAAACTTTATAATAAAATCTCATTTCCATTTAAAATGGGTTGATGTGCAGGTGTTTCCTTCATCTAATCGGTCCAAGTCAATCACGTGGGACCCACTTGCTTTGGCCTTAAGAATAACACATATCCTTTATTATCTTCTTCAACTCAAACATGTGTGCTTAATTGGAAGAATTCAAATTTAATATTAATTTCAAACTCTGGTCCTTTTCCTTCCATTATGCAATCAAATCGGTTAACCCATTTGTAATGCCACTTGTCATCCTTTAATTTTCTCTTCATTCAAAATGCATGCCCCATCATCATGCCACCTCACCACTAGTGGGACCTACACCACAACATGGATCAATCCCATGAATTCATAACCTCTAACAATTAGCTTCCCTTGATGTCGCGATATCACGATCACTCTCCATCGCAGCTTCACTATTATTTCTCCTAACCACAGGCTTAACCTAGAGAACCAGTGAACAAAGCTTGTGCAACTTTGCAACTAAATTTACTACCCATGCACATTAACTACAAAAGTTGCAATAACTACCACAAGAATCACCACTTGAATTCAGAACACTTCCCATAGTTTGGCCTCCATCTCTTGCAATCGTGCACACAAATGCGCCTACGTACCCTAATCTACGTGCCATGTGGAAGTCATCTATTTGTTGTTCAATTATATCACCATCCTCGCATGCACACAATCGGTCAAAACTTGCAATTGTCACCACCAATAGGCCATCTAGGTCGGCCCCACATACAAGACCCTCATGTGAGAGAAATATGTGTTTCTTGTAAGATACTTACCCTCTATAAAATTCTAATATAAGAATAGATGAAATACACCCCACAAGAGTAAAGTGGGATAAACCCAGTTCGTATCGCCTTTATTCTACATGGTTCCTATGGCCCATTATGAAGAGCACCACCCTCAAACTTAATCTACAACCTTCATTTGCAAACCCCGACATGGTTTAATAAATAAATACTCCATTGTAATCCACAACATCAACCTTTTGCATATAATGGATGTGTTCAAAAAATATTTTGTGCACTATTAACAATCACCAAACTCGGGCTCTTTGAAGTCATTGAAAGAAAGCAACACAATATCCCTGCCAAACACTACAACAAATCTCACACAAGGATAAGTGGGTTTATGCAAAATTAAGAAATTGCAACAAGCTCTTTTTTTGTTGTTATTTCATGTGTGCAAGCTAGGAAGAAGTTTCAGTAATTGAGGCTCTCGTTTCACCTTGCCAAACAAGAGCTAGGTGAAAAAAAACAATGCCCATTTGAAAAGGAACATGCCCCTTAGAAATAACGTAGGCCTCTTTGTGAAGAGAAGTAAGCATCATTATTGTTGATAGGTTAATTAGTATCCATCTTAAAATTGTGCTAATCCTAATTCTTTTGGCATTACAATCACTTTGCAAATAGTCTCATATGTTTTCAATCTTCTCCTACAGACTTTTGGAGGTATCTCTTGAGAACTCAACCATGTATCCTTACATCTTCGAACACTGCTTTAGGTGTTCAAACTAGGAATATCATTCCTCAATTTTATGTTTGAACAATGTCTTCAATCCTAATCATGCATGCTTATATCTAGCAAATTGGGTAGTGGAGGATAGTTGGAGCAACCCATTTGATCTCCACTAGAAAAATGTAGATACAACAAAATATATAAAGCTCATAGCACATTAAAATCATGAGAAAGATATTAGGCATAAACTTCTCCCTTTACTTCAATTTTCAATTTCAAGACATGGTATCCCTACTCAATCAAAGACTGTAAGATTGACAATGATCCAAATCACTATTCGCTCAAGTTATTTGCCTGCTTTAAAAAATACTAGGCATTCACATTGATTAATCTACCACATCAATAATGTCTTATAGTCCTCAAATTTCAAGCAAAACATGATCAACATGTACTTCAATTAGGCCCCCTATACATGCTCCTTGTAAAATGCTTCCAATGTTCATGATAATATATACTTAATCGCTATGTTGACAAATCATAATTCTTTCCTTAATTTGACAAAGTCCTTAAATGGCCTGCTTGATAAAAGTAATTCGTGATCCTTTATAAAATCACTGATCACTACACTTTGACACATTAAACCAAAATTGACTTCAAATTATCATGTAGAACTCAAAAACTTGGTCATTCTGCTCAATGATAAATTTCTCTTATGGTTCACCATCCCATAAAAAAATCAATTGCATGAGTTATATCAAATGATTGCCATACCAATTTCTACTTGTGTTCAAAAGTTTTATTTTGCAATCGTTAATTTATAACACTATAATCTCAACCATAATAAATTGGATAATAAAAGTTATTAAATCATAGTGATAGAGAAAAAATCCTAACAATAGTGACCCGACTAAAAAAATTCAAACCCAATCACCTTACCTCAAAAAATGACCTGGAAAACTTTCGTACAATGATTAGATTTGAAATGGATCACTGGTTGATCATTAAAAACACACTTTTCACCTTTTTTTGAAAATTGTCCACTCTATGCTGAGAGGCCCTTAAAACTGCTTTAAATACTGACAAAATCATACAATTAGGCCCTGACACTTTGCACTCATGCTCTCTGTTGTATACTCTTTTAGTTTGTCAAAGATCATCTCATGACAATTTTGTAGTCAAAAGACATCAATCTCTAAAGTTACCTCCTTGAAATATCCTGTAAACAACTTGTTAGAAACAAGAAATTGCAAATGGATTCAAATTTAAAAATAGGTCAAAGAATCATTTGGGAATCTACAACTTGGGGCATTGGTAGACTTTTATATACAGAGTATAAGGGTGCATTTTCATCTCATGACAATAATTTGGGTGCATTTGGAAAACATGCAAAGTTGGCTAGTGGGAAATGTAGAATTGGTCATACTAATAAAACAATGATTTTTGCATATGAAATGGCTCTAGAAAAGTGCTCTAATGGATTTGTGAAAACTTACAAATTGGCATAATGGAAGCATTTTGAGAGTAAAATCTAGTGGTATAATTGGTTTAGCTTCATATTTGACAGCTTCAAAGTTATGATCTCACAAATAGGGATTCCAATTAATTTGCAAATATGAATGCCAATAAAAATTTAGAAATTGCTTACGGAATCACATTTGGAAACTAGTCAAATATATTTGACAAGAGCTCAAATTTGGAAGATAGTATGTCTCTAACCTCAGGAATGCAATAGAGAAATAATTTCTTCAATAAGATCAATCGGGTCAAAGTTATGGTTAGTCAAATAGGGGTTCCCATATTTTTGGGGAAAATGCAATAGTGCGACAGAGGTTGACAATTGACTTTGGGAAACTCAAGACTCTATCAAAACATGTTGAAATGACTTGAAATATGAAACATAGGTTCTTTGATATGCATACAAAACATTCCCAAAGTGGTGATTCATGACACCAAATTGGGTGCAAGTTATTCAAATGCAAACTAGGCTTCCAACACTGATTTGACAAGTGCTCAAACAACACCTCGTTAAATGATTTGAAACCTCAAACTAATGACCTAAGATGTATGAAAATACTATATGAAATGTAATGAGCACCTGGTACATATGGAAGAAAATCATTTATAGGGGGTACTTTTACCAAGTTTTTAAAAATGGTACTCAAAATCCTCTTGCAATTTTGAGTCCAAACACTTCCAATGTGTACCTTGCCATCACAAGATCTCAATATGTCTGCATGTGTCATAAAAAAATAATAATAAGTAAATCGACAATATTTTTGAATAGTTTCATGATGGAGAGTTTCTGGGGCATGGTGTTTTGTGTGGGGTTGCTTTTGAATGTAGCTTGGGCTGCTTCTACATTTCCATATGATCCTATTGGTGGCTTCAATGGGTTTCCCTTTTGTAACACTTAGTTGAGTATTCTTGGTAAAGTGAAGAATCTAATTGTTCTCCTCATGTTGCAAGAGAAGATTGGGCAGCTGGTGAACTTGAACCAGTAGTGGATCCAAAAACATTATCAAATAAGAAAAAGTCAAAATAGGAATAGGAATATCCTATTCCAATAATAGGTTTTTTTGGGAATGATATATGCTCATATTGGGGCCAAAATGGGAATACATATTCCTATTCCCAATTCTGATTTGGTCCACCAAATAGGGTATACAAACAAATTCTAATTTTTAATTCCTATTTTGGTTGTATTCCAATAACCAAATGGGCCCTCAGGGTCCCTTTGGTTCATGGAATTATACTAGAATTGACTTTTGCAAAAAGTAGATTTGGAAAATTTTGTGTTTGTGTCTAAAATTTCAAAAAAGAATTAGAATTGTAGAAATTTAATTTTACCTCAAAATATAGTTATCAGACTTCCCACTAGCTACCTAAAATTGAAAATCAAAACTTGGGTACACTTTTTTGAGGAGTGCAAAATATCACATTTTGTAAATTTTCATGTACGTGAGCCAGACTAACACTGGCACTCCAATAGTTGAGTCCATTGTGACACTAAAAAATAACATGTTGAAATAGTGAGATATATTTTATGTGTCTCCATCGTCAAACTGGTATGCTCCTAATGATGACAAACTAACCCTGTGCCTCCATTTCCAATAGCAATCAGACACATCCCAACAAATAGCATTCCACTTTTTGTGTTGCTTAATTCCACACAAGGCACAGTTTGATCATATTGGTCACACTATCAAGGCAATAAAGAATTATTGTGGGACCATATTAACATTACAAGGTATCCCTACCCAACAAAAATATGCGTTAATTTTAAATGTATATGGAATTTATGTTATCCTTTGAATTTGAAATAAAGATGTAATGAACTTACGACTCCTTGTTTAAGAGTTGAGAAAAAGGTTGACTCAACTTGCACTCTCAATAGCAACCCTAGCCATATGTCATGGCCCGATCTAACACACAATGTTGTGATCCAATCCATCAGGTGAGCAAACCTTATTTGATCGGGTTCCATTCTCACTGTTGACTCAAGTTGAGTTGCATTTGTGAATGTGGTGTAGACAACCACATGCTCTAAGCGGTTCTTTTCCAAAGACCTACAAACATCCTAATCCCAATTCTAATTTGAGGAACCAAACATAGAAATAGAATCTTCCCACTCATCTTTCGGATGAACCAAAAGGTTCTATTAAAATTGCAAAAAACATTTTCAAAATTTGCTAATCCTTGATTTAGTTACATCAAGATTTGTAGAAATCTTGATTTCTACAATTCCACAAACCAAACGAACCTGGTCCAGTTGGTTCGTGGAATTGTAGAAATGAGATGTCTACAAATTTCGATTTAGCCATATTAAGGTTTTGCAAATCTTCATTCCTATTTTTGGGATTTTACTTGAACCCTTTGTTTTACTCGGAAGATGAGTGGGAAGACATATTTTTATGTGTAAGCTTGGAGTTGAAGGTAGATTCCAAAAAGTAGTCCAATCTATTATTTTTACACTCAAAAAACATAATGGACATGGCTATACTCCCTACAAACTATATAGTTGACCAAATTTCAAAAAATAAAAAACATCATGGATTTTCTAAAAATTTCAGCATTTGATCTTCATGATTTGCAGTTTGTAGTTGAAAACAACAAAAAAATTGGAAAAAAAATCACTACATTTTCTTAAATCCGATTTTTTTTTTTCTACTTTGTTTTGTCTTTAGTGCATTTTGTTTGGAGATTAGCCAGTACCAAACATAACCAGGTTTTGATTTTCAATTCCTACTTGCTAGTAGAAAGTTGGAAAACCTGGTTTTGAAACAAAATTAAAAGTCTGGTATTCTAATTCCATTTTGTTTTCAAATAAGAAAAAAAATGATGACAAATGCTTTTTAGAAGTAGATAAAACTAATGAATTCTTAGCCTTTGTGAACGTTGCTGAGCACGTAGGCGAGGATTCAATGGTTAGTTTTTAATCTATAATGTAATATGATAAATGGATAACACAAAACAGCAATAGAGAGTTCCATAAATTCTAAGTCAGCCAGATTAAATAACTTAATAAACGGTGGACGTCATGGTATATGCCGTAGACATAGAATCCAATGAATGATTTCCCTGTTTTCTTAATGATCTCTTTAGTCTGGCAGAGACGAAATGTTCCGATTTCTTCTAGACTGGCGGACGAAATTAACAAATTTCTGGAATAAATCTATGAAGAATGTTGAGATTGTGTTGAGATTCGTTGACAATGAAGAGACAATTATGATTGTGATGACACTCAGAATTATACTTGCTGCTACATCGGAGCCTGTGATGACGATTACGGATATTGCTGTTAATCTTATTATTTTTCTGTTTTAAGAAACACTTTAAGCTAAGAGTGTTAAATAATTAAAATTGACTTACTCTTGTAAGATCATTATCATTATTTAACTGTGTTTTATATTGATGAGTAGGAAATTTGTCATAGCAAGTTGATTTGTAATATTGTTATAAGGATTCAATTGTATGTTCATCACCTACATTCAATGAGTGCTAAGTGTTTCATTTATTTTCAATAGATTCATGTGAATCACTACTCATGAAACATGCGTCAATGAGTTTGACTCAAAACTACACAGTTAAATTCTAAAAGCAATATCACAATTTGACTTGGTTTATTGTGTCAGAATCACTGTGTTCCATCCATGAGTAGTAGTTCATACGAACCCATCTATCGTGAGAATAAATAGAAAGCTTAGCACTCATTGCATCTAGGCATAGCATCAAGATGCAATGAGGGCTGAGTGTTCCATTTATTCTCATGAGAGATGGGTTAGTGTGAACCACTCCTCATGAAACATGGGTCAATGAGTTTGACTCAATAAACTACACACTTGAATCTTTGTAGAAATATAACCATGCTTTATATTATTAGATTGTGAAAAGTATGATGTTCTTGATTGTTGTAATGCAATGAAAGATATATGTCTAATACTACATGAGTTGTTTATATTAGATTGCATATTATTACAAAATTGAAAGAAATTAAATTTTGAAAGTTATCAATGTATGATGTCTTGTATTCATACTTTTTTGTGAGCACATATGATTATCTAAGTAAACTTTAGGCTATACTAAACTAGCACTTGCACATTTGAAGAGTGCAAGGGTTAAGCCGATAGTCTTGTATATGTTTGATGATGTTCTTGAATAGATAGTCTTGTATATGTTTGATGACGTTCTTGAATAACCAGTACAATGTTCTGGTTATAATTAATTTTTGCAATTCCTATAACATATTTGATAGAATATTTCTATATTTACTTCTATATGTTGTCACAATAAATACATTTTTGTTTTAAGTGCAATAAGATTTAGGTGAGCTTCCTATTTTTTTGTTTAACTAT
The DNA here is from genome assembly GCA_028749045.1 of Cupressus sempervirens. NCBI lineage: Eukaryota > Viridiplantae > Streptophyta > Pinopsida > Cupressales > Cupressaceae > Cupressus > Cupressus sempervirens. Next base: position 710,908,240 of record CM053792.1, read on the forward strand.
ATATGGATTACTTTGTATTTTGGAGTATCTATCAAAGGTAAAACTAGGTCAAATACAAAGCCTGCAATTTGATTTTACTCTATATATAGCATATAATCTATTATGTAAATGATATCACTAATCTCACCAAGTCTTCATTCTATCCAAATTTTTGTTGTAAGTATAATGTTTTGTCCTTTGCTAAGAAGTACATGTTTTCTTACTTTCTCATCATGCATCTAACTATTGTCTTTACTCGCACAATTTATTGCTATACTTATTACGATCAAATGATTCAATTAGTTTAGCATCTTTTTATTGTGTATCTTTACTACATTATTAGTAGCAAATAAGTGCATAGATCTGTCAAATTATTTGTTTTGATCAGCACTAAATGATGCAGGGGCATCCGAGGGTCAAGGCTATTGACTTAGATGTGGGCTTTGGTTGAGATTTACTTTTGGGGGTCATAAATTTTGACTCGGATGTGGGTTTTGGCTGAAATTTTATAAGCAGATGCACTAGAAGGAGTTATTTGGATTGCTAATGGAGCATAGCTCAATAGGTGACCATTTTGACATTTTTTTGAGAGCCTGGAATCTCATCTTGACCTTTGAAATTGGCTTTTTGTATTTTTTCCAATTTTTTTAGAAATTTGTTTTTATAATAAATCTGAAATCATATTTTTTATTTTGTTGATTAGTTGGCAATTCATCTTGCCTTAGTTGGGGGCTTTCCCTTGGAAAAATTAGGATTCATAGGATGAGTTTTTAAAATTATCAAAAATAGAAAAATTTGTGTTTCTAAAAACTTGCCAAATATGGTAATTTTTGAAATTGTAATAAGTAGGTGTTGGTTTTCATTGTAGAGGTAGAGTAGAGTTGCAGAAGTTTTAATGAAGAGTTATGGTATTGTAAAACATTCGTCTTTTGTCAATATCTAAATTATTCTTTCACAAGATTGAGTTACATCACTAAAATATATAAATCTATACAAGTCATTAGATGTGCCAAATCATTTTGTGTTATGTTTGCATCTTATATGTTATGCAATAGTTGATGAAATTCTACTTGCATTTTATTCTCATCTTCTTATCAAAAAATTGTTAGTAATGTAACAACTTCAATAAATTGGTCCCACAGTAACTTGACATTTGAATATGACATGTAAATTGATTTTTTGTAACAAGGGATAGTTGTGTTAGGTCACTAGAAATTATAATCGATACTCCACCAAAGTACACATGTTGGTCGATGCAAAAAAGGCCTCTCATAGATGACTATCAATTTTAAGGAGGAACTTTGGACACATGAAGCTCATTTCATCAATAAGGAAATATTTGACATGTTTTAAATCTTCTTCGTAATAAAATAAATCAAACCATTGAAAAAGAAAACTCAAACACTCTCCCTATCTTTGCAATTATATCATCATCACTAACATATATAGACACACCTTTGTTTACACATCTCTCTCTCCCCACCCCCCCCGCCCCCCCCCCCCCCGCCCCCCTCTCTCTCTCTCTCTCTCTCTCTCTCTCTCTCTCTCTCTCTCTCTCTCTCTCTCTCTCTATTTTATTATTTATTTTTAGTCACTCTACCCCACCTCTCTCTACCTCTTACTCCTTATCCCATCCTATATCTTCCATCTCTATCATTTCTTATATCAAATTGGTGGCCTGTGATTTTAAAAAAGAAATTCAAATTTGATTTTGTCTTGTCATCTCTAGATCTCTTCCACTCCGCATTCCTCCATATTTGTGCATCTTATTATTCCTTCTTCTCCATATATCTCGCTCTAGATATCAATATATTTGTATCCTTTCCTCTCCATATCTCCCTTTGTTTCTCCATATCTATTTATCTTTACCTCTCCTCCTACAATCTTAAAAAATCCTTGAAAACAATCTTGATATGTGAAAATAGAGTAAGTGAACAAATCTGTCATTTTATTTTGTTTGGCTTATTAAAATTAATATTTGATTTAGATTAACTTAATATGTGATGTAGGGGCATCTGAAGGTCAAGCCTATTGACTTAGATGTGGGTTTTAGTCTAGATTTACTTTCGGGGGTCATAACTCTTGACTCGGATGTGGGTTTTGGCTAAAATTTTACAGGTAGTTGTAGTAGAAGAGTTATTTGGATTGCCAATGGAGCTTAGCTCGATAAGTGGCCATTTTGACATTTTTTCAGGATCTTGAAAACTCATCTTGACCTCGAAATCGGCCTTCAGTGTTTTTTCCAATTTTTTTTAAAATTTTGTTTTTGTAATAAATCTGAAATTGTATCTTTGATTTTGTTGATTAGTTGGAAATTTCGAAAAAATTGGGATTCATAGGATAAGTTTTAAAAATTACCAAAAATGGAAATTTCTATTTTTTCCAAAAATCTGCCAAATATGGTAATTTTTGTAATTGTAATAAGTAGATGTTTTTTTTTCATTGTAGAGGTAGAGTAGAGTTGGAGAATATTTTTTAATGAAGAGCTTGGTTATTCTGAAACACTTATCTTGTGTGAAATTCAGATTTATTGTTTAATGATATTGGGGTTACATCGATATGCATTATTATTAAGACCTATTTGATAGTAATCTATATTCGATCTATAGGTATGAAGGGAGAGAAAGAGAGGAGGGGAGAGAGGAAGAGAGATATGAAGAGGAGACATGGGAGATGAAGAGAGTGAATGATAGAAATATATGAGGCTAATAGATAGTGGATCAATAGATAAATAGGTAGATAGAGTAGATCAAAGAGAAATAGAGGAATTAGGATATAGAGATAGAGTTGAAAAATGTAAAGAGAGGAAAGGAAGTAAACATGAGAGTTTATGAATAACTATTCAAGAACATATCAAATGTATACATAGGAGCCCATTATTTTCTCATCTATTTTCAGATGTTATTAGCCTTTGCCTTCTTTTCATCTTTAATCCTTCCAGTATTCATGCCATTCTTGGCAAGATGACCAAGTTCAATACAAATGAAACATCTTTTAGTAGTATCTCTTTTCCTCATATGATGCTTTACACAATTCATTCCAATGTGTCCAAATTCTCCACAATAATGACATTTGCACCTGGTGTTGTAATCCCAACCAAATATAGCTTTCACAATTTTTTCTACTAGATTTAGTATCTTGGTTTTGCATTCTAATGATTTGTGCCCATGCTTCTTATATTTGTGACATATGCCTTCAAATCTTGGTTTTTCTTTGCATTCATTAGCCTTATGGCCATGTTGATTGCAATTGTAGCATTTTCCATTGAATTTTGCTTTACCATTGCTCCAACATTTGTTTGAAGTATGACCTATCTTACCATAGTGATTTCAAGTAGGTCTTTGATTCTTTTGAGCTCCTTGCTTGGATGATTCTCCTTCTTCTGTATATAAAATTTTTGCTTTTCCTTTTTGTCTATAGAGATTTTGCTCATTCAATTGATTCATGTATTCTTGGGATTTCATCATTCTTTCATTGGTTTTCCTTTTAGAGTTTAGATCATTCTGCAATCTTTCATTCTCTAATCTCAGGTTCATGATTTCTTCATTTGAATTAGTGAGTTGATTAATGAAGTCTACTTGCTAAAGGGATAGGTGCTAGATTTCATTTTTCTTTCCTTATATCTCTTCTTTTATCTTGTTTTTCTCTTCCATAACTTCGCATAATCTTATTGACTGAATTTCTTGATCTCTTCTTAGTTTTCTTACTTCTTGTAGTAAACCATTATTTTCTAGGAGTTCTTTGATTGCTTCATTGGCTTCATCTGGATTGCTTGAATGAAGGTCTTCAATTCTTTCTTCAATGTAGAGATGATCATTCATTTGAATTGCAAGATCTTTTTTTCTTTTCAAAGATTGAGAAAGTTGTTCCTTTGCTTTCTTGAGTTGGGCAATAGCCATTTTCAAATCTAGTTTCTCATTGTCAATAGCTTTGTCAAGTTTGAATATCTCCATGGCCTTTAATCTTTGTTCAAGCTATTAAAATTTTCTCTAAGAACCACAATGCTCTGATACCAATTGTTGGAAATAATCTATTGTTGAAAATATTCTTAAAGGCTAAGTTACTGAGAAGGGAGGGTTGAATCAGTAACTTCTAAAACTTTCAACCCAATTAGCAATTAATCCTTTATATGAATTTTGATCTAACTTCATGCATGAGAAACTAAAAACATGAAAGCATACATAAGACTTTGACATAAAGATTTGGTGACCGAAAAACCTTCCAAATAATAAGTAAAATCGGGGTACAGATGATACCCACAAGCTTTAGTACTGCAGTATAAATTTGGCCAATTAAGGCTTACATTGATCACTTCTGATGACTTGCCCTATTAGGAGCAATAAGGACTGTTAAGTCCACCTTGTTAGAGGATTTACAAACATATAATGGAGTATGCACTTGGTAAAGAGATTTTCATAAGACTGTTAGGCCTACCTTGTTAAAAGATTTGACTGATCCACCTATTAGGATGAAGCAATAGTTGATCTTTGATCTACAATTTGGTTTGCTAAATGAGATTCCTTTAAGTGTACAAATCACCTTGCTATGATAGATGAATCTTTGATGCTCCTTATACTATTGTAGCCTTTTTAATTTGCACTTCTACTCCTCACATTACTTCCTTATTGATTCCATACATATTCAATACATACACTTGATGTGATACAATTCATTATATATATACCAATCCAATTATACAATTACAAAGTCAGACACAATACAAGTTTACACAAATATTACAAAGTCGGCTCAAATGCAGACACTCAGGTTCTGAAGACTGACTCAGTGAGGTTCTAATACTCGACATCTACTATCACTACTCGGCATTGTCATGCACTCAGTAGACGTAGAAGCTCAGTCCATACTGATCACTTCCAAGTAGTCTTGAACTTAGTCTATACTGGTGACTCGGTGAATACTGTGAAACTCATCATATAAACTGAATCACTTAGTTACCACTACATAGCTCAATAAATACTATCACCTAAAGCTCAGTATAAAATGAGTCACTTGGTTAACACTAAGTAGCTTGGTCAACACTGGACTAGCATCACATCAACTATGAACTCAATAACCACTACACAAATTGGTTTGCATTGGTAAACTTAACATAAACTTAGATGCTTAGTTTACACTGTTGATCTTCATAATAACTGTAACTACTCGGTATACACTTACAATCTAAATATGTGTATGTCACTAGTAAAAAACTTGACTGATATGTCAACAACATTAGCATTGGGTGATACATTAAAGTATTGCACACTCAAAGGGGAAGAATCATATAATACTAAAAAGTATCGCACGCCCATGTAAACTCTATTGTGTGACACTATGTTGTATCACATGCCTCTTGGAGAAAGGTCATACGATACTTGTAAAGTATCACACACCTTCATTAGAAAGGTCGTACGATACTAGAAAGTATTGTACTGCGTTGCTTTAAAGTATCACCTAGGTTTTGGAAAAACCTATTTAGGTGGACAATGGGCACTTTTTGGTTTTTTTAAAAAAAATCTAAGGTGTTCTAGATACCCTTTATAGTGTTCTTGAATACCTTGGAATTTCATTTCAAATTTGGTATGTTTTCAGATTCAAGATTGTTTGCGTCCTTCTGTGGTTAGTCACTTGGCTCAGTAGTGGCATTTGGAGATCTGTTGGTGTTTGGATTGTTTCTTTTTCTTCTATTGTGATCTTCATGATCCTTGTATGTTGTATGTCGTGTGCATCCATACTTGTTAAAAAAAAACTATGTTGGCTTATATTTATCCCTGTTTCCAAGGCTCTCCAAGCGGGGCATTATGTTAGTGTAAATAATTGTTATTTACACTTTACTTAAGTTTACTTAGGTTAATGCATTATTTTATTATTTATTAGTTAGACACCTAGGAGTAGGCATACTCATATGAGTTTTCATGTTGACAACACAAGTGTTCGCACTCTTATTTTAGCACATGGTGTCTACAACACTAGAGTTTGCATAATCAACTGAGTTGTCATGTTGGAAACACTATTGTTCGCACTCTTAGTTAAGCACATGGTGTCTACAACATAATTTTACGTGATGCACCTTTGTATGCTTATCCTTTCATCATCACACTAACTCTTGTGCTTAATGGAGGATAATCCACTTCTGGTGGACTTGTGCTTAGTTGTTGAACTTATCTAGAAGCATTGTAGAGGCCTTTATATATAGGCACTCCTAGTGTATTTGTACATCAATTCGTTCAATTTCTTTTTTGTTCATCAAGAATGTCTCATCTATGGATTTGGCAATTCCTACCTCCATAGCTTTTTGCCTCTCTCTTCAATGATAGGTGTTTGCATGCAGGTGATTCTTTGGAGTTATGGTGTTGATTGTTCATTAACCTCAAACATGGTATTGGAGCTCCATATTTCATGCCCCTGTTCTATTCGTGAGAGATTTGGCATCAAATCTGACATTGGTTTTTGAATTTGAGCTTTCAAAGCATTTTTTATTGGATCTAGGGGGTCACTAATTTTCAAGGTACTTTGAGAAAAAATGAACATAACTATTGAGCTCAGAATGCTCAAAAATCCCCATTTTCATATAAAATACACCCAGTTTGGATGCTATTAAAATTAGAGGCAAAACTTGTTGCACCTGGATCGTATTAACCTAGGCACGCAAACTAAGGCATTGATATTTTGATTTTATTTATCAAAATATATGTGGGTTTGAACCTATGAGAGGCAGATTGAAGGAGGTGGTATTAAAAGGGGATACATTGTGTTTTAAGGTCGACATTTGTTTTTTTGCTCTAGCAGTTCCATCATATCAAGCATTGTTCAATGATATCCATGTCTGGAGGCATAGATTTTGTTTGGAGATCCACATCATTTTTGGCAGGCTCTGACATTGCAGTTCCTGGTGATAATCTGTGTTGGAGCAAGGAGAGCCTAGTGGTGAATCTCATGCCTCTACATGCAGTTTTCTCTATGATCTACACTTCCTTCCTACTCAAGCCCAACTTGGCTTTTATCGCCTGTGGTCTATGATTTGCGCTCTTTTCTTAGGAGTCGTGAGAGCAAGGGTGGGCCCTGATCCCCATTCTCTATATTTGTGACTCAATAGCCCATTTCCTTTCTGCCCCTACTAGTGACTTAGCCCTTCAAAAGAACCTGACATTTTCTTCTATTCCAAAGGGTAGTTTTTGACCACTGATGGACGAGTACAAGTAGTTATGGTGGCTGTTTGAGTCCCAACCTACTATGATTGGAGTAGTTTTTCGGGTTTGACTACAATTTTTTTTGAGGTCACACTCTGTCCTCTCACACGAATTTTGTACTCTCCACTGGCAACATTTCTTCTTGGACACCGTGTGGATTGGGGGAGTATCTAATCTATTGGGACAATGTTGCTTGAAGGATTGGAGGTTTTTGGGTGGAGGTCACATTTTTTGTGTCAACTAGCCTCACCTGTGACTTGGAGTTCCTCCACGCATGCGACATGGACTAGGTAAATGCAAAGAGCAATTTTGTGTATGGGAAGCACTTCTTTATTTTGGTGCCTCTAACTTCACTATTCCTCTACATGGGAAGACACACCAGTTCCCTTGGTCCACGGTTTATGACCTTCTCTTCCTTTCTTGTGGGCCCCCTCTTTGATTTTGTGAGCTAGCATTTTCATTAGTAGTTATGTAATGAAGTTGAAGTCATGTTCTTGTTTTGCGACAAGATTTTAGGAGGGTGTGATTTCTTAAAGTCTCACTGTATATGAGCAATGTTAGTATGCTAATAGAAACCAAATTTAAATAAAGCTTCTACAAACTAAAAAAAAATTATAAACTTCAAGATAGACTAAGATGAGCTCTCAATTGAGAATATGAGCCATTAATGGGCTCTCTCAATTAGAAGCTCTCTTGTTGAGTAGCTTTGTCTAAATAGATAGGATGTATGCTCAAGCTTTATGCTTCAAAAAGGGCTTCAAATGGAGTTGGAATTTGGGTGTGAGTGTATGGTTTTGATGTAAAATGGCTTCTTAAAATGGCATTATGGCTTTACTTCATGGATTGTGTTAAAATGGCTTGGTAGAGGATTCATTAAATAGGCAAAGGGCTTGAGGGTTTGAGGGCTAAGATGCAAGGATGGGAAAAAGCTCATGGAGGGCTTAGATTGCATGAGAGGAGAGCACATGGATTGTGCTTCCTTACAGCCAATCAGGGAGTGACACATGTCACAGGGTGAGAGGATGGAGGAAAGGGGAAGGATGAGTCAACAAAGGAGGCTCAAGGGATAAAATCTTCATAAAGACCCTCATAATGGCTTGTAAGAGCAATAAAAGGGCTTGGAAGAGTCATTTATGGCCTAGTGGGCTTCATAAAGTTTTATGGTTGGGATATTTTGAAGGAGATGAGAGGAATTTCGACTTGGGCTTGATTAGGAAGGTTTTAAGCTTGCTTAGGATTGTGCAAATGATTAGAGGATGGATTAGGATGGTTTAGGATTAGCTTAGGGATAGGCAAGTGGATGGCATTTAATAAGGGTGGGTGAAGGAGGAGATATTTGTTAACTTTGGCTTGGGTTAGTAAATCTTAACCCATGTTTAGGGAATGTGACAAGGTTAGGAGGGGATTAGGATTAGGTTTAAAGACATCTTCTATAAGAGTCTAGACTTTGGATGAGGATAAAGACTTTTTAGAATAGTCTAGAATTTCCTAGGATGAGGATGAAGACTTTCTAGAAGAGTCTAGAACTTCTTAGGATGAGGATAAATTAGATTTTTAAGAAATAAATAAAGTTTTATTTATTTCAAGGGTTTGGGTTGAGGAGATATTTATTAAAACTTTTTTAATAAACATGAGGATTAATATTTAATCTTAATTAAATATTTTGAGTTGGGATTAGGGGTAGGAAATGATGGGATTAGCCTTTAATCAAAATTAAAGAAGGATTAGAAGATTTTGGAAGAGGTTAGTGGTCTTAAGGAAATTGGCCAAGTTTTGGGCAAAAAATAATTTTTTTATTTGTTTTGGATTTTTTGGTCAATTTATTAATTAAATAATTAATAAGTAAGGAAATAATGTTTAAATAAGATTTAAACATTTTAGGGAGGGATTCCTTAATTAAATATTTTTAATTAAGATAAAGGGATTTAATGGCATAAAAATAAATTAAATAATTAAATAATTAATTAATTAATTAATGATGATGTCTTCAGGAATTTTTCAGAAAATAAAAATACTTTTTTTTCTAAAGGTTTTTAGGTGTCTACATTTTTCCCCTCTTTGATGTGATGCCGCAAGTGGCATGGCATCAAAGATAAGAAAATAAGATGCCCAAGGCTAGAGCAGAAGAGGAGAGAATGGACTGCAAGATGCCCCCTCAAGAAGGCAGTGGGGAGAGAAAGCGAGGCTCGACGACTTCTTGAAAAGTAAAAAAATCTGAGATGAGCAAGAAGACTCAGATTGGCTTAAGAGAAGAGGTTTAGTTAGCTCAAACTCTCACTACGGGAGAATGATAAAGGGAGAATTAGATGCACAAGAGGAAGCAAGCTTAAGTTCTCAGGGATTGTAGAGGATGAAGGAACGGAGTGCTATAAAAGGAATCTAGGATGGGGAGATGGATGAGGGGATTAAAAAGCTGATGCAACAGGATTTCAAAGAGTCAGATTAGCGGAAGATGGGTTTCGGAGATCCCTAAGACTAGGATTGTGGATCTCGAAAGATGAGGCTTGGTGGATTGATTTGGATTGGTGGATCCCTAAGACTAGGATTGTGGATCCCTAAAGCTAAAGGTGAGGAGTGATTCAAAGAGATACTGATGCATAAGCTGGGGTAGGAGAGATAGATGTTGGATATGGATGGGGGATAATGGAGATGAAGGAAAACCATTGAAGCTTTTTGAGCGGGGGGATACTTCAAAGAGAAGTACCACCATGTAGTTGAGCACTAGATTTGCTATAGGACTGTTGGTTAATTGCCAAGGTTATCAAGAACATCAAGGCCTTTTCACCAACTGTCCAGAGGACTAATGGACTTACTCAAAACAAACACGCAAGGATTGCCCCAGCATCACACATGAATCTTGAAAGAATCAGAGTGGAACTAACACTGGGTAACCCACAAGTAGAAAAGAAAAACAAACAAAAGACTTAATCAAGACCTTACGCCTAGATTGCCCCATTTGCAGTATACCATGATATGAAAGATCGTGGCAACTTTGAGGAGGGAACAAAAAGATTGTTTGGAAAAGATACTTCAAGACCCAAAAGGGAAGATTCCAAATCAAAAGAAAGTGAAAATCCAAAAGAGAAACATTTGCCAACGAGATGGGTAGGACGAGGTACTAACGGACCAAGATCAAACATGAGGAAAGCTATATCCTACAAGGATCTATTAGAGAGCACCTAAGCTGGTGGATCTGGATGAGTGATGCATCTAGCAAGCTGAACTAAGAAGGATAACACTTTGGTGATAGGAGATCTAGCTAAAGGATGCATTGGGATAGCTAACCAAGGGGTGTACGATGTGTGCAAGATGCTGATCAAGCAGGAACTGACATAAAAGCTGGATAGATACAATGGTACTAAGTTAAAGAGGATGTACAAGCTGACGAACCAAGATATTTACAAGCTAAATCTGACCAAGATAGTTACAAGCAGGCAAAAGCTCAAGATGATAGGATAGCAGGATGGTTTGATGTTGTGCAAGATGCGAAAGCTAAGGGTGGGGTGATAGCGAAAGATATGGATTTGGCAGGATGCATCCAATGATGATGAGAGATTTCATGACCAAGGATAGTTAGAGGAGCAGGATGAGATGGCTGGATAGGATGGTAGATAGCTAGGATTATGATGGATATAAAGAGATGACATTGGGTTTGCATGAGGATAGCCTAGAGCTAGATAACAATGACAAGGGAGGATGGACAAGAAAAGATCTCCAAGGAATATAGTGCCTCCAATTAGAAGATAACATGCGGAAGGAGGTCTTATGATGGATGTGATAGGATTGAAGCTAGGATGGAAAAAGCTAAAGGGGCTAGGGAGATGGATGATAGATGGGATGGTTGGCTGAAGCTGCAGGAGATAAGTGGATGGTGTGAGATGGAAGATGGAGGATAGGTGGATATATTGGAAGATGGAGTTGGATGTCAAGAGATGACCAAAAGCATGAGGGTGATAGGCTAAGCTGGGGATGGCGGGATTACGCATGATGCTTGTTTGCCAAGTTTTCATCATGGTACTTGTCCAAGGCGCTTGAATTGCCAATTTTTCACCAATGGACACTTTATTTTTCTTTTATATTTTTTTTGTCTTTTTGACTTTGGACTTAGCTAGAATGATTTTGGCTTTCTTCAGCTATTTTGGCTTTTTTGGGATTTTTCACTAGCTGTTGGAATGTTCAATTTTGCTGCTAGCTGTTGGTACACCGGATGTGTGATTTATGCAATAGATTGGATTAGATGGGATTGATGGTAGGAGATGGAGGGATGAAAAGGTTGGAAAGGAGCATGAGATGGGGATGCTTGCAAGAGCAACATTGGCACATGTTGGGACGGGTGTGAAAAGAGCATATGGAGGATAGATGGTAGATGCGAGCGTGATGGAGGATTTATGGAAGCATGCTTGGAGATATAGGCACCCAAGATGGAGTTAGGAGATGGGGGACATGAGTCACTGGATGGGGGATTAGCAATGGTGGATGCCATTATGAATTGGGTTTCAACTTTTTTCTTTGGGATCCACATGGTTTTGGATTTTCTTTTCATAGGCGTTTGCATTATTTTGCATTCTTTGATTGGATTTTTCCTTTTTGGAGTATGTCTTTTAGAATAGACATATGATTGCCTAGGATGTGGATTTTTAGCTTTATGCATTTTGAAGTTGGCATTTACATTGCTGTGGTAAGCTTTGGGAAGATGGTTAGGAGAAGCTTTGTGAGATGGAGAGGATATGGGAGAGCGTGTAGGGGGATGATGATGGATGATGTGCCTCGATATGTGCCTTTGCTGATCTTGCATAGGAATGGAGGGAATAGGATTTGAATGATGGCTGATAGGAGGATGGAGGATGGTAGATTTTGGGACATAGGGACCCAAAATGGATTTAGCGGATGAAGGGGGGATATGGTAGGTTGTTTTAGGTTGCAAAGATGGTGGAGGGGGGATGACATAAGATTTCTTTAAGGAGTGATGGGAGCCTAGCATGGGGGGTTTGGAGATAGGCTTGGTTTGGGGGTGTGGTGTACCAAAACCTTTAGATGGTGAGCCTTTGGATACATATCCAAGACCATGAAATCCTAGATTTTTTTGTGCAATAATAGGCTTTCTGATTCCTTGCTCTTGTGGTCCTAAACCTTCACCTTGATAATGCCATCGATTGAGCATTTGAACTAGCTAAGGATACTTTTTGCTTGCAGAAAATGGTGGAAGTGCTTTATCAGATGTACTGCAATAGGGAGATACTATTCTTAATTCTTTTGCTCAGAGGAGGCCACTATGGATTAAGGTAAGTGAACCAAGAGGGTATATTATAGATGGTGAAATAGCTTGGATAGGTGGTAAGATGGAAGCATGGAGTGGAGGAGATGGTAGGATAGGATCTTGATTTAGCTGATGGGATGAAAAGATATCCTGCAATAGAGGAGGTATGGCTTGAGGTTTTGGAGATGGAGGGGATAGTGACTGCACTATGGATGGAAGACATGGTACAATGATATCTTCATTTATGCTTTGGGGGATGTCAACATGCTTTTGGGCAGGATCTTGATAGGATTGGTTTGGAGTGGATGGTGCGATAGGAGGTGAAGGGATGGACTCTTCAAAGGCAGTGGTTGGATAGATGGGAGATTCAGTAGTGGAGATGGGTGAGTAGAAGATGGATGCATAAGGGTCATTATGGGAGATTTGGGAAATGCTTGGAGGTGATGTGGATAGGATTTGGAGGGTTTTGACAGATGGTGGGATTTTGATGCTTGCGAGAAGTGGAAGGATTTTAAGAAATTTGATGGATGGTATGGGGATGATAGCTATGGGAGATGGAGGTGATATTATAGATGGGGAAGCTTCATTACTGACTACTTCACATGGTTGGATTAGATGACATGGCTTATCGACTGCTGGAGGTGACTTTTCTTGTATTTCCTCTAGGAGATTCCTTGGAGACTCATGTGTCGAAGGTGGAGGTGGATTGACAGGAATAGCTAGTGTGACGGGGGTGGAAGATTGGAAGCTTGGTTGATTGGGTGATGGAGGAGAAGCTAGGATATCAGATGGCATGACTAGATAGTTTGGAAGAATGCATGGATTTTGTGGGATGCTTGGGGGAATGTTTCTAAGGCTTTCAATATACCTGTCATAGTCAACAAGATTTTCATCATCATTGGAATAGGAGGTGGTGGGAACAAGGACAATACGACTGAACACATCATGATAGGTTTGGGATTTCATGTTTTGATGATGAGTCGGATGGGGATGGGGTCTTGCATATGGATGAACACGGAAGCTCATGGTTAGATTTGGATTAAGTGTAGATTTTGGATTGGCTGATGAAGGATTTCCTAGGGAGAGTCAAAGCTGTATGACAGACCTAAGGAGGATTGGCTGGAGATTTCTGGCTTTCCTGTGGATGGAAGACTTCAAGGGCATGCTGTCAAAAAGTGAGAGTTTTGCTTTCCTATGCGCTGGATTGGTGGAGATTGTGTCAACTTAAGGATAGACTAATGATCCTATGGGCATGACACAAGATTGACCACTTGTGGATCCCAACCTTTAGCTCAAGGTGATGAGGGATAACAAGTGACAAAGCTAGATTACCCTAGACAAAGCTTTGTCAAAGGGATAACCTTGGTGAGGCTGGTGGATTGGTCGGATTGATTGGATAGCAAATTCTAGCAGAATGACAACAACTCTCTAAAGGCTTGGGTGTGATTTTGGATTGGGTTGCTAGCTGGCTGGGGGGGATGATTTGGAGAGACTTTGGATTTGGGATTGTTCTAAAGCAAGGAACTAGATAGATTTGGTTGCAGCGGGGGAGCTTAGATGATTTTCTGATGAGGCAGTGACTATGCTAAGTATGCCTTGAGCTGAGAGATTTCTGCTTTTTTGGGATTTTGACCAAAGTTGGCAAACATTCATTCAAAATCTATGAACAAACAAGTAGACAAAATTTTGGAGCAAGCATGTCAAACACACCAACATCCTAGGAAGCTTTCTACAAGGATGAAATTTGTTATAGCTAGGGAGTCCTCGATATATGCAAGGTACGTGAGGCCCAAATCTGTAGATGAAACCAAAAAGATGTCACACAGCCGAGAGGAGCAGTAACCCACTTCTCCTCTTTCACTTCTCAAGGGTATAAAGTTCCTTGAGGCTTAGCCTGAGTGACAAAATCTTAATTCCAAGAGAGGTGTCTTTGGATTCACCTCCCGATTTTTATACTCTGTTGGAACGCTGGAGTTGAGGTTGTCCCAAAGGGTGATGAAATCCCCAAGTAGGCCTCCTAAAAAGTGTAAAACAAGACCACATACATGATCTTGGGCTTTAAAAGACACGCGTTTATTCCAATTGATGATTTAGATTTTGTAATCTATGATTGAAGACACTTATGATTATAGCATACAATGTTCATTCCAATTTGACAGCATCGTCAGCATAATAAAAGTCAAGAGATCGTCAACATAAGAAATGCGAGCGTCATTGAAATGCGTCCAAACCATGCAATGTTCATTGATTGTTAGACATTCAAGATTGAGTGTGAGTTTGTTTTAAGCCCAAAAAAAAGATGTGTGAAACTCGATTGCCAAGCGCGCGCCCGGAGGCCCTCCACGTCAAGATTTGTCCAATTTTTATGCCCAAATGAAGTGTGAGCGAGATTAATGCGCATTCAAGGAATTTTCTAACTTAGAAAAACCACTAAAGACCCAAGTGAGTGGAGTTTGATCTTTGTGGAGCACTTAACACCCTCTTAGGTAGACCCATCCCCATAGATGGCGCTGAGATTGCAACCAATGGTTAAATTGATGGGTGATTAAAGAGGGTGAGTCCAACTACAAACTTACTAAAAGCGTCTTTATTAGTTTTTATAACTTAGAAGATTTCAAAAATGTGGATTCTTTTTATGCCCCAAAAGATGATTATTTGATCTATGGCATTTAAGATTGGATTTGTTGTTTTAATCATGCATTCATAAAAAAAACAAACTTGATTTTAATCCATGGCACTCAAGAGTGATTTTAGCAACATGCATTCAAAGACAAGTGATTAAACATTCAAGTTTTTTTTCTTTGAGCATTCAAGATTGAGATTTTGTGTGTTGTTTTAAGAACTTTGAAGTGCTTTGTTTTAACCTTAGATCATTCAAGATTATTTTGGACTCAAAAGTGAAAATGACTCTTTGGACTTTGATTTTCATTCAAGATTTTGTGTTCTAGTTTGCATGTTTTAAGCCCAAAAATGATATTCCTAGATTGTTTTGATGTATGAAAAACCTAAGAAACATTCAAGATTTTGCAACAAGACATTTGTTTGGAACAAATAACAAAGCTTTTAGGACAATTTTGGCAACCATTTAGGAGTCTTAGTTTTCATGAGATTTTTAAAAGAACTTTAAAATATTTGCAAATGAGGTTCATTTTATCCTTGATTGATGCTTTGAGTTTGATTTAAATTTTAGTGTGCACTTAGTGTTGATTTTGAACCTTTTGAAATGAAAACTTGAAGTTCTTTTTAATTTTCCAAAAATGAAGTGTTCTTAACTTTGCATGAATGCATCTAAAACCTTGATGTTGCAAGGATGCAAATGATTGGATTGGTTTAGTTTCACTTGTTAAAAGATTTTTTTTTTTTTTGGCAAATTTTTAGTTTTTTAATGGATTTAAGTATGATTTAGGGGTTCATTTTAAGCACTAAAAAGAAGTGTGTATGATTTTGCTTCCTTAAAAAAAAATGGCCAAGATCTCCCACAAGAAGAAGAAGAAGTAGATGGAATAAGAAGAATATAGACAAGAAGAGGAAGAAGAATTCCAAGTGCTTTGTCCACCTATAAGCTTGAAAAATCTGCAAACACTATGAGATAGACTATGAGTTCCTTTGTCTTCTTCATGCTCATGTGGACCTACAAAACCAATTTATACAATCCTACCAATCACAAAAATAAGCAAAATTAGCCAAAATCAGCAAATGACATACAAAACTTGACTAAAAAAGCTAATGAAGATGACCCATGCGGGGTCCCACCGGGCGTGCCAAAATGTATATGAGCAATGTTAGTATGCTAATAGAAACCAAATTTAAATAAAGCTTCTACAAACTAAAAAAAATTCATAAACTTCAAGATAGACTAAGATGAGCTCTCAATTGAGAATATGAGCCATTAATGGGCTCTCTCAATGAGAAGCTCTCTTGTTGAGTAGCTTTGTCTAAATAGATAGGATGTATGCTCAAGCTTTATGCTTCAAAAAGGGCTTCAAATGGAGTTGGAATTTGGGTGTGAGTGTATGGTTTTGATGTAAAATGGCTTCTTAAAATGGCATTATGTCTTTACTTCATGGATTGTGTTAAAATGGCTTGGGAGAGGATTCGTTAAATAGGCAAAGGGCTTGAGGGATTGAGGGCTAAGATGCAAGGATGGGGAAAAGCTCATGGAGGGCTCAGATTGCGTGAGAGGAGAGCACATGGATTGTGCTTCCTTATAGCCAATCAGGAAGTGACACATGTCATAGGGTGAGAGGATGGAGGAAAGGGGAAGGATGAGTCAACAAAGGAGGCTCAAGGTATAAAATTTTCATAAAGACCCTCATAATGGCTTGTAAGAGCAATAAAAGGGCTTGGAAGAGTCATTTATGGCCTAGTGGGCTTCATAAAGTTTTATGGTTGGAATATTTTGAAGGAGATGAGAGGAATTTTGAATTGGGCTTGATTGGGAAGGTTTTAAGCTTGCTTAGGATTGTGCAAATGATTAGAGGATGGATTAGGATGGTTTAGGATTAGCTTAGGGATAGGCAAGTGGATGGCATTTAATAAGGGTGGGTGAAGGAGGAGATATTTGTTAACTTTGGCTTGGGTTAGTAAGTCTTAACCCATGTTTAGAGAATGTGACAAGGTTAGGAGGGGATTAGGATTAGGTTTAAAGACATCTTCTAGAAGAGTCTAGACTTTGGATGAGGATAAAGACTTTCTAGAATAGTCTAGAATTTCCTAGGATGAGGATGAAGACTTTCTAGAAGAGTCTAGAACTTCTTAGGATGAGGATAAATTAGATTTTTAGGAAATAAATAAAGTTTTATTTATTTCAAGGGTTTGGGTTGAGGAGATATTTATTAAAACTTTTTTAATAAACATGAGGATTAATATTTAATCTTAATTAAATATTTTGAGTTGGGATTAGGGGTAGGAAATGATGGGATTAGCCTTTAATCAAAATTAAAGAAGGATTAGAAGATTTTGGAAGAGGTTAGTGATCTTAAGGAAATTGGCCAAGTTTTTGGCAAAAAATAAATTTTTTATTTATTTTGGGTTTTGTGGTCAATTTATTAATTAAATAATTAATAAATAAGGAAATAATGTTTAAATAAGATTTAAACATTTTAGGGAGGGATTCCTTAATTAAATATTTTTAATTAAGATAAAGGGATTTAATGGCATAAAAATAAATAAATTAATTAAATAATTAATTAATTAATAGATGATGATGTCATCAGGAAATTTTCAAAAAATAAAAATACTTTATTTTCTAAAGATTTTTAGGTGTCTACACTCACGCCTTTGCATCTTCTCGTGGAACCCTGTTTTGGTGTGGCTTTTATTGGACCAAGAGTTTTTTTTTGGTTTTGTCATGTTCATATTGTGGTTTCAAGCTTTAATAGCTAAGTGATTGGTGGTTTCAACCCATTGTGGGTAGTTTTGTGCTTTCTTCTTGGTGTGGTTAACCTTCTTGGCCATCAACAGTGATTAGTGTGTTTATTTAGAACACATGGGAATACCTTTTTCAAGATACTAGCTCCACACATTTGTTTTCGATGGTAAAATATTTTTTTGACAGGGGTCGTTTTTAGGCTTTCTTTTGCTATGATGGTCATTTAACCATCAAATTTGGGCTCATCATTTGCTGACATCAATGCCATGTCAGCACTGCATCACTACTTCCTATCACCTCCTCGGCCTCTGTTTGGACCTCTCTTCACTTTTTTGCTCATATTTTGAGCATATGAACTCTTTTTTTTGCAAACGAGGTATCGATGAAAAGCTGGTTTTGAGTCTATCACTGTGGTACAATTAGTTTTTTGTTTTGATGCATTTT
Organism: Cupressus sempervirens; assembly: GCA_028749045.1. Taxonomy (NCBI): domain Eukaryota; kingdom Viridiplantae; phylum Streptophyta; class Pinopsida; order Cupressales; family Cupressaceae; genus Cupressus; species Cupressus sempervirens. The sequence continues at coordinate 710,926,481 of CM053792.1, forward strand.
TATAGCTTTTTCTGCTGTCAAAGTCAAGGGTATGGTTTTGCACTCTAGGAGGCATATCTTGAGCATTTGATTTCCAATTTGGGAATTCTTTATATCATTGGAAAGCTCCTTCCAAGCTCTTTCTAGTGATGCTAGTTGTTTTTCCAGATTCTACTCCAGGCACATTCTATTAAGTCTTCTGTACTTTGGCATTCTGGTAGATATCCTAGTTGTTTCAGGTATGGGGATCGATTTCTTTGCTTTAGATGATTTTTCATGTCTTGTACTATCTTTTGTATTAGTTGTATGCCTTTCTAATCATTGTTGATATCATTTGTAAGCATCTTTATACAAATGCACTGAGATAAAGTGTCACTCTTACATTTTGTGATCCTAAATGTTATTTTTGAGTCAGTTGTACTCACACTCTATTATAAAGTGCCATGGGGGGATAGTTGTATGCCTTTTTTGTGTCCTCTTCCTTTCTCAAGTGAGTGTACCTTCCATGACATTAGCCCCATGATGTGTTAGTGACATGTGCCATTATAGGTGTTTGTACCTCTTCCTCACTCTCAATGTTCTTGGTTCTTTCTACAAAGGAATTTTGGCTCACTTTCTCAGTTGCCTATCACCTCACTCTGTCTACATTCAGGGAGGGTTTTTTTGTTGTTTCTAATGCTTCATTGGTTCGTTGGAGTTAGCTATTTATTCAGTATTTGATCCTATACACTAGGCGATTGTAGTGGCTGGGTACCTATGCATTTTGGTGAGAAGGATCATCTACCATATAAACACTCTTCTTGGCATTCCTACTTTGGTTGTAGGATTCTATTTTTAGTGGAGGTTCTACAGATCAATAGTTTCCTTTTGATAGATTTTTTAGCTTCTTCATGCTTCAATGATGTTCTTCATGATCTTCTTTTTGTTCCTATTTTCTAGGACATTCCTCTAGTTGGAGGCTTCTTCAGTCCTTCACTAGGTTTTCAGCTATCTCTTTTTGGAGTAGGGTTTTTCCCATTGGTTTTTCTCTATTGTCTTTGGTTTATAGAGATTGCATTTCATTTGTACATGGGTACCTAACATGGCCTAGTTGTCAGAACCCATTATGCATTTCATCATAGCTTTTGTGAGCTTAAGTGTATTCCCCTAAGTTGCACTTAAGGGGGGGGGGGTGTTAGTGTAAATAATTATTATTTACACTTTACTTAAGTTTACTTAGGTTAATGCATTATTTTATTATTTACTAGTTAAACACCTAGGAGTATGTGTACTCATATGAGTTGTCATGTTGACAACATACTCTTATTTTAGCACATGGTGTCTACAACACTGGAGTTTGCATAATCAACTGAGTTGTCATGTTGACAACACAGTTGTGCATACTCTTAATTAAGCACATGGTGTCTACAACATAATTTTACATGAAACACCTTTGTAGGCTTATCCTCTCATCATCGCACTAACTCTTGTGCTTAATGGAGGATAATTCACTTCGAGTGGACATGTGCTTAGTTGTTGAGCTCATCTCTTTGCTCACTCCTAGATATTCCATAGGCATTTATATACAAGCACTACTAGTGTATTTGTATATCAATTCATTCAATTTTGATTATAGCAATTTTTTTATTTGGCAATTCCTGCCTCCATAGATTTTTTCCCCTCTCTTCTATGATAGGTGTTTGCATGCAGGTGATTCTTGGGAGCTATGGGGTTGATCATTCATCATCCTCAAACACATTACATTTAATTTCAAATATTTTGATCTAGTATAATTTCAAAACTATATAATATATATCTTGGTTGAAAGTGGTTTTATTTTTTTTACAATAATTTTCATGTGAATTTGTTGTAGGAGATATTTTGTAATCATAGTGGAAGATAATGTGTTTTAAAAACTTGAGTTGATGAAGTTCAAAAAAGAAGAAACGAGTGATGGAATGTAATTTGTTGTGGGTTCAATGATGTATTGATGATCAATCATGTTATTTATCTAAATTTAAATACATATTTTTAATTTTTCTTAATACAATTTTTGTTCTTCAAGGGTGAGTGCACCAAGATGGTGTACAAAAAGGGGGGTATAAGTGGACACCTTTTTTCTGAAATTAAATAAACCTAAACTTGGATGAGATATTTGAGGGTCGTCCTCTAAAAATGACAAGATATATAAAACATATAAATTGTATTACTCTTAATCTACTTTCTATACTACTAGAGTTTTTACAAAATGGATAAGATTAGGTGGGTCAAATCTTGCACACATGCAAAAATAGTCCCTAATTTTTTTAGAAAACATAACATAGTTGTTTTTGTGTGCAACACAAAAGACCAAGTTATATTTAGTATCTTTCATATCCCTTTGGTAGGATGATAGTTAAGAGTCATATCTTGAAGTTGTGTATTTTTTTGTAATTTTATGATGAGTATTTTTTTATTATGAATTATCTAACTGACTAAATCCTAAAATTTTGGTAAATGTTTTTGTGCTAAGCATAACTTGCATCAAAATAATCGAAAATGGTTTTTTTTTTAAGTGTATAGAATCAAGTGTAGAACAATAATATATAATTTATTTTGAATTTGGTTAAGTATATAAAAATTTATTAAAAAAATGGTAGACATATGTCTGTGAGGAATGTCAAGGCATTAGTAAAAGTAATTAAAGTTTGCATTGTTAATATTGTCAAAAAATGGAAAAACTTATATGGTTAGAAAGCTAAGAAGATGTGCGATATTATGGTAGTAGTTTTAGAGATACCCACTTTCACCATTATAAAATCTAATGAAGGCAAAGACAATAATTCATCTTAGAAGATGAAAAAACATCTAAAGGAAAAAGAGGGCAAATAGTCTCCCAAGCCTTTGGGCCATTTCCCTATGCTATCACTAAGCCATAACCTGATCGGGGTTTGAGATAAAAAAATTCATTCAAAACCTAATCTGGTTATTCAAAACCCAATTGAGTTTTGAAGAACTAAAAGTAGGCTTTACTCCAAACGCCATAACTTTCACATACAGAGTCCAATTGACTCCTTTCAAAATGTGTTGGAAAGATATTGAAGAGATCTACAACATTTTGTAGATAAATCAATCCTATGATGTCATCAAAATTTTATTTTCCATCAATTTTAATTAAGAATAATCTAAAATAGATAATTATTATTTTCCAAATGCATAATCAATAGGTAAACATGAATGTTAAGATAATGTTAATTCTCTCTCTCTCAAAAAAACATATACACAATGACTCACTAACTAAATAAATCCTAAGATATATCTCTTACTTTTTCTAACCTCTCACATTCTTTAACTAACTCCTAACTTCTCTCTCTCTCTCTCTCTCTCTCTCTATATATATATATATATATATATATATATATATATATATATAATCTCCCTCATCTCTCTCTCCATCCTATCATATTCTCTCTCTCTCTCTCTCTCCCCCCCAATCTCTCTATCTCCATCTTATCCCCCCCCTCTATATATATATCTTATCCCTCCTCCCTCCCTCTCTCTCCATCATATCCCCTAATCTCTCTCTCTCTCTCTCTCTCTCATCTCTCTCTTGTCTCTCTCTCTCTCTCTCTCTCTCTCTCTCTCTCTCTCTCTCATCATATCCCCTCTCCCTCTTCCTATCCTCTAATCTCTCTCTTTCTATGTGAAGTTCTCATTTCAAGAATCAGAGGTTAGGGAGAGAGAGGGGGGGTTAGGGATTAGGGGTTAGAGAGAGAGAGAGAGAGAAAGAAGGGGATATGAGAAAGAGAGGGGATAGGATGAGAGAGAGAGAGAGAGAGAGAGAGAGAGAGAGAGAGAGAGAGAGAGAGAGAGAGATATTATGGAGAGAGTGAAAAATATGGATATAATGGGTTAGGATGGAGAGAGAGGGGGGAAATAAGATGGAGAAAGAGGGGGGATAGGATAGAGAGAGTAAGAGAGACAAGGGAATGTGTGTGTGTGTGTGTGTGTGAGAGAGAGAGAGAGGGGGGGGGGGGGAAGAGAGAGGGAGGTGGGGGGAGAGAGATATGATATAGAGAGTGAGAAAGTGAGAGGGAAGGGAATAGGATGGAGTGTGTGTGTGTGTGTGTGTGTGTGTGTGTGTGTGTGTGTGTGTGTGTGAGAGAGAGAGAGAGAGAGAGAGGTTAGGAGTTGGTGTGAGAATGAGAGAAGCTAAGAGTTGGTAAGAGAAAGATTAGGATTTAGTGATTGAATGAGTGAGTGAAATTGTGTGTGAGAAAGGGATAGAGGGACTGAGAGAGATGATAGAAAGATAAAAATTATCATAATACTCTTACCTACCTATTTGCCCCATGTTTGGAAAATAATGACTACTTATTTTAGACCATGACTGATTATAATAGATGGAAAATAAAGTATTGAATTCCTACTATTATTTTAGTTGCATAATCTTGTAGATCTCTTTAATATCTTTCCAACACATTTTGAACAGAGTCAATCAGAGTCCAAATGTGAAAGTTATGGCTTCTGGAGTGGAGCCTATTTTTATTTCTTCAAAACTCGATTGAGATTTGCATAGATTTTTCATCCTAGAAACCTGATCGGGTTTCCAAAATCCAATCGAGTTTTGTTTTTTATGCATTTTTTCTCAGATTGGTAACCAAGCCTAGCTGCTTTTTGAAATTTCATATAACCCAATCGGGTTATTGAATTATTATTATTATTTTTTGTGGGGGAGGGGGGGGGGGGGGATGTCCACTTTTTGTACACCATCTTGGTGCACTTACCCTCAATGTTCAATATATTTTCCAAACTTTTTATGTGGGCTACCTAAATAGAACTTGTTACTTATGGATTGGACATTCTACATAATCCTTGAATATGTTAAATCATGTAACTAAAAAATGTTGTTTGTATATATATCTTGTTACATCCATAAACATTCATGTTGTCTATTAGTGCCAAAAAATATAGTAAAGGAGAAGTGAATGTGTTAATTGACATGAACACTATCACCGAGTCATGCTATATTGTTTGAGAAAAGATGGAAGAGAAGTATGAGTTCGTTAGTTATTACCGAGTATCAATTTATATCAAGTAATTCTATATTGATTGATCACTAATTTCACTAGGCATTTGCAAGCATAACCAAGTTCAAAGAAGATTGAGTGACAACATTTTACCTAATAGAGATAGAGTGTACAATGAGTTGTATAGAGGGAACATACAAGTTTGAATTGGCATATAATTTGATGTGAAATGATCATGTAGATGATGACTGCAGTGCGAATTATGATTGTGATGAAACTCAAAATTATAAATGCTACTATATCGGAGCGTGTGGTGATGATTATAGATATTGTTGTTAATCTTATTATTTTTCTATTTTATGAAACACTTCAACTTTGATAGACTACTTAAGTAGTATCTATAAGGTTTTTTTAAAGGTAAGAGTGTAAAATAATTAAAATTGTCTTAGTTTTTGTAGATTATTATCATTATTTAACTATGTTTTGTATTGATAAGTAGGAGATATTTTTCATAGAAATTCATTTTGTAATATTTTTATAAGGATTCAACAATGTGTGCATCACCTAGATTCAATGAGTGCTAAGTGTTTCATTTATTTTCATGAGAGATAGATTCATGAGAATCACTACTCATGAAATGTGGGTCAATGAGTTTGACTCAAAACTACACAGTTAAATTTTGATAGCAACATCACAATTCGGCTTGGTTTATTGTGTCACAATAATTGTGTTCATGAGTAGTATTTCACATGAACCCATCTATCATGAGAATAAATGGAAAACTTAGCACTCATTGTATCTAGGAAAAGCACCAAGATGTGTTGGAATGAGTGCTAAGTGTTCCATTCATTCTCATGAGAGATGGATTTGTGTGAGCCACTCCTCATGAAACATAGGTCAATGAGTTTGACTCCATAAACTACATACTTGAATCTTTGTAGAAATATAACTATATTTTATATTATTAGATTTTGAAAAGTATGATGTTCTTGATTGCAATAATACAATGAAAGATATGTGTCTAATATTACGAGTTGTTTATATTAGATTTCTTATTATTGCAAAATAGAAAGAAATTAAATTTTGAAATTTATGAATGTATGACATCTTATATTTGTATTTTTTGTAAGCATGTATGATTATTTAAGTAAACTTTAGGCTATACTAAAAAATAGAATTATCTACATAGAAGAGAGGTGGTCACTTTATTGCACTCATAGTATCTTCTCTATAAAAATGAACATCGATTTAAGGGGGGCTACTATATTTTACTGCATAGTATCTTATTTTCTTAAATTGATTATACATATAAAAGGGAGATGGTTATCTTTTATTACCTAGTAGCTTATTTTCTTAAATTGATTATATTTAAGAGAGAGACTTGGTCACTTTGCTTTACCTAGTGTCCTAATTTCTTAGAATGGTAATAAATAATAGGGATACCATCACTTTAGGGTCACTCAGTGAAAGTTATACTAACAAAATGATGAGACCTATATCCAAGTAGATGTTGAACTTTAGATTCTTGTCAAAATGAATAACTTAGCATGAGAGGTGAATTAGAGATATTAATTAGTAATGAATAATTTAATAGTAGTTGCTATAGTAATGTGTCTACATGCTTGATTTGTTTATATGGTAATTTAGTAATGATTTATGTCACATGAACCTTACATAGTATCTATTAACATATGCACAATGTTTATATCTATGATCTTTATAAACATATTAACATTCCTTTCTCAATATCATTCTCATCAAGAACTAGTAGACAATATGTATTTGAAAATTGAAGTCACTACAACTCTATTAGGAATGATCTTGATAAAATATAAACGTATTCATTTAGATTACAATGTAAAATATTTTAAATAATAATGTATTTATGAGTTGATGAAATAATTTTTAATGTGTTAACCTCCTTTTATGATGCTTGATATGGTGGAATAATCACTTACTCCTTGTTTAAAAAAATTCATGTTGAGGCAGTGAGAATATGCTCAAGTCCTCTCTTTATTAAATAAGCATGCAACAAGAGAGGTGGGGAATATTTTTCTTTTTCTTTTTTTTGGCTTGTCCTCAAATTTAAAAGAAAAGAGGCATGAGAGAAAAAAGGAGAAAGATACCTATCGAAAAGTAGAGCTAGCAATATCTAAGAGAATCACAAAGAGTGAGATTAATAAGTCACAAACATGAACAATTTTATAATTTTTATTTTATTATTGTTTTGGATATGATTTATTTTATAGATTTAACATTGAAATATCTATCATTACATTGTAGCATTTGACAAATGGATTGCATAATTGTTATTCTTCAATATTTTGCATGCACATTTTCATAGAAACGTGACAAGGATGATAATGAAATATTTAAAGAAATGTCTTTACTTTCTAATTTTTATGACCACATGTAAACATGATTAAAATAGGTATGTATATATTTATATCATATACTTATATAATGCACACATTTATATATGTGTAGTCACTTTTAAACATGTTGATCTAGTGTTTAACATCTAAAATGTTTAATATATATCTAGGTTGAAGTGGTTCTAAATTTTACTTGGATTTCACATGTAAATTTGTTATTAGAGATTATTTGTAGTCACAGTAGAAGACGGAAACATAGAAGGCATTATTCATTATTTTTTATTTTTCACAAAGAATGTAATTTTATTTCTTGTACATTTAATGATATATTGATGATCTATCATGTTGATTCATCTAAATTTTATTATATATTTTAAACCCCTATTATCATGCAAAAAAATTCCATGTACTCCCAACTTAGAAATTTCCAAGTTCCAATGAAAGTAGGAATACACTCTAGTTCCTTTTTCATTTAATAAGAAAACAAAAGGAGGATAGCTCGTAGGTTTTATTTATATATTTTTTGTTTAGTCCCTGTTATCCATTTGCCCCCCCCCCCCCCCCCCCTTGCCAAAGATTTGAATTCAAATGCCCAGCCTGTCCAACGGTCACCTCCTAGATTTAATATTATTTTAATGGCCTGGAAATATCGCAAAAATGAATGAAAAACCTTATGTTTTATTACTGCCAGCATGCAGCTTCCCTTGCCATTAGAGCTTCCATGATCTACGGTTTCCCACTTCCCTGCATTTTCCAAATGCATGATCTTTAAATAATGCGAGAAATCCCCTTTTGGTCACGTGGCAGATGGGCCCATGTTTCATGAGACAGTCAAAAATTTGATTCTGCGGCAAGGTTATGGCACCGGAGGGTGCTGTGGTGCTATCAAGAAATTGGTTCTTCTTGCCGTTAGCGACATAGTGCCCAGCCTAATACAGTGGGTCCCTCCTTCTTCCTTGATTGTTTTTCAGCACCAAATTTTGATAAGTCCCCAGAGGGTGCCATGGCGCTATCAGAAATCAATGCCCCTCGATGATAGTGACATAGCGCCCAATCAAAAAATGATACTACGGCGACATCAGGCGATTGTGGGTCCTACTTCCCTCAGCAGGCTGCAAACAAGGATTGTTAGATAGGTTGGCACGTGGCCAGTTCGTATTGGTCGATACACTGACAGGTCAAACTCATCTTGCTCGCCACCAGATTAAGGAACATCTGTGGTAGGCATTATCAGGCTATGAGAAGTTGCACGAGGAATATCCATAGTGACATAATGCCTTGGTGACGCGTGTCCCAGGTGATGTTAGGGTGGATGGTAGCAAAGGTCCAAAAAGTACGAGTTATGAGCACCGTTAGATCTTCACAAATCAAGGGCTAAGGCTTTCTCGCATTATCAAGATGCAAGGAAATTAAAAAATGTAGGGAAGTAATTTGGTGACACCTGGCACAAGATGACATAATGGGCCCACCCTTCTCCAAGTGTTATTACGGCTCATCCTCGGTGGCAGTTGTCAGGTGAGTTAGAGTACGACGAAGGCATCTCATTGGCCCATCTAGCTTACCAGGTATGCAGTTCTACAAATCTCTAAGCACCATCTGATGCAGGTTGATCTACGGTCCCTACTTCCTCGCATTATGGAGATGCAAGGAAATTTAAAAATGCGAGAAAGTGGGTGGAGGGCACGTGTCTCTGCAGGACTAGTTTCTCTTTGGGTTGCTAGTTGGATGCCATGTGTTGCCAGGCATGATACGGATAATGCCAGGTGTGCTGACAGTGTTTCATGGGCCCAGAAGTTTAAAAGCAAAGCATAGGAAATGGCGAGTCTTCACGATCGTCAGATTAAGGAAGATCCACGACGAGCGCTATCTCACTATGGGAAATTGCTCAAAGGATACCCATAGCGACATAGCACCTAAGTGACACATTTCCTTGCAGGCTTGGCCAAGATTAATAGTTAAGGGGGTGGCAATTATGTTGTATCCATTACGGTCAGGGTTTAGGAAGATGGTGTAGTTAGTTAGAGAAAGACATGGTCAACTCGGGGAGACTTTTCAAGGTGGCAAAAAGATAAAAGATTGTTGGCCCATGTGGCTCGTCCTGGTGCCAAAGATAGGTCAACTAGGTTGACTTGCTGATTCATGAGACAGGAACTAGGGAAGTCGAGGGTTTCTTGTGCAATCTTATCTTCATGATCATTTCCAACCACTAGAAGTGAATGCGAAACAAAGAAGAACACTCTACCACCTCGATCTATCTATCTACCTGGTTAGAATAGCTTAATGGTGCCATTTCTGACTTCTCAAGGCCCTGTTCCAAACAAGATAAGAAATCATTGCATCTAGATCCACATCCAGATCAGGTTTTCCCATGATTGTTCCCTACAGGACTTGATGGCAGTGGTTGTAGGATAGTTTTGGAGGGAAAATCTTAGTTATGCCTACACTATAAAGGCAAGTTTTGTAGATTTTTTTCAGGTCGGACCCTTCTCTATTTTTCTCTGTTGTTGCTTTGCAATTCCAATGTAAAATCCCCTTTGCCTTTGAATTGTATGATTTCTATCTTATCTCCTTCAGCCATTGATGTGAAGTGCAAGAACTCTTTGCCTTCACTAGTGTTTTGTGGAAATCAATAATCTACATGACTATATCCCCTTGGCCTATGAATGATATATAAGTGAATCTCTCTTTCCTTGTGTCATTCATCTTTGTCTTCTGATCTGCATGTGGTTTTTAGATTAAAGCAAGTCTGAATGTGTATATCCTTAGTTTCATTCTGGTTTAAAAGTGCATATATGGGCAGAGATTGGTCTGAACACTCTATTTTGGTGCATCACCTCTTTAGATTAAATTAGGTAGATTTTCTTTCATGCTCTCCTTCTCCCTTTTCCTCTCCAAGAGTAGTTAGGTGAATCCTAATAGTAAGAGGAAGCCGGCCTTCTCTAGAGACTCAACCTCATAGTTCAAGTCCCACAGCTTGGAGGTTGTTTCCATGTTTCACTAGGTTGTCCTCATGCATAGGCTTTGGACAAGGGTGCAAACCTAAGTGACAACAGTCCCTAGATTTAAAATGGAAAGAAGCATTAAGAATTGGGAAAAAGAAATATAGCTATCTAAAATGCAAATTGAATCCATCTAAGAGGATTTTAGAGGGACAAAATAATCAATTGCAAATGTAAAATATTTTATAATTTGTATTTGGTTATATTATTTATGATATGAAACATTCATTCTAGTCCCTTTTTCATTTAATAAGAAAACAAAAGGAAGATAGCTCATAGGTTTTATTTATATATATTTTTGTTTAGTCCCCAAATTTAAAATGGAAAGAAGCATTAAGAATTGAGAAAAAGAAATATAGCTATCTAAAATGCAAATTGAATCCATCTAAGAGGATTTTAGAGGGACAAAATAATCAATTGAAAATGTAAAATAGTTTATAATTTGTATTTGGTTATATTATTTATGATATGGAATATTCAATAGATTTGACATTGAAAGATCTATCGTTCCCAAATCATTTGAAAAATAGATTGTATACTTGATTTACTTCAATATTTTGCATGCATCTTTGCATAGACTAATGAAAAATATGAGGATGAAATCCTTGAAGACATTTATTTTCTTTCTAGTGATTATGACCATATGTCAAAATTGATTTAAAAAGGTATGTATAATGACATCACATGCTTAACATTTATATATGTGTATAGCTACCTTCAAAAAAATTGATCTAGTATAACTTCAAAATTATTTAATATATATCTTGGTTGAAAGTGGTTTTAATATTGTTACAATAATTTTCCATGTGAATTTTTTGTAGGAGATATTTGATTATCATAGTGGAAGATAATGTATTTCACAAAAGAGATGATGAAGTTCACAAAAGATGAAACAGGTGATGGAATATCATTTCTTGTGGGTTCAATGATGTATTGATGATCAATAACATGTTAATCTATCTAAATTTGATTATATATTTTTAATTTGTTTTGAATATAACTTTGGATCAAATTGATTCGATGTTCAATATATTTTCCAATTTTTTTATGTGAGCTACCTAAATAAAGTTTTCTGCTTTAAATGGATTTGACCTTCTACATAATTCTTGAATATGTTAAAATATGTAATTGAAAAATATCATGTTTGCATATCTTGATATTCAATGAACATTCATGTTGTCAATTAGTGACAAAATGATAGTGAAGGATAAGTTAGTGTTTTAGTCAGCGAACATTGTCACTGAGTCACTATATTGCCCAAGCAAAGAGGAAGAGAGATATGAGTTGGTTAGTTATTACCAATCATCATTTTATATTGAGTAATTCTATATTGATTGAGGATTGATGTCACCAAGAATTTTCAAGCATAACCAATTTTAGAGAATACTAAGTGACAACATATTTACCAAGTATAGATAAAGTCTATACCAAGTTGTACAAAGCTCGACACATACAAGTTTGAATTGACATAAAATGTAATGTGAAATGATCATGCCAAGCGAGAAATATGATTTTACACATATCGAGGAAAAGATTTGGAAAGATTTGTCGATAAATATGAATTGATTATCTGTGATTCCAAGGCAGAGAAGACCAATGGATTCATGATTCCAAGGAAGAAAAAACTAGAGAAGACAAAGTATTTGAAAAGATTGCAATTGAAATTATCATAAAACAAGTGGGATTACACAAGTTACTATTATCGAGCTAGATACAATTGTGGAAAATGTTTGAAAATTTCTCAAGAAGTTATTTTATATACCATTCCTCACAAGTGAAGTTAAAGAAATACTACATAAAGTGAGTGAAGATATGAAAGAACATGTTGATGCAATAAAATTTGATCCTAGTGCTACATTATTGCATTACTCTTGAGTAATATTTCTTATAGGATTTCACCATGAATTGCTAAGAGAAGAGAGCATATTGGGAGAGGAGATAAATGACATGCAAGAATTGTTACAACCTCATCTTGAGTTAATGCAAAAGCATATCGATTGGAATCTTATTAATTACAGATCATATGATTGATCTTGTAGTCAAGTTAAAGATTGAACAAGAAATTATTAATATGATAAAGATGAGACAATACTATAGCCATTATGTTGAATGATTATAAATATTGTCTGGATCACATTAGATTACATCCAAAGTAAGTATTTCCATTTTTTAAGTTGTTTGACATAAGTGTCAAAAACTGGGATATTATATGTTTTGTTTACTACATAAAGGGGTATAAATGATTGAAACTACAGAATGTAGTTTCAATCGAAAGTGTGGTCAGGCCATTTAACCACATGGGCTAGTGTTTTTAGTTTCGATAGAAACTAGACGCTTTTGTTTCTATCAAAACTAGTGTTTTTAGTTTCAATAGAAACTTAGTTTCTATCGAAACTAGGTAAATACAAGTTTTTCCGAAGTGTAAGAAGATTTACTATGTTTTCATGGCTTCCAGGCTCACTTACGAAGTTCAGATGGAGCACTAAAGTCATGTCATTTTGCATGATAAAGTTACTCTAAATGAACTTTCTAATGAATATGAATTTGCTACATTTTGAATTTTGTGGGTATACTTTTTTGCACGTAAATTAAACAAAGGTTTTTTATAAAAATAAACCTATGTATTGGACGCTCATGGAAAAATAGTAGCTGAGAGATTATTTTTTTTGAAAAATAACTACATTCTCCGCATTTGAGTCCTCTTTTAATCGAAAATAGAAATTTTGAAATTAGGTAAATATATAATAAGTTACATGTGTCAAAAGCCATGTATGTCCAAATTTGTGTTAGGTCAACTTTAAACTCTGATAAAATATGAAAAATTAAGGATAAAGACATCAGATCACCTCCATGGTTTTGATATGGATGTTAACAAACTAAATTCAAAATAATCGCATTGATATCTATTGTAGAAAAAAAGTTGTGACAAAAATAATGTCACTTTTTAAAAATCTGGTTTTTTATAACATACCAATTTTTGTGGGAGAAAAAAAAATTCATTCAAATCAAATTAAATTCTTTTTTTAAAACAATATATGTGAATTCTACACAAAAAATCTAAAAGACTCCAATTTACTTCATCTTCAAATTCCTAACCATTAAATAGCAATTTGCATCTAAAAGTGAAAATTTTCTTGAAAAATCACAGTTCAATGCCAGTTTAGGAAAAAAAAGTGTAACACACTATTGTGGATTCACCTAGCTTGTTCCTACTCTTGTGGATAGAGAAGTTGCTCTTTATATATATGTATGTGTATATATACATACATACACACACACACATGTGTGTGTGTGTCTATGTATGTATGTATATATAGAGAAGCTTCTCTTTATGTATATGTATGTGTGTGTCTATGTATGTATGTATATATAGATAGATCTTTTTTAAGGTGCTTATTACATCTTAGTACAATAGAAAAATTGATCTAGTTGCATACATATTCCAAAATTCAAATAATAAAACAATAAAACTCACTCAACCCATGCTAAGTGACTTAACTTAGAATCCTACACACAGATAGTGTAGGGTTCGCAAGAAATTTTACAAAAACATATCATGGCAGATATTTTTAGAAAGAAACAAGCCATAACCTAGTTAAATGGGTTTAGTTGTCGATTAGTTGGGTTGATTACAAATTATTGTAGAGTTGTCATCAAATTAGGTACAATAAAATGAACAATCAGTTGTTCCCAGCTAGTACGATTAAATATAGTTTTCCAAGGTGATAAAATTGCATATGCAGATGTATGTATGTATGTGTGTATGTATGTGTATATGTATGTATGTATGTATGTATATGTATGTATGTATGTATATATGTATATATGTATGTATTATGTATGTATGTATTTATGTGTATATATATGTATGTATATATTTATATGTATGTATGTATATACATATATATACATATGTATATGTGTATACATATGTATATATATACATAAACACATATGTGTGTGTCTATGTATGTATATATACATAGAGATCTTGTGGATTGTGGAGATCAATATTGGAGATCTAGGATTTTGTTGTTGTGCCCTTGTGATATATGTATATGTATATATGTGTGTATATATACATACATACACACACATGTGTGTGTGTGTCTATGTATGTATGTATGTATACAGAGCGATCTTATGGATTGTGGAGATCAGTGGAGACGTAAGATTTCATTGTTGTGCCCTTGTGATCACTGCATTTCATTGTCGTACCCTTGTGATCTTTGCATCTTTTTGTCGTACGCTTGTGATCTATGTATATGTATGTATGTATATACATATATACATATGTATCTATATATGTGTGTGTATATACACATACATAGACACACACATGTGTGTGTCTATGTATGTATATATATACATATATATATATACATAAAGAGAAGATTCTCTATATATACATACATTCATAGACACACACACACATGTGTGTGTATATGTTTATTAACACATACATATACATAAAGAGAAGCTTCTCTAGTCACCTGCTGGAGGAATATAAAGAGATACATGTTTAGAATGAAAGGAAAAGAACATTTACATAGCTACCTCTTCTCCCCTTGAAGAAAACCATAGAGAAAAGGAATAGAGATCATAAGGGCACAACACAACAATAAAATCACTGAGCAAGGGCACAAATATTTCAAGGGCATGACAATGAAATGCAGAGATCATAAGGGAACAATAATGAAATACAATGATCACAAGGGCACAATAATGAAATCCTAGATCTTCACTGATCTCCACCAAGGGCATGGTAAAAGAAATGCAAAGATCATAAGGGCACAGAAATGAAATGCACCGATCATAAGGGCACAACAATGAAACCTCCACCAAATTTTAGATCTTAGAGCTCTCCACCAACATTCAAAGATTGCCACCCTCATTTAGAGCTCTCCACCCTCTTTCACATGCAACTCTCAATAATGGATCAAAACAAATGGGGAATGTTTTATGTCATGCTCTTTGTTTTTGTTTATACTCATGCAGGTGTCGCAATTGTGACAAAAATATCAATATTGTGACAACTTCAAGGACAATTACAAAAAAATGACATGAAAATCCACAAATTACCATGTCATCGCAAATTGTCACCACAATTTGACCACAATTGTTGTATAGAACTTAAGTATTTTTAAGACTTTCAATTTGAAGATAGAAAAACCTATAGTTGAGGTTCCTACTATTGAAAGATAGTTATATGATCTTGCGATTAAGAGTAGAGGAAGAAGAACAAAAATTTCTAATCAAATGAAGGCTTTCAAAAAATATGATTCATTTGATCCTAGTAGTTGCAGTAGCAAGAGAAAAGATGATATTTTTTATGATACAATTGGTTGTAGCTGTTAGGATTAAACCACAGACAAAAAATAACAATTACATGCAAATATAACCAATAACAAAAAAATAATAGATCACATAGAAAAGAACATAAGGCACCAATATTTAATGTGGTTAACCCAATCCCTAGGCTATGCCCACCAAATAGTAAGTTCGATATTATTACAATCCAGTGATTACAACCTGATTACAATCCATAATCCCTTAGAGCTCAATACTGCCACAAGAACCAATTTTGCATCACAACTTAATAAAAATACCTAACCCTAAGCCCTTTTATACAAGTAATTTTATGTTTCTTTAGGGTTACAACATGTTGGCCATGGCCCAAAAAAAAATTTCCCAAATAATTTATAAAATATGTACAATACTTTCTTGATCAGTCACCACAAACTACCAATCTCCCACTTGGGGACTGATCAGGCTCCACACTAAAAAACAATCTCCCATTTGGAGACTAATCTTGTAGCTATGCCTCTACTCCATGAGGCTCCCAATGGATCAAATCACCCTGGACTCTATTGTTGTTTTATTTAAGTTCAGTCTAGAAGACCAACCGAAGCAGAAGAGGAGTTCAACTTCTCCCTTGTTACTACCTTTGTCAACATATCCTGTTGGATTGTCATTTGTATGTATCTTGTCTAGCTTTAACTGTCCATCCTCCAAAACTAACCAAATGAAATGGTATGACAACTATATGTGTTTGTTCTTTGAATGCAGAGCTGAATTCTTTGCAAGATGAATGGCACTTTGACTATCTGTGAAAAAATAATTATCCCTCTGAGGATGTTCCAATTCTTCTAAGAAGAACTGAAGCCATATCATCTCCTTGGCTACCTCTATAGTAGCTACATACTCTGCCTCTATAGTGGATAAAGCATCAACCTTATGTAACCTAGAAACCCAGCTCATGATTGCCCCACCAACAGTAAAGACATAACCTATAGTACTCTGCCTGGTATTAATATCCCCTACCAAATCTGAGTCAACATAGCCTTGTCAATTAATAGTAGATCTCCCAAAGTGTAAACACATATTGGATGTTCCTCTCAAATATCTAAGAATCCATTTGACTACATTCCAATGCTCAATTCCTGGATAACTCATCCTGCTAACAACTCTCACTACATGTGCAATATCTGGCCTAGTATGTACCATAGCATACATCAAGCTTCCTACAGTGGAAGCATAGGGTACCTTGGACATCTTATCCTCCTCTTCTTATGTCTTGGTACACATCTCCTTAGTCAACTTCAAATGACTAGGTAAAGGTGTGCTAACAGCTTTAGCATTCTTCATAGAGAAACGTTGCAACACCTTCTCAACATAATCAGCCTAAAATAGTGTCAATTTTTTGTTCTTCCTATCTCTACAAATCTTCATACCAAGGATTTTTTTTGCTTCCCCCAAATCCTTCATAGAAAATGCATGTGCTAACTGGCATTTCAGCCCCTTAATGTGATCCATGTTAGACCCAGCTACAAGCATATCATCAACATATAAACATAAAATAAGGTAGCTATCATCATCCAACCTCTTAAAGTAAACACAATGATTTGAGTGACACCTATTGTATCCATGTTCATGCATAAAACTATCAAATTTTAGATACCATTGCCGAGGTGCTTGCTTCAAGCCATATAAACTTTTCTTCAATTTGCACACTAAGTTCTCCTTACCTTTAACCTCAAATCCCCAGTGGTCGATCCATATATATCTCTTCATCCAAATCACCATGAAGACATGTTTTAACATCAAGCTGCTCTAAATGAATATCTTTAGTAGCCACAATACTTAAAATAGTATGGATAGAAGTCATTTTAACAATAGGAGAAAATATCTCATCAAAATCAATTCCTTTTTTTTGTGCAAATCCATTTATGACTAACTTGGCTTTAAATCTTTTCTTACCTCCTTCCTCTTCTTTTAGCCTATAAACCCACTTATTTTGTAAAGCTCTTTTACCTGCAAGCAACTTGCATAAATCCCATGTCTTGTTCTTCAGCAAAGAGTCCATTTCATCTTTCATTGTAGATTCCCACTAAATTTTAGTATCCACCTGCACAGCTTCATCATAGCTTTTAGGTTCACCAGCATCAATAAGTAAAATAGAATACAAAGAGGGAGAAAATCTTTGTGGAGGTCTAATTTTCCTTGTTGACTATCTAAAATTCATTGGGGTGTGTGGTATTTGTTGTTTCTATTGTTGCACATCATGAGGAATGGCTAGAACATCAGCTTTTGAAGTATCATCCAACACTACATAATCATCTTCTTTCTTCTCATGTTGCTGCAATAGATCTTTGTACAACACTTTCTCATTGAATATGACATCCTTGCTTCTTAAAATTTTATGATTTTCAAAATCCCAAAGCCTATAACCAAATTCATTAATGCCATATCCAAAAAATACACATTTCTTTGACTTAGCTTCCATCTTGATTCCTTTTTTAGAATCTATATGAGCAAAAGCTTCACAACCGAAGGTCGCAAGAAAAGAATAACTCACCTTCTTACCAGCCCATACTTTCTCTAGAATAACACAACCCAAAGAATTAGAGGGACCTATATTAATAAAATATATAGTAGTATTGATAGTCTCTACCCACATGTGTAAGGGCAACCCAACGTGCAACCTCATGCTCCTTGCATGTTCCATTATAGTCCTGTTCATCCATTCAGCCACTCCAGTTTCCTATGGACTCATTGGAATATTTTTATATCTACAAATACCATTAGTGGAGTAATAATCTTCAAATTCATGACTACAATACTCACCACCATTATCAAATCTGAGACATTTTAATTTCTTACCAGTCTCATTTTCAACCAAGCATTTCCATTTCTTAAAAGTTTGAAATACATCAAATTTCTATCTAAGAAAATAAACCCATACTTTTATTGCTGCATCATCAATAAATGTAACATAATAATGAGATCCACCAAGGGAAGATACCTAAGTCGGTCCCCATACATCAATATGCACAAGCTCTAATTTATCCTTTTTGTTTTCCTTCCTAGTCTTCACAAAACTCACTCTCTTTTGTTTTCCATACACACAACTTTCATAGAAATCCATATTAACACATTTTAGACTTGGTAAAACTTTTTTTGAATGAATTACTTTCATACCTTTCTCACTCATGTGCCCAAGTCTGTTGTGCCACAACACTGTATTAGAATTTACAGCAGCTATTTGTTCTCCTGCTCAACTATAGCAATTGTTCCTGAACATTCATTTTTATCTGAACCAATCAAAGTAGAAGGAAAAATATGACTAGTACAAAGATATAAGGTGCCTACTTTCACACCTTTTTCTACTACAAGGGAATCTTTTGAAACTTTCCAACTTTTATCATTAAAAGTAACTACACAACCCTCATCACCGAGTTACCCTGCTGAAATTAAATTCCTACTCAACCTTGGAACATGTCTTACCTCATGTAGTAGCCAATGATTCCCATTTTGCAACTTAATATTAACTTTTCCCTTTCCAACAATTTGACAGGGCTCATTATCCCCCAAATAAACAAGTCCAAAATCCCCTTGGACATAATCAAGGAAATAACCTCTATGAGGTGTAGCATGAAATGAAGCACCAGAATCTAAAATCCATGAATCATCATCACTTTCTAAAGATAGAAGAAAAGCATCCACTTTGAATTTGTCACTTACCACATTTGCCTCCTTATCTCCATCTAGTTTATCTCTTTCATTTTTCTTTTGATTCCAACAATCTTTCTTTTTGTGCCCTGGTTTCCCATAGTACTAGCTATCATTCGGTCCTCTCGATTAAGACCTCCTCCCCTTTGACTTTCCTCTTGATTTTCCATGATTTCTAGAGTTACTTCCTCTCTTAGTCATTCTACCCCTACTTTGTGCATTCAAAGAACTTCCTGATATAGATCTACCTGAGGTTTTCCTACGAGTTTCCTCACTCAAAACAACACCGATTACATCTTCACATTTTAGGGTACTAGATCCAGGAATAGAATTACTCACAACCATTACCAAGCCATTCTAGCTTTCAGGCAAAGAACACAAAATCAAAAGAGCCCTAATTTCTTCATCAAAATTGATACCCATAGAAGATAACTAACTAGTAATAGTATTAAACTCATTTAAATGATCTGCAATAGATCCACCTTCTGCCATTTTCATATTAAATAAATGATTCATGAGAAATACCTTGTTTCAAGTGAAGGTCTTTTCATATAGTTTCACTAGGGTTTGCATCAATTCTTTTTTCGTCTTCACTTTTGTGATATTAAATGCCACTGATGGTGCTAGGCATAACTAAATGCTTCCGAGTACCTTTCTATCTAAAAGATCCCATTCGTCATTTGACATAGATCCCTAATTCTTGGCTTTTCCTTCCAATGGCTTCCATAAATCCTTCTGATAGAGATAGTCTTCCATTTGCATCTTCCATAACTAGAAGTTCTTCTTGTTAAACATATCAATCCTTAGCTTACCCTCATCTGCCATCACTCCCACTCAACCATGAGACTCCCACTTAACCATGAGATTTTCTTGTAGAGGATAATTGAAAAATTACATTTCTTTGATAACACTTGTTAGGATTAAACCATGGATAGAAAATAACAATTACATGCAAATATAACCAATAAAAAAAAAAAAAAGATCACATAGAAAAGAACACAAGGCACTAAGATTTAACGTGGTTCACCCAATCCCTGGGCTATGTCCACCAAACAAAAAGTTTGATATTATTACAATCCAGTGATTAGAACCTGATTACAATTCGTAATCCCTTAAAGCTCAATACTGCCGCAAGAACCAATTTCACATCACAACTCAATGAAAATACCTAACCCTAAGCCCTTTTATACAAGTAATATTATGTCACTTTAGGGTTACAACATGTCAACCATATGTCAAGCACAACATCATCCACGACCCAAAAAAAAGTTTCAGGGTGATGCCTCAAACCCCAAAGAATTTATGAAGTATGTAGGATACTTTCCTGACTAGTCACCACAAACTAACAGTAGCAATAAGTTTGGACAAACTTCTAGGATGAGTGATGAAGAGGATTTGTGGATTAAGAATGTGCACAGGATTTATGTTTTGAATTTCTTCAGATGTTAATAAGTCCTTATGGAACATCTTATTTTTGAAACCATGGGTGTCTAATGTAGGTGCATCCTTGGGCTATTCAAAATCTTGCATCCTTGGGCTATGTTACATTAAGCCCTACTTATAGTATCCCCTTAGGAGAATTCATAGACTCATGGCTCACTTTGATCAATATTTCTCTTCTCCTCTCTTTAGGAATCTTAGTGATCCTATGGTTTCTCATGACCCTAATCCTTCTATGGAGCATGTCTCTTCTCATTCATCTCATGATGAGGATGAGGCTTTAAGGGTTCCTCCTGAACAAGTTCATAAGAATGCTACTGAGATTGATAAAAATGCATGATTGACTTCTTCAAGACAATCATAACAGCTATGGCTACTTCTGATGCTCTTAAGAAAGTGATCTGTAACATGATGGACATGGATCTTTTGTGTGGTCTTACTCACCTTGTCTACACTCACATTAAGACTTCAACTCAAGTTGCATCTAAAATAGGAATGGTTTCACATATCACTAGGGTTGAACCTACCTTGTCTCTTTCCAAACCTATCTCTAGCATTCCTTCTTATTTTTCTCCTATTGTGACTACTTATGTTCAATGATTTAATCCTCCTATTAGTAGTCTTATTATTTATTCTCTACTTGTGAGTGTTCCACCTACTTCATTTTCTATCTCACAACTTTCATAAAATAGTGTTCCTTAAACTTATCCTAATCCTCCTACTATGGTTCCTAATGTCCCACCTATAACACCTTATATTCCAACAAATTCATACACTCTTCCTAGTGTGTTGAATGTGTCATTGCCACCTATTTCCTCTATTGATTCCACTATCATTAGTATTGCTCAATTTATTTCTTCTTTGAAACAACAACTTGCTTCCCTTACTCAATCCAAGTTTAATGTGTCTACATGTGATATGGGTAGTCTTGCACAAAAATAATGTAAACCAAGAAAAATGGGTAGAGTTTGCAAAATATTTGACAAAAACATATTATAGCAATTTTTTATAGAAAGAAACAAACTATAACCCAATTAAATTGGTCTAGTTGCCGATTAGTTGGGTTGATTATAAGTTTTTGTAAACCTATAATCGATTAGGTACAATAAAAGGAACAATATGTTGTTCCCACCTAGCAGGACCAAATACAGTTCTCCAAGGTGATAAAATTGCATATGCAGATGCATCACTTGCATGTCAGGCATGAAGCACATTCCCTAATGTATAACAAATGGCTGGATATAAAGGCTCCATACACTAGCCCAACAATGGAAGTCAAGGATGTAACCATGCATGTATTGGTACACTCTCTATGTGAGGATCCCAAGTATCTACTATTTTTGTTAATTTGGGAATCACTATATGATCCAGAATGTTATGAAGTACTAAAGCCAATAGTAACTTCTCCCATGTCTCCAGAAAATGTAGCATAGGTTCAGGGTCCCTTGGCTCCTAGGAACTTGCAGTAGCTATTCTCATTGTTGGAACAATAACTTCAGTGAAGAGTTGAGTGTAAGAAGTTGAAGAAGCAAGTAATTCTTCTATGTAAATGACATAATCACAAGGCTCATTCCCTTATAGAAGCCTCTGCCAAAGTGATGTTACCTTTAAATCCTTCAAAGGATGCAGATGTATGTATGTATGTGTGTATATGTATGTATGTGTGTATATGTATGTATATATGTATGTGTATATGTATGCATGTATGTATATATGTATGTGTGTGTATATATATGTATGTTTATATACATAAATATATATAATGTATGTATGTATGTATATACATATATATACAAACCAAGAAAAATGGGTAGAGTTAATATCATTGTTAATGGGCATTATATTTCCCCTACATACATACATTACACACACACGTTTCCCATTATCTATACATTATTTGTGTGCAGGATTTTGAGGTAAGTCATTTAGCACAGGTTGAGTGAATTTTATTATTTTATTATTTGCATTCTAGAATACGTATGCAACTAGATCAATTTTTTCTATTGTGCTAAGATGTAATAAGCACCTTAAAAAAAATCTCTCTATATATACATGTATGTATGTATGTATGTATGTATGTATATGTATATATCTATGTGTGTATGTGTGTATGTGTGTATGTATGTATGTATGTATGTGTATATATATGTATATGTATGTGTATACACATACATACATATGCATATGTGTGTGTCTATGTATGTATATATAAACATAGAGATCTTGGCACACTAGAAAAATAATAAAACTCACTCAACACATAGCATGACCATAGATGCAATGGCAATGCCTATTGTTAAGTAGATTCCTCTTTTTCTCTCTCATTTTTCATGTGTTTATTTCTCTTGAACTATTATTTCTTAAAAGGCATTTTGTAATATTGGATTCATTTTATGTAGGAAATGATGAGGACATTCTTGGATGTACCTGTGTTTGATGTACGAGAATCACTAAAGAATTGTGATGAATTTCTCATAAGCGATGAAGATGGACTTTCCCTAAGAGTAGCAGGAGGTGATGAGGACATTCTAGGTACTTTAAAGATTGATCCTTTCTTAAAGATTTTATATGTTAATGGGTAATTTAAATGTTTGGGGGGAATGAGCTTCCACCTTCAAGTGGTTGGCCCTAATTAGTAGAGAATATTAAACTATTCTTGAAACCAAGTAAAGCTCAAGATTAATCGTGTGGCATCTTTCTTAATTGTCATCATCCTATTTCTTAGGACTAATAACCTCCAAAATTTTGATGATCTAAAATCATTAATGACCTTTTGAAATCTATACAACATCATAATGTATTTAGAACACATCTAAGACTCTAACTCACCTTAAGCTTCTAACACTAAGAAAATTAATATACTAACATTGGCTATTTGTGTGACCTTACTCCTAGTGACTAACTCACTTAGCCCACATATCAAATGACCTTCTAAGGTCTTAAAACAACATAATATACTCTCTTGACTTGGCTAGAGTAAAAAACAAGCCAAAATAATAGACATGGAGAGGTTATCCTAGGTGTGCTCCTGCACCACCCTTAAATTTGTCAAGGGTTTGGGTTACTCTGAAGAAGATGTAGATCCCTCTCATAGAATTTTAATAAAGGCCTATGATGATGGCAAATGGTTCTCCAAGGGTGTCATCATATTACCCATAGGAGTTGGTCTAGCTACTGAGAATACATTATTCTAGGTCCTAGATATCAAAATGAGTTATAACATGATACTAGGACACCTTGGATTCATGTTATGAAAGTAGTGCCATCTACATATCATCAATATTTGAAGTTTTCCTACAACAATGTAGAGGTTTCCATTCTTGGTGGTCTAGATCCTTTCTAGTTTTATGCTAATCTGAGAGATGCTACTGCCTACTAAGTCCCAACAAACAATGAAGAACAACCCATTTATTCCTCTAAATATGTAAACTCTGATATACTCCTTAGTAAGACAAAGGAAAAGTTGAAGATTGAAGACAAAGGGTGTGGAGAATACTTTATGTCTCAAGTATGCGACATTAGGGAGTCACCACTTTCTCCCCAATCTTATGGTAAATAATAACTATTTCAAGCACAACATTCTAATATAAGTACACAAAATTCCACTTCTAGAAATTTTAGTAATGGGGGTGGCCTACATGAAGAACATGTCTATGAGAATTTTGAAGAAGGAGATTGTTGAAAATAGATTAATACAACTATGATAAATGTGTTTCAATCATTGTTTCATCACTGACGTCAAACCAGCTATTTTGCTAGTAAGACAACTACTTATATGATTTAAGTACTATCAATTATTTGATTGATGAAGAGGATTTGATCAAAAGATGTAACAATAGCACCTAGAGGAAAGGTTGAGTTATGATATAAAAAGGAGTGCAAGAATTAGCTAAGATAGTGATTTCATAGTGCATTGATAATCTACTTAAGGTTGCAAAGGTTGGTTACACTAAGCAAGTTTAGAAGAACAAGTTAAACAAAGTTTTTCTACCAAGCTTGACCAAATGGATAGTAGGTGTCAAGAAAAGTTAGTGCAGTCCAAGTGAAAATTAGTTGGAGTTGAGAAAAAGTTTATTTTAGTGTAAGCCAAGCAAAACAGTAGATGCTGAGTAAATTTTAGTTGATGTTGAGCACTAGTAAACTTTAGTTCATGCAGAGTGATTTTATAGAGGATGTTGATAAACATAGTATGTGCTAAGCATTAGAAGCAAGTTAATGTTGAGTGTCAACATTGTTAGAAAGATCATGAATTTGATGGATTCTAGCTGACAAGTTTGTTTTCTTGGATTGTGTGAACTAGGTGGAAGATAATATTGATGAGCTAGTCACATAGAATTCATGGTAAACCATTTTGAGATAAATTCAAAGAGAATTGAAGGAGAAGTTTATAGAAAGGGATGAAATGAAATATGGGGTAGATTCATTAAATCCTACCTAATCTACCCTAGTCCTAAATTGGATGATGAAGAATGAACAAAACATATCTTAATTCTCTATTTAAAGGGGTGGTTGGTCAGAAGCAAGGGTTGTCATGTGCAAGAACCTAAGAAAGACAAGGAGTCAAGGGTATTGCTTCATTCAGTGACCTAATTGAGAGTTTGCATTAGCATATTAAGCAAGAAGGCTTAAAGGGTATGGAGGCTTGAAGGGTGAACAAGCTATTAGAGCTTAAATGTGTTAAAGCCAAGTAGAATGGAGGACTAAAACAAAGATCTATAATCTAAAAATGGAGTTGTAAGTTGTTATTAGATCAAGCCTTATTATTACTCTCTAACAATTGTATCAATCAAGGGTAAATCCTTTGGATTAAGGTTGACCTAACAGTCATTTGTAAATCATTTAACCGAGTGACATTCCAACTAAATGGTCTAAATTCCTCTAACAAGGCTCACTCCTAACAGGGTGATTGAAATCCTTTAACAAGGTCACATTTAATAGTGTGTATTGTAACCTTTAATAGGGTTGGCCTTTCACAAGACATCACTTTAGGAGAGTGAAAAAGAATAGCATGTTACTAGTGGTTTTTTCCCAAATTGAGTTTCCATGTAAATCATTGTATCAAGTGTGTTGCTAAATTTGTTATGTTTCATGTTTACATTTTTGCAAATTGATTTGATAGTAACCTACAAGTTTTAAGTGATTGCATAATATTATGGATGCATGCATGATGATAAATCTTTTATGGGTTCACTAAGCTATGAAAAAATTTATTTATACATCTAGACCTTACATAACTGATTCACCCCCTCTCAATTATTCTAAAATATTCCAACAATCAGTATAGAGGTGATCTATCATCAAGCAATAGAGTGCTAATCACAAGATCATTGTTGAGACATTTTAATAGGTGAATCAATTAAATCTCTTAATAGAGTAGTCCTAACAGGTTGTATTGAAATCCTCCAACAAGGTGCTTACTTGATTGTAAGTTTAAGTCCTTTAACCAGGCACACTTCTAATAGGGTGTTGAAATCCTTTAATAGGGTAAGACCTAACAATCTTTGTAAGCTTTTAACAGGGTAGACCTTTCATAGGGTAGATCATGTTTCTTGATAAAAAATTGTAACCTTCATTAGATACACTTTATTACTATAGTAATGAATATTTGTGGGTGTCATCCCCACCCTAGTTTTACCTTCTCATTGGAGGGTTTCTGGGTAATCATATCTTGTGTCATATATTAGTGAATGCTTACTTGTTTACATACTTTAGATGTATATGCTTTACATGATATTTCAATTTACTTATTGAATAAGTGAGATGGATGTGCGGTGAATATTTTATGGGTTAAATTTTAAAGCACTGATTCAACCCACCCACCCCCCCCCCCCCCCCCCTCTAGAGTTTACCTTTCCTATTGTAATTCCAACAATTGGTATCATAGCCTAGTTCTCTAAAAGTGAAGCCTAATAGCTTTGAGGAAAGATTTTGGAAATGGAAGTATAAAACGTTATTGAGAACTAGGAGATTAAAATACAACTCATTCTACATAAATACATTTTTCAGTATTAAAAAAGAAGTAGAACAAGAATCCACTTTGATATCTCCTAGCAAGTATGGACCTGAGTTTACTATCATGTAGAAACAAGGTTATGATGGTTGTATTGGTCTTGGATCTCAAAAACAAGGAATTATTGAACCTATCACTAGAAAAGGGCGACCTCCTACTTTGGGGCTTGGATTCAAACCATTATGAATAGGTCTTGCTAGTACTAAGGTAGCCTTGTGCAAGACTGTGGATGTTTTGAATGATAAAAGGCATCTTACGACATCCAACCTAAAATCAATAATCTTTATACACTTGACCATATCTTTGTTGATCACAACAATATAACTGAATCAAATATCCATATATATACCTTTGACCAGAGCCCATTCAACACTAATGATGACATCCCCTCAAGTTATCCTAAATTGTTGGGTTGGGACCAACATGGACCACCGATCTTCGATCAATTTGAAAAAGATGATGCTCTTATAAATGTCTTGGAACTTTATGAAGGCATTACAATTGATGGTCATAAAGAAGCAATTTCTCCTAAAGTGAATGCATTGGCATATTTTGGGGAGTCGACTCCATCTTCTAGTTACAAAATAGGGAACAAAGGAAAAAATAACAAGAATAGGTCCTTTGGTGAAAACCAAAAGGCACCATTAGAAAGTCAAAAAGAAAAAGCTAAAAATCTTCCAAGGATACAAGAGAAACAAGTTGATGCCATGACTATAAGTGTTTTAGTGGTCAACATGCCATGAAGTCTTTTGGAGCTCCCTTGATCAGCCTTCATATGGGAAGTTGTTGGTCTCAATCCTCCCAATCCTTCCTTATATCCATTTGTTTATGCCCAAATCTAGCTATCTAACTTGTCCAAAACCCAAAATCAAACCTCTATCTAGTAAACCTTTGAATATGTCATCATTAGTGACATCCCATACAATAAATCCTTTGACCCAATTATCCTCAAATGCCTTGATTTGTGAGAGGCGGATACTGTCTTACATATGGTACATGATGGTATATCTCAAGGCCTTTTCAGTGGTTTGATTTTAGCTATAGACTTGAAATTAATGTTGCTTAGTTATGGTCAGTTTTGGGTCTAGAGATTATTAGCTAGTAGCACCCAAAAAAAAATTCTTCTCAGCATTCATCAACAACATTCTTGATTGTGTGTAAAAGTCTTGAAAAAATTATCAAAAAAAAGAAAAAAGTCCTAAAAAAAGAAACAAAAAAGTGAAAAAAGTCATGAAAAATGGATGCCTTAATGAAAACCTAGAAAATAGTCATCTTGGCACAAAAATTTGAGTCAAGAGAAAAAATCGCCCAAAATGAAAACCTGGAAAACAGGCACTATGTGTAATCAGTTGTTTCTCCTCCATCTATCAGGATTCCATCTGGTTTTTCCCCTTAGCATTCCCTTATCACTTCCTTCATATTGTGAGAGATCCCTAGTCCTTGATCATGGCCCATGAACTAGTTAATGTCCATTGTTATCTTACCCAAGCATCACCAATCTGTACATACTCTATCTTTGGCCTTTATACATAGTTTGTGTCTTGTCTGGGGGCATATTACCTACACATTGCACGAGTTTGAAATTGAATCTTGGGCATGTCCCAACATGCATTTTATCCACTAGACTTATCGTATATCATATTGGAGCTAACACTTGTAAATCCTTTACAATCCTATAAAATCCTAAAAATTTAGTTGTGATCCTAAAAAAATCCTGAAAATTCAAATACGATCTTGAAAAACTCCTTAATAAATCATAAAATATCCTTTAAAAAATCATAAAAATCATCAAATGTCTTGAAAAAATCCATAAAAATCATAAAATGTCCTGAAAAAATCTCTAAACATCATAAAATATCCTAAAATAAACCCTAAAAATGAGTAACACAAAAACATCAAATATCCTTAAAAATACTCAAAATAACAAAGCCCACTAAAAAATTGCAATAAACCTAGTAAATACTCATTGTGGATTATCACCCCTTTCGCTTAAACACTCACAATTTCATAGATTGAAACTCAAAGCATGAAACTTCCATGATAATCACACTATCTGAGCAATCATGTGAACCAACAATCAAACCTATCACATCACAAAGATGACACAACAACCAAAAATACTAAAAAAGCAAGTAATAATAGACAAAAATAGTTGTTGGCTCACGATGTTTAGTGAGTGATTTATTTTTTCTTTGTTTTTCTTTGATCATGCACTTTCTATGCCACTTCATGATATAAACTAATCTATGAGAGTGGTTGGGATGGTTCATGGTTGATTTTTGTTTTCTATCTATTAAAATGTACCTTTGAGAGTTTGGAGCATGTCTATATCCCTTAAGAAGGACAAGGTCATCTTATGTCTGCATCATGCTTTTTTATGCAAAAGTTTTGCATTTACACTTTAGCCCTTTATACCATGATGCATTGCATTTCATCTATCATATCAAAATAAAGCTCCATTGGCATATAGTGCACTTTATGAAAGCAAAAATCCTCACTTCATTCTAACTGATCCTCATTCTAACTATTCCTCATCTTGTCTCCTTGATCTTCTATTGTTGAATCTCGTTCACCATCACCATAGCCATGTACTCGGAGGCATCAAAATCATTTCCCTCCTTCATCTTTCTTTCCTCCATCATCACACACTGTTTGCCAACCTTATGTGTCTTTCCACCAAGTCTAGCCTCAATTTGACCCAATTTTGACCATATTTTACAATTATTGACTAATTTTACCCATGTTTTAACCTCTTTCTATGATTTTTGGCATGCACACAAATTCTCAAGCTATTATGAGTCCAGTCGAACTAATTTTGGCCCCTAGAGCCTTTTGGGGCATAGTCTGCATTGTCAAAGCATAGTTGGGCTTCCCAAGTGTGCACAGGGACCACTTGATCATCTTAGAGTGCATTTGGTTTTTTTTTTTGTCACACTTGGGACAGTTGGATGCCTAGAACTACTCCCAGAGCCCTAATTGAGCCATGTTTTTCACTTCGGAGCCCATAACTTTTGCGTTTGAACTCTGATTTTCTATCCATTAGTTGCATTGGATTCATATCTTTTTTGTGAATAAATTGACCTATAATTTTAATTATTTTGTCACATCCTTCAGTGGAAACACATGAAACTACTCCTAGGCTCTTGATTGAGCCCCATTTTTCACTTTGGACCCCATAACTTTCACATTTGAGATCCCATTTTTGATCTGTTAGATGCTATGGCTTTTCTTCTCACTATCAACAAATCAAAATATTATATTCCTATCCCAATCAATTTATTAAGGGGGAACCCTTATAGACCACCACTATTGGGGCATGCTTTTATGGCTTTTTCATTAGGGTTCTTTGACACAATGTTCTAAATCACATCATATCAATGAGGGGCAAAATTCAAATGCTCAAAAATAGTTTGCATCTATGGTTTCATCACTTTTTTGCACTAACTTGTCCCTTTTTCTCATTTTTACTAATTTTGATCTTTTGGCCAACTTGACTATCATTTGATTATATCTCAACAATATTCTTCATCATTCATATTCCCTTTCAAATCAATTGCAAATTGCTTCGAAACTGATTCCCATTTTATCCAAACTTTCTAGAATCAACCCAAAATCATCCTTTCTAATCAACTTAGAATCATCCCAAATCAACCTAAAACATGGTAAATATCTTAAATAGCATTGTCGTGTCTCTCAGTGCCTCAAAAACCTATCAAACCCTACCAAACTCATCAAATCTGACCTTACTACTATTGTGTCCCTTGGTGCTAGGTCAAATTTTCATTCTTATCATTCGATCACTAAAATTTTTGAGTCCCTCAGTGTTAGATTGTGGCATTATTAAACCAATTTAATAATATTAACAATGTTCATCGATGTTATTATGATCAACCTTATCAATAAATTTCAATCCTGTAGCATTTACAATGTCTATTAAATGTTACATATGCTTAACCCATGTCATGTTCCCTTGGCATGTTATCAATCCTAATCATTCGTTCAATTTGATCATGGCTTTGGTGTACCCGTCATCGTCCTAGTTGATCTACATAATTGTCCCATTTCATCAAAAGGATATTGTCACATTTATCAAATCAAATTGGCTAATCATTTATTAATTTATCCTATAGGATTAGATAACCCATAATCTAATCCTATGCTGTTCCAATCGTTTTCATCTCGCATTACTAATCATTCTTCCTAACTAGCATTCTCAATTAATTGATATTAATTAATTAATTGATTTGTCTTTACAAACTATGGGAATTCACAATTTCCTAAGTTCTATTTTCCACCTCTAATTTCTATATTACTAATTTCTATTTGTTAGGATATATGGATTTTTAATTCAAATATTCCACATAATCTTTCCACATGGACATCTTACTTCATAGATTCTATCCTTACACTTGGCTAAGATATTTCATAATCCATATATTTTGTTCCTTACACATATCTATAATAAGCCTCCATTTTCATAGATTCTTGGCCATAAGTGGTTTTGAGGTGTCATGTGCATGTCATAAATTCTCCTCCACTTTTAGCCATGTTGACTTCCATGCATCATAGAATCCTACAAGTGGCTATGAGGTGTCATAGATTCTCTTCCACTTTTAGGCATGTTGACTTTCGTACATCATAGAATCTTACATTTGGCAACTTGTGTCATATGTGTCATGGATATCCCAAGGAATATTGTGCCAAGTTGTGCATTTGTGTTGACAAGTGTCCATCCTCTCATTCAATTCTTTCCTCTTGCACGTTGGCTATAAATTGAGCCTTCTTGCTCCCATTTCCAGTCCTAAGTCCTTAATCTCTTAGAGTCTTCAACATCATTAGAATTATTCAACATCTTCTTCTCTTAGCATCTCTTAGGCTTCAAATCACTCTTTTTTTTGGTTGGCTTTTATGGTATATTAGAAAAGTTTTAGCATATTTTGATTGGGTATTGTGATTGCTCTTAGGATGCTAGATATCAACCCATTTTCTGGTCCTACAATAATATCTTAATATTCTCCTATATTATTATTGTAAATTGGGAAATCCTTAAAGCCAACTCAATAACTTATTTTAGGACATGGTATAAAGGAAAGGTCATTTCCTTGAGGATTACTATCTAGTGTGGACAATTATTGAATGAGAAAATGTGAATGCAAATTCAACTAATGCCAGAGAAGAGATTGATGAGAATTGATGTGTTGTCAGCTTCAAAGGAAGTATATTAGCAAAGTATTTAGTGTTTAGTTAGTTCATAAATATTGGATATGTTTATCTAAAAGATTTTTTAGTGAAGATTATTTCTGAGGCTATTTGGATGGTGGTTTCAATTGTTCTCCTTTCAACTCCTAATAAGGTTAGAAGAACTCCTAAGAGGGTTGGAATCTTCTAACTAGGACTCAAATATATTGGTTGTATTACATTGACTCCTAACATGGTCTATCATTTTACAAGGAACCTTTACAATAGTACATCATCTTGTGGGCATCATTCCCACTGGGGTATTCCCGTTGATCAATGGTTTCCTTAGTTAAAATATTTGGTGTTATTGTACATGGTTATATTTCTATGGTTACTGTGTCTACTATTTACATGTTTCATAATTAATAAAAAAATTTAGAGATGTTTTAATTGCATAATTGATTCACCCCCACCCCCTCATTTATCTTGGTTCTCTTAATTATTCTTCCAATTTTATTATGCTTTCCTCTTATCTTTTCAACCATTTATTGATGTCCTTTTCTGATGTTGATTCACTATTCAACTTTTTATTCTTTGTTCTTAACTCAACAATTTCTTCCATCTTTCTAATAATCTCATGATTTGCATTGAGTAGTTGATTTACCAAATCAGAATGATTCAAAGTCAATCTAATGATTTCTTCATCCTTTGCATCTACTTTGGTAGTTATCTATCTCTTATCATCTTCCATAATTCTTTTCTCATCCTTAGCTTGTCTCTTCTATTCCAAGACTTCACACATCTTTGTATATAGCACTTCTTTCTCTTTCTCCAATGATTCCACCTTCTTAGTTAGGTTTTGATTTTTCTCCAGCAAATCTAACATGGAAGCCTTAGATTTGTCAGACATGGCTCCATCAGATAGTTCCACTATCGCTTCTTCTTTATATATTGTATCATTCATTTGATGTGTAATTTCCTTCCTTGTATCAATGACTTTTGATCTAATTTAGGTTCATCTTATGTTTGTGCTTCTGATTCTCAATAGTATTATTGAGCCTATACCAATTTGTATTTCAAATCTTTTCTCTAAGGTGATGAAACCCCTTAATAAGAAAACTAGACCTGATACCAATTTTTGGAATATTTAAGAAAGGTGGGACACTAAGGGGGGTGAACTAGTATCTTCTAAAACCCCTATACCCTTTCAAATTTGATTAGCCCACTGTAATTTATCTACTCAGTAGACATGTGTATTCATAACTTTAGTACAAAAATGAAAGTAAGCATTAATAAACTAGTTTATCATATGCATGTAATTAGAAAGCACAACATCAAAGCACATGACACATAGATTTGGTCATGCATAAACTCATAGTTAGAGGGAAAATTAAGGTGGGGATGACACCCACAAATCCTTCACTACTCTAGTAAGAGGTTGCCTTATTAAGGCTATAATTGTTTGCCACTTTTGATTTACTCTATTAGGAGTATTACAATAAGATTTGTAAGGATCTACCTTTCTCAAGGATTTTGAATCACAATACAAAGTGATCACTCAATTAAGAGATTTACAAATATACTATCAATTCTACCTTGTCAAAGGATTTTATGTAATATAATGATTAGAAAATAGTAATGAATATGGTATTCTTGTATGAAACTTACTTTGTTGTTTAGATCCCTTTTCTTATCAATGCTCAATCACCTTCTATGACTGATATGTCTAATCATATTCCATGCTACTTAATACTTTACTCTGCAGTAGATTTCCCTCTTCATTCTTCTAGCATATCCTATGCTAACATAGCAACAACAATAATAGTTATATCAAAAAAAACTTCAATTTTCTCCCTTTTGAGTCCTTAAATAGAAATATTTTTCCTCTTATGACCTTGACATAATTAGGGTTTAGGAATCTTCTAGAATATGTCATTGATCTAAATAAACAATCTAGAAACATTCATTCCATAGTATTGGCCTTCTTGTATTTTCATTAGATCTCATTCTGCCTTGGGATCATAAACAATCATATCTCACTTCCCAATAAATCTTACCAAATATTTTCCTCAATCTATACAAACATATTTTCCCTTAGGAGAATCAAAATACATAGTATTATCTACCATTTCAAACTTTTATCTGCTTCATATGTATCTTGGTAAATAATTTGTTTATGCTTGGTAGATATGTTGTCAATCGACATCCTTTTTACTCATTTGAACTTGTCTGACTCTATTAAGTATGTGCTCAATGTACATACATCTACTCAATTACGACTTGATTCATACTTGAACTTTAGTTCTACCTTGACTCGGTTAATACTATGGCTTGGTAACAATGTGTACCGACCATCATCTTCTATTCTCACTGACTTATCTATATGCACTAATGATAATAGTGAATGTGTATAGGAGTAAAAAAAATTCTATTATCTCTTGGGCTTTCTCCCAACTTCTTCATCAACTTCTTCCTTTTAGTTAAGGATTCTCTCAAATTGTCTTTTATATCTTCAATAGTGTCTAGAGCTTCATCAAATTGCATCTTATAATTCATAGCTATCATCTAATCTTCCCTCAAGCTATCAAGATTGTATCTATTAGGACATGCATTTTGATACTAATTGTTGGTCCTAATTGGTACTGAGAGGGGGTGTAAGTCAGTATGCTCAATTCTATTGGTTAATGCAACTATGTTAAATATACACCTTATTACTAACTTTTTGATAATCAAAGAAATGACAAAAGAAATACAATAAAACCATAAAACAACACACAAAGATGCATACATCAATAACACAATTATTTATACATAGAAACTATTAATGTGAGGATGAAAACCTTGGTTGTATTAATGTATCCACTAGCCTTTCCTTGCAAGTAAAAGGGTGCCCTGTTTAAGTATTACAACATTTCCTTCTGAAAACTCCTCTTGTTAAGAATATACATAATTATTTATGTTTACAATAGCTTGCCAAGACTACCTCATTGGAGGATTTTATCCCTTTCTAAGAGATACCTTGTTAGAGGATTTCAAAGACTCATTACAAGTATTCCTAGTTAAAGGCTTATAATTATTACAATGGTAAGAAAGAAAATTTGAGATTAGATCTCAAGATGTGGCACAACTTGCCTTGTAGATTCACTGTGATACTTCAAAAAGATACTCTAACCTCCTTCCTCTATTCTGGCTTAACTCAATGAACTATTTCTATTCACTACCTCTATCACATACTTAGAGCACCAGTCTACTACTATACTGTATTCTTCCCTGCTTTGGTGTATCTTCTACAGATCTTTGATTGACATAGAACCAACCTTGACAACAATGAAAACTCCTTCAAAATAAAGTCTGAGTGTCCTTAAATCCACTCATGCAATCCATGGGCAGAAACCCTAAAATTATCCTTCCAAACTATGAATTTGAAATTTTAAATGCATAGTAAGAATAGTCACAAAATACCTTTGAATAAATGTATATAGGTGCCTATACATGTATGCATGAATTTCCTTCTATAAGTCTACATGTAGACTCAATTCCTTGTGTTCTTCAATCACATCTATCACTTCTCTTTATGTGCATGTCATGTATATATTCGACATCTTCATATTTTTTCACATTAAAGGTGACTAAGTTGTGACCATTAAACTTCCATTCATGTCTACCTATCATAGGCTTATCATCCTCTTCTCCTTTTTTGAAACTGGTATGCTAGTCTACTGATGGTTGTGCTTATTTCCAATACTTCAATCTTCTTGTTAATTGGTTGTTAATCAATAACAATGCTACAACATTCACTCAATACTTGAGTTCATTGCTCACCATTTTTCCTAGTCAACCAATCCAATCTAATTTAGCCCAACATATAGTTCAACCTAAAATTCCATATCTCTAAAATAATAATGTTGATATGCACATGCCTCTTTTACCTGAAAGTGACTATTTTGATATCTAACCTTTAATATTATATAACATCAAATAAGATTAGGGTTTATAATTTAGAATTAGATTTTAGCATGTAGGATTAGGGTTAGAAATAGGGTTTGGTGATTAGGATTTATTAATTAGTCTTAGTAAGGGTTTATATTAGCACTAAATTATGATTAGAGTTTGTCATTTAGGTTTAGGATTTAGCATTTATGATATAGCATTAAGGATTAGAGCTTACAATTTTGAATTGTGGTTTAGGGTTTAGCATTTAAAATTAAAGTTTAGAAAGTAGAATTATGATTAAGATTTAGCATTTATGATTTAATGGTGTGGTTAAGATTAGGGTGTAGGTGTAAATTGATATCATAGTTAGTATTATGGTTAGGTTTAGAGTTTGTATTTGGGTGAAGATTTATCTTAGAATTAGGATATTAAAGTTTATCATTTAGGATTAGGGTTTAGTATTTAGGATTATACTTTAAAATTTATAATTATGAATAGGATTAAGGTTTACCATTTAGAGTTCAATTTTATCATTTAACATTATGGTCTAGGTTATGGTTTATTATTTAGTATTCAACATCTAGGGTTGGGTTTAGCATTTATAAATAGGATTAGGGTTTAAAGATCTATCAATTATGATAAGGATCGGGGTTTTCTTCTTTAAGATTATGATAAGTGCATGCGTTTACATAATGGTAGTATTATGGTTAGTGTTGATATTTGTATTTGTATTAGGATTATGTTAAAGGTTTGATAATTAGGATTAGAGTTTCCTATTTTGAATTATAGTTTAGTTTAGAATTTTATATTTAGGACTATAGATAAGATTAGTTCTTAACTATTAGGATTGGGATTAGGGTTTTATTATTTAGTATTTAAGGTTATAGTTAGGATTAATGTTAAGGTACACATTTACATCACAAGTAGTATTATTATTAGGGATATAATTTTAAAATAGGGTTAGATTTAGGGTTAAGGTTGATAAATTAGATTTGTGATTAAGGATTGATATTTATGATTAATTTTTAGCATATATAATTAGATTTATGATCATATTATATGGTTTAGTAATTAGGATGATGATTTATCTTTTTTAATTAGGGTTTACCATTATAGGGTTATCACTTAGGTTAGGATTAAAGGTATGAAGTTGTGGGTTGAATTATGTAATGTGCTTTTAAAAATGTAGAATCTCAACTCATGTTTAGTAAGATATATTTATCAACTCATTTCATGTTATCTCAAATTAACCATTATATTTCATAACCTTCCTTTTCCTCATAATAAAGGAAGGTGCACCCAAATGTAGTGTATTCCTTAATTTATTTCACTATAGAGTTGTGATACAATTTCCTTGTAATTATAAAGTTATATGTTGATTGACATATAATACTTTTAAACCTTCAAAAGCTTTGTTTTTGGTTTGTGTGATATTTTTTTCTAATATTTTCTCCAAATATCCACTTGAAACCCTAACTCAAACCAAAATACTTACCCTAATCCTAATAAAAATACTAATTCAAAAACATAATCATAAAGCCTAACCTTAATCATAAAACCTAATTTTAAAGCCTAACCCTAATGTTAATCATGAATCTTAACTCTTAACCTTGCCATAATTATAATCATAACCCTAAACCCAACATTATCCTTGACTCTGACCCTAATCCTAATTGAAACTTTAACCCTAATCTTAACCCTATCCCTAACCCTAATTATAACCTTAAAATATTATTGTAATTTCAACTTCAACCCTAATCTTAGTATTAACTTTCATCCTATTTATCCTAAGCATAACCTAATAACCTATTCAAATTCTAACATGTTTTAAGCATCTAATAAAAAATTAACACATTTTCTTAGGTACATGGAACCCTAGATGCCTTGATCTTAGGTACACAATGTCCCATAAATTGTGTTACCCTATAATGGGTCCCAAATTTGACACGGAGCCCTATTCTATTATTTTTTGGGGAAAATAGATCTGATGTTCAACCTAGCTTAATTTTGAATTAAAAAATATGTGAGAGGTACATAAATAACCTATATCCCCTTATTTGATAAGAATTGGTTTTTTTTTTTATAGATAACTGATCTGAGATACCTTTGTATGTTTGATAGGTCTGTCAAACCATTACATGTGTTTGCACCATTGGTGTAACTTGGTTGATCATCGAGATATTTTTAGGCCCAATCTTATGGTCATTATTAGTTTGATTGATTTTATTATTGTAATATCCTTCTTTTTTCTTCAATGCAAAAAAATTATGCATTTCTTCCATTGACATATTTTAGTTTATTGGTCATATATTTTAGGCCCATCCAAATGGGAAATGTTATGGTGATAGCCTCCACCATGAAAACATTCTTCTTTTTTGCCTAGTGTAGATATGTTGTGTTTTTTTATTTGCATGATTTCAATGGCTTATATTTTATCACACTTGTGTGATTAAATATAAGGAGCACAAAATATTAAGTGTGCAAGTGTGTGAGATATGAATGTTCTATATTTTTGCCCTTCAATAAAATGATCCATATTCACTGTGCTTGAATGACAAAATTTAAGACATATAAAATGTTAAATGTAAGTCTACACTCAAAAACATCATGTGTTTTCTATATTATGGGTCTTAGTTACCTTAATTTCATAGGATTTAAGTAGTGAGAATGTTTTTTGAGATCAACAGCTAAATTGTAATCATGGTTGTTCGATTATAAGATGGAGGAAATGTTAAGTGCACAGGTGTGAGTGGTGGAAAATGTTGTGTATTTTCAATCTCCTTGGAAAAAATATTGTGTGTTTCACACCTACATTACTTTTTACCTATATTATTTTTACAACCAATATTTTTTTGTGAGTAACTAAGACACAACCCAAAGATGGATTATTCAATTGAGGAGTTATAGTCAATTGGAACAATTGATCATTTATTTTTTTATTCTATCAATTATGTATAATTAAAAAATTATAAATATAATAATTGATACATCCAATTATAAATATTTTTCTCAGTTAAATATTTTTTTCTCGTCAATTTGATAAAAATAATTTTTAAAAATAAATATTAATTTCTTTTCTAAAATTGTAATATAATATGTAAAATCAAAATGATCAAATATCTATATTACCAAATTTGTGAAAAAAAACTTCTCAAAATTGATTGAAAGTTCAACATTTAAAGAAGAGTCAACATTTATTAAATTAGGAAGATTTCTTTCAATTGACTATTTTTTGAAATAAAATCAATATAAGTGATTTTGCTTCATTTTTCAGTTAAGTAGAAAGAGCTGAAAATAATGTGAAAACCCCTTTTTGTCTTTTCTTTATCATTCACATAGTATTTTTTTAACTAATAAAGTGAAAAACATTTAAACAATGTAAAATAACTTTTTGTTGATTCTTTATTATTTGCATGAGCTAGTAATTTTTATTTTTATTTTTATTTTTTAAAATGTTAATTGACACTTTCTAAAGTTCTTTACAAAAATCTATTATGAATCCAAAATATTTCATCTTTAATAGTTTACATAAAATCACATTTTCTAATCAAGCAAGAGCCTACAATGCATCAGTAAATTGTGAGTTTCTCATGAGGAGGTCTTGGGTTTGAATCTACTCAAGATTAGCACATAATAATAATTAATTTAAGAATAATAATAAACTAAATAATAAATATTCTAGGCTTCAATTGATTACCTATAAAAAAAAATCGCATTTTCTAATTAAATTATTTTTAAAATATAATCTTAATTACTAAAGTTTACAATTTTTTTATTAAAAAAATTATTGTAAATTGTTTTTTTATCATAAACTTAAAAATAGTTTATTACCTTTTTTATCTTCCAATTTTAATAAGCAATAAGATTATTTTAGAAAGTTTTCATATCTATCTTTCATTGAAGTTTTCAATTATCTCTAGTGATCAATTTTATTATGTTTTCAAAACAATAGATTTTGTTTTTTACATTTAAATTTCCCATCATACTTAGGGATTGATAACAAGTTTAGATCCAAATAATGTTTTGGTGTTTTACTTAAAAATTTAAGGTATATCACTAGTAAGAGGAAAGAAATGGAATAGATTGAAGAAATTTAATATATAGGAAAAACATATTTGATTACTAGCATCTCCTAAAATTCTATAAACATAATTTAATCAATTAAAAACAATTAAATAGACACTATGATGAAAAAATAATCTTAAAATCTTAACTTGAGCTTTTAAAGAGATTGAATTGCAAAAATATTTTAGAACCTAAACTATTTTTTACATGAAAAAAGTGATTATTTAAATATTCTCTTTCATACAATAAGATCACATATAAAAAATTCAATTAATTTGTTGGTCCTAAGTGATTAGATTGTTGAGAGAGCGGTGAATCGCTTATCAACAAATTAAACATTTTTTCAACTTTTAAACTTCTTAACCAATAATCAACTTTAAAGAATTAAATAAAACATCTAATACATAAAATCATTTGCACATTTGATATAGATATTTTGGTTATGGGGAAACCCAACTAGGACCAAAACTGCAATAGGGATTAGTACCCCTAAATAATTTGTACTCTTCTAAAGTATGCCTTATTAGGAGGCTAACACTATTAGGCATTTATAAAAACATGATTAAGTGTCACCCTATTAGGGGATATACCTCTAGCCCTGTTAGCATCTTTACCCTATTAGGAGTATCCTTGTTAGAGGGCTTTGAATTCTACCTAAAGTGTCTTCTTGTTAAAGTATTTATAATAAGGACCTATTAGGATCCACATAATTGAGGGATTTCACCTATTGGAATTTTTAAGGAACAATAGAAAGATTAATTTGTAAAATAGTACTACCTCTACTTGATCAGATCCTCTTAAGATCTCTAACTGTTGTCAACTCACTTATCTTCTCTTTGGGTGGACCACATCTTCCACTTCTTTACACACAAGTTGGACCATGATCAACAACATGAAACTTATCATTATTTCACTTGTTGCACTAGTTTTTGATACTTCCACTAACTTAACCAAATCCTAAACATATTATGATTGGGAAATTCAAATATATTTCTCAAATCCAACCTAAGTAAGATGTTATCTTATGTTACAATTCACTTTTCATGATCATATCAACTAATTTATATTATTCTACATTAGAGGTCAAACATGTTTTGACCTATCATGGCTTCCTCTAGAATCTTCTCCACAATCTCAATCTTATCATTGTGATTCTATATCATCACCTCTACATGTATACCTATGAAATTATATTATAAATGAGTCACCCCATGCCATTGCAATATCTTCACCTATATGTAATTCTAGTTAATCAATCATTACTCAATAAATTATTCTTCATCAACCTATTTATCACTTCTATAACATGTATGTCTCTTCTTTAACATGTTTTTCATAGCTTCACTAGTCACCTTTCTAACTGAAAACTATCTCACATATCACCTTTCCATCCTAGAAATGCTTTACCTATAATAATAATGAGTTTCTATCAAAAGTAAAACAGCTTCAGTTTCTAGTGAATATCATCCTGTGATTGTTCCACTCCATTCACCATGGATTTGATAAACCAATCAAATCACCTATCATTTGTCATGAATTGATCATAATAGTTACACTATTACCTTACCAATCATCTGATTTTTCTCTTCACATGCATTTTATTCTCTCCATAACACTCAATTATATGTGGAAGCATACTAAGAACACTAGGTCAATAGTTGACATCAATAAAAATACAATAATTGATCATCATGCAATCAAATCATCACTCTTCGTATA
Organism: Cupressus sempervirens; assembly: GCA_028749045.1. Lineage (NCBI taxonomy): Eukaryota > Viridiplantae > Streptophyta > Pinopsida > Cupressales > Cupressaceae > Cupressus > Cupressus sempervirens. Next base: position 710,968,179 of record CM053792.1, read on the forward strand.
TTACTTATGCTAACAATCTCCTCATTTATTCCATTAATATTCTCCTTTAGAATTTATGGCAACACATATTATACTTTCCTTACTATAAATTTGACCAATCTTCTATAGATTCTCCCCCTTTCATTACACTTCTCTATACAATGCTTTCATATATGTACTATCCTTTGTCTCCACTTCGTAAAGTCATTATTCATTCTCTCCTTTCATTTCTTCCACTAAAGTCACCTTCTTATTCTCTTCTCAATCTCTCCACTTTATTCATCTTTTCTCTTCTCCCATGAATTCACTCTCATTATTTTTCCTTCTCATTCTCTTCATGAGGTCATCTTCTCATTCTCTCCCCCCTGATAAAAATACAAAAGGTGATAGTGCATACTTTTAATCTATTCTACAACTTTTTCTCCTTTAGTACACACCTATCCAATCTGCAACTTCTCCCTCTAAGGATTAACATCCAAACATCAATTCAAATCACAAGATATACTATAATTTCACTTGAATTTATGCATCTCTATCTTTTAATGATTCATCTTAGGTGAGGCTAAACATCCCTTTAGTTACTCAGACATGTCGTTATGTAGTGTCTGCCCCTAGATCGCATTTTGTTATCATTGCTGAACTCTTTTAGAGTTAGTTTTATGTTGTTGGTTAGCGGCATTGTTTTGAGACTATCAGATATGGTGCTATGGATTCAGTTGATATGTGATGAGATTACTTAGACTCTACATTTCATGTATGTATGATGATTATTTTTAGTGTTCGCAATTATTGATGATGATTATTACATTGTTTTCAGTTATTAATGATGATTAGTAAGATGATGTATTATCATATTTGTTTTCTTATGGATACTTACCCCATACTTGCATGTGTATGGTGTGCGTGTTTGCTTTGCGTGTTTGCTTTTGTATGGCGTGTCTGATGTGGTTAAGGAAGGGAGTCGTAGTTACCTACTAGTTGGGATCTACACGATGCACCACTTCCTGCCATTGCCTATTTAGTTTAGTATATATTGTGCTTGTACATGTGTGGTTTTTATGCAGGTTGCAGATACCGGGTATTGACTTCCTTGAATTGTCGAGATGAGCGTACCCTATCACATTATCTCAATGATAAGAGAGGGGAGATAAATTCTCAAGTCCAAATCCCAACCCTTTAAGCCATTTGTTCTAATTGGAAAATTAGGACAAGTATTTGAGTTGAGTACCCTCTGAATGCGTCAGATGATGTAATTCGTGATATTAACCGTTGGTTTGATTTTGTATGTATTTTGGCTATGATGAGTTTTCATATTTTTACCTTGAGAGTCTTTGATGTATTTTCTATTAATTAAGCCTAATTAAAAGATTTAATTAATGGTTTAATTAAATGGAAAATTAATATGGTATTTTAATATTTATTTTATTTAATTAATTGAAAAATTAATTAAATAAAATAATTAAATTTGAAAATAAAATAATTAAACTTTAAAAGTTGGAATGTGACAATATTTATTTTAATAATAATATATTTGGAGTTCATTTTTAAATAAATGACTAAATAATATTATTATTAAAGCTAATAAATATTTTTAGCAATTAAATTTTGGAAAATGAAATTTAAAAGTGGAAAATATATTTAAAATTATTAAAAGATTCTAAATCTCATGTGATTTAAAATATAAATATATTAAGATTGAAAAGTAGAATTATTAAAGTTAGTGCATGAGATTTAATAAATAAATGAATTAAATTAGAAAGAGTAAATTAAATATTATATTAATAATTGTGCATTATTTTAATATTTAGGAGTTTGCAAATTCTCGAGAGTTGTCATGTAGACAACACTGGAGTTTGCACTCTAAGAATGCACTAGTTGTCTACACTTAGAAGTTAGCATTTTATTTGAGCACATGGTGTCTACAACCTTAAGACTTATTTAGAAGGTTGGAGAAGACCCATGCTTAGTTGTCATGCTTATCTTCTAGTTGTTTCTAGAGACACTCTAGATGCATCTTAGAGGCCTTTAAATAGAGGCTCTCCTAGTGTGTTTGGGAAGCTGAATGGAAGCTTAATGCAAGCTACAAGCCTAAATGAAAGCTTAAATGGAAGCTACAAGCTAAAAGCTAAAATGGAAGCTTCAAAGCTTACACGTATTGGAGAGGATTCATATGTTCATATATTTTCTACATGCTTCTATGCTCCTTCTAGCTCTTCTAGTCACTTGGAGATTTTCGGTTGGCTTGGATCTCGGAGGAATTGCAAATGATGGAGAAGGAAGGGATTTTCTATGGACTTCTGAGGCATGGTGGATTAGCATCAGTGTCCAGGTGCACTCATGATATTCACATATTCTCTTTGCACTATTTCTCTTCTTGTCTTCATTGTGTCTATTATATGTGTCCGAATCTTCTCTATGATTGAATCTATGATATGAATTGGAATCTAGATATTTTATTTGGTTGAGAAGAAAACAATAGAAAACTCTAGTTCTAAATGAGAAATAAAGTTAGTACTAAATCGGGTTTGGGGTTCGAATTAAAATTGTGAATTTTGGATTAGCAAGGAAAGAATTTGAAAATTGGATAGAAGATTGAGATGGAGATTTTAATCTGACAAAAGTTTGAAATATAAAATAGAAAATTCCAAGTCAGATTTGGATCGGTAGTTATTACCAAACAATGCATCTATATTAACCCCTATGTTGGAAAGGGAGTTTTATTTAAATTTATTATATATTGGGATGCAATGCATTATATTGTTATATAAATTGAGAATGATATAATAAAACATTTATAAAACTTGTGAGCCTTTAAAAATATATATATAATGTTTGATCTACGATTTAAATCGCACGTAGAGAGGTTCTTTTTAAAAGTTGATAAAACATATTTATAGTGGGGTGGTCACACCATCCCAACCCACCCCTCCATCCCATTTTATTTGCTCATGGAGGTGTATTTAACTTTTCTGCGTGGACATAGAGTGCAGGGTATCTGTCTGCGACTGGTGTATGCTGCAGCGATTTAATTATCGCCTCCTCCATGTTTCGTGCCTTGATAAATTAGTTTGAAAAGATATGTTAAATTTTGATAATAAAATTTATATATATAATCTGGGTTGGGTGGGGTTTATACCCACCGCACCCCGACCACCTCTGAATGTCGTGCGGCCCCTGCATCAAGTAGCAGGCATGGCCTAAGCAAGTTTCAACAGAGATTTAAATTGCATAACATGTTAAATTCCCGACGATATTAAGTTACTTCCATCTCTTCATTTTTGTCAGAGTACGTGGCCATAGAGCAAAAATATTAACAAATAATGTTGTACTTTAACTATCGCACGGCTTGTCACACTTATGGACAGCTTTGAAGGGAGTTAGCGATTAATAATCACTTCATTTGTAATAGTATCGTAGGTTATATCTATGCGTAGTTTTAATATTGATTGGGATGCGGTTTTATTTAATTAGTATTGAGTTAGATGCAACCGCTCGTTCATTCCCCGATGCCGCAGTTTGTAAAGCTTACTTTGAAATTTAGAAAAGTGGATATAAATAACATTTAATTAGGGAGAGGTGAGATATCCCTTAATTGTCTATTTGTGTATTATGTGTGGAGTTTATGAATTCCAATTCATAATAAATTTAAGTTTATGTAAAATGTATTTACATTCTTTAATATGCCATATAATATATATAATCATTGCAAAGCACTTTAAGAGTGTAGAATTTATAAAGTAGGATTAAATGGTGTGTTACCCAATTAATAATTGAGGGGTTTAAATCTTTAGTAATATTTAGTTATATTTTAAGTTATCATTAATACGTTTTAGAGGTATAGACTGTGAATCTTGAATATATCATATTGATTAATTTAATTTAAATACTATTTAATTAATATTAATAAAGGAAGATGTTCTAAAATGATTATAATATGGGTATATATATAAATATTAAACAATGATAATCATTGTTAGTATGATTACTATTAAGATAATCTTATGTTAACTATTTGTTAGCATTTCTAAGTGTAGATGACTTTTAATTGGTTTTATATGATTAATCTAATTACGATTGGATAATGGTTGAGGGAGAGTATTTAATTCATAGGTGGAATATTATGGTCGATTTATTAACGAGATTTTTATAATAATTTGTTATTATTAACAAGTTATTAATAAGTTTTAATTTAAATAATATTGGGATTAGAGTATAGTTGATTTTAAATCAACTGATATTCATTAGGTTATAGATATGGTTATATAATTATTAATTAAATCAATTAGAGTTAATTATATTTAATTAATAATTAAGTTGTGTAATAAAGTTTTAATTGTTATGCTATTATCGATTCTTTTAGTGGAGTTTTTAAGTATCTACATCGAAGTTGATAAGTCTTATTCTAATAACTTGAATAATGACTTAGATATTTTAACGGTTATTAGTGACAATTTAATAATGATTATAATTAAGAAGCTTAAGTGTTAGAGATACTTAATTGAGTTTTAACCATTAAAATGTTAATGGATCATGGAATTATGCACCTAAGTTAATTGGTGGATTAAATTGATCATTTTAATTAAGTTACAATCTTCTTATTCGAAGATTGATAATTGGTTCTTTTATGAATGAACAATGATCCTTGATTATGTTGAAATGTAGAAGTAACATTAAAGAAGAGTTAATCAATTAGAATATGGATCATGGTTAAATATAGAGAACAATTTAATTAAGGTCAATGATGATCGGTTTAGTGAATATTTATCCTTAAGTTATTCTTAGAATGTAATTCTTAATAATGGAAGGATAATGCTATCGGGGAACAATTGGGTTGACTTGTAGGTCAAATGATGAAACTTAAGACACTTGAAAGTATTCTTGCAAACAGAAAATTGGAAACCCCTACACATTATTCAACTATGTGAATTTAGTAAACCAAAACATGTGTTTGCATCGTGTTTTCTATATGCTTCTTATTTCGGGTTTTGGGTTGACTAGTGCTGACCAGTCCTAGGTTGTTACCAGAGGCTCGGGGGTTATGAGATGTGTTGGCATGTTGATCTTATTTGGTCTCGATCTTTATAAGCCCAACCATGGTTATGTGATCGTATGCTCTATGAAATGTTTGTATTTGTTCATCAGTCTTCATGTGTGAAGCTGAGATGTATGTGTATGAGACACTTGAGCTAATCATTTTTGAGTCATCGATCAGTTATCCTTGGATTATTTTCTAGTCGCCATGATGGGACTGAAATGTTGATTTATTTCTTAATGATTTCATGTTGTGACATGTTTGACTCAACCATTTTGGAGTCTTCGATCAGTATGATTTTGAGATATTCTTGGTTGCTTGTTGAGAACTAATGGATACTATGATCTATTTTGAGATATATTTTGGTTATTGAGAACCAATGGATACTTATGATTATTAGTGATGCCTTCAGTTGCCAATAGAGAACTGTTGTGGTCATGATTTTCTATGGACCTTTTTTCCAGATGCTCATGGAGATTTGATGATTCTTATCTTGGAGATTTGATGATTCTTATTATGGATATTTGATGCTTATATTGTGGATATTTGATGATTCTTTTTATGGATTATCTTTTGGATTTTCTTTACAGTCTCTTGTACAGGACTATGGTGATTTATGATTCCATGAGCTTAGGGTAGGTAATCTACTTGTAGTATCGGGAAGTGGCTTGCAATGGGGGTCGGGGCCCTAAGTGGCTACTAGGGTAACTCATTGTAAGTTTGGTTAATAAGTGATAACATTTACACACTAAATGGGGATTAAATGAACCTAAAAAGATAATTGTTTTGGTTCTCGCCCATGCCTTGAGTGCTTGTACAAGCTAGGATGAGAGTAGTGAGAATGCATGGTTGCGACCTTGCATTCCGTAGTATGCCTTGTCAATATGAGAGGATACTAGTGGCCGCATGAGATCAGTATTGACCCGTGGAGTTTAGCTAACTCCCAGGGTAACTTGTACGTGATAAATGCGATGACACTTTCCCGCTTGCAGATTAGGTTTCCTACATGTCATTGTTGTGCCTCTGAGAATTAGATGTTGATTCTATGTGATTGGAACCTTGAGTTAGTATACTTTTCTATGTAATTTTTGATAGCCTGTTTGGGACTTGAGATTATCTCCTCAGCACAGTGGGAGTGGACCACTTAGGTTCCACGCGGTCGGGTGGTAGTGTATTTTCCACTCTTATCATTTGAGATCCGTCTGAGACACCGTGGCTAGAGTATTTCTTGGTTGGTATTTATCTTCATCATGATCTTGGAGCATTATGATAGATGATATACCTTATGATGGATGTATTTACTAGTATGTTTCTTATATTTATGATTTGCATATGTTAGATGATGGTATCCTATGCTATACTTTGCATGTTAGTAGGATGTTTTAGGAGTGACATTCCTACTATGTTAATACCCGATGATCTCTTCGGTGCTTTGGAATGTTACGCACGGAGGGATGGCTAGGATCCACAATGGTCTAATTATGCTATTTATGGTTGGGAGGAACCGTGCACTTAGTTATTTATGTTTGTGATTTATGGTTATCTCTTATGATGGATGTTTATTTCTTTTGTGATGATGTATCATGTATGATATGTGGTTTCATTTATGTTATTGCATCATGGATTAGTATTGGATGATGTTGTACTTTATTTATATGAATGTATATTCTTTTAAGCTTTTTCATACTTTGTAACATGTACAGTGGATGATTGAGCAATCTAAAATGTAATTACAAAAAAAGACACTTGTATATTGTTTAAGAATGTTGGATGTATCATTGTTATTTCATAAGGATGTGATGTTAGAGGAATAGTTATGATTAGATGTGATTCAACGTTAAGGGATCTTTAAAAGAATGTAACTTTTTATGTTTACTTTCAGTTGGATGTTACTATTGCTTTCGCAAATGTTATGATGGTTTTACTTTCATGTTTAAAAAAAAAAAATTGTTTGGAAAACATAGTGAAATTCTTTGGATCCCTTGATGGGGCATTACACCTTAGGTAGTGGATTTGTGAATATGTATGCTACCTATTCTTTTTTTAAGAACATATTCCTATTTTACTTCCTTTTCTTGGACCTTCTCTTTAAGATAATGATATTTTATGACTATATTCTTGGTCTTAGAGTGCATTATTATATTCTTTGAAATGTTTATTGCACTTGTGTTATCACATTATATAAGCATGGGCTCATCAATCTTCTCTTGTATCCCTCTAGGATTTTCTTAATCCACACTATCTATGTGCAATTTATCATAGTAGCCACATACTTTGCTTTAGTTGGAGACTGAGATATGTAAATTTTTTCTTACATGTGGACATTAAACAATTTTGTTTCCTAAGAAGAATGAACCACCACTAGTGTTCTTCCTTTAATCTACATTTCATGCCTAATCACCATTAGTAGATGTACTTAATGTGAAATCTCCTTATGCCCATATCATAATCCTTATTACTATTACATATCAAAAAAATAGAGAGTACATAATAGCTAAAGTTCACAATGGTTTCTTAACAAACTAGCTAGCCAGACGAGAACCCAGCCAAAAAATAAACAACCTGTTAGCTGAGATGGAGAGTTCACCAATAAAATATCATAAGAAACTATAAAACTATGTCTATGTAACCTAGTACATTTAAAAATTTAATCCTCCTCCTCTTCCTCACTACAATTAGAGGTTGTGAATTGAACAAGGGAGGGCATAAAAGACATGGGAGGAGCTTCCCTATTCCTCCAAGTGCCTTCTTCCCTGATCTTTCTAATGAGTTGTGATAGGGGGACATTAAATTCATCCCATAAGCCACTTGCATCCATGTTCTTCATTGATGTGAACCCATAATGAAGCTCTTTCTTTGTTAGCATTCCTTTTCCTTCTTGCCTATATCTCGTGAATTGTTCCTCCTTCGGCTTGAATATAGTAGTAACCTGCATAGCAATATCAACAACTATGAGTCTCCTTAGATACCTAGTAAGGTTTCAATCTTTATCCTCAAAAACATTATTATTCCTTAATTTCCAAATAGACCAAAGTATAAATGAAGAAAGAATAGACAATAATAGATTAAGATCCTTGTTATTTTGACATATTTTACCATGAATGATATTATCAACAAAAAATTGTAATCTAGGACAAAATTAAACAACTGCTAGATGGCCTGAGAAAAGGGGCAATGGAAGAACACATGGATCATAGATTTAGGTTGAGAACAAATAGTACATAGCTTGGGCTCTCCACTTGGCTTCTTGAAGGGAAGCTTTCGAACGAACAGTTTGTAGAGAAAACAGATGATTTTAGGTTCAATGGGTTTGGCCCAAAGTTGGGTAAGGATATTCTTCCAATTATGGTGTGTAAGGGAAATATTCTAATAGGCATTAATATGGTCAAGGATGATAGGGCTATTGGAGAGGATGGAATAAAAATAATTATATTTTACCAAGTGCAAAGGGGAGGAGTCAGGCCACCTCAACTGAAAGGAGCAATTCTCAACAAAGCAACATTTAGTTCTTAACCTGGAAGTTTCAAGAGCAGTCTTGATCATACCAAAAGTTCTCCTTTGGGTTTATTTTAGAGAGAATCTAGTTTTTAACTCATGCCGATCCAATAGAATATCATTCAAATTCTTAATTCCTTCCTTAGCCCATTTCTTTGTTAAACAACCTTATATCTGGGCTAAAGGCTTAGTTTTACTTTTCAAGTTCCACCAGATAGAACTAGAAACACACCATATGTTCTCTTCTTCAAGCCTTTGAATATTACCAAGTAGAGGTGTCTCACTTTCACCTAACTCTTCCAAAGGGATTTACATACATTGGAGCCTCCCACCACAATTTTGCATTCCAAGGCAAGGAAGTCCAAAATATTCTAGTTATTCCAATATTTTTCCCCAAATGGGTGTCCTATGCTTAGGTTATGTCCAATGAGAATCTTCTAGGTTTCATCCCCTTGAGTTTATTTAGCAATCCATTTCATAGTAAGGGCAATACCTTGGATTCTCAAATCCTTCAGAACAAGTCCTCTTGATTCTTTTCTTTTTGTGTACCAATCTCACTTCACAACATGTGATTTGTATGTTCCCTTTCTATCAAACCTATTGGTGCCCAAATTAGAAGATCAAGTTTCCTATGGAATGATAATCCAAATATGATAAATCTTAATAGAAATTTTCCAACTGATAGGTTTCACACTGACTGAATGCAAACCTCTAAATGAGTTTTCTATAAAGATCATATCTATCAAATTCCCCCATCCATGGCAGCTTCTGATTATTTAAATAATTTATCTGCAACAATTTGTCTCATACAATCAATGGGAACAACAATGGTCAGTCCTATTTTATTTCCAATATATGAGATATTACTATTTTTCTTTCATCGAGAAATGCTTTATCATTATAATCTCACAAAAGTTCAAATCCATCTAGAAATTGACTGTCAAGCCTATAAGAATTGAAAGTGAACAGACATATTTGATCCTAATTATACAGTAGACCATGAGCACATACATAATCTAATAAAATTGGGAGGTCCCCAAACCCCAAAAGGTGAACTTTTACCTTTTCCTCTATCAAATACTTTATTTTGATTATGCAACATTAATAAAAATCTTAAAACTTCAAAGTCACTCAATCTAAGATTAGTCATCAAATATTCTCTAAATTTTGAAAATTGTTCCAAACTATTATAATCTTTCCTAGGTACAAGACTTTGAAAGTTTCCAAATATTATGTATTGGGACTTCTGTTTGAAAAATAATTTATCAAGTAATCCTAACCCTTCATAATAAACCATTTCTTTTGAAAGTTTCATATCATCAATCTTGACATTCCAAGTTGGCATTTTCTCAAGATTACAGTAAGATATTAAATCAGCAATCTCATTAGTATTAATTTTTATCTTATCTTCCTTTATAATCTAAAGGTTTGAGAAAAATATATTATTTTCATAATAAATTTGATATGATGTTTTGTCTTTTTTCATCTACTAAACTTGAAAAATTAGAGGAATCAATGTTAAAAGTACTATAAAATATTTCATTTATCATTTTATTCTAAAGAATTTCTAAAATATTTTCAAAATAATTACCTCAATTTGCTACTGATAACACATACCATTTTTACAAGTTTAAAACAACTCTTGGTCACATGATGAACATGTGCAAGCATCATTTTCTAAGAACATGTCATGAATTTCATTGACTTCAACATTATCAATAAACCTCTATCTTTATCATGATACTTATGGATTTAATTGCATAAGGATTCATCTTCAAATAATGGGTTCAAGAACATAGAAAACTCATACGCATCTTCGCAATTTTCTTCTTCAAACAAAGGATTTAGGAACATAGAGAATTCAGAGATATCTCCATGAAATCTTTCTTTTGAAACTTCTTCATTCTTATATGTTGTAAGTAGTTTTAGATTACGATAAAAAAAGTTTTTGAAGGGACCTCAAAACCCTTTTACATGCTCAAAAAGGAAAACACAATACAACCATTAGGAAAAGAGTCCTTAAACCTACTAGAAGTAGTAACAAAATCAGGTTTTATAGGGACCTGAAACCACATACATAGTCCAAATAAAGTACCTAGGTTTTACAAGGACCTGGAACCTCCAATAATATTTTAAAACTAAAAACCAAAAAATAGGACCAAACACCAGAACCAGATGTATCAACTAGCAAAAAGGACCTGAATAGGAACCCAACCAAAAAAGCAGACCCAAAGAAACTATTGCAATTTCGTGATCATCTTAAATGCCTCCTTACCAATCTTAGTTGTATCCTGGGTGGAGTTAGCAGCCAAAGAAGCAGCAACAATCAAAGCTTTCTTCCTTGAACTCTATCTTGTCCTCTTCCTAGGGCCCTCCAAAGATATGGTTCCTTCATTTGCTCTTTTGCCCAGGCTCGCCACCGTAGCACAGATGCTTGAAGTTACTTGCTCCATTTTTGTTCCACTTTCCTTGATAAGCATTCTAAGATTCTTCTCATAATCCTTAAGTTTTTTTGGGATGTCTCCCATTTGCTCCTCCAAGTGTTTGATAATAGCCTAATCAGCCTCCTGGTTATGTTGCAAGGTTTCCACTTTCTTCTTCAACCCCATTATTTCATTATAAATCCAAGAATTGACTTGGAGGAAAGAATCAGCTTTAAGTTTGGTAGAATGCAAGAAGGAGAGCTTGGTTTCCCTCTCCACAGAATCACTTGCATCTTCAATAGTGGTATGTGGCGGGGACCCAACTTTATCATTTTCTCCTCCCCATCCAACAACTCCTGCTCTCTAGTCTCCACAGGGTCATGTTGACTATGGACCTCCTTATCTTGTCCCTCAGTCTCCTTTGTAGGAGTGGAAGCCTTCCCCGTGTTTTCCTCCTCACTCATAATGGCAAGACCATCAATTAAATTATCTTTATCTTTATCACCTCCCCCAGATATAGTTTGAGTACCCTCATTATCAGACTTGCTCTGTTTTGAGTTATCCTCAGTTGTTTCTTCCTCTCTCCCTTTCTCATTTTTGCCTTTCATTTTTGGATAGCCTTCCAGGTTAGAGCTAAACTCCCCAACATCCATCCCTTCCTCTTCCTCTGGGACTTCCTTTTCTAAGCCTTTAGTACTCTCCACCTTAGTATCCTCTTCAACAATTTGTCTTTGAGAGCTAGAGGGTTTCAATTTTGCCTTATCTTTCCCTTTAACATTCTCATCAATTTTACATTTTATGGACTAAGAATCCTTATGTTTGCCAATGGAGGGAGACAAAGAAATGGATTTATTTTTACAAAAACCCTCTATGAGCAATATCAGACCTTCATGTAAAATGGGTCCTGACTCTTTCTTTCTATGGGCATGCAAGCTTTGAAGCAAAGAGAAATGCAAATAGAAAGGGAAGGAAATTATGTCCTTATACCTAAAATGGTTAAGAAAGACAAAGTGGAATTTGTGCACCCTTTTATTCCTACCATCAAGGATAATATGTTGTAAGTAGTTATGTTTCATCTTTACTACATGATTCCTACAAATTATTATTTTCATCTAGAATCTCATGAGTATATGTTGATCCATCAACCTTTATACCATGGTGAATTAAGAAAAAACTTGAGTCATTTCTATCAACATATTTTTTATTCCATATCTAGCAAGGCTAAAATTTATTCCAAACTAAGAGAGCCACCCTCTTCATTTTCATAATCATTTCCATCTATTGTGATACAAATATCTTTAGAGGAATATTCCTTTTCATAATGTCCAATATTTTCATCTTCATCCCAATCTGAAACTTCATCTAACTCATATATTGTTTCAATCATATATTCACTATCCTCTGCAGCCAGTTCATTATTTAATTTGAGAAAGGTAAGGAGTTACTAATCACATAAGATATCTAGTTCTTGTATTTTTTTTATAAGAGTAGAGGATGGAGGTTTTCATTCTTAAGGTGTTTATTGATAGCTAGGTATTGAACATCCTTATAAAGAATTGTACTGCAAATTCATCTTCTTATTTTTCTAAGTTCCAAAATGCATCCAAAGGAGATATATAACTTGGTCCTTCTATTGGAAATATAAGAGGACTAACTAAGAGGGCAAGGGTGAATTATTTACCACAAAAACAAATACAAGATCCCTTAAGATGTCAATACAATACAAAACCAAAACACTACTAAAACTAAAATACTGTCGTAACTCGGCTAACACAGGAACACTCGGTTTACACTAAGAATTATTGTCACTCAATAAACACTAAAATAATCACTTTTTAAGATGTTTAGTGTGTTTAACGTTAATAAAATTAATTATAGAAACATAAATAAAATGACATGAGCACAAGAGACACCAAGATTTAATGTGGAAACTCAACTTGGGAAAACCACCAATTGCAACTAGTTATTGTTTTTTCACTCTTCTAAAGTGAGCCATATTAGGAGCCAACCCTGTTAAAGGTTAAAAAATACACTATTATGAGTGACCCTATTAAAGGATTTAGTTTTCCCTATTAGGAGTGGCCTTGTTAGAGGTCTTCAGACACTTCAATCTAGAAATGTTGCCTTGTTCAAGGATTTACAAAATAGTTGTTAGGATAACTTTGTTAGGAGATTTGATTCAGTACGACAATTATTAGAGAGTAACAATGACTTGACTTGATTGTTAATACACCTATATTATCTAATTTCATATCTCTATTATTGCTTGATTACTTGATCCTCCTTGATTAGAATGTTCTTTGCAGCTTGGATGCACTAATATCCTTCCAAATCACTTCTTTAATTTATCTTCTTGAATCACCTTCTTTCTCATATTAAATAATCAAATTGACCTTATATTTATATGATTTACCTTGTCAAGTTGACTTGATGCACTTTTAAACAAATAGTATTCATCCCTTGAGTCAGCTAGAACTAACCAACAAAATTGTCAAATCTAATATGATGATACAAGAAAATCCTTTGTTAGCCAACCCAACTCGATGACTAACTCATAAAAGAATTTCCTTCATATTTCCTTTGGTAACCAAGTGAACTCAGTTAACGCTGGTTCCATGCCAACTTTCCTTTGGTAACCTAGTGAACTTGGTTAACATTGGTTCTGTGCTGACTTTCCTAGAATGCTCAACATATGCAGGAAACTTCCTTCAATGCTTGAATGAGCTTGGCTCACACTAATTGCTCAAAAAAGGATTGAAATTTGTGTAACATCAAAAAAAAAAATGCAATTGAATGATTTATTCAATAATCTCTCACTTTGGGGTTGATGACAACACAACATGTCACGCTACAAAGAAATTTTTAGAGTAAAAATAGAAGTAATGTTAATATCCTTTGTTTTATTTTGATTCTCATCCATGAGAACTCCCTCTATCAATGTGAAATCTCTATGCCATCAATCTCTCCTTTTGGAATGATTTATCTAGTTTCTATGACTGCAATTTTCTCTTTCTGATACCAAACTCTCCTCTTTGACATCTAACTCAAAATTTATGATTTCTAATATGATAAACTCTTCCTCTTTGACATCTTATTCCAAAGATAACAATCAATGTATTTTCCATGTACCTATTGTATTGATTCATATGCAATCTTCTTTGGCAATACTACATCAACTTGACTAATCTTTCAAAATACTTTGTTGATGCATCACTAGACTTTATTTAGTTAGCTTCAAATAGGGGAATGAACCCTAGCTTACCTCTTAAATTAAAGAATGCATCCTTAGGTAATGACTCGGTGAATATGTCTACAATATGTTCTTTTGTATTCACATATTCCAATCTCACTTCCTTGTCTTTTACCAATTCTCTCAAGAAATTATATTTTATTGCAATGTGCTTGGTCTTGGTATTCTTCATTGGATTCTTGGATATGTTGATTGCATTGGTGTTATCATAGAAGATAACAACTAGGTCCTTGATCTCTTCCTTCATACCTAACAACAATTGCCTGAACCAAATAATGTTGGTACAATTGATTGTTGCTACAACATATTCTACTTCTACAGTAGACTGAGAGATACAAATCCACTTCTTGCTTTTCCAAGATACTAGCCTCTTTCCAAGAAAGAATGCTCCACCACCAGTGCTCTTCCTATCATCAACATTTCCTACCCAATCAGTATCAGTGAATGCTATCAATTTAAAGTTGTCTCCTTTCTTATACCACAAAACATAATCTTCAGTATCTTTCAGATATCTCATGATTCTTTTTATTGCCATCATATGATTTTCTTTAGGATTAGTAGAGAATCTTGCCACTGTACCAATTTCTAATGCAATATCAAGTCTTGTGTGCACTACATACTGAAGTTATCCAATCATTGATATGTATGTAGTCTGGTCTACTTCCTTGGAATCGTCATTTTTGGAAAGCTTATGTCCAGTAGACATAGGTGTTCCAACTAATCTAGAATCTTCCATTCCAAATTTCTTCAATATCTCCTTGATGTGTTTTGATTGAGTTATGTAGATACCATCCTTCATTTTTTGAATTTGCAAGCCAACAAAGAATTTAATCTCTCCAAACATTGAAATTTCAAACTCTTTACTCATTTCCACAAAAAAAATTTGCACAAGTCATAATTTCTAATAAATAATGTATAATCCATAAATATTTATGCCAACACTATATTCTTATCTTGTCCTTCTTTGATGTATAGGTTGATGTTAGCATTATTCCTTTGAAAAATAATATTTATGAGATAATTATGTAATTTTTCATACCAGGCTCTGGGGGCTTGTTTGAGACCATACAAAGCTTTGTGTAATCTGCAAACCATATCCATTTTTCTAGGATCTATGAATCCTTCCAGTTGCTCAATGTAGACTTCCTCTTCTAAGATTTCATTCAAGAATGTTGATTTCACATCCATCTGATATACTTTGAATCCTTTGTGTGTTGCATATTCAAGTAGTGTTTTAACACCTAGTCTTGCAATAGGAAAAAAAGTCTCTCCATAATCAATACCTTCTTCTTGAGAATAACCTTTGCATACTAACCTTGCTTTGTTTCTTGAAACTTCTCCATTTTCATTCAGCTTATTTCTGAATACCCATTTTATGCCAATTATATTTTTTTTCTTGGGTCTAGGAACAAGAGTCCAAGGTTTTTTTCCATTCAATTTGATCAATCTCTTCATTCATTGCCTCAATACAACTTTCCATTTCTAATGCATCTTTAATAGTTCTAGGTTCCAATTTAGTAAGCAAACATGTACTTTTTAATTTTTTCCTTGTCATTGTGCCTTATGACTAATCTCCAATTATTTTCTCAAGTGCATGATGCCTTCTAACATATCTAGCAAGTCTAGGCTTCTTCTTTTTGGATTATGGACTTGTTTCACTTGGTCTACCTTGCTCAAAATGATATTTTAAATCATGCTTGGGTCCCACTGTCTATGACTCAGGTCCATCAAATGACTCAATTTGCATTGGTTGAAACTTGGGTCCTTATAACTAAGACTTAGATCCTTCAGACCGTGACTTGGATTGTACTGGATACAACTCAGGTTGAACTAGGGATTTTGGGGACTCAGGTGGTGAAGACTACTGATTTCCAATGTTTTTTGGAACATGTGGTAAAGTATCAAGTTCATAATTTAAAAAATTCTATAATTTTCAAGTTCTTTTTTGCTTTGTTCTTTACACTCTTTTACAAATTCATCAATCTTTACGTGTGCACTTTCTATAACTTTGTGAGTAGATAGATTCAGACATTTGCATGTTTTTCTCTTATTGGATTCCCCTAGGAATATGCCTTCATCACTTTTCACATCAATTTTTTCATTTTCTTGACTTCTTCAAGATATAACATTTGCTTCCAAATAATTTGAAATAAAAAATATTAGGTTTCTAGCCACACCATAATTCATAATGTATTTGATCTAAGTCCTCTAGTTGAACTCGGTTCAAAGAATGAATTTTTGTGTTTATTACTTCATTCTTGTATTTGATAACAACATTCTTCTCTATCATTAGTGTCCTTACACAATCCATAATTGATATATTCCTTCTTTCTACTATGTCATTCTACTAAGGTGTACCAAGTGCAGATACCTATCTTTTGTTTCCTCTTTCATTGCAAAATTCATTAAATTCATTTGAGATGAATTCACCTCCTTTATCTAACCTTAAACATTTTAGTTTATTTCCTATTTCTTTCTCAACTCTAGACAAATACCACTTGAACTTTTGAAAAGCTTCTAATTTATCCTTTAAATACATAATTGTTATCATCCTAGAATAATCATCAACAAACAAAATAAATTACTTATCTCCACAGTAGCTTTGTATTCCTATAGGTCCATAAAGGTCTGTATGAACCAGCTCTAAAACTTCTTCAGAGTGGTAATTCTTACTTTTGAAACTTGACTTTCCCATCTTTCCAATTTGAGAATTTTTGCACATGCCCATATCAAGTTTCTTTAGGCTTGGAATGCCTCTAACCCTTTTATTATTTCTTAAGTTGACCAAATTATCAAAATTCACATGACACAACCTTTAATTCCATGACCAACTTTCTTCTACTTGAGCTATGAAAAATGAATTTTCAGTTAGATCTAGGTAGAATAGATTACCTCTTGTTTGATTGTCAGTCCCAACTAGATTTCCTTTTCCATCTGATAGCTTGGCTTTTTTATTCATGAATTCTACCTTGAATCCAACATTTTTCCGTTGTACCACACTAAGTATATTATGTTTTAGTCTTTCAACCTAATAAGCATTGTCACATTTGAGTTCATTGGTTAGTGCAATACAACCTTTTCCTTTCACATAGAAAGGTTCATCATTTCCAAATCTAACACACCCACCATCATAGTGTTCCAAGTGCTCAAATTTATATTTATCACCTGTCATGTGGTGAGGACAACCACTATCAATAATCCATGTATCATTCTTACACACATGAGAAATGAGGGCCATCTTATCATTTTCATCATCTGATTCATCCTTAATAGCAATGTAAACCATTTCATCTTCATCACTACTGTCAGAATCTTTAGCCATGTAACAATATTTCTTACCTTTATCCTTGTAGTATTTGTATTAATCTTTCTTTCATTTTTACTTTTCATCTTTCTTTTCTTCTATGCCTTTTTTTTTTGGACACCTTGCAGAAATGTGACTAACTTCTTCACAAGAAAAATAGATCAAAGGTATTTTTCCTTTGTTTTTTCCTTTTCCTTTAGGGAATATTCTTGCAAGAAATGCTTCAATGACTTCAAGATCATAATTAGAACCATCTTCATCTTCGCTATCAAACCTTTTTCTTTTAGATTTTGTAGCATTCTTTTTTAGTGATAGTTTAGCTTGAAATGAAAACTCAATGTTACCAGAGTTAGGAACATAGTTATCAAATTTATCTAACTCAAAGGTTGTCAACCTTCCCACTAGTACATCCAAAGTTATATCATTCTTAGGATCACATCTCATTACTTGAATAGTTGAAACTCTAATTGCATAAACCAGAAGAAGAGTTATGAGTGTCTTTTTGACCACTGTTACATCATCAATTTTCCCACCTGAGGCTTTAATTTCACTCACACTAGCTTTGATTTTTCACTATAGTGTGCAATGTTCTCATCTTCTTTCATCTTCATCTAATCAAATTGACCTCTTAGAATTTATTCCTTAGCTCTCCTCACATTTTCATCACCTTCATAGATATCTTTTAGCTTGGTCCACATTTCATGAGCAGTGACACAATCTTTGACTTCATCAAATTTAGCATAATTGAGAGTAGAAGTCATGTGAATCATCATTATGTTGTGATTTTTTTTTCCATAATCTGATCCATAGACAAAGTTCCAGTAGGTACCATATATTTTTTTCTCTAGTTATTTTTCGGCCTATGTCACCAATGGTTTCTAAATAGAGCTTCATGAGTTCCTTCCATTCTTGGAAGTTGTCTCTATTCAACTTAGGAATCTCTCATCTTTAAGACATCTTTATCTTTAGCTTAGGTCCTTGAAACCTTCTCTGTAAACACCAAAAGCTCTTATACCAATGGTTGGAAATATAAGAGGAGTAACTAAGAGGGGAGAGATGAATCAATTACCACAAAAAGAAAATCCAAGATCCCTTAAGATGTCAATACAATACAAAATTGAAACTTTGCTGAAACTGAAATATTGTCATAACTTGGTTAACATAAGAACACTCTGTTTACACTAAGAATTATTGTCACTCAGTAAACACTAGAATAATCACTTATTAATATTTTTAGTGTGTTTAACCTTAATTAAATTAGTTTCAAAAAAATAAAGCAAATAACATGAACACAAGAGACACTAAGATTTAACATGGAAACCCAATCTGGGAAACCCACCAATTGTAACTAGTTACTATTTTCACTCTTATGAAGTGATCCCTATTAGGATCCAACCCTGTTGAAGGTTAAAAAACACATTTTTAGGTGTGACCTTGTTAAAGTATTTAATTCACCCTATTAGGAGTGCCTTGTTAGAGTTCTTCAGACACTTCAATCTAGAAATGCCACCTTATTAGAGGATTTACAAAATAGTTATTAGGCTAACTCTGTTAGGAGATTTGATTCACTACTACAATTATTAGAGAGTAACAATGACTTGACCTAATTTTTGATGTAGCTATCTTTTCTAATTTCAAATCTTTGTTCTAGTTTGATTACTTGGTCCTCCTCGATCAAAATGTTCTTTGCAACTCAGTCTATTCAGATACTCTAATATCCTTCCAAATCACTTCCTTATTTTATCTTCTTCAATCCCATGCTTCCTCTTATCCAATTCTCATCTTGACCTTATATTTATATGATTTACATTTTCAAGTTATCTTCAATACACTTTCAAACAAATAATATTCATCCCTTGAGTTGCCTAGAACTAACCAACAAAATTATCAGATCCAATATGCTGATACAGGAAAATCCTTCGTTAGCCAACCCAACTCAATGACTAACTTAGAAAATGCTTTCCTTTAGACTTCCTTTGATAATTGAGTGAGCTTAGTTAACACTAGTTGCATGCCAACTTTCCTTTGGCAACTGAGTGAACTTAGTTATTATTGGTTATGTGTTGGTTTTCTTGGAATGCTCGGCATACCCAAGAAAATTCTTTCAATGCCTAAGTGAGCTTGGTTGACACTGATTGCTCTGTAAAGGCTTGAAATTTGTGTAACATAAAATACAAAATACAATTGAATGATTTTATTCAACACCTTCATCATCTTCATGTAATATTTGAAAAAGAAGCTTCAAGTCAGGATCATCTAGTGAGATTCTCAACTCACTAAATTTTCTTGCAAATTCCTTGGATGAAGGCATGATTCCTAAAGGTGTTTCCCAAAGACTATTGGCCATCCTTATAAAAAAATTTGCTAAGGATTCTCATTCATATCTTTCCAAATTGAAAAATGCATCCAAAAGGTGTTTATGTGCTTCCTCCATAGTGTAATACAAATCTGCTTCCAGATCATAGTACAATTTAAACCATTTCCTTCTGAGTCTTCTCCCTTAGTAGAGCTACCAACTAGAATATTTTTAAATAGAGTCACCGCTTCCAAATAAAGGAAATAAATCAATCCAAGAATCTGATTTCTTCTCCCTGAATAAAACTACCAACTGAAGACTGTATTGAATAGAGTCACCACCTCTTTTGAGGAATATATCAATATGCTAATATTTTAGGTTCTTGCTTCTAGTAGAATTATTTTTTGAACAAACTGTTGTGACTACTTTCTGGTCCTGGTCTGCAAAATTTTAAATTCTGGGTAACTTCACAACACTTGTTGTGAGCAACTCTCCTCAACAGAGTCACCAATTTTTTGGTGCCCAAATTAGTAGATTAGGTTTCCTATAGAATGATGATCCAATTATGGGAAATCCTAATATAAAATTTCCAACTGATAGGTTGCACTTTGACTGAATGCAAACCTCTACAATTTTGGCTCTGCGAAACCAAGGCTAGTGAGCCTATACCTCACACCCTACAAGCCTTTTAGAGCATATAACTTGTGAAAATTAAGTGTTTTAAGGGATTTTAAAAGTTGATAAATTTTTTTGGGTGTAATATATGAATATATAATGTTTTTTGACCTTTTTCACTTGGATGTATGTCCTTTCTACAATCAGTATGAAAACTCAAAACAATAATCAATAGACTAGTGCCTTAACCGATGGATTCTTTATCATTCTTCTATCAATCATTCAAAATGTTTAATGTAACCCACAGAGACAAATAGTAAATCCCTTTGAGATAATTTTTTATCACTTTAATGATGTATGAATTGTTGAATACTTAAGTAGATTCCAATACTCAGTCTTACTAAATTTAACTCGCCTAAAGACCCAATAAGATAGCAATAAATATTGATTTATCAATACAATATTATTGTTTTCCAAATACTAAAATTACCTATTGCATTCAATCAATTGAACAATAAATCAAAGAAAACTTAAAATTCAATCTAAGGAAACAAAATGCATGAGACAGAAATGATATCACCAAGAGATCCTTGTATTGAAATTGAAATGTTTTCACCACAAATACATGTGTTTCTACTATATACAAATAACACAATCCAAAGTAGACAATAGAATCAACTTTCTCTATAAAACTCTATGAATGGAAGAATATATGGTAATGATCATGATATTTTATGATGATCTTTATATCCTTTATATAAATTCAAAGGTTACATTCAAGCTTTGGATCATCATGACACTTCCTAAAAAAACCTAAATGCAATAGAACACCTATTAAAAGCTTTAATTAAATAGTTAATCTGAATTCCATTTATGTTGAAAAGTCGCATCTTTTGGATTTGAAAGAGTAATTAAGTCTTCAATGCCCCTTTGATCTCCCTTTTGATTCTCTTGACAAGTACTTTAATAATTTTGATGAATAAACCCTGCACACACAAAATAATTTAATGAGAGACTTTAATAAAGTAAATAAATTAGAGTATTACATTTAATTTAGGTTTTCCTAAAGCTCTCTATTGTACATAAGCACTTTTTTGGAACATCATATTAGAAATATTTAACCTTCAAATATTGCTATGGAGAATATTCTTATAATGAGATTTTAATATTGATTTTCTAATTTTAGGGTAAAAGTAAATAATTTTGAAAATGAAAATATTATCCTAAATTGAATTTGAAAGTACTTTATTAAATATCAAGAGAGACATCATCTATACTCCACTTGCATTTTATTCTTCACAAATTTAGGGTAGAAGTAAATAAAATACTTACCATTTTATTTACTTGTAAAAAATAAATATTATAATTATATATTTCCTTTCTAACAACTATTCTCAAGGAATACAATAGAACAATTGGTTAGGGTAGAATAGGCTGTTAGGATATGAAAGAGGATAGGGTCAAGAGGTTGAGTGTTCAACTCCCTCTCCCCATCCTTTTTTGTAAAAACCATTTATTTTTTCCATTTACTTTCAAAAAGCCTGAATAATTAATTAATCAAATATGTATTTGTAATTCATAATATTTGGCATTTAATCATTTCTGACCTTTATCCCTTACCTTTTCATGTTTTTGGGAAGAATCAAATGTTTACCTTGCAATACTGTATTCTCACATTTTAGAGAGGGTCTTTGTACATGCCTTCCCATTTGGTGATACTTGCTAGATTTAGAGCTAGTTATAAATGTTAGATTAAATATGAAAAAAAAAAAAATAACAAGCTCTATATCATTATTATTCATGAAATTTGATCATTAATTCAAATGTATCAAGTGATAATAATCAAAACTATTAATTCTAGGGGAGGTGAATAAAATATTGTTGTGTCCATAATATTTAATCACTTTAAAATAACAATAATATTCTAATGAAACAAAAATAAAAATACTTTCCTGTCAAATTTGAGCTTGCAAATTTAGGTGTCAATGAGACCAAAGAAAGTCCCAAATGATCTTTTGTAAAAATTCAAATTGCCTAACTTTAAAAAGCCAAGCTGAGGAGAAATAAATAGAGTAGGAAGACAGGATTTTCTAACAGACTTGAATCCTTCCTACCATTGATAAATACATATTATTCTATTTGTTGAGTTTATCACTAACTCTATTTCTAACTCAATTCCACATATAATTGATTCTTGGATTAATAGCAAATGGAATATCAAGATACCTCTTAACTTGATTGGGCTACCCCAGTTGATACCAAAATTATTACACCAAGGAGGGGGCTTGAGTTTCCATCCCAATAGGATGTATTTGGGGATGGAAATTTTTCTTCTTGAGGCTTCATAAAATAGGCTCAATTTGGTCATTAGGTTTTCCATATTTGTCTCTTCCAGTTGAAATAAAATGGCAGTGTCATTTGCAAACTGTATATTAGTAATTTCCTTCCCATTTGACAAGAGGGGACCTAGAACTTTAGGGGAGAGAGATTTATCTCTTAGAATGAAGTGAAAGGATTCTACAGCTATTACAAACAATGTTGGGTATAGGTGGCATCCATGCCTGATAGATATAGAAAGTGCAAACCACTAAGACCTTCCTCCATTCACCTTAATTGCAGCATTAGCATCCTTCATAAGTATACTAACCATATGAATAAAGATATCCAGGAATCCAAGGGCTCTCAACATCATGAAGATGAACTTCCACTCAATCCTATCATAAGCCTTCTCATAATCAATGAGTAACATTCCAATGTCTTTCCCTAAGCACCTAGACCAATCCATGGTTTCCCAGTAAGAAATAATGTTCTCAAGGATATATCCACCTTCGACAAAACATGTATAAGTTTGACTGATAATCTTAGGGAGTATGTGCATTAATCTGGATGCCAAGATCTTAGCTAGGATTTTGTAGGACACATTCAGGAGAGTAATTGGTCTTCAATTTTTAATAAGAGCTTTTTTTCCTTCATTATGAATCAATTTGATGAGGCTTGCATTGATATCTTGTCCCAATAAACCTTCTCTTAAAGAAAAAAGGCATAACTCCTGGAGAGAGAGGTTAATCCAATCAATATGAGTCTTCTTGTATTCCACCAAAACCCCATCCAAGCCAGGGGATTTCTTCTTTCCCAAGGTGTTTATGGTGTCTTTAATCTCACCAAGGGAGATTGGTAATTCCAACTAAAAGGAATCCATCTCAAAAAGTTTCTTCAGAATAATAGATAGGATCTTATTTTTGGCCTACTCATGTTATCACTCTGAACAAATTGAACTTTATAGAATTTAGTAAATGCACTAAGGATATTATTTGGGTCAAAATATGTGATACCTTTCTTGCATAGACAATATATTATGTCTTTATCTTCCTTGATTCTCAAATATTTGAATAAAAATGTGGATCCTTTGTCTCCCATCTTTAGCCAGTTTTCTCTAGAATAGACTTTGGTCCCCTGAATCTTCTTAGTTTTGGAGGATCTAAAGTCATGCTTAGTTTTGGTAATAGTTTCAAGAAAAAGAGGATTGGAAGGTTGGATTTGGAGAGAGGGCTATATCTCTTGTAGGGAGTTGACCAAAGAGATTTCCAATGCTCTACTATCCTTTGGTTTATTTTTACCCACAGTTTTAAACAAATTGTGCCAAGTGGTAACATTTTGATTCCACTTTGCAATGGGGTTATCATAGATGCAAATGGTTGAATTATACCACTAAAAATTTTTGGTAGCAAAAAGTACATCTTAATCTTCCAGCACTGAAGTATTGAGAGAAAAGGACTCTCGGTCTTTGAGGCTAGAGTTGGAAGCTCCACATTTGAAAACCTCTATCATAATAGGGTGATGATCAGAGAGAGAGAGAAAGTAAGGACCTTGAAAATATAGTTATCAGATGGCTTGGTGTAACTGAAATAATTATTGTCAAAGTAGACTCTATCAAGTCTAGAATATATTCTCTTTTCACCCTGTTGATAATTGGACCAGGTGAACCAGTTCCCTTGAGATATATCAAGATTCCTTTTATTGTAAACAAGTGATATTCTTTTGGATTAGAGGAAAACTTTTCTACTAATCAAACTACATGTGCTATATATAATATTTTATGTACCACATATTGTAGAGTAGTAATAATGGATCTGTACAATGTCTCATCTACTACCTTATAATTATCTTCTTTGGATAGTTTATGGGCTCATACCAACTAGTTTTAAATATTCTAGACCAAATGTCTTTAATGTTTCCTTTATGTACTTGGTTTGACTGATGTATATGCCATTTTAAGTTGTTAAATATGAAAGCCTCTTAATAATTTGATCTCACCAGTCATAGACATCTTGAATTCCTTCTTCATTGCTTCTAAACATCACATCATTACCTCCAAAGATAATTCCATCAACAAGTATTTTTTCAATCAATAACTTGTCATCAATTTCTACCCATAGGTTTACATTATTATTGTCACTCATCCTTGTAAATCCAATCTTGATCAAGTATGAAAGTAATATTGCACACCATTCTTTAGGTTCTTATTTCAGTCTATTGTGATGCTAGTGGAAGTTCCATTGGAGTTATTTTGATTCAAGAAGGAAGACCTATAGCTTTCTATAGTGAGAATTTGAATGATTCTAAGAAAATATATTCAATTTATGATGAGTAATTATATGCTAGTGTTTAAGCTTTGAAGAAGTGGAAGCATTATTTGATTCCTAGATATTTTATTTTATTCACTAACGATAAAGCTTTGCAACATTTAGGAACTCAAAACAAGTTGAATTAGAAAAATGTGAAGTGGGTTGAGTACTTGCAAAAAAATTCCTTTGTGTTGAAACATAAAAGTGGATAGTCAACTAAAGTTATTGATGCTTTGAGTAGAAGAAATTTGTTGACAAAAATGAGAGTTAAGGTACTTGGTTTTGATGATTTGAACATTTGTATAAAATTGATCCTAATTTTGAAAAACCTTAGAAAACTAGTAAGAACTTATTGATGAGTGAGCAAAATAAGTGGATTGATTATTTCATTTAGGAAGATATGTTGTTTAAAGGAACTCAAGTATTCATACATAGAAGATCTAGGAGTGATAATATCATGAAGGAGAAACATAGTGGAGGATTTGTTGGACATTTTGGAATTGATAAGATAGTGCAGTGTATTGTTGATAGGTATTTTTAGCCTCAAATTTATAAGGATGTATAGGGGATGGTTAGAAGTTGCATAATTTGTCAAACAACAGAAGGAGTCAGCTAAAATTTGAGATTGTATTCACCATTTGTTGTACCTAGTAAGCCTTGGGAAGATATCAGTATGGACTTTTTTCTTGGTTTTCCTTGAATCAGAGAGGTAATGATTCTATTTTGGTAGTAATGGACATATTTTCAAAAATTGCTCATTTCATACCTTGTAAGGAGACATATGATGTAGTGCATTTGGCTGAACTATTCTTCAAGGAGATAGTGAGAATGCATGGTTTACCTAAGACTATTATTTCACATAGAGATACCAAGTTTATTGGTCATTTATGGAGAAAACATTAGAGGAAAATGGATACAAGGTTGAAGTTCAGTTCTATATTTCATCTTTAGATAGATGGACAAACTAGGGTTGTGAATAGAATTTTAGGTAACTTGTTGGGATGTTTGGTTGAGAATAAACCCAATAATTGGTATTTTATTACACCACAAGAAGATTTTTCATATAAAAATTATGTGAATAGAAGCATCAAGAAGACACCTTCTGAGATTGTTAATGGATTGAATCCTAAAGGAAGTACTGAATTGAGAGACTTGAACATTGAGGTAAAGAGAAGTAAAGAAGATGAAGAATTTACAAATTTCATGAAGACTTTGCATGATGAAGTGAGAAATAATTTGGAGGATAGTAAACTTGGATATAAATAAATAAATAGAAGATAAAGTGAAAAGACAAATATTTTTTAGGTTGGAGATAAATTGATCATACATTTGAAGAAGAAAAAAATTATACTTGGTGCTTGTAGTAAGTTAAAGATAAAGAAATTTGGTCCTTGTTAAATTTTGAGAAAGTTTGACAGTGGAAAGGTTTATGAAGTTGAATTACTTGGAAGCATGTATATTTCACCTATATTCAATATTGCAGACATCTTTTAGTACTTTGAGTTAGATGAGGAATTAAAGGATAACCATAATTATCCTAAAAAGAAGGCTGACATCATTAAGAAGCATTTGGATAGCAGAATAAGAAAGAGTATCAGAGGAAAATACTATGTGGAATACCTTATTCAAAGGAAACATAAACCAAATGAAGATATTTCATGGATAACACAAGATGAGTTGGACCTTTATGATTTAAGTTAGAGCATCAGGGGTGCCTGATGTGGACATCAATTCTTTAATTACCCATTGCTACCTTGAGTTTTGTGTTATGTGCAGTTATCATGTTGTTAAGGACCTATTTTTAGTCCTTACCCTAAGAGCACAAATGTTAGTGTGTCATATTTATTGATTTCTATATCATTCTTTTCAGTCTCTATTTCCTGTTGTTTTCATCTCGTGAGGCATGTTGTTTCTTTTTGTGTGGTTTCCTACGATGATGTAGCATCTTGCACAGTTGGGATCTGAATCCTAACTTGTTTTTGGAACTATCCTTAAGAGTGTATGAACAATTGATGCCCATTTCTTGGGTTATGAACTGGTGGCCTAGTTTTTTCATTAGGTATTCTTGTTACACTTTGTGGTGAAAAAACCCTAGTCCCATGTTTAATAATATTATGAAATTTGTCAAAACCCTAGCCAAAATTATTAAAATTTTGTTAAACCCTTGTCATATTCCCTAGCTTTTCAAAATCTTGAAAAGTAGATTTTATAAAAATTACATGGGAAGGTTGTTACCCTAAAGTTTTATTTTTACCCTTTTCCTATTTTTATTTTTAAGTTATTTTTCTAGAATATAGAAACCCTTCACTGTAAACCTTTCCTTAACCATGCTTTTACCTTTTTTATATCCGTAGTACTCTACAAAATATCTTAACCACTGTGGTTTACTCTTGTCAACCATTGATCTTCAAAAGATTGATGGTGAGTGCATGCCTGCATTGAGAATTTTCTTGACCCTTAGCAATTGTGGGAATGCGCATGTCTACCATGTAGCACTTGGTGATGATAGCCTTTTAATGCACTACAAGGAAGTGGAGGTGTTGGAACGTTCTCAAAATTATCAGAGCAAGTTAGAGTCTTCAAGCAATTTCATTAGTTGAGTTGAGTAGTGGGGTCACCTTTTGGTATCATATAATTGAGTTGTAGATCTTGGTATGATCTACAGTTGGCATATTACCACTTCATGAAGATGTGCAAAGTCCTTGCCATGCTGCAAAGTTGTCCCTATCCAGCTTTGGAATCTCTCTCTTGTAAGACATCCTGATCTTTAGCTTAGGTCCTTGAAACCTTTTGTGCAAGCACCAAAAGCTCTAATACCAATTATTGGAAATATAAGAGGATTAAATGAGAGGTGGGTTGAATCAGTTACCACTAAAATAAATCCCATATCTTTTAGATGTTAATTATAAAAGTTAGACTGATAAAATTGATTAATGTTGATGCTTGGTAAACACACAAAATTATTATAACTCAGTAAATGTAGAGTGTGAATTATTTTAATATATTTTAAGATGTTATATGTAATTACTTGCAAGCATCAAAGAAATAACATGAACACATGAGACACCAGGATTTAGCGTAGAAACCCAATTTGGGAAAAACCACCAATGTAACTAGTTACTATTTTTTACTCTTCTAAAGTGAGCCCTATTAGGAGCCAACCCTGTTAAAGGTTTCAAAACACACTATTAAGTGTGACCCTATTAGATAATTTAATCACCTTGTTAGGAGTGGCCTTGAAAAAGGTCTTGAGACAATTCAATGGAATTGCCACCTTGTTAGAGGATTTACAAATGGTTGTTAAGCCAACTCTTTTAGGAGATTTTAGATCACTACTAAAATGGTTAGAAAGTAATAATGAAATGACCTAATTGTGATGCATCTGAATTGCTGATTATAGATCTCTATTCTAGTTCATACTTGATCTTTCCTGATCAAATAACACTTTTCTGCTCCACAAGGATACCTTCTTATCCTTCAAGTTTGCTTCCTCTCTTATCTCTTTCAACTCATTCAATCTTGCATACATCACACACTTTGAAATCACAACTTGAACTTTTACTTATACCTTTCAGATTAACAAGTTGGATCAAATACAAATTAGAATAACCAATATTCATCATCTCAATTGGCTAAATTCAATAGATAAAATAATTAAGCTTTATATGCCAAAAATAATAAAATCCTTTGGTAGCCAACCCTTCTCGATAGAAACTAATTCTAAAGCAATTTCTTGTGTTAACCAACAGATGCTTGGTTAATACTACGAACTTACAAAATTCCTTTCGTAACCACGTGAACTCGATTAACACTAACTCTATTCAACTTTCCCTTTGTTAGCCAAGTGAGCTCGGTTAACACTCTTTTCTACTTAACTTCCTTTGATGCCTGAGTGAGCTTGGTAGATACTACCTTCTACACAGAGTAAACTCAGGAATGCTCGGTAGACTAGGAAAACTATCTTCACTGACCAAGTGAGCTCGGCATGAACTAACTGTCAACTGATATGAAATTTTTGTACCATCAAGGACAACACAATTAATCAATTGTATCCAAAATATTTACTGGCGGACATGGGCAAGAAGTATGATCCAATCAATAAGGTTGTAAATAACCATATAGGGGATAACCTTTTTAGGGTTTCATCTAAACTAATCAAAGAGGTTTTCAAGTTGAACCCCAATCATGTTGTTCATGAGAAAATTGACATGGAAGACCTCCAAGCCAGAGATGATGCACAAAGGGTGTATCTAAAGGGAGGGCCATTACAACAATATTTTGTTAAAATTGGATCATTTCCCTTAGTCACCCAAAATACCCTTGAGCCATTGTTGAAAAAATATTTTAACCCTAGGGCACAGGCCTTGTACTTTTCTCTTTGTAAAATTTTTGGTATGGATGAACAAGATCACCTCCTAGGTTCTATTATTCATATTATCGTTCAAACTCTTCAATATGGAATGAGTTCAATCCTTGATTTTGCCACTTTCTTGGCTAAATAAATTCATAATAGTTTGATTAGAATAGCAAAGGCTAAAGTTGACAAGCCCTTTTGTTAGTATTCAATGTTGATGTATTTTTTTTATACAAAGGAGTTACCTTTTCCTCTAAGGAGATGAAACTATAATTAGAAAGAGATGGAGAAAAACTACCTATTCAACAATGGAGTGTAGATATGACATGGGAGGTAACTAATGCTAGTTTTGTCAGGTTTGACAGATACTTTGCCCCCAGGTTTAGAATGTTATTGGTAGGGGATAGCCCTAGGATACCATAGTCTCTGTTAGAATTGATTAGACCTAAAGACCATGTCAAAAGACTATTGGTAAGCCACAATTGGGGTGATATTATTCCATATGTTGTTTTCATTGTTTTCAAAGTTTATGGTTATTTGGGAAAGCCCCATGTGTTGCCATACCAAGTGCCCTTGAAAGTAGGAATTGTTGAGTTGTTATGGCAAATCAAATCAATTGAGGAGAGAGATTTACTTGGTAAATCTAAAGGTACTTTCTTTCTAATGATTATTTTTATTCACAATTTTATTTTTTTCAAAAAGGGATGGAGGAACTCGGGAAAATTCTTAGACAAATATCAGATGGCCCAATCCTATCCGTTTTGTTGATTTAGAAGGATTTATGACCTCCGCAAAGAAAGGAATAAGGCTAAGATTTAGATAGAAACTATATAATTTCCTAAGGAGATAATCAGAAATAACTTCTCATTAGGAGAACAAGAGCTTAGAAAAAAATGAGTAGTTTATAGTAAAGTCTTGGATTTATAAATGCTTTTGAGCCAAAATATGATCCCTTAGTAGATAAAAAATACTGGGGAATGAAAATAGCTATGCTAATGGACAAGTTTTTGGCATTATGCAAATACTGAATGAGAAGAAAGAAATCATAACAAAAGCATACCTAGATAGGGCTATTGAGGTGGAGAAGAGGTTGGCTAGCAAAATGATTATGACTTCAGAGCAATATAGATTGCAGAAAAAGGCCGAGCATGTAATGGCTCAAAATATACAATATGTTCCTCCATACAAGAGGCCAAGGTCTGAAAGCCCTCCTAACACACATGCTCCTAAGAAGTAGAGACTAGAGTAGGGATCATCTTCTCATGAAAAAGAATATTCACCTACCTAGACTACACTTAGAATAGATGATGAAGCATCTCTGAGATAACATTTGAGACAAATTGGAGGGGAAAGAGACATTGTGGTCACAACTACTGACATTGAAGGAGGAGCACCTAAAGAGCCTCCTATGCGATCTTTTGATCTTACTATTGCATATTATAGAGATAAGGAAATAGGCCATGTGATTGCATAGGCTTCCTAAAAATTCATTGATGATGAAAGTTTTGTAAAGTCTAGAGCCTTTGCAGAATTTTTATGGAGAAGAAACATTGGTTATTTTTAAAATAAGTGTAAATCAATAAAAGTAGAGCAACCAAATAAGTTGGACTCTAAAATTGAAGAGGAAGTTAGAGCTAACTTCATGGAAGAATTTTCACAATTAACCCCTAAAGGGGGATGGTAACTATTGAGAGACTAGGGAATTTTAATCTTGCTTGAGTGGGACATAGCCAATGCTATGATTTTTTATTATGTTAGGAAGGTAAAGGATACTCAGTTTAAAATTGAGGGAGAGGTCTTGTAGGCACATAGAGGTTTAAAGTACAATAATGATCTCTAGGCATTGGTGATTTGGTCTATTGGAAAGAGAGATAAAACTAGGATACAAGAAATTTCAAATGTTGAGCATATAGGTAGCCTCATGGTGTACAGAGAAAATGAGGTTGACAATGAAAAAGTATCTAAAATGAATAGAGAAATGATGGACTTTGGGGTGGTGGTTGTTGAAAAAGATCAAAATAAATTCTCGGAGCTCAATGCCAAGTTTGAAGAAATATTGAAGGCATATGAGGAAAGAGAGGAACAAAATACATCAGTTAGAGACTCAAGTAGCCCAGATGTACAAACAATTAGGAAAGACAAAAGTGGGATAATCTAGTAGGCCCCAAATTACTTATCCTTATCCACCAGTGGAGTCTTTTAAATCCACTCCTCATGTTGAAATTCTAAATACTACACAAAGGCCTGAATTTTATACTGCAGAAGATTTTGAAGAAGAAAAGAGTAAACTATGGGTGTTAGATGTGGAGCTAAATATTCAGTATGAGGATAAGCTAAGGAAAGCTCTCATGTATTTAGTTAATAAAATTGATTGGCCATGATTTTATGAGCAACTAACAAAGGCAAAAAATATATGGGATGAGATGAAAGCAAATGATGAAGCCTTGAAGACAATTGTCAACAAATGGAGTAAAAGGAGTAAAGGGGTTACTCTTCTATGCTTTTGTGTTATCAGTTTATCTTGTGAATATATAGAAAAGACTTATGATATGACCAATGATCTCTCAAAATTTGATGATAAAAGAGTTGAATTAAAAAAGAGGATCATAAATTATCTTGACAAATAGAAGACTATTAATTTTGAACTCTTCCCGCATACCATAGATAAAAGGGATAAATTGAAAAATAAAGAGGAATGGACCCAGGAATTGAATGACATATTATGCCTTTGAATGAATAAGGTCATAAATGAGAAAGGAAATGCATAGTGGGCAGCTACAACTAAAGAAGTTATAAAAGTGCATCTATTTTATGATTCTTTGAGGCAAGATTTTGTTGAAATTGGAGAATATATAATTAAAAAGTAGCATGATATTCTAAACTTTAATTAGCCAGATGACACACTATTTGACAAGTGGATGGCAGATTTTGTCCATGCAAAATAGTTGGAACTAGATGAAATCGATGATGATCAAAGTGAAGTTCAAATAATTGACACATCAGCACAAGCTGAAGAGGATAAGGGAAAGCAACCAACTACAACTACTAGAATCGAGGTCCAAACTGATAATATAGTAGCAGGAGAACTAGAAGTAATTGTGATTTTGGTAGTACATGATGATGTAGATGGAAACTCTCAAGTTAAAGTAATTCTACAAACACCCAAGCCAGATCCTTCATGTGTAGCTTCATTGGCCACACCATCCAAGGAATGCCAACAACTTTGAAACCAATCATGAACCTCTTAGCATGGAAAGTGTAGCAAAAAGTGGCCCCATAAGGGAATAATTTGTAAAGTTTTTTTATTGCACTATTTTTCTCTTTTATGATAGTAACATTGTATATTTTTTTTATCTTAAGGATAGCTATTAGTTTCTCTATGCCTGAAGCTTGTTCCATCTCACACTATATAAGTGAGATTCCAAGGCTAAAGAAAGGGTCCAATTTATTATAACTTTTAGTTCTATTAGTCTATTTCGGTCTAGTCTTTGTTGATATCAAATCTTTGATATATTTTCTCTGCAAATTATGAGAATACATTAATTTCCCATGATCATGGTGTCTTATTTTAAGGTTTTTCTCTCTAAATCTTGTCTCCATTTTTAGTGGCTGGTTATTTTGAGGTTGTATTAGCAAAGCTTGTTCAATTTAATGGCACTAGGATATGTTGTATGTCAAATTGTCATTGTTTTTGATTCAATGAATTGAGTAAATGCTTCAATGAATGTAACAAGATCTCCAAGCATTAGGAAGGATTTATATAAGAATGAGTTGTAGAGAGAATTACTAATTATATTGATTGTAATGCAGTCAATTAGGTTAATAAATTGGATAGACTCTGAATACCAATGGATGAGGCACTGATCAACTATTTTAGTTAGCACATGAAAGGTCTTAGATAGATGTCAAGTAATCATCTAAAAGCAATGGAAATTTTTCTTTAAATGTATGAAGAATGTCATGTCTAGTCAATACTTGTTTACATTTTAACTTATAAGTCTTAGTTAGCTGTTGTGGCCCAGAATTATTTGTAGATTCGAGAAGAATTGTGACCAATCTTCTATAAGGGATGAATATTATCTTAGAATTTAATGAATTGAATGAGATGTGAATGCAATATCAGATTGTGAATGTTTTTATCTCCCAGGTGCACCTACCTTGGTTTTGTAGAGCCAAAAGAGTAGAAAATCTTCCATGATTTTGTTGAAGTTGGGTCTAGATATGAAGAACATTTA
Source organism: Cupressus sempervirens (assembly GCA_028749045.1). Lineage (NCBI taxonomy): Eukaryota > Viridiplantae > Streptophyta > Pinopsida > Cupressales > Cupressaceae > Cupressus > Cupressus sempervirens. The sequence goes on from CM053792.1 coordinate 711,001,787, forward strand.
GTTTTTTATAGGAAGTAGATAACCCTTAGGTTATTGAGATCTTCATCGTCTTGGAAACAAGTATTTTTGTTGCTTAGTAGTCTAAAAACACCAATGAAATGGTGACTCTACGGGGGAGTTGTACAACACATGCTTATGTGTGAAATTTACTACAATTTATTTGGTTGTGTCAGTATACATGTTTGTCAAATTCCCTAGCAATTACTCATGGTTGTATTGGAGTTTTCTAGTGACAAACCTTGATAATTTAAAAAGAAAGGAGAAAAACCTAGGTGCCACAGGTGTACACTGATGTATATAGCCCTTATAAATTTTCTTATCTATCAAGCAAGAGTTGTAGTCCTAGGTTCATTGTGATTGGTTCCTTTATGTGTCAAATTCATTCATATTGTCTCATGATATTTTCCCTCAATCAACAAGTTATTGCATTGCATATTTTTCCCTAGAATAGGGTGGCGACTCAGTCAAGGTTTGGAAGCTAGTGAATACTAATAAAAAATCCTCATAAATGGCTAACAAAAGGAAAAGTACACAAGCTTACACAAGGGCCAATCCTGAATACCATTGCACACTAATTTTCCTCAAGGTGGTAGGAAGAATCAAAACAAAAAGCAAATATAAATCCTACCTAGAAACTAAGGGGTAGTGCATCAATGAACTCTCAATACCAACCAATGGTAGGGAGAGAATCTTCTTTGTTGATTTTTGAATCAGAGACAACAAGACTCTTAGAAGGGATGTTTAGTACTCCATTACAAAAAGAACAAGCTTACCATGACAAGAATGTTTCCTCAATGGGAGAAACATTGTGTAAACTAGATGCAATAGGTGAAATGAATCATAGGTTGGGATACAAGAATTTCATGGGGGGTCCTTTTAATCCTAGACCAATTCCATATGTGGAACAAACCTTACAGATCTTGATGATCCTGCTGAAATTGTCTATTCAGAAATAGGTCGATTTAGAAATAGGACTCTTAAAGAAATGGGTTGTAGAAGATGAATCCAAACATGCTCTCTTGGAAAAAGAAAGAGAACAAGCCACAATGAATGCTCTCATCGAGGGAGATAATTTTCTTAGATGGATGGTTTCCCTGAAAGATTAGAACAAGAAATTGGAGGAAAGAACCTCAGTCCTTCATGCTAATGTTTTCGGGTATTTTGATAGCTTGAGATCCAAGGATTTAGAACAAGAAAAACTCATAAGCCAAAGGAATGAACATGTCATATCTCAAGTTCAACCCTACTAGATTGTTTAGACAGATCATGCAGAACCTATAGTGAAACCCTCAGATAAAGGAAAAGGTAAGGTTGCAGGAATCCAGATTATGAACCTCAAGTTATACCAAGTAAATCTATAAACCCTCCCATATCCAAATTGGATATGGATCTAGAAAATGATAGAAAAGAGAAGGAAGATCTTGAAAAAGAGCTTGAGAAAGTTGAAAATGAAGCTCGGGTAGTAGAAACTAGAAGAAAGATTCAACTTATTAAATCCAACTCTGCCTTAGCTTAATGGCCTAATTTTCCCACCCAAGCCACAACTTCTATACCTAATTTTAGACCAGTAGTCTCTAACCAAAACATGTCTCAATCTGCCCTTGGTTCATCATCTACCACTAGCACCCAAATCCCTACTCTCCAAATATAGCAATCCCAAAATATTGTTAATAACCAAACCAATATAGCAAGCACATCCAATGCTATTGGTTTTCAAAAAAAATCCATATACATGGAACAATATAGACAAATGTCATTCTTGGGTATTCCTAGTTTTCCACATCCAATGTCAATTGACCTAAGAGATAAGGTTGTGAAGTTTTCTGGAAATAATATTGTTACTGGTGGGAAACATTTGAGAATCTTCATAGATATGTTAAATGATTTTGAAGTTGAATATGAGGATGTAGTGATGAATTTGTTTGTACATTCATTAACTGAAGATTCAAGAGATTGGTTTAGAAGACTACCAGATGATAGCATTAGTTCATGGAGTGACTTAGAAAATATTTTTAAAGAACGGTATGGAGATAACACTATTGTTGGCTTTATGTTGAATGATTTCAATAACATCAAAAAGAACCCTAATGAATCTACTTTTGATTTTAATATAAGGTTTCAGAAGGGGATGTACAAGTTATTTTAGGTTATGAGATTAAATGAGGATGTGTGCCTTACAACATATTTCAATTCATTTGATAGTAAAATGGCTTATCAATTGAGAGAGAAAAATCCTAAAACTTTAAGAGATGCCTACAAGATAGCAATAAATATTGAAAATAATAGGAAAGCATCTGGTAAGCTAGGAAGGAGATATGATCCAAAGTTGTTCAATACTAAGAACAACAAGAAAGAGAATGATAAATCTCCTATAGGTAAGAAACCTTAGGAAGCCACAATAGGTCAATTATTGGACTTATTGAAGAAGGTGAACCCAACAACTTTCAACACGCACAAACCTAATGTTGGTGAAAAGGCCCCAGTAAACAACAACCATTTCAATAGACAACCAAGAATGCAAAATTACCTGTATACTACCCAATGGAAAGATGGTAAACCTATTCTTAACTAGACTCAAAATGTGAAGGATAAAGGTATCGCTAATCCTCTGCAAAAAAAAATCTATCAACATAAATGATGATGTACCATGGTTCGTATGCCAATCACTCACTCCTTAGAAAACTGTGTAGCTGCTCATTCATTGTCTACAAATTAGAATGTGCAAAATGAGGAAGAAGAAGGAAAGAATCATGATGATGTAAGTTGTAACATGGTCAATATGTGTGATGATTATGAAGACTATGATCTAGAATAAAATGAAAGTGACATTGTTAATTAGAGAGATGTTTATCAATTACACCATCAACAAGTATTCTTAGATGATGATGTAGAACCAGAATCAGTATGCAAAGAACATTAACAAATGAAGTAAACATTCACAAACCAAAAACTAAATTCACATATATGCTTAGACTAAGAAAGAAAATAAGAAGTGCAAACCTCACAAGAGAAAACACTCCATGCTTTCTTGATTCTGTAGATGTGTCCTTTTGCTGTGGATGTATGCTCAAGATGCTCAAAAGCTGCTTCAATGGAGATGGGTAATGGCAAATTGGTAGCTTTGTGAGCTCTCAATTTGGCATTATAAGGGTATGGTTGATGGCTTTGGTTCTCAAAATAGCATGGTAACTTTAGCTCAAAGATTGTTGATGAAATGGCTTGGGATGGGATTCAATTTATAGGCTAAGGGGTAGAGGGATGGAGGGCTTAGATGCAAGGATGGATGAAGGCTTAAGGAGGGCTAAGATGCACTCAAAGGGGAGCACATGGATTGTGCTTGTTTAGCACCAATGGGAAGGTGACACTTGTCACAAGGAGGATGAGTGTGAGAGGGTAGGGTTAAGGGTTGGTTAAAGTCATGATGAGTGGGGTTGAGTATGTAAGAGGGATGTAAGAGGAATGAGTGTGGAAGAGGGAAGAGTGTGGAAGATGGGTGTAAGAGTCATGAGTGGGCTTGTAAGAGTCTTTATGTTTTGTAAGAGCACTCATGACTTAGTGGTTGGTTTTTTTGAGGGAAGACTTTAGTTTGGATTAGGAAAGTCTTAAACTTGTTTAAGGAATGTGACAACATTAGGGGGTGGATTAGGCTTGGGTTTAGGATTAGATTAGGGATGTTAGAGATGTGCAAGTGGATGGCATTAATGAGGGTGGGTGAGTTAGTGGCTAAGCTTGGTTAGCATGGGTGGATGGGGTGGATTAGGCTAAATGGAGGATTAGAGATAGGTTAGGGGTTTTTGAATTTGAGGATTTCATTTATCAAATAGATTTATTTAATAAATGGGGATTTTTGGAATTAGATAGAAGAATAGGATTTAATTGATAAATAATAGATTATTTGATTTATCAATTAGGACTATAGATGATTAATTAAATTAATCAACTAGGGGATGACAAAGGATTAATTAAATAGAAATTTAATTAATAATGCCTTTTTAGATAACTAAAATAGGATTACTAAAATAGTGTAATCAAATTTAGGTGTCTACAGATGAAACTTATGATGAAGATAAGGTGTGTTTTACATCTCCTAACGTAGGTCATATAAATTTGAGAATGCCTTATAAAGAGGAGACAGATAGAATTATTGTGGAAATGATTTCTCAAGTTCATAGTAATTATAGTTTGAGAAATAGAACAGTGAATAATGAAGCTGGTAAGTCTTCTGGTATCTTTATAAAGGACATTACACATAAGATGAAGGATAATAGTAAGAAACATAATTTAGAAAGGGAAAAGGTTAAAGATAATAAGACCAAGAAGTGGGAGCCTAAAAAGAAGGTCCAATTTTAGGCAAATGAGATAGTTAAAGCAAGTGTGCCAGAGAAGAAGTTAGGATCTGATATTACTAAGCAAATAATAGTGCCTATTGTTCAAAAATCTTCCACTCTAGGTATGCTTGTAAAACCTAGTGTATCTAAACCAATTGACATGATATCTATTCTATCACAAATAACTGTTAAAGTACCTTTATCTAAATTATTTAGGATTGATGAACATAAGAGCAAAGCCTTGTCAGGGTTGGGGGGAATAGGTAATAGCAGTGATAATACTATTGAGCAAGATACCTTGCAGCAAGTCCTAGTGGTAGTGGAAGATAGTGGTATTATATCCCAAATTTCTCAAATGTTTTTAGATGATTCATCAATAGCTTATTTTGAGAACATTGAACCATTTTTTTATAGTTTGATTATAAAAGGAAAAACTCCAAAAAATTGCATGATAGACTTAGGAGCTTCAAATACTATTATGCCTTTCAAAGTTATGGAAGCCCTAGGTTTGAAAGTAGACACAAAACAAGGTAGATGTAGAGGTATGGATGCTAGGGAAGTCCCTATTATAGGTACTATCAATGCAGTACCTTTCAAACTAGCTGCATACCCTGATGTAGAATTGACAATGTTAGTCCTTGTAGTTGATATTCCTCCACATTATGGAATGTTGCTATCTCAAAAATGGAGTGTTGCTATGGGAGGTAGCCTACAATGTGACTTATCTTATGCTACTTTTCATATAGGTGATAAGGTTGTTAGGGTAGATAGGGAGCTAAGGGTCAATCATATTTTTGGTGATGAAATTGATAAGGATTCCACTTGTTTCCTAGATACTGGTGTAAATGCATTCAGGGTAGAACTAATTATCCAAGAGGTGGAGAAACTTCTAGCTGTAAGTGAACATGAGGTTGATTGTTGTATGGATTCATCAATATTGTGGACTATGTATTTTGATGGGGCAAGTTCTAAAGAAGGCTCAATGGAAGGAGTAGTTTTTCTTTCTCCTGAGAAGAACACATTCAAATATTCATTTACTTTGAATTTCTCTTGTACTAATAACATAGCAGAATATGAAGCACTCTTATTAGGATTAGGAGTAGCAACCCATCATGGAATCAAGAAGTTTCATGTTATTGGTGACTCTAAATTGGTGGTTTCCTAAATTAGAGAAACTTATGCTTCCAATAATAAGAGATTGAAATAATACAAAAATGTTATGTGGGATCAAATTGAGCTATTTGATGCATTTTGTATTTCTTGGGTGGAAAGAAGTCATAATAAGATGGCTGATTTGCTGGAAAATGTAGCTATTAAACCAAAGGATGTATCATTTGCTAGGATTTCATAGATTGAGGTACAAAATCAACCCTTAATACCTGATAATATAGAACATCGGAAAGTTTTTGAAGATGATAGAGATATTTTAAATTTCTTGTCAAGTAAAGACAAATATCATCGCCAGGAATTAAATTACAGTTCCCTAATTAAAACAAAAGATGGCAAGGAGACAATTTTTGGCCAAGAAATTATGCAATTAAAAACTAATAAGGTACCCAAGGGGTTGGTAATTTCGGAAAGTATGTTTGATAACCAAGATTGGGTGAAGTTTGGAATTAGGGATCATAAACCACAAGAACTTGAAGAGATAAACCTAGGTACCTTTGAAGCTACTAAGAAAGTTTATATTGGTCAAAACTTATCAGCTAAAGTCAAAAAGCCTTTGGTTGATTTGCTAAGAAATTATAGACATGTCTTTGCATGGTGTTATGATGGACTTAAGGCCTATAGAGAAGACCTATTCTAGCATGTCATACCACTCAAAGAAAATGTTAAACCTTTTAGGAAAAAGTAGAGACCAACTAATCCCACCTTAGCTCCTAAAATAGAAGAAGAATTAATGAAGTTGGGAGATGGGGAAATAATTAAACCTATTAAGCCATTTTGGAAAGTATAAATAGGGAGTTTTAGGTTTATATCAAGGTATCACATAGAGATTTAGGAGCAGATGATCCTAGAAGAGAAAGTATAGAGTTGGACTAATAGAGATCATGGATCTTGACTTGGAATCTTTGTAAATATTATTGGCCATAACCTAGAAGGCCTTACAATTGGGAATGTATTTTGATAATTTGATGAAAAAATAAAGTTTTTGTTTCTTCTATCCTTGGTGTTGTGCTTGTATGCCTAAAATGTGAGCACACTTCTATGAGTCATTATACCCAAGATTGCTCCAGAATGAGTTCTCAAATGGTGGCTCACAACTCTTTATTCATGGAATGGAAAGGTTTGTGATGGAGATCCTCAATTTGAATTAGTTCTTGCCCATGCAAGTACACCATAAAATGAGAGATTCAAGGATCAAAATATGCATGCAAATGGAGATGCAACCTAATCTAAATGATAACAATGCAAAAAAATGCAAGATTTAATCTATCAATGCAAGATCTAATATATGAAATCATGATCTAAGCTAATATGAAAATTCAAGGTTAGGATATGATAATGGAAGCCATGGATGCATGAGAGAAAAAGACAAGAAGATAGAAGTTCTCCAAAAAAAGCTTTAGTATTCAAACTCCTTCAAAAATTGCTCTCTAAACCTGTTGCATAACAATAGCCTAGAGTGTATGTATGTAAAATGAGGAGAGGGCTCTCCCTTATAAAGAAGATTGGACAATCAAGATTAAGAGGCAAAAAAATTTAATCAAGGGTGGAGAAAGAATGATCCATGTGAAATAAAGATCCACCAATGAGAAAATAGGAAAAGAATTAAATGAAATCCCACTTAGAAATATGTGCATTTAAGTGTAGAGAAATTTTTAATTTTTAATTATTTTATTTCCTCTTTAAGTGGGGATTAATTTAATTGAAAGAGGGCAAGTTCATTTAATTAAATAGGAAATATTTAATTAAATTAAAAGAGGGGCTTTTCTCTTAATTAATTAAATGTGGATGAATTATTTAATTAAAATAGAAGTTTTCTTTTAATTAAATAAGACTTAGGATAAAATAATCAACCTTAGAAAAATAAATAATCAAATTTGATCAAGGAAATTGATTTGAATTGATTTAATAAAATATTGCAAACCATTGATTTAGGAAATTGATAAATTGAATAATGGGGGCCCATAGTTTAGGCGACCATTTTAGGGTGCATACAGTGCTATGTGTCATTTTCTTCTATTGTGTTTACTAAGCAAGATGATTGGATAGTTAGATGGGCCTTTTCTTGCAAAGGGTTATGATCTTGCAGGAACCTATTTGTCAAAATGATTTGAGGTAGAGGAAATGCTAACACTGCTATTATGGACATGTTGAGACAAATTACACCCAGATTAGATGTTTTGGAGATAGCCCAAAGGGTAGGAGCACATCTGGATGATGTGAGTGATGATGAAGTAGTGACACCAAACCATAATCTAGAGCCTAAAGAATATAAAGATGAGGAAATATTATTGCGAGTGTTATCTAGAGCACATTCAAATCCTATTGTCAAAGTTGTTCCTTATGATGGTAAATTGGACACCAATGTTGTGTTGGATTGGATCTCTAATATGGAGAAGTTATTTGAGTTTGAAGGCACTCCTAATAATAGGAAGGTGAAGATCATAGTCACTAGGTTGAAAGGCCATGCCCCACTATAGTGGGAGCATTTGCAAATTGATAGATAAAGAAGAGGAAAGGAAAAGATTAGAACCTGGTTGAACATGGTGAACAAGGTAAAGAAGTTCCTCAATATTGATCATGAAGTTAGCTTGTTGAGGAAAATACAAAATCTAAGACAAAAAGACATGAAGTTATAAAAGAGTATACTAAGAAATTCTATAGATTGGACATCAGATCTAGACATGTAGATGTTGAGGTTGAGAAAGTTGCAAGGTATCTAAATAGATTAAGATCTAGAATTCAAGATGAAATATTTTTTGTGAAATTGGAAATTATGGAAGAAGCATTTGAATATGCCTTGAAAGCTGAAGAGATCTTGACAAAGAAGTATGAAAAAAGAGAGAGAGGTAGAGATGGTGGATTCTAGAGAGGCAGAGGTAGATCTTATGGAGAAGGTGGCAAATCTAACAATTCTATGCAATATAAGGGCAAATCTAATGGAAAGGTGATGATAAAAGCAAGACAAAGTGGAAAGGTGGTAGTTCTTATCAAGGGGTCATTCCTATTCTAGAGGTGGTTTTCATGGTAATTTTTTAAGATGTGGTAAAGAAGAGAATAGATCCTTTATATTTTGATACAAGGTGAATCTATGCACCCTCAAAGTGATCCTGAGGTTGGAGAAAATTTGATGGTGAGAAGAACTCTTTCCAATGAGAGAATTGAGGATAAAAAACCTATTCATAGGAGAAGTCTTTTTAATACTAGATGTAAGATAGCTAGGAAATGCTACAAAGTGATCATTGAGAGTGGAAGTTCAGTGAATTTGGCATCAAAGGAGTTAGTTAAAAAAAATTAGTTGCATGGGCTAAAGTATCCTAAACCCTATCATGTTTCATGGATCAGGGATGAGCATAAGATATTGGTAAGTGAATAATGTGTTATGAAATTAAAGATTAGATATTATTTTGATGAAGTTTTGTGATATATTATGCCTATGGATTATTGTTATATTCTATTGGGTAGACCTTGGCAATATGATAAACATGTTGTGTATGATGGAAGATTGAACCATTATACCATTTGGACAAATAGAGTTATGGATGCATTGATGTCTTTGATTGATTCTCTTAATGAGATATATTGTACTACTATTAGAGTTTTCATGATAGTGGAAAACAATTTGAAAAGGAAATAAAAAGAACCAAGTCTAATTTGCTATAATTCTTAGAGTCCCAAGTTGTAATACTAATGGTCAAGTGACATAGTATAGTGACAATTGAGAAAAAAATAAAGGTCTAGCAATAGAAGATAGTAGATGCTGAGTGATAGTAGAAAAAGATAGTGTAAGTCAAGTGCTAGAGGAAATTGAAAGTTTGCTTGATGAGTATAAATAATTTTTTGTAGAAGATATACCTAATGGTTTACCACTAGTAAGAAGTATAAGTCATCATATAAGTCTGATTCCTAGACCTGTTTTTTCAAATAAAGCACCATATATATTGACACCTATAGAGAATGAAGAATTTAATAGAAAAGTGTAGGAGTTGTTACAAAGAACTTTGATCAATGAAAGCTTGAGTCCATGCATTGTATCTATTGTATTGGCACCAAAGAAGAATGGGAGGTGGAGAATATCTACTGATTCCTGAGCTATTAATAAGATAACAATAGAATATAGCTGAGATGGATGACATAATGGATTGTTTGAGTGGAGAAAATTATTTTACCAAGATTGATTTGAAGATTGGTTATCGTTGTATAAGAATCAAAGAAGGTGATAAATAGAAGACTACTTTCAAAATAAAAGATGGATTGTATGAGTGATTGGTAATGCCTTTTTTTTTTACTAATGCACCAAGTACTTTCATGAGGTTGATGAATGAAGTTCTCAAGAGATTCTTGGGTAAGTTTGTGATTGTTTATTTGGATGATATTCTCGTATTTGTAGAGATTAAAAGAGGAGAAGTTGTTGATTAATTTGAAAAAGAGTTCCTTTATGCAAGAGGATATTGTGTATCTGAGATTTTTGATTTAAACTAATGGTTTGAGAATGGAGCCTTAGAAGGTTAAAGAAATTTTGGAGTGGCCTACACCTAAGAATGTAGGTGAGGCATGGTGAGTTCTCTTCTTTTACAAGTTTTTCCTTATTTTCATAAGAAGTTTCCTTAGTGTTGGCCTTGAGGTTGGCTTGCTTAGTAGAAAACCCTAAGTTTTAAACCCTAGGGAAGGAAAAAAATCTTGTTCTATTTTTTGGCCCTAGGACATTCTTTTTCTTCATTACCTTTTGCCTTATCTGTAAGGATCCCCTTTCCCCTTTTCAAGTTGTGCCCCTTTGTTAGGTTTGATCACTTTAAGTTATGTCCCCCCGCATTTACCTCTATATTTTTTGATTTATGCTCCTACATTTTCCTAAGTCTAAGTGTCTTTTCTAGGATCCCTTTTATGTTTTGAAAGACTCAAGATCAGACGGCCCATGTTTAGTTGCAGCTCTGATACTTTCCATGGAAAACAAACAAGTTGAGAACACGTGGATGTAGGTGGGACCAATGTAGAGAATAAAGAGGAAAAGATCTATGGTCCATTTTCATTTTCTATAAGATTCTTACTCATAGAAAACTAGTGGGGTTATGATGTATGTCATAAAAGGGACCCATGTCTTCTGTAAAGTAATAAAGTTGATCAATGGCACATGTTTGTTTGTTGATCTGACATAAGACTTGGTGACTACACATGATGATGACACGTGGACCCTAACAGTGTCCAATTTTTAATGGGACTTGATGTAGTCAGTAGGGATCTAAAGCATGATTGTTCCATGTAGTTGCTGACAAATCCCTCGATGACATGTTTTTATTTTAAGGCAAGTACTAAGGGTGATCAGATCACTTGCGATCTCTACCAAAGGATCTTGAGCTTATAGTGAATAAACAAGATGAAATCATGTGTCTCATCTTTGATGAAGATCCCTTATGTTGTTTAAGTAATGAATTAAACATGAAATAAAATCTACAGTCGTGATTTAATTTTGTGATGTATTTGAGTCATTTTTTCTATTTCATTTGAAGTAAGATTGATGACCCACTTTGCCTTTCTTGACTAACACATGATATTTGTGAATGCACGAGATGTTAAAGTGTGGTGCTCTTTGAAAGGGTGATCTTGGTAGTGGGACCTAATGAGTCAGTGAGACTTGAATGATAATTGGACCACAATTGCAAATCATTAGAGGAACCCATACATAAGCTAGATAAGGTATGTCAAGTGTACAAGAAATCAATGGCTCACATTATTTCACAAAGTTAGTTTTTCTTTGAGATAAAGTGTGATTGTGCCATGTGTCCTACCCGACACTGAAATTTTTTAAGGGATTACTTAGCATGACGAAATTTTGACATCTTGAATCTAATCTAGAACAAATCATATTCATCCATCTACTCATTAGACAATTGATAGATCACCGGCCCATATTCTCTAGCATAGAAGAAGCATTTGTATGGCAATTGAGCAAGATGGTGACATGTGTCCTGCTCTTCCCAACTTCAAAAATATTTCAATGATCACTAACATAGTCATTATTTTTGTTCCTACTGGCTAGAAACTGGGCCCAGAGAGAAATGTGGAATGTCAAAAAATGTCAAAGAAAGATTAAGACAGTATGATCTACCAGCGAGATCACATCTATAGTCAAATTTGAAAATCAAAGTAATACAATAAAAAAAAAAAATTCCAATTCAAAATTGTAGACATTGTATCGCACAAATTGGTGATATAAATGCTATAGGAAAGAATGGCATTCCTCATAAATGGATAAATCTTTCATATTCTAACATCAATCATAAAGAATTCAATTTGCAAATTGGTCAAGTTTTATGAAGCTAACAATTAGAAAAGAATTTGAAGAAGATATGTGTAGAGAAATAACAAGTAAAATCAACTATGTTACTTCATTCCTCTGTAAAAGAGTTAGTGAATCATGGATGATCTTTGTGATGTATTCAAAACCCTAGTTAAAGTGCAAACTAGAAGGAAGAAAAACCCTAGGATTCGTGATAAGAAAAAATACAAAGAAGATGCCTCCTAGAAATTACTGTAGTAAATTCAATTATGGAGATAGGAGATTGCAAGATGATTTTCTAGAGCAATTGTCCAATTCTAAGGAGGGTAAAGAGGCAACTAAAATTTGGAAAACCTTAAGAGATGAAACCTGCCCTGGTTTGAAAGATAGGTTTGGAAGTGATGTAGGACCATCTTGGGCGTAAGTGCAATCTTGCATCACCCAAAATATTTTCATTTTAGTCTTTTCTATTTTAATAAGGACTAGTAGACATGGTGGTTACTATTTATGGAAACTTTCTATTTTTAGTAAGTTTCTCATATGAGCTTGGAATTTTCTAATTTTCTACATGAAGGTTTATTTTGGAATTATAAGCCTACCATAAAAATCTCATTGCTCTAGCTTAAGTATCAGATAAGTTATTGTCAATTTTTAGTGGAAACATTTGCAAAAAAATCTTTAGGCTCACCGTTGGAGGCCTTAGAGTGCTCGGATGAGGCCTGAATACTCGACAGAAGGGCACTTGCACTATTTCAAGCTTGTAGATTAGGAGATGACATTTCTAAAAAGTGGTTATAATAGCCAATCAAGTAATGGTTTGGGATTTATGGCCTTTCAAAGTTGGGCTACCCAAAATATCTAAAATAATTGTCAAAGATGTATTTAGCCAACTCTATATGTATTATTAGGGTCTATCGGCCCTAGGTATTAAGTTTCAATGTCTAGAACCTTCCTATTTAAGAAAGGCTCAAACATTTTGTAGGACATCTCTGGGTGATAGTCCTCAACTTAGTCTTGTGGATTACTATAATGAAGGCACCCATGTGGGTTAGCATATTCTACTTATGAATTTTGTAATTTCGCATTAGTGGCACAAATAAGAAGTCCATATTTTGTTCTCGCAATTTTTGTTTTTTCTTTGTTTTTGTTATGATTTATAGTATTAAGGAGACCACCCTTCATAAGGAAGCATCACTGACACTCATATGTCAACCAAGGGTTTACAAATTTTCAGATGGTGGTACGGCTAGGAAAACATAGGGAGTCCACTTAATAATGTATGGCAACATGACTTAGGGAAATTAATAGTCCCCACTATATTTTTTAACATTGACTTACTACTTGAGTTGGTAGAGAAATATAACCCTGTCACACATTAGATCAGAGATATATATGTGAATGTTTTCCTTAGAATTGATGCATATTCAATCAGGCAAGCCTTCAATTTTCATTTAGCTAGTGAATTAACTGATAGAGTTGATTTTAAAATGCTTGAGGAAGCATTAAACCATGTATGGGTTGATAGATAGAAGAAATTTATCATGTCTTTTGTTAAAGAGGTGGATGGTGTAAAATTGCCACATCTGGCTATTTCATATAGTTTGGAAAACTGTGAGCATTACAATTATGCCTTTGTGAATACATACACAGTCGTGTATCAGGTTTTAGGGTTGCCTAATAATAGGAAGTTCAGTAAGGTTGCAATGTAGATGTGTTTTGGACTCCAAAGGATGGAGAAGCAGTGATTTTTAATTTCCTTGGTTATTTAGAGAACAATATCAATGAGAGATTGGCAGTTCTGAAGACATGGAAATCCTCAAACTTCATATGGTTTTCACTATTGATGAATTTAATTCTTTTCATAGTAAAGATTATTTTGCATGAAATATGGACTTCAAATTTGAAAGGGATGATGAATCACTACCAGTTCAATTATGGACTACCACTTTTTCTTCTAATTGGGAGGGATCTAATGTTATTCTTTTTGAAAATGAGTTTGGATCAGCATTGAGGAAGAGAATTTTACAAAATGTGAGGAATTTCCCTCAAGAATTAAGGGAATTTTTTAGACCAATTGATTATGATGTTAGGCCAAAGATGTCTCATCAATGAGGGGATATCTACTTCTACAAGCATACAACAATTGTTAGAATATATGGTTTTCTAGGGAGATCAAATTTCTTTCCTAGATATGTTTCTTTGAGGATGGGATTCTTGGAGGTCATGAGGCAAATTGCAATATAACAAGATACTAATTTACCACTAGCTAAAGCAAGAAAAGGAACTTTCTTCCCTGACCTCACCTTATTCCACCTCTTTGCAATAATGAAAGAAGGTAGGAATTAATTGGTTCATTTGTTAAGGCCATACAATATGGATGTCAATTCAAAGAGGTTAAATGATATTGAGGGTTTTTATGCTAGATTAATGTGAAAGATAAACATGAACCCTAGGGGTGCCCATGAATTTGATTTTCCTGAAGATATAATCATAAATGATGAAGATTTGGAGTCTCAAAAGAGGAAAAATATTGGATGGCATGTTTATTAGGATATGTAAAATGAGATTCATGAAGAGGATCCTAGTTATTACCCTCTCTCAAATTGAAAAATTTTGGAGCAAAGACTGAGGATAATTTTGAAAAAATTCACAAAAATATATAGCACAATGAATGAGAAATTAGGGAAGAGCAAAAAGACAAATCTCGCAGTTGTGGTTAATGAAGAAAGCCTTAATGCATTATTATAGTCAACTAATATGGTCCCAAAGGAGAAGAGGGGAAAAAAGAGGGCTAGAGAGGAAATGCTAGCCCCTACTATTGAGACAAGTGAAGATCTTAACAATCAAACTAGTTTGAGGATATATTAGAGAAGAATATTGGAGAAAGGAATGTTGATCCAAACATAGTTGAAGTCCCAAGCATGGAAGCTATCATAGTAGAGGATCTTGAAAGGAGATCTCCATCCCCTAAATCTCCTAGTCCACCTCCTATAGCTCCCATACCATAGAAGCCCATGTTTAAGATGTATCTAAAGGAAAGGAAGTGAAAACTCGAGGAGGGAAGCTTAATATAGAAAAAGAGCATACTCAATAGGTAGAACAACCAAGGGGATTAAACTTTCCTTATGATGATGATGATGAAGAAGAATATCTTTATACCCTTGAGGAGTTGCTCAGGGGAAAAGATCATCAAACCCCTATAGCTCATGTTTCTCATATCACCACACAAGAGATAAAAGAGATTGTCCATAAAGAATTCAAGAAAGAGGCTTGTGATGTAAATGTGGAGGATGATGAGTTTGTAAAATTAGTAGCATTCAAGCACTTACTATGGCAACATCATAGAGAGGATTCTTTGAAGAGGGTTGAAGAAAAGAGAAAATAGAATCTAGATATTGACCTAGATGAATTGGAACAAGAAGTAAAAAATGAAATGTTGACTATGTATGAGAAAATCACTCTGAAAGAAGGGAGACAGATAGTCAAGAAAGAAGGGGTCCAGATGCCACATAATCTCAGGATTTCTGATGTCATTGCATTTGATTCAATCATGAAGAATATGAGATTGAAAATACCACATTTAAAGGGGATAAAAAGTATGTCAAGTGGCACATATTATAGTAAAGACTTGGGTGCCCTAGCAACATGGAATTTTGCTACTTCTAAATTAGAAAGAGGAAGTGAAATAGACACTGGGGTCAGAAAAAACATCATTATATAAAGGGTAAATGATGCTAAGCTCTCTAGTTCAATGATGAATCTACAAGAACAAGTTTCTTATCTCCATGATGTTGCCCAAGATAAGGAAAAGATATATGAATATTTACAAGAACAATACAGACATGCATATTCTTCTTATGAGAAAAGGACAAAATAGAACATTTCTCTCTAAAACAAAATAAATTTGTTAGTGAAAAGAATATCTAAGTTGAAGGCAGTTAAAATCCAAAGCACCATTGAGCCATCTGTTAGAAATAAGGAAGGTTCATACAAGAAGCTAAGCATTGTGCCATTTTCCCAACAAGGTCAGTTACAACATACCCATGATAAAAGAAGAAAAAGGGATGATGCACTAATAAAATAAATGGTAGACTTATGGATGCAATTGACTTTGATAAAGAAATCATTGCCAGAACTACATTGATGATGTTGCATGAAAAGATAAATGCAAAATTATTTAGCCTCTATGAAGCATGCAAGATATTATACTTGGCAATCAATAAAATGGAAGATGGTAGAATGTTGGTTAAGCCCACCTATCATAAATGGATCAATTGGATGCAAAAAATAAAGAAGGTCAAATTGTGTGCAAGGATAGATCTTAATGCTTCCCAAAATGCCATGCCAACTACTAAGATTGTCAAATCACTAAAAAAATTTAAATTTTGCCTGATCACATTGAGAATAGATTGATGGGACTAAAAGATGCAATAGAGAGCTACCAAGACACCTTGGTCCCACCACTTCTAGATACAAATAAAAATATCAAAGAATTCACTGATTAGAAAGTAGAGACTATTACTAAGGTAAATGATATGGTAAAAATTATAATGAGTGATATGAATATGGCACTTTTCCAAGAGTGTATTTCCAAGTTGGTAAATTATGGCATATTTTATGAGAATTTTGAGAAGAAGGTTACTCAAAATATAGTAAAGTATAATTCCTACATATAGGTGGAAAATCAAATCCTTGAGCACACATGGCTAACTGATAATGAATATCATGAGTGGATAAAGAAATATGATCTAGATGATGTTTCAAATCATGAGGACCCACTAGAATAACGAATTATGAAATTAGTTCTCTCTCATAGGTGGGGAATATTTTGTATAAAGGTGATTATATCTCATGTGTCACATCAATATTATTTGTAATTTTGGGAATTATTGGTATACTGATGTAAGTCATGTGTTATACTTGTAACAAATGAAATTGTCAAATCAATGAATGACATGTGGCCCTTTTGTTTCCTAAATCTTGTTTGTAGATCACCTTTATAAGTAAGTTCCCAAGGCTAACAAAAGGTCTGAGAATCATTTTGTTGAATGAGATTGTTCATTTTCAGAGTTGATCCATGTATATTGTAAGGTTTTTTCCAAAGTTAGAAGGAAAAACATGACTAACAATACTAAATCTAGTTGAGCATCTCTTCTTGAAATTGACATTGAATTGTATATTTTCAAGGAAGATAATAGAAATACATTAATGGAATGGTTATTTAGTTTGAATCTTGTCTCTTCTTTGTTACCTTTGATTTTTTTAGATCTGTTAGCAAAGTTTATTAAATCCTGATTATGATTCTTTCTTGAATTACATTTCAATTTATGTTTTGTTGATAATCTAATGGGTTATGTAAATGTGTAATGTGAGTTGAGAATTATTGGTTATCATAAGAAGATTTTGATAAGAATGAGATATCAAATTTACTATTGATTTCTTTTCACAAACTATTGAGATAGATTTGATAATAAATGTCAAATTTATGTAAGAGAACAACCTAATAGATAAGGCATTGGTCATATCAAAAGTTGATATATCTTGGAATATCGATATAGTGTATTCATCTATGAATAAATCTTTTAAAGTTTCATTGTTGAAGATCTGAAAGTGAGCCTGTCCTTGATTCATGGAGTTTTGGGGTTTGATAAACTAGTTATTTTTCATTTCTTTGATAATTCTAGAATTAGAAGAATATAAGGAAAATTAGTTGTTATATTTGAATTCATATTAAGAAATGAGAATTGAAGGGAGAAAGTGAATTCCTAGGTAAACCCACCTGAATTTTGCAAATTTCAAAGTGAAGAAGACATTGTAGGGTCTTGTCATTTGGCCCTTTAAATTTGTTTCTTAGAATACTTGTTATGTTTTTTAGCTAACTCCTAGTGTTCTCTACTTTTAAAAGGTTGTTAAAATTATGTCAAATCAAAAGCAAACAAAATGGTGACTATACTGGAATGTATGACGTGGGTTGTGTCCCAAAGTATGGTAGCTCATGTGTTAGAGTAGTACCTTGTCCATGTAATGGAGTTTTCATTTACCAAAGTGCATCATGACATAATTTTATTGTGTACTGGGCCATATATTAGATCTGTGGTCAACTTTCCATTTCTTTAGGTAATCTCTTATTTTTAAGTGAAACAAAGTTTTTCCCTCAAGGGGTGGCAACTCAATCAAAGGTTTAGTATCTAGTGCTATGTATTTTAAGTATTTTTTTAAATGGTTGATAAAAGGAGGAATACAAGAGCATATATGAAAGTAAACCTAGAGGGTCCATTATACACAAAACTACCTTGGGTTGGAAGGAAGAACTAGCCTAAGAAAAGAGGATATGTTGGCCATACATGGAAGCCTCATAATAATATCTCAACTCATTCACAATATCAGCATGTGATGGAAAGAGAATCCTCATCTCTGAATTCTAAATCTAAGAATACTAGCCTTCTAGGTGAAATTTTCACTACTTCATTGCCTAAAGAAAGCGTATACTAGGATAAAACTATTTCTTCCATAGGAGATACTACTTTCAAACCCAATATGTCTAAGGAGGTAAATCAACAATAGAAATATAAGAACACCCTAGATAATAGGAAAAACATTGGGTATATTCCATATGTTGAAAGAAATATTATAGATCTAGATGATCCCATAGATTCAGAAACTACCTCTACAGATCCTGATGATCTACTATCTGAAATTAAAATTCTTAGGAAAAAGGTTACAGAGGAGGATGCCAAATGTATACATTTGGAGAAAGAAAAGGAAGTAATCACTATGAATGTCATCATAGAGAGGGAGCAATTTGTTAGAAGAATGGAAGAACATAAAGAGTAGAATAGGAAGTTGAAAGAGAAATCTTCTACTTTACACTCATATATATTTGGAGCTATGGGAGAAATAACGTCTAAAATAAAATATTAGGAGAATGTTCTACAAGAAAAAGAAGGACCTATCAATTCTCAAGTTCAACCTTATAACCCCATTGAAGAGAATCTGATAAATCTCACCACTAAGAATGTTGATAAAGGAAAGTAGAAGGTTATGGATGTATAGATAAATGAGCCTCATGTTTCCCCCATTAATATTTTTATCTCTAAGATTGACTTAGAATTGCAAAGAGATAAAAAAGGAGAGGGAAGATCTTGCAAAATTGGATAAATTTGAAAATGAGGGTGAGGCAACAGAAACAAGGAGGAAAATTCATTTCATTAAATTGACCTTTGGCTTAACAACTTATAAAAACTAGACTTCATGAGGTGTATCTTCTATCCCAACATGTGGCTCTAATAGTCAAGGATTTTCCCAATTAGTACCAATGATGCAGGAACACCTAGGTGAGGCTACATTGTAACCTAGGGTTACTAGTTAAGTTTTGGCTTGTAGTGATCTTAGCCAAGCCACTAGTGCAATAAGGGGGAATAGTTAATCATAGAGTGTGAGTTAATGATTAGGAGGTCTAATTAGGTCTTTGGAAACATGCAATGTTTCTTGTTTGTTCAAAATTGCTAAATATTGTCATTATTGTCAAACATGACATTTGTGCATTCAAGGGGATAAATTGGACAAAAAAAGGGTGGAATATTGTTTTCATGTCCTAGGATTCATAGTTAAGCATTTGGGAGAGTTTCAAGGGTTGAGACCAAGTTTTGTCTAACTATGCAAAATGTTGTCAAGTTGCATGACAACTTTGCAAAATTACAAAAGTTGTCATGACAACTTTTGTTGCTTTGAGTGCATCTTTGAGAAAAGGGTTGAATAACCACTTTAAAATGGTTGGTACATGGTTTTTGTACCTATATAAGGCCTCCCTCAACCTATGGAAAGGGTTGGATGACATTTTGAAGTAATTTTGATTAATGAACAAGCAATTTTCTAAGCAATTTTATCACAGTCAGTGCATTTTCCTTTCATTGGGTCACTTGATTGATTGGTCTCTATATTGTAACCTATGCATGAGTTGGTGGATGTAAATACTAGATTATGTGTGTCATTAGATAAATTTTTTGGTTTCATTTCATTGTATTTTGTAAAATCTTTTGTTTTTAACATTGTTGCTGGTCTAAACAAGGTAGTTTTTGGTTATGGGGTCATAACTCACCTTCTCACTGTGGCATTTGTACAATTTCTTGGAATGTGTGAGATGACTCCCTATATTATAAGTGTGAAATATATTGGGCCCTGGAAATCAAGCTTAGCATTTTTGCAGTGATGCCCTAGGAAAGCTAGAGGAGCATGGTTAGGGATCATAGTGGTTGTAGTAACATTTTTTGGTATTGAATGCATCGGTTGCTTCAATCCAAGTGGATGGATAGGAGGGTACAAGTGTGAAGAATCCCTATGCCAAAGGAGAAGTTATGAGGATGAGTTTTTCTATGTGTGTGAACAAACCCTTGTGAATGTTGATAGACTAGTGCAAAACCCTTGAATTTAGGCTTAAATCTAGCAACCCATTGTACAGACATGTTGGGGAAGTGAGACTAGGTAAATTTGAAATATCTTCCAAAAGGGTGTCAAAATATGGATCTTGTTTGCCACCTTGTTAAGAAATTTTTTGAGATATAAGACAAAAGGTGTGTTTGGAGGCCTGATTCCTTGTAGCCCTATTAGTCCTAGTTTGGAGAAAACTCTTGAAATCAATAGAGATTTCTTTGCATTTTCAATTGATGAGCATTGGAATGTATCCAATGCCCTAGAAACAAACCGTCCTCTCCATTGTTGGTAGTTTTAATCATGTCGGGGTACTTGGTGTGGATGTTCCAAGAAGACATCCATGGAGCATTTGTTGGGTTGAGTGGACATTATTATTGGTGTAGACAAATAGAAGAAGGGGAGGATTGGGAATAGGATGCTCCTGAGCTAGGTTTAGTAGAAGAACCCTAATAGACTAGATAAGTGGCCTAGAGAAGACCCTAAGAGAATAAATGGTTAGAGAGACATATTTGTCCTTACATCAGACTAGTGTCAAAGCCCCAAAAGATTGGGCTTTTGGTTAGATGTTTTAGACTGAAGAATCAGTAGGTGAAACAAAAGTGGTGACTAATGAAGAGTTAGCCAAAGAAATAGATGAGAAAAAGGAGATAAATGGGATTCTTAAAGAAGCCTTAGAGGAAATGAAAACAAAACTAGAAGAATTTTTTGAGGCAGCTAAGAATGAAGACAAAGAAGGTGAAAGTAGTAATAGTGGTAAGGAAAATATTGATGAGGAAGACCTCATTCCTGAACAAGACCCTCCATTGAATTAGGAACCATTCTTGAAAGTTTTCAAGGCACTAGGAGGAAAATCCCTAAAAGGAATCTCATTGTTTAGTGGGAAGATGGACACTGATACAGTGATGGAATGAATTAAGGCGATGGAAAATCATTTTGAGTGTGAAGGTGTCACAGA
Organism: Cupressus sempervirens; assembly: GCA_028749045.1. Classification (NCBI taxonomy): domain Eukaryota; kingdom Viridiplantae; phylum Streptophyta; class Pinopsida; order Cupressales; family Cupressaceae; genus Cupressus; species Cupressus sempervirens. The sequence goes on from CM053792.1 coordinate 711,022,944, forward strand.
GGCACAAAAAGTAAAGGTTGCAAAATCAAGACTAAGAGGTTCAGTATTAACATGGTGGAAATACATGCAAGATGAAAGGGTCAGAATGGGTAAGAAGCCTATAGCTAACTGGAATGCCATGGTGACCAAAGTAAAGGAAAATTATCTTCCAAAAGACCATGAAGTAAAATTACATAGAAAGACAAAAGGTCTAAAGCAAAAAGACTTGGATGTGGCCTCTTATATAGAGGAATTTCAAAAACTATGCCTAAGCTCCAAGATTCAAGAGGAGGAACCTGTTAAGGTAGCAAGATTTTTGGGTGGACTCAAGTGGAACATCCAAGAAGAGCTAATCCAATGGACCCCTACTACATTTCATAGGTGTCATCAATTGGCTCTAAGGTGGAAGAAAATAATAGGAAGAAGGGAGACTCTAATTTTAGAGGAAGAGGAAGAGACTAAAGATGGCATAGAGGTAGATAGCAAGGTAGAGGTAATGGTTAAAGAAACCAAGGTAAGTCTAAATTGGTTGAGAAGGGTAGTGAAAGTAATCCAAGAGGAGGTTATATAAGAGGAAGAGGTACTCAAGGAGGATCCAATAGAGGGATAATTTTAGGCTGAAGCAATTCACACTTTGTAAGTATGAAGTGTTATACTTGTGGATAGTTGGGCCACCCTACCTATAGATGCCTTGACAAACCTACTTGTTCAAATAGTGACAAGAGGATTGCATATTCTCATGAAGAAACAATAAGTTCCAAGACATTTTAGGTAGATCCTTTTGAGAGATGGTAGAGAACTTAATGTTCAAAAGTATGTTGATTAGACAACCAGCCAAGGATGAACCCAAGCATAGGAGGGCCTTGTTCATAGTTAGGTGCAAGATTTTGGGAAAAGTGTGTAAAGTTATTGTGGATTCAGGCTCCACATATAACATCATATTAGAAGAGGTAGTGAACAAAATCAAGCTGGAAAAGATACCTTGTGTTAACCCATACAAGGTGACATAGTTGAACAAAGGGTAGAATGTTTTGGTGAATGAGAAGACTTGGGTTGAGTTTTCAATTATAGGCTATAAGGAGAAACTATTTTTTTATGTGTTTCCTATGGATGCATGTCATATACTATTGGGAAAGCCTTAACAATATGATAGGGATGATGTTTATAATGGAAAAGAGAATTCCATTTCTTTCAAGAAAGATGTCAAAAATTTCAAGATTCAATCCTTATTGGAGGAAGATGAGTCACAGTCCAAGACCACTAGTGTATTATTGAGTAGTGGGAAGAAGTTAATCAATACCCTTAATTATGAAGGGATTGAAGGGTATGTCATTTTTCTCAAGCCTAAGGAAGAAGAGAAATCTAAACAAGAACCTTTGCCAACTGAAATCCAAGAGATGCTTATGAAGTATGAAGATATAATCAATGATGGGACTCATACAAGCTTACCTCCTAGAAGAGTGATAAGTAATCATATTGATCTTGTACATAGTGCATCATTACCAAATAAAGTAGCCTATAATCTTACTCCATATTAGAATAGAGAGGTAGCTAGACAAGTGAAAGAACTCCTAGATCAGGGGTTAATAAAGAAAAGCATTAGCCCTTGTGAAGTACCAATATTTTTGGCATCCAAGAAGGGTGGAAAATCAAAGCTTTGTACATATTCAAGGGCTATAAATAGGATCACCATAAGGTATAGGTTCCCCATACCTAGAATTTAAGACTTGGTGGATTATCTTGGAGGGGCTCAATATTTCACACAGTTGGATCTCAAAAGTGGTTACCATCAAATAAGGATAAAAGAAGGTGATGAGAGGAAGATAGCTTCTAAGACCACATATGGGTTGTATGAATGTCTTTTGATGACATTTGGGCTCTCAGATAATCCTAGCACATTCATGAGACTCTTGAATGAAGTGTTGAAAAACTACACAGGAAGATTTATGGTGGTACATCTGGATGATATACTTATTTTTAGTAAAACAAAAGAGGAGCATCTCAAATGTGTGGAGATTGTGCTAAAGAAGTTTCATGAAGAGAAGTTGGCAATAAATTTGGAAAAATGTGATTTTTTGAAGCAAGAAGTTGTATATTTGGTATTTGTGGTATCCAAGGGATATTTGAAGATGGATCAAGACAAAGTTGCAGCTATCCTAAACTGGTCACCAACTTCCATAGTAATAGAGGTAAGAAGTTTCCATGGGTTAGCTCAATTTTATAGAAAATTCATTGGTAGTTGTGCACCATTGCTAGACACATTTAAGGGTGGGATGAAGACCAAGTTTAGGTGGACTTCTGAAGTAGGGAAGCCTTTTGAAAAGTTGAAGGAACAAGTGGCAACACAACTTATCCTTAGAATACCTAGTTTTTACAAACAATTTACCCTAGAATGTGATGCAAGTGGGATGGCAGTAGGGGGTGTGTTAAGACAAGAAGGTATGATAGTATCCTTCTTTAGTAAGAAATTAAATGAAGCCAAGAAGAAATACTCTTCTTATGACTTGGAGTTGTATGCTTTGGTTCAGTCTCTTAGGTAGTGGAGACATTACCCTCTACCTAGAGAGTTTTTAGTGTCCACTGATAACCAAGCCCTTAGCTACATCAATACACAAGAAAATTTAAGTAGAAAACATTTAAAATGGATGGAGTATCTTCAAGCATTCACATTCACCATTAAGCACAAGAAGGGGTAGTTGAACAAGGTTGCAGATGCACTAAGTAGGAGGATGTTGATCATTCAAGAGATTAAACTACATAGCATTGGCATAGAGAGTTTCAAGTACCTCTACAAGGATGATGAGGACTTTTCTAAAGCTTATAAGGTATGCTTTGAATTTCATAACCATTTTCATAGTACTTTTTCAAATTATACCTTGCAAAGTGGGTTATTGTTCAAAGGAAACCAGTTATGAGTTCCTAAGGGTTCCATGAGAGAGAAACTTATCCAAGAAAAACATATTGGACCATAGAGCCAGTTCAAAGGTTTTACTATTGCCCAAAGTTGTCAAGGTATGTGACAAGATACGTGGAATAGTGTGTAGTGTGCATGAAGGCAAAAGGAGGAGCTAGCAATACAGGTTTGTACCAACCTTTGTCAGTCCCTAATAAACCATGGGAGTGTGTTAGCATGGACTTCATTGTAGAATTACCAAAAAAATATAGGGTTGTGATAGCATCTATGTTGTGGTGGACAAGTTTAGAAAAATGGATCATTGTATACCTTGTAAAACTACTCATGATGCTATCCATTATTGCACATCTATTCTTTAAGGAGATTGTGAGGATCCATGGACTACCCCTAAGCATTGTGTCAGATAGGGATGTCAAGTTTAACAGCCATTTTTGGAAAATATTATGGAGTAGGTTGGGAACTAACCTATCATTTGGATTAGCTTACCATCCTTAGACTAATGGCTAAACTAAGGTGGTTAATAGGGTGTTGGGTAACTTGTTAATGTTCCTAACTAAAGAATATGGTCAAACATGGGATGTGGTTATTCCTCAAGTAGAGTATGCATATAATGATAGTGTGAACAAGACAACATGTAGGATCCCACTTGAGGTTGTTTGTGGTATGCATCCAAGGGGTGTGTGTGAACTTAAAGATCTTGGAGATATAGAGTATAGGAGTGATCATGCTGAAGACTTCACTCAAACCATGAAAGACATTCAAGAATAGGTGAATAGACTATAAAAGAGACTACACAAAGATTGAAGGTAAAAGTGGATAAGAGGAGAAAGGATGTTCAACTTGAGATAGGTGATTATGTCATGGTCCATTTGAATAAGTGTAGGCTATAGAGAGGATTTCCTTCTATGATACAGATGAAGAGAGTGGGCCCCTACAAAACCTTATCCAAGTATGGGGATAATGCATACAAGGTGGATCTACTTGATGATTCAAACATCTCACTTGTCTTCAATGTGGCAAACTTGAGTGGATCTACCTAATGATTTGAACATCTCACTTGTCTACAATGTGGCAAACTTGGTCAAGTTTAAAGGACCTTTAACTAAAATAGATGTGAACAAATAGGAGTTTGGAAAGGATGTAGGGTCTAATGTCTTACCTCCCAAGATGAAACTAGAGGTAGAGAAAGTGTTGGACTCAAGGGTCAAAAAGACTACTAGACACAAGGTGTACATGGAACATCTCATAAAGTGGAAACATTAGCCAGGGTCAGAGGCAACATGGTTTGTAGCTAAAAACTTCAAGAAGTTAGGAATTTTTTATGTCATCTTGTCTATAGGAGTGACATGACTTACTTTTGTGGGGAGCATGGTGCAGGAGCACCTAGGTGAGGCTACATTGTAGCCTAGGGTTCCTAGTCAAGTTTTGGCTTATAGTGGTCTTAGCCAAGCCACTACTGCAATAAGGGGGAAGAGTTGGTCCTAGAGTTTGATTTAATTATTGGGAGTTCTAATTAGGTCTTTGGAAATATGCAATGTTTCTTGTTTTTTCAAAATTGATAAATATTTTACAAATGTTGTCATTGTTGTCAAACATGACATTTGTGTATGAAAGGGGCTAAATTGGACAAACAAAGGGTGGAATAGTGTTTTCATGTCCTAGGATTCATAGTTAAGCATTTGGGAGAGTTTCAAGGGGTTGGGACCAAGTTTGGTATAAGTATGCAAAATGTTGCAAAAGTTATCATGACAACTTTTGTTACTTTGAGTACATCTTTGAGAAAGGGGTTACCACTTTAAAATAGTTGGGACATGGGTGTTGGACCTATATAAGGCCTCCCTCGACCTATGACAAGGGTTGGATGACATTTTGAAGTAAGTTTAATTAATGAACAAGCAATTTTCTAAGCAATTTTACATTGGGTCACTTAATGGATTGATCTTTGCACTGTAATCTATGCATGGGTTGGTGGATGTAAAGACTAGATTTTGTGTGTAATTAGATAGGTCATTTGGTTTCATTTCATTCTATTTTATAAAATCTATTATTTTTAACACTATCGCTGGTCTGAACCAGGCAGTTTTTGGTTATGGGGTCATAACTCACCTTTTGACTATGACATTTGTATGGTTTCTTGGAATGTGTGAGATGGATTTACGTACTATAGGTGTGCAAGACCTTTGGTCCTAGAAAGAAACCTTATCATTTTTGTAGTGATACCCTAGGTAAGCCAAAGGAGCATGGTTAGGGATCATAGTGGTTGCAGTAGCATTTGATGGGATTGAATGCATTCATTGCCTCAATCCAATTGGATGGATAGGAGGGTATCAGTGTGAAGAAGCCCTCTATTGAAGGATAAGTTATGAGGATGATTTTTTCTATGTGTGAACAAGACCTTGTGAATGTTGAGAGACTAGTGCAAAACCCTTGAATTTAGGCTTAAATCTAGTAACCCATTGTACAGACATGCTGGGCAAGTGAGATTAGGTAAATTTGAAAGGCCTTCCAAAAGGGTGTTAGAATATGGAGTTTTTTCCACCTTTTTAAGCAATTTTTTGAGATATAATCCAAAAATTGTGTTTGGAGGCCTAATTCCTTTTAGCCCTATTAGGCCTAGAAATCGATAGAGATTTTGTTGGATTTTCAGTTAATGAGCATTGGAATGGATCCAATGCCCTATAATAAAAACATTCCTCTCCATTGTTGGTAGTTTTTATCATGTTGGGGTACTTGGTGTGGATGTTCCAAGAAGACATCCATGCAGCATTTGTTGGGTTGAGTGGACTTCATTGTTCATGTGGACAAGTTGAAGAAGGGGAGGATTGGGAATAGGATCCCCTAAGCTAGTGTTAGTAGAAAAACCCTAATAGGCTAGAAAAATGTCCTAGAGATGACCCTAAGAGAAGATACAATTAGAAAGAAAGACTTTTTCTTACTTCAACCAATTTCCTCTTCTACTACTACTACTTGTCAATTAGTTGCAACCCAACAAGAAAAAATTCCCATCCAAACCCAAGTATTGGACCTAGTTATTCCAATGTCTTAGGATCTCAAAAAAGACCCATCTATATGGAAAGTTATAAGAAATGTCTTTTATAGGTATTCCTGGCTTTCCTCATTTTATCCCTAATGAGTTGAGAGATAAAGTCACAAAATTCTCTGTAAGCAATGCCATTAGTAGTGAAGATCATCTTGAAAAATTTACTGATTTGTTGAATTATTATGAAGTTGAACATGAATATATTATTATGAATTTATTTGTACATTCACTCATAGAATATTCCAAAGACATTCTTTGATGACCAAGATGAAGGTTGAAGTTCTTAGTTTTGATGAAATGAAGGAGTTGTATGATATTGGCCCTAATTTTTCTAAGGCATGGAGTGAGTGCAAAGCACCAAATCTATCAAGTCAAATGAGTAACTATGAAGATTATTTCATTCAATAAAGTATGTTGTTCAAAGTAATTCAGTTATGCATACCAATAAGTTCTATGTGAGTTAATTTGATTAAGTAAAAGCATTGTGGTGGATTGGTTGGACATTTTGGTATTGATAAGAATTTAAATTTTCTTAAGGATAAGTATTATTGGACATAGATATATAAGGATGTTCAGAAGTTTGTTAGGAGTTGTGGAATTTGTCAAGTTGAAAAAGGAGTATGTCAGAATACTAGATTGTATAGACCTATTTATGTTCCTGAGAAGCCTTGGAGTGACATAGTATGGATTTTTTTCTTAGATTACCTAAGACAACAAGAGGGTAAGATTCCATATTTGTTGTTGTTAGTAGATTTTCTAAAATAATACATTTCATACCATGTAAGAAGACATCATATTTTGTGCATTTTGCTATGATTTTCTTCAAATAGATTGTTAGATTGCATGGGTTACAAGGAAGTATTATTTCTAATAGAGACAAAAAAATTGTTGGTTAGTTTTGGAGGACTTTGTGGAAGAAAATAGATACTAAGTTGAAGTTTACTTCTACATTCCATCCACAAAAAGGATAGACAAAGGTTGTGAATGGAAGCTTGGATAATTTTTTGAGATGTTTAGTTGGAGATAATTTGAGTAATTGGGATATGGTATTGGCACAAGTGGAGTTTGCATATAATAATTTTGCAGATAGGAGTATTGAAAAAATCCCTTTTGAGATTATTACTACAATGTAGTCTAGAGGTATATTAGATTTGAGGTATTTCATTGATGAATAGAAGAGAATTATTGAAGGGGGGGTATTTTTCTAATTTTATGAAGTAAAGTTGAGATTGGAACAAAGTAATCATAAGTATAAGGAGAATGTTGATAAGTCTAGGTGACATCATGTTTTTGAAGTTGATGATGAGGTGATGGTTCATTTGAAGAAAGACATATTTCTAATTGGAACATATAGTAATCTTAAAATGAAGAAGTTTGATAGTGGTAATGCTTATGAAGTTGAGTTACCTAGTGACATGGATATATCTCATATATTCAATGTTACTAATTTTCATAAGTATCATGAGTTATATAATGGAGTTGTTGTACCATGTGGTAATCCTAAGAAGTAGATTAAAGATGTTGAACATATATTGGATCAGAGAGTAGGTAAAAGCACAAGAGGAAAATATTACTATGAATATTTGGTGAAGTGAAAGAATAGACAAGTTAAAGATGCTACATGGATTTCTCTATCTGAGTTGGATTTAGCTCAAGTTGTGACACTTGCATGATTCAAGAGAATAATTTATCTCAACCTTGATTGTTTGATGTAGGAGCATCTTGTGTTACCTTGCTATCCTACTCATCTTGGTTCATTCTTCCTATTATTTTCAAGTTCTAGTGGTTGTAGAGTTGTAGTTGCTACCGAGTTGTTCAATATTGGCCGAGTTGTTCAATGTTGGTTGATTTGTTCATTCTTGGACGATTTTCCTAGTATTGACCAAGTGCTTTGGTGGTTGAGCATAACTTCAAGTGTTGAGTGAACTTGATGTTTGTTGATACTCGGTTCCTTCTTTGATCGAGTTTTTCTTTGATTGGTTCTTAGTTTGAGCCAAATTATCTATTTAATTTGGATTATGAATTTAATGTAAATGATCTTGTCTTGGGATTTGTGCATATCATTTTAAAGTTGACCTTTTACTATGTAATGATCTAGACTTTTATGTAAGTTATTTTGGCAAGTATAAATAGGGGTGTTTAGGTTTAGGTTAAGCTACCACTTAGAGAATTTGTAGCAGATGATTCTAGAAGAGCGAGTATACAATTGGACTAATAGAGATCTTGGACCTTAAAGTGGAATCTTTGCAAATCTTGTTGGTCGTAAGCTAGAAGGCCTTATAGTTGGGCATGTATGCTAATAATTTGATGAATTAATAAAGTGATTGTTGTTTCTACTCTCCTTGGTGTTTTTCTCTGTGTTTTTTATTCTATTGTGTTTGCTCAGCAAGGTGATTAGATAGTTAAGTGGGCTTTTGGCCCTAGTGTTTCACCCCTCCTTATATCATTGTAAATGTAATATCTAAATTTAGTCTTGTATTATTATTGCAAATCAAGAAAGCCTCAAGGCTAACTCAATAATTTACTCTAGGACTTGCTATAAAGGGAAGGCCATTTTCTTAGATGAAAAGTGTGATCTATGGTCAAATATATTTAATTTATTGTGTGAGATTACATGCAAATATCTATTGGATCAAAGAAGGGATTGGTATAGTTGAGGCATGATGAACTTAAAAGGAACTATATTTGGAAAAGAAGTTTATATTGAACACTTGTTGATGTACACTTGTAGTATTTAGTGACAATAGTACTGAAGTTGTTTGAACAGTGGGTCCATATGTCGTCCTTTCAAATCCTAACAGGGTTGGTATAACTCCTAAACAAGCTTAGAATATCCTAATAGGGATTCAAAGTCTCCTAATAGGGACTCATATGTACTGATTATATTTTATTAACTCCTAATAGGGTCCATCCTTTCACAATGAACTTTTATATTAGTACATCATCTTGTAGGTACCATCCCCATTAGGGGTTTCCCTCTTATCAAGGGTTTCCCTAGTTAACATATCTAGTGTTATTGGGTATGGTTATCTTTCTATGGTTGTTGCATCTACTATTTACATAATTTATAATTAATAAGGACATTGAGAATGATCTTAATTACATAATTGATTTACCCACACCCCCCCCCCCCCCCCCGTCCTCTCAGTTATCTTGGTGGACTTTACTTTTTAACATGATTGACCTACATAGAGGTTTGTACAATCAAATGATGAAAAACCTAGGCAAGAAAAAGAAGGACTATAAAAATTATACTCTAAATTTTGGTTCAATATCTATTTTCATACTCTTCTGCCTCATAGGAGAATTCCTAGGATTCCCACTCTTTAAGTGGAAAGAAGATCAAACCATCACTACACAGATTAGTGAGTTGTAAAGGAAATTAGAAGAAAGAGGTAATGTTGTGTTGTGGGAATATTTTAGAAACTTCCAAAAGGAAATGCACCAAAGGGAGAGAATTCCTACAAGTTTAGTTGAAAAATATAAAGATGATATATATTTTCTAGCTATTACAAACATGTGCATCATCTATATTGTGCATTCATATTGTGCAACCAAGAACCAACTAGTTGACACATTTTGCATATGAGGTAAGTAAATAAGTAGAAAATCCATGCATAGATTGATTACTTGCAATGGAAGAATGGTAAATTTTTCCAAGATTCAAAACCTACACAAAATTAAGATATAAACTTTTGAGTGAGAAGAAGAAAGCATAGGAGAATACGCCAAAGAGGGTAATTAGAAGACAAGAAGCAAAGCCATTTAATGACACATAGGTCAAAGTGATGGGAGATGAAGAAATAGAAGTATAAATTGTAAGAGGATCCCCACCCAAGTCTCAAGCACAAGTGGAAAATAAAGGAACACCAATAGCACAACAGGAGAAAGAGTCATTAGAGATTGAGATGGACATGGTAGCAAAACTTGCAAAGAAAGGTAAGAAGAAATCTACCTTACTCTCAATAGATAACATTATAGATACAATTTTCAAGAAATATATTTTTTCTCTATTGAAGAACAAATTCTCTAAGTTTTATAAAGTTTTAAAAACAGCATTAAAACCAATTCTTAAAAGCATGAAAGCAATTGGTGAGACTAGAGGACATTGGAATATTGATACCTAAGGAATTAAGGAAAACACTTTATGAATAGTGGAGCATAGGTACACATAAATTTGGAAGGATTCTACATGAATCTCTATCCAAAATGAGGCCAAAGATGGAAGAAATACACAAGAGGATATGTATAGAAATATGTAGGAAACCACTTAGTATACACAAGAATATGATTGATATACTAACCAGTCATATCAATGAGGCTAAAGAAAGTATATTTGAACCTTGGCACAAGGAAGCTCATTAGATAGATGATTATGTGTAGAAGAAACAACCATAGGAAGGTGTCAATGAATTTTTTGGATCAAGAGAAGATAAAAAAAGATAAAGAGAAAGAAGGAAGGGTTGAAGAACAAGGTGATAACCCAAAGATAGGCACGGGCAATGTAGGACAAAAGGAAAACACACCCATTCCTCAAAGAGAGATGAAACCAAAAGTGGAGAGCATGTAAAGGGAAATAGGAAAAAACTAAAGAGAAGTCTCCAAAACCTCAATTACAATAGAGCACTCCTCCAATTCAAATTGTTGATTCTAAAAAATGGAGAATTACCCCACTGGCTACATATGATAATGCATAGGCTATTGAAGATAGATTCATGTCAGCAAAGATGATAATAGAACAAAAAATTGAAAAGACCATTAAAGTCACAACTATTATAGTAGAATCACCACCAAAGAGGGAAGAGGAGAAAGAGAAAATATCTAAGATTATGCAAGTACAAGAAGAAGAACCCCAAGAGGAAAAGTATATAGAAAGGGAGCAAGTACACCAAAATTCATTAAAGGAGAATAAATATAATTCTATAGTTGAAGAATTCTAGTAGTAATAATAAGAGACAATGACATTAAAGAGTAAGACACTTGGAGAGAAAAGAAAAAGAAGTACAAGGAGCATTTCCAGAATTAAAGGGAGTAAACAAGCCAAGAAGAGAAGATGAAAAGGTAAACATGTATCATTGTCATCATGATCATCATCTTCAAGATAATAAGATAAAGTAGAACTCTTCAAAAAGGATGTAGATACAAAAGAAGAAAAGAAAATTCAAGATGTCATCATTGCTGAAAAAAATTTATAAGAAAAGATATGGATCTAGATGAGCTCAATAAGCATTCAAAACTCTTGAAGACATAGAGGAAGCTTAGTAAAGGGAGAAAAAGGAAACAAAGGGCAAGAACGCTAGTCATTGCTAGAGACATAATTGTAGAACTAGCCTCAGATCTAACATGTGATTCAGATGCACATATGATCAGTCAACTTATTGTTCTAATTGACAATATCAAGGAACAACTAGGAAACGTTGAGGACCTAGTAGAGAAAAATATGCAAGTAAGAAGAATGGAGAAACTCTTGAGCTTGGTAAAACTTGGTAGAACTCAAAAATGTCACACTACAAGAGGTGAAAGATGAATTATTAAAACACTCAAGGCCACTGCATCAATATTATAGAAGGCTTATGATTCAAGTTCACTCACACAAAATTTTGAATAGACAATATATCAAGCTCAATAGGAGCTTTACTTAATGCATAGTACATTCAATGAAGTCACTGGTTCAACATCAGAATATCTATCCAAGATCTAGGAACATTGTACCTAATTCATCAAGCTAAGGAAGATAGGGATCCTTATGGTCTTTTCTCTCTAGCATCCTGATGATGGATCATGTAGTATGATCCAAAATTTTGATGTAAAAAAACTATAGACAATCAAATCCAGAAACTTGAAAGCAAGAAAAGTATATCTTAGGAATTCTAGAAGTGAAAAGCATATCATCACCCCCAATAGGTGTAATTAAAGAACACATTAAGAATGAAAATACACTAATCTCCAAAGCATTGATTATTATACTAGATGGACTTGAAGAGCTTCTGGTAGATATAAGAAGTGAGACCATTTCTCTCACTAATCTCAACGCATCATGGGAAACCCATCTTGCATGTATCTAGAGGCAATACAAGGATGTATTTGATAACCTCTAAACCCTTTCTCATTGATGAGAAAAAGGAGGAGATGCATAAAGTAAAGGGGGATAATGTATATAATGCAACAAAGGGTGAGAGTTCAAAATGGGAGAAAAGAATAGAAGAAGAAAGGGGGAGAATAGAGGCCAACAAGAACAAAGAAAGGGGGAGAATATTGAAGGATAAGCACAAACAAGTAGGAACAAGGGGGAGTCTAAGAAAAAGGAGAACAAAGGTAGTCTAGGTAGGTTGAGAATTAGGATGGAGAAGAAAAGTAAAGAACATCAAAGAAAAGAAGAATGATCAAGGCAGAACACCCATAAGGGGATATCTGAAAGAGGTGATCATGAGAATGAATTCAATTCAAAAAATTCCATAGATTGGTGTAAAACTCTTTACCAATATAGTCAGATTAATGTAGACAAAAAGTAATTATGATGAACAGACATAAGTATGGTTTACAAGATTGCTTTAAAAGGTTTTATGATCAATGCTAAAGAGGGATATTGTTGGACTTACAAGTCTCATTGGCATGAATTTTGTAAATTGGTGTTTTCATTTATTGGAAATTAGTCCAAGAAGATGTAAATTGTATATGTAACACTACCCCTAGTAGGAGATTAAATTGGTACACATGCATATTATAAAATAGTCTAAGCAACCACTGACATACAAGCATGGAGGTTAGTTTATCATAGATAATCTATAAGATTAGTCATCATGGATGTGACAAGATGCAAGGTTAGTCATAGTAGACATGATGGGAATACAGGTTGAAGTGACAGAAGAAATAAAGGATAGAGGCTACACATAGGCAAGGTAGTGTCATTCAAATATCACACACTTAGATTATTTTTCACCATTGCATCTATTCCTATCTCTTAATAGGGCAAGCTTCAGTAGTAAGATTTTATAAATCCTCTAACAAGGTGTCTCTTGAAAAGAGATTTGTAAATCCTCAAACTCGGTAGCTTTCATAGGCTCTTATAACCCTAATACATTATAGACTTTCCTAGCACAATGTGATCCTAGAAGGAACAATTATATATTTTAACCAGACAACCTTTACATGTATTATAAGGGCTAGTGCGTATTTTACTCCCACCATGGTTTTCATCCTCTCATCGAGGATTTCCATGTAAAAATTATTGCATCACTTGATTTATGCATTTGTGTGTGTGTTTATATCCTTCTACTTAATTCATTGCATTGTGGCATTATTGTTAAGACAACTACTATTAGGAATATACTATGTGTTATCAGAGTAAACTAGTAAAAACATTGGTATTAATTCACCCCCCCACCTCTTAGTACCAGTTAGACCAACAAAGCTATGCAGAAATATTTTTTTCTCCCCAAAGGTAGGTAGCTTTGTATGGGCTATAAGATAGAGGAGAATTCTTCCAGTGGAATGTTTTAGAAATTTTGGCTATGAAGGCCCTTCAAGGTGTATTTTATGCAAAAATGAAAAAGAATCAATTGATCACATTTTTCTTAGTTGTCTATATGCTAAGAAATATTATTTGGATACCTTCCTCAAGCTAAACTAGTCAACTGCTCATCAGTGCAACCTTGTACATTTTCTTAAGCAATGGCTTACAAAGATACATAAATGCATTTACCACAAAATTTGGACCCTAACACCCTCCATTATTGTTTGGGAATCATGGAAGGAACACAATAATAGGATTTTCCAAGAAAAGGAAATGACAACTCAAGCACTAAAAAATTAAATTGAAACCAACATTAGACAAACTCTCAATAATAGGATTCTTCATATGAACCACTCATAATTAATTTTCTCCCTTATGGATGACGTTATCCAAAAACATTTGTTTGGATTAATCATCCCACCTCTATTTGGGAAAGGAGACTGCAACAACAAAGAAGGTTGAACAAATTGTAAATGACAACCCCCTAAGATAGGATAGTATAAATACAACTTTGATGGTACATCTAGGGGAAATTCAAGAATTGCAAGTATAGGATTTGTAATCCATAATTGGGAAGGCAAAGTGATAGTCAAGTTAGCATAACCTTAAATTGAGTCCACAAACAACATAGCAGAAATCATGGCTCTTGTTGAAGGTCTAAAATTAAGTAGGGACCTTGGCATAAATTCTTTAGAAATATAAGGAGATTCCTAATAGTATTAATGCATTAATAACTAGTAAAACACCCAATTAGAAAATACAATCATTTCTTGAACAATCTTTGCAAATATTAAAATCCCTTCAAGATAATGAAACTAAACATATATATCAAGAAGGAAACAAAGTAGAAAATTAACTGGCAAATAAAGGTGTGAATGGTCTTGATGTTAAGATTATTGTATATAAGAATAATTTTTACATATATTATTTAGGTTGTACCATAATCTCTACCAAAATCAAAATTCAATGCATATGGTTACAAAAAAAAGATATACTTTATTAAGGACATCAAAATAATCAAAGTACTCTCTAATACACATACTAAATAGGAAAACTACTTTTTATATAAGTTAAATATAAAATAAAAAATCTTTCCATTCAATAAGGCTTTAAAACAGGAAAACGTTTACAGATTTTATAAGTATTATCATTGCATTCCTACCTCATTTCATCTTAGTAAGTAGAATAAACCATTATTTAGCATATATATATCTACTTATCTTACACTTGAGAAACACAATTGTATCTTTTGACATTGTTGTAGAGAAACTTAGTCTAATAATTTGATCTTAGTCAGTCAAGGAGAGTTAGTTTATAGGCTCATTCCAAATTATAAGATACCCAATCAAACCCCATACACAATATTATTTGTCATTTACTCAAGTGAAATAGCAAGCATAGTTCTTACATCGTTAATACAATCTTTGTTTCCTTCTCTTATAGAGTGAAATAAGTTATAAATTTATGTACAAGCTCAAAAAAATTGAGCTCTATCGATTTCTCTTCTTAACCATTCTTTAGAATGGGGTGTAATTTTCTCAATTTTTTAGGTCAATTAAAGGCTTAGGCTATTTACCAATAATAATAAAATACCTTTATGATAATATTCTTACACATGTTTAACTTATATGTAAGAAATTGTGTCTTATTAGATCGAGGAAGTTTTGCAACCAGAACAAAGTTCACACTTAAATCTAATTATTAGTATAATCAAACATTATTTAGAAATAGATTTTTTCAAAGTTTATTTTATTTCATGGTAGGCCCTTAGAATGCAACCATGGAGCTCAATATTCCACAATTTTTTTCCCTATATAGTTTCTTTGCATATTCTTCTTGTTAGAGTAATAAACTTTTTTCTCATTAATTAAATCATATTTATTTAATTATTAAGTCACTTATTATCTCTAGTTTACTTAAGCTAAACTTTGAGCATTTAATAATTAATTATTATCATGCAACCTAGTTAGTTACATGTTAGGGTTTTGGTCTCCTTTATAAGGACAATCTCTCTTTGTAATATTCATTCACTTTTGATAATAGAAATTTCTCTTTTTTCTCATCAAGAAAGTCTCATCTGTGGATCTAGGAATTCTAGCCTCCATAACTTTTTCTTTTCTATTTATGTGATAGGTGTTTGCATGCAAGTGATTCTTGGGAGTTGTGGGGTTGATCTTTCATCAACTTCAGCATGGTATCAAAGCTCTAGATCTTCATGCCCCTATTCTATTTGTAAGAGGTTTGGCTTGGCTTCCATATCTATTTTTTTTTCTTTCAAAGAGTTTTCATTTTTCAAATTTTTTTTGTATTGGATTTGCGAGGGGGGGGTGAGGGGGGATAAGTGTCACCATTTTTTAGTGCACTTTGATCCCAAACAGACCTTGTTGTTGAGCTTAGAGTGCCCAAAAACCCCTATTTCCATATTCAATTTGTCCAATTTGGACACAGTTGCAATTTGAGGCCAAAAAATGCTCCCAAATTTGGCACATTTCTTGAGGTAGCAATTTTAATATTTTTTGAACAAAAATTGAGATTATTTGGCATAAAAATTGAGATGGTTTTGGTACCTGACTAGCACACTTCTCGATGCAATTTTGGTACAAAACCGTCAAGCTTGCCCTTCTGGCTCTTTTTTGACCTACATGTGGTCTTTTGGTCATAACTTGCTCATCCAAACCTTTTTTTTCAAACAAGATATTATTGGAAAGCTGGTTCAAAGCTCATTCTAGTGGTGCAAGTTATTTTTAGTTTTGGTGCTTTTTTTATGGATTTTTTTGCTTTCAATATTAGGGGTTCTATTTTGCACTCTAGGAGACATGTCTTGAGCATCTAATACCCAATTCATGAATTCTTTATATCTTTGGAAAGGTATTTCAGAGCTCTTTCTAGTGATGCTAATTGATTTTTCATATTCTTCTCCAAACACATTCTACTCAATGTTTTGCATTTATACATTCTAGTAGATATCTTGGTTGTTTCAAGGCTAGAGATCAATTTTGTTGCTTTAGATGATTCGTCATGGGTTGTATTATCTATTGTATTAGCCTTATGTCTCTTCTAGTCTATTTAGACATCATTTGTATGCATTCTTCAAAACACACTGAGATAAAGTGTCATATTGCATATGTATTTTTGTTTCAGTTATTTTTCCTTGTTTTGCCTTCTGATTCGAGCAATGTCATTTGAGGACATTCGTTCAAATTATTGTATTCTTGGGATTCATCATATATTGTGTTTCATTGTACATGCACTACTTTGATTAAAGTGCCATGGGGATTGATATTTTTCCTTTGTTTGACATCTTCTTCTATCTAGTGAGTTTCCCTTCCATGACATTAGCCTCATGACATGTTTAAGATTGATCACCTTAGTGCACACATATGTACTCTTTTTTGCATCTTGACCATGGTCCCTTGAAATGTAGTTATTTTGGCCCACTTTTCCAATTTTCTGTCACCTCACCCTTGCCTACATTAGGGGAGGTTCTTATTCTATTTATCATACTTCTTTGGTTTGATGGAGTGAGCTATGTATTTAGTATTTGTTCTATGCACTGGGTGGATGTAGTGGCTAGGTACCTATGCATTTTGGTGAGATGGATTATTTACCATATAGACACTTTTCTATTCATTCCCACTTTGGTTGTAGCCTTCCATGTTCAATTGATCAACTTTTTTAGGATTTGGTGTTTCATGTCATCTATATCGTGGAGTTCATTTGTTTTCCTTTGTGTGCCTCCTAATTCGATGTAGATTATAGTCTTCTCTACTTGGTCAAGTTTGTTGGAAATACAATAGGGAAGTAAACTCTAAGAGGTGGGGTAAATTTGCACTTAAAACTTTCAACCTCTAAAAATATTCACCATACATCCATCTCACAATCTATGCATATAAATTGAAATACCAAATTGAGCATATACATCCATAGCATGAAAGTAAAATATTTAACACATGTATGACACAAGATATTTTATTACCCAAAAACCTTCCAAAGAGCAGGTAAAACTGGGGTGGGAATGACACCCACAAATCTTCACTACTACAGTAATAAAATGTATCCAATGAAGGTTACATTTTTTTATCATGAAACATGATCTACCCTGTAAAGGTCTACCCTGTTAAAGGCTTACAACATTGTTAGATCTTACCCTATTAAAGTAATTCAACACCCTATTAGAAGTGTGCTTGGTAAGAGGACTTTAACTTACAATGAAGGAAGCACCTTGTTAAAGGATTTACATCAACCTATTAAGACTACTCTGTTAGGAGATTTAATTGGTTCACCTATTAAAATGTCTCAGCAATGATCCTTTGGTTCGCACTCTATTGCTTAATGTTAGATCACCTCTATACTGATGTGTTCTTGATCTTTTCTGATCAGATGTATCTATGTTGTCCTCTAATTCCTTTCCTCTATTCTCCTTTAACTAATTCTACAATGTAACTCAATTCATAACACCTTAGTCACCATGACTTCTCTATTTGCACATGCAAACTCTCTTTAATTCTCCTTACACATTTATTAAAATGTTTAGGGTTTGTCTTCCTTAAGAAGACCTAGGTGACTTAGGGTTAGGTATGAATCAATGGTTGTAATTCACCCATATTGCCAGTTAATCTTTCCCTTTATCTGATTGGATGAATGTAATGCATAGTGATTCACATTTAAGATTCATCCTTATCACCAAATATTATAAAACAATCCTCAAGTTGGCCCAAAAATAGTTTACATAGAAGTTTTTGCCATTACAAAAAACTATGTCAAAACTGTGTAACTCAGCACTTGAAGTTCTTGATGTTCGGCATCAGCTACAACTTCAATGTGGTAACTTAGCCTCTAAATGACTCGACATCCACTAATCACTTAGCATCTAAATAGCTCAATACATACCATCTGCTCAGCACTTGAGTGACTCAGCACTTACTAGTTACTCAGTTCATACTAAATATATGTCGCTCGGCATATACTATTTGATAACTTATGCTTAGGATATATTACCTATTCAACATGAACTAAGTAAATGACTTAAGTATATTGTCACTCATATATCAAAACCAATCTAAGACTAAAAATCTCCCTCTTTAACATGAGTGGCAAAATACTTGATCATGTATGAATAACCTTTAGCCTTTCAAGCATAACTCAAAAAATATCCATATACATACAAAAAAAAATTAAAAACTTCAAAATTTTGCAAAAGCTTATGACTCATTAGTCATACCTCAAAATTAATTCAATAACTCCCCCTGAGTTGATTGTGTTGTTATGTATCTGAATCAAAATTATTCCTCCTTGCTAAGTAGATGTACTCTATTTCTATATTTGACATCTTTTTCAAAAAAAAATAGTATCTCCCTCATACTTCTAATTTCTCTATGCTTATTTCATTTCTCCCTCATTACTTTATTTCTCCCCCATTTTGACACTTATGTCAAAGGGTTATACACTTAGGGCATATTTATCCAAAAATTATTTATGGACCTCTAGGATGATTTTCAAAGTTGCATCCCAGTTATCACAAGCTACCTCCAATGACTTGATCGGGATGGCCAGCTTAGCAGCAAGGTGAACTAAGCCTTCATGAGTAGAAACATGCATATCTTTCTTCATGAGTGTTTCTTCAAAGGATAGTTCCTTGTGCAATATCTCCATATGTGGAGTCAGAATTGATTGGATGTTGATTAGTTTAGCCTTGATGTTTGATTCATTTATGTGTAACCGTGCTAACTGACTCTGGGAGTTGAGGAGGTTTCTAAAATGTTTCTCACTCTGACCTAGGGACTTTGGTAGAGTTATACTAGATGCCTTTATATGATTCTCTACACTCAAAATATGATTCCTTATTTTTTGTGTGAAGAATGTGAGATTACACAATTTGGTGTACAAAAAGAAAATGTTCTCTAGTACCTTCTTCGCACTCTCAATTCGGTTTCTAACTCAACCTGTGATAGTGCAATAACACTTGATATCATTTCATCAACCTTATGTTGGAACTTTCTTTCAAACCATTTAAGTAGTTTGACATTTGAATATAGGTCTATGTCATTTCGCTTCTCCATTAAGTTGGTTAGCTACTCTATGATCAGCTTTGTTGCTTCTTACGTTGGCAACCTAAATGCATCAAGAAAAATATCCTTGATATCTATCAATGCCTACTTCTATCTATGCTCTTGTCTAAGCAGTTCTTGATTCTTATTCTTTTCAAGAGTGTCATGGAGTATGCCCATTTGTTCAATAGTGATGGTTGCATAATCAACCTTGGGCATCTCAACCACTTCATCCAAGTTCACATTAACAAATGATGTGACTTCATCTACCTTGGATGTGCTTGGACTTGGCCATGATGATTGTAGGGGTATAGCTTCTATGCTCTACCTATGAAGATCTTGAATAGGAGGAGTACTATTTTTTCATAAAGTTACTAGTGTTTGTATTACAATTTGCTCCTCAGGTTTGGTAGTCATACCTAGTTCTTCAATCTTGTCCTTTTCTTTCTCTACCTTCTTAGTTGCACCTTGGTCTTGTGCAGTAGGTGTAGGAGTATCTACCTGACCTGTTAGAACTTGAGTTCCATCATTCTTTTTTGTCTCATCTTTGTGCTCTTCAATTGTCTCACTCTTATCATTTTCACTTTCCTTTATATCAACTGAGACTATAGTACATGTCATCAATGTACTGACAGTGGAATTTTTTGCCTCCTTCCTTTTGATATACCAACATAGGTAGTGTAGATTGCATTAATGTGAATTAAGGAGGGGCTATAGGTGTCTCTTTAGTCTATGCTTACCCCCCTATAGATTCTTTTTCTACCTTCTCAATTTCATCAACACTCACCAATACAGGATTTTCACACACTTTGGCCTAGGTAGTGGATTCAACTAGTATCTTCTTCAAGTCATCCTCTATAAGGGGATAGATGTTCCTGAGTGATAGTATCATAAACATCCTTAATCTTTACATTATCACTCTATGTATTTACCTCATGTAGAGGACTGACACTTGGCACTAGTGTAATAGGTACACTCTATTTTGTTTGTTGCTCTTCCTTAGCTGGTGCCTTTATTTCTTCATTTGTTTCATTGTCTTCCTCTTGTGTAACTATCTCAATGTCAATTGTGATTACCTTAGTTACCTGTTGTTTCTCTTCTCTGTCCTCATCTACCTCAATAGGTGCCTACATTATTGCCTTGGGTGTTGTCAAATCATATAATGATTTCCAAATCAAAGTGGTCTTTTGCACAACATCCTTAACCTTGTTATGCAATATGTTGAATGCCCTATATTTTGGTGCAAATTTTCTAGTATGCTTCTTTATTGCCTTAGCCATTATTTCTCTATCCAATTTTAGCATCACTTGTGCAAGTGTAGTCTCTTTGATTTGTCTTTCTATGTTTAGACTATACTACCACTTCTGCTCAACTCTATCAAATAATTCCTTTGGTAGAAAGTTGGAAATCTCAATTAGAGTTTATTTAAATGTTTCCATCATGGCATATATTGAATCCTCTACTTGGTTCATCTCAATTTCCAAGTGTACCAAATTTAATATGTTTGAGACCAGATAAATCAGCATTATTCCTTATGTTCTCACATATATTGTCTAAATCTGAAGAAGGATGGTCACTTACCACTTGAAATTGGTTGTTGTCATCAGATTTGGTCTTCTCTTCATCAAATTCAATTGGAGCAATGTATTTTCTCCTTGATCTCTTCTCAGGCTCCTCTTCATTGCTAGCTAGTCTAGATCTCTTCTTTTTTGGCTTATCTACTTCTTGAGCCTTCTTAGTAGTAGCCCTTGTGCTTTCCCTTGTAGAGGGAACTATAGGCATAGGTTTTGAAACCTTCCTTGGTTTGCTAGTGGTTGGGATGTTAGCTTTCCTCTTCTTTTTCTCAGGTGCTTCACTAGCTTCTTCTCCCTTGGCACCTTCTTTAATTTCTTCTTCTTTTGCTTAGTCTTCTCCTTGAGCTTGAGTTAAGGCCAATGGTGCTTGAGCTGGTATATCTTCTTCTTCTTCATCATCTTCTTCTTCTTCATATGCTCCTTCACCAAATTTCTCTTTAAGTTTCTTAACAATCTTGTCCTTCTTCCTAATGATTGAGGCAGTCTTCAAATCCATTGATATCTTAGATTTATCTATGTAATAGTTCCCAAAGATAGTAGCCTTAGCATCTACATCTTCTACAAGTAGTGTGGTTATTTCTATAGAGGCTTCATCAACATTGATTTCATAGCCTAGTGGCCTTAGCCACCTTACCCTTGGAACGAATAGCTTGAACATTTATTAAGTCAGTATTAACTAGAAAGCAAACATCATTGAAATGTTTCTCAACTAGTGAAAATTTCTTCATTGATTGCTTGAAGTCCTCAAAATAGCTAGTTATAACTAAATCAAAATTGTTTCCAAGTTGCTCAATAAATTTACCTATATGCATTGCAATAGATTTTTTTGTTTTCCATGCAACTTTACCAAATGTGGGGAATGTATTTTGTACATAAAAGAACATACATACAAGTATTGAACCAAATTTACATTGTGCACTTTTGGTCTTCCTTATAGCTCCCAATTTTTTTGACAATTGTTGCATTTGCAACTTAGCAAGGTCATAGTTATGATCCTTCTTAACTATCTTATAGCCCATGTCAACAAAAATACATGGTACACTATTGAGCCTACTTGATTGGTAGGATTTGTGTGCTATTAGCCTCACTACAAAAGCAATTAGTGGATCTACGATAGTATTAATTTTCATGTTGTATTTGTTCCACACTACCCCTATATTCTTCTCAATGACCTCTTTAGATTCACTTCTCATGGTTTTAGGTCGGTCAAGTGTTGGATACCCTATTACTCTATGTACAATTGTCTTTGTGATTTTCACTAGTCCATTATCCAACCATATAGAATCATCATGAATTCTACTTAAAACTATCTTAATCCATTCAGTCTTGAAAACATTTGGAAAATCTAGGGCATGGGTTAACCCTTTCCTCTCTACTATTTTGAGTTCATCCTTCAATGCTTTGTTTTCACATAATTTCCCATAGTTTTTCCTAATCTCCATGTCTCCTATGCTACCCACCTTGCATCTATAGCAACATCTTACTTCTTAAATCATCAAAACTTAGGGTGGTATCATCGACAACGCACCAGATGGATCTTGCTTGTAAGTGATATCAGGAATGGCTCTAAAATTTGGTTGTCTGATCTCATTTCTTACTAATTGCATATGCAAAACTTTTTTATCCTCTTTAATCTTAGGATATAAAGAACTAGATGCCATTTGTAAACTAGGATTTGTAAAAATTCAAACTGTGTAGCTCAACACACAATAAATACCTTTAAAAATTTGTTGTGATGGTGTTGAGTGACGATTGAATCTTGTTTGCAAACACTAGTATGATCTCTTTCAATTTTCCTTTCACTATTCATGCTCTCCTTCAAATTCAAATGATGTCAAATGAGCAAAAATCAATCATATAGACCTTAAAACCTTGCATTTAATGCTTAGTGCTTACATAGTTGTAAGCTCAGCTTTAATAAAGATTTTGACTCACTTAGCTTCCATGAATTTTCCTTTTCAACTCGGCTTTTACTACAAGCTTGGTCAACACTATCACCTATAATAGCTTGAAATCAACTAAAATTTCACTCAGAAACCATAGTGAAACTTTTCATGCTTGGTAGTAACATGAAAACTAACAAAAGTTAAAGATTTTTTCTAGATTCTTAAAAACACCTTGCATCTTTATTCATGCAAATGTAATCTTTTTAGAACTAAATCCTTGGAACTGATGTTTAGTATTATTTTTTTAATATCAGTCCCACACACCTCTTGATTTCTTAATTGGAGGAGTTGTGATCACTCGACCCATTGGGTGAAATGATCCCATTTGAACTTGATGTGCTTCAATCTTCCTTTCTCTTCCATGTCTTGTTCATCTCATGTTTAACAATCTCAACATCTACCTTTCCTTTTCCTTTGTTGAACTCACTACTCTGTGCCTTTGACCTTGGTGGACAATTCCTACTTATGTGACCAATCTTCAAACAACTAAAACATGTGGTTTAACTGAACCACCTTTTGTAGTCATTTCTAAAATGTGTTATTATACAATTTTCAACAACATGTCCATACTCTTGATAGTAGTGACAACTATACCTTGTATTACAATCCCAATTATAAGAGTTTCCATTGTGTTTTACCTTTTTCTTCTTTTTTGATGACCATTTAGGTTTGGATCTACACTCATATGCTCTATTTTCATACTTCTGAGAGTTATAGTAGTATCCTTCAAATCTTTGTGTGCTTATGGTCTTGGTTCTACATTCATGTGCCTGATGTCCTTGTTTGTTACATTTATGGCAATGACCGATGAACTTATGCTTAGGATTCTAATTTACAATCTTGCTCATACAAACATTGGTAGTATGACTTATCTTACCACAATTATGACAAGTAGGTTTGGAGTTCTTACCTTTGTTACTTCTTTCTTCACCACTTTGGGATGATTCTCCTTCTTTAGTGCTAGTGTAACCCAATCTAGAAGTATCACTGTTGGATATAGGGGATCTCATCAATTATTCAAAATACTTGATGGCTTCACTAGGTTTGTTGAAACTATCAACCAACTCCTTTTCTCTTTTCAGATCATTTCTTAGTTGTTCATTCTATAACTTCAATGTTGTAATCTCAATATCCTTTGCATTCAATTCATGATTTGTAATCATCATTTGACCCAAAGTTTCCATTTGCATGTTAGCAATCCTAGTTACCTCTAATGTTTTCTCTTCCAGTCTGTTGGTCAAAATCCTTTTATCATCTTCAATCATGAATTTTTCCTCTTCAACTTTATTTTTCTACTTGGTCAACTCACATAGCAGTATTGAGTGGATTTCTTGTTTTCTCTTTAGATTTTTGACCTCTTCAATTAGGATTCTATTCTTTTCCATTAGATTTGCAACTGTTGCATCCAATTCATTAGAGTTTTCATCTACAAATAATTTAGTAGTGTTAATCTCTTAGTATTGTGTGTCATTCTCTTCAATAGAAATTTCCTCCCTTCTTTTCAATGATCTCTTTAACTCATGCCTTACTTCATTCAGCTGATGTAGGGAAAGTTGAATTTCAATCATCCGGTTCTTAATAGTCTTTCCTAACTTGTAGACTTCCATCTTCAAGATATTTCCTCAAAGCTACAAAGATTTACTTTCCAAAGAACTATGCTCTGATACCAATTGTTGGAAATACAATAGGGAAGTGAACTCTAAGAGGGGAGGGTGAATTAGCACTTAAAACTTTCAACCTCTAAAACTATTCACCACACGTCCATCTCACAATCTATGCATATAAACTGAAATACTAAATTAAGCATATACATCCATATCATGAAAGTATAATATTCAACATATGTATGACACAAGATATTTGGTTACCTAGATACCCTCCAAGGAGAAGGTAAAATTGGGGTGGGGATGACACCCACAAATCTTCACTACTATAGTAATAAAATGCATCCAATGAAGGTTACAATATTTGATCATGAAACATGATCTACCCTATGAATGGCCTGCCCTATTAAAGGCTTACAATATTGTTAGATCTTACCTTGATAAAGGATTTCAGCACCTTGTTAGAAGTGTGCTTGGTAAGAGGACTTTAACTTACAATGAAGTAAGCACCCTGTTAAAGGATTTACAATAGCTTTTTAAGACTACTTTGTTAGGATATTTAACTGATTCACCTATTAAAATGTCTCAACAATGATTCTTTGGTTAGCACTTTGTTTCTTGATGTCAGATCACCTCTATACTAATGTGTTCTTGATCCTTTCTAATCAGATGTATCTTTGTTGTCCTTTGATTATTTGCCTTTGTTCTTCTTTAACTGATTCTAAAATGTAACTCAATTCATAACACCTTAGTCACAATAAATGCTCTATTTGTGCATGCAAACTCTCTTTAATTCTTCTTACACATTTATTAAAATGTTTAGGGTTTGTTTTCCTTAAGAAGACTTAGGTGACTTAGGGTTAGGTATGAATCAATGATTGTGTTTCACCCATATTGTTTCTTAATCATTCCCTTTTCTTGATTAGATGCATGTAATGCATAGGGATTCACATTTAAGATTCATCCTTATCATCAAAGATTGTAAAAAAAATCCTTAAGTCAGCCCAAAAATGGTTTACATAGAATTTTGTGTCATTACAAACAACTATGTCAAAACTATGTAACTCTGTACTAGAAATCCCTGATTCTCGGCATTAACTACAACTTCAATGTTGTAACTCAGCCTCTGAATGACTTAGCATCCACTAATCACTCAACATTTGAATAGCTCAGCACATACCATCTACTTGACACTTACTAGTTACTTGACTCATACTAAATATATGTCACTCGGCATATACTATCTAACAACTTATACTCAGTATGTATTACTTGTTTAGCATGAACTAAATAAATGACTTAATTATATTGTCACTCATATGTCAAAACCAATCTAAGATTAACAATGTTCTATTTTAGTGGAGATTCTTTATATCAACAATTACTTTTGATAGAGGCAATTAATTTTGATAGAGGTTTGCAGCTTCTACATGCTTCAGTGGTGTTCTTCATGATCATCTTTTGTTCCTTATATCTTCTAGGACATTCCCTAGTTTGGAGGCTTCTTCAATCTTTCACTAGTTCTTTTCAGCATTTTTTGCATCTCTTTTTGGAGTAGGGTTTTTCCCATATGGTTTTCTCTATTTCTCCTCTTTTTAGTGATTTTCCTGTGCTTTGGTACCTCATCAAGCCTTGTTGTTAGGACACAATTATACTATCAGTAGAGTTTATAGGTTTTTATCTACTCCCTAAGTTTATCTTAAGGGGGTGTTAGAGTAATAAAAAAAATTATTATTAATTAAATCATATTGATTTTATTATTAAGTCACCTATTATCTCTAGTTTATTTAAGCTAAACTTTGGGCATATAATAATTAATTATTTTATTAATTATTATCATGGAACCTAGGTTAGTTACATTTTAGGGTTTTGATCTCCTTTATAAGGATGATCTCTCTTTGTAATATTTGTTCACTTTTGATAATAGTAATTTCTCTTTTTGGTCATCAATAATGTCTTATCTGTGGGTATAGGAATTTTGGCCTCCATAACTTTTGCTTCTCTCTTTCTATGATAGGTGTTTGCATGCAGGTGACTTTTAGGAGCTTTGGGGTTGATCTTTCATCAACTTCAACACTTCTTGTTTCAATTATGCTTCCTAGCCAAAATAGTCTTTTGTTTTTTCTTCTTAACCTCATCTAATTATTTAGATGCATTGTCCTTAGTTATTTTGATTCTTTCTACAATGTTCAATAGAATTCTTTATTTCCTACTACACAACTATGTTTCTTTTCTCTCTTTCTATTTCAATGTGTACTAACCATGCTTTCATATATATCTTCCTACATAATCACTTATCACTTATTCTTTTTCTATATAACTCTAAATTCCTCTCTTTTTTCTTTCAATGTGCCCTTATGCTTTGTCTTTATTTCAGTCACTCTTTTCTCTTACCCACACATTCTCTTTAGCTCACATCTTTATCAAATTGAAGAGTGGTTTCCCACTCTATGTTATTTCTTTTCACATTCTAAAGAAAACTTTAATTTTGTGTCCTTATTAACTTCTCTCACCATTTCACAAATTTCTCACAATACCCTCTTTCCTTGCTTGTACAATAGGGTCTTTTTATTAAGATCTCCATTCAATCCCTTGATTGACCATTGGCCTTTTCTTGTTTCTTTATGCAATCCAATATGCTTCAACTTATATCCTAAAAGCCCCAACATCCTCCTTCGATGTTATCACTACTGAGACTTATAAAGGAATTTGTTTGGCTATTTTTGAAGCCTTTTGATCAAATTTATTTTGTTAATATCTACAATCATTGTATTTTATGAAAGGACATTATTTTGAGGTAAATAGCATGACCTTTCTATCTATAACACCCCGCTAGGGAACCAAAAAGAAATTAACCTATTAAGTCACTAAGTTTGCCAAATATTCTTTTTAAAAGATTAAAACAACAAGAGATAATATAGTGGAAGCAATAACTCACATACATACAAATCCATACATTAACAACTACATCTCTTAAGGGTTCCATGATGTTGAATTACATACATAAGTTTTATTAAAATTAAATCTAATACATAACAACATTCACATCATAGAATAACCATAAGAATGAACCAAATTAATAATATACAAGTACATAAGATGCCACATGGCATAACTAGAATGCATAATCATCCATTTTAAAACTCATTGAGTATGAAATTCTAAAAGAATACACATCATGAAAAGATACAACATCTCATATGATCTCAAATCATGAAGTAAAATACATCAAAATATGATCACCGAACATAAACACAAGATTAGAAAAATAGAACTATAGAAGTACATCCAGTAATAATAAACATCTTGTTGACATTAAGGTCAATTTTTTTATCAATGACTCAACACTTATTCAATTTGGTTACATTACTACTGAGCTCTATAGGGTTACATTACTACTGAGCTCTATAGTTGCTACCAATCTTATCATTTAGTTTGTAATGTTAATCAAGTGATTCAGTTGTTCATGAGCGAAGTAGTTAGTTGGTAGTGTTTTTCGAGCTACATAGTGTTTACTAAGCTTTAGATACAAAGTTCAGTGCAAGCTAAGCATAGAAGAGCCTACCAACCTAGTTAGTGGAAGTGAAGATCGTAGTGTTAATCGAGCTCTGGTATGTTAACCAAGTTTTATAGTGTCTACTGAGCTCGCAGTGTTAACAAAGTGGATCTAGCATTGATTGAATCATGCAGTGTCAACCTAGTAATCCAGTTGCTACTGAGTTTCTCAAATTTCATTGAGCCACATAGTATTGTCTAAGTTCAAGCTAGTTGGAAGTGATTAATATGGACCAAGCTTCAATTTCAACCGAGTGCCAAAGATTGTTGAGCATTGATAGTGTTTTTCTTGTATCAAAACATCACCAAGTTTGTCTTTAGAACCTGAGTTACAACAGTTGGGTTGACTTTGTGGATTATGATGTAATTAGTATTGTAGTTGACTCAAGTGAGTGGTAATTTAGATTGGTATATATGTAATGTATTACATCATATCCAAGAATGTATGTGAAGAGTATATGATGAGCAGAAGTGTGAATTGAAGAAGGCTACAAGCAGTATAAGGGATAGAAAAGTATTATCTATCATAAGAAGGAGATCATTGTAATACAAGAAATCTTAACCAGCAAATCAAAGTTGCAAATCAGAGATCAACCATGAGTTCATCCTAACAGGTGCATCAGTCAAATTCTTTAAAAGGGTAGACTTAACAGTCTTTGCTAAATCTCTTAACCGAGTGCATACTTCATTGTATGTTTGTAAATCCTTTTATAAGGTGGACCTCAAAGTCCTTATTACTCCTAATTGGGTAGATCACCAAAAATGGTCAATTGTAAGCCTTAACAAGTTAACTTTATACTATAGTACTAAATCTTGTGGGTATCATTCCCACCCCAGTTTTAGTTTCTAATTGGAAGGTTTTTGGGTCACCATATCTTGTGTCAAATTGTTATGAATGTTTATTGCTTTCATTCTTTCATGCATGTAATTAGATCAGAATATTATATAAAGGATTAATTGGTGAAGTATGATAAAGTCTTGTTGGTTTCTGATTCACCCCTCCCCTCTCAGTAATCTTGCCTACCTTATATTTCCAATAATTGGTATCAGAGCTCTTTAGTTTCTTAGTTCAAAAGTTTAACAACTTGAGAAAAGATCAAAGGAAATGGAGGTATATAGGCTAGATAAGGCTATTGACAATGAAAAGTTGGATCTTGAATTAGCCAATGCGAAACTAAAGAAAGTAAATGAGAAAATCTCTCAATCATTGAAAAGAAGGAAAGATCTTGTAGTAAAATGGATGAAAATCTCTACACTGAAGAAAGAATTGAAGATATATGTCTTGAAATAAATTCAAATAAAGCTGATGAAGCAATCAAATATTTATTAGAAAAGAATTCCAATCTTCAAGAAGAAATTAGAAAGCTGAAAAGAGAATGAGAAATTCAATTAGTCAGATTATGTAAAGTCATGGAAGAAAAAGACAAAGCCAAAGAAGAGATAGATGAAAAGAATAATGAAATCCAGCAACTATCCCTTTAACAATAATACTTCATTAATCAACTCACCAATTCAAATGAAGAACTTATGAATCTAAGGTAAGAGAATGAAAGACAACAGAATGATCTCAACACTAAAAAGAAAACCTACGAAAGAATAATGAAATCTTAGGAAAGCATGAATCAATCAAATGAACAAAGTCTACACAAACACAAAGGAAAAGTTGTAATAGGATACACAAAAGAAGGTGAATCATATTAGTAAGGAGCTTAAAAGAATCAAAGACCTACTTGTAGTCATTATGGTAAGGCAGGTCATACATCAAATAAATTTTGGAGTAATAGAAAAATAAAATTCAATGAAAAGTGTTATAGTTGCAATAATCATGGTCATAGAGCAAATGAATGCACATAGAGACCTAAGTTTGAATGTAAATGTCACAATTTCAAGAAACAAGGACACAAATCTTTAGAGTGCAAAACCAAGCAGTCAAACCTAGCAAGACAAATTGTGAAAGAAATATTTGGATGGGATTACAATACATGGTGTAGATGTCACTACGATGGTGAATTTGGGCACATTGGAGAAAACTGTGTGAAACATCATATGAGGAAAAGAGACACTACAAAAAGATGTTTTATTTATACCAAACTTGGACATCTTCCTAAGAACTATATGAATATAGGTAGAATTGAAGGTGAAAAGAAAGCCAAAGCTAACAATATTAGAAAAAAAAATGAGGCAACAATGGGTACCAAAATCTCTAGAGAATGCAAACCAAGATCATGAATTGAAAGACACCCAAGTCAATGAGTTGGGTAGTTCAAACACTTCAACTTAGTTCCCTATGAAGATCATTGGAGTTTTGATTCAGAAGAAGAAATCTAACACTAGTTCCATCCAACAAGTAGAATGATCTAATCAGCATTCAAGATGCACAGGGATCACTGAGCATAATGAAATGTAGGAGACCTTATCAAGCAAGGTTGGGTTGCAAGACCTTATTGAGCAAGGTTGGGTTACATATTGTTGCAAACTCAAGTTGGTAGTTCCTACCAAGTGATGGTGACTCTACCAAGTTGTAGATGTATTTTGAGCATTAAAGAATAAATCAAGTGAAGGAAAGCCTGTCACAGAGTGAGTATGAAGCATGAAGCATTAATGGCAATTGAAAGATGGAAATTTGTTAAATGGAAGAAATTGAAGGCATTGTTTCACCGTAAATTTCTAGAGCTAGTTGAGAAGAGTGAATTCAAAGACCTCGAGCAATTTAAGTATTTGTTGTTGAAGACTTTAAAATTTTTTGGTAAACCCTACCGAGAAATGGCATCTTCTAGCAAAAAAACAAGAAAGGGTCTAAAATGTTGGTTCAAGAGGTCAACTACAAGGCACCAAACTTCAAGTTGAGTTTGGAAATTACAAAAGTGCTTGACCCAACTGATGCACAATCTCAAATTCTGCCTAAGGTATTACTCATGCATGGCATCCATTCCATTCTTTTTACCACCACTCAATCTAAGAACTTTGAACCCTAGAAATGAATGAAGCATTTAGAGAATTATGTGTGGTTAGTGCAATAAAACTCGAACATCAACATTTGGAAACTAAGGGCTTGACGCATATATATCATATGCCAAGTGAATTCTAGGTCAAATGGATGAGATATATTCTAAGTTGTGTACATAATGGACAATTATGGTTAGAGAAACCTATTCAAATAATGAAGAAAATTATTTATAGAATCATTGGGCTCCCAATGCTTAATAAAGTGAAAACAACCAAAACCCTAGGTTGGGTCAAACTAGAAAAGAAAACTCTTTTCGAGTGGGATGGAAGAGGAATGAAGATAAGCAATGTAACTAACATAGAACTAAATTTTTGCATTCATAACATTGCACATAAAATTTATAATTCAAGCAGATTAAACAACATATCATGTGAAGTTGTCAATCTCGCATACAAGGTTGTGAAGAAAAACATATCCTTCAACCTTGTCGAGTTACTATTGAACCAATTCAACAAGAATATGGAGAGCATCAGAGGATCAAAGAATAATCCATCTAAGTTTGGATCCCTTCTAACATGTTTATTTTTCTTCATTTAGAAAATTTTCCCTTCCAAAAGTACGGTAGTATGGAGGAAAGATGTTCATGTTTTGTATCAAATCAATGAGTATATAGCAAAGATGGGTGAAATTTTTGAAAGTTTCATGGATAACTAATTTGAAACATTCAAAGAGAAGATGAATAATAGATTTAGGATTCCTAAGAAGCTTGTAGAACACTACAAGGATGATATCTATTTCATGGTGGACTATGACAAAGTATACATTCAAGTAGTCAGACCAAGAGTGGCTTGGGTTAAGCCTCTAGAATATGAAGTTAACATTGATGAAACCAAGGATATCATAGAGGCTCTGTTGAATGAGCCTATGGATCCCAAAGCTATATATTTTGGAACCTATGATGAAGCTAAGGCAAGAATAGAGCTTGAGATTAAGTTACCTCAAGTAGTCAATAATGGAAGAAAAAGAGTAGAAAAGCTACTAAAAGGCACTAAGAAAGAAGGTTTCCCTCTTATGCTCACTAAGGGAAAAGGTGATGATATTGAAGAAGATGATGCAGAGGATGAAGAAGAAGAAGCAAAGTCTAAGGAAGAAGAGCCTCTAAGGAAGAAAGGAAAGGTTATCATAACCAGACCTGTCAAGTCATACCCTGCTATGTTCACTAGAAGGGCAGCCAAGTCAAGGAAAAAATTGAAGTTAGGTGAAGATGAAGCCAAGAAAATAATATTGAAGAGATCTCCACCTACACTTCAAGAAAGATTAAAGAAAATGGAAGAAGAAGCTAGCATGGAAAACTTCAAATTTTTCAAATATGAGACAAGGAATGAGGATGAGAAAAGGTAGATTAAGGATGTTGTTATGACCAAGCTAGGCAAATGGAAGTACTCTCCTAATGAGCTTACATAGAAGATTCCTAATGAGCTTATGCTATAAATTAAGCCTAGATGGGAGCATGCAAAGAAAATTTTCAAGGACATCTTTGAGTAGAGCTTGATACAACTCATGCCTAATCTCAGTAAGAAGGAGGTCAAAGAATCCTTGAAGTAAAATGAGAAGAAGTTCACTCTCAAAATTAATGCATGTATGATATGATAAAAGACATTGAATATGTAATGAAGGTGACAACAACTACATGGAAAAAAATTATAAACTACATCAACCTAGTGACTTTATTGTACATGTTGATGACAAAGATGATGAGGAAGATGAGGAAGAGGATGTAGAAATAAAAGATGATGAGATTGATGTTGTCAATATACATGATGAGGAGGAAGAACAAGAAGCTACCAGAGGAAATCTTCCACAGATACAAGGTACTGAGGAGACTGATGTAGAGAAAATTACAGTAGCAGTCATGGCCTCATTTCCTCACTCTTCAAGCATAGCCTTAGTGAAATATGGCTTAGAGATAGCTTTTACCGAGTTGGTTGTGGTTACAACTATTGTACCAAGTACCCAACCAAGCTCTAAATCTATTCAACTGAATGTAATAATGATAGAAGTGCCTAGCACTTCATCTGTCGAGCAGCAAAGGTCTCCATCATCAAACTTGACCGAGCAGCAACAAGGTATTCATGTTGTTAGTGTTGCTTCAACATTTGTTGCTAGTCCATCATTTTCCATAGATACTTCTATTCCAAGTATATCTATATCTAGTACAATGGCAGTTGAGAACTAGTCTTAATTGAGTACTGAAGTCCTAGACAAGGGGAAACAAATTATTTCCACCATTCTGAAGGAAAAGGGAAAAGAAGTAGAAATAATTGATCTAGATGAAGATATAGTTATTTTGAATTGGGATATCTCTGTCCTCACTCTTGATTGAATGGACACCCTGGGAGAATTACTAAAGAAGAGAGCTAAGTAGCAAAATCTTAGAGAAGAGAAGAAGAAAGAGAATCAAATATTTGAAGATATAAAGAGAATATTTGTTGATGCTTTGGGTATTGAGGTTGATAGTACTCAACCAATTTTGGATCAATTAATAGATATTGTCCAAAAATTCAATGAAGAATTGAATGGATAGGAGAAGCTACTTCAAAGAGAAAAAAGGAAGTTTGAAAATAGAGTATTAGAATAAGTTGCACAAAGAATTGCAATAGACCAAGTAGAGCTAGCAACTATTCTTGGTAAACTAGAAACATATGTTAACAATGTTGTATCATCATTTGTCAAGTTAAGTAGCACATCTATCATTTCCAAGGATATCAAGGAGAAATTGTCCAAGATAGATGAAGACATGAAGGAAAGTGTACACCAACTATCACTTGACCCAAACCATAGTTCTGCACATTATTCAAAGATCAGATATCTGAAATTTGTAGGTAGAATTATTAAAGGAAGAAGCCAGGATCAGGACCACACTTGCAAAAATCTAAGGCATGATTCTTCCAAACATGGATGTATTGTAGAAACATATTGCACATGCAAAGACACTCCTCCATGATAACAACTTCTAAATAGCTTATCACATGATGGAATTATCAACACAAGTTCATATTGCATTGCATGCAAGAAAGGTGCTATAGGAAAATTGGGACAAGAAAATGGTACATATTATGAAGGTACATTATGAATTCTTATCACATTTTGGTATTAACATATAGTTATTATACACCTTTGGCGTTTATGTCAAAAAGGGGGAGACGTGTATATTATATATGATTAAGAATGGAGGATAAGTAACATGTGAAGGAGGAGAAGCATACTATACTCTATTTGTATGTATATATGAGAGATATATGTATGGGAGAGTAGTTTAGTGTAGTATGAATATAAGAAGAAAATTCTTTTACAAAAACAATTTTGAAAAATCTGAAAAATGGAGTATGTTATCGAGCTATAGCAGATGAAAGTCAAAACCGAGTTGAAGACATAAGATAATGGCAAAGGAAGTTTTGACTTACAATTTTGAATGATCATTTTTTTTTATAAGTGTTTTGTCACTAATGCCAAAGGGGGATATTGTTAATATTAAGGTCAATCTGTCTATTAGTGACTCAACACTTAGCCAAATTGGTTACATTGCTACTGAGCTATATAGTTGATACTGAGCTTATCATTCAGTTTGCAATGTTAACCAAGTGACTTAGTTGTTCCTAAGCTAAGTAGTCAGTTTGCAGTGTTTTTCGAGCTACACAATGTTTACTGAGCTTTAGAGACAAGGTTTAGTACAAGTTGAGCATAGCAGAGGCTATTAAGCTATTTAATGGAAGTAAAGAAGATCTTAGTGTTAACTAAGCTATGTATGTTAACCAAGTTCTACAGTGTCTACTAAGCTCACAGTGTAACAAAGTGGATGTAGTGTTGACCAAATCATGCATTATCAACCTAGTGATCCAGTTGCTACTGATTTTCTTAGAGTTCACTAAGTCACACAATGCTAACCAAGTTCAAGCTACTTAGAAATGATTAGTGTGGACCGAGCTTTAAGTTCAACTGAGTGCCAAAGATTGTTGAGTGTTGACAGTGTTTTTCATGTATCAAAACATCATCAAGTTTGTCTTTAAAACTTGAGTTATGGAAGTTGGGCCAACTTTGTGGATTAAGATGTAATTGGTATTGTAGTTAACTCTAGTGAGTGGTAATTTGGATTGCTATATATGTAATGTATTGTATCATATCTAAGAATGTGTGTGAAGAGTATATGATGAGCAGAAGTGTGAATTGAAGAAGGCTACAAGCAGGATAAGGGATAGAAAAATATTATCTATCATATTCAGGAGATCATTGTAATACAAGGAATCTCAACTAGCAAATTAGAGTTGCAGATCAAAGATCAGCCACTAGTTCATCCTAAGAGGTGCCCATTAGTCAAATCCTTTAACAAGGTAGACTTAACAATCTTTGCTAAATCTCTTAACCAAGTGCATACTTCATTGTATGTTTGTAAATCCTTTTACAAGGTGGACCTCACAATCCTTATTACTCCTAATAGGGTAGATCACCAGAAATGGTCAATTGTAATCCTTAATAGTTTAACTTTATACTATAGTACTAAAGCTTGTGGGTGTCATTCCCACCCTAGTTTTAATTTCTAATTGGAAGTTTTATGGGTCACCATATCTTGTGTCAAATTGTTATGAATGTTTATTTTCTTTCATTATTTCATGCATGCAATTAGATTAGAATATTAGATGAAGGATTAATTGGTGAAGTAAGATAAAAATTTATTGGTTCCTGATTCACCCCTCCCCTCTCAGTAACCATTCCTATCTTATATTTCTAACACATCTTTTGGATCTCAATGGTATAAGAAACACTACCACCCAACCTCATGGAACCTAAATGACTCACTCCCACCGTGTTGAAGAGATAATCTCAAGTCCCATATGAATAACAATCCAATAGTCATAACCATCATCTAGGTTAAGGAAATCTTGATAGCAATCTATCTCAAAGGTACCAAGACATAAGTAACATCTAATCCCAGAGGCAAAAAAGACACATAGGAAATCTACTATGTAAGTGGGCAAGTTTCATCGCATGAGCCAACTCTAAGGTTACCCTGGTAGCCTCTCTAGACTTTGGCCCCCTAGTGACTCTATACGGCATCAATATCCTTTCTTATAGACAAGGATACTAACAAGGCAAGGTGGCAACTAAGAATCCTCTCTACTCCCATCCTAGCATGTATTAGCACTCAAGGCAATCTAATGACTCTTGTTAATTTATTTTAAACCCATTCAATGAAATATTATCACTTATTAATACAAATTACAATGGGTTACCCAAGTAGCCTCTTTAGGGCTCTGAGCTCCATTTCAAGCCACTTTCCAATTTACATAAAGATAACCTACCCTGAGCTCATAGTAGAAAGCCTCATCAAGTCATAATGACCACATCAGTCCTATACAAGTAACTGTAAACCCTAATAAAAAACATTGATCAAAACCTCATAGATTAAATCACATTTAACATGAAGTTTGCACAATATCATAACACAAAACTCCCAAGCCTCTAGTAAACATCTAAGCTGGTCAACATACAAAGTTAAACCCAACCCCCATACAAAATAAACCATACATCTCATCAAGTATTTAACAAGTGTAGTTCCATAGTTCATTTGGTTTGAAATCATAAAATAATTAGCAATAAAATAATACATATTTATATATTTATTAACAATAATTATTATTATACTAAATAACATAATAATAAATATTATTAATTATTATTATTATATTGATATAATTTAAAGTTTATATAAAAAATATGATTTAATAAATCAAAAACCCCAAAATATGGGGTGGTTGCTTAGCGGTCTAGCTGCTTTGGTAGTCTTTGCTTGGCAGCATACATTGCCTTGGTAGTGTGCACTGCCATTGCAACAAGGGAGGGGAGGTCACAAACCCTCCATTTTTTTATTAATTTTTATAATAAAAATTCTTCTCCAACAAAATGCGTAGCACGAATTTCAATAATTTTTTTAGTATTAATTACCATAGTAATAATTTTATTACTCTTGTATTAATACTTCTTTTTTTTAAATACATTTTCAATAAAATCTAATAGGGACAATTAATTGAAACAATCAAAATTGTTAAACTAAAAATTGGTTTTCATTTTCAAACCCTATCCCAATCTCAGTCTTCTAAAATTCCAATTTCCCAATAAGATTTTTTCAACTGATTTCTCTCACATATATTTTAATAGCAAGTAACAACAATTTCTCATAATATTTCTAAGAATGCAACATCTGATACCTAAATCAGTCTCACTTGAGCAAGGTGGTTTTTTCCATGGACAAGAAACCATAGATGGTGCATTAGTTTCCCATGAGGCTCTACACTCAATTAATTCCTCCAAATTTCATCATTAAACTTGATATGATGAAGGCCTATGATTGAGTGTGTTGGGAATTCCTTTTCAAAGTTCTCCATAGATTCAGATTTTCAAAAAAATGGTGTAAATGGATTAGAGCTTGTATTTTAGGAGCATGGCTGTCAATTATTATAAATGGAGTCCCTATGGGATTCTTCTCTTTGAAAAAAGGGGTCAGGCAAGGAGATCCTCTATCCCCGATACTATTTATTCTAATGGCAGAAGCACTCAATAGATTTATTCAACAACAGCATGCTCCCAACCACTAGCAAGGTACAAGAATTGGGAATTCAAACATTTTGGTTACACATTCATTATTTGATGATGATACATTGTTTTTTGAGTCATCCAATGTGAAGGAAACCAAGTAGATTAAACTTGTTTTAGACTCATATACAGTTGTATCAGGTCAAAAAATTAATGAGAATAAATCAAAGATATATCTTTTTAATATAAATCAAATTATTTCTACAAGGATTGTTAATATTTTGGGGTTCTCACAAGATCATCTCCCGTCTATGTACCTGGGTATTCCTTTCTTCATGGGGGCTAATAAAGCAAGCTACTGGTCTCCTATAATTGATAGAATTAAATCTAGAGTTGTGGCTTGGAAAGCAAGATGGCTCTCACTGGCTAGCAAAATTCTTCTCATCAAAATGGTGTTGTTTGCTATCCCAAACTAATATCTTTCAGTGCTAAAAGCTCACCCTTCAATGATTTAGACTATCCAAAAGCTAATTCAAGAGTTCTTATGGTCTGGAAATATAAATGGAGGAAATAAAATATGTCTCATCTCTTTGCAAGATATGGTTCAAGTGAAATCTTTGGGTGGGGCTGGAATTCATGACTTGGTACAAAGAAATAAAGCCTTCACTGTCAAATTAGTTTGGAAAATGTATTTTAAACCTCATGATAAATGGTGTCAAATAATACAATACAAGTACTTAGATAACAATTTCCCCTCAAGAGTATTCTCATTACAAGACCGCTTGAAAGGATCGACACTATGGGACTTTATGACTACATCTAGAGATGTTGTAACTAACTATCTCTCATGAGAGATAAACAGTGGCCACCAAGTTAAATTTTGGATAGATTCTTGGAATGGATCCCCTCCTCCTCTCAAACTAGGCCAAGGGATATCTTGATTGTCTCTTTAGAAAACTCATGGGGAAAATATTTGATTGATTTTGTCTTTGCAGTTTGTTTATTCTCCAAAAAAAGTGATTTGGAAGGACTCAGGGGAGCTACCTATTTCATTCTTTGATAAAGATATATTTCATCAACTATTCTCAAGTTTAGCGGTTTATCTTTCCAAATAGGAAGATGGTTAATATGGGGCCCAAGGAAATATGGCTCATATTCAATCAAAGTATATTATAAGATTCTTCAATATTGGGAAGCTAATAAAACCCCTTCCCATGCATTCTCATTTTGATGGAATCAATTTACTCTCCTAAAGCTTGGGTGCTTTTCTTGGATTGCTTTGAGAAAAAGAGCCCTTACAAGTGATAGACTTTCTAAATTTCATATCTCGCAACCCTTTAACTGTCATCTTTTTTATCAAGAACTTGAGGATGGAGACCATCTCTTTTTGAATTTTCCTTTTGCACAACAATG
Source organism: Cupressus sempervirens (assembly GCA_028749045.1). Classification (NCBI taxonomy): domain Eukaryota; kingdom Viridiplantae; phylum Streptophyta; class Pinopsida; order Cupressales; family Cupressaceae; genus Cupressus; species Cupressus sempervirens. The sequence goes on from CM053792.1 coordinate 711,062,064, forward strand.
CTAGCTTTTTATCCTAGATAAACTACACTACTCCACCCCCCTCCCAAATAAATTGTGAGATCTCTTCTAATCTTGGCCAGAGCTATATTCCAATTCCTTTTTCTCCAAACTCTAGACCTGTATCCTGACTCTAATTGTTTGGGCTCTTTGGTGGGAGTGCAATAAGAGGATTTTCCATCAACATCCCTCCACTATTGATAGTGTTCTCATCACCATTGAAAAGTCTATATCTGAAGTTGTTAACACTAATCACACTAAACACAAATACAACCCAGTTTTGTCTAATTGGGATAGAACTATTCTTTGTGATTGAAATAGCATGCATGTGCCTATCAAATTTCATCAAAATACATATGCTTCCCCTTCAAATGCCAGAGACAAAATCTACTAGATCCCACCTGATTCTAGATATGTTAAACTCAACTTTGATGGTGCATCAAGGGGCAATCCAAGTAAATCAAATGCAGATGCTTGTATTCAAGATCATTGCAGTGATGTGCTTGCTATTAAATCTAATCCCCTACCTTTGGGATCAAACAACATAGTAGAAGCATATGCTCTCTTCCTAGGCCTAGTCTTAGAAAAATAAGGGGGTTTTTTACTGGTTCAAGTTGAAGGTGATTCCATGGTTATCATCAATGCTTGCATAAAAAGAGAATCACACAATTGGAAGCTAACCTACATCCTTCAACAAATATGGCATATCCTAGACACCTTTGAATAAGGTAATATTTCACACACCCTTCGTGAAGGGAATGCCCTTGCTGATTACCTTGCAAATCTGGGTTGTGATGGTTTTTTGTATGATAAAATTTATCTAGCATATGCTATTAATAATAATGTAGATTTGCAAAAAATAATTGATGATGATAAGAAAGCTTGTAGTCATCAAGAGTGATATGGGTTGTACTGTCACTAATTAATGACAGGGAGGTTGTTCATTAATTTAGGACACAGGGTAAAAGCACAAACCTGTGTCACCTTTTATAAAGAAAAGTGATATGAGAATGTGACAGTTCAACATTAATGACAAAAAAAATGGTATTTGCATTTAAAATATGAAGATGATGTAAACTGATGAAATGTGTAGAATTGTATGAATTTTATGCCTATAATTTTTATTATTTTTTTGACTAAGAATTTATTCATTTTATTTTATTTTGATGTCCCTTTTTTAACTGTAAAAAATATAGGATGTAGTTCCCGTCAAACAAGTATGTGCAAATCATCTTTTTTTGTTATGATTTGAAAATATTTTATAGATGACATGTATAGCTAGTGCACAAAAAAAGAAATAATTATTTTTGATGTATATTTTCTTTGTTATAAGTACTCAAGTTCAACCTTGTCAGAATCCAACAATTTTTTCCTCCCGTCAAAACTTCCCTATCAAATCTATACCTTCTTGAAAAAAAATTACATATTCATGAAGAGGATTCTCTCCTCTAGTGATAAATATTTTATTTTTATTTTTTTGATATGATTTACTATTTTTTTTCATTTTTTGAGAGAGCATCTTCTGAAATGTTGAAATATCAACCTATAATAATTTTAGATTATAGCATATTATAACTAAACAAAACACTCAAACATTTATATAATGATGATATTGAATCTGAAATCTATAAAAGGGTATTTTTAGTTTTTTTTTAAAATTGAGTTTTGATAGAGAAATGAGATTTGACCAAAATAGGTTTTTGTATCACAAACGGTGACACAAATCTATGCTTTTACCCCACACATATTGTCATATTAGGATACATTTCTACATCTTGGCTTTGGTGTCCCATCCTTTCATTTTCCATGAATTGGTTATCTAGTTAGAATGATATCCAGCATAAATTCTTTTATGCGATGCTGATTTGTCCAGCTGTGTATGTGCAAAGTTATAAGCTCTTTGTATCAATATTATTCTTGCCATTAAGATGCACTGGATTTTGAAATCAAAATGGATTTTCCCATTCGCAAAGTGCCTATGATGCATATCTTGCAAGTTGATTCATGTGGACCTGTTGCCACAATTGTAGACTCGGAGAAATACTTAGTTGGTCATTGAATATGGTGTTGTGGAAGAATGATAGTTTGGAATGAAGCTACTTACCTTGGGTTTTTGGACAACATTTTATGTTTCATTGGTTTCCATCTTGGAATGTACATGATTTTACCTTTTCGATTGGGCAATTATAAATCGAGGTTCTCCTCTTGTATTTGTAATGACAAGAATTTTGGGTTTTCTTACCTAATTCTTTCCTGGATGAGTCTTTGAATCAAAGTACTTATATATATATATATATATATATATATATATAGTGGTCACCCCAATTTTGTTTTTAAAAAAAATAATAATTTTTCATACAAGGGTTTCAACCAAAACTATTTCTGAATCAAGATTCTCAAACAAACACGAAGAAGACAGAGGAAAGATTTGAAGCAATATACTATGATAATCTCAAGCAAAATTCCTACCTCAATCTGATGCTAACCAAATGAATGCTTAAAGATTGCAAGAATTCCCCTCTCTTGAAACCCTTTCTGGAAATTTGCTCCTCCAAACCTATGTGTGGAGAAATGAGCTCTAATTTATTAATAAAGAGTTTTCTCCTTTAAGGTTTCAACTTTACGAACATGCAAAACATTTTCTTTATTATTTTAATTTATTTTAATTTCATTTGTAAACTTCTTGCATTTTAATTAAAATAAACTTTATTTAATTTATTCTCTCTTTCTTTTATTAAATAACAAGACGTATTTAAAAGTACATTTATTAATTTAAATAATAATAATATTTAGAGTTCATTATTAAAATGAAACTCCTAAATTAAATAAATATAATTACACCAAATTTGGAACTTTAATTGAATCTTTTAAATTTAATTCTTCTATTTAAATAATTTCTCGATTAATTAAATATAATTAAAATTTGATTTTTCTTTATTAAATTTTTGTCAAATTAAATCATTTAATATTCTCTTTACTTGATTTAATTATAACTGAAAATCACAATAGACCTACAATTTTGAATAAGAAAACCTATCTATAAAATAATGGATTCAAACTTAAGGTTCAAAATCTCGAATTCACGTCACTTCGACGAATTCAGAAGGGTGAATAACTTATATACTTGTCCTATATTCTAGGACAATTGGCTTAGGTTTAGGATTTGGACTCAAGAACTATCCCCCTTCTTTACCATTAAGATACTATGATAGGGCACACTCATCCTGGTAATTTAGGGAAATTGATGTTTGGTACCTGTAATCTGCATAAAATCCAAATATGTATATATACATATGAACCTAAACTAAATAGGTAGTGGTGGGGAGTGGTGCATTGTGTAGATCTTGACTAGCAAGTGACTATGACTCCCTCCCTCAACCACATCAAAAATGTCAAACATAAAATAAAACATACATATACACCATACACATGCAAGTATGGGGTAAGTAACCATAGAAAATTGAATATAAATCAACCATCCAACTATCATCATGAAACAACTAAAATCACTATATGAACATATGAAGCATCATCATTGAAAGAATAAAGATGAACACATAAAATAACCATGTATCAAGTAGCTCATCAAATATATAAACTAAGTATGACATAACATCCAAACAAATCAGGTAACCAGGTACCACTAAATCATAAAACATAACCATAGAATTGGCCTAAAAGAATTCAACAATATAACATGAAAAGTAAACTAGGGGGTACGCACTACACTATGTTTGCATATTCTACGTACTTCTTCTAGGTGGTTGGAATTACAGAATTTGATAAAGCTTCTTTCTTTTATACAGTAATGACTTTCCATTCTCTTTTCCAAATTTATCATTTTTGTAGAGGGGGGTAGAATGCTAATAAAACTATATAATTAGGTTATATTATTTTTATGTATTTTGTCAAACAACACACTACCTTGTCAATGATGCTACTATTTGTGTACATATATACCTAAGAAGTTATAACTACAACATCTAGAATGAAGCAAACAAATAGGAAACAAAATTGATTTGAGATTCACCGATTACACTCCAACATCATATCATCACAAAGGAATACATAGGAGAAAAATAATATATCAATTACATATTTTGCATTCCTTTCATACACAAACTTTATATTATATTTTCATTTAGTCACAAACCTTAATTTTAGCATTTGAACAACATCACCATCCATAGATTATTATAAAACTAATTATAATAATTAAATAATTAGTTATGGCTTGTCTTGATATAGAGGAGGTACCTACTTCTGCTTCAAATATGTGGTGTACACACCATATCCCCTAAAATATGCATTGTCCACAAACTCAAGTGCAACATCACCAATGCCAACTATATGTAGCCTCATCAATATTTTCCAAGCAAGAAAATTCTCTTTGTTCAACTTTGGTTCCTTATTTTTTTACATCGTGATCTTTAGCTTTGAGTACCTTCAAACATTTCTCTGCAATCACCAAAGTCTCTGATATTGATTGTTAGAATATTTAGAATAACTGGGGTGGTGAATCAATTATTCAAGGTCCAAATGTACCAATTTAATAAACAATCATTTAAACAACTTTTGATCTTAACATTTCATAGCTCAGTCTCTATAATCAACTTTAAGTAACATCAACTAGTTGTCCATTGTCCTAAATATAAAAGACTTGCATAATGTAAACATTAATCAGCAAAACATCATAAATAACATCCACATAAGTTTGACACTAGGATTTGATGTGGAAACCCAATTTGGGAAAAAACATCAGTAACATGTCACCAATTTTCACTTTTTTGAAGTCAGCTATGTTAGGAGCCAACCCTGTTAAAGGTTAAAAAACACATTGTTAAATGTGACCTTGTTAAAGGATTTAATCACCCTTTTAGGAGTGGCCTTGTTAGAGGACTTTAGAACATTCCATTAGAATTTCACCCTATTAAAGGATTTACATATGTCTATTAGGTCAAACATGACTAAATGATTTCAAATATTGTTTACAATGGTTAGAAAGTAATTGTAGGTTTTGATCTATGAAGTACAACTCACTTTGCATATATAGACATTTTTTTGGCTCACATGCACTGATTCACTAACTGACCCTCATTTTTATCCCAATCTATGATTCACTTGGCAATCCTTCAAGCCACTCCAATATTTGGGGTCAAATTGTGATGACAATTTGTGATGGCAGTCTAATTTGTGGTGATTTTTTTTCGCAATTTTCCCTGATGTCATCACAATACCAATGTAAGCATTGTAATTGCAATGACTATGTAAGTATTAAAAAAAGAAAACATGACATAAATCATTCCTCATTTTTTTATTGTGGAGAGTTGTATGCGAAAGAAGGTGGAGATCTCTGAATGTCATTGTGCCCTTGTGCTTGGTGTATTTCATTCCTATGATATATCTCTACATTTCATTGTCATGCCCTTGCTCTATGATTTTGTTGTTATGATCTTTTCATTTTATTTTCGTGCCTTTGCTTTGTGATTTGGTTGTCATGCCCTTCTGATCTCTGTGTTTTGTTATTGTGCCCTTGCTCTGCAATTTCAGTGTTGTGCCCTTGCTCTGCGATTTTTTTGCCATTGTTGGCATTAAGTTATTATTGCCATTAGTGACAACACTTATCTATATCAGTATAGCTACCAAGCTTCACAGTTTACACCAAGCTTCACAATTTACACCGAGCATCTCAGTATCTACCAAGCAGTCAGACTGTGTCATGGGAATCCAGTGTAAACCGAGCATTAGAAGTTGTAATGTTTACTGAATGATGAAAGTGTAATGTTTATCGAGTGATGGAAGTGTAATGTTTATCGAGTGATGAAAATGTAGTGTCTACCAAGTGAAATCAAGGTAAATGAAGGATTCAGTTCTTATCGAGTAATACTATATCTACCGAGTAACACTACATCTATCGAGTCACCAATGGTTACCAAGTTCAAAACTATGTCGAGTGATTAGTATGGACCGAGCCTTCACTTTTACCGAGTGCATGATGATGCTGAGTAATGTAGTGGACGTCAAGTATTAGAAGGTCACTGAGTCAGTTCAATGAACCCAAGTTATTTACTATTGGGCCGACTCAGTAATGTTTTTTTCACTTGTGTTTTAGCCGACCTTGCAATTATAATTATTGGAATGATATATATGTAATGTATTATATCATTTACAATGTATGCATGAGAGTATCAAGGAATGGACATGTAATGCTTTGAGAAGAATAAATGTGAATCAGCAGTATAGCAAGGTCTACAAGGAGCAGTAAAGATTCATCAGTCACAAGAGGTGATCTATACTTCAAGGATCTAATCAACAATCAAGTTTGTAAGTAGATCCATTGTTTCATCCTAACAGGTGAATTAATTTTGTAAATCCTTTAACAAGGTAGACTTAATAGTCTTTGTATAAATCTCTTAACAGAGTGCATACTTCAGTGTATGTTTGTAAACTCCTCTAACAAGGTGGACCTAGCAGTCCTTTGTGCTCCTAACAGGGCAGATCACCAGAACTGGTCAATGTAAGCCTTAACAGACCAACTTTATACTACAGTATTGAATTTTTGTGGGTATCATCCCCACACCAATTTTACTTTCTATTTGGAAGGTTTCTAGGTTACCAAATCATTGTGTACATGTGTTATGGATGTTCGATCTCTCATATATGCAGTAGATTAGATGAATGAATGGTGATTAGTATATATGATTAAAGTGCTGACTTTTTTTAAAGTTTTGAAGTTACTAATTCACCCCTCCCCTCTTAGTAACCTGTCATATCTTGAATATTTCCAACAATTGGTATCAGAGCATTTGTGGTTATCAGGATAAAGTTTGATAGCTTAAGCAAAGATCAAGGATAATGGAGATATTCAGACTTGACAAGGCAATTGAAAATGAAAAGCTAGATCTGGAAATGGCTATGGCTCAATTCAAAGAAGCAAAGGAGCATCTTTCCCAATCCCTGAAAAGAAGGAAGGAACTTGCAAGACAAATGAATGACCATCAGTATGTTGAAGAAAAGATTGAAGACCTTTTACCATCAAGCAATTCAGATGAAGCTAATGAGGCAATCAAGGTACTCCTAGCAAAGAATGGCTCTCTGTAGGAAGAAGTAAGAAAGCTTAAAAGAGAACAAGAAATCCAATCAATCAGGCTATGTGAAGTTTTGGAATAGAGAAACAAGGCAAATGAAGAATTGGAGGCAAGCAATAATCAATCCAATCAGCATGAAGATCTTATAGATCAACTATCTAATGCAAATGAAGAAATTATGAATCTGAGATCTGAAAATGAAAGCCTGAGGAATGATTCAATCACTAAAAGAAAAACCAATGAAAGTTTACAAAGTGACTTAAGATCTAAAAGAAAAATCAATGAAAGTTTGGAAAATGACTTAATCACTGAAAAGAAAATCATTGAAAAAATCATGAAGTCTCAAGAAGATATGAATCAATTAAACCAACAAAATGAGCAGAATCTTCATAGACAAAAGGGTAAAGTAGGGCTTGGATATAATGAAGAAGGTGAATCTTCTAAACAAGGTGCTCAAAGAAATCAAAAACCTACTTGCAATCACTGTGGTAAGTTAGGTCATACATCAAACAAATGTTGTAGTAATGGAAAAGAAAAATTCAATGGAAAATGCTACAACTGCAGTTAGCATGGTCATAAAGCTAATGAATCCAACGAGAAACCAAAATTTGAAGGCAATTGTCATAAATGCAAGAAGCATGGTCACAAGGCATTCCAATGCAAATCAAAATCATTCAATCCAGATGAACAACTTGTTAAGGCAATCTTTGGTGTTAGAATTCCGTAGAATAACTGAGAGGGGGGTGAATCAGTTATTCAAGGTCTAAATGCCCTAATAATACTTTTTCTAATTATAGTGAGCCCATAAAATTTTCATCCATCCAAACTTAAATCAATCATTTTAGCAAATTACAACAAATCAATAAGCAGGGATAAAACATACAAGATCAACACATGATACAGTGATTTACGTGGAAACCCAATTTGGAAAAAACCACCAGTAATATGCTACTTAATTCTCACTCTTCTAAAGTGATGACCTGTTAAAAGCCTGCCTTGTTAAAGGCTTACAACACACTATTAAATGTGACCTTGTTAGAGGATTTCACCATGTTGTTAGGAATGGGCCTGGTCAAAGGACTTTAGAACATTCACTTGGAATGTCACCATGTTAAAAGATTTATAAAATGGCTATTAAACCAACCTAAGTCCATAGGATTTAAACTATCTATTACAATTTCTAGAGAGTAACAATAATGACTTTCTGATCTGATACAACATATTTTGCAAATTTCAGATCACACTTTAGTTCAGTCCTTTTGCTTGGCTTTTAATCACTTTAGCTTTGACAGCTTGTCATCTCAAGCTTCGTCTCCTTAAGTCTTCTTACTCATCATACCAATGCAACCATATCTATGGTCATCTGTTGAAGCAGAGTAACTATGCTCTCTTACTCCTTAGCACCTCCTTTAGCACTTTATGCTTTCATGCTTTTCCTCCTCTTTCTTGCTTCATGACCTTGTTACTCCTTAAATAAAAATCTAGATTGCCTTTTTCGCTCGATTCTCCCTCTCCAACTTTAGGGTTTCAAATGGATTAAGTAGGATACAATGTATCTATCCCATATCTTGCTCTTATCTAGAAACTTCATCTAGAGTCCAGTTGTATTCTCCAAAAATGTTCTACATGGTGTTCTGTGCCACCAGCTCATTACTCTTATCTTCTATTTAATTCACAGAATTCTAGAAATCAACCTTGTCAACTTAGATCTGACGAATCTTTGATCTTAGAAATAATGCAACAACTCAGCATTATTGGTTTACTGATGCTCGGCACCTCTATGTTACTCGACACTTGTATCCTACTCGGCACTTGAAGATCACTTGACACTTACTGAAGTTCACTCGGCATCTGAAGATTACTTGCTCTTCAACTAAGAATCTTTTTGGCAATTACTGGCTTTCTCGGCTCCCTCTCTAATAAACTTAGTTAGGCTTCACAAATGACTTAGCTAAAATCTTACATCTTTGATATGTTTTGGTGTGCCCATTCTCTATGTCTTAGAGTATGTCGTCAATACACTTTTTCATCAATGGCTTAGCTGATCCTTGTACTTCATTACAACATCATAACTTCAACCTTTCTCTAGGTGTTCTAGTTACATCTTATTGATTGCCTCCTCCTTGTCAATCAACCAATTGATAGTATTTGGATCACTAAAGCAATTGTCATTCCTGCAAGTAGCAAGTTTGACATCAATGACAAAATAATGATTGAGAACATTTTTTACCAGTTCCATTACTTTTTATGTATGATCTCTTCAATCATTTCCAACAATCTCCCTCATGATCTTTTCAATCATTTCCAACAATCTCCCTCTTTGGCATTGATGGCAAACCAAACTGATCAATTGATCAACTTAGTTACTACCAAGATTGTATATGTTGTCTGCTACTTTCTTGACTGTTGCATCCTTACTACTAATCTCATATATCTCCCTCTTTCATATATATCTGCCTCTTGCTTTGTATTGATTAGTTTTCTGCATATTTCTCCCTGTTTGACATAAATGCCAAAGATGTAGCATCTTTAATATGCACAATATAGGCTTTGGCTATGATGTCTTCTCCCTCTGTCACCATGCTTGTCACTAATTTGAAGTTTCTGCTCCTGCTGTCATCCTCTGCATCATTTTTTAGATATTTCAATGATTTATTCCTATTGATGCAGGGCAGCTTCCTTGTTATTTTACACTGCTTGAGTTAGGGGCATTACCCCCAACTTTCCTCTTAGATATTCATAAGCATCCTTGGACAATGGTTTGGTGAAGATATTTGCAATTTGTTCCTTTGTGTGAATGTACTCCAACTTCACTTGTTTGTCTTCTACCAATTCTCTGACATAGTGATACTTAATTGCAATATGCTTGATTTTTGCATGCATTACTGAATTTTTGGATATGTTTATAGCACTTGTATTATCACAATACAATATCACAGGTTTAGTTACCTCTTCTTTCATTCCTTTTAATAGATGTGTGAGCCACACAATGTTTGTGCAATTGACTGTTGTTGCCACATATTCTGATTCTGCAGTAGACTAGGATGTGCATGTTTGTTTCTTGCTATTCCAAGTAACTAGCCTTTTACCTAAAAATAATGCACCTCCACTTTTTCTTTTTCTATCATCAATGTTGCCTCCCCAATCTGCATTTGTACATGCATTGAGCTCAAACTTCTCATTCTTTTTGTAATAGAGACCAAAGTTATCAGTTCCTTTGAGATACCTCATTATTCTTTTTACTGCTATGAGATGATTTTCTTTGGGATTAGCAGAGAATCTAGCCACTATTCCAACTGCTAATGCTATGTTTGGTCTCCTCTATACAACATATTGTAGTTTTCCAATCATGGATCTGTACATTGTTTGATTGATTTCAGCTGATACATCATTTTTGGATAACTTATTTCCTGTTGCCATTGGTGTGCTGACTGGTTTGGATTCTTCCAATCCAAATGTTTTAAGTATCTCTTTGATGTACTTCGATTATGTCACAAATATACCATGTTTTAGTTGATGTACTTGCAATCCAACAAAAAATTTGATTTCTCCAAACATAGACATCTCAAACTCATGTCTCATTTTGTCAGCAAAGTCTTTGCAAAGCACATCCTTTCCTCCAAAAACTATGTCATCCACAAAGATTTCAGATACAATAATATCCTTACCTTCTTCTGATTTGATGTACATGTTGTTGTTATCATCAGTTCTTTCAAATCCTATTTGCACTAGATACTTGTGAAGTCTCTCATACCATGCTCTGGGTGCTTGTTTCAAACCATAGAGTTCTTTATGTAATTTGCAAACCATATCCCTATTGTTCTCATCAACAAATCCCTCTGGTTGTTCAATATAGACTTCCCCTTCCAATATACCATTTAAAAAAGTAGACTTTACATCCATTTGATAGACTTTAAAACCTTTATATGTAGCATATGCAAGTAAAGTTCTTACTCCTTTCATTCTAGCAATAGGGGCGAATGTTTCCCCATAGTCTAATCATTCTTCTTGAGCATAACCCTTGCATACTAGTCTAGCTTTGTTTCTAGTAATCTCACCATTCTCATCTAACTTGTTTCTGAATACCCACTTGGTGCCAATCACATTCTTGTCAACTGGTCTGGGAACTAAACTCTAGGTTTTGTTCTTCTTTATTTGATCAATCTCTTCTTCCATAGCTTTATACTAGTCATCATCTTGTAATGCACCATATACTGTCTTAGGTTTAGATTTTCCGATTAGACATGATTCATGTTTTAGTCTATTCCTTGTCATTGGTCTTGCATCTTTGTCACCAATTATCTATTTAGTAGGGTGATGTATTTTTACATATTTGGATAATTTTGGTTCTGTCCTTGTTTCCATGTTTGATCTTTCAGATTCAGGGTCACTATGCACTGAGCTATCAGGTTGTTCTTCATCTCTTTCATGTGTACTAACTTCAGGATCTTCATTCTACAACTTGACTTCTGAATGTAACTCGACATTCACTGGTTGTGACTTGGCTAAAACTAAAATTTGTTGTTGAATCCCAATTTGATTGATAGCATCCTCATCAACAGGCATTCCTTCATAAGAATACACAAAGGTTCTGTATTCATCTATTCTCTTTGGTTCTTCAGCTTGGACTTTTGTATGCTCATCAAAGTTTACATTTGCACTTTCCACAATTTTGTTAGTGTTAGTATTCAAACACTTATATGCTTTACTCCTAGTGGAGTAACCAAGGAATATGCCTTCATCACTTTTTGCATCAAATTTCTCATTTCTAGCATCTTTAAGGATAAAGCATTTGCAACCAAATACTTTGAAATGTTTTACATTGGGTGAGTGACCATACCATAATTCAAAAGGTGTTGCACTAGTACCTTTCTTGACTTGTACTTGGTTCAGTGTATGAACAGCTAAACTTACAGCTTCTCTCCAGTATTTTAGAGCAATAGTCTTTTCCATCATTAATGTTCTAGCACAGTCAATCACAGATCTATTTCTTCTCTCAGCAATTCCATTTTTTGGGGGAGTTCTAAGAGCTGACGCTTTCCTTTTGATTTTTTTGTCATTACAAAATATCTCGAATTCTTTTGATGTGAATTCACCGCCTCTGTCTGATCTCAGGCATTTCAAAATCTTTCCTATTTCCTTTTCAACTCTAGCTACATACCACTTAAACGTTTAAAAAGCATCAAATTTTTTCTTTAAGAACATAACAGTCATCATCATGGAATAGTCATCAACAAACAACATTATGTATTTACCTCCTTTATAGCTTTGTACTTCCATTGGACCACATAAGTCAGTATGAACTAACTCAAGTACTTCTTTAGATGTATAGTTTTTGTTGGAGTTGAGGAAAGCCAACTCCGAAGACGCCAAGATCACCTGCATGCGAACCTGTCAAAGAGAAGTCATAGAAGGGAAGAGCATGGAGCACGAGTAAAAACCCTAAACGGACATGAGAGCCATCATAATGCAAACACAAGAAGAAATATATTTACAATAATGTGATGTGATGATATGATTTACAATGAGAGAGAGCCCGAATATAAAGAGCTCATGGAAGCTTGTAGAACAAGCTGGAAGGAGGTAGAAGATAAGATTGACAACTCAGCACACATCCACAAAAAGTGGAATATGCTAAAAAAGGAGAAAACTCCCGAGTTGTCAACAACAACCACTACATGCAATAAATATGAAATATTAAATAAATGCATGACCTAAGTAAACTTAAGCAATAGAATAAATAATTAAATATTAATTATTTACTCTAACACCCCCCCTTAAGTGCAACTTAGGGAAATGCCTTAAGCTCACAAAACTAAGATGAATGCATAATGGGTCCCGGCAACGAGGCCATTTTAGGTACCCAAGTACAATGCAAGAAGATGAAACCTCTGTAAGCAGGGAAAGAGAGAAAACCACATGGGAAAAACCCTCCCCTAAAAAGAGGTAAGAACCCAGTGAAGAGCTGAAGAAGTCTCCAACTAGGGAAAATGTCCCCTAAAACAGGAACAATGAGTGATCATGAAGAAGCAGCATCACTGAAGCATGAAGAGCTGCAAATCTGTCAAACTGCTGATCTAAAGAAACCTCCATGGAAGAAGAAGGCACGAGCCGAGCATGTCTATATGGTAGATGATCCATCTCACCGAAATGCATAGGTAGCCAGCCACTGCAATCGCCTTGTATGTAGGATCAACCACTGAATACATAGTTCACACTATCGAACCATCGAACTACGGATGCATTAGAACACAGCATAATCCCCCCTTAATGCAGACGGGGTGTGATGACAGGCAACTGAAAAGGTGAGCCAAATCTTCTGCAAACGAACCAAGAACGAGGAGAGAGGAAAAGAGGTACAGACACCGATAAAGACACGGTCTAACTGACTCGGCATGGGGCTAATGTCGTGGAAGGGACACTCACTTGACAAAGGGAGAATGCCTAAAATAGCAAATAAATAATCCCCCCCATGGTGCTTTATGAAATAGTGCAAGTACACCTGACTCAAAACAACGTTCATGACTCCCAGAATACAAAAGTGACAGTTTATCTCAGTGCGAAAATAAAAAATGCTTCAAAAAGATAGCTACAATGATCAGAACTGAAAAAGAGCTGAACCAAAAGAAAGTACAGCCGAAAATAAAGCAAACCATGCCAGGAAAACGATCCTCGGGCCTAAAACACTCAAAATATCCACCATAGAGCAAAAACGCCAAAACTATGATAGAAAGAGAAGAGGCCAAAAGTGAGGAAAAAAGATGACAGGTCTGAAAAGATGAGAAAACCAGCTTTCCAAAAATATAAAGTTTTCCAAAAACAGACATGGGACGCAAAAGATATGCATGCCGGAGTCAAAAACAGGACTTCGGAATTTAACTGAAAAAATAGGCAATAAAAATGCATCAAAACCAAAAAATACCTACACCAAAATCTCCGTCTTAGAACCAGCTTTCCGGCGCTTCTTTTGGATCGGAAAAATACCTCCGTATGCAAGAGTTATGGCCAAAAAACCAAAAGTAGGTCCAAAAGCAATCGGAAGAGGTGCATGCAAGGGCTGATGCAGTGCTGACGTCAGCAAGTCAGCCGATTAAATTTGACGGTTTGGAGGCCGTCGCAGTAAAAAAAGAGTGCCACGTGGCAGTGCTGACGTGGCAGGGGTGACGTGGCGGGTCCACGTGGCAAGGTGCCACGTGGCCCCCATGCCACGTGTCACCCCTGCTGGTGCTGAGTCAGCAAACCTTGCAAATGTGGCGCAGAGCGGGCGGAGGCGGCGGAACCGGCGGAGGTGGCCGCAAGGGCGGCGAAGCCGGCAGGAGCCGCCGGCGAAGGGCAGCGGACGGGCGGCGGGCTGGAGAGGCGCCGCCGGTGGAGGGCGGCGGCCAGGAGGCGGCCAGGCAGCGGCGGAGCGCGGGCGGTGCTGCCTGCTGCGGCCGCTGCGGGCGGCGCGCAGGTGGCGCGGTGGCGGCCCCGCGGTGGCACGGCGGCGGCGCTGCCGGAAATATTTTTTTAAAAAATTTTACGCCCTGCGTCCGTACGATCCATACGGCAGCGACCCTGGAAGCCTCAAAAAATCGCCAAAATTGCCCTATCTCCAAAAATGAAAAGCTTTATATGAATCTTGACTGCAAACGGCCTTCCGGATCCAATGGTGATGTCCGTTTGGTCCCAAAGCGCTCTGAAAAATTGTTGATCCCCTGATTTGAAGAAAAAAATGCACAAACAAACTAGGGTTTGTGACTTCAAATCATGGCTTCAAAATTTCTTCAACGAAGCTGCAGCAGGAAGGCTCTGATACCATGTTGGAGTTGAGGAAAGCCAACTCCGAAGACGCCAAGATCACCTGCATGCGAACCTGTCAAAGAGAAGTCATAGAAGGGAAGAGCATGGAGCACGAGTAAAAACCCTAAACGGACATGAGAGCCATCATAATGCAAACACAAGAAGAAATGTATTTACAATAATGTGATGTGATGATATGATTTACAATGAGAGAGAGCCCGAATATAAAGAGCTCATGGAAGCTTGTAGAACAAGCTGGAAGGAGGTAGAAGATAAGATTGACAACTCAGCACACATCCACAAAAAGTGGAATATGCTAAAAAAGGAGAAAACTCCCGAGTTGTCAACAACAACCACTACATGCAATAAATATGAAATATTAAATAAATGCATGACCTAAGTAAACTTAAGCAATAGAATAAATAATTAAATATTAATTATTTACTCTAACACCCCCCCTTAAGTGCAACTTAGGGAAATGCCTTAAGCTCACAAAACTAAGATGAATGCATAATGGGTCCCGGCAACGAGGCCATTTTAGGTACCCAAGTACAATGCAAGAAGATGAAACCTCTGTAAGCAGGGAAAGAGAGAAAACCACATGGGAAAAACCCTCCCCTAAAAAGAGGTAAGAACCCAGTGAAGAGCTGAAGAAGTCTCCAACTAGGGAAAATGTCCCCTAAAACAGGAACAATGAGTGATCATGAAGAAGCAGCATCACTGAAGCATGAAGAGCTGCAAATCTGTCAAACTGCTGATCTGAAGAAACCTCCATGGAAGAAGAAGGCACGAGCCGAGCATGTCTATATGGTAGATGATCCATCTCACCGAAATGCATAGGTAGCCAGCCACTGCAATCGCCTTGTATGTAGGATCAACCACTGAATACATAGTTCACACTATCGAACCATCGAACTACGGATGCATTAGAACACAGCATAATCCCCCCTTAATGCAGACGGGGTGTGATGACAGGCAACTGAAAAGGTGAGCCAAATCTTCTGCAAACGAACCAAGAACGAGGAGAGAGGAAAAGAGGTACAGACACCGATAAAGACACGGTCTAACTGACTCGGCATGGGGCTAATGTCGTGGAAGGGACACTCACTTGACAAAGGGAGAATGCCTAAAATAGCAAATAAATAATCCCCCCCATGGTGCTTTATGAAATAGTGCAAGTACACCTGACTCAAAACAACGTTCATGACTCCCAGAATACAAAAGTGACAGTTTATCTCAGTGCGAAAATAAAAAATGCTTCGAAAAGATAGCTACAATGATCAGAACTGAAAAAGAGCTGAACCAAAAGAAAGTACAACCGAAAAGAAAGCAAACCATGCCAAGAAAACGATCCTCGGGCCTAAAACACTCAAAATATCCACCATAGAGCAAAAATGCCAAAACTATGATAGAAAGAGAAGAGGCCAAAAGTGAGGAAAAAAGATGACAGGTCTGAAAAGATGAGAAAACCAGCTTTCCAAAAATATAAAGTTTTCCAAAAACAGACATGGGACGCAAAAGATATGCATGCCGGAGTCAAAAACAGGACTTCGGACTTTAACTGAAAAACAGGCAATAAAAATGTATCAAAACCAAAAAATACCTACACCAAAATCTCCGTCTCGGAACCAGCTTTCCGGCGCTTCTTTCGGATCGGAAAAATACCTCCGTATGCAAGAGTTATGGCCAAAAAACCACAAGTAGGTCCAAAAGCAATCGGAAGAGGTGCATGCAAGGGCTGATGCAGTGCTGACGTCAGCAAGTCAGCCGATTAAATTTGACGGTTTGGAGGCCGTCGCAGCAAAAAAAGAGTGCCACGTGGCAGTGCTGACGTGGCAAGGGTGACGTGGCGGGTCCACGTGGCAAGGTGCCACGTGGCCCCCATGCCACGTGTCACCCCTGCTGGTGCTGAGTCAGCAAACCTTGCAGATGTGGCGCAGAGCGGGCGGAGGCAGCGAAACCGGCGGAGGTGGCCGCAAGGGCGGCGAAGCCGGCAGGAGCTGCCGGCGAAGGGCAGTGGACGGGCGGCGGGCTGGAGAGGCGCCGCCGGTGGAGGGCGGCGGCCAGGAGGCGGCCGGGCAGCGGCGGAGCGCGGGCGGCGCTGCCTGCTGCGGCCGCTGCGGGCAGCGCGCAGGTGGCGCGGTGGCGGCCCCGCGGTGGCACGGCGGCGGCGCTGCCGGAAATATTTTTTAAAAAATTTTTACACCCTGCGTCCGTACGGCAGCGACCCTGGAAGCCTCAAAAAATTGCCAAAATTGCCCTATCTCCAAAAACGAAAAGCTTTATATGAATCTTGACTGCAAACGGCCTTTCGGATCCAATGGTGATGTCCGTTTGGTCCCAAAGTGCTCTGAAAAATTGCTGATCCCCTGATTTGAAGAAAAAAATGCACAAACAAACTAGGGTTTGTGACTTCAAATCATGGCTTCAAAATTTCTTCAACGAAGCTGCAGCAAGAAGGCTCTGATACCATGTTGGAGTTGAGGAAAGCCAACTCCGAAGACGCCAAGATCACCTGCATGCGAACCTGTCAAAGAGAAGTCATAGAAGGGAAGAGCATGGAGCACGAGTAAAAACCCTAAACGGACATGAGAGCCATCATAATGCAAACACAAGAAGAAATGTATTTACAATAATGTGATGTGATGATATGATTTACAATGAGAGAGAGCCCGAATATAAAGAGCTCATGGAAGCTTGTAGAACAAGCTGGAAGGAGGTAGAAGATAAGATTGACAACTCAGCACACATCCACAAAAAGTGGAATATGCTAAAAAAGGAGAAAACTCCCGAGTTGTCAACAACAACCACTACATGCAATAAATATGAAATATTAAATAAATGCATGACCTAAGTAAACTTAAGCAATAGAATAAATAATTAAATATTAATTATTTACTCTAACACCCCCCCTTAAGTGCAACTTAGGGAAATGCCTTAAGCTCACAAAACTAAGATGAATGCATAATGGGTCCCGGCAACAAGGCCATTTTAGGTACCCAAGTACAATGCAAGAAGATGAAACCTCTGTAAGCAGGGAAAGAGAGAAAACCACATGGGAAAAACCCTCCCCTAAAAAGAGGTAAGAACCCAGTGAAGAGCTGAAGAAGTCTCCAACTAGGGAAAATGTCCCCTAAAACAGGAACAATGAGTGATCATGAAGAAGCAGCATCACTGAAGCATGAAGAGCTGCAAATCTGTCAAACTGCTGATCTGAAGAAACCTCCATGGAAGAAGAAGGCACGAGCCGAGCATGTCTATATGGTAGATGATCCATCTCACCGAAATGCATAGGTAGCATGCCACTGCAATCGCCTTGTATGTAGGATCAACCACTGAATACATAGTTCACACTATCGAACCATTGAACTACGGATGCATTAGAACACAGCATAATCCCCCCTTAATGCAGACGGGGTGTGATGACAGGCAACTGAAAAGGTGAGCCAAATCTTCTGCAAACGAACCAAGAACGAGGAGAGAGGAAAAGAGGTACAGACACCGATAAAGACACGGTCTAACTGACTCGGCATGGGGCTAATGTCGTGGAAGGGACACTCACTTGACAAAGGGAGAATGCCTAAAATAACAAATAAATAATCCCCCCCATGGTGCTTTATGAAATAGTGCAAGTACACCTGACTCAAAACAACGTTCATGACTCCCAAAATATAAAAGTGACAGTTTATCTCAGTGCAAAAATAAAAAATGCTTCAAAAAGATAGCTACAATGATCAGAACTGAAAAAGAGCTGAACCAAAAGAAAGTACAGCCGAAAAGAAAGCAAACCATGCCAGGAAAACGATCCTCGGGCCTAAAACACTCAAAATATCCACCATAGAGCAAAAATGCCAAAACTATGATAGAAAGAGAAGAGGCCAAAAGTGAGGAAAAAAGATGACAGGTCTGAAAAGATGAGAAAACCAGCTTTCCAAAAATATAAAGTTTTCCAAAAACAGACATGGGACGCAAAAGATATGCATGCCGGAGTCAAAAACAGGACTTCGGACTTTAACTGAAAAAACAGGCAATAAAAATGCATCAAAACCAAAAAATACCTACACCAAAATCTCCGTCTCGGAACCAGCTTTCCGGCGCTTCTTTCGGATTGGAAAAAAACCTCCGTATGCAAGAGTTATGGCTAAAAAACCACAAGTAGGTCCAAAAGCAATCGGAAGAGGTGCATGCAAGGGCTGATGCAGTGCTGACGTCAGCAAGTCAGCCGATTAAATTTGACGGTTTGGAGGCCGTCACAGCAAAAAAAGAGTGCCACGTGGCAGTGCTGACGTGGCAGGGGTGACGTGGCGGGTCCACGTGGCAAGGTGCCACGTGGCCCCCATGCCACGTGTCACCCCTGCTGGTGCTGAGTCAGCAAACCTTGCAGATGTGGCGCAGAGCGGGCGGAGGCGGCGGAACCGGCGGAGGTGGCCGCAAGGGCGGCGAAGCCGGCAGGAGCCGCCGGCGAAGGGCAGCGGACGGGCGGCGGGCTGGAGAGGCGCCGCCGGTGGAGGGCGGCGGCCAGGAGGCGGCCGGGCAGCGGCGGAGCGCGGGCGGCGCTGCCTGCTGCGGCCGCTGCGGGCAGCGCGCAGGTGGTGCGGTGGCGGCCCCGCGGTGGCACGGCGGCGGCGCTGCCGGAAATATTTTTTTAAAAATTTTTACGCCCTGCGTCCGTACGATCCGTACGGCAGCGACCCTGGAAGCCTCAAAAAATCGCCAAAATTGCCCTATCTCCAAAAACGAAAAGCTTTATATGAATCTTGACTGCAAACGGCCTTCCGGATCCAATGGTGATGTCCGTTTGGTCCCAAAGTGCTCTGAAAAATTGCTGATCCCCTGATTTGAAGAAAAAAATGCACAAACAAACTAGGGTTTGTGACTTCAAATCATGGCTTCAAAATTTCTTCAACGAAGCTGCAGCAGGAAGGCTCTGATACCATGTTGGAGTTGAGGAAAGCCAACTCCGAAGATGCCAAGATCACCTGCATGCGAACCTGTCAAAGAGAAGTCATAGAAGGGAAGAGCATGGAGCACGAGTAAAAACCCTAAACGGACATGAAAGCCATCATAATGCAAACACAAGAAGAAATGTATTTACAATAATGTGATGTGATGATATGATTTACAATGAGAGAGAGCCCAAATATAAAGAGCTCATGGAAGCTTGTAGAACAAGCTGGAAGGAGGTAGAAGATAAGATTGACAACTCAGCACACATCCACAAAAAGTGGAATATGCTAAAAAAGGAGAAAACTCCCGAGTTGTCAACAACAACCACTACATGCAATAAATATGAAATATTAAATAAATGCATGACCTAAGTAAACTTAAGCAATAGAATAAATAATTAAATATTAATTATTTACTCTAACACCCCCCCTTAAGTGCAACTTAGGGAAATGCCTTAAGCTCACAAAACTAAGATGAATGCATAATGGGTCCCGGCAACGAGGCCATTTTAGGTACCCAAGTACAATGCAAGAAGATGAAACCTCTGTAAGCAGGGAAAGAGAGAAAACCACATGGGAAAAACCCTCCCCTAAAAAGAGGTAAGAACCCAGTGAAGAGCTGAAGAAGTCTCCAACTAGGGAAAATGTCCCCTAAAACAGGAACAATGAGTGATCATGAAGAAGCAGCATCACTGAAGCATGAAGAGCTGCAAATCTGTCAAACTGCTGATCTGAAGAAACCTCCATGGAAGAAGAAGGCACGAGCTGAGCATGTCTATATGGTAGATGATCCATCTCACCGAAATGCATAGGTAGCCAGCCACTGCAATCGCCTTGTATGTAGGATCAACCACTGAATACATAGTTCACACTATCGAACCATCGAACTACGGATGCATTAGAACACAGCATAATCCCCCCTTAATGCAGACGGGGTGTGATGACAGGCAACTGAAAAGGTGAGCCAAATCTTCTGCAAACGAACCAAGAACGAGGAGAGAGGAAAAGAGGTACAGACATCGATAAAGACACAGTCTAACTGACTCGGCATGGGGCTAATGTCGTGGAAGGGACACTCACTTGACAAAGGGAGAATGCCTAAAATAGCAAATAAATAATCCCCCCCATGGTGCTTTATGAAATAGTGCAAGTACACCTGACTCAAAACAACGTTCATGACTCCCAGAATACAAAAGTGACAGTTTATCTCAGTGCGAAAATAAAAAATGCTTCAAAAAGATAGCTACAATGATCAGAACTAAAAAAGAGCTGAACCAAAAGAAAGTACAGCCGAAAAGAAAGCAAACCATGCAAGGAAAACGATCCTCGGGCCTAAAACACTCAAAATATCCACCATAGAGCAAAAATGCCAAAACTATGATAGAAAGAGAAGAGGCCAAAAGTGAGGAAAAAAGATGACAGGTCTGAAAAGATGAGAAAACCAGCTTTCCAAAAATATAAAGTTTTCCAAAAACAGACATGGGACGCAAAAGATATGCATGCCGGAGTCAAAAACAGGACTTCAGACTTTAACTGAAAAAACAGGCAATAAAAATGCATCAAAACCAAAAAATACCTACACCAAAATCTCCGTCTCGGAACCAGCTTTCCGGCGCTTCTTTCGGATCGTAAAAATACCTCCGTATGCAAGAGTTATGGCCAAAAAACCACAAGTAGGTCCAAAAGCAATCGGAAGAGGTGCATGCAAGGGCTGATGCAGTGCTGACGTCAGCAAGTCAGCCGATTAAATTTGACGATTTGGAGGCCGTCGCAGCAAAAAAAGAGTGCCACGTGGCAGTGCTGACGTGGCAGGGGTGACGTGGCGGGTCCACGTGGCAAGGTGCCACGTGGCCCCCATGCCACGTGTCACCCCTGCTGGTGCTGAGTCAGCAAACCTTGCAGATGTGGCGCAGAGCGGGCGGAGGCGGCGGAACCGGCGGAGGTGGCCGCAAGGGCGGCGAAGTCGGCAGGAGCCGCCGGCGAAGGGCAGCGGACGGGCGGCGGGCTGGAGAGGCGCCGCCGGTGGAGGGCGGCGGCCAGGAGGCGGCCGGGCAGCGGCGGAGCGCGGGCGGCGCTGCCTGCTGCGGCCGCTGCCTGCTGCGGCCGCTGCGGGCGGCGCGCAGGTGGCGCGATGGCGGCCCCACGGTGGCACGGCGGCGGCGCTGCCGGAAATATTTTTTTTAAAATTTTTACGCCCTGCGTCCGTACGATCCGTACGGTAGCGACCCTGGAAGCCTCAAAAAATCGCCAAAATTGCCCTATCTCCAAAAACGAAAAGCTTTATATGAATCTTGACTGCAAACGGCCTTCCGGATCCAATGGTGATATCCGTTTGGTCCCAAAGTGCTCTGAAAAATTGCTGATCCCCTGATTTGAAGAAAAAAATGCACAAACAAACTAGGGTTTGTGACTTCAAATCATGGCTTCAAAATTTCTTCAACGAAGCTGCAGCAGGAAGGCTCTGATACCATGTTGGAGTTGAGGAAAGCCAACTCCGAAGACGCCAAGATCACCTGCATGCAAACCTGTCAAAGAGAAGTCATAGAAGGGAAGAGCATGGAGCACGAGTAAAAACCCTAAACGGACATGAGAGCCATCATAATGCAAACACAAGAAGAAATGTATTTACAATAATGTGATGTGATGATATGATTTACAATGAGAGAGAGCCCGAATATAAAGAGCTCATGGAAGCTTGTAGAACAAGCTGGAAGGAGGTAGAAGATAAGATTGACAACTCAGCACACATCAACAAAAAGTGGAATATGCTAAAAAAGGAGAAAACTCCCGAGTTGTCAACAACAACCACTACATGCAATAAATATGAAATATTAAATAAATGCATGACCTAAGTAAACTTAAGCAATAGAATAAATAATTAAATATTAATTATTTACTCTAACAGTTTTTCTTTTTGAAACTTGATTTTGTCATCTTTCCTAGCTGACATTGTTTGCACATGATATTGTCAAGTTTTTTCAATTTAGGTAAGCCTTTGACTTTCTTCATTTTACTGATATTGACCAGATTGTCAAAGTTGACATGACATAGCCTTCTATGCCATAACCATTCATCATCAAATTTTGCAACAAAACAAGAAACATCATCCATATCAAGGTAAAACAGATTACTTCTTGTTTGATCTCCTTTTCCTATCAATTTTCCATTAATACCATAGGTTTTTGCAGTTTTGTTTCCAAATTCTACTTTGCATCCACATTGCCTAACTATGAGACTCTCAGCAAATTGTAGTTTAATCCTTCAACATAGTATGCATTATCACATGAAATTTGTTCTGTAAGCTTAATGGAGCCATTTCCTTTTATTTGACATGGAGTATCATTGCGAAATCTAACACTATTTCCATCATACTAAGTAAGGTTAACAAACTTACTTTTGTCTCATGTCATGTGATGTGAGCATCCACTGTCTATGATCCATCTGTCATTCTTGTTCATACTTGTTACCAATGTTGTAGGTTCTTCTTCATTAGATTGGTCCTCCATGGCTACATAAACAACTTCATCATCATGATCATCAAAATTCTCTTCAACAATATAACACTTCTTGCCTTTGTCTTTGTTATCTCTCTTATCATCTTCTCTTCTATATTTGTACTTGTTGCCTTCCTTATAATCATTTTTTTGTGTACACCTTGCAGCAATATGTCCTACTTCATTGAAACAAATGATAGGCATCTTACCTTTGAATTTTCCTTTGCCTCTATGAATCTTCTAGCTAGCAATGCTTCCAATTGTTCCACATCTTCCTCATCAGTGCTACTGTCACTGGATACATATTTCATTTTTCTTCCTTTCTTTGGTTTCACCTGTTCAACATCTTTCAGTGATAGCTTGGCCTTGAAAGTAGATTCAATATTCTCAGGTCTGTAGTTGTCAAAGTTAGATAACTCAAATGCAATGAGTCTACCCACTATACCTTCAAAACTTAGATTGTTTCCTGGTACACATCTTAGTTCTTGTATTGCTGATACTCTAATAGCATAGATAGGGAGCAAAGTTCTTAAGAACTTACTATTAACACTATCTTCATCCAATTGACCACTCAAACATCTTATTGCACTTACCACTTCCTTTATTCTAGCGCCATGTTGAGTAGCATTCTTACTTTCCTCCATTTTCATATCATCAAACTTTCCTCTAAGGCTTTCTCTTTTTGCTCTTTGGACATTCTGATCTCCTCCATAAATGTTTGATAGGGCCTTCCACATCTTGAATTTAGTGTCACATCCTTTGATATCATCGAATTCAGCATAGTTGAGTGCAGAAGCAATCTCCAGCATTGTTTGATTGTGTTCCTGTTTGTTTTTCAAATCTTCTATAGTAAGAGTACCAGTTGGATCAGCATGTTCACTAACAATTGAATTTTGGGCATAATCTCCTATGGATCAAAGATGTAGCTTCATCAAACTCTGCCATGCAACAAAGTTGTCTTTGTTGAGCTTGGGGACTTCTCTCTTAGATATTTTGATCTTTTCTGCTTATAGTCCCTTTAAACTGAATCAACAGTTTGTCTTTGATACCAATTGTTAGAATTCTTTAGAATAACTAAGAGGGGGGTGAATCAGTTATTCAAGGTCTAAATGCCCTAATAATACTTTTTCTAATTATAGTGAGCCCATAAAATTTTCATCCATCCAAACTTAAATCAATCATTTTAGCAAATTACAGCAAATCAATATGCAGGGATAAAACATGCAAGATCAACACATGATACAGTGATTTACGTGGAAACCCAATTTGGGAAAAACCACCAGTAACATGCTACTTATTCTCACTCTTCTAAAGTGATGCCTTGTTAAAATCCTGCCCTATTAAAGGCTTACAACACACTATTAAATGTGACCTTGTTAGAGGATTTCACCATACTGTTAGGAATGGGCCTGGTCAAAGGACTTTAGAACATTCACTTGGAATGTCACCCTGTTAAAGGATTTATAACATGGCTATTAAACCAACCTAAGTCCATAGGATTTAAACTATTTGTTACAATTGCTAGAGAGTAACAATAATGGCTTTCTAATCTGATACAACTTACAACATATTTTGTAAATTTCAGATCACACTTTAGTTCAGTCCTTTTGCTTGGCTTTTAATCACTTCAGCTTTGACAGCTTGTCATCTCAAGCTTCATCTCCTTAAGTATTCTTACTCATCATACCAATGCAACCATATTTGTGGTCATCTGTTGAAGCAGAGTAACTGTGCTCTCTTACTCCTTAGCACCTTCAACACTTTATGCTTTCATGTTTTTCTTCCTCTTTCCTGCTTCATGACCTTGTTACTCCTTAAATAGAAATCTGGATTGCCTTTGTCGCTCGATTCTCCCTCTCCAACTTTAGGGTTTCAAATGGATTAGGTAGGATGCAATGTATCTATCCCATATCTTGCTCTTATCTAGAAACTTTTTCTAGAGTCCAGTTGTATTCTCCAAAAATGTTCTACATGGTGTTCTGTGCCACCAACTCATTACTCTTATCTTCTATTTAATTCACAGAATTCTATAAATTAACCTTGTCGGCTTAGATCTGACGAATCTTCGATCTTAGAAATAATGCAGCAACTCAGCATTATTGGTTTACTAATGCTCGGCACCTCTGTTTTACTCGGCACTTATATCTTGCTCGACACCTAAAGATCACTCGGCACTTACTGAAGTTCACTCAGCATCTAAAGTTCACTTGAAACTTACTGAAGTTCACTCAGCACTTATATAAGTTCATTTGGCATCTGAAGTTCACTCGGCACTTATCAAAGTTCACTCGGTATCTAAAGTTCACTAGGCATCTGAAGTTCACTCGGTACTTACTAAAGTTCACTCGACATCTGAAGTTCACTAGGCATCTAAATATTACTTGCTCTTCAACTAGGAATCTGTTCAAAACTTACTGGCTTACTCGGCTCCCTCTCTAATAAACTTAGTTAGGCTTCACAAATGACTTAGCTAAAATCTTACATCTTTGATATGTTTCAGTGTGCCCATTATCTGTGTCTTAAAGTATGTCATCAATACACTTTTTCATCAATGGCTTAGTTGATCCTTGTACTTCATTACAACATCATAACTTCAACCTTTCTCTAGGTGTTCTAGTTACATCTTATTGATTGCCTCCTCCTTGTCAATCAACCAATTTATAGTATTTGGATCACTAAAGCAATTGTCATTCTTGCAAGTAGCAAGTTTGACATAAATAACAAAACAATGATTGAGAACATTCTTTACCAGTTCCATTACTTTTTATGTATGATCTCTTCAATCATTTCCAACAATCTCCCTCATGATCTTTTCAATCATTTCCAACATTTGGATGGGATTACAATACCTGATGTAGATGTCATTATTGTCAAGAATATGGACACGTTGGCAAAGACTACTCAAGGCATCACTTGAGAAAAAGAGATACAACAGTAAGATGTTATATATGCACCGAACTCAGTCATATAGCCAAGAATTGCATGAATATAGGAAGAATTGAAGATGAAAAGAAAGCTAAAGCTGATAACATTTAGAAGTAGATGAGGCAACAGTGGATTCCTAAATCTATCGAGCAAAATAGTTCAAATGATGGCAATGTCACTCAAGAAGTGGGTGACTCCACCATTTCCAGTTAGATCCATAAACAAGGATATGGAACTACATCCTCAAGTGATATCTCAAGTAGTTCCAAATGAAAGAAAGAAAAAGATCCAATTAGTATTTCAGATACAAAGGGTCACAAGAAATCAGGTCATACCGAGCAAGGTCAGTCATAGACTCAATCGAGCTAGGTTGGGAGTAGCAAAAGTTTTGTTCGATCACCGAGTTGCAAGCTTCTACCGAGCAAGTGAATGACAACCTGTCAAGCACTATGTCATCTTAGCTACTTTTGTACTGAGCATTAATGACAAAAAAAATTGTCAAAAAGGCAAAATTTGATTTCATTCTTCATCATGATTATAGAGCTAAGAGATTTCCAGATGCACTCAAGCAATTCCAAGCAATTTCAAACGATTTTCTAGCAAAGAATTTGTTCAAAATTATTTTGTTACACCTACTGAGTAGCAATGGCATTCGGGAGTAGCAGCAGTAGCAAGGCAAAGAAGGGTTCGAAGATGCTGGTAAAGGGTGTAGAATGGAAAGCACCTAACTTCAAAATTGTTCCTACCATTGCAAAGTCACTTGACCCTAATGGAGCTCCATCTCAAATTCCACAAAAGGTACTCCTCATAAATGACATTCATACTCATTTCAAATGCACTATTCAAGAAATAGGAACACTAGAAATGGAGAATTCCCTAGGAGAACTATGTGCTGATGGAACCCTAAAACTCGAGCATAAGCACTTAGAAGAAAAAGGCTTGACCCATATCCTGCATCTACCAAGAAACTTCCAAATTAAGTGGATTAGGTATATTTTGAGTCATGTGCACAATGGTCAACTATGGTTAGAGAAGCCATTGTTAATCACCAAGAAGATGATTCATAAGATTGTTGGTCTCCCCATACTCAGCAAAGCCAAATCTACCAAAACCCTAGGTCGGGAGGAGTTACAAAAGAAAACCCTAGCTAAATGGGATGGTAGAGGTTTGAAGGTTAGCACTGTTACTGATGTTGAATTAAGGTTTTGCATTCACGTCATTGCTCACAAGATTTATAACTCTAGTCATTTGAACAGTGTGCCTTGTGAGGCCGTGGATTTGACATTCAAGATTGTGAAGAAAAATCTAGAATTTGACCTATCAAAATTGTTGTTGAAATAATTGAACAAGAATATGGACAGCATAAGGACCTCAAAGACAATCCCTACAAATTTGGCTCCCTGTTAACTTTTTTATTTTTCTATGTTCAAAAATTCTTTCGATTAAAGGGCTCAGTTGTATGGAGAAAAGACACCCCAATTCTATATCAGATTAATGAGTTTATTGCTAACATGGGTGAAAACTTTAAGAAGGTTATGGATAATTATTTTGAAGACTTCAAGGAAAGAATGAATAACAAGTTTTGAATTCCACCAAAATTGGTTGAAGACTACAAAGATGATGTATGCTTCATGGTTGACTGTGATAAGGTATACATTAAGGTAGTCAGACCCCGAGTTGCATGGGTGAAACCTCTTCCTTACAAGGTAAATATTGATGAGGCTAGGGACATTATTAAAGCACTGGTGAATTAGCCTATAGATCCTAAGCTTCTTTCCTTTGGCACTTATGATGAATCCAAGACTAGAATTGAGCTTGAAATCAAGCTACCCTAGGCTATAAGCAAAGGAAAAAGGAAGATAGCCAAATTGAAAACTGCATCTGGCCCTCTTATGCTTATTGAAGGTAAAGGAGAGGATGAAGATGATGATGAAGAAGAAGAAGAAGAAGGTGAAAAACAAGAATCTGAAAAAGAAGAGGAACCACCAAAGAAGAAAGGAGAGGTGTTTATCGCCAAACCTAAGAAGCAGCCAACTGTAGTATTCTCTTGAAGAACTAGACAAGGCAAGCAGGAAACTATACTTGTCAAGTCTCCACTCACATTTGAGGAAAGGCTAAAATAGTTAAGGACTAGAGCAGGCATCAACAATTTTAAAGCTCTCAAATATAAAACTCGAACTTCGGTAGAGCAAAAGGAGATTGAAGACTTGGTAATGGAAAAGTTAGGAACTTGGAAATTCTCTCCTGATAAATTTGCATCTCAAATTCTAGCAGTACTTCTTGACAAAATAAAATTCAGATGGGAGAACAAGGTACAAACTATCAAAGATATATTTGAGCAAAAACTAAAGGAATTAGTATCCAGTCTGACAGATGCAGAAGTCAAAAAGGAATTGTTGGCATTAAATTATTATTGCCATTAGTGACAACACTTATCTATATCAATATAGCTACTGAGCTTCACAATTTACACCGAGCATCTCAGTATCTATCGAGCAGTCAGACTGTGTCATGGGAATCCAATGTAAACCGAATATTAGAAGTTGTAGTGTTTACCGAGTGATGAAAGTGTAATGTTTATCGAGTGATGGAAGTGTAATGTTTACTAAGTGATGAAAGTGTAGTGTCTACCAAGTGAAATCAAGGTAAATGAAGGATTCAGTTCTTACCGAGTAACACTATATCTACCAAGTCACCAGTGGTTACCGAGTTTAGAACTATGTAGAGTGATTAGTATGGACTGAGCCTTCACTTCTACCGAGTGCATAACAATGCCAAGTAATGCAGTGGACGTCAAGTATCAGAAGGTCACCGAGTCAGTTCAGTGAACTTGAGTTATTTACTATTGGGCCGACTCAGTAATGTTTTGTTCACTTATGTTTTAGCCGACCTTGCAATTATAATTATTGGAATGATATATATGTAATGTATTATATCATTTACAATGTATGCATGAGAGTATCAAGGAATGGACATGTAATGTTTTGAGAAGAATAAATGTGAATCAGCAGTAGAGCAAAATATTCAGCAAGGTCTACAAGGAGCAGTAAAGATTCATCAATCACAAGAGGTGATCTATACTTCAAGGATCTAATCAGCAATCAAGTTTGAAAGTAGATCCACTATTTCATCCTAACAGGTGAATCAGTTTCCTAAATCCTTTAACAAGGTAGACTTAACAGTCTTTGTATAAATCTCCTAATAGAGTGCATACTTCAGTGTATGTTTTTAAATCCTCTAACAAGGTGGACCTAGTAGTCCTTTGTGCTCCTAACAGTGCAGATCACCAGAAGTGGTCAATGTAAGCCTTAATAGGCCAACTTTATACTGCAGTATTGAAGTTTTGTGAGTATCATCCCCACCCCAGTTTTACTTTCTATTTGGAAGGTTTCTGGGTTACCAAATCACTGTGTACATGTGTTATGGATGTTTGATCTCTCATATATACAGTAGATTAGATGAATGAATGGTGAATAGTATATATGATTAAAGCATTGAATTGTTTTAAAGTTTTGAAGTTATTGATTCACCCCTCCCCTCTCAGTAACCTGTCATATCTTGAATATTTCCAACAGCCATGTCGTGCCCCTTGCTTTGCAATTTCATTCTCATGTTGTGCCCTTACTCTACAATTTTTTTGCCATTCCCTAGCTCTGCAATTTTCCTCAAGGGTATGTAAATGTTGGTTTATTTTACTTCTAAATAGGTATCTCTTTATATCTCCTTCTGAACATGTATATTTAGATTTTTTTTTTTTAAGGTGCTTATTACATCTTAGCTACACAACAACAAAAATTGATCCAAATGCATATATATTCCAAAATCCAAATAATAATAAAATAAAATTCACTCAACCTATGCTAAGTGACTTACCTCAAGAACTTCCACAAAAATAAAGCAGACTAAGAAAAACGGGCAGAGTTTAAAAGAAATTTTACAAAAACATATCATAGAAGATATTTTTAGAAAGAAACTAGCCATAACCAGTTAAATGGGTCTAGTTGTTGATTAGTTGGGTTGATATATACGTATATTTAACTAGGTTGTGACTTTTGCAAGGGAATGAGCCCTATGATTATGCAAATGTGCTTGGTGCATTTCATTCCTGTGATATATCTCTACATTCTATTGTCGTGTCCCTACTCTGCTATTTGGTTGTCATGCCCTTGTGATCTCTATGTTTTTTTTTCATGCCCTTGCCTTGTGATTTTGGTGTTGCTCCCTTGCCCTATGATTTTGTTGCCATGTTGTGACCTTCCTCTGTAATTTCATTTATGTGTTGTGTCTGTGCTCTACAATTTCATTGACATGCCTTAGCTTTGCAATTTTTTTTCAAGGGTATGTAAATGTTGGTTTCTTTTCCTTCTAAACAGGTATCTCTTTATATCTCCTTTTGAACATCTATATTTAGATATCTTTATTAAGGTTCTTATTACATCTTAGCTACACAATAGAAAAATTGATCCAGCTACATACATATTCCAGAATCCAAATAATAATAAAATAAAACTCACTCAACCCATGCTAAGTGACTTACCTCAAGATCCTCCATAAAACTAATGCAAAATTGAAAAAATGGGTAGAATTTGCAAGAAATTTTACAAAAACATATCATAGAAGATATTTTTAGAAAGAAACTAGCCATAACCAGTTAAATGGATCTAGTTGTTGATTAGCTGGGTTGATTAAAAATTACTATAGAACTATCATCAGATTAGGTACAATAAAATGAAAAATCATTTGTTTCCAACTAATAGGATTAAATACAATTTTCCAAGGTGATAAAATTGCATATGCAAGGAATTGAAGAATAACTTCAGTGAAAAGTTGAGTGTAAGGAGTTGAAGAAGAAAGTTTTACTTCTGTGTAAATGCCATAATCATGAGGCTCATTCCCTTACAGAAGCCTCTGCCACAATGACATTACCTCTAAACCATGTAGAGGATGTTGAAGTGTTTCCCAACCTTGAAATACTCTTATAAGCATTTGATACTTGGACTATAAATTCTCAAAGACACTTGCAAGTGATTCCAATGTCATAGTACCTACCACAATACTTTCCTAGATTCTATCTAATGGCCCCCATAATATCCTTTATGTTTTCTGGCTATTGTTTATGTCATGTAGCCTCTTTCTAAAGTCACTTCTTCTCATTTGCTCTCATGCCTTAAATTTTGATTATCAAGCTTCTGAATATCTTCCTTTACCTTATCTAAAATCAACTTCACAGTGTGTTGTAACTCTAGCATAGGTGTTTGATCATCAATAGCTTTCTTTTCAGCATTCGAGTTTTCAATATTGGTCAACACCCTCATTTGTGGACCTCTCATGTCAGGCACTTTTTGTACTATTTCAACACCATGTTCTTGCTTCTGAGCTAACAATTCCTCAAATGCATTTTCTTGTAAAATATTAATTTTGTTCAACATTTGTAAACTCTTAGAAAGTGCATTATTGTTTTCATGTATGTATGTACATATGTATGTATGTATATATGTATGTATGTATGTATGTATACAGAGAGATCTTCTAGATTGTGGATTATGGATTATAAAGAAAAAAAAACATGATATTAATCATTCCCCATTTTTTTTTATTGATTGTGCATGAAAGAGGGTGGAAAGCTCCAAATGAGGGTGGAAAGCTCTAAATTTTGGTGGAGATTAGTGGAGATCTAGGATTTTGTTGTCATTCCCTTGTGATCTTCATGCCATTACTTTGCAATTTTCTTCAAGGGGACAAGAGGTACTTATGCAAATGTTCTTTTATTTTCCTTCTAAACATGTATCTCTTGTTCATATATAATAGCTTTAGTCAGATTCAAGGATAACTGATTATGATGATTATATGTATATGTGCATGTATGTATGTAAATCAGTTCACTATGTGAACTACTTTACATGCATACAGATACACTTGCATAGTAATTATGCTAAATTAAATTAATTATTCATGTCTTGAACTCACACAAGCAATTATCCTTGCATTCAATCAATTGTATCCATACCAAACTAAGTATGTAGAAATCTGTACATACAAACTATATTATCTCCTGGTGATTGAGTAAAGATCTCGTGCATAATATCATCCAGGTAATGATCAGATGTATTCACATTAAGTCATAATAGGATCGAGTAGATAATCTATTTATGTTACTTCATACTTGTTTTATTGAACATTTTGTTTAACATAATGAGTAATACTAGAATTATATAGCTACAGCTAATACTCTTATTTATTTTATTTAATCATATACATTTAAGACTATTAGTTTTCTTAAAATTAGACAGTATATTTTTAATCACTAAAACACAAATATATATCTCTAATAGTTATATTTTGTAATTTCAAGATCTTCATATTTAACATGAAGAGTTTCCACTACTAGACAATGGAATAGCCACAATGTGGAGCCACACAGCTCATGGCTTTTCCACCAAATTATATTTTTATTATATTTTTGTCCTTCAAAAATATTATAAGTGAATTTTCTTCTAATTTTCCATATATTTAATAATTTTTCTCTTGTCATTTTCAAATTAATGAAACTACTTGCAATTGACACCCTATTTTTTTGCAACTCGCCCGATCAGCCATTCACACAACCATCTTCCTCCTACCCCACCATAGCACACAACCCTTTTTTGAGGTTTATATCTTAGTCCTACCATTTCAAAAGACCAAGTAAATTGATTTGTATCTAGCAAATTGATGATATAGAAATCCAATATGGAGGAGGATATTGGCATCACAAACAAATCATCCCATATCCATAAACAACATCTAGTCTTCTGTAAGTCTATCTCCTCTAAGGACCCAATACATGGAGCCATCATCATCATGAGTAGACTCACTCTCCTTAGATGAATTCAATCAAAACTATTCATACCAAACTAAGTAGAAATTTGTACTTACAAATTATATTATCTCTTGGTGATTAAGTAAAGATCAAATACAGTTTTCTAAGGTGATAAAATTACATATGCAGATGCATGTATATATGTATGTATGTATGTATGTGTATATGTATATATGTATATATGTATGTATGTATGTATGTGTATTTGTATATATGCGTGTGTGTGTGTGTGTATACATTTTATTTTTGTGCCCTTGTAATCTCTGTATATGTATGTATATACATATGTATATGTATAGAAATGTGTGTATATATACATACATACACACACATATGTGTCTCTATGTATGTATGTATATAAATAGAGATATCTCTATATATATATATATACATGCATACATAGACACATATATGTGTGTGTATGTATATATACACATACATATACATAAAGAGAAGTTTCTCTATATATACATACATACATACATAGACACACACAAATGTGTGTGTGTGTATATACACATACATATACATAAAGAGAAGCTTCTCTAATCACCTGACGGGGGAATATAAAGAGATACATGTTTAGAAGGAAAAGAAAAGAACATTTACATAGGTATTTCTTCTCCCCTTGAAGAAAATCGCAGAGAAGGCACTACTACACTTGGGCCGGAACACAAAAATTATATTGTCATCGCAATTTGATCCCAAATGTTGTAGTGTTTTAAAGGGCACGAAGATCACAAGGGTGGGACATGACAATGAAATCACATGACAACAAAATGTAGAGACCATAATGACATGACAAAAAAATCCTAGATCTCCACTGATCTCCACCAAGGGCACGATAACGTGAAATATAGAGATCATAAGGGCATGACAATGAAATGCAGTGATCATAAGGGCATGACAATGAAATCTCCACCCTTGTTGGGAGCTCTCCACCCTCTTTCGCACACAACTCTCCACATTCAAAATAAATGGGGAATGATTTATGCTATGTTTTCTTCTTCTTCTTTTATTTCTACAATCAACTTCACATAGTGTTGCAACTCTGCCATAGGTGTTTGATCCTCAATAGATTTCATTTCAGCATTTCAACATTCAAGTTTTCAAGTTTCCTCTTCATTATATAGTCCTTTACACCCTAAAAACCACTTTGTTACTTAATTAAAATTAGGACTTAAACAAAGCCAATGATTTAAAAAAGGCTCATATTCTAGAATCTAAATAATAAAACAATAAAAATCACTCAACCCATGCTAACTAACTTAGCTCAAGATCCTACACAAAAATAATGCAAACCAATAAAAATGGGCAAGAAATTTTAGAAAAACATATCATAGCAGATATTTTTAGAAAGAAACAAGCCATAACCTAGTTAAATTGATCTAGTTGCTAATTAGTTGGGTTGATTAAAAATTCTTGTAGAACTATCATCAGATTAGGTATAATAAAATAAACAATTAGTTGTTCTTAGCTAGCAGGATCAAGTACAGTTTTCCAAAGTGATAAAATTATATATGCATATGTATGTCTGTGTGTATGTATGTAAATATGCATTTGTATATCTATATGTATGTATGTATATGTTTGTATATGTATGTATATATATATATATATATATATATATATATATATATATATATATATATATATAGAGAGAGAGAGAGAGAGAGATCTTGTGGATTGTGGAGATCAATGGAGATCTAGAATTCCTTGTTGTGCTCTTGTGATCACTGCATTTCGTTGTCATGCCCTTGTGATCACTGCATCTCATTATCGTGCTCTTGTGATCTACGTATATTTATGTATGTATGTATGTATATACATATATATATATATACATGTATATATATACATATTTATGTGTATATATGTGTGTATATGAATGTATGTATGTGTGTATGTATGTAAACAAAGAGATCTTGGCACAACAAAATAATAATAAAACTCACTCAATGAGTAGAATGGCCACAGGTGTTGTCACAAGCTTTTAAACATAACTATATAAGGAGTGAGATAGGACATATATAGGTTAACCTTACATTAACTGCAAACTAGAACACAAAGATTGAACCAGGGTATTAAAGTATTGTAATTATAGAAAACCACCAAATTTTCTTGATTGGGTGTATGATGGCAAAGAGTTGTATTAGGTGAGTAAAGCTCACCAGTGGTTATAGGAATATAACTATATCAAAACAATTAGAAACTAGAACTACATATTTTTTAGAGTGAGTAGTTCAAGGGTCTTGATCTCGTGGTACGGGTATGTAGGCAGCCTAGTGCGTGAAGTATGCCTCTAGTGTGAAGATGCCTTAGACATAGTTAGGTAGCACTTAAATATTTTAAGACATTATATGTTAACTTACGAGGCTTATATTTTAAGACATTATATGTACCTAGTGTACTTAGCTTTTGAAAATAGAAGGCTAAACTCTATGTTTCAGCATTAACTTGATTGGTCTATTTAAACCCATTGATTATTGTCACAAGCTTTTAAAAAAAACTATGTAAGGAGTGAGTTAGGATGTATATAGGTTAACCTTATATTAATTGTAAATACAACACAAAGGTTTCAACAGGGTATTACAGTATTGTGATTATAGAAAACTGCCTGATAAGCTCGGTGTATGATGGCAAAGAGTTGTATTAGGTGAGTAAAGCTCACTAGTGGTTATAGGAATACAACTACATCAAAACAATTACAAACTAGAACTACATATTTGTTAGAGTGAGTAGTTCAAAGGTCTTGATCCCGTGGATATGGGTGTGTAGGTAGCTTGGTAGGCGGAGTATGCCTCCGGTGTGTAGATGCCTTAGACATAATTAGGTAGCACTTAACCATGTATGTACGTATGTATGTATGTATGTATGTACATATGTATGTATGTATGGATGGATGTAAATATTCTCTACTTAATAGTGCCATCCACATGGGGGGGGCAATTGAGCTTGCACCTTCTGCAATACTTCATATCCAATATTTGCGCTCACTCAATCAAACGTATATAACTTTATCACTTGTAACTCTAATTTCAAATAGTACAAAATACAATAGTTTCTTATAAATCTATGGTTCTCTTTGTAAGTTTATAAAATTGAAGTTTAAAAATTAATTGCATTTATTTACATCTTTTTCAAGTTTGATAATTATCTTTTTCTTGACTCATAGTCCAAGAATACTTTTTCAAAACACATACTAACTAGTTGGAGATTGAGCCAAAAAATTGTAAGAACTATTGTGCCAAAAGAGCTTAAAAACATGATTGGTGCACGATAATCATCTTTTTACACTCTTTTTGTCACAATTATTCTTACATTTTATGATTTTTGGTGAGAAAAAAAATTCAAACTAATCAGGTAGGTGATCCAAAATTAAATCATAATTGGTTAAGGCATGTTTAAATACCTTATTTCACATGTTATTGAATTTTATGTGTCTATGTGCTATTGTTAATGAATGTTAAAGGATGAAATAATGTTAGATGTTAGCTTTGGACATTATGAGATTATTTTATAGATGCTCATCATTATTTTTTACTTCATGTGATAATGAATGAATGCTATATTTTATTAATTAATGAATGTGAGATCCATATCTTCTTAGGTACTCTTTCTAGGCTGTTGTACTAGTTCTTAAGCAAAAAATAGATAAAACATGATTTGAAATGCAAACTTGGGAGATGAACTTAATAAATGAGCACACCAAGCGAAAGACCTTGTGTGATGAAGGATTATATGATTTTCTACATATTTCACCACATAGCAATGCATTGCAAGTTCACATACATTCTCAAGTAGATATTTGTGAGCACTAGGTGTGTGAAGGCTCCATGCAAAAACATGTGGAAGCAAAAAGGTCATGATGAACATTTTCAATGACATGTTTCCCAAGAGCATACACAAGTTCCTCAGGGTGACTTCACATTATTAAATTTTCATGTTTGCCAACACCACTGCTCTTCCTCCCTATCCTGCACAAATAAAAAAATGTTGCCTCCAACATTACAACCATATAATAAATGGGAATAGCACATGCTCGAGCCATAACCTAGTTAAATTGGTCTAGTTGTTGATTACCTGGGTTGATTACAAATTCTTGTAGAATTGTCATCAGATTAGGTACAATAAAATGAACAATCAATTATTCCCAGCTAGCACGATCAAATACAATTTTCTAAGGTGATAAAATTACATATGTAGATGCATCATTTGAATGCCAAGCATGAAGCTTATTCCCCAATTTATAACGAATGGTTGGATATAAAGTCTCCATATGTTGGCCCAACAATGGAAGCCAAGGATGTAACCATGCATGTATTGTCATGCTCTCCCTACAAGGATTCCAAGTATCTACTATCATTGTTAGTTTGGGCATCACTATATGATCCAGAATGTAATGAAGTACTAAAGTTGGTAGTAACTTCTCCCATGTCTCTAGAATATGTAGCATAGGTTCAGAGTCCCTTGGCTCCCAGGAATTTGTAGAAGCTATTCTCACTGCTAGAAGAATAACTTTAGTTTAGATTTAAGTGTAAGGAGTTGAAGAAGCAAGTTTTGCTTTTGTGTAAATGCCATAATCATGAGGCTCATTCCCTTACAGAAGCCATAATCCAGTTATATATATATATATATATATATATATATATATATATATATATATATATATATATATATATATATATATATATATATATATATATATATATATATATATATACAAGCCATAACCCAATTAAATGGGTCTAGTTGCTGATTAGTTGGGTTGATTACAAATTCCTATAGAATTATCATTAGATTAGCTACAATAAAAGGAACAATCAGTTATTCCCAGCTAGCAGGATCAAATACAGTTTTCCAAGGTGATAAAATTGCATATGCAAATGCATCACTTGAATATTAGGCATGAAGTGCATTCCCCAATTTATAACGAATGGATTGGTATAAAAGCTCCATATACTAGCCTAACAATGGAAGCCAAGGATGTAACCGTGCATGTATTGGCACACTCTCCTTGCAAGGATCCCAAGTATCTATTGTTGTTGATGCTATGACAAAGAAAATGAAAATGTAATACATATTTTACTATAGGTCATATGGAGGATTGCATAAAATAAAGAAAAAAGAAGAAAACATGACATTAATTATTCCCCTTCTGTTTTGTGTAAATTCCATAATCATAAGGCACATTCCCTTATAGAAGCCTCTGCGATAATGACATTACCTCTAAACCATTCAAAGGATGCAGATGTGTGTATGTATGTATGTATGTAGGTAGATACATATATATACAAACCAAGAAAAATGGGCAGAGTTAATGTCATTGTTAATGAGCATTATATTTCCCCTACATACATACACACATTATATATATATATATAGCCCATTAACTCTACATTATTTTTGTGCAAGATCTTGAGCTAAGTCACTTAGCATGGGTTGAGTGAGTTTTATTATTTAATTATTTGGATTATGGAATATGTATGCAGCTAGATCAATTTTTCAGTTGTGCTAAGATGTAATAAGCACATTAAAAAAGATCTCTATGTATACAAACATAAATACATATATGTGTATAAACGCAACATCCCATCGCACTTCAGTTCAATCTTTTGAACTGATAATGACATTGGCAAAACATTACATGACTGAGAAGAAGGTAGTGAAGAGCATCACAGGAGAGATAGTCCTAGACCTTCGGCCCTGAAACATAGAGAAAGTGTTTCACCTTCCAAAGGTAAATTAGTACCTCCAAATTTTATATGATGGATTAGAGATGTGGTACAAGGATAATGAGAAAGAGGAAAAAGAGCTAGTGCAATTGGGCCAAAGAGTAAGCAAGGTGGATATGACTAGAGGTTATGGTAAAGACAACATCGAATACTCGATTATCCTCTTTAGAAGAGTTATGGGTCTTCCTACATCTGATCACTTACTAACATGAATGGTTCATTTCATTAAAACTAAGGATCACCAAGATGCCCATTGATTGAGCCGCCATCCTAAGTGATAACTTGGATGAGCAGTTATTCATCATTAAAATTGATCCTTATTTCTACATGACATCATACATGGTGTACTTGCCAGCAGTCAGAACCACCAATTATCTAGATTGTACAAAAAGGGAAGCATACAAGATGCAAATTCTTGGCCCTATATCCAATATACCCACAATTGGTGAAAAAGAAGCTCCCACTGTAGAATGTGGAATACAAAGTGGACAATGATGGATTTATCTTTGCCATATCTGATTTATTGAAGGAGATTATGCAAAAAGAATGTCAATAGAGGTGACAGCTTAGATCACAAAAATAGGAGCCTACTACATTCAATTCAAGACCTTCATGTATCTTTAGGCAACTAGTACTCTTTTGTGCCCTAAAAACCTTCTGAGATACTCTTTAAACATGCTCATACTCCTGGAGATAGCCCACCAACTCATTTATGCTTATGATAGAGTGAGGAAAACACATAAGAAGACATGGGTCTGACCAATTACAATTGGAACATTCGAGGTGAAGCAAAAATAAGACATTGCCACCTTCAAATCTAAATGGGATCAATATCCTTTGGAAGAATAAAACCCCCCTCACCCATTCTTTGATAACATTGGGATGGTCTAGCATCTGGTAGGGAAATAATTTGTACATCTCGATGCCCTAGAAGATCACTAGATGAACACAATAGATGACTATGATGTTTGTATAAGGGACTATTGTAGGATGATTCTATACCTAGGAAAAAATGTATTAAAGATAAAGATTCCTCTCAAGGCCGTCAAAAAGGATGTACCAAAAGTTATGGATCCTTTGTACAATAGAGAAAAAATCTATGATAGGTCGATTATGAACATTGAGATAAGGTGAGAGGAAAATGATGACATAGATCATCAGGCAGACATATAATTGAACCAACCTCTAGAAGCCATAACCAGGCCTATCAGAGGTAAATGTGCAAAGGTAATCATCCCAACCTACCTCACTCAATCCCTAGTAAGGAAAAAATGGTACATCAACATGAGCAAGAGGTTGAGTACTTCAAGGCTAATAAGGGCATGAAGAGAAAGAGGGCACCCCTAGGGAAAAGAGACAAACAGTTGAGGCCCAAACAACACCAACTCAATAGGAGTAACTTGAACATCAAGCTAAGCAAGAAGAGCCTCAAGCAAAGAGTAGGCACAACAAGAACAATAGGAGGAGGAACAAATAGAGGAACTGAGGGTCCCACAACCAATAACTACAGACGAAGAAGCCTTCCCCTCAGCTTCAAAGAAAGTGAAAACCAAAATAATTATGGTAGGTACATAGAGGAGGAGATTAGAGAAGAAAAATACTTAATCCCCACAGGTTCCAAAGACCATCCTAAAAATTGAGGGTGAAGAATGGGAACGAATAGAGTTTTTCCCCTTAAGCCAAAGAATTCACTCGACCAAAGCTATAGAGGAAGAGAGGAGAAGAATCTCTACACAAACACTCCCATCTGCTCCAAGAGAGCCCATCTAGGTATCAAATTCAGAAGATGAACAATAAAAGTGGATAATTAAGATGGTAGGTGAAGGAATAGATGTCTTTGACCTATTGGACTTTGATTTTATGCCAGTTAGAACTGAGATGGTGTGTGGTAAGATAAGAGATACTCCCATGACTCAGCCTTTAGGAGAGGATTGGAATCAATTGCCTCCTGTACCTCAAGAACCTTTGGGCATTCCATCACCACCATCACAAGATGTGGCTATTCTAGATAAAGGCTTAGTAACTCCACCTCCTTAGGTCATTCAAGCAAAACTCGAAGAACAACAAACCAAGGAGAGATAATTCCAATAGCTTCATGTCGATGAAGTATCTAAGGAGAGACAAATACCAAAAGAAATTCAACAAACTCCTTGAGATACAAAGGCTAGATCCTTAACCCATCAAAGAATATAAGCTCCCTATGAAGATCTTCCTCGATATGAGAAGACTCCAGAAAGAAGTGATAAGGGAAAGGAGCCTACTTTAGGACCAACCTCTTCAACGAAATACATGTCACCTATGGGCACCACACTAGCATGGCTAAAGAGGGAGGTCATGTTTCAAAAAAAGAAGTAGTTCGAGATGATTGAAGAGGGGGGAATGAAGGAATTGATCAGAGAGATAAGGAAGCCTGAGCCACCTAAGGGTTATACTACAACACTTGCCTTCATCATGAAGAATCAAGATCGAGACCTTCTGGCTCATATTTACATTCCTCCTCCTCATGTTGACACCAAAGAATTGACTCCAAAAGATTACCAAATCAAGGAGGTTATGTTGGGAAATCCCATAGTGGGCATGACCAAAGTAATGATCACCACATGCATGAAGTAGATGTTTCGACACATGGATCAGGATGAATCAAAATTGATAAAATTATGCAAGTAGAATGAGCTACTCAGAGGCTACCTAAATGAAGTAATGGAACCTATTGACCTAGAAAATGTAGAGGTCACCCTTAGAGTTGCACTAGGAAGAAAGTAGTTAGGAACATAGTTGGATTTATTTTGGACCTATGTCAACAATGGTGTGACAGTTTTGAGGAGAAAAGAGTACAATAATACAGGGAAATTTGAACCTATTGCACCACATCCAGTCGAGTGCTGACAAGTTGGTTTCTATAGTAAACCAAGATTTTGGGTTGATGGATGAAGTATGTACCTAGGCGAAGGACTTACAAGCATTAAGATCAATAAAGGGTCAGAGGTATCAAATGCTTATAGAGGTATATGTTGTAGAGGATCTTGATAAGCTCGATGATTGGATTGAGGAAATATTGGTAGGTAATAAAGTAATGGAGGGATTACATGAGGAAATCTAGTAGATTAAAGATAACTCTCAAGAGCAATTTTTGGAAGCGGAAAGGTACTATAATGCTACTTGCCTTGAGATTTTTGAAGATGAGTCTAAGACCAATATTTTTGTGGTGCAATCAATGGACCAACAATTCAAAGGAATATTTGAAGAAGCTTCGTCAGAAGATGACATCAAACAAGTGTTTAAAATTGAAGAAGCACTGTTGGAACTGGACACCAAGCTTGAGGATTTTACAAAGAATTGAATAGAAGTAAGAAATTACCAAAAATTAGTGAAGGATAAGTATGGAGTGTTAGATTTATTAGAAGCTAGCCAAGTAGAAAAGATGATAGAGAAATTCAAGAATAAACATCCACACATCATTTTGGTCTAGAGGGGAATAAAACCCAAATGTTGAAAATTCAATTTTGACACTTGGAAGGTTTTTTAGATTGTTGGAACATGTCAACAAGGTGTATAGGTGCATAGGTGCACTTTTCACAAAGGTGCACTTTTTACTGAGGTGAGCCAATAGTTTTGAAGAAGAAGCATTTGCGTTGATAATTAATTGCTAGTTCCTAATTTAGAGCATTTCATGCACTAGGAACACATTTCGACAGTAGTTCAACTCTTAGAAACACCTAGAGAAGCCTGAGATCCAATTTTTAGAGCTTCTAGAGACTTCCAAATCATCTCACAGCTTCCTTCTTCTTATCTTCTTATTCTTTTATTCTTTTGTGTCATGTAAAGGCTCATGCACCCATTAATAGATATAAACAAGGATGGAGACCTACTTAGCACCATTTAGAAAGTTAGTTTGTATATAATTAGATTTTTTTAATTAGTTTTTAGCATGATTTTGTATTTTAAGAGTTCTCACTCCTAACACAAAGGGAGGAGATGATTTCTTATAAATACATGGATGTAATATGTACACTAAGCCATTATTTTGATGCAAAAATATATGCTATCAGTGCTCTCATTCTGAGTGTAGTTATTCTTGCTAGAGTGTGTTATTTTTGTGAATGCATGTTCATGAATTATAAAGGAGCTAATGGTTTTATTGTGTTATTATGATTATGCAATCTTTTATTTTTTGTGTTTTCCATGTGTTAATGAATTCCACTATTGTGACAAATTGGAGAAAGGATCATCTTTGTTCTTGCATAGTGTATTTCCTTGCATGAGCACACTTTTTGTGGCCTTGCAATTTGATGAGACATGAAACATCTTTCAGTTTATATTGATTTCTGATTGGCAATTGTATTAATGGAGTTGAGGAAGAACTGCTCCTAATTTCATTAGTTTTCTACCTGATCATTTTAATAATTTAATTCATAGATGTGTTGTTACTTTGGTTTATGTCCGTTAGAAATTTCCCTTTCAATTATTTACTTTAACCACTCATTACTCTATCTTTTTTATTTTATTTTCAAAAACTTGGTTAAAATAAGAATTCATATAGTTGCATTGATAAATTACATTCATCATAAAATAGAAAATACAAAAATATATTTCTTTTGTGGTTATATTTCAAACAACAACAAATTGTCCAAGATTGGTTCAAACCAACAAAGGCCTCCTCATGAACATACACATTTATCTTCAATTGAGCGAACCCAATAGGTTGCAAAACCCACCTAGAACCTTGGAGTTGGTCCTTTATTATCTTTTAAAGAGAGGGGTTCAAAAGGATCCCTATCATTCAACATCATGCAAAAAGACAGCTCAACAATTACCACTAGGTTACTCGGTTGCTACTAAATTTCTTGCTCAACACACAAATTATCACTCGATCAATATTGATTCTTGGTTAATACTAATTCTACTCAGCTTGTTCTGGTGTTCAGTTGATAGTAGCATCACTCGACATATACTTCAAGTTCCTTAATCTTTTTCTATGTTGCTCGATGAAGCCTATGTGTTTGATTTGTCCTTGATCACTTCTTCAAGGCTTTAGCATTAATATCTTCTCCACTTGCAATGTGATTTAAACAATCACTTTATCTTGTCAAAACCTAACTAATCAAGTGTCCATTTATAGTGTCCTCTTCATAACTCAACCTTTCCTCTAGATGCTTTTGTTATCGTCAATTTCTCAAATCCTATTCATCAATCAAATAGATATGACACTTCGGTAATATAGAAAACTGTCTCACCAATAGGTTTGACATCAATGACAATATAAAAATTGTTCCAATTATAGTTTCTAGCAGTTTTTAATCTCTTAGATTTAATTTTTGTCTGACAAACTTGTCTCAAGTATGTTTGTTTAGAAAAGTGGGTTGGGAATTTGATGCAGGAGCATCCGGTGGTGTAAGGGCAATCTTGTATCACCCAAAAAAAAATTGCTTAGGGATAGTTTATGTTTAATGTGTTTTTATTTTTGGATACTCATTTGGGTCGAATAAAGGTTCCAACTTTGACACTTCCACTATTAGTTTTCTGGGTTAGAGTTTTAAAACACCTTGGGATATGTGTAAATGCAAAAAAGGGTTATTTTGTAATAGAGCCAAAATTATGATGCGTTAGAGGGTTTAATTTGGAGGGATGATTATACTTGTAATTTAAAGTGCTCTAGAAAAAGAATCAGGTCAAAAGACTTTACGGTTAGAAAGTTATTGCAGTTTTAAGTTTCCTAGAAACCTCCTAAGAGCACTTCAAAGTCAAATATGGGGCACTAAACAGCCTTGTATGGGGCCAAAAAATGGGGGATGAGAAAATCTCATCAATAGGGTTGTAGAATGCTTTGAGAGCTTTCCAGAAATATAAATAGTTCGTCAATCAAAGTCCCAGTTCAAAAGTTATGCCTCCCAGAAGTTAGACTACCATTTCTAGATTCTTCTAATTTTACACCAACTTCTAACATGACTTTTGGAACCT
Source organism: Cupressus sempervirens (assembly GCA_028749045.1). Taxonomy (NCBI): domain Eukaryota; kingdom Viridiplantae; phylum Streptophyta; class Pinopsida; order Cupressales; family Cupressaceae; genus Cupressus; species Cupressus sempervirens. Next base: position 711,106,848 of record CM053792.1, read on the forward strand.
TTCATTTTGATGGTGGATGCCCACTAGCATATTCTAGAATGTATTCCTAACCCTAAATGAATTGGGTTCTATTTAAGAACATTTCTGGCATTATGAAGGCAGTTCTTAGTGGAGTTAGAGAGAAGGTATTGTGTGGAGGATTTCTTTCTCTAGAATCATACTATTTTAAGCTCATAGGGCATTTTTCATTGATAATTAAATTTCCCTTTTCCTATGTGTTCATTATGGTCTTTGGTTGTGTCTCCATCAAGTGGTATTAGAGCAGGTTTTCCTAAGTGTGTAGATAGAGCATCGACTGTGAGGCAATTTGCACCAGGACTGTGTAGTTATGGGTTTGAGACAAGAAGATGCCTCCATGAAGGGAAATTTATAGAAGGGCTGAAGTTGTTACTCCTAAGGTTAGAGCCCTCCAGAGACAAGTTCAAGCATTGTAGGAGGAGATCCACAAAGGATTGAATGTTGCCGCAGGCAACGAAAGTGAGGAAGAAAATGAAGAAGAAGAAAATATTGGACAGGAAGGGGAAGGTAAAGAGGAAGTCCTAAATCAAGCAAAGGAGAGGCTTTTTAAGGCCATTTCTAAGCTTGGAAAAAGACCTAAAATTGATGTGGGTATTTTTTTGGGAACTCTAAACCCGGATGAGTTGATTGATTGGATCAATGAACTAGAGGAGTATTTTGAGTATGAGGATATCAAAGACCCAGAGAGGGTTAAATTTGTGAAGGCCAAAATGAAAGGCCATGCCAAAATCTGGTGGCAAGAGGTTCAACTTGAAAAGAATAGAAGAGGAAAGGAGAAAATCACAAGGTAGGATCACATGGTGGAAAAACTAAAGAAGCAGTTCATTCCAATTGATTACGAGCTTGATTTGTTCAAAAAAATGCAAGGGTTAAAGCAAGCAGGAAAATCTGTCCAAGAATATACAGAGGAATTTTATTGACTTCTTATTAGGGCAATGCATGCAAAAGCTAATAAGGAGAAGGTTTCCCATTACCTCAGTAGGTTACGACCTAGCATTCAGGAGGAGTTAAGTCTAGTTAGAATGACTAGCATTGAAGAGGCATACCAGTTTGCCTTGCGAGTTGAAGATAAGCTAAACAAAAAGTTTGATGGAAGGCAAAGAGGGTGTGGTCAAGGAGGAAGGGGTGATGGTAGATCATTTGGAGGCCAAAATGAGACCCAGAAGAAAAATGAAGATGTGGGTACTAGCAGGAACCAGAGGAACGAGGGTTTTAACCGCTCTCATGATCAAAACTTTGGAGATCAAAGAGGAAGAGGCAGAGGATGTGGACAAGGTTCAGGAAGAGGAGGCTTCCATGGTGCCTATTTTCATTACAATGAAGAAGGTCATTGTGCATTTCAATGTCCTCAACGACAAGGAAGGATAGATAGGAGAGTTGATGGTCAAGCAAGGGTTTCTCATGTAGATGAGGATGCATAGTCATTGCATTCTGAGGATGTAGAAAGAGGAGAGGTTCCCGTGAATGAAAGGGTCTTACTAAGTGGTGAGACTAAACTTAGAAAAAGGAGGATTTTGTTTTGTACCAGGTGCAAGTGTGAGGATAAGTGTTGTCATGTGGTTGTTGATGGTGGCAGCACCGATAACTTGGTGTCTAAGGAGATGGTCTCTAAGCTAAAGCTCAAAACCCCAACCCTATCAGATTGCTTGGGTGAAGGATGATCATAAGGTCCTAGTTAATGAACAATGTTTGGTGAAGTTCAAGATTGGGAGTTACCATGATGAAGTTCTCTGTGACATTATTCCAATGGATGTCTACCATTTATTGTTGGGAAGACTGTGGTAATTTGATAGACATGTTGTACATGATGGTCATGCAAATACACACTATCTAACAAAGGATGGCATTCACCACAAACTGAAGCCTTTGGTAAAGGAAGGTGAAAAGGTATGCAGTAGTGCTAGGATATGTCTTGTTGATGGAAGAAATTTTTTGGATGGTATGAAACATCAACATATGTATTATGCTTTGATTCCTATAAGAGATAAAGAAGGTAGTAGTGAAATCCCACCTAAAGTTTCAGGCCTATTAAGTGAGTATGGAGATGTCATCTCTGATAATGTTCTAGAAGGGTTGCCACCAGTAAGGAAAATCAGTCATCATATAGATTTAATCCTTGGAGCCAATTTCCCTGACAAGGCTTCTCATAGGATGACTCCTACTGAAACTAAGGAGCTAAATAGACAAGTTCAGGAGCTATTGAGGAAGGGTTTGATTCGAGAGAGCCTGAGTCCATGTGTAGTACCTACAGTACTGGCACCAAATAAGGATGGAGAGTGGAGAATGTGCACAGACTCTCATGCTATAAACAGAATAACCATCAAGTATTGGTTCCCTTTGCCAAGAATGGATGATATTATGGACTGTTTGAGTGGAGTGTAGTACTTCATAAAGATAGATCTCAATAATGGCTATCATCAGATATGGATACGAGAGGGAGATGAGTGGAAGACTACATTCAAGACCAAGGAGGGTCTATATGAGTGGTTAGTCATGCCCTTTGGATTGACCAACGCGCCAAGCACCTTCATGTGGCTTATGAATGAGGTACTAAAGAAATTCTTGGGAAAATTTGTTATTGTCTATTTGGATGATATTTTAATTTTTAGTAAGACTTTGGATGAACATTTATTGTACATTCATAGTGTCCTTGAAAGGTTGAGGGAAGAGAAAATGTTGATTAATTTGAAGAAATGAAGCTTTGTAAAAAAAGAGGTAGTCTACTTGGGGTTTGTTGTATCATCTGAAGGTCTCAAAATGGATCTAGAAAAGGTAAAGGCCATCTTGGAACGGCCTACTCCAAGGTCTACTACTAAGGTGAGATCATTTCATGGTCTGGTTAGCTTTTACAAGAAGTTCATTAAGAATTTCAGTGGCATATGTGCACCCCTGATTGAAACAATAAGGGGGGATAGGAAAGAGTTCAAGTGGACTACATCAACTACAAGGAGTTTTGAACTGTTGAAGAAGAAGGTGACAGAACAACCTGTGTTGGCACTTCCTGATTTTAATAAAGTGTTCAAATTAGATTATGATGCTAGTGGTAGCGTTATTGGGGTTGTATTGAGCCAAGAAGGTAAGCCTATTGCATATTTTAGTGAAAAATTAAATGATGCTAAGAAGAAGTATTCTATTTATGATTAGGAGTTCTATGCAATCGTTCAGGCCTTAAAGAAATGGAGGCATTATTTATTTCCAAAAGAATTTGTCTTGTATACTGATCACCGGGTATTGCAGTACCTAAATAGCCAAGGTAAATTGAACCAGAGATATATGAAGGGGGTAGAGTTCATGCAGAGCTATACATTTGTGTTGAAACATAGAAGTGGAAGGTCTAATAGGGTTGCAGATGCATTGAGTAGGAGACAGTTTTTGTTTACAGTAATGCAGGTTGAAGTGGTTGGGTTTGATGTACTCAAGAATTTGTACCCTGAGGATCATGATTTTGTTGAAGCATGGAAGGCTTGTAAAGAACCTGTTACTATAGACAAAACTAGGTGGCTAGATTATTTGATTCAGGATGGTATGCTATTCAAGGGCAGTCAATTATGCATTCCAAGGAGTTCCATGAGGGAAAACTTGATCAAAGAGAAACATAGTGGGGGAATGGCAGGACACTTTGGTCGAGATAAGACCATTGCCATTCTTAGCGAACATTATTTTTGGCCTCAAATGTCACAAGATGTGAAGAAATTTGTGCAAAGTTGTCAAGTATGTCAAGTAGCCAAAGGATTTAGTCACAATATTGGACTTTATCAGCCACTACCTGTTCCATCAAAGCCTTGGGAGGACATAAGTATGGATTTTGTTCTTGGATTGCCTAGTACACAAAGGGGTAATGACTCAGTATTTGTGGTGGTTAATAGGTTCTCCAAGATGGCACATTTCATCCCATGCCACAAGACTCGTGATGCTGTACATATTGCAAATTTGTTTTTCAGAGAGGTGGTGAGACTACGTGGTCTCCCAAAGAGTATTGTTTCTGACAGAGATACTAAATTTGTGGGGTATTTCTGGAGGACTTTATGGAAGAAGTTGAGAGGAGATTTGAGGTTTAGTTCTACACATCATCTGCAATCTGATGGACAGACTAAAGTGGTAAATAGAATTTTGGGCAATTTGTTAAGGTTTTTAGTGGGAGATAAGCCCAAGGGATGGGATTTGATTCTGCCACAAGCAAAATTTGCTTACAATAATTTTGTAAATAGGAGTACTTCTAGATCACCATTCCAAATTGTGTATGGAAGTAGTCCAAGGACTGCACCAGAATTGAGGAAGAAGGAGCAAGGGGAGAGGACAAGTGCCAAGGCAGAAGAATTTGTTGGACACATCACCAAGATGAATCAATAGTATAAAGCCAAGGCAGATCAAAGGAGGAGACATAAGGAGTTCCAAGTAGGGGATCTAGATATGGTACACTTACAAAAGGAACAATTTCCAGTGGGTACTTATAACAAGATGAAGATGAAGAAATTTGGCCCCTATAAAATTTTGAAGAAACATGACTCGGGAAATGCATATGAGGTGGAGTTGCCAGATGGGATTCACATTTCTTCTATCTTCAACATTGCAAACTTAACAGAATATCATGATGATGGTACAAATGAGGGGTTGATGCTGGAGCCATGTCCAATTCCTACTTTTAAGAAGGAGGAGATAGAAGAGATTCCGGATAGTCGTGTGGGCAAGAGTACTAGAAATAGGCAGTATGAAGAGTACCTGTTGAAGTGGAAAGGATGACCAATAGAGGACTCAACTTGGATATCAGCAGCAAAGGTTGCCCATTTGGGTTTTCCTCTACCATAAAGTGACAGGGTCACTTTTCAATCTACCCTGGGTGTCTGATGCAGGAGCATCCAGTGGTGTAAGGGCAATCTTGTATCACCCAAAACAAATATGCTTAGGAATAGTTTCTTTTTAATGTGTTTTTATTTTAGGATACCCATTTGGTTCAAATAAAGGTTCCAACACTCATAGTTCCACTATTAGTTTTCTGGGTTAGAGTTTTAAAACACCTTGTGATACGTGTAAATGTAGAAAATGGGTTATTTTGTAATAGAGCCAAAATTATGATGAGTTAGAGGGTGTAATTTGGAGGGATGATTATACTTGTAATTTAAAGTGCTCTATAAAAAGAATCAGGTCAAAAGACTTTACGGTTAGAAAGTTATTGCAGCTTTAAATTTCTTGGAGACCTCCTAAGAGCACTTCAAAGTCATATATGGGGCACTAAATGGCCTCGTACAGGGCCAAAAAATGGGGGACAAGCTAAGCTCATCTATTGGGCTGTAGAGTGCTTTGAGAGCTTTCCAAAAATGTAAACGGTTCGTCAATCAAAGTCCTAGTTCAAAAGTTATGCCTCCCAGAAGTTGGACTACCATTTTTGGTTTCTTCTAATTTTACATTGACTTCTAACGTGACTTTTGGAACCTTCTATTTTGGTGGTGGATTCCCACTAGCATATTCTAGAATGTATTCCTAACCCTAAACAAATTGGGGTCTATTTAAGAAAATTTATGGCATTGTAAAGGCAGTTCTTAGTGGAGTTAGAGAGAAGGTACTATGTGGAGGATTTCTTTCTCTAGAATCATACTGTTGTAAGACCATAGGGCATTTTTCATTGATAATAAAAGTTCCCTTTTCCTATGTGTTCATTTTGGTTTTTGGTTGTGTCTCCATCAAAATTCTGCAAGGTAGTGCCATGGGTAGTGTGTACGGCCATTTCATTATCCTATTTATGACCCACATATCCCTCCTTAGTTGCCCCTATATATTGACATTACATCTAACAGACTAATGGAATCTCCTTGGAAGTATCCCAACTTGAATGGATTCAACATTTCTCCTATCAAAGTAGTCACAATGTTGATGATCATCATGTTAATGTAATGTCTATTTTATCATTGAAGTTAGCTTAAAATCTTGAAGTTGCATACATGAGAAGGAAAAACATAATGTAATGATGAAGATTGGAGGCAACCATGACCAAATAAAATTAGATGAAATGTCTTTCCCCTTTCCCTTCTTTTTTAGATATTGAGATTAAATGAAAATGAGAAAGAAAGAATATGAAAATGAAAGCCAAATACATAAGCATATAAAGACCTCTACAACTACATCAATAGCTAACTATCCCATTGGTTGGTATTGGAATTTATCCAAGATTAGTTAGAAGTTGAGGCACGTTTATAACATTAGGTTGAAAATAGATCATCACCTAATTTTCATTTTCTGTTTTAGAATAATTCTAGTTGAAGCGAAGAGGTGTAAAGAAGGATACAACCAAATCCCTTCAACACTCTTTAGTCTACAATAATAATGCATGTTACATATCTCAACTATTGTGGACTTTTGTATTGAAGAGGTTGTTTGAGTCATGCACTAACTTGGGTTGTTTAGTTTTTGAGCAAAAATCAATTTTTTTAGAAAAAATCTATCACAATATTATGAAAAGGGGGCTTATCTCAGTTACCTTGTGCAACTCTTAGTGGAGAAGATGATAGGGAAAAGATATAACATTGATGGTGTCAACAATAATAGGTTCCTTCTTCCAACAATGTGGGATCCCACTTCATGTTCTTGCAAGACCCTAGTATAAACAGTTGTTTTCTCGAGCTACATGGTGCTTCTACTCCAACCATCATAGTTCTTTATTCATTCAATATTTTGAATTCTTAAACTATTCTTTATTTATATTTATGTAAATAAAAAGTCTTAGAAAAAATTAATTTATTGACAATCCTAATTTATGTGGATGCAACACAATCAATTCCAAATTTTAGCAAGAGACACTTACTATTATTTTTTATTTATTTCAAATATGTTCATGCTTATTTTAATATTTATTCCAAGAAAGCTTTTAAGCCATCTTCCTTGAATAAAGTGTGTGTAAATATAATAAAATGATTGCAAATTGAGTGTTAAGTAAGGCTCTCTAAAATCCCTTCACTAGTTGATAAGCTTTTATATATCAAAGATCACTAGAATTATTGTAGGGCCCACTTGCCATTGCACCAAAAGCCATGATTGTTAGTGAACATGGAACACCACATAATTAACCACCTATGGGCAGGGGAGCGCGTCGCATCACCCAACAATCTCCCCCTCGACGCGCATACCAGGTGCTTACGCGGGTCAGGAAGGCACTAGGGAGATTTGAACCCATGACCAAGCCAAAACCAAGCTCTGATACCAATTGTAGGGCCCACTTGTCGTTGCACCAAAAGCCATGACTATTAGTGAACATGGAACACCACATAATTACCCACCTGTGGGCAGGGGAGCGCATCGCATCACCCAACAATTATCATTGTGGGATGTTGAAGAAGATATGGGATGTTGCAAAAAATGGTAGAATGTTTTGTGGTCTTATTTAATGCCTATTTAATCTACACATTTAAAACAATACATGTTAAATGTTTCTTCATTATCAATTTTTTTATTATGCTATATTTCTTTAACTTGAAAATGATTTAGAAAGTCAAAATATTACATGTTCTTTTTGTATTTTTTGTTATATTAGTTTTTAAGAAATTCAGTATGTATGTTAAATATAATTAATCTTACAAAATTGTGATGAATATGTATATGGAATCTAGTAGAATATAGAAGGGACGTGAACTATTTAATAACATGCCTAGAAGGGATGTGAACTATTTAATAAAAATTTATGTGAGTCTCCTGAGTTTTGAATTAGTCTTTAGTTTTTAATCTATAAAATTTGGGGTGTCAATGTAAAAATCACCAGCTCAAAATGCATTCAGCACATTTTTCTGAGAATTTATTAGAGGGGGACATCCAAGGAGAAAGATCCTTGTAAATAAGGTTTTCATATCATTTTTGTAGGGGGTCAAAATTAGTTATCTTCATTTTATATATGCTTGCTATTACAGATTCTTGGCAAAAATCTTTTTGGAGTGTACACGAAAAACTCCATAGTTAAGAGTGGAATGTTTTAAAAAGTTGTAATTCATTCTTACAATCACTGGCTTCCTTGGTACACTGTAGGAAATGGCTTAATGTGAGTGTCTAAAAATAGCATTTGAGGTTCTCATTCATTTTTTCAACATATATTCTCATTACACAAACCTAGTCAAACTTTGGCTCTCTTATTAGTGCCCCAAGTTAGAATATAACACTTCTAGATAGATAACAATTATTAGCAACTAATAAAAGATTTAAGAAATTTCTATCCAATGTTGGGTAGCAGATTCTATCCAAGGTGGGCAACAAATATCATCTAATGTAGAAAATGCATCTCCTATTTTGTGACAGATTGTCTTATAAGGGAAACATTTCCACCAGTTTGAAAATATATACATATAATTTAGATTGCAAAAATAGAATTCCAGGCAAACCTAAGGGAACTAGACTAAAATTTCAACTTGATCAAGAGAAAATAAAGTACATTACATTTCTAGCAATGAATAGAGGTGTGAATTAAACTAGAAACAAATGTGAACTCAAGAAGAAAATTAGGAGAGGAGAATTTTTTACTAAGTATTTCTAAAATCCATTGCAAATTTGTTCAAAAATCAAATTAGACATCTTATTTTGGGATCTATAAAATAGATGTGCACTCACAAATGGCAAACATAAATGCGAACCTAGACAAATAATTTCTTTAGTTTAGCAAAACAAAGTATAGTAGAAATGATCTAATCAAAACAACTAACTGCTTCAAAGCTCTATAATACCACTGAAGGGTTAGAAGAGATTGAATTTTTGAAATTAAGATATTTCTTCCCCATAGAGAAGAAAGGTAATCAAATCACAATGTAAACTCATAAAAAAGGAAAAATATAATCAATTCCAAATCAAAACAAGATGCAACATTCTTTGAAAAAACTAAATATGCATTAAAGAAGTCTTTGGATGAACATAAAATAAACCCTAGGAATCAAAAAATGGTTGATCCAATTTGATGACAAATGATGGAAAGTAATCATAAAGGAATCTTGAATTAAGGATAAAAGACTTGCAAACAAGGGCTCTCTTCCTTGGAGACCAAATCAATCAATTTTAGAGAATAAAGATGACTCAAATTAGAAACCCCAAGTACGAAGATAGAGGTTTATTCAAAGAATAATACCAAAGGAACAAAATAAATGAAGGGGTTAAAATATAATAAATTTAATACAAGAAAAGTGTAGATAAATCAAGCATTAGATCTTGTGACTCAAAATAAAAATCCTACAATAGTTAAACCCAGTAAGGATATGAAAGATTCAAGATCTATAACACCAATAGGTAGTAAGGACCAATTTCTGAATGAATATAGCAACCAATTTTGTGAATCTTGATGGTTTGAATGCAAAGAATTGGGCATCTTTGCAATTTGGAATGGTCTAAAAGAAGATAGTACAAACTTTAAAGAATGGTTGTGAGAAGCATTTGACAGACAGGTAAGTATGTCTTCCCTTGATGAGTGTTTAGTTTATCTGTTGATCTCGAATTGGTTTTGACAAATGAGTGTTTATACACTTAAGTCATCTACTTATTTCATACCGAGCAAGTAACATATGTTGAGCATAACATATAAGATAAAGCATGTCAAGTAAATAGTGAGTGCCAAGCCACTCAAGTGTCAAGTTACTCAGATGCCGAGCATATAGTATGTGCTGAGCGATTCAAGTATTGAGCAAGCAATGCATGTTGGGTCATTCAGATTTTGAGTGATAGCATTGAAGTTACAGTTAGTGTTGAGCACTAGGGACTTTAGATGCTAAGAAATACAGTTTTGACATAATTGTTTATATTGGCGCAAACTACTATGTAAACCATTTTAAAGCTAACTTAAGTATTGTTTTACAATCTTTTGTTGATAAGGACAAATCTTCATTATGAATCCATATGCATTACATACATCCAATCAAAAAAAAGGGAAGGTTTAAGTGACAATATGGATGAATCACTACCATTGATTCATACCTAACCCTAAATCATCTAAGTCTTCTTAAGGAAGGTAAACCCTAAACTCTCTACAAGATAAAAAGGAATGCCAAGGAGAATTGAAGTAAGTTTGCATGCACAAACAGAGCATTCATGGTGATTAAGGTATTATGAACTGAGTTACATTGCAAAATTAGTTAAAGGAGAACAGAGGAAAGGAATTAGAGCATAGAAAAGGTACATCTGATAAAAAAGAATCAAGTACACATCAATATAGAGGTGATCTGACATCAAGCAAAAAATGCTAACTGAAGGATCATTGTTGAGACATTTTAATAGGTGAATCAATTAAATCTCCTAACAGAGTAGTCTTAATAGATTGTTGCAAATCCTTTAATAGGGTGCTTACTTCATTGTAAGTTAAAGTCCTCTTACTAGGCACACTTTTAACAAGGCTTTTAAATCCTTTAATAGGGTAAGATCTAACAATCTTGTAAGCCTTTAATAGGGTAGACCTTTCATAGGGTAGATTATGTTTCATGGTCAAACATTGTAACCTTCATTGGATACACTTTATTACTGTAGTAGTGAAGATTTTTGGGTGTCATCCCCACCCCAGTTTTACCTTCTCCTTGGAGGGTTTATAGGTAACCAAATATCTTGTGTCATACATGTGTTGAATATTTACTTTCATGTTATGGATGTATATGCTTAATTTGGTATTTCAGTTTACATGCATAGATTGTAAGATGGATGTGTGGTGAATAGTTTTAGAGGTTAAAAGTTTTACGTGTTGATTCACTGCTCGCCCCCCCCAATCAAAGTTTAATTTCCTATTGTATTTCCAACAATTAGTATCAGAGCATAGTTCTCTGAAAGAAAAGCTTTGCAACTTTGAGGAAAGATCTTGGAGATGGAAGTCCACCAATTGGGAAATACCATTGAAAACCAGAAAATTGAAATACAACTTGCTCTACATCAGCTAAATGAAGTAAGAGACAAGTTAAAGAGATCATTGAAGAGAAGGAAGGAAATTTCTATTCAGGAGAATGACACATAATACCAAGAGATTGTCACTACTGATTTTTTTGCAAATAGAAATTCTAATGAATTTGATGCAGTGGTTACAAATCTAATGCAAAAGGATGGAACCCTAATTGAAGAGATCAGAAATCTAAGGAGAGAACAAGAAGTCCAATAAATATTGTTATGTGAGGTGACCGAATAGAAAAAGAAAGTTGAAGAGGACAAAGTCATGATTGAAGATGACAAAAGGATTTTGACCAATAGACTAGAAGAGAAAACATCAGAGGTAACTAGGACTTCTAACATGCAATTGGAAACTTTGAGTCAAATGATGATTGCAATTAATGAATTGAATGCAAAGGATATTGAGATCACAACATTGAAGTTGCAGAATGAACAACTGAAAAATGATCTGAACAGAGAAAAGGAGTTTGCTAATAGTTTCAACAAACCTAGTGAAGCCATCAAATACTTTGAACAATTGATGAGATCCCCTAGATCCAATAGTGATACTTTTGGATTGGGATACACTAGTACTAAAGAAGGAGAATCATCCAAAAGTGGCAAAGAAATAAGTAACAAAGGTAAGAACTCTAGACCTACTTGTCATAATTGTGGTAAGATAGGTCATACTGCTAATGTTTGTAGGAGCAAGATTGCAAATTATAATCCTAAGCAGAAGTTCATGATTCATTGCCATAAATGTAACAAACAAGGACATCAGGCACATGAATGTAGAACCAATACCATAAGCTCACAAATATTTGAAGGATACTACTACAACTGTCAGAAGTATGGAAATAGAGCATATGAGTGTAGATCCAAGCCTAAATGGTCATCAAACAAAAAGACAAAGGTAAAGCACAATGGAATCTCTTATAATTGGAATTATAATACAAGATATAGTCGTCACTACTATCAAGAGAATGGACATGTTGCTGAAAATTGCATAAGAACGTATTTCAGAAGTGATTATAGTAGATGGTTGAGTCAAACCACATGTTTTAGTTGTTTTAAGACTAGTCACATAAGCAGAAATTGTCCAACAAGGTCAAAGGCACCAAATAGCGAGTTCAACAAAGGTAAAGGAAAGGTAGATGTTGAGAATGTTAGTGATGAAATGAACAAGACATGGAAGAGAAAGGAAGATTTTGGCACATCAAGTGTAGAAGGTATCATTTCAGTGAATAGGCCAAGTAATCACACCTCCTCCAATTAAGCAATCAAGAGGTAAGTGGGACTGATATCTAAAAGGATATACTTTACATTAGTTCCAAGGATTTAGTTCTTAAAAGATTACATATGCATGAAAAAAGATGCAAAGTATTGTTAAGAATCAAGAAGAAATATTTAATTTTTGTTAGTTTTCATGTTACTATCGAGCATGAAAAGTTTCACCATGGTTACTGAGTGAAATATTAGTTGATGTTGAGCTATCAAAATTGTTAGTGTTGACTGAGCTCGTAGTGGTTGTCGAGTGGAAAGGAAACTTCATGGAAGCCAAGTAAGTCAAAATCTTTATTGAAGCTGAGCTTACAGTTGTGTAAGCACTAAGCATTAATTATAAGGTTTTGAGGTCTATATGATCGATTTCTACTCATTTGACATTATTTGAATCTAAAGGAGAGCATGAAGAGCTAAAGACAAACCAGAGAAGTTGTCTTAAGATTTTGCAAATGAATTCAACAAACCCTCGACACCATCACTACATATTCACCAAGGTATTTATTGTGTGCTGAGCTACGCAGTTTGAATTTTTGCAAAACCTAGTTTATGAAATGGCATCTAGTTCTTCAACAGCCAAGGTTGTAGAGGGAAAGGAAGTTTTGAATGTACAATCGATAAGTAATAAAATTAAACAACCTAATTTTAGAGCTATTCCAGACATAGCCTATAAATAAGATCCATCTGGTGCATTGTCAATGAAACCACCACAAGTCTTAATGATTCAAGATGTTAGATGTTGTTATACATGTAAGGTTGGAAGCATAGGAGATAATGAGATGTATGGGAAAGTATGTGAAAATAGAGCATTGAAGGAGGAATTCAAAATTGTTGAGAAGAAACAGTTAACTTGTGCCCTTGATTTTCTCAATGTCTTCAAATTAGAATGGATAAAAATAGTTTTGAATAGGATACATGAAAAATTTGTATGGTTAGAGAATGGATCGATGAAAATAACCAAGAAAATTGTGCATAGAGTTATAGGGTATCCAACCCTAGATCGGCCCAAGACAATGAGAAATGAAGCAAAAGAGGTAATTGAAAGGAATACAGGGGCTGTATAGAATAAATGAGGGATGACAGTAGATACAATCATAGATCCCTTAATTACTTTTATAGTGATGATTATAGCACATATGTTATATCAATCCAACAGGCTTAATAGTGTTCCAATAATTGTAGTGGATGTGGGATACAAGATAGTGAAGAAAGATCATACTTATGATCTTGCTGAGTTGCAGTTGCAACAATTGATTTAGAATTAGGGAGCCATAAGGAAAACCAAAAGTGCACAATACAAATTTTGATCTATTCTTGTATGTATATTCTTTTATGTACAGAATACATTTCCTACTTTTGGTAAAGTTGCATGGAAGGTAAACAGACCTATTGCAGTGCAATTAGGTGAATTCATTGAGCAACTATGTGATAATTTTGAGTCAGTCATGACAAGCTACTTCGAAGACTTCAAGAAGCAATGAAGAAAAGACTAAGGATACCAATTTCACTAGTGGAGAAACATTTTAATGATGTTTGCTTCCTAGTTGACACTGACCATGCATATGTCCAAGCAGTAGTTCCTAGAGTTAGATGGTTAAAATCATTGGGATATGAAATCAACATTGGTGAAGCCTCTATAGAAATAACAACATTACTTGTAGAAGAAGTGGACAAGGAGGCTACAACTTCTAGGAACTATGATGTGGATAAGTCAAAAATCACAATGGACTTGAAGACTGCTTCAGTCATTAGGAAGAAGAATAAGATGGTAAAGAAACTGAAAGAGAAATTCGGTGAAGGGATAGAAGAAGAAGAAGAAGAAGAAGAAGAAGAAAATCATGATGATGAAGAGATTACACCTATCCAAGCACCACTTACCATCACCCAAGATTAAGGAGAGGACCAACAAGAAGAGGAAGTAGAAATTGTAGAAGGTGTCGAGGGTGAAGAAGCCAGTGAAGCACCTACAACTACTAAAAAGAAGAAAAGAAAAGTTGAAGCACCAATAGTAAGCAAACCAAAGAAGGTTGCAAAACCTACTCAGCCTATAGTACCTACAACTAGGGCTAGCACAAGGGCCACTGCACAAAAGGCTAAGGAAGTAGCCAAGACAAAGGAGAAAAGAGCTAGTCAAGCTAACAAGGGTGAAGAATCTTAGAAGAGACCAAGGAGAAAATATGTTGCTCCAGCTGAATCTAATGAAGAGAAGATTTAATCTAATGAGAATAACTAGTTTCAAGTGGTAAGTCACAGTTCTTCTTTAGACTTAGATAATCTATGTGAGAATATTAGAAATAATGTTGATTTATCTAGATTCTCTCACATTGAGTTTGACAATCTTGGGAAGATTGAAAAGAATCAAGTTGAAGAGGTAGTATATGCCATGATGGAAATATTTAAAAAGGCTCCTCTTGAACTTTTGAACTCCATACCTAAAATTTTGTATAAGAGAGTTTAGCAGAAGTGACACTATTTTCTGGATATTGAAAAACAAATAAGAGAAACAATATTTGCCCAAGTAATGCCAGAACTAAGTAAGGGTGCAATGTCAAAAGCCATTAAGAAACATACTAGAAAATATGCACCAAAATATAGGGCATTTAGTATATTGTAGAATAACATTGAGGATGTTGTACAAAAGACTCTTTGACGTGGAAATCACTCTATGTTTTGACAACATCCCAAGCAACATTGCAAGCACCTATTAAGGTAGGTGAGGAAAAAGAAGGAGAAAAAGAAGAAGGCACTGAACAAGATACAGTTGAGGAAGGCACGAACATGAACATAGACACACAGGCACCAGCTAAGGATGAGCAGCCAACAACATAGAGTGTACCAGATACACTAGTGCCAAGAACTAGTCCTCCACATGAGGTGAACATAGAAGATGATAATGTCAAGGTAAAGGAATTTTTTGATATTATCACTGAGAACATCAATCCCCTCATAGAGGATGACTATTGGTGAAATACACCACCCAAGACAAACTTTGTGAGAATCTTGTACTAGTGAGTATTGATGAGATTGAGAAGGTAGATAAGGCATCTACAAGGGAGGAAGTACATCAACAAATCACACCTTTTGCCCCTCCTTAATGCATCATGATATATCACACCTTGTGGTATATCAAAGGAAGGAGACAACTACTTCTACTATCAGTATATTGGCACAAAGTACTCTATTCTTAGTCACTATAGAGGAAAGCGTACATGACAAGGGTGAGACAGATGGAGAGCAAAAAAATGAGACAAAAAATAATGAAGAAATTGAAGTTCAAATAGGTCACATAGATACTCCTACACCTACAACACATAATCAAGGTGTTACTGATAATACATAAGAAGAGAAGGACACAACTGAAGAGTCAAGTTTGACAACAAAGCCAGAGAAGCAATTAGCAACACAAATATTGGTAACATTACCAAAATTTGCCACTCCTCCTAGTCAAGCTCTTCAAAGGTCGAGCATAGAAGCTACACCATTAGAATCCTCAAGGCCAAGTCCAAGCACATCCAAGTAAGCTAAAGTTACATCATTTGTTCATGTAAACCTAGATGAAGTAATTGAGTTTCCTAAATTTGATTATGCAACTATTATTATTGATCAAATGAGCATACTCCAAGAAGCTCTAACAAAGAAGAAGCATCAAGAATTGCTCAAACAGGAGCATAGGCAGAAGCAAGCTTTGATTGATATCAAAGAAATTTTTATTGACACATTTAGTCTGCTCGCTACATAGGAAAACAAGCCAATCATAGTGCAGTTAACTAGCTTAGTGGAAAATTTGAATGACACAGACCTAGATTCTAATGTCAAACTACTGGAATGGTCTAAGAGAAAGTTCCAACATAAGGTTGATGAAAAGATACCAAGTGTTATTGCACTGATGCGAGTTGAATTAGAAACCAAAATAGAGAGTGTTAAGAAGATATGGTAGAATATTTTCTCTTTTTATACCAAATTGAATAATACTACACTCTTCACAAGGGAAGTTAGGAGTCATATCCTAAACTTGGAGAGTATTATGCAAACATCTAGCATAACTCTACAAAAGTCTCCATCCCAAAGTGAGAAACACTTCAACACCCTCCTATAATCCCAAAGTCAATTAGCAACATTACATGCAAATGAAGCCAACATTAGGGCTAAACTAGTATGCATCTAGTCTACATTGACTCCACACATGGAGATACTGCACAAGGAACTAGCTTATGTTGAAACTCTCATGAAGAAAGATTCTCATCTTTCTACAAATGAAGGCTTAGTACACCTTTTTGTTGAGCTAGCCATCCAAATAAAGTCATTGGAGGTAGCTTGTGATAATTTGGATGCAACTCTAAAGATTATACTAGGGATCCACAAACCATTTTTGGAAAAACACACTATTAGTCTATAACCCATTGACATAAGTGTCAAAAAGGGTGAGTAAGGAAATAGGGAGAGTAAGAGAAAAGGGGGAGTAATAATGTGAAAGAGTATGGAGAGACAGACATACACAGACAGATCTACTCAATAGGAGAAAGATTTTGGTTTAGATACAGAGTATAGCATAGAACAATCAACTCAGAGAGAGTTATGAAATTTTTGTATAGAAGACGAATAGATGCTAGATATCTAAGTTATGCTCATAAGGATAAGATCATTAATGCATGACCAAGTGTTTTTGACACTCATGTCAAAGGGGGAGATTGTTGATCTTATATTGGTTTTGACAAATGAGTGTCTATACACTTAAGTCATCTACTTAATTCATACTAAACAAGTAACATATGCCAAGCATAACATATAAGATAGAGCATGCTAAGTAAATAGTGAGTGTTGAGCCACTCAAGTGGCAAGTCACTTAGATGCCAAGCAGATAGTATGTGCTAAGTGATTCAAGTGTCGAGCAAGCAGTGTATGTCAAGTAATTCAAATGTCGAGTGACAACATTGAAGTTACAGTTAGTGTCGAGCACCAAGGACTTCAGATGCTAAGTAATGTAGTTTTGACATATTTTTCGTATTGGTACAAACTATTATTTAAACCACTTTTGAGTCGACTTAAGTATTGTTTCATGATCTTTTGTTGATAAGGACGAATCTTAATTGCAAATCCCTATGCATTACATGCATCCAAGAAGAAAAAGGGAAGGTTTAAGTTAAAATATGGGTTAACCACTACTGTTGATTCGTACCTAACCCTAAATCACCTAGGTCTTCTTAAGGAAGGTAAACCCTAAAATCTTTGTAAGAGAAAAAGGAATGCCAAGGAGAATTGAAGTGAGTTTGCATGCACAAATAGAGCATTCATGGTGATTAAGGTGTTATGAATTTAGTTACATTACAGAATCAGTTAAAGGAGAACAGAGGAAAAAGGAATCAAAGGAAAACAAAGGTACATCTGATAAAAAAGGATCAAGTTCACATCAGTGTAGAGGTGATCTGACATCAAGCAATAGAGTGCTAACCAAAGGATCATTTCTGAGACATTTTAACAAGTGAATCAATTAAATCTCTTAATAGAGTAGTCTTAACAAGTTTTTGCAAATCCTTTAACAGGGTGCTTACTTCATTGTAAGTTAAAGTCGTCTTACTAGGCACACTTTTAGCAGGCTGTTTAAATCCTTAACAAGGTAATATCTAACAATCTTGTAAGCCTTTAATAGGGTAGACCTTTCATAGGGCAGATCATGTTTCATGGTCAAACATTGTAACCTTCATTGGATACACTTTGTTACTACAGTAGTGAAGATTTCTAGGTGTCATCCCCACCCCAACTTTACCTTCTCCTTGGAGGGTTTTTGAGTAACCAAATATCTTGTGTCATAGATTTGTTGAATCTATGGATGTATATGCTTAATTTGGTATTTTAGTTTACATGAATAGATCGCGAGATGGATGTGTGGTGAATAGTTTTAGAGGTTATAAGTGTTGATTCACCCCCCCACCTCTCTGAGTTTACTTTCCTATTGTATTTCCAACATTATCTTCATTGCAAAATTAAGATAATGAAGCAAGAATTTCTCAAAGCTCATATCATTTCTTTTATAGATGGGGAACCTAATTTTGATATAAAAATAGTTAAGAAATTTCTTCTACCTATTTGGATAGCTATTAAGAATGTTATTGTTGAATTATTGCATGAACGCATAATTAAGTGTATAGGTAACTCATTAGGAGAAACCCTAGTTTTTTATCCTTTATATAAGGATCTAAATGAAATCAAAATCTTAGTTAAAATTAGGGTTGATTATAAGGAAATGAAAGCTATTAAAATTATAACAAATATATTAATATATACTATTTTAGTCACTCAATATTATGGACACATCCAAATTATAGATCTATATGATTCAGACTCTGAAATTAACTGCTATTTCATTCACAAGAAAACTAATCTACTCAAAAAGTACTCTGTAACCTCCAGGGTATATATTACCCAGAGATCATTAGATAGCAATCTCAACCCTTCTCCCCAAAATGCAACATCAGAGGAAGACATGTGTTACATCCCAATTTTTTACTCAATTTATAATGTTCATATAGCCATTGAGGCTTCACATGAAGTCAGTTGATAGTTAAAAGTTGTTGTAAACATGTGAAATGGTAAGATGGTTAATCATTATAATTTCATATGAAGATGACATGTTAGTTAACTGTTATGATGATACTTTAAAGTTATTTTGAATAGTTGGTTATTTATCATGAATGCATGGGAATTAAAAATGTGATTAGTCGTTATGATCATTTATGATTAATAACTTGTTATGGTAATATGATTTAACTATGGAGAATTTCCTTGTAGGGAGCACGTCAAAGGGGTGTTAACATTTTCAAAAAAACATTAGGCATAGGGGCATCACCATCACTGGGCAAATGGGTATAAATCTTGAATCACCATGGTTGAGGACCTAGCAACTGCATAACAAGATACACACATTGGACATGCATGAGCTAGTTGGACAATCAATTAAACATTAAACATTTTAACATAATCAGAGTACATACCTTTAATGATTTATGTTAACTTTCTCATCATTTAGAATAATACATGCGCGCGCGCGCGCATGTGTGTGTGTGTGTGTGTGTGTGTGTGTGTGTGTGTGTGTGTGTGTGTGTGTGTGTGTGTGTGTGTGTGTGTGTGTGTGTGTGTACAAAAGTCTAAAAGTATGGTGCCACCATAACATTAAACTATACAATCTCATATCTATTAATATATGCATACATAAATATGTGTATACCTTGAGAAGATATGAAGATAAAATAATCTTCCAAGTATACACATATTTAAATATGTGTATCCAAATAAATATAACCTTGGACAAAATAATAATAATATGATGTCACGATTAAAAATTATATATATATATATATATATATATATATATTATGTATGTATATGTATATGTATATGTATATGTATATGTATATGTATATGTATATGTATATGTATATGTATATGTATATGTGTATGTGTATGTATGTATGTATGTATGTATGTATGTATGTATGTATGTATGTATGTGTGTATAAGTTTAGAAATTATCATTTTTATTAGGGTAACCTTCGAGTTCTTCCTCATATTTATTTATCTTTGTAAGAGGTGAGAATGTACACTTGGCATCTTTTATCAATGATTCAAAAAGTTGATTCTTCTTCCTTTATATAACTGCTCAAAGAGTCACAACTTCTTGGAAGCCTTTATATTTTTTCAAATGTCTTTTTTTATATACAAGTCTAGAGAACCAACAACAGGAATTCTGCATTATTATCTCTACTTCCTCATTTATTCATCATTTTATTTGATGTGTATGGATTAAGGACTATTCTGAGTCATATCCTTTTATTTGGTCTAAGCTTTGCATTTGGATACATATTTTAGAAGAGTCAGTTGTTCAAAAATCAAGCTGAGCTACATACTTTCATGATCAGGTTATGTGGTCCGCTCTCCCATTTCATATTGCTTTATATACTTAAAATTGTAGATGTAAGAAATAATTTGATGTCTCATTATTTGATTATATATATCGAATAGCATATTTGATGAGTCCATTTCTCCTTGATTATATTTGATTCAAATGTATTTTGTTATGCTAAGATGCCTCTTGTTTCTAGTCAGATTTCATATTCAATCTACCTTCTTGTAAATTCTTAAGAAGAAGTTCATGGGTCATAGGAATTGTATTATGACAGTAATTATATTATATTATTCTTTTCACTAGCTGAAGTTTAGTAAAGGAGTTGAATTACTCTGAGATTTAACACCTAGGACTCACTCGAATGGATAGCCAAGAAAGAGGGTGAAGAGGTGAGAGAGTTCTGCAAGAACAAGAAAACATAATTAGAATTGATACAACAAATTTATTACTTTTAAATAATCATTTCATAGTTCATGATTGGCCAATTCATATACTTTGTTGTCAAATCAAGTGGTGGGATTAAGTACTAGGATACTCAGTGGTTGACAAGGTGTTCCATGTCTATTTCGGGTAGGGAGGGCATTTCTAGTTAGAGAAAGTGAGGGATAAGTTAAGGTCCATGGTTGGGTGGTTAAGCCCCAGAAAATGTTTCCCCTCTCCACAAGATGTCAGGAAGTGCATTAGAAAAAGATAAGTTATGCATTCAAACATTCATTGATAACAGGAATTTTACTTTTATAATGTTTATGAGTAGAAGATATGATGGATTAATTTATATTGTTGAATTCAGTTTTTTTTTCCTTTAATGAAAGCAACCTCTCTCGTCAATGTAATTGGTAATCAATTAGATCAATTGATCTTCCAACTAGGCATGCAATATATCTATATGCAAGGGATAGGTTTATCTGATGGATTGGTATTTTAGTCTTCCATTTATTTGAATAATGAATATGAGTGTATTCTCCTAACCGAATGTTATTTCCATAGTTAACAATGAAAGGAAAAGAGATGATACAATGGTATTTGATGCCCTAAATGATACAATGGTATTTGATGCCCTAGATGATACAATGGTATTTGATGCCCTAAATGATATAGTGGTATTTTATGGTAATTGTCATTTGTTCCTATGTGATATTTATGGACTAACCTAGGTTTTGCAGAAGCATCCCTAGATGGATGTAAGTTTTGAATTCTATGGTATGTTGATATTAAATTCCTTGGTAAATTCATTGATGGTGCCATCAATTGTTAGTTATGAAATTTCTATTTAACTAATTTTAACCATTAATCTTATTCACATGAACATATCTCATATAATTTTCTTCTTATGAATATGAAGTAATAATTGTATTTCTTTGATATGTTAGTTGTTAGTTAAGACCTAGGAAAAGTGGATGTTACAATATATTTAAGATAAATAGCCACCTAAGAAAATCTAGATTAGCCAGCAAAATAACATTTCTAGAAAAGAAGAGGAAGAAGGAAAATTAGTAGATGAAGATTTTAACCATAAACTAGAAATGAAGCAATCATTCAATGTAGAAAAATAGAGCAATAAACAAAGTCAGGTCTTAGAAGAAAATCAGAATAGGAATATGTTTATACATAATGATCCCTAGATCTACAGTAATGTCCTAGAGGAAGGAGAAATCCTAGAAGAGGGCAAGTCTCAACAGTCAATGAAAAAGCCTCCAACAAATGACATAGAAATAGAAAAACAAGAATAGAGAAAAGATTTAAATATAATTAAAGAAGAAAATGCCAAAGCATAATTAGCATAAATATTATTTCCAAGATTTTGAAAGTATGGAAAATGCATTAGCACAAATAAAAGGTATTATCACCCAAAAGGAAAGTAACAACAAGAAGAGACAAAGTGTTAAGTGTCAACAACAATAAGGTTACATAGAAGATATTAAGGAAAGTATGAGAAACTACAATCATCTGATCAAGGACATTTTTCTAATGCATACTGATATTTGTGACCAACTAATGTTATGGCATAATGATCACATTTCTCATAAACTATCTAACAAAGGAAAAGACTTCCCCAACCTAAATACAATTCAAGATTCAGTTAAAGAACCAAAGCTAGTAATGGAAAAAAAAGATCCAATAACAACACCCTCATCACTCATAAATAAGGTAATTAAAATACATGAAACTACAATTAAAAAGAAAGAGAAAGGAGAGGAAAGTGATAATTAAATAATGGAGAATTTAATGGGATCATCAATTCACAAGAAATAATACAACCTCATCGAAATAATATGGTTTTAACAAGTCAACAGAGAGGAAAAGAAATAGAAATTCTGTGAGAGAAAAAGACTCCTCTAAAAAAAAATAGCTTCTAATTCTTCTCAGCAAGGTTAGATTAGGTAATAACATAAGCTAAAACAATAGATACAATTGGAAAAATACAATAAATTATCTAAATAAGTTAACAACACATAGCTCATAAAGGGTTAAGAAAACTCCTACAAAAAGGCAAAAACAGAGAATAAAAGGTATGAAGGCAACAAATTATGATCAATCAGCTCAAGAAATAGTATAATCTCAAGAGAATGAAAATCGGATAGAACCACCTCAAAAAGACATAGTAATAATATTTAATGAGGAAGAAAGAGGCTTGAGAATTGAAACAAGTCAAAACAGAGAGTAAAAGGATTTTGGAGGAAGACATCACCTCAATAATGGCATAGCTATCCAAGAGGAATCATTATTTTCATCAAGCCCTTCAAATAAGAAATGTGATAGCCAAGCTAGAGTGGAGAAAAAGGTTAGAATCATTTCTGAGAATTTATGAAAGTTTGTAGCTAAAGAACTCGTGAATGAATTTATGGATGAAATTTGTGATGAGGAAGACCTACTAAGATAGAAGGCATTATTGACCAAGGAAATTTTGGAAGGGGATGATTTGATGGAGAAAGATTTAGTGTTATAGTTGCTAGTAGATCTGGAAGATTGGGAGCTAAATGATCAAGAATTATTGGGGATAGCCATGACTCAGCCAAGTAAGAATAAACCTGATTATGCAAAAATAAATAAAAAGAGGGGAAGAAATTCCTACAATAACTGAGAATGAGAGATGGATGTTCTCATGGTCAATCCAAATTAATTGAAATCTTTAATGTAGGGAAGGGTAAGATCCTTCTCAAGTTGCCATGAATTTCCTAACTTGGAATGTTGGGGGTTTAAACACTCCTAACAAGAAATAGGTCTTTAAATGTTTCATATAAAAAACAAAAGCAAAGCTCATTTTATTACTAGAAATGAAGCTATATAGAAATGATCTAGAAGGTTTGGAAAAGAAGCTAGGATTTAGGGAGATATGAGGATCTCTAGCTAGGGGAGCCTCAAGAGGTTTGGATTTTATATGGGACCCAAGGTTTCTAACTATAACATCTTTAGAAGATCATGAAAGGAGTTTCAATGCATATGACCAATTCAAAATATGGAGAAAATCAAAGTTCAGAAAGAGACTGAAGGAAAATTAATTTCTTATAAAGGAGAGATTACAATCATAGAAGGGTATTTTAATACTATAACTAAGACATTAGAAATATGGGGTGGAACACATAAACTCCCTAAAGCAACAATAGACTTTAACGAATAGATTGATAGAAATGGACTAATAGATATTGTCACTTCCAGAGATAAGGACACTTGGAATAATAGGAGAAAAGGATTATGGAGAAATTGGAAAAATAAAATTGAATGGGGATATGGCAGAGCTACCCTTTACTCTCGAATCAAAAGTGAAACCCATCACATGATTGGATCACTACCCAGTTGAATTGCACATCATAAAGGATAAAAATCCAAATAATTGTCATTTCAAATTTGGTTTAAGGAAGAGGGTTTTCTAAAGATAATAGAAAAATGGTGGAACAATATTGTGATATCTAGGTCTAAACTTTACCAAGTGGTTAACAAACTAAAAATTATCAAGAAAAGGCTTAAGGTATGGAATTATGAACACTTTGATAATATCTTTGAAAACAAGGAAGAGTTGGAAAAGGAATTGAAGAATATAAATAAGGAGGTTATAGAGAAAGGGATGAATTCAGACTTATAGGAAAGTGATAAGTCCCTAATGAAGGATTATGAAGATATTTTAACCAAAAAGGAATTGTTTGAAGACAAAAATCAAGAGAAACATGGCTAGATGCAAGTGATAGAAACAAAAAATTCTTTCACAATAGTATAAAATAACATATAATAGATAATATAAATCTTCAATAATAATGGTAACCAAAACCTAGGGGCACATGAAAGCATCATTACAAACATCTCAAAGCTTATATCCAAAGAGAAAAATATGACATTATTGGAAAAATTTACCTTTGAGGAAGTTAGTGTGTCCCTCAAGCAAATGAACCCAGATAAATCTTTAATGCTAGATGGGTTTCCAACATGTTTCTTTCAAAAAAAATTGGGACATCATAGGGATGGATCTAACTGAGGCTCTAGACAAAGTAAGAAATTCAAGAAAACTCCCCTGGGAGGTGAATAATACCTTTATAGCCCTTGTCCTATATCTCTTATCAATTCTCTCTATAAATTTCTTAGTAAGACTATTGCAATGAGAATCCAAAACTCCTTCAAACTTGATTATCAAGGAACAAACAAGGTTTGCACAAGGTAGATCTATATTTGATGGAATAATTATTGCCCAAGAGGCCATACATACCATTCAAAACAACAAAAATCCTAATATGGTAATTAAGCTAGATATTAAAAAGGCATATGATAAATTATATTGGTGATTTTTTTGAAAAATCCTTGGGGCCTTTGGGTTCACAAAATAATGGGTGAATTTGATCTTTGAATGCATATCCTTCCCCAAGTTATCAATGCTGGTAAATGGAACACCCAAAGGCTTCTTTGGAGTCAACATGGGACTTAGATAAGGGCACTCAATATCCCCTTATCTCTTTATCTTAATGGCATAAGCATTAGGAAGATCAATAAATAATGCCAGGTATGAGAAGACTATTTAAGAAATAAGGATCACTAGTGACCTAGATCCAACAGCCCACCAACAGTTCATTGATAACACTATACTTTATGGAAAGAGTACCATAGACGAGGCAACATCATATTAAAAAATATTAAGTTAATACACTAGTGCATCAGGTCAAGAGATTATTCTTGAGAAGTAAGAAATCTTCTTCTTTAATACTCATCCTAATCTAGAGCAACAAATTTTCATAATTTCAAAATATAAAGTTTACCTTGTAAATACCTGGTTCTTTGTTTAGACAAGGGGGCTTATTGAAATAAAATTATGGATTCAAATAATATAAAATATTAAAAAAGAAAAATTCCTAGAAAGGAAAATGACTCTCGTCTGTGGGTAGAGAAATGATGATACAATCTATCCTTTTAGCGCAACCTATTTATAAATGATCTTGTATTAATCTCTTTGAAAAAAAATAGAGATGAAAAAAATAGACTTCTTAGGACTTTCTTTTGGCAGGGGACAAAGGGAAAGAAAAAAAATAACCCGTTGCCTTGGGACAAGGTACACAAACCAAAAGATGAGGGAGGTGTAGGGATTAGGGACATAAAAATCCAAGGTAAAGCTTTAGGAGCTAATATGAAGAATGTACATAAATCCACACATCAAGTGGGAAAAGATCATAATAAATAAATATCTGAGAAATCTTGATCTGATCGATATATTTAGGGAGAAATCCTCATCTATAGGAGCAAGATTTTGGAACTTCATGATGGATTTAAGAAACTCCATTTAGGATAGAGCAACATGGAACTTGGGGATAGGGGAAGAAGCTTTCTTCTAGCAAGACCCTTGGGGAGGACATGGTGCTTTGGAAAATGATGGTAAACTAGCCCCATTAGCGTTGACTCTAGAAGCTTTATGGGGAATTAGAGTTATTGATTATGTGGTCTTTGAGGATGGAGGAAAAGGTTGGAAATGGAAGAATTTTAAGGACATGAACATCCTAGTTAAGGAAGTAGGAGATTTAAAAAGAACCTTATCAAATAGGAAAGTAACTTTCAATTTTGGCAAGGACAATTTGACGTGGGATGGAAGAAATAGAAGAGAGTACAACTCAAAGGAGGGATATAAATTCCTCATGTCTCTTCAAATGACCAAAAAGGACTCCCCCCCCCCAACAACAACAACATTATGTTGGAAAAAAAGCTTGTTCGCCTAGGGCAGGATTTTTCACCTAGTTAGTTTTAAATAAGGAGGTCATTACCTCATAACAATTTAATAAAATGGGATATCAATGCCCAAGTAGATATCCTTTATTCAAAAATGAGGATTAATCCATTGACCACCTTTTTTTGTATTGCTCTTATGCAAAAAACCTTTGGTTGCATTCATTCCATAATCGGGGCAAGCGTCGACATTTCCAAGTACTTTACCATATATGCTACATACTTGGCCCCTCCTTAGAAATGATAGTATTTATAGATCTTTATGGATATCTAAACCTTCCATAGTCCTATGGGAATTATGGAATTAATGAAATCGAATATTTTTTCAAGCTAAGAAGATAAATATAGAATAACTTCTAATTTAAATTGAGACTTCTATCATTGAACTTACGAACAGTCAAGTTTTGAATAAACAAAAAAGGGAGGTTATAATGTCTCATTGGGATGAGAAAATGAGAGGCAAGTGGATAGGTCTAAAATTACCCCCTTTACAAGAGTAGGGTGGGAAACTTCGAAAATACAATGAGAGACATACCAATGAAAATCACCTGAGAACAAATGGTTTAAACTCAATTTTAATAGAGCTTCAAGATGGAATATGGACAAAATAAGCATTGGTTGTAGTATCCATAAATTAGTAGGCATTGAGATAGAAAACTTAGAAAGATTTATAGGAATAGAAACTAATAAATAGATGAAATTAACAACTTTAGTTGAAGGACTAGAATTGTGTAAAAGTCTTGGTTGTAAGAATGTAGCGATTGAAGGAGATTTTGCAATTATAATAAATGCTATAAGGACATGATTCCTCATTAATTAGAGGATGGGGTCTATTTTATCTAGAGCCCTCTCACTATCTCAAACATTTGACAAGATCATAATCAACCATATATACCACGAGGGAAATCAAAGAGCATATGAACTAGCTAATATAGGTATAGAAGAAGGTCATGTTAGCATGAATGCTAATGGTATTCCTAGCAAAGATGGAATCATGATATTGCTACAACTATTATTAGGATATGAGCTACAAATAAGGAATTGAGTATTTTAAGGATAATGACCTAGTCAAGTTTCTTTTCTACTATGAGTTTGATAAGAAGAATGGACAAGGATAATCTTAAGAAGAATTCAGGATGAAAGTTCTAGTTAGGAGATAATGTGATAGAAACTTTTGCTAACCTAATTCATGGGGTCTGTTGGTCTGATTTTCATATTTGCAGAAAATTTGAAAATTTTGGGTGAAAAATCATTTGAGTTTTTAAATACTGCAGATTGGGGTTTTTATTTCAAGAGATTCTGGAAGTTTTTAGGTTGCCCTAGTTTTTCCCTGTTTCATGTGTTGTCAGATTCTATTAATTTCTCAAGGTTGGTCTCTTAACACAGCCATGAAATTGTCCCAAGTTTGAAAACCCTTGCTTCCCTTTTGAATTTCTGAGGAGGAGTTGTAAAATGCTTTAAGTTCATCCTGTACGGTCTTACGGTGTGAGGTTTCACGTAAGAGCATAATGCCTTTTGCTCTTGGTTTCCGTGACCACGTTTTGTAACATAGCGAAGAAGCGTAAAGGTTTATCACGCTTTAAAAATTCTCGTGTTACGGGCTTACGAGTAAGTAGCTTGAGCGAAGGAGCGGAGAGGTATTGGGTGGTGATCTACGCATATACGTTTCAATTGGTAGCGTAAAGGCGTAATACCCCGACAAGGCGTAAAGCTTGATCTAAAGGGTGCACGAAGGTTTTACGGTGTTACGAGTAAAAGAATTCTGTAAGAGCGAAGGCAAGGTTCAATGGTGTTTACGTGCCTACGTTCTTGAGTTTGCGAATGACCGTAAAGCCTTGTTTTAGCAATAAAGGCGTCAAGGGGACCTATTGAAGTGTTAGAAGGGCCCAGTTGCAGCGAATCAGGTGGAGGCATGACATCTATGTCAAATGGACCCATCCCGCGTGGCACATGACTCGAGGTATGATTTTTGCATGTGCACGAAATCAACGGCGACGTTATTTTTAAATTTTCTAAAATCAAATCTGAGTCATTGATATCTGAGAAGGGCAGTTTTTGTCATTACACCCTTACGCTTGCAAGTTAAGCGTATGAATGAAGGGTTGTTTTTTTCCTTTCTCCATGGTTACGAGTTCAGTCTTAGCATATAAGCGTAAAGTGGTGAATAAAGGAAGATAAAGATAAAGGGTTTTACGCTTATACGATAAAGGGTAAATGTAAGAACGCAATATCAGTTGAGAAGGCTCTCCGATGCTACAAATGAAGATAAATTGTAAAAGCAAAAGGTAAGTTTTGAAGCCTTACGGTGTCTCGGGAAATGAAGTAAGTGGAGCAACGTAGAAGGAATTTCCAAGGTCTCCGCAGATACGTGCATGTATGAGCGTAAAGGATAGAAGGAAAGCTTGAGCAAAGGTTTTACGCTCATACGAGGAATGGTTGAATCGTAAGAATGAAGATGTTAGTAGAAAGGTTTCTGATGCTCCAGTGTGAAGGGTTGCATATGAGTGTAAAAGGTGAGAAGGCTGAGATGAGGATTTTTACGCTTATACGGAAGAAGCTTAAATCATAAAAGCAAAAGTATGCAATAAAAAGGCTTGAGATCCTACAGGGTAAAAGGTGTCGTAAGAACGTAAAAGGGATTTGCAAAACAGTGTCAAGGCACCATTACGTTCTTACGATTAGGGCATTTTGAAACCTCTCTGAGTGACCGTAGAGATCCATCGAGGGCACCTTCAGCATTACGAAGATTGAGGGTTTGACTCAGCGTAAGAATGGAAGACAGTCATTTAAAGAGAAAACAGCTAATATGTCATGACAGGTAAGCAAGAAAGACAAAATTACTGTAGCCAAGTAAAATAAAGCTTTGAAAAGTACATCACAATCAAATTTTGCGGCTAATATACCCTGATGGCATATTGCGTTCATAATTTTTAAAGCTCATGCATGCTAAATTTATTAAAAAAAGCTAGCAGATATGTAATTAAAACATCAAGGATTTGATTGAATTGTCAGCATCAAGAAGCTTTTTTCTGTTCTATTCTGAAATTTGAAAGTCATAGAGCTCTGTGTATCCTGCGCAATTGCAAAAGAATTCAAAGTATAGTTTGAAGAAAACATGGCTGACCAAGAAGTTGAAGAGATGCACAAAGAAGAATTCGAAGTCAAGGACGAGGGTGATGATGTTGTAGAAGTCACACTAGAAGGAAAAAGAAAGAAATATGATGTTAAGACAGAAAAGAGGACAAGGGTCAAAAAACCGAACAAGCATGCAGAAGACTGGCTAAAACTCCTTCCAAGTTCGTCAAACGCAATTTTTGCAAACGATCATATATTCAGAGACCCTTATGTTTTTGTTCGAGATGTTGAATGCCCTAGAATGACTAGTTACGATCTTTTCATGTACTTTTATCAGAATAGAATAGAGAATGTGCCAGTATGTAACCCATGGAACAGAAATATGGAAAAATTAATATTCCCAGAAGTGTTCATTGATGTTGATCTGTTGAAGGCCCTAATAAATTCATACAATCCAGTAACCAGGACTTTCCACAGGCATAATGGGAGTGTATTATGTATATTGGACAGAACTTCTTTTGGATTGATGGGACAAATGGATGTACCTATTGACATTGCGGATTTACAAGGAAAATTCGCCAGGAATAAAACCTATTTTGTAAACAATGTCATGTTGCCACATATTCCTTACAGAGTTAAGAAGGCAAGGTTAATTCCAAGAAAGGTGGGAGACTTTTTACCTTTAAGTAGGTTCAAAAATTACTTAAAAAACACAGTGTATGGGTTGCACAAAGTATTGGGGAGTGATGGTGCAGAGGATTGTGTATATGGTTCTCTTTTTCTGATGGCATGTGACATACAAGATCCTTTTCATCATAAGGAGTATGATTATGTGGCTTTTATCATCGACAGTATGCACATGCAGATTTGTGATGCTAAGAAAGGAGAGCTGAAAGACTTCAAGTTCCACCATTATTCATTATTGATGCACCTTATCCTATATAGCAATATTGGGTACATCAGTGGAGACTTCATTGATCAAACTTCTGATGAATTTGGTGAGTTACCTGTGCAACTCTGGACTCATATTTGGCATAAGGGTTTCTTTTATTCAAATGCCCTAGTGTTTTTTAATTTG
The DNA here is from genome assembly GCA_028749045.1 of Cupressus sempervirens. Classification (NCBI taxonomy): domain Eukaryota; kingdom Viridiplantae; phylum Streptophyta; class Pinopsida; order Cupressales; family Cupressaceae; genus Cupressus; species Cupressus sempervirens. Next base: position 711,137,255 of record CM053792.1, read on the forward strand.
TTCAGTTCTGTTATCATGAGGCAACTAGATCATACTTTCTTTAGGGCACCCAATGTTTTGAAGACTCTGCTTAGGCCCTCTTTCTTAGATGAAAAAACAAAATTAGATCATAACTGGGGAAGTATATTTTTGTTTAAAGAATGTACTTGAATCAGAGTTTTTGCATGCCCACAGCCTCCTCATCTATTGCCAAAATATTTACCTCCTAGACTGGCTATTATTGAATTCTTTTGGCAATTCTTATTGTTGAATAAAGAAATGATACCTCCTTCTTTGCATAAGCCTATCTTTGTTTGTGGAACCTTTAAAGTAGGAGATTTTGAAATAGGCAAGAATGCATTTGAGGAATTAAGTGACTATTTAGGTCAATATAAATTTGCTATTGGGCCCTATAGGATGTATGACCCTGACAGTTATATTACAAATGAGGTTAAGGCCATTAGGGGTTTTATTCTGCCTCCAAGCAAGCCAATCCTTGTAGAGGACCTAATTGCCAACATAGTGGCAACAGGGGAGGCAGATGAGTTATTAAGGAAATATGAGGAAATAAGGAGAGTGGAGAATGCTTTGAAGAGGACCAACCCTGATTTTAAGGGTTTCTATACAAAATTTCCATATCCTAATAATCTGAGAAAGATGGTTGAAAATTTTGACCATATTATGTCACAAATGCCTCATGAGCCAAAGGGAGAGGAAGCCATTGTAAATAGAGAATCCCCTGAGCCAGATACACAATTGGAAATTGAGTTAGAAGAAGAGTAACCATCAACTTCAGCCTGGGTGCCACAAGGAAATAAAAGACAAAAGACAATGCACATCCCTGAAAAGGTGGTAAGCAGAGCCATACAAGTCATGTCTAGAAATAGTGAGTATTTTGCTGATATTAGGCAAAATTATTTTCACCGAAGGGCTACTGAAGCAGGAAAAGCTTCTACTGATTTACAAATTGCAGCATCAAGATTGGATGACAAGCTCATTCAATCTGAAAAGTTCATGGAAGATGATGATTTTATTAAATTATTAGAGTTTAAAAGTTTTCTCTATAAGATCAAACAAAATGAACTCACATTGAGTCTCATGCCAGGAGAAGACCTAGAGAAAAATAAAGAGTTATTTGAAAAATTATTGGCTTATGACCCTGAAAGTGAAACAATGACTGCTGCACAAGCCAGAGAATTGGTACATAGGAGTGGTATGATTCTAATACCACATTGGGATATTGAGAAAGCCTTTGTGTTGGACCAAATGAGAAGATAAGATAAGGCCATCAGTTATGAAGCCACTAGCAGTGAAGGCTTTAAAAGAGGGTCAGGTTTTAATGTGGATACTAAAACCCTAGCAGTATGGAGTGTGGCCCCTGACACTAAGAAGCCTAAGATGATGGATATAGAAGAAACTACCAAGGGCAATATGATTGTGTGGACATTGGAGAGCACTACTGGAAAGGAGATCTCCAGCTTGGTCAAACATTTTGCTCTCATGAATGAAGAAAAGGTTGATGAAATTGAGGATAAGTTAGCTACAATGTTCAATGAATGCATTGATATTAGAAGAACATATGAAGAAGAGCTCAAAATGAGCCATGTACAGAAACAAAGAATAGAAGAGTTAGAGGAAAAAATTAAAATTTTGGAAACATAAATAAAATCCCTTAAAGAACAACTCAAGGTAGCAGCAGAGGCTGAACATGCACCAAGGTAAGAGGAAGAAAGAAGGCACATGGTAGAAGCAGAGGCCCAAATAGAAGAAATACCTATAGGGGTAATAGTGCCAGTGCTTGTGATTAGTGTGGAAACAGAAGTGTCCCAATCTGACAGTGACACCAAGAAAAATGCCTTGATGAATGTATTAAATCATAGAATAAGCATTCTAAAAAGAATATCTCAAGATGCTTATAATACATTCATCAATCTTCAATCTGCATAACAGGCATGCAAGGATGTAATCAAATGGTTTGAGCCTATCTTTCAACAATGGGGGCCATATATGCAATTCTTTGATAGGTTGATACCCTTGTTAGCCAAGAAACCATACCTCCCAGATAAAGTTATTACTGTGAAGGAGGGTATGGACAAAGTGAAAGAATTATTGCAAATCTTCACAAGGAAGCTGGCAGTAATTCAAAGTAAATTGAAAGTGCTAACAAATGGTTTCAATTCTTTAATTCCTTCTGTTATTGATTCTAATGATAAGTTAAAAGATTTTAATGAGTGGTCTAGTTCTTTTGATCGCATTATAGACTTGCCACAAGTGGCATCCATTCTCCAAGATGGTATTGATGAATGTCTTTTCAATAAACTAATTGATACCCTTTTCAAGTTTGAAACTGAAGTGAATAGGTTTACCATAGAAGGAAGGGTAATTACTGATGCCAGGTGGCAGAAAACTGTGGATGAACTAACAACAGTTAAGGAATGTGAATGGTCCACCAAAAGAGAAATATTTGTCTGGGAAGCAATCGCAGAAATCAAAGCATTACCGACAGGGAGCAGTTAGAGAAAAGGACAAAGTTAAAGATCTTATGCTCCAGCTGTCACTGCTATTTGTTTTTATTGATTCCTTTTCTGAGTTAAGGTGTCTGGTTCCTTTTAAAAAGAAAGAATGTACTCATTTTGTAAGAGGACACTTATCCTTTTCTCTTAGCTTGAAGCTTTTTGCATCTCACATTATTTAAGTGAGATTCCAAGGCTAAAAGAAGGGTCTAAATTCTATTTTTCTAAGTAATATGCTTAGTCTCTTTTTGGTCCAAATTTTGAAAGGAAGTTTATGATGTATTTTCTCTGTCAATTCTCTGAGAATACATGAATATAGAATGAGCTGTGTTTCTTTCTGAAAGTCATTCTGAGTCTATTGTAAATGATATACCATTTTCAAAGAAAATGAATACAAATTGTGAACTCTCCCCATATTAGTTCTTTCTGAATCTTGTCTCCTTCCAATTACTTGGTTGTCTTGATATTGTATAAGTAAAGGCTTGTGCAATTGAATGTAATCTAGTTAGGTTGTATATATATTTATCACTATTATTAATTCAATGGATTAAATAAAAGCTTTGATGAATGTGATAAGGTTTCTTTAGTAGTGGAAAGGATTTTGAATGATGAATTCTGATAAGAATTGCTGATAGAATTTGTTGTAAGGCAACAAACTAGATCTGAGAACTTGCTATAGACTCTGAACCCCAATGGATTAGGCACTGATCAAATTGATTCAGTTGAAGGAGAAATATATCATAAATGATTATCAAAATGCAACATCAAATCAAATTTTACTTTTATTTCCTGTAGATCTTCAAAGCTGGCCAACACTTGTCTGCATGGAATGTTTTAGCTTTAGTTAGCCACTATTGTTGAAAACATCTGCAGATCTATAGAAGAATTCTTGGCCATATCTATTTTATGGGATGTGTTTATCAAGTTAGTAAGAATTATGTATATGTTTGAGGATTTTGAAATGAGAATCAGAATGAAACTAAGAATAATCCTCATACAGTTGTTCCAGTTTTGAATCATCCCTGGGTATACCCACCCTGGTTTTGCAGAGCCAAAAGAGTAGAAAACCACCTTCGGTTTTGTAGAAGTTGGATCCAAATGTTTTACACATGCAATTGTTAACAAGAATTGGCTAGTCTTTAGATTGTATGAGTATTATCATCTTGGTATTAAGCATTTTGTTGCTTAGTAGTTTTAGTGCATTTTAAAACACCAACAAGGTCACTAGACTATGTAATGAAGGAAACATACTAGTTAATGAGAAGAATGTTAAGAAGTTAGTAATGGACAATACTAAGTCAGTTTATAATGGAAGAAGAATTATTATAAGCAAAATTAAGCAACGCGATGTTAGATTCTTGAGTAGAATCATAGATGCAAGAATGTGTTATAGCTCTAGAGATGATGAAATGGAAGTTGGCTTTATACAAGTAGCATATAAGATCTGTCTTGACAAGGAGAAGGTAAATTTATGTGAAATTCTAAGAGCGTAGTTGATAGAGAAGCTAGAGAAGATAAAGAAGACTCAGAATAGTCAATTCAGATTCTAGTATTTGATTACACATGTTTTTCCATTTGATCAAAATATTTCCATTCATGCAAACATCGACAATAGTAAGTAGTGACAGATGCACAATGGAAAAGATTTTAGAAGTGTATAACATACACCTTATTAAGAAGTTGAATGACAATACAAACCTTATAATGAAGACTTATCAGACAAAGATGAGGGAAAGATTTAGAATCCTACCCTCTATGTCAAACAAGTACAAGGAGGATATCTTCTTTATGATAGATACTAACTTCACATACATAGAACCAATTGAACTAAGGAAGTTGAATGTAGAACCCTTGGGATATGAAATGACATAAGAAAAAATAAATGATATGCCAAAGCTATTCTTGAAGTGGACAAAGATGAATAATTTGATAGATTTGGGACATATGAGGAGCTGATATAATCAACTAGTCAAACACAATTGGAGAAATCTACCAAGAACAAGGTAGAAGAAGCCATGAAGAAATCATTGGATCAAGATGGAATGACAATTGAGGAAGCGAGTGCAATGATGCAAACCCTCACTGGAATAAAGAAAATTGGTTAGCAAGAGATGATGTACATTCTGCCTTTGGCATCAATTGGACTAATTGTTGGAGTAATAGTGGTCACACCTCCTACTGCAGCACCTAGTGCCCCCTATGCAACAATTTCATAACAACAGGCACCTATCACACCTTTCATTCCACTCACCAAGGAGTCAAAGGAGAAAGGGGCATAAGTAATTGAAACCAAGATGAAATAATTCAAACTTGCTGAAGTAAAGCAGGAGTCACTAGATTCACCAAGGAAAAAGAGAATAAAGGCTATGGCTATAGGGCTTGGTAAGAGATAGAAAGAAATAATGCCAAGCCTGCTAAGCAATAAGATGTGAGGTCAGATAGAGCCTCAGAAGACTACTAAGAAGGAACTATAGAGTGTGCAAACAAGAAGGAAGGACTAGAAGCCTGAAATAGAAAAGGTAAACATCACAATCATAAATGATGGGAATTTTCCACAATTGAACAAGTTTTATCATTTGTATACTGGCATTGATGGGCTAGAGTTAGAAAATGTGGTTATAAGACATATCATTTTTTCCAATAATAAATTTGAGGATGTAGAGGATGAAATTCCTAAATACCTCTATGAGAGGTTGACAAATAGGAGAAACGGAGTTGTTGAAGAAGACAAAAATATTAGACAAAATCAACTCAGCAAACTGTGTCAAATTATCAGTGATGAACATATGGCTAATTTAATGAAACGTCTAGAGCCATATTTGAGAAACAAGAAGAGATACATATGATAATCTGAGGTAACTATCAAGAAGTAAATGAAGAAACTAAGAAGGCAATTGTGCAAATGATGGAGATCTAAATAAAGCAACAACAATAGTACCCCAGATCACAATTGAAACTGACACCATGCAGATTGGTGCCACCAAGGTTGTAGTTGACACCACTGAAGATCCTTTCAAGGATCATGGGCCAAAAATTGTTGGCAATATCTCTAGTGATTCTAGCTCATAAGAAGAAACAAACAAAGAAGAAGAGAAATGAAAGGAAGAGGAAGAGAAGAAGAAGAAGGAAGAATAGAGAAAGAAGAAATTAAAAGAATAACATAAGAGCAAAGAAGAGGAAGAAAAGAAAAAGGAGGAAGAAAATAAAAGGGAGGAAGGAGGAAGAAGGGAATAAAAAGGAAGAAGATAAGAAGAAGGGGGAATAAGAGAAGAAGAAGAAGAAAGAGGAAGAAGAAATCAAAAGGAAGGAAGATGAAAAGAAGGAGGAGGAAGGAAGAAGATGAGAAAAAATTGAAAGAAGTAGAGGAACAGAAGAAGAAAGAGGACAAGGAAAAGAACAAAGGAAGAAGAAAGAAGAGGAGGATAAGAAGGCAAGTGCACCTAGTACATCTCTCATTCTTGCAACACTAATAGGTTTAGATGATGATGATCAGATAGAGTTGATATCATTTCTTCAAAAAATAATCAACAAGAACAAACAAGTGAAGAGTTTACATAAAACTCTTATGGATGTAACTAAAAAAATTACAAGGTACACTGACAGTAAAATTAGTAGATCCTAATCTAGAGGATAGAGCTAAGGCAGTGATTCAAGCATTTGATGCTAAATTTACAAACTTGTTAGAGATAGTAGCAGCTTAGGCACAAGCAAAGCATGATGCTCAGATGTTTGATACTGAATGTGAAAATATCAGGAATGACTTGGGAGCTCCTGATGCTTGCATCAAGGAGTTGAGAAGATGTGATCTTGAAAGCAAGGCATTATATGCCAAATGTGTTATGTCCTTCAATCTCACCAAGGACATTGATGAGGAGCTAAGGAAAAAGCATGATGAAGTCAAGGCATTGATGAATCAACTCAACCAACCTGGTGTTAAAATTGAAGAGATTGAAAGATTGGTCAGCAAGACTTATGATGAAATAAGTTTGTTAGAAGTCAGAAAAGAAAGGATTACTAAAAGGTTCTTACTTCTGAGAGAACACCTATTAGTGAAAGTAAGCACAATTGAGCAGTAGGTAGAGGAATGTCTAGCAGCAAAGATATCCTTTGATAAGTTCGTCTGCTCAGACTTTAATGTAGTTGAAATTACATCTTATGGGTTATGCGCTCTCCTTAGCATATCAGAGGGAGTGAAAGACACATGGGAGAAGAATCTCAAAATTCTGATAGTAAGTTTTGCAAATTATATATCTTCGTTAACAACCTAGTGTAGTGGCATAGACCCAAATTTTGACATGTAAATAAGTTTTGACACCTTTTCCATTGATGTCAAAGGGGGAGATATGTACAAAATATTGTATAAAGATTGTGTAGAATATAATGTAAGGGGGAGTAAGAATAATATACTAAGGAGGATGAATATTATATAGAATAAGGAGTAATAAGGAAAGATGGTTATAAATTTAATGATCCACAAGTTTTGAATTTTGAAGATTTTGTAAGCTTTTGAAGGCCAATTTTGAAGGAAGTTTTTGTACAACATTTTGGGACTTAGCCAATTTTCCCATATGTTTCCATCAATGCCAAACAGAGCGATTGTTGGAAATATGGCTAGGTAGGATTAGTTAGAAATTTCATTTATGACAATATATATCTCAGGATGAGAAGGCATAATATAGAGATAAAGATCTCACAATTGGATGTAGAAAATTGTCTAAGTATCAGATAGTTTCTGTGGCAGCATAGGAATAGTTTTGTTGATTACACATGATAGAGAAATAGCTGACCTGTTCATAGTTAAGGAAAGCTAACACAAAGTATCATGATGGTTTATCTAAGTGTGCAAGCCTATACTAATTGTACAAAAGAAGTTATGCAATAAATACCAATAAAGACAATGAATAGAGCAGAACATAGAACAGCAGTAAAAGGTCTCCAGGGAAAGTTTTGTAAAAAGGAAAGGTATAAGTAAAATATCAAGATATGAAAATTTGAGTACAAGTGTGATATATTATATGTAAATTATTATGTCAAATTTGATGTATAATCAGAAGATTGTGAAGTACAACAAACAACAGTAAGAGATTTTTTTTGCATCTATCTCTTTTATGTATAAAAACTACATTGTATAGTTGCATGTTTGGGAAGTGGGCTCATCTTGCATAAAATTTGTAATACCAACTTCTAACAGGGTTGAAGAAACTCCTAACAGGGTTGAGGTTTTTAACAAGGCATAGTCCTCTGACAAGGACAAAAATGTTATACGTACTTCATAGACTCCTAACAGGGTCAATAACCTTAACATGATTCTTTTATTTAGTGGATCATTTTGTGGGTACCATCCCCACCAAGGTTTTCCCTTGGCCAAGGTTTCCCTAGTTAACAAAATATGGTGTTATGAGTTCTCTTTATATATGAATTTATTTTCCATTCATAATTGTTGGTTTACTTTCACATGCATGTCATAAAGTAATTAACAATACTTAGTTGTAATGTTTGTAGAATACTCATTTACCCCCTCTCGTTATTACCTATTTCTCTCAATGGGGGAGAGATTGAGATCTCCTATTTGTTGATTTATGGAGGAGTAAGCTAGATACTAAGAGAGGAGGGGGTGGTGAATCAAAATCTATAACAATTTATACTTTTCATAGATTCATCCACATCTATAAATAACTAGTGCATGCAAAACTATAAATATAAACTTGTTGTAACATGTAAATCAATTCAATCACATTCATGAAAGTAATAACACATAACACAATATTTGTTACCCACATACCCTCCAAAGTGAAGGTAAAACTGGGGTGGGGATGGCACCCAAAAATCTTCAATATTGCAGTAATAAAGTTAACAAGTTAAGGTTACAATGTTTGACCATAAAATATGATCTACCTTGTGAGGGGTATGCCCTATTAAAGACTTAAGAAACTATTATATTTCACCTTGTTATAGGTTTGACACTTACAACGAAGTAAGGACTTTGTTAGGAGATTTACAAAGATCTGTTAAGACCACTCTATTAAGAGATTTACCCTGATTCAAGTAAGTTAAAATTGATTCAGTACTTGACTCTCAGTTTGCTCTGCAAGATAATGTTGAGTCTTCTCCTTGCTGATTGATCCTCTCCTCTGATCTTATAAGACTTGTCTTTCCCTTTCACATTTACTGCTTATGAATAGGTCACTTGCTTTGTTAGATGATAATAGAACCCTTGAATGACTTGATCTTTTCAATCCTTCATAGTATAATGCTTCATGTTCACACATATACTCTTCTCATTCTTCTCCTTCCTTGTGCATATAATCTAGGTTAAGATCATCAAAATTTAAGGATTTCCATAAAGAGTTTTCTCGAAGGTTTTAGGTTTTGCCTCTTCATCCTGATTGTCGAACTTAAACATAGGGATATGTGATCCACATCATGTAAATGTTCTGTAACAACCTCTTCAAAACATAAATAAATATTCCAAGTTGGCCTCATAATCATTTTACCTAAAACTCTATTCTATTCTTAAATTTTATGCAAACTCTGCATTGCTCGGTCTTTACTATTTTTTATGATTGGCATTGTTGTTGCTCGACCTTTGTTAACCTTTTGATGCTTAACATATACTATATCACTTGGTACTTATATACTTGGAATTTACTCAATTGATGATTACTTGCTTGGTCATTGATGAGCTCGGTAATATAGAAAATTACTCTGTGACCATACACTTGCTTAGCTTTTATAGAACTTTCTTGGTACATACTATCTTATGTACATGTCTTGGTCTATGTAGAGTAGCTTAGTCATAGTGATGACCATCTGACTCTGCCTTGTAAATGACCAAGTGGTTAACACTAATAAAAAATAATGGTTAGAGATACCAACACTATTTATGGATAAATAAGAGTATTATTGATGTCAATGGGGAGAAACATTGAATGGGGGAGAAGTTGAGAGTTGTTTAGTGTGAGCAACTGATAACAATCCTAAAGAATGAAATACAGAACAAAACAATGTTCCAGTGGATTTCAAATTTGATCTATGAAGATGATGTGAAAGGAAGAGAACAACAACAACACCAACATAGTGTTGTTTTGGTATTCTTGGAACTTAGATGTTTTTCATCTATGTTGTCATCAATGCCAAAGGAGGAGATTCTTAGCATGAATGCTGATGGCATAGTATCCTAAGAATTTCCAAAGAAATTGGGAGATTGTTAGCATGATTGATATGTTGCAGTCATGACTATATTTTTCATTGATGACAACATAGTATGGTTTTTGTAAAGACTAGTAGAGTAACAAACAAAGATAAATTTCGTACAAACAAAGAATTGATGATCAAGTGAAGTGTGATTAAGGAGGTATTGTACATTGTGTCATGATGACAAGGTTAAGTGCACATCAAGTAAGTTGAAGAAATAAAGAATATATGCTTAATTTAGATAGAGTATCTTTGGAGCAATTTCTGATGAATAGATTGTATCTCCTAACAAAGATGAATCATGATATGTGAGGTTAGACAGTGATAGAAGACATCCTAATGGTGATGTTAGAGAGTGCGCAATGTCTAGAGTTGCATGTGTGAGAAGTTGTAAAGACTGTGAGCTAACAATGTTGTGTAATTGTGAAATAATTAATTATCTTAATGTTTTCCTAATATAATTAATTGGGAAAGCCTCAACGTTGACTCAAGGAATTGTTTTGAGGACATGGTATAAAGGAAGGATATTTTCCTTGTTTGGAGACAAGCATCAAGTGTGGATTGTACGAATAAGAGAAAAGTATTTGGTAAATGCGAGTAACCAATCTAAGGGATTATTGGATGTGAAGTTGGTGATCTAGTATCAAAATTAGAAGAAGAGAAGTTCGGTTGACAGGAGAGAGGAAGATGAAGTACAAGTATAGTTCATTTCTATTATCCTACAAGGATAATACATAGATCATTTGGACAGTGGGTTCATTGGTCTTGCCCCTTAAGCTATTTGGATAGTGGGTCCATCTGCCTTCTCAAACTCCTAACAGGGATTCAAAGTCTCTTAACAGGGACTGATATGTACTAAATGTATTTCATTGAATCCTAATAGGGTCCATCCTCTAAAAAGGAATATTTATATTAGTACATTATCTTGTTATGGTTGTTGATTATATTGCTCATATGGTTAAGGATTACTAAGGTTGATAATTGTTGTAATAGTTGGATAATTGATTCACCCCACCCATCTCAATTATATTGGTGGACTTTACATTCTAAAAGGTTAGACATAAGTATACAAATCTTCACTATAGAGACTTTTTCTTAATTAGGGAAGGTTTAGATTTTTAAAAATTTCAACCATAGTTTTAATCTCATTAACTTGAGGAAATTTCAAGTGTATTTCTTTAACTTTCACCCACTACCTACATCTCCCATACCAAGATATCATGATTCGATAAACAGATTCATTGTGGAAGATGACATTGGAGCCTACAAAAATGTGTTTGAGGTGAATTTTAAGGTTCTAAAATCTTATAGTTTGGACTCGACGGACATTCATAATGTTGAGGAATCTCTTTCCCCCCATTTTATGTTAGTAGATTAACTTGGGTTTATTACTATTGTATTCTTATATAACTAAGTTGATGAAACACCCTTAAGTGTAACAAATTGATAATCACACTGCTTAATATATGTTTTCTTAGCTGAGGAATGACTACTTTTCTCTATCAGATGTATTTTTTGTATGTTATATTTTTGCTAAGATAATATTGTTATCACTTTTCATTTGGTTTCTATACCCTTTATGTGTTCATGTTTTGTGACTTTTTAGAACTTTATACTTAACATAAGTGTAAGATGTAGTGCTTAGATTATAAGCAGACTTTGATTGGAGGCATAAGAAAAAGGGAAGGACGAGGAATGACCGAGAAGGAAGACAAAAAATGTAACTGGGGACTAAAAGATGATTATCTAGATGTATCTATGTACTTTATGATGTATCAAGGCTTAGGTCATTTACCTATAAAAAAAATCTATAAAACTAGGGGTACGAGGATTTAAAGAAAGATGTTGAGAATTTCGCATCCCTAATTATTTAAAGAATGGGTAAAGATCTAAACAAGAAGGAATATTTGGGGAAGTATGTTCTTCCAACGGTGTCACCCATTATTGTAGAACTTCAAATATTTAGCCCCAAATACATTAGTAATGGTTAGGGTAATTTAGTCTTAAAGCTTTCCAAGATTGACATATATTTAAAGGCTTAATTCCCTCATGAGAAAGGCTTGGGATGTTCAATCTTGTACTTTTAATTATTCTTAAAATCATGTTATTTAGGATTTTTACATGTTTATCTAGGCTTCTAATGTTCTATACTTTGGCATTGTTGCTTAAAAATCTCATGACAAGAGATTTCATTAAGCGACTCATCACAAGAAAGTCATATAGTTTCAACCACTTTAACCATACTTATAAGCCTTGCCAATGGAAACCATACACCACAGGAAGACAATAGTACCAAATTATGAAATGCATATTGAAGAATACCAATCTAAAAGAAACACAAGAATAATTCATAATTTATAGGGAGACTGCCAAACATGCAACATATTATTAAGTAAACATCATGCCTCATGGACCTCCCATATGTTTTTATCGATTAGCCTAAAATAAATTTATCCCCATTAAATGAATATAATATCGAAGGACAACTTTTTATCACATCTCCAACTCTCTTCCTAAATTTAGTTTCTCCAAATATACAACCGCACCCTAAAGAAGTAAACATACATGAGTTTGCATTACCACTTGATGAGATTCCATGACCAAAGATTTGGTAGACGCTCACTTTTTCTACATTTTTCTCTTTAATTTTATGATGCAATATTGTAGTCAAGTGCTTGTTGCAATATTTGTATTGCTTTTTTGAAGAAAACATACTTGCCACCATCGAATCCTTATGTTCACCTTGTAGAATCTATTAGACTCGTAATTGGCTAAAGTGGTCATGCACTTTAGGTCTTCCATCATAGACAACAACTATATTAAAATAAATGTCACACTAAGTTAACAAAAATGATGAACAAATAGGGTTTCCCACTCTTTTCTTCACATTTTGTACAACATACCCAATGTGGGCTGACCTATAATGTTTGCTCTCTAATTATGTGCTTTCCCAAATGCAAACAAATAAGAAATGCTTGGAAAAATTCACTAATAATCCCCACATCATATCATTTTGTGTAAATGAATGATTCACAATTTCACGAGGATTGATTTAAAAACTCCTCAGTGCAATATACTATTGGTATATAATGAATGACAACATAAAGGTACTCATATACATGGATATATTCCGCTCCACAATTCACCGATTTTGAAAATCAAATGCATGTTGAAACATAAACTCTCTTGCCTTGTATGACAATATGGAAACATTTTTCTCTTGTTCTTTCCATCCTTAAGTCAAATACCATTAATAAAAAAGATAACAATTATCATTGATTCATGTAATCTCTCAATTTTCCCCTAATCCTCAAATATATAGTGGAGATATATCTTCCTATTAGGAAGACCATTATACTTGTTCAAATGCACTTGCTAGTTTATTTTGAATGCAATCACGCCACCTCCTTTCAACATAAGTAACACTTCAAAATTTTATGAAAGAATAAGTGGCCACAGATAGGTTTTCTTAGATTTTTGTCTATGGAGAAATTTGTGAAGATTGAGAAAATTTTAGTGCAAATTAACTCGATCCTCATGTGTGAGTAGCCTTTTGGTCACCGATTTCTAGAAGCACCTAATTTCTTCACATAAAGAACACCTTTGACATAAAAATGGCGTTCAACCATAACATAAATTTAAGTGTCTCCAGGTTAGTAGTTTTCAGATGATGATCTTATGACTCCACTACCAAGGCCCTCAAGAAGGCTTCTGAATCTCTCACCCTTAACCCTTTTGATGTTGATTTACAAATCCAGCTTGCCGAGCTTCATTATGACAAGTAGACTGTGGATAATTATGTCACTCGAGGGGCCCAAATCAAAGCACGCCTCCATTGGTTGGAAGTTGGTGATAAGGCTTCTAAAGAGTTCTTCTAGGCTCTTATAGCTTGTCATACCAATTTTGGGATTAAAAAGATTGAATAGGGAAATTTTTCTCTCTCCAATCTCCTTGACATCATGCAAGCTTTTGTTCACCACTACAAAAATGTTTTTGCTTCACAGGGAAATTTGATTGCTTGGGAGGAAGCCCTCAGAAAGTGTATTCTTGTTACTCCAAACCACCTAGCAGTTGAGCAACGTGTTTTCTGGGAGTAGCTTCTCACCATCTAAGACCTCGAGGAGGTTGTCTTTTCCATGGTTGATGAAAAATCCCCCGTGTGTGATGGGTTTCCCTGTGAATCTTATAAGCACCTCTAGGAGTCTATTGGTCCAAACTTGCACAAAATTTATCTTGAAGCTTATTATTGTAATAGGTTAGGAGCCATTATCAACAAAGGAAACATCAAATTCATTCCTAATCTAGAAATCCTGAGGATATCTGCAACTGATAGCCCATCACTTTTCTTAGTGTGTCATATAAGATAATTGGTAAGGAAATATCTCTTAAACTTCACCATCTCCTACCTTTAGTTGTGTGGCCAAAGAAAACTGGCTTTATCAAGTCTAGGTATATTCTTGACAACATCATTGTTGTCTGGGAAGACATGGAATGAGCTCACAAATCCAATCAGCAGTCCATGTTTTTGAAAATTGATTTTGCTAAAGCTTATGATTGAATTGAATGGCCCTTCATTTTGGCTATGCTTCAAGCTTTAGATTGTGGTCCCAATTTTCTTTAGCTTGTGGAGATGCTAATGCTTGTATTACTATCAATAGCTCTCAGTCTAAAGCCTTTGGACTCTTTCGCTCTATCCTGCAGGGTTTCCCTCTAGCTCTGACTTTATATGTTCTTACTGCTGAAGGGTTTGGTTACTTGCCAACCCACTCCATTTCCTTAGGTTTGGTTCGTGGCATTTCCTTGCCAAATTCCTCATCTCAGTTGGTCAATAGGCACTTTGTTGATGATTCCTTACTCACACTTTTGGAGGATGAGGAGAACATCACTAATGCCTTACAATGCATGGACACCTTTTTTCAAGCCTCTGGTTCTGCTATTCAATGGCACAAGACAATCTGTTATAGGCAATATTTTCTTCCAAATCCACCATGGCTTGACCAATTCAAATAGAAATGGGTCGCACACTGGGATATTTTTGCCTTTCTGAGCATTCCCTTTGCCTTTCAAGCTTCGCCAGTGGATTTGTGGAATGTTGTGCTTGTAAAAATTGAAAAGAAGCATGACTATTGGCTTATTAAACCCCTTTCTTTTATGGGTTATTTTTCTTCCTGTTGGGCTCCTTCCAAAGTTTCATATATGAAATTAGAACAATTGCTCCATGACTTTCTTTGGGCTTCTAGTTCTGACCATCATGGCTTTCACAAAGTGACCTAGGATTTTTGTTGTCTCCCCAAAGAGTCTGGAGGCCTTGGCCAAGGCCTCACACTTTGTGCCAAGTGGATTATATGTGCCATCACTAGAGATGAAGCTTGGAAAGTTTTGGTTTGACACTGCATTGCTCTGGATTTCCTATTAATAGGCCTGCATGGAAGGGGATTGGCTTTCAAACCCTTCTCATCATGCGGGAACCTATACACATTCAGGACTCTTTTGTTACTAAGAGCATATGGAAAGCTGTCAAACCTTGGCTTCGCTAGTTTGGTGGTGGGTTTCATGATGGGCTCTCTTTGAATCAATAAAACATTTGGTGGTCTTTATTGTTTGCCATCTAGGGTGTTCCTCTAGCCAAGACTCAAGGTGCTAGTGCTTTGCATTTTTTCAAATGTGGCATCAAGGCACCTAAGGACCTCTTTTCTAGGGTCTCTATGAGTCTCAGATCTTGGGAAGACATGCAAGTTCAATTCTGTCTTGCCCATTCCGATCAACAAACTTTTGATTTGTTGCTTTCTACAATTCCAGATCACTTAATTCACAAGGTGGTTATCTAGTCGACCTTGGTGGATAGACTGGAAGTGGTATATTATCACTCCCTTCACTAGCTACAAACCAAGTATGGGGTATCGATGGCTTTAGCCCCATTTGCCGATGGTGGATACCCTCAACCAGCGCTAACATCTGCGATCTTCTCTTTCTTAATAGAGAAAGTGTTTCAACACTATTTGGAGTGCCATTACTGAGCCTAAGATTGCCCATTTTTCTTGGTGTTTCAAGGTCTTCCCCTTGGGCCTCAGCTCAAGCATATTGGGGTTCCAAATCCTTGGTGTCCATTTTGTGGACAGCAAGAGTCTTTTTTGCATATTTTTTGGTTCTGTAGAAATGCCCAAAATTATTGGCATTGGATTCATGATTTCTTTAAGCCTTTTCAACCAAAACCTTTTTCTTGGCATATGGTTATGTTGGGTGACTCCCCTAGGTTCCCTAGGTAGTTTACCTAGATTTGGCATACCTTTAGGATGAAGATTTTGTTTACTTTGTGGAAAGATAGGAATGTTGTTCTTTTTATTCACAATTTTATTGACATTAATGTTACTATGTATACTAAAGCATGCATTTGTAACAATGTAATGATGCAGATTCAAGTCCAAGCCAATAAGGTGGATTTGGAGGTGGCCCACCTTTAGGAGCTACTCAATCATTGGGGTAATGCACCATGTACGATTGCTAGAGTGCCTCCTGACACCTTGACTGATCATAGTCGGCCTAGGGGCCCCCACTGGGGGTGCAACTCTTCTGCCTGCCACGCTCACAGGCTTCCTGCCACTACTCTCCTAGTGGTGATGATGGTGGTTGGCGACCCCGCTTGACTTCTCCGCCTCACCATGGCTCAAGTTGGTCCCTAGGTCTGGTGGTTCCCCCTCTTGGTGCTCCTCGTGTTGCTTCTGGAAAATGGCCTTTTTGCTTGAAGTTGGCTATTTCACCCCCGTAGGCATATACTAAAGATGAAGCCCAGGCCCCTGAAGATGTTGTTGATGGCTAGACTATTCCTAGCCCACCTACCAATCCTAAGGATGACTAGGGTTTCCATGATCACAATGAACCACCCCCCTGAACTGGCACTGCTTTGGCAGTCTAAGGGGTTGCTTAAAGTTTTTTTTTTTGATGAATAGTTGTTGATTCTGGCTTCGACTGTGTGAACTCTTGCAGAGTGATCTTATCCCCAAGCCCTTTTTTGTGAATTGTAACTAGTATATTATTAGTTCCAGTCAATGGTAGGATACTATCGCAGTTGTTTAGTGCCATAAAAACTAATCAATTCTTTTGACAAACCAATAGAAACAAATAATTTTTGTAGGTTTCAAACTTTTTATAAAGTTCTAATTTTTGTATATTTATTCAAATATATAAATAGTATTTATTTAGAAGGTCATTGGTTACTGCGAAAAATAGTAGGGAAGAAAAATAATTAATCTCAATGAAAAATTAGAGAAAATTCATTGAAAGATCTAGAATTAAAGGAATAGTCTAGAATACTCAATTAATGTTGCAATTTGCAATCTCATTTTCACGAGAGTATGAGAATTAAGGAATGACATAGTAGTGTAAAAATCAGGGGATTTACAGAGACAACATGATCTGAGATCAATCGCCTTGCTTGCCAGCCCAATCAATGTCCATTGATAATGCTTACAAACCCTTAAAGTAATCAATAATCATTAAAATAAAAAAATACAATACTAACATCAAACAATGTGTTTTCATCGTGCGATCCAATCTACCTGTTCTCTTCACTCCCTTTAATTGTGATCCAATCTCTCGACATCTTCTACAATAGTTTTTTGAACAAGTAGAATTAAATCATTTTGATTGACAAAGTATGACTATTCTCTAGCATGATCTTAGTGGACTCCAACAATTTTGGAGAGGAAAACTTAACATTGATGCCTTAATTTGTTCTCAACATAGAGTTGATAAGCCCTACGAAAGTTGTCATATTTAATTCAAATTGTGACCCAATACTGCCACTTTTTCTTGAAATTTAGCCTTGCCTATGGGTCATAATAACTAAGCATAACATTGTAAATGTTGTTTGCTCAAAGATCCATGAAATTAGTCTGGGACTTAATTTAGTGGACTACTTAACATTGAACATTTTTAGTGCATTTTATGCATTGTTCTCACCCCGCGCTACTTAAGTTTGGCCTTGAATCTTTCTAGCAAGATTCTACAAATAACATTACATGATGAAATTTATAAGAAATCAATGAAAGAGGTATAAAATTCTGGCAGAATGCATGCCAAATAACATAAATTCCTATGCTGAAATTATTTTATGATTGTAAACTTAATTACAAATTACTTAAAATTAATTTTGGGATTTTAGCACTAGTTTAGAGTGTCCAATGCAACATACAATAATGTTGTAATTTTATACTTCTTTTTACCAAATAAGAATATATTATGTTTGATATAAGATTTAACATCAATATTTTTCTCCTATCTAACTTTTCCTTTCCTATGAGTTACTTTAGTCTACAAAAATCTTCTTAAGAGACTATAAAGGTAAATTTTGTATTTTATTTTGTAAAATGCAGTGAAAATTACGTTACACTTACAATTAAAATTGGTATTGTCATACCAGACTACCTAAAATATTTTTTTAAATGGTGAGCAGAGCAGTCAGGAATTTAGCAAACAATTCGAAGAATGCGACAAGAGGAAAACATCTATATGGAAATCAATGGAAAACTAAGAAGTTTGGAAACCCTAAGGAAGATTTTAAACCCAGTACATATGCATTGCCAAATCTTTTACCAAAATTTTGCAACCCTGGTAGGGAGAGGATTAAGCCAAGAAGAATCCATCATTCTACCTCCCCTCTTAAAATTGATCTTAATACCAAGTTTTTGGTAGAAACCTTAAATCCGTTCATGGTCCTTAGTGGACAAAAAGAACATGAACATTTGAATGTAAAGCAGGCAAATCAAAATAACTTAGGGGCCGCTTCGGCTAAAACCCTAGTTATCCCAAAAAATAATTTAGAGAGAAGAGGAGATAAAAATGTATCAATTGTGAATGGGAATTTCAGAAAGTGAGTTATGGAGATTCCTAACCAGGTAATGTTGCTCCCAACCACTAGAAGGTAAAAAGCACTCCCCATGTTAATTTCCAACCTGATTATTTTGAATCCCCTAGGCTTTCCATTTCTTTAGGATCCCATAGCACTCGCCCCATCATCTTTTACATGGAAAGCTTGGATAACTAGATTAGGTTTTTTAATCTCACCAAATACTCAGGAAACAATAATAATGAGTTGTTCTCATGGCAGATAGGTTTCCTTTATGATAGTATTGTGGATCTCCCACATATTTATAAGAATCAACCAAGGAGGATTGAGATCCCAAGTCTTTTATCATCTTGTGTTTCACCCAATTCATATGTTTCGCCTCATCATAGAAACCCTATTGTAAATCCCCTTGG
Organism: Cupressus sempervirens; assembly: GCA_028749045.1. Classification (NCBI taxonomy): domain Eukaryota; kingdom Viridiplantae; phylum Streptophyta; class Pinopsida; order Cupressales; family Cupressaceae; genus Cupressus; species Cupressus sempervirens. The sequence continues at coordinate 711,156,199 of CM053792.1, forward strand.
TTTCACTAACCATTAACCCAGATCTTTTCCTATATCATACCCTTCTATCTCAGAGGATTAAACCCTCATCATCAGTAACCATGAAAGCGAAGGTCATTGGCAAGAGTACCAAAAGGTTGGCGTATTTGCATTCTGGAATGGTCCAAGGTGTGAATTTCTCAACCTCACTAATTGGTTACAAGAATTTTGCAAGTACCAGGTAAATATCTCTCATTACTCAAATAGATTAGTATATATTCATTGTAGTGATGAATTGGTCAAAAAAGATTTCCTTTATGTCTGTGAATATTTTCTTAAAGGTCATGTTGTGAAATTTTTTGAATGGATTCTAGATTGTAAGGAAAGGATGTTAAATTTTTTGAGCCCAACTTGGTTTACCCTTCAATCCCTCCCTCTAGAACTTCTTCATATAGAAATTATTAAGAAAATAAGGACCTCTATTGGTGATTTGATAGGCATAGACACGTCCTTCCATTATTGCAATAACATCAAACTTTTGATTAAATGCAAGGCTAATAATCTAGAATCTGATTAGATCAAAGTGATAACTAACAGAGCTATATATAGATTAAACTTTCATCGATATGATGGCAAAATCTCAGACACGATCAGATTATACAATGATAGGAAAATTGTCTTCAAAATGTTGCAACTAATTGCAGATCTTAAGAGCACTTTCCCTATGATGAACATAAGGAATCAAAAAGAGCACCCAAAGGATTCACCAAATAAGAAATTTCCACTATAGATTCATCAAGACACAAAAAGGAAATCAAAGCTAGCTCCTAAAAGGGGGGTAGTCAGTTTAGATGAGACCACAAAGGCAAATCCAATGTCAGAGATTAGAGATGGCCTTTTTCTATTTCCCAAGGAATTGCAAAAGAAAGTTCTAGAGGCTATGCTAGAAGATAAAATAATAGAATGTCAAAGCACAAAAGAGGAAAAACATACATTATCAAAAATCAACAAAGAAAATATTGATGGATCAGATACTAAGGAAGGTAAAGGAAGTAGTCCTTTTTCAAAAACTATAGATTTCCTATTAAAATCAAGCTCCAAAGACCTCAACACAGATAAAAGAAACAATAATCAATACTTGGTCACCACAAGGCAACAAGGATTAGCTACTAACAACAAAAAAATTCAAGGAAAACTCGAACAAAGCCAAGAAAGATAAGAAAATAAGTATATCAATTATAGAGGAAAATTCATCAGAAAATCTAGAGAAGCAAATAATTAAGAAGCCACTAGATAATGTGATTAGTAGCCTAGAAGAAAAAGAAAATAACCTCTTATTTGTGGGGGAAGATAAAGAAAGTGGGGAAGTTAAGAATACAAAAGAGGAATTGGGATCTCCATAGCATCAGATAATAGATCATGGGAAAGAAACTAGAAACATCAACAGAGAGTCAATCAATAGGTTCTCCAAATTTTGACAGACGCCATCATCTAAATCAGAATCCTCTGTTCCTTTTGTCAGTAATCATAAGGATAAAAGTAGTGAATAGTGTAAAACAAAAAGATCGCTAACTCAAGAATTTCAAGAATTTCTGCATAGGGATACAACATGGGATGAAGACTTGGAAAGGCTTAACCTAAATAAGAGTGAAGTAGGCAATCTGGATTCATTGACTGAGAAATTAATTCAAGTATTTAGCTTTGAGAATATTGATAGGAGCAGTGAAGCACATAAAGAGAATTTGATATAGAGAGTCCTAAAATTAGGAGGAGATAACTATACTTGTGAAGATTTAAAAAGAGATTTATTGAATATAGAAGGTAGTGATAAAGACAAGAAAGACTCATAGTAATAAGAGATGCACCAATGGTAGCTCAAGGTGAGAAATTTGAGGGGAATGATTTTAGGAAGCTACCATCTATAAAGGATAGATATATAAAAAACCAGTTAAGCATTACAGAGCAGATACTACAAGAACTAGAAAGCAAAGACAGAGAAGAAAAAGAAAGGAAACAATATGAAATTACCTTAAATGCACAAAATAATTTTGAATAGCTAGGCATCCAAATGAATCAGGAAGGAATAAGTTCTCCTAAGTATGGCAAAGTGAAAACTAAAAGAGGAAGAAAATCCATTAAGGTACTTAGAGAAGCAGATGGGCAGGCTAAAGAGTAGTAAAAGATTAGTTAGTTATTTAATACAGGGAAGGGGAAGTTCCTTCCTAAGGAAGCATGAAGACTCACCACTTGGAATGCTAGGTTTTTAAAAGCCCTTAACAAGAAAAGGCTAGTAAAACAAAATTTAAAACTGTTTGAATTTGAAATTATTCTATTACAAGAAACAAAGTTAAATAAGGAAGAAGGAACCAAGTTAGAAAAGAAGATAGGTAGCTGGAAGATTAATATGCATGAATCTAGAGGAGCATCGAGAGGTTTAGGCTTCATATGGAACCCCAGGAAAGTATCTTTAGATATTTTAAACACAAATAACAACTGGCTAAATAGTATAGTTAAAAACATCAAAACCAACCTTCAATTTATTTTGTGAACATATATGGGCCAATCTATAATACAGATAATAAATTTTATAGGATGAAGTTAGTTTATTCATCAACAATGATAAAAATGATCTCATCCTCTTAGGTGGAGACTTTAACACTATCCTAAACATAAATGAAAAAATTGGAGGTATCCAATAGTCCTCCCAAGCTACCAAAGACTTTAAAAACTGGTGTGACCTTAACAATCTAATCGACATCCTGCTTAATAATGGGAATTATACATGGAACAATAAAAGGAAGGATTTCTCTTATATAGCAGAGAAACTGGATAGGTTTTTCCTTAAAGGAGACCTGAGTGATATTAATATTAATATTAAATCCCTTATTCTTCCAATAGTTGGATCTGACCACTTCCCTGTCAGAATTGAATTTTCTGAACCTTCTAAGCCAGTGAGAAATCCTTTCAAGTGCGAAAAAATGTGGTTCTTAGATTCCAATTTTTTAGAACGCATTAAAGATTGGTGGAATCAAGGTAATTTTAAAGGATCTAGAATGTTTATTTTTGTTTCAAAAATGAAAATTCTTAAAGAAAATACACTCAAATGGGACAAGAACACTTCAATAATATATTCAAAGAAAAATTAGAAATTGAGAAAAGTCTAAAGGAACTAAGTTTAGAAGTAATCAAGAAGGGTATGAATAATGATAGCTTTTTGCTAGAAAAAAAATTACTCATTAAACAAGAAAATATACTAGCTAAAGAAGAAGTGTTTTGGAGACTAAAGTCAAGAGAAAAATGGCTAGATGAAGGAGATTGGAACACAAGATTCTTCCATAATTCCACCCTCTACAATAGAGCTAAAAGAAAAATAGTTAAAATTAAAGATCATATGGGCACTACCATTGAGAACCCGGATAAAATATCTAAGATTTTTGTGAGTCACTTTTAGAATACATTAAACAACTATGAATGTTTGAATAGGGTAGCTAAGTAAAAAATGCTTGAACCAATCCCTAAAGTAGTCTCATTAGAAGATAATAAAACTTTAAACAAACTTATCACCTTAGAAGAAGTCAGATTGGTATTATTCATTATGAACCCTGACAAATCTCCAAGACCAGATGGATTCCAGTCATTCTTCTATCAAAAGTGTTGGGACATTATTGTTGTAGATCTTTGGAAAGCGATTGAAGCATCAAGAAATGGTGGTTCGTTGCTAGCAGAAATCAACCACACCTTTCTTACTTTGATCCCTAAAAATGAGGATCCTGAAAATCCCAAGGATTTTAGACCTATTGCTTTATGTAATACTATTTATAAAATCTTATCTAAAATTTTAGCAAATAGACTTAAACTAATTCTCCCTAAAATTATATCAGAAGAACAAATTGGCTTTGTTCCAGGTAGATCAATCCTAGATGGAATATTTATTATCCAAGAAACAATACATTCAGCTTACAAGAACAAAGGGACAAGCATGTTCATGAAATTAGACATCCAAAAAGCATATGACATGGTTGATTGGAGTTTCTTATGCAAAATCTTAGAAGCTTTTGATTTTTCGCACTAATGGATCAACCTCATATATCAATGTATCTCTACCACAAAATTTTTAGTTCTTATTAATGGTACCCCTGAGGGCTTCTTTGAAACATCAAGAGGTATTAGATAAGGAGACCCCCTATCCCCAACTCTTTATATTATTATGGCAGAAGCCTTTGGGAGAGCACTCACCAAGGCTTACAACAAAGGGAAAATAAAGGGTATAACTGTAACACAAAACATCCCCAACATTACCCATCAACAATACGTAGATGACACCTATCTGCCTGGTGAGAGCACAACAAAAGAGGTGCTAAACATCAAGGTTATCATTCAGCAATATATGGTAGCATCAGGTCAAAAAGTAAACGCAACAAAGTCCAAATTTTATTTTATTAATACTAAACTAAAAATGGAAAAGCAGATATGTCATATCATGGGTTATAACAAGGGTACATTTCCATGTAAATACCTTACTATCGAGTTAGAAAAAGTCAGTAAATCCAATAAAGCATGGCAGAGTATTCTGGATAGATTGGAGGCTAGGATAGGCGGATGGAAAGATAAATGGCTCACAAAAGCTAGTAAAATCACCAAGATAAAATCAGTATTCTTGGCTATCCCAACTTATCCACTTTCTTGTCTTCCTCTATCCAAGCATATCAATAAGAAGCTTGAGGAAAAACTTAGAAGCTTCCTCTGGAATGATTGTGAGGAATCTAAAACATTGGCCCTTATAAGATGGGAAAAAATTTGTGAACCAAAGGAGTTTGGAGGATTAGGTATAAAAAACTTATACTGGCAAAACAAAGCATTAGGTGCCAAACTAATATGACACCTATTTGTTGAAAGGGACAACAAATGGGCTAAAATTATGTATAATAAGTACCTTAATGCTGTTGATCCCCTCTCCATTTTTAGGATGAAGACTCTTCCCAAAGGTTCTGAGAGTTGGAATTTTATTGTTAGATGTTGGGCCTTCCTTAGTAAATATCTTACTTGGGACATTGGTAAGGGTGATGAAGCCTTATTCTAGGAAGATTCATGGGATGAGCATCCCCCAATAGATAGATTGGAGATTCTTGTTGATCTCAAAGAGAAATTAGTTAAACTACGAGGTAGTAAGGTCAGTGATTATAAAACCAAAAAAACCTTGAATGGAAGCACTAGTTGGGTATGGAAATCTTTGGATGATATAGATGTGGAACCAACAACAAAAAAGGTATATGAAAAGATAATCCAAAATAGGAAAATTAAGCAAATAGAAAGGAACGACAATCTCATTTGGGTTGTGTCAAAAGATGGCAAGTATAGCATGAAAAATGGTTATAACGCTCTCATTCACTCCCAAAGATGGGATGAACTGGAAATCCCACTTAAACTTTGTTGGGATCATTTATGTCTGCCAAAGGCTAGTTTCTTTTTATGGCTAGCATTTCAAAACAGGATCCTCACAGCTGACAAATTCCACAATCTAGCCATTGAAGGCCCATCTAGATGTGTGTTATGTAGGAAAAATAGTGAAGATACCAATCACATCTTATATAGATGTCCTTACACTCAACACTGTTGGGATTGACTCAGAAGTATGTTAGGTTGGTATTCCCCCATGCCAAATTCATTAGTTGATTTTCTCAAAAGCTGGCCCACAAATGTTTGTAAAGGTATCTATAGTAGAATTTGGAATATTAGCCCATCTATCCTCATGTGGGAGGTTTGGAAAGAAAGGAATAGAAGAATATTCCATGACTAGGATATGCAACCAGCAGAGATTGTTAAAAAAATAGAAGCAAGCATAGTCGAGACCTTAAATTCCCACCTCAGGAATTCCTAGAAAGAAGAAGGATCATTCTCAAGATGGGATGGTGATATTAAAAAGAAATGAACTAACCTGATTAATCCCTTACTTAACTATAAAAAGAAGAATAAAGAGGCAAGGGAAAGTTGTAGATGGATCCCCTTTCTGAAAGGTTGGGCTAAGTTAAACTTTGATGGAGCATCTAGAGGCAATCCTGATTTAGCATGCATTGGTTGTATCATTACCAATGAGTCAGGTGATTGGATAGCTAAAAGGGCTAAATCTATTGACCCAACAACTAATAATTTGGTGGATAGCTAAAAGGGCTAAATCTATTGACCCAACAACTAATAATTTGGTAGAGCTTGAAGCCTTGGAAGAAGGACTTTAGCTTTGCCTAAATTTAGGATTATCCAAAATCATCATTGAAGGAGACTCTCAAATTGTATTAAATGCAATAAGGAAAAGAGAAACACCCAATTGGGTCTTAAACTCAAAGTTAGAAGACATTCTCAGTATTCTAGATCAGTTTGCCAATACTCAGATTTGTCATATTTTTCAGGAAGGTAATAGGAAGACAGACTAGCTGGCAAATAAAGGGGCTGATGGTGAAAATTCTCTGGTCATGAATGATTAGTATTCTTAAATAGAGACATCAGCCATTATAATATTTATCATTAATATAACAAGTTTTTAAAATAAACTCTATTAAGTTATTGGTTGTGATGATTTGATTATGATTTATCCCAACCTTTAGTAAGTCTAGGTTTCTTGGATACTACTTTAAGTATCCTTGGGATAGTATATTTTGTTAGAATGTAACATATCCTAATATTTATTCCACATTTATTTGATTCCATATGAGTTTAGCCCTCGCTTATATAAGCAGATTTAGGAACAGACAGAATGCATGTTTAGAAATTTCAAATCGACAAAGTCATAGAATAGTATACTAAGGACCCTTCATTTTGAATATCCATATCATTGAGAATACAATAAGTGCAAATCATTATTAGTTAGCCTCTCTCCTTTCTATCGTATAGCCATTAGTGGATCTAAACCCAAAACTCTAAGTTAATTCACCCTTATTTTTCAATTATGGCTGCGTCATTCTTCCCCCATCATGAAAGTTACATAGTGACATCAAGCTGATGGCTTCAGTTGATGTGGGCATTCATCTTGGCTCTTCTAGATCCTTCGCATGCAGAGCCTTGCCCTTTTAATTCATTTTTTGGTCCGTCCCTGTCATCTTGTGCCTGCCTTTTCTATAATGGACACCTTCATCTGTGTTTTCCATACTTCAAAAGTATGTACTATGGCCTTTCGCGACAATGTGAAGCCAAAACGATGGAATCATGTGCTAAAACCAATACATGGCATGACAAGAATTGCGGTGAGCCATGCCCTAGGAGAAGGATTTTTCAAATATGATTTTACATGGAGAACAAATAGCGATATCATAGGGACATTCATTAGGTGCATGGCTAGAGCCAAAATAGACAAATGGGATATGGTTAGGCTCTGTCGAAATATATTTGACCCTGTCTGGTGCAAAGGCCTAGAAGAAGCCATCATGAGCTTAGATGAGAAGCTTAGAGTTCCCCTCCCGAAAATGTATATGGATCACCCCCAGGGGAGCCTTTGATCTAGCCATAGTGCCAAGGCGGCCTTCATTGGTAATTCATGATCCTGTAGCTTTTAACTTGGTGTGGCCTAAAATGGAATCGAGTATTTAATTTCTCCTTAGATGGAGAGGGATAGTGGTAGACGATGGCAATGAATGACTCAAAAATTTTCTTCGTTTGTTCAAATCCTACATTCACCCAATTGTGGAATTGGAGAACTTGGATGCTCTAGATTTTTGCACCCCTAACATTGAAAAGATAAGTAAGGAGAAGAACTCTTTTGAATTTCCTCCACTCTTCCAGTTTGAAAACCCTAATGATATTGCCGAGATTATTATGGTCTTTTGGAAATAGCAGTGTGGGTAAGGATCTTAGTTCTTTTTCTTGCAGTCTGGCTGAGGTTTTTCCTTTGTGTCCTAGCTCATGCACCTTTTGTCTTTTCCTTTGGTTGGTAGGCTCTAGTGGCTAATGTTTGCTTGTTGGCCTTCATCAAAGCAAGGAATATATGTAATAATCTTGCTGGGGTAGTATAGTAAGGATAGTATGTCATGGTTTACCAGTATACTATATTAAGGTTAAGTTGGGTGGTAGTAACCTACAATTGGTAGCTATCTTAGAGGTTGATCGATAGGCTAGTATATATAATGTAAAGCAGCTCTGAGATTTTCGAATCTTTGTAATTTCATGATACTAAGATAAATAACATTTATTTTAGTATTGTGCCCGATTGTTCTATGCTCCCTTTGTTTATAATTTTTGTATATGTTTTGGTTTCATTTAAAGATGTATTTGTATCTGGCTAGTTATTATGGGATTTCTCATAGCTGCAACTGCAAAATTGTTTGATGAACTCAAAGAAATAAATTCTACTTGAGATAAGTAGATGAGTTAGTTAAATCTATAGCTTTGTAGAAGGTTAATCCAACTAGTTTAAAGAGTAATATGCAGAGGCAAATCCACTAATATAAACTACCAAGCTGCTTAAAGGTATTTCTTAAATATGGGTTTTGTATCTAGAATAAGTTTTGTTAGTATTGTTTAGTAGTATGGGCAATTCCAAATCATGTTCCATAATAATATCTATATTCCAACTCAATATCAATGGTAATTTTATTATGACTAGAGCTCTGTTCTCTATCTCAATTAACCTAGACACATTCCTTGATAATGGGGTATGTTTGAGCTTCCATAATATCATAGAAAGGAATTAGGATATCATAACAGAGCAACATGTAGAGATAGTCATAATCAGAGCAACTTTCAATGGTTGTTTATTTTGGTTAATAAGTAAAGTTAGTAATTTCTTTGTATACTTAAAGGTTTATTATTGTGACTCTTAGTTTAATATAGTTAAACTCATTCTGGTAGGACACAGTGTTATTGTAATGACTCTTGTTGTGGCTTTAAATTGATGGGTTCTAGTTAATATAATTAAGTTTAACTTTTTAACTGGTATCCTCCAGTAATCTGTCCTTCTTGGATAGCCAAAGCAATTGTAGTTCATCCTTTCAGGATCTCATGTTTTCATATGGTTTAACTAATTGCTCTAACATCTGCTTTAAGCTGTATAACTGAGTAGCAAGTTATTACGGGGAAGCATTTCATTCAAAATGGACAAGAAGAGGAACATATGGAAAGTATTAAAGCATTGGATTGTCTACTTATTTTTAATATTGGTTTAAACAGAAATAGTGGAAGAAGTAGTGAAGTTTAAATTTAGAAGAGGATTCATACCCTTCTTCCTGTATTGACTAGAAATTTTTTGTAATTGACAACTGGGGTATGCCCCTTTTATATTTGTAATAAAATAGGAGCAAGGTCCCGAGCAAGATTGGAGGTTTTCTTCTCCATTCTTTCCTACCAGTGACCATTTGAACGGAGTTACTCTATTGTATTTATGTTTATTAATTTAATATAATTAAAAACTTTGACCATTTACTAATTAAAAAAATTAAAAAAATGATATTGTCAAAATTTTCTTATTTTGTAATCAATTAACTCAATTGTTTAATAAATATTAAATATTTATATTAAAGCTCTTTACTTTTTAAAAATCAAATAATTATATATTTTGAAAAATATTTCAATTAATTATTTTATGATTATAAACTTAATTACAAATTACTTAAATTATATAGCAATTTTAATCATTTAATTCAACAAATTGTATATTTGTACATCTCTATCTTAAACTTTTCCTTCTATATCTTCTATTTTCTCTATCTTAATGTCTCCCTATCTATCTCTTCCTATATATTTTCATAATTTTACATTTCTCAATCTTAAACTTTTCCATCTCTCATTATCTCTATCCACATTTTAGGGAGGAATTATGGTGCTTTAGATCTCTTGTTTATTAATAGAAAAAAGACTATTCATAAAAATAAAATAAAATGAAAATGTCTCCATGCAACCGACCCACCGAGAATCCGTTGGTTAATTTAAAGCAAATAATATGAAATCCAAATGAGTAACCCACCGTGGATATTTAAAGCAAATAATATGAAATACAAATTAGTAACCTGCGCGCAAAATCTGAACTGAAACATAGCCGACATAAAACAAATGCTTGGGCAAACTTTCGGTCTGAGAGAAAGCCTTCTGAACTTCTACAACAGCAAACTCCATTTCAGTAGAAGACATGAGTCTAGATCCTTTCGAAAGTGCCTTCAATGAGTCTGTCACGCCTCCTGACTCACCACTTCCATCCCCTACACATTCAGAAGCAGCCATAGCAGGGAAACAAGATTTGAAGGACTCCTCTAAGAATAAGGGCCACATTTCTAGCGATGATGAGGATTATGATGCCCCTGATGGTCCTCCACAGTCTCAGGAGGAGCCCCAACAGCCTGCTAATCCTCCCGACGCTGCCAAAGCCACCGCAGCTGCAGCGAAAGAGGACGACGACGACGACGAAGAAAATGAGAATGTGGATGTCGAATTAGGGAAATACCAATCGGAAGACCCTGATAAAACAGAAAGATTCACGTATGTATAGATGCATTTTTTCTTAAGACATATACAATGATGTTAATGCTTTCCCATTTCTTTTAATTTATTAGTTAGGGTTTGATTTTCTTGTAATTGATAAATTGCCTCCTTGGAAGCGGTTGCAAGGCTTAATGTGATTGTAATGGTTCTACTAGAATTATGGTGCTAATGATGTCTGTAAAACTCACATTTTGTTTGCCCTTGAGTTAGCCCTCAACATAGTGCACATGTTAGTTCCTTGACATAAACTTCTGGCAAATTGCTGTTTTAGCTAGGTTTTCAGTTTTTTGGATTGTGAATTAGGATTAATTGTTTTCCTCAATGGGCAAATTGGCTCCTTTGAAATCGCAAATCTTTTACGTTGGCTAAGATGCCACTAGTGTAGGCTGTCTTGTCCATAACATTTAGCAAGATTAAACGTGACTAAACCAGGATTGGATGCAGTATTACTCAATATGACACTCGAAAAAGCATCATGTCGGAAAATGTGAACATGGGCATTACAGTGTCAAGTCGAAATTGAGATATTAGGGTTTATTGTGGCTTAGAGAAAAATGCTTATTTTGGGTTTGAATTCACCGGAATAATTCAGTTTTTCAAAAGACTTATCATAAGAAAACTCAATTGAAAAAATCCAAATAATGGGTAAAACTGCTAAAATTCAGTTCTCTATCCTGCAAATAATTTTTTCCAGTTGTGGGTGCTGCTAAAAAGAATTTTAGAAGTGAGATAAAGGGATGAGGTCACCTGCAGCTTCTATGTTTAGTTCACCTTCAATTTTATGTAATAGACATGGATGTGTCCCAACCTCCCCACCCCAAAAAGGGAAAATGAAAAAAATAAAACCAAGAAACGTCATAGAATGCTTCCTTGCATTTGGAGACAGTAGGACTCAAGGAAGAGGGCATCTTGGATGTCCATCAACTGTCTTGTGGATGTCTATGAGTCTTCTAAGGAAAATAACATATTTCTAAGGAAAATAACATATATTTTGATTAAAAAAAAGACATTTGGTGCATATTTCATGGGTTCTAAAGGGACATGTGGGTTGCACACCCTATTTTCACCCTATATGCCAAAGGACATCTAGAAGTTAAATGCACCCAGGGAATTCAAGCAAGAAGATAGAACGTAAAGGTAGTACTGCCTATGTGGAAGAAGAACCTATTGAATCGTTGAGTCAACCAAAAAATGGAGAAGCCCTAATGGTAAGGAGAGCCTTATGTAATGAGGAAATGGACCAGGAACCATTGCTGAAGAAAAAATTGTTCAAGATAAGATGCAAAGTTGAAGGAAAATGTTGCAAAGTGTCTATTGATAATAGTAGTTTAGATAATCTACCATTTGCTGAGTTAGTGGAATAATTGAAGTTGCGAAGTTTGAAGCATCCCAAGCCCTATTAGATTGCGTGGGTGAAGGACGATCATAAGGTATTGCAATTGAATAATGCCCAGTGAAATAAAAGATGAAATCTTATCATGATTAAGTTCTTTTTGATATTATGCCATTGGATGTATGTCATATCCTATTGGGTAGACCTTAATACTATGATAGACAAGCTTTGCATGATGGTAGAAGGAATAGATATACCCTATTTGCCAATGGAATGAAACAAGTATTGATGCCTTTGATAGAGAATCCTAAGAATGAGAATTACATTAGTGTCAAGATTTGTTTGGTTGAAGGAAGAAAGTTCTTGGATGGCTTGAAGAATGATAGTATGTGTTATGCTCTACTTCCTAAGAAGTGTGATTTAGGATTAGAAGAAGAACAACCTAAGGAGATAAGAAAATTGTTGACATAATATGAAGATATCATATCAGGTAATGTACTTGATGGATTAGAACATACAAGGCGCATTAGTCATTGTATGGATTTAATCCCTGGAACAAGTTTTCCAAGTAAAGCAACACACTGAATGACACTGGTAGAGAATGATAAATTGAATATGAAAGTGCAAGAATTGTTGTCTTAACAATATTCTTAACAATACTTCCCTTTGACATTGAGGGAAAAACAACAAAAACAGAAAACTCCAAAAAGCAGTAAACATTTGAAATCCCAAAACTCCCCCTGACTTAGATATTTATTTTTATTTTTTCTCTCATTCCTCCCCCCTTTGCCAACAATTCCAAAGGGACACAATATTATTTAGATAATTAAATAAAAATAATAGATTTCACCATAAAGATTTTCTTGTACCTTTGCTTCATAATTTGAAGATTCTTCTTCCACTTATTCACATCCAAGTTCATTCGGGCACACAAACTCATAAATATTTTTCTTGTACCACTCCTTGATAATCAAAAGGTTCTTCTTCCACTAATTTAAAGTTGAACTCATTTGAGTACACAAACTGTCATGATGCACCAATATATCAAGTGACGAAGTCCGGTCTGAGGATCGTAATCCGTGCTCATAGTCCTCTTCATCAGAGATAATTATGGAAGTTTTCTAACTGGACCTCAACTGTCTTTTACCGGCCAAAAATTCTTCCCTAAATCTTCCCTCTATCTGTGTACATGCAACATCATAGCCTGAAGCTCACCAACTCCGATTCTTAGTCTTCCACCTTAATGTTTGAAGAGCTGAGAGGTAATTGACACCTTGTAATCAGATTGTCGAAGCTGGGGCAGTTGCATTTGAGGATTGAAAAGATGCTGCCAAGAAGAATGAACCTTAGGAGGTTAGAATAAATGACGAAGGACTTTAAGAATGAAATGAGGATTGAGATCCGAAATGCTTTGGCTGGATTTCAAAGGAATCCGGAGATAATGGCAGAATATGAGGAAGCTGCTGAATATCTTGAGACTATATATACTATGATTTCTGCAAAAGTGGAAGGATTGTTGAAAGCTATGACACAAGTAAGTAAAAGTTATAGATTGGAGATTCTAATTTTTCTGGTTCTTTAAATCCTGAAGATTTGATAGATTGGATTGGAGAGTTGGAAGGTTACTTGAGCTTGAGGATATTAGAGATCCACAAAGGGTTAGGTTAGCACATACTATGTTGAAGGGTCATGAGATATCCTAGTTGGATATTTTCCCAATATTTTTCTCACAATAAATTTTCAGAATGCAAACAAATAGCGCATGCAATTAACTTTTAGATTTAAACAAAAAATTCTCATGTAGGAATCTTCTGAATCTTTTGTTGTATTATGATTTTCAGTAATACAAGATTTTAACCAACAAAGCTCATATAAACTCTTTAGAATATGTTATTGCATTATGCATCAGCAATACAATCACTAGTTATCAAAAAGCTAATCTTAAACACAGTTTTATAGTCAGATTTGAAAACTAAGAAAGAACCTGTAAGCAAACGTGAGACACATGGTGTGATGTCTCCACAGACAATGGGGTTGCATCCACTGTCTACCGGCATGGGGGTTTTTGTTCTCAGGCTTTTTGGAAGCTAAAGCTTTTTAAATCTCTCCAAGAGAGAAACGGAAATCCGAATCATAAATCGAGCATGCTGAAAATGAACTCCTCATCCTTCTTTTATGCTCTAAACTGAGACCCTTCAGTTTCTTTTGTTAGTTTTCTTAGGATTGCTGCAAGTGTAATAGCACTGCTGGTGTATTTTGTATGTGTGTTCGAAATGCAACATCCTCTTTATATATATATATATATAGAGAGAGAGAGAGAGAGAGAGAGAGAGAGAGAGAGAGAAGGTAAATGAATAGACACGTCCCTTCATGGGACATATCTATTTGTTAATAAGATAATTATATATATATATATATATATATATATATATATATATATATATATATATATATATATATATATATATATATATATATCACTCAATTATGTAATTATACATATGTTCATCCGATAGAAGTTATCAAACATTAACACTCCCTCTTAGCTAGGGAGGATGAACAAAAGACAAATATTACACCATTAGTAGAATCACAAATTTTAAGGATATATCATTTGATACCTCAAAAGTTTTCCACCATTTGATATTGCATTTGGCATCATGAGTATTGGCCTCTTAGAATATCAATGATATTCACTGAGTACTGAAAAAGTCTTGATATCACATTTGATATCAAGAGCATTGGCCTCTCAAAATTTCAATGATATTCACTAATTACTCAAGAAATGTGTGATATCACATTTGACATCATAAGTATTGGTCTCCTAGAATATCATGTGATATTCACCAATTTCTCAAAATAAGGTTTGATATCACATTTGATATCAAGAGTATTGGCCTCCTAGAATGTCAATCATATTCACCAAGTACTCAAAATAAGGCTTGGTATCACATCTGATATCAAGAGTATTGGCCTCCCAGAATATCAATGATATACACCAAGTACTCAAAATAAGGTTTGATATCACATCTGATATCAAGAGTATTGGCCTCCCAAAATATCAGTGATATTCACCAAGCACTCAAAATAAGGTTTGATATCACATCTGATATCAAGAGTATTTGCCTCCCAAAATATCAATGATATTTACCAAGTACTCTGAGTAATGGCCTTCCAAAATGTTGAGATACAAGACATTCACCATATACTCATTGTTAGATCTCATAATATGAGTTATTGTAAGATTGTCACCTTACAACGACTTCTCCAAATACAATCATTTGGAAGTCATCACTTCCTCATGATATACATAGGGGGTAGGTCCATTAAAATCACATGGTCACAATGTATGAACCAAGGTCCTCTTGACTGTGACAATTTATTAATCAATGGAGAATCCATCTCATCATGGATCACTCCCTCTTAATCAATAACACTAAGATCTCTGATGGTTACTAACATCCTCAATCTTCTCCCTCTCTTCAAGGTTGTCTCTAATAACATGTCAGGCTCCCTTTGAATCTCAATCTCCCTCTTCTTGCCATAACATCTTGGAAAAAATGATCAAGACACATAGCTCTTATAGTACATAATGAATTACAAAAATAAGAGAGACGAACATAATACTCAAGAATAATAAATGGTTCTCCATAATAAAACCATTATAATGAAATATAGATATTTTAACATTTTATTTCCTTAATAAGACCACATATACTTATATTTTTCATATTTTAAATGCCTATCATATACATTAACATATTGATTAGTGCAAGACAATTATAAATATCATGGAATCATAATATATTATGAACTTACCTTTATATCTCCTTTTAATAGGACTTGACAAATCATCCATATAAATTACCTTTGAATGCACAATGAATAGGCTCGTCTTGTTTTCCATGGTATTATACAAACATATAAGTTGTCGACTATGTACTTTCACTTGTCCAAGGCTTATATGGTGGCATCCACATCACCTTTCTCATACTATCATCTTCCACTAGTTTTTGTATTACATTTAAGGGATTCCGTTTTCTTTTTAAGTTCTCAACTTTCTTTCCCCCACTTTAGGGCTAGTCGGTGCCCGATCCCTTTAACCTCTGATCCCTTTAACCTCTGCATTATATGTCAAAATTATGACAACCACTTTATATACGTTAATACTTCTCTTTTAATATCTTTGTGTAACTGCTTACCACCATCTAGAATAAAAGCATGACAGTGGTAATGATGAATTAGGATGCTAAGTTATTTTAGGATAATCAGGAGGCTTATTTCATTCATCTAAAGTAGAATTGGTTACATGAAGGCAAGAAGGGAGTCACTAAGTCATTAAGGCTCACCAAGTTTGATTTCAAATCAGAGTATGATGATCTTATTGTGCTTCTTAGCCGAATCATGGGCGTAGCTCAAGGTACGCAATTCGAGAACTGGATGTACTACTTTATTGATGAAATTGAAAATATAAAGAGAAAATTTGATTGGGCTAGAATTATAAGTGAAAATTTAGAGTTGCAACTTAGGACAGTATAAAATCAAAAGCAATTCTACATGGGACCATATCTTTTCTATCTGATTGCGAGACTATATGAAAATCATAGACTTGAAGCCTTAGGAGTGATTGGCAATGGGTTGGGGCAATGTTTGGTGCATGAGTGCTATCCACAGCTTCATTTGCACAACACCAAAGATTATAAAATGTTTTATGACGCCTTTGCCATGAAGACGGTAAGGATATTACAAGTGACACCTACTAAGAGGCTCTCAATGCAAGGGGAAGCAAAATTTAAGAAGTAGGGGAGTTGGTTCGTCTAGTTTTCGCAATTTACATATATCAGAGTAGCAGGAAGTACAATGTCCCAAGAGACTTCAAAGGTACCCCCCTGATAAGGTAGTTTTGATGGAGTTGGCTAGGCAACTTGAGCATTATGAGAGGATGATCAAGCTTAAAAATGAGATAGGTATTACCTTCTCATTTGGAATAGGCAATGATACTTGCTCCAATCCTGTCGCCTGTGCAGTTGCAGAGAAAGAATGGTATCATCTAGGATGGTATAGAGCAAGATAAGGATTCGATCCTAATGGTCTTATCAAGGCATCTCATGAAAACACATTCAAACATATTCCTACTATAGAAGATTTTTGGGCCAACGCACAGGATGACTTTCATGCGAGGAAGCTAGCTTTCTCAAGATTGTCAATGGGCATGATGAGGGCACTTTGATATTCCCGATCAATTGGGAGATGATGAAAATATGCTAAGAGAAGATTATGATACAATGGATGGAATGGAGTTGAGTCCAGTGGATTGGGATGATCATCAAGATCCTTCCTTAGAGGCAGTTACAAGGACAGTTGATCTACACACTGAGTCGTGGTATAATGGAAAGTTAAAGCAACTACAAAGTTAGAAGGTACGCCTTACTGATGAGAAGATAAAACTAGAGGAAGCTCCAGCAGAGTCAGTTGGAGAGAAAGGTGAAGGCAGTAGCCAACAACAAAGAGACAGAATGCAACAACGTCAAGGGAGAGCATAGTTGAGGCTAGAGACTAAAAGGATAATACAAGTGGACAAGGGGTCACGGTAGAGGTGAGTTTTGTTTCGGAATCAAGCGATTACAGCAACAATACTGAGTACTCTCCTCTCTCGGAGAACTAACATGGAGATGAAGTAACAGTCACTAGTAAAGAAGAGGAAAGGGCAATTGATATTGAAGAAATAAGCCAGGCGCCCGAGGCTGTTGGTGATGCTTTGCTAGTTGAACCGAATCCAGATTTGGGGAGATGCATTGCACTGCTATGGTTAAGGAAAATGCTTATGCCAAGAGGCGAGGTGGTGACTGTCCAAACAATTGAAGATATTGAAGGGTTGGTGGAAAAGGAAGATAATGAGAAACAAAAACAAATTGCAAAAACAGTGGCAAAGGTAATCGGGAGTGATGATGAGGGTCAGCAAAAAGTTTAGATTGCTATACCAAAGGTTAGCAAGGCAATAGTTGAAATTGTAGCCCAGGAATATGAGATAGTAGAGCATAACTTGGGAAGAATCATAGATGACATGGAATGTGAGGAGATCCAGGAAGGCATGGTTTCAATTAGAGAAAGATTGAGGAAGGCAAACAAACGGGTTGTGAAGTTGTAGGCCGAAACCAAGTATTGGAGAGATTGCTAGCCTATCCAACAGTTGCATCAGGCAGCCCTTCCACAAGACAGCGGGAGCAACATAGAAGAAATATCTGCTCAGCTGCGCGAAATCAAAGATTGGACCAGTGATATAATTCAAGATGGGCGAAATTTCTTGCCTTCCTTTATCTCGACATTCAGGTCATTGGTGGCTATTAGAGACAAATTCAAAACATTTGAAGGGGAGTGGAAGGATTTCCTTCCAATCAAGGACTTAGCCAGTCCTAGGCTACAGGCATTTATCAGGCTACCGAAGAGTTATTTGGAAAGAACCAAGTTGGTAGATGGAGGAGGAATGAGTACAGTGGACTCTTGGTTTGTTGCTTTGATTATCAGATTGAAAATACTTGAAGAGATACGGAATGAGATTGCACAACACAGCCCAGGCGTTAACACTTCCATTTCAACCATGACGAGTGATGTTGGGGCTGCACTTGATTTTGAAGATATCAAAGAGGAGAACGTCAATGAGACATAATTTGGCTTGAGATTGGATGAGTTGGCGAAGGTTGCCATCAAGAAGAAACATTTGGGCACCCTTGCCTTCCTCAATGCCTTTATTGGATATGCGAAAGAATATGAGAAGATCATGAGAAGACACTGCAAGCAACAAGCAACATGATGAATTCAGCTGAGCTCAAGATGAAGTACACACTTTGCCCTCCCATGAAGGAAGTCAATGACAGGCTAGCCAAGTTCATTGCCTTGGCTAAAAAGATGAAAGAAAATGGTAGAATTATATTAGAAGATCATTTGATGTAAGCCCAAGTGGCAAATTCTCCCTCTTCTTGGGTAGGGTAAGTGTCTGGTTCGGATTGGCTACCATTTTGGTGCCTTCTCATTGGTTGCCACTTTTCCTTTTTTCATTGGTCCATTGATGAGGTGGCATCTTCTCATTGGCCGATGGGGTGGCAACCCTAATTAGGGTTTCTGGGATCTGATTTTGCCTCTTAATCTCTACTATTGGTTGTAATTTTGGCCCCTATATAAGGCCATTTACTCTCTTTTGTTAAGGGTTGAAGAAAATTGTTGCTTAAGATAATACTAAAATTGCCTCTTTTTATCATTGTTGTGACTTGCATGGTGATTAAGAACACTTGGTGTTATTGCATGGTTTCTACTTCCAATAATTAGAGTTAAATTTCATTAAAGTTGTTAGAGTAGATTTTATCTCAAAAAGTTGTTAAGAGTATTAGTAGATGGATAGTTGCATGGTGATATAAGTGGATGTTTAATGGGGATCTATAAACTAGGCCATTAGCAGCCTAGTGGCTGGTTAGGAAGTCTTGCGTGGTAATCTAGTCTTTTTTCCCTTGAATCATAACATCTATGGAGGTAGAGCCATTGGTAAACTTCCATCAGATTCGATCCCCGTCCATTTGCTAGTCTTTCTATTCATAAGAGTAAAGGGTAAAGCAACAAGTATTTGAGTAGTTGCAGTTCATTCTTAGAAAGTTAGAAAATCAAAGCATCATTGGCAAACCCACCCTCCATCACCATCACCATCACCATCAACATTATTTGGCGCTCGTATACATTACAAGGCCATACATCATCATTATCACAATGAGAGTTCGACAATCCTTGAATGAACAGTGTAAGGCCGCCTATGTGATTAACCAACAAATCACATTAATATAACTGAGTTAGTATCCATAGGTGTAAGGAACATTGGAGTTTTTCTCATGTCCTCATGAGTATTTATTTTTCAAGATAGGGATTGAGTGTTTGATATTTCGTATCAAGTATTTAATTGCTATATGTTATGTAGTGGTACAAAACTGACATCAACAATACTGATCTCTGTTATAATTGTCCATCTTGAACTACTGATAAAGGAATCAAACTGCTTAATAGCTGAAATCAATACGAAAGGTGCAGAGAGGCCTTACATTCCGTCATCAGTCTGAAATACACATGGGTACATTGCTGTCATGAGTAAAGAAAGGACTAAGAATCCATCCCCTACGATCAAATTATAACTTCCATCAATCCTCAACCAAGATCTATTCTGTTTGTTGAGCAAGGAGTCTATCCAACTCATGTGTAAGTTAGAAACTGAAACCATGTGTAAGGTGATTAGAGAATGAGAAATAGTGTTAAATCTGAAAATCAGGTCGCCACACCAATCTTGTGAACCAAACTCACTGCTAGGAACTGTAACTAGGTCCCACATCCTTCAATCAAGATCATCCTTATCACGAAAATCAGAAAGATCTTCTATATTCAGCTCAAAAAGTGGACTATCAAATGTCCAGTCAGCATTCACCTCAAACAAAGAATTGTCTACTAGCTTAATATCATCCAAAATTTTGTTATTAATCTCTTGGGGCAGCTATCTGAGTCATAAGTTTGCTGAATGCTATCAAGTTCCTTAATCACTTCCCGGAAAACTAATGCCTTCTTTTCTCCTCTTGCTCCCTTGATTGTTTGGTGACACAACAATCTGATTTCTGCTTCATGAAGAGCAACTAGTGTATTATCCAATGTCTTCCGAGAAACATTAAGCTCCTTGTTGAGCCTATTAACCTCATCCTCTTTTTTCCTTAATTGACCAACATAATTTACAACAACTTTTAAGGTGTAATTCATCTTTGAAAGTAGGCATAAATAATCTGATTTCAAAGATTCCAACGCTACTTTAACCCTTGTAAATCAGCAACATAAGAATTTCTTTCCATTCCCATATGCCTCTTTTCCATTTGTGCCTTAATGTGAAGATCCTCAACAATCTTATGTGTGTTACATACCTCACTAAAGCTTCAACAATCATATTTTCAGCAACTCTTAAGTGTTTCTCATCTTTGTCATTATGAAGATCATTTTCTGATTGGTCACCCAAAATACCATCATCCTTGATTGCCGTCTTTGTTTGGTCCTCTAAATCACAATCATGCATAAGTGAGTTGCTGATGTAAGAAACACATGACTCATATGTCTCAAACTCCCCCTTTGATTGATTTGTGTGCAAGGGCAAGGGTGCTATGACAAGAAGTTTGGTGAACCTCTTTAGAATCATCCAACATACCCTCACTTTCAGTATGACTGTTGTAATAGAATGTTTGTCAATTTCAATCTCCAAGTCACCAATGTAGAGTCTTGAATGTTCCATACCTTTGACTTACTAGAATTCATGCCATCTCACTAGTTGTGTTGCTTTGTAAGGGTAAAAGGGTAAAATTCTCATCACCGCCATTGCTGGTCTGTATTTCTAAGGTGACCCATCACCACAAACGTGATCATGTGTCCAAGAATGGTGACATGTGAAACAGATCTGCTCTCTCCTCATTATATTCTTGCCCCCTATTGGAGTTCTCTCAACTTGTATGCCTGCTGAAATTAACTCAGGTTCAGCCTTAAACTCTTTGAACATGTCCAACTTATGTTCAATTAGTTCTACCACAAGATCGTAAACCATAGGTGAGATTATGTTCTCCCTTCTTCACATAACCAACAAATCTGATTTTCATTGCTTACATATGTCATCGTTCTCATAAAGGATTAATGACATGATAGTTTTAATGCAGGCCTTCACATTGTTTGGATGATGCTTACTATATCCATTTGAGAAATCATGAAACATTTGAAGTATCATTCGTTCACAATGGAGGTCTAACATAATGATAAAAAATCAAGCCTTTGCCATAATATTCAATATTTTAGCTCTCTTACCAAATGTAGGGCACTTATCATCTTGGAATCCACGCAAGCTGTCCACTATCAATTGTAGGACCTTCTCCAAGACATTATTAGCAAGGTGCAACAAGAGCTGTTATCCTAATAATCTCACTCAAGCAAGAGACAATTGTAAGTCTCACACCATTATTTGGATGCTCCAACATTTTGGGCTGCACTAACACAATTATTGAAGGTTGTGAAGCCCAACTAAGAAGTCTACGATTGGATTGTTCAACTTTTGATAGGTGTGAATCCAATTCTTCCAGTTTGGGAAGACTACCATCTAAGGACTTCATGGACTCCAATTGTAAGCCAATCACATAAAACCAATTGCTCACTTCCCTTTCTTTTTGCAAGTCTCGAAACTGAGCACCATTGAAGGAATTATCAATTCTTTTGAGAAGAGGCTACTTTTCATCTTTTCCAATGTTTCTAATTTGTCAATGTAAGAGTTCTTATTTGTACCAACTTGTTGCATTGCACTTTGAGTCATTTTAGCAAATAATTTGCTGGAAATGAGACCTCCTGAGAAGTGTTGCTTTCCTTGATGTTCTTGTTAGTCCGACATTAGCAGTTGTGCATGCAATATATTTGAGGCTATTGTTCTAACCTGCTCTAAACACCAACCTTTGTTTATGCAACTATAGGTGATTCTAGGTTGCAGGTCAATTTGTAAGGGGTTGCTACCTTTCGAAACTGGTAATTCGATGGTTTACTTTGTGGAATCTTCCTTCCAATCTCGTGCTGAAAGCCCACGAGCTTCCTTCACAAGCGAGCTTAGTTTGAAATGTGATGTTGGAGGGCACTTGCGTATGAAGCGCTAAACAATTGTCATGTCCCCCCTGCCCACTTCTCCATGCCCGACTCTATCCTTATGTTAGCTTCCAAAGTGAAGTCTTTCCCATGTGAACACCTTGTTGTCAATTCTTTCCTGAGCAGAGACTATGCTTAACCACGATGCTCTGGTTTGTTATTGCAAGCTATGCTTGAATTGGAAGTTTGTATACACAATATGATTTTCTGAGGTTCTACTTTTGACCATATGTAGAAATGAATTTCCAAGTTCAAAATGACAATTTAATAATCTTGACAAGCAAGAAAAAATATTTCTAATTTTTGACAATGTGGAAGAAGGAAAAATAAATTGATAGAAGCATTAAGTAATTCCCTTAGATCTGGAGTTTATTATTAGTGCCTGGTAGGAAGAAACGCTTAATCTTGTAACGATTTTTCTGCTTCTTTATTCAAGCAATACAAAACAATGAATGAAGTTCTAAGCAATAAGAAAGGAATCAAAGATTTCTTCTTGCTACTATTGCCGCTATTGATCTGTTCGCCCAAGTGACTGTAGCACTTTGGTCATACCATATTCATGTCCACATAGTCAAGATAGTCCTATCGAGCACAATGGCTTCTCCTCTGTACTGTTTGGAAACGAGGAGGATGGCATTGTTGTTTCCTTAACTCCTTGTGGTCGCTTTGCATGCATGAAAGTTCATGTTCGTTGTTTCATCACCCTGTTCAATGGACTTCTGTCAACCAACTATGTCTATGTGAAGTGTTTTATGCTCACAACCCGAATTCTCCAACACCCAACACAAAGTAATAGTCAAGAGATATATTTCTCCATTGTAGGATTGAAGAGCTCCAATGATGATGATGAAATTTTTTATATGGCTCGCTGTTAATATAAGTTTTTGGCTCTACCCGAATATGTCTTCAGCTTGCAATATGATTATTTTTTTGCCTACAATAGTCGTGGACTTTATAAGGTTGCCCGATGACTTTTTAACTCCCACAAAACTCTTTGCAAGATAGTCTCAAAGTCAGGCACCATTTAGAAAGAAAAGGCCTTCATTACAACTATTTGTTCGGGAATTGCAAATGCTTAAAGATAAAGTCCCACTATTATGCAAGAACTTCATATGCCAATGTTATTGTCTCCAATTTCATTTGATGAGTCTCGCAACTTCCGCTGTTCTTCTGCAAATATTTGAATCATTACTCATAATCTCCAGTGTTCCTCATCAAATTATCAACACGATATTCTTGAATACCCGGTGATTGGGAAAAAACAATTAATATAAATAGAAAAATGAGGGGAATTTTTTTTAACGGCAAGAACATTATAAATTCCAGCCACTCCTTCGTTGTCAAACTTCAATATGTTGGATTCCTTTGGGCTCAGATATTGTAAACATATAACCATTAATCTCCTAGCATTAATCTATACTTTAATTTCAGATTAAAACACTTGAAAATGTCTATGTATCTCCAATTGACAATTGCTATTACAATCCGCTTTTGTCTTCCTAGTAGAATCATGTGCTTCTATAATGCACATGTTGATGCTTGCATATAATAACCGCTCCAACCCCTGCTCTGACACATCAATACTCAGTACGTTAGGCACTGGCTAAGCAACACGTCAATAACACTGTTGTTACAATAACCATCTATCAGTAAACCAATCTTAAACATAGTTTTACTGTTAGATTTGAAAACAAAGAAATAACTTGTAAGCACACGTGAGACACCTAGTGTGACATCTCCATGGACAATGGGGTTGCGTCCATTGTCTACCGACACAAGGGTTTCTGTCTTCAAGCTAGATGAAAATTGGAGCTTTCCAAAACTCTCCAAGAGAGAAACTGAAATCTGAATCATAAACCAAGCATGCTGAAAATGAACTCCTCATCCTTCTTTTATGCTGTAAACAATGACCCTTTAGTTTCTTTCTCTTGTCCTTTTGTCTCTCTCCTTCTTGTCACCTTTAACTTACTTTATAATATTAATTTGATCAATTAAGCTCCCTTAAGCCAAAATTAATATTTTATGAATTTGACTTCATAATCCCTAATGTCCCAAAAA
This sequence comes from Cupressus sempervirens, assembly GCA_028749045.1. Taxonomy (NCBI): domain Eukaryota; kingdom Viridiplantae; phylum Streptophyta; class Pinopsida; order Cupressales; family Cupressaceae; genus Cupressus; species Cupressus sempervirens. The sequence continues at coordinate 711,180,686 of CM053792.1, forward strand.
AGGGACATTACAGGTCATGCTGCCTTGTTGTGGAAAGAGTTGCTGAAAGATAGGGAGGAGAATGGGGAAATCAAGATCACTAGATGGAGACAAATGGTTGCTAGATTGAAGGCTAAATTCATACTTGAGGATTATGAATTGGAATTATTCAAGAAGTTGTAGGGCTTGAAGTAGAAGGACATGAGTGTGAAGGAATACATTGAAGAGTTCTAGAAGACGACAATAAGATTTGGGCATTGAGAGATATCTAGGAATAAGTTGGCGAGATATATTCATGGCTTGAGATTCAATATTTAGGATGAGTTCAGTATGTTGAGGATTTTTACAGTGAAGGATGCTTACCAATATGCATTGAAGGTAGAAGATAAGATAAGAAGGAAATTGAGTAATCCTAGTGCAAAGGAGAAGCAAGGGAGTAGCATCGGAAAAAGAAGCAAACCATTGAAGAGGGACCTGATTAGAGGACACTTACAAGAGGAAGTGTTCACAAGGATTTCAAAGGTTTAAATGTGGCGGCATAGTTTATAGACCTTTTCAAGGTTACAAGGGATCTAGCAAAAGCTTGGACAAATAGAATCTTGTGGTACATGAGGAGTAGATTGCTGATGCACTTGTTGAGAGTATGGCAAAACCCAAGACGGTAGTCTCTCTTATGCTTAGGAGAGCCCTATTGACTAAGGAGGAAGCTGAAACTACACAAAGGAGAAAGTTGTTTAGGACTGTATGCAAATCCAAAGGTAGATGTTATAAGGTTATAGTGGATAGTAAATAGTATTGATAATTTGGTATTAGAAGAGATAGTACAAAAGCTTGGCTTGAAGAGTTTTAAACATCCTTATCCTTATGTGATAAGTTGGTTTTAAGACGGTCATATGTTGGAGTTGATAGAACAATGTTTGGTGAACTTCAATATTGGGCCCTACAAAGATGAGGTATTGTGTGATGTGGTATCTATGAGTGCTTATCATGTTCTATTGGGTAGACCTTGGCAATTTGATAGAGAAGCTATCCATGATTGTAGAAGAAACTTGGTCACTGTTGGTGTTTTTAAACTACCAAGCAACAAAATACTTGATACTAACATGATGAAGAAAAACCTAGTCTAAGGGTTAGGTATTTCCTATGCTCAACTAAGGAATTCGCAAATTTGGACCCAACTTCAACAAAACCTCATGGATTTTTTACTCTTTAGGTTCTGCATAACCAAGGCGGGTGCACCTGAGGGATAAAATGATTCAATTCCAGACACTTCTTCACACTTCATTCATTTACAGATATTCTTTTACAACACTTATACCTTGTAGTGGATATTTGGTCATAATTCTTCTCAGATTTACATGTAATCCTGGGTAACAACAACTAACTAAAACACAAAGATTAAATGCACATCAAGTATTGACCAGCTATGATACTTTTCATACATTTAAAGCAAAAATTGATTTGATTTAAAGATTTTGCTTGATGCTTATCCACAATTTCTTAATATACAAACTGAAATAATTGATCAGTGCCTGATCCATTAGGTTTCAGAGTCTACCCAACTATTTTGACCTAATTAATTGCATTACAATCAACATTATCAACAATTTTCTTTGAAACTCATTCTTATGCAAATCCTTCTCACTGCCTGGAAATCCTATCATACCATTGAAGCATTTAGTTAATTCATTGAATTAAAAGCAACAGTGAATTGATATACAAACTATCCTAGTTGTATTAAATTGAACAAGCTTTGTCCACACAACTTCAAGATAACCAGTCAATAACAGTGGAGACAAGACTCAGTGAAAACAAATATGGTGGTGATTCATCTTTATATTAATTTTCATTGAAAATCATATAACATTTGGAATAAAACTCAGCACAACTCAGGAAAAGACAACTTGATCCTTCAAAGTTAATGTATTCTCAGATTTGTAGAGAAAATACATCACAAAATTGGCATCGAGGAAATTGGACGGAATGTATACTTAGCAAAAGAAACTAAAAATTACATAATAGTTCGGACCCTTTCTTTAGCCTTGGGATCTTATTTATATAACATGAGATGCAACAAGCTTCAGGCCTAGAGAGTAATGACAAGTGCCCTTAATACAGAAAGATATTTTACGAAAAGTTATTGTCAGAAAAGACAAAATTTGGTGCAACAGAATAAATTACATCATGAATTTTTTTTTGTGGGACCAGTTCTGCTGCGGCTTCTTTGTTGATAAGGAAATTGTGATTGGCATTGATTATGATGCTTGTGATGGACCTGTTTCCGATACTTGAAAATTGAGCTTAACTTGTGGTTCTCCATCCAAGTCATCTTGTATTGACAAACTAATAGTTACATTTGATTCTCCTGCTGCCAAGTGATCAATTTGGACCTCTGTGCTTGTTATTGCAGTGGATTGTTTATCTTTATTTTCTTTTGCTTTAACTGATGCACCAATTGTTTGCACTTCATCTTGGTCCATCTCATCTTCATCGGTTTCACCAATCACTAACTGTTTTGAATGTACAAAATCTTCCATCCATTTGTTAAAAATTGTGTCATCTAGCCAATCAAAACTCAATACCTCACATTGCTTTTTCAAAACAAAATCTCCTAACTTATTTATTTCAACAAATTCTTCTCTAATAGTATCATAGAATATTTGAACTCTAACAACTTCCTCAGTTTTTTTTGCCCACAATGCGTGCCCTTTTTCATTTATAACCCCATTAATTCTAAGGCATAATAAATCATCTAATTCTTTGGCCCATTCCTCCTTATCTTTTAATTTATCTATTTTTCTGAGTGCATGGAGGGAAAGTTCAAAATTTTCAGCAAGATATTTTGAGAAACAGATTATAATCCTCTTTTGTATTGCTACCCTCTTATTATCAAAATCAGATAGATCATTAGTCATGTCAAAGGTTTTTTATATTTGTTCACAAGGCAAACTAATGATTGAAACACATAAAAGGGTGATATCCTTATATGTGCTACCCCATTTACTCATAATGGGCTTCAAAGCATCCTCACCACCTTTTATCTCATCCCACATGTCCATTATTTTTGCCAAGTGTTCATAGAATGTGGGCCAATCAATCTTATCTACCAGATACAAGATCGTTTTTCTGATTTTGTCCTCATATTGGTCATTTAACTCCACGTGTAATGCCCAAAGTTTACTCTTCTCCTCTTCAAACTCCTCAACTGTATAAAATTGTGGTCTCTGTAGAGTATCCGGTAGCTCTACAAGGGGAGTTGGCTTAAAGGGATCAATTGGAGGATGAGGATAAGCAATCCTGGGCTGGCTGGATTCTCCCACTTTTCTCTTTCCAAGTTGCTTATCCATTTGGGCCATCTGAGCTTCCAACTAATGTATACTATTTCCTCTCTCCTCATATGCTTTCAGCATCTCTTCAAATTTAGCATTGAGCTCCAAGAATTTGTTTTTGTCTTTCGCAGCAGCAACAACTCCAAAGTCCACCATTTCTTTGGTCATTCTGGATACTTTCTCGCTATCCACCTCCTCTGCCCTGTAGACCATGAGGCTGCCTATATGCTCAACATCTGAAACTTCTTGCATCCTAGTCTTATCCCTTTTCTCAATAGACCATATCACCAATGCTTGATGATCATCACTATATTTTCAATCCCTTATGTGCTTGCAAGACCTCTTCCTCAGTTTTAAACTGAGTATCCTTTGCTTTCCTTACAGTATCAAAAATCATGGCATTTGCAATGTCCCGTTCAGGTAAAATCAAAATTCTTGAATCCTTCAACAATTGTCTTCCCCCTTCAGGGGTTATTTGTGCAAACTCTTTCATGAAACTGGCTTTGACTTCGTCTTGAATTTCAGAGTCCTTTTTGTTAGGTTGCTCTGCTTTGATTAGTTTACACTTGGCTTCAAAATTATTAATATTTCTTCTCATAAGAATTGAGGAAATGCCCTAGACTTGACACAACTCTCATCATCAATAAATTTTAGAAGCCTGTGCTATTACAGGATCTAGTTCCTTACCTCTATAATCTCCCACTATGAGAGCTAGTGTTGGGATAGGAGGTTCCTCAGGCACTCCTATATCTGTAGTTGTGACTACAATATCCCTTTCCCCTCTTATCTGTCTCAACTATTCTCTTAAGGATTCTTCATCTATCCTGAGTGGGGTCTGGGTAGGTGAATATTCTTCAACCTGAGAAGATGATCCCTGCTCCAATTTTTGTTTCTTAGGTGCATGTGTAGTAGGTGGGCTTTCAAAACTTTGTCTTTTATATGGAGGAACAGGTTGTACACTCCTATCCACTATGTACCCTTTCCGATGTATATTGCCTTGGGTTCAAAATCATCTTACTTGCCAATCTCTTTTCCACCTCAATGGCCTTCTCAGGGTATGCTTGTCAGAATTTCCTTCTTTTCATTTAGAGTTTGCATAATCCTGACAAAATTATCCATCAACATATCTACTTTCATTCCCCAAAATTTTCTACTAGCTAGGGGATCATAATCTGGCTCAAAAGCATTTATATGTTCTTGGATTTTGTTGTATGCTTTCCACTTCTCCTTCCCAAGCTCCTGCTCTTGTAATGAGAATTTATTTCTAACTACGTCCTCTGGAAAGTATATCGTTTTCTTATGAGCTTTGGCTTTAGTTCTTTCCCTAAAAAGGTCATAGAATCCCTCTGAATCTATAAAATGGGCATGGGATTGAGCCATTTGATATTTATCTAAAAATTTCTCCAAGTGCCTCCATTCGTTCTTGACAAAAACAAAGTTGTGCACAATAGTAAGTCGGGGGAGAAAGTACCTTTAGATTTTTCCAACAATTCTCTTTCTTCAATTGATCCTATCTGCCATAGAAGTTCAACAAGTCCTACTTTTAAAGGCACCTGATAAGGTAGCACATGTGGTTTTTCCAGAAAACCATTAACTTTGAAAACAATAAACATTGCATATGGGATGATCTCTTCCTAGTTGTGACTCATCATCAACCCTTTAGCATGATCTTTTAGTCTAATCGATTCTAGTAGAGGTTGTGGTATTCTAGGGCTATCCCCTATTAACAACATTCTAAGCTTGGAAGCAAAATACCTGCCCATTTCGACAAAACTGGCATCAGTCACCTCCCATGTCATATCTGTACTCCACAATTGGACAGGGAGCTTTTCTCCATCTCTTTCCAATTCCAACTTCATTTCTTTGGAGAAAAAGGTAACTCCCTTATGCAAACATATACACATCAGCATGGAGTACCAATAGAAGGGCTTATTAACATTATCCTTTGCAATACCTATTAACCCAGTATGAATTTCTTCTGCCAAGAGAGTAACAAAGTCAAAAATTGAACTCATACCATACTGAAAAGTTTGGACAATGCTGAAGACAATGGAGCTTGGGATATGGTTTTGCTCATCTATGCCAAAGATTTTGCAGAGAGAGAGATATAATGCTTGTGTTCTAGGGTTGAAACATTTTTTTAACGAAGGCTTTGGAGTGTTTGGTGTAACCAGGGGCAATGATCCTATTTGGACAAAATGCTCCTGCAATGGTCCTCCCCTTGGAAATACTCTTTGTGCATCATACCTAGCCTGGAGGTCTTCCATTTCTATCTTTTCATGGACTGCATGTATAGGGTTTAACTTAAAACCCTCTCTGATCAATTCTAGTGAAACCTTAAAAAGATTATCACTAGCATGAGTCTTTACAATCCTGGTAATTGGATCATATTTCTTTGACATTATTGCAAGCAATCATTGTCAAAGAAAACTCCCAGGATAATTAATTTGCCTATGTTAAATTCCCATACATTCTTCTTTATACAAACCATTCATGAAAAAGCACTAATCCTCCAACAGATACGTCAACATCCCTCAACCAGTTTGCTTTGTAATAAAAACCCTCACTGACCACTAACCTAGGGTTCTTCGGAGTAAACTCTTTCCCCCTAGCAAGCTCATTCATGGATTGTGACATTTGCTCTAAGAAATCATCATGCACAACTCTTTAAAAATAATCTACCTTCCTTGAAAAATCCCTTCATGGAGGCATATTTTTTTTCTATTAAGATAGTTTAGAAATAGTTACAAGTATAGAGCTGAGTCTGAGAGTAAACAACCTGATCACACCCCCAATTACATATGCAGTTACAAAATTTTGGGGGATGAAAGCAAAACAACTATAAGTAAAAAAGAGTCACCGATTTATGCATCCTTTTACATATATTGCATAGCAAAAAATATTTATAAAAGATACTGCTATCTAATCCCAGCCATCATTGTGGCTGCCTTGGTCATACTGACCCATTGGAACCTCCTCAGCAGGGGCCTCATCTTCCCCTCCGGCCAAAGCATTACCTTGGTTGGACGCACTGTTTGCCTGGAACTCATTGATCACATTATTCAAATCTTCCATCATGGTAGGAGCTAAAAAGTTCTGGTACTCAGCATATAATTTGCTGCCTGCACTTTATCTTTATTAATCACCAGGCTGCCTTCTTGCATTAGAACCATGAAATCACTCCTAGAAATGTGTAATACCAAAGCAACCTGTGACATAATATTAAATTGTGTGAGTTTAAATTTAAACTCAGTAAGTTCCCTTCTCTTAGCCTGGAAGATTTCTTTGTTCCTGTCCTTCCAAAGAGTCCATAAAACCTCAATTGAAAGAGCAAACCAGAAAGTATTATGTTTAGAATCAAATTTTTCCACATATCCTGCAAGAATTTCACTCCAAGAAATACTATAATCACAATTCCATAGACAAAGGGACCCAAGAAAAATAGCCCACATCTTGTGAGCATAAACACATTCAAAAAATTAATGTTCAAAAGACTCAGCAACATTACACAAACTACAAGACACAGGAGAGAGACCAATAGAAGAGAGCACTTGACCAACAACCAATTTTTTAAACAATAACAGCCACTTAAAGCAAGTCTTTTTGGGTTCAGCTTTACCTTTCCAAAAATAATCAAAAAAGGAAGACCAATTAGAAAAGAGATTAATCTGCCCCCAGCATTGGGACACCCTAGCAATAAGAGATGAATCATTCTTCATGCAAAGATACAACCCTTTAGTAGTGGTATCAGTCAACAAGTTGCCATCAGACCATTTAACCTTATCAAGGAAAGCATTAGAATCAACAATCTCACAAGAGCTATTAAAGTTAATAGCTTTCTTAATCAAAGTGTAGGTCTTCTTCTGAGAATCAGGAATGTTATATTTGCCTTTTACCTCATCCCACTCCCCTAACTGCCCACCCACCAAGATATCCTGAATCAAGGAGATCCCCTTAAAATTCCAAGCCTTAGCAGAACAGCTTTGAGTAAGGGCTAAAGGCTTATTATTATACGAAAGCCCCCACCAAATAGATCTATCTTTAACAAGAAAATAAGGAGGTCCTCTTGCTGCTTCTCTTTCCTGAATAAACTGCCTCTCCTGGATTCAAGCCTTCCAAAAAGTTTGAAAAACCTTTGTCCTAAATAGTCTCATCTTAAACTCACCAAAAACAATGTCAATCACTGGAATATCCTTCCATTGTTTACCTTTCCTAATAACAGATTTCATAAGGTTATTTCTAATGAGAATTTTCCATGGCTCATTACCCCATAAAGCTTTTAGAACCCATTTAGATGCAAGGGCCATACCTTGAACTTTGAGATCCTTCAAACCCAATCCTCCTTGCCTTTTCACCTGACAACACCATTCCCATTTTACACAGTGTCTATTCTTGTTCCCTTTCCCATCTGACCAAAGAAAGTCATGAAGAATTTTTTCTATCATATTCACATGGGAGTTGAGAAACAACCAATTTGAGGCATAATAAATATGATGAGAAGAAAGAATTTTTTGAACTACTTGAAATCTTCCAGCAATAGATAAGGAGTGAGTTTGCCATTTTAAGTGTTTCTTATTGATTTTCCCATACACCTAGTCCCACATATTATTGAGGTAGGGTTCTACTGAAAAGGGGATACCCAAAAATTTGACAATCTGATTAGGTCCAGACCATTGCCAACCCTTACTAATCAACCAATCTGGTGGATCAATAGACCAACCCAACACATTAGACTTGGAAGGGGAAATTTTGGAACCCGAAGCTTTACAATTTTTTTTTAATCCTCTTAAAGGCATTATCAAAGTTCTCCTCTGAAAGGCCTAAGAACAAGGATGTATCATCAACAGATTGAGCAATAATCAGGTCCTCATTATTAGGCAAAGAGATACCTTTTAAAGGATGTCCCAACTCCTCTGCCCTTAAAATATAAAACAGAGCATCCGCAACAATGACAAACAAGAGGGTAATCGGGTAACCTTGCCTAATAGATCTTTGCAGTAAAATAGTTTCTGACAAGATACCATTCACATCAATGACAGTATTGGAATCCTTGAATAAAACATTTATCCATTTACAATAAATCTCCAGGAACCCAAAAGCTTTGAGTATACCGATGACAAACCCCCATTCTATCCTGTCATAGGCTTTTTTGAAGTCTAACAAAATAATGGCTACCTCCTGACCATCTATTTTAGCCCAATTCATAGCCTCCCAACTAGTGATCAGTTTCTCCAAAATGTACCTCCCTTGAATAAAACCTGTTCGAGTCTGAGAGATAAACTTATTCAGCAAAGAAGCAATTCTCCTTGCAAGAACTTTAGCAAGGATTTTATAGGACAGATTCAACAAAGTGATTGGCCTCCAGTTCTTGACCAGAGATTTATCCCCTACTTTAGGCAAAAGCTTAACAACTCCTCTGTTGATAGTCTCCCCCAATGAACCTTTCTTGAAGGCTTCTACATATACTTCCAAAAGTTTGGTACAAATCCAACTTTTATTTTTCTTGTAGAATTCAGCTGGAAAACCATCCAATCCAAGAGATTTCCCATTAGGAAAGGCATCAATAGCAGCTTCAATTTCCCCCACAGAGATGTCTTTGCTGAGATTATTCTGCTCCAAATCAGAAATTTTGTGAGGGATAAGCTTAAAACAATCTTCCATCACAACTAGACTGTCTGGAGTCATTTTTGAAGAAAATAGATTACTGTAAAAACTATAGAAAGCTTCCTGAATGTCCTCAAAATTCCTTGAAAGCTTATATTCTAACTGAATTTCAGTAATCAATTCTCTTTTGGGCTTAGCCTTAATAATATTAAAGAAGTACCTAGAACCTTTATCCCCTTCATTAATCCAATTCATCTTTGCTCTAATTCTCTGCCCTTGAATCTTATATCTCTGGATACTACTCAATTGATGTTTAATATTGATCAAATGAATTTCCAATTCTTCATTAGTCCCTTTGTCCCTGTAATTCTTTCTCCACCCAGTTCAATTTACTTTGCCAATATGATTCTTCTTTATTCCTATCCATAGCCAACTTTTTACCAATGACTTGAAGAAGATTTTTCCAGGTATCAACCTTCGGGTTCCAAAGCTCTATTGGATCTGGCAAAGGATTGCCAATTCTAATAATCTCAGTTACCATTACAATAGCATCAACATTATCGGGATCATCGAGGACCGCAGAGTTAAGCTTGAAAGAGTTATATATCCTTTTTAAGTCTCGAGTATTATCATCACCCTCTATCCTACAACAAGTATGAATAGGCGAATGATCAGAAAGAGAAGCTGGGACAACTTGAACTAGGGCATGACTACCTTCCTGAATGAAAGATACTGTAGAGACATCTCCATACACCCTGTCCAACCTACAATACACTCTTTGCTTGCCCCTCTGGTAATTGCACCAAGTGTACCAATTGTCATGAAACTTACCATGCATATGTTCCATAGGGTCCAAAAGATTGAACTTCCTTTTAAATTTATGCCAAAAATACATCTCATTGCCTTTCCAAGAATGAGTCAAACCTCCTGATTTATCAACTCTGTGCTCCACCATATTAAAAATCCCCCACAACCATCCACAGGATTTTTGGCAAATGCACACAACACCATTCCCAAAGTTCTGCCCTTTCTTTATAATTATTCGAGGCATACACATTACATATTCCAAAAGTCTTCTCCCTTTGCTTGACAATAACCCAAATTACCCTCTGACAATCTGAACCCCATGACTTTCAATAAGGCTTTCCCATTTGGGGTGAATAAGAATAGCAACACCTCCTTTCCCTCTCTCATGGTTTGAGTGAAAACCTATAGACTTGTCCCAAAGGAACTTCAAAATGGAATAGGATTGGAAACCAACCACCTTAATTTCTTGCAAACAAATAAAATCCTTTAACTTCAAGTTATTACACCATCTTCTAACAAGGTATTTTCTATCAAGCATCTCTAACCCCCAGACATTCCAACTATGGATATGCATCATCATCATAGTTTAGGAGGAGTTTTAGTGCTCTTGCACAACTAATTAAAACAATCTGGAAGATTCTTCCTCCCTCTATCCCCACTGGGACCTGAGCATCTTTCTGTAGTCTTCCTCTTCTTCCTAACAACTTTAGTGAATTGACCCTCTAGATTAGGAGCTTCAATAGCTAAAGGTCTAGGTGAGGAGGAAGGAGCCAAAGGCAGAGCAAGCACCTCCTTATTTTCTTGTTGAAGTTTGACAACTCTTTCTTTAATAGTCCTGAGAGCTAACTGCTGAGCATTCAAAATTGGCAGGACACTACTATCAATCTGGGGAGGTCCCAGGTGACCTCTAGGTAGGTGGGAAGCTACAGACGAAGGAATAACATCCGAGATACCAACCTTGGCCGGAACCACTTCAAATTCCTCTTCAAAGAGAGGGTTCGATAATGAGATAAAACTATTACTCATTGGAACATCAATAGAGTTAGAGGCATTAGGCTGGAGACCAGAGTTAGAATGAAATTCTATAGAATTATTAACACCTACATTCTTGGCCTGGTTAACAGTATCCACATCATTATTAGGTATTTCACTAGCCTTAGTCTTACCAGAGACCGGGTTACTATTATGCTCATTATTATTAACCACATTAAATTTCTCCATCTGAATAGGTTGCAGAGTTGGACAATCCTTTTTAGTATGCCCATTATGCCTACAATGAAAGCAAGCATTTAAATTCCCTAATAGGGCAATATCCCAACAAAACCTTTCTCCATCAAAATCTAGAGAAATATTATTAGGGAATTCAACTTCAGGAGCCAGAGCCAAAAGAAGCCTGGCATTAAGGTGCGGCAAGGTTACTCTAGATTGCTCAACCTGTAAAATAGAACCTAACAACTTAAGAATCTGGGGAATGAAAGGCCAAAATTCCATGTTAAGGTTCTTAATTTCCACCCAATTCGGTGGAGACCGAGCCACAACTTTTTCAAAATGACCCTTAGGGGACCATGGGTAAACCCTGAACATCAACCTTCCAACATTCCAAAACCGCTTCTCCAAAACCCTTTCTTGCATATTATGATTTTTCGAAAAAATAACAAACAATCCTTTCTGTATCATTTTACAATACGTAACATAAATGCCAAGTTTTTTACCGCAAGCTGAAGCAAGCCATTCATCAAAAAATTTCCTAGCAGGCATAGCCTCCTTATCTAGGCAAACAAAGAAAATAGCAATGCTTTTAAGCCTAGACCTCTCATTCTTTATGGCAGACACCATGTCCTCATTGGGAGAAAGTGAAAGAATCTTAGGGCCAAGAGACAGAGACTTACCATTTTCTCCTCCACCTCCACCAACGTCTTTCCTACCTCCGTCGGAGTGTCCACTTCCATTGGTTGTGGACTGTCCTCCTTCCCCTCGTTGTTCTGACTCCATTGCCTTCTTGTGAAAAACTCCATTAAACTCCACGGCTGCAGAAAAAGTTGGAGAACTATCTGCCACCACTTGTTTATACGACAATTTTCCTTTGGTTTGCCCACCTTACCATCCTCAGTATTATTAATAGCATTCTCGGCCGTACTATGAATAACGTCATCCTACGAAATAATTCCTTTCCCCTCACCATGATTCGGCTCTCCCATGGCATGAACGAACCAGGGTGGGGGCAGATTACACAAGATACACACAAGGGTTCGCACTTATGAAAACAAAAGAGCAAAAAAATGAAGGACGAAACCACACATAGAAAATGATGAGACCAAGTAGTACGAATAACACAAGGCACACAGCATGACGCATGCATTTAAATCAAAACAAAAACCCTTCGTGGAGGCATATTTGAAAATGATCCTACTGCAAATATAACTTCTTAATTTTCCAAAAACCCAAAAGACTCACCCGATTTTCTTGTTTTTCTTTCCTTTGAAAATCGCTTAGCAACAAATTGAAACCCTTGGAGAATTTCGCCCTTAGCTCTGAAAATCCTTGCTCTGTGAGAATTCTGCAACCTTACTGTTCAATAATGGAAAATCGGAATTCTTATTGCCAAATTAACTTCGCATGAAACAATATTGATCGTCATATTTTGTGTTGCGTTGTGAAATTTGAAATTCCACTGTTGATCTTCAAGAATTAGACAACTTACCTTGAAACCCAAATGACTGCGTTAACCCTTTATGAAATTGACCACGCATCAACAAGGTGCTTCCCTGCATTTGTTAAAGTTCGGGCACTTTCATATTGCGGGAAAGCGCTGATCGTTGATCTTCGATCATAAAACCCTTGGAATTTTCTATGTCTACTTTCAATATGTCAGGGCCACTAATACAATCACCCTCCAACTCAATAAACACGTAGACCGCTCAACAAATTGGTGTAAGCCATTTCAGCATGTGTTCCAACTCAGCGTGACTAAGCAGCCCCTTTGAATGACTGGCCCCACTTGTCCACATGGCAATCAGGCGCTTCCCCGCTTTAGTTAAATATTGAACATTTTCATAATGCGGGAAAGTGCTCTCCATCGATCTTCAAACGATCGACGGTCTTATAAGATTTGCCTTGTTTGCAATTCAATCAGCAACAACAACCAATAAAATGAATTACCTTTTCCAGCGTGTCTTGACAACCATGTGACAATTTTGAACTCGCTCTGACACATCCAGCTTTTGCGGCTCATTAAGGAACTAACGACACCAAGGGCTACGTGTCATTTAGGCAATTCCCCATATTTGCTAAAGATCGAGCAAGTTCATAATGTGGGAAAGCGATCATTGTTGATCTTTCTTTGATCAATGGTTTGCAAGTGTAAACCCTACAACGGTTAAAAACACTTAGATGAACACTAAGGAATTAACAGGGGGTTAAAACCACAATTAAAACAAAAATTAATGATCAAAAGATATATTTCTATGGGAAAGTAATTTAAAATAAATACGGGAAAAGGTAAATAGAAAACCTTAAAACGAAAAGCTTCCCATGCAATATTTTTTTTTAAAACAATACTTTCCTAAGTCTTTGAAAACTAGGGCAAAATGGTAAGGGTTTCATGTAATTTTAAAAATTTCATCTAGGGTTTTTAACACACCTTACCTTTAAAACATCAGAACACTGAGTTTTCACTATAAAATGCAACAAAATGATGAAAGGTGAAAAACCAGGCCAACAGTCACAATAGAGAAGAATTGATAGAGATTTACTCTGGTTCCATTGAAGGTGGAAGAGGAGAGAAGTCCTAGGAATCTGAGCACTGTGAAGAATTTCTATTCAAAGAAGCAAAATGCAGAAGTTAATATGGATCAGAAGAAGGATCTTGAGGGCAAATCTGAGAATCAGTTGGTATTGAAAGGTGATAGAGGTAAATTGCTGCATATGAAGACTTTGGTTGCTGATCGGATGAAGTCCAGTTGTAGAGGCAAATCAAGTGTATGAAAGACAAAAGATGGTGTTAAGAGTCCTTTGTTGCCTTGTGCAGATCTGGGGCATGACAAGGTAAGTGCAGAACAGAGTGAGTTGATGGATCTGATAGAAGAAAGAGCAGAGGTACAAAGAATGAAAGTTTGGATTAAGAATGAGCATAGGATTACCATTTATGTCCTGAATTCTGTAAGGTTTTCATAAGTTGATCACGTTGTTCTCACTAGGGGTGTCTGATGTAGGAGCATCCTTGGGTTGGCGATTTTGCATCACCCCAAAAATATTTCCTTCAGTTTTGTTCCAATTTCCACTTTTTGTGTTTTATTAGTGTTTGTTAGTTTGGATCATTTGCAGTCATGGACCTCAAGGTATGTTTTGGATATCATTATACATTGATGTCTAGGTTTGCACCTATTTTGGATTCTTTAGTGTGGACATATTTTGGATTCATGGTCGGTTCTTCAAGTTCTTCAAGTCAGATGAGTTTGCCGATCTCGCAAAAAAATTTTTTGATCGACAAAGCTTTGTGACTCATATCATGATGTTCTTGGATCTTTGGGCAACCTCTCTCTTGGATCACACATCATTTCTGCATCTTGGCATCAACATTGTTATGATTTGGGTCCTGACCTATATTTCTGCATGTTACGATGACTTGTTCTTCGAAAATTTAATAGATCTGGTCGACATATTTATTGTGAAGGCTCTATATATTGAGGTAGTTGTAATAGATCTGATCTATTCCTCTAGTTTGAAGTGCATTAACAATAATTTGTGAACTCCCTTCTATCTCCAATTGCTTAATACCAAAATGTTTGCGTATGAGTAAGCCTTCCGCTAAAGCATCAAGTTCTGTTATATTATTAGTGGTCTCTCCAATAGGTTTAGCTAAAATACTACATAAACTACCAGCCTATTTGTGAATAACACAACTAATACCCACAGTGTTGATATTTTTCATTAATGTCAAATTGTGTCAGTATTGAGCTTATTGTGTATGTTTCCAGTTTGATCCTGTGCATCTTTGCTTATAGTAATCACATCTTCATGTCAGACTTGTTTTCAGTTCCACCTGTATGTCTTTCATTTGAAGATCGGTTGCTGATTAAATGGATGCTGACTAACGTGTTTATTCCAGTCTACACCTATTTTGTGTTGATTGTTAGATGCAATATGGATAATGCTTGTGATGAATATGTGAACTCAATAATACACAACCTTAGTGTGTGTTTGAAGATTTTTTGTCATTATGTAACCGATGCTGTTTGTGTGACTAGTGTGAGCATAATACACAGAATCGATTTGTATACCAGCTGTCTGAAAATCGATGTGTGCAACTGTTTCCTTGCAGAGAATCACCTAGATTAATAACGATTCAATGCTTTTACTGTGGTTTCCAGAGAATGTTTATGATTCCAATTTGCTGTTGTGTGCATATGTTGCCACTTATTTAAAAACGACCTCAACAGATAAAATGAACGTCTCTACCAAACATTTTATGTGTGCAGCTATAGGCTGAATCATGGTGGATTAAATCTTTACAAAAACTATTTTAATACCTTGTTTATGAGCTGCATGAATGTGTCCAGTGTATTGGTTAGCCCAAAAGGCACGACCAACCACTCATACAAGCCCTCCTTTGTCTTGAAGGCTGTTTTCCAGTTGTCTCTTTCTCTGATTTGAATGTGGTGATATCAACTATTCAGATCTATCTTTGTGAAATACACAGATCCATTCAAACAGTCCACAATAATCATCCATCCTTGGAAAGGGAAATTTGTACTGGATAGTGATCTTGTTGATAGCTCGAGAATCTGTACACATCCAACATTCTCCATTTTTCTTTGGTGCTAATATTGTTGGTACAACGAATGGACTTAAACTCTCTCGAATCAACCCCTTTCTGCAATAACTCCTGCACTTTTCTATTTAACTCTTCACTTTCTGGCGGTGTCATTCTATGTGCTGTCTTATTTGGCAAACTGGCCCCTGGAATCAAGTCCATCTGATGACTTATCTTCGTCACAGGTGGCAATCCATCAGGAATATTATCGGATACAATATCCTGAAACTCATCCAACAAATTTGCAACTTTTGCAGGTACATCTTCTAGTTCCTCATTAACAATGTGTGGAATTAAACCAAAACACATATGCTCATGCCTCATACTTTCTAAAAACTTCCATCAACTAAACATATTCTGGCATAACTACATACCTTTTCTTCCATTTCTTTTAATGGCTTCATTTTATGAACACTCCATCTTTTGTCAAAGAATAGGTATTTGCATACCCATCATGTATTGCACAACGATCAAATTGCTAAGGCCTCCCTAACAATAAATGACAAACATTTTGTAGGCATAAGATGAAACAATACCTCATATTTCCCCATCTTGAACTATTGGACATCGTTCATTGACCAAAGGCCTATGATCCTTCTGAAACCAAGCAATCTAGTAGGAATTTGGATGCTTCTTTCTTTCCAACTTCAATTTATTAACCATTTCCTTAATAACAAGATTATTTGTGCTACCACCATCAATAATGACATTGCATACTTTACCATTACACTTACACCTTGTGCGGAACAAATTCTTCCTTTGCTTAGGTTCATTCTCATCACTCAACAAAGCTCTTTTGCTAACCAGGATCTCTCCTCTTTCAACATCTTCAAAATGTGATAACTTGACATCTTTATCTACATGCTCAACTTGTGCATTGCCCTTGGGTCTTATATTTTTTCTCCCTTGATGTTGAGGACACTCATAAGCTCTATGTCCTTCCCTACAATGGAAACATGTTCCACAAAAACCTCTTGTGTGTGGTCCTTGCCCTCTTCCTCTCTGATCCCTATTATTTTGATCACAAAAACGATTAAAATTATTTCCTCTCCGATTCTTACTGCTACTTGCTTCATCATTCTTTTTTTGATCTTCATTTAGGCCTCCATAAGACCGTCCACTGGATCTTCCACCATGACCTCTTCCACCTTTCTTGCTTTCAAATTTCTTGTTCAACTTCTTTTCCACCCTTAAGGCAAACTGGTATGCCTCTTCAATACTGGTTATTCTATCCAAACTCAACTGCTCCTAAATACTTGGCCTTAACCCATTAAGGTAATCGACAACTTTTTCCTTGTCAGTTTCGAATGACTTGTTTTGATGAGGACTCGATAGAACTCTTTTGTATAACCTTGAATAGATCTTCCCGCTTGCTTTAACCCTTCCATTTTCTTTAGCATATCAAGCTCATAATTAATGGGAATGAATTGTCTCTTCAATTTCTCCACCATCTGATCCAATCTTGTGATTTTCTCATTTCTCCTATTTTTCTACAACTGAATCTTCTGCCACCAAATTTTCGCACGACCTTCAGTTTGGCTTTCGCAAATTTGGCCCTCAGGATTTTTCATATTTTCATACTCAAAATATTCTTCTAGATCATTGATCCATTCGATTAGTTCCTCTGTGTTAAGATTTCCTAAATATGTGGGGGCTTCAATCTTGGGTCTCTTTCCAATCTTGGAATTTTCCTCAAATGCCTATCCTCAAGATTTTCTCTTGGCGCTTCTTGTTCTATACGACAATCTTCTTCTAGTTCCTCCCCACTTTCGTCTCTTGCCAGAATATTCATTTCTGTATGCAACTCTTCTTGCAATGCTTGTACTCATAGTTCAACTTATCGTTATTGACAACTTATCGCCAATGGAAAACAATTTTTTTTATCAGTAAATATCAGAGATAATTTGAGAACTTATCAAGAAGATATTGGAAACTTAAAAAATTGCTTAAATTTGATTGGAAATGTATTTTTTTGCAAAATTCAATCAAGGAGATGTATCTAATGAGTTAGTAAATGAGTAAACAAAACAAACAAGCTGATCTAGGTATATATAAATGCAAGTAGGATTCAAAATCGCATCCTTAAGTGGAATGCTAATGGCTCGTAGCCATAGTCTAACAGTTTGAACTCTAAAGTAAACTAAAAATAGCAAATTGTCTTTCGTATAAGCAAATACAAGTGTCAAGTACAATATCAAAATAGGCTACATCCTCCTCTTCCCCTTCCCAACAACTCTAGTAAAAACTACTGGCGTGGGAGGGAGTCTAGCTTCTAGAAGACTGCTGTGGCTGGACCTCCATCTTGGATGTAGATGGTGTTGACACTGGCAATGCCTCCTCCTCATCTGTATCCTCCTCACTCTCAATGCCCTCATCCTCCTCGATGTCTACATCAATGTCATCCAATCCCATTGCAAATCCGTCCTCCTCCATAGCCTGCCTCTCCAAATCATAGATTTCATCATTTGTGAACAATGGAGGTTGCTCCTATGATGTCCAATTATAGTAGGGATCTATGTCATCCAAATCAAGTGGACAAGCTGTTGTTAATTCTACCTTTCTTATGTACATCTTAAGGTTATAATGCACATAAAAAGGTCGTTGAGGTGTCTCTGTGCTAACTTGTTCCTCTTTTTCGTGTGAATGGCTTCGAATAAGATCTAGTTACGATCACAACTGGAAGAGCTACACGACTGACATAAGATGTATAGGGTAAGTTTTTGTAGATTTTGAACATTTCCACTCCAATTTCACCACCAAGCGTCTGCAAGATAAATAGTAAAGAGTTAGAAAACAAGGTGAAAACATATTCTAGTAACTTAGTTTTTATCTACTTATCATGCATGCAGAAAACACCAAAAGTCCAAATATTGTACATAGGGTTTGAGTGTTCCTCGACTTGCCAAGTCTGAGGAGAATAGCTTTCTCATTGCATTTTAATACACTTCCATCTTAGCAACAATGAGGTCTCTCACCTCAATATCAGGTACCATCTTCTACTTACAATCAATGAAGCCCTCCATGACTTCTCCATTGGGATTTGCATAGGGTGGAGAGAAGCGAAAATAAGGCTGAGGAAGTACCCCGCCACATGAATGGGTTGGTGGAGCTGATTGTTCCACCTCCTATCTATAATTTCCCATATGGGGTTGAATTAGAGGTTCTCCCCCTTGTAGTAATTTTTTGCAGACTCTTTGGCCCTATCAATGGCCTCTTAAAGATACCCCATTGGGGTTTGCTCCCCATCTACCAAGTGGAGAACTTTAACCAAGCACTCTATCACCTACAATTGAAAAGTAGAAAAAGATTATCATTATTAGAGACTAGACTTAGAAATTAATAATGAAAGACTTGATAATTGAGTACAACAAAATTTAATTTTCAACTTTTGAAGCTTCCAAGTTACGCTCACAATTGTGGTAGCACCATTGAAAAAGTGTTTGTAGACAATGTATGCAACACTCTGCCCATTAGGCTTTTTCGAATAGCTTGAGTTTAGCCATTCTAGACTCACGAACAATTGGTTCAAAGGATTCAAGGAACTAATAACCCTTTACAATGTTATGGAAATCGTTGCAAACCTTGTAGCAGCATGTCTAATCAACTCCTTCCCATGGGTAAAGTCTCTCATCAAGCAGAGAACCCAAGGGTGATTGTAGATGTATTTTGTTATCTTTCTTGCATCCTCTACAACCAATCTTACCAAATCCAATTTTCCTATGTCCTCCAAAAGAAGGTCAAGGACATGTACTATATAAGGAGACCAATAAAGTGTGCTATACTTATCTTGGAGGATCCTACCCACTGCCACATATGCTGCTGCATTGTCAGTTATTATTTGCACCACATTAGCAACCCCCACCTCCGTCACAACTTGCTCTATCATTACAGACAAAGTTTCAGCTATCTTTATCTTGTTTGAGGCATCCAAGGATTTCAGAAACCATTTTATCCTTGCAAGAAACCAAAAAAATGATGATTGTACTGTTTCTTGCATCCATCTATCCATCTGGAAGTATGGTGCAACCAACTGCTTCCATTTTAATCTTTGACCATCAACCACATCTTTGTCCCCATAAACATCTTTGAGCAACCTACAAGTGTGAAATTAAGTACTCAACTTTGATTAAAAAAAGATTATATTGAAGAAAAGTAAATTGTAAAATTGTAAAACATTTAAAAAATAAAATAAGTGAACTAACCTCCCAGTCGAGTCTTTAGGAGTAGGCGCCTTATAGTCTTTTTCCGCCACAATAATTCCTGTCACAAAATTCAGCCAATAGGTACTAGTTGCAGTAGTGAATGAGATGTTAAAAAACCCAAAATCGACACATTGAATGTCAACTTGCTGATGCACATCGTTGTTCCACAGTACCCTCTAGTGATGGTTGTGCTCCAGGAGTGTTTCTGTGCACAAAAATGCCATCTATAGAAGATGTGTGTGGCTGTGGTGTACTAGAACCAGCAGAAGTGGAAGCCATGGGAATGGTAAATATTTGGGCTACACTGTGAGTCTACAAAGCCCTCAAGTGCTTCATCTTCCTCAAGGTTGGTCGAGATACCTAGTCACAACCCACACTAATTCATTATGAAATGAATTGATCATCATTGTTTTAGCAAAATCTAGATTCTAAACAATTGATGGTGATTGTAAAATAAATGATTCTTAAAAAGGAGGTAGTGCGAGTCTTGAGATACCTTGTGATTTAGAAATAACTACCCTCTTGGCTAATTTGCCCTTTCCCTTTGCAATTTTTTCTCTCTTTATTTCAGCTGTGGTGTTGTCACAAACCCTTGTGTCACGCTTTGTGATCCCTTCAATGTGGTATTTCAAACGAGATATGCCTCCAATAATTTTTTCTCATTTTATGCATATCACAGTAATAAAGTTGGTCCTTTAAAAGCATATTTCCATGCCTTGTCTCTAGCGGCTTTAGGGTGTGTTCCTACATATCTTGATGGACATGCATCTACTAGGGCATTGACAGAGCCGATTGTATAGGTATCCGTATTTGACATTTTGGTGAAGAATCAAACTACGGGGGCACAAATTTAGATATTCAATAAATAAATTTAGAAACAAATGAAGTTAGTTTAAAACTTTAGATAAGTTTAAACATAGCTGAAACTTGAAAGAAAAAACCA
The DNA here is from genome assembly GCA_028749045.1 of Cupressus sempervirens. NCBI lineage: Eukaryota > Viridiplantae > Streptophyta > Pinopsida > Cupressales > Cupressaceae > Cupressus > Cupressus sempervirens. The sequence goes on from CM053792.1 coordinate 711,201,362, forward strand.
AAAAAGTGCAAGGTTATGTTTTTTTAAAGAAAAAGATGATTTTTTTGTGAAAACTATTTTTTTTTGGCCAAAATCACTAAAAAATTGGTGTTAGATCTTACTCATTACCTTCTAAAAGGAGTTAGACTTGATTGGAAATGGTATGAGAGAGTTTGTGTAAACTTGGATGCATTTAACACAAGACAAAACAGTTTTAGAACAAAAGAGAAAGAATCTTGAAAACTTATGAATCAGAATTTGCTTGAAAAACTCTTCGAATCTGCTCCAAATCCACAATAAATTGGTGTAGATGGCTGCAAACGGTGGATTTCACCCTCCAAAAGCTTTTTGCCCTCTCAAAAAATGCTCTTGCAATAAAAAAAAAGAAATAGGTTCTTGCTGGGCCGTCATAGGCGGCGTGGGTGATATTTTGAGGCAAACTATGATAAGTTAATGAAATATTCGATATTTTGGTGATATACAAGCAATAAATTGCAGTATATAGGTGTCGATATCATGGAGTAATTTATGGCCTGTTTCGTTTTATCACAATATGACATTTAGCGCCTATAAATCGGTGCTAAGTTGATCTATACCTAAGCTTGTCTCCGGAGGGCTCTAAAACCCTCTTCTATCACACTTTCGACTTTTCCGCCATAGTTGCTTCATGGAGGCATTTTCACACGTATCGCTCAACCCATAATCACAGTTGTAGTGCAAACTACCTCACGTCTGGCAATCTGTCTACACACATGAATTTTTGCTTTGAGATCACTCGATGAAGGGTACTCCCCTTATTAGCACAAATATACACAACATAATAGAGAAATAACAACAAATTGCAAGAACAAGAAATTAGCTTCTTATTATCTCCCAATAAAATAGATTTACAATATTCAGAAATACAACATGCAAAGCCACATGGGCAATTTCCTTACAATATTCTGCAAGCTAGAGCCACCATATGCATCCCAAAATTATCCTAGATTACCCTACGAGCCTTCATTATATAGGCGATTTTTAAATGTCCAAGAAGGTTTTAGAAATTTTAACAGAGTTTGAGGCCGACCAACTAGGGTATATTATTATTTATATTCTATCATATTAGAGCAGGCCTAAAACAAATTCAAAACTCAATTTTTTTTTGAAGGAAATTCATTGTCGTCGATAAGTAGTGCAACTTTCGAAGACCATTAATCATCGCTAGTTGCTCCGATTGGCTATTACGACCCCATTTCAAAAATGTTATTAACTGGTTTGTCACACCTTACTTATGTAAGCTCTAGTCAGCCAAGGTTTGACCCCTTTTTGGAGCCTCTAAAGCCTTCAGCGTAGAGTTCAAAGTTTCTGTGCATTGTTGCCAATACCAAGAATTTTCAGTATCTTCCAAACTGGACTTAATCTTGCAATGAAGCTTTATTGGTAGGTTGATATATCCAAAGTGAACCTGTAGGGAAGAAATTAGAACATCTCTAAGCTTAAATGACCAACTACTAAAATATTGAACTTCCAAAAGTAGCAACTTTGCATTGAGATAGCCCTCCCTGATGGACCTTTCTTGTGAGTGGGGATTTCTTCTTCATCTTTGTTTGCTATAGAGGATATAGGCAAGAAGAGATTTTTAAAGGCCACAACTGTTTAAGAGGCTAGAGTACAGGGCCAGATCCTAAAGTGCCCGTCCAAAGTGAACCTCTAGGGAAAAAATTAGAACATCTCTAAGCTTAAACGACCAACTACTAAAATACTGAGCTTCCAAAAGTAGCAACTTTGCACTGAGATAGCCCTCCCCGATGGACCTTTCTAGTGGGTGGGGATTTCTTCATCTTTGTTTGCTATAGAGGATATAGGCGAGAAGGGATTTTTAAAGGCCACAACTGTCTAAGAGGGTAATTTCATTGTTTTTTTCCCCAGAAGTATAAGAACTTTATTTTCTTTTTACAACCAATTTGTCAGTTGCTTGTTTTTTATAAAACCCACTATTTCTATAGGAGGCAACCCCTTCTTATTTGGACCTTCACACATTAATCCTTTTACCACCATGGTTCATAAAATGAAGTTCCACTTGGTAATAAGAGCTATCATATTACACATTACAAAAATGACACTTCCAAATAAATCCCATACCTCCAGAAACTTGTGAGATTCTTGTGGTATGTTTCAATAAAGCAGGTCCTTTATCAATTTTTAACTTTATGACTTCCTGTGATATCCTCGTCAAAATAAAATCCATTTAATTAAAAAATAGATAAATTATAAATTAATAAAATAATAATATAAATAATGATATAGTTTATTATAATCATACTAAATACTGCATAATATATTACTTTTAAAAATATGGGAATTAAATATTATTATTAATAATATATAAAATAAATATATTATGCAATAGTATTAAAAATAATATTATTAATATTAATAATAATATATTAATAAGAAATATAATTTATATTATCATTTTTTAAGTATTTTTTTTGGATAGATAATAGGCTTGGAGGCCAAAGGTTGTGAAAATTTATTAAAAAACCCATCTCAGTTGGGCACCAATGATAAGAGATGGGAAGGTACCCTTGGTTTAGCCCTTATAGATTTTCACATAATCAAACTTAACCAATGTCAAAACCTGGATTTGATTCCATAATGTATAGCTTTATTTCTTGAGAAGTCCTTGTCTATAATACCTGCAAATCAAAACTTGGCTACAATTGAGTTGTTAGAAGATTAAATGAAATGTAATCAATTTTCTGAAATATAAAGTTATTAGTCAGAAAACCATCTCTTACTCGCCAATAATCATTTAATTGGAGTAGTAAATAAGGAATAACGAAAACATTTTTATAAAGTTTCCTTTATATGCTGTCTATTGATATGAAACTTCCATAATTGTAAATGATATCAGATTTCATTGATCAATATTTTTACTCAAGAAACTCATACATTTTCTTCCTTTACATAGACATAAAAGAGAATAGTTCATAGATGGTCATCCTTATCCTTACAAATAGAAGCAAAGGCTTGAAGCCATTCTACTGATGAATAATATTGGATCAAACAATTCGTCATAGGGATCGTTTGTCTTAATAAATTAGAGATTGATGTTGTCAATATCCTCCCATAAGCCAACTTGGTTTCCGTTCATAAACAGATCAATACAGTGATACCGAAGAGGGTATCTAACATTGAGAAAGTGTGTTAGGAAATCCACATTGGTCTCGAGAATGATTTGTCAATATCCTCCCATAAGCCAACTTGGTCTTCGTTCATAAACTGATCAATACAGTCATACCTAGGAGGGTATCTAACATGGAGAGTGCATTAGGAAATCCACATTTCTCCTTATGATAGGTTTCCACTTTTTAAATCTTCTGTGATCTGAAGTGAGTATAATAGGAAAAAGAGGAAAATTATTCCTCCCCATCATATTAAGGTCATAGTTGCAAGGTCTAGGTATCATTCGTTTTTCATTGATGTTTATCAACACATTCTCTAGATCTCCTAGATAAATGTTTTTAAGAAGTCTCCTATAAAGAAGCTCTATACCGTATTTTTCAGCCTCCACCATATGTACCATTGCAACAAACATTGATGCTATCTCAGAGGGAACTCTGTATCGGTCAAGACTAAAAATGAACTCCTTTCCCAATATTCTGTACACCACTCTAATGACCAGAAAATGCATAGACATCAACATATCTTTGATTATAATTTTAGATATAGGCTCATTGAATGTTGTTTGTGATGCAGGTCCACGAAGCTTAATGATAATTTTCAAACTTGGGCTTAAGAGAGATTAAGCCTATACTAAACTAATGGCTCGAGCTCTCTCTATATAGAGAGCCTGTTCACTTAAGGAGGAAAGTGAATTGATACAAAGCAAACCGAAAGGCAAAAAATGATAATGTAGTAATATAATAATCTTAAACTACTGATTAGAATAAAATAAACTTAAACCACTATTGTGTTAGTTGAAGGGTTATCCAAGTAATCTGAAAAGACTCGAAACAACATACCCTGACGCAGAAACCAATGTGAAAGTATTCTCCATGAGAGAGGAGCATCGAGGACAAGGAAGCGTTCCCTTTCTGGTGTATATTGAGGGTTACCACTGTCAAGATACCTGATACACCAACAAAAGGGGAAGGTTTCCAATCTGAGACCACAAAACACATAAATCACCATCTTCAACCACCATGATTGGGTTAGCAACAATGATTTATGAGACATCGATCGAGATAGTCCTTGATAAGGAAAGGACCAAACATTAAGAACTGTATCAAATTGACCAATCGAAAAAATAACTTCCAACAGAATCTGAGATCAAATAGACAAGGAGAGTAACATGACCAAGAAAAACTAAAATAGAGAAGTACCTAAAACGCAAACCTACCAATCCTTTATGTGAGAGAAAACTAAGATGATTCAAGGAGCAATAGCCAAGGGGAAATCGTTTCTGGGGATATAGTTATGCTAGGTAGTATGACTCTCAAACACACTATATCACTAGAAACCAGTATCCCTACTGATAATGCGTAAGACTCTGAATCTTATCTTTAAGTAAATCAAAAAAAAATGCCTAACATACCCTAACTACGTGGATCCTACCGTTTACAGGGAATATTCCGTCAGAAGAATAATTATCAATTGTTTGACTGAATTGTGCACCTTGGAAAATTGTAATGGACATAGAAAAATCTACTAATGTAAGGAGGACCGTGTAGCAGATGAAAAAATCAAAAGCTACTATAATGAAAAGCCAAGAAGATAAGAATCTTTAGCTTGTTTGAAGGGTCCCCTGTCAAAAATAGGTCTAAATCCTTCCAAATTGGGCAGTTTCAAATTTAGAAACTGTATTGTCCCCCCCTCTGACTACTGAGATTTAACTATTCACCTTACAATCTACTCTAAAAGACTTCTTTCCATTAAAACTTGTACTCCATTCTTAAAATATATCTTGATGGAATTGTATAGTTATGTAAATCAATTTCCTATAAGTTATTGCTTTGATTTCATCTCTATACATCTGCATAGATCTTTGCTATATCTATTGGGCTCCTCCTTATATCTGCAAGATATTTTCCCTTTTATTGATTCTACATAGTTATCTTCTATGGCTATAAACTTCATATAATTCTGTATTAATTAATAGGCTTGAAATACTGTTTATATTATGCTCCTTCTACATCTGTTTATATTTTCATTCTGCCTCTGAATTCCTTATATGCAGATGTGAGTCATACTATCTTTATTAATCTACACGTATGCGTATTTGAATTCTCCAACACTCCAAATGGTAGCTGTAGATGTCTGAAGAGAAATTTAATACTTCCGATATGTATGACTATACATGTATGATGCCTAGTCTCTTGCAGTATTCATTTACTATAATCTGGATGTATTTTCTTGTTTTCAATCTTCCCATTAATAATCTGTCCCCTATTGTATCCACATATCCATCATAGATCTCTGTGTAAGGTTTTCAGAATATTGACTAGATTTTCAGAATATTGACTTTTCTTCAATTGATGACGTGATCTCATTCTAATAATTGGTATGTAATTGCTGGTGTATATCTATAGCTGTAAACACTTTTCAGATTTGGTTCCAATGCTCATGTTTCGTGATTGAGTTAGACTCTGTTGTTTTCCTTTCCCGATAATCTCCTCTATCTCTGGAAGTGATGAACATGGCCTCTTAACTTATCCATTTTGTCAGTTTCTACCTGTTCAATATGTCGTCCCTTATTGATCCCTTTATATTATTTTCTGGTTAAGTCTATGCAATCAATATTGTTCGATTGATAAGATATGGTGACGAGCAACCAAGAATATCCTCTATCTAATTGTAATTTCTTTTGAGAGTCGCTCCCGACTGGAATTTCCGTCTAGTTATCCGTATTTATGATGTTTCATTTGTTATTATTCATTCTGTTCAAACTTCCCTCTCAAGGGAGTTTGTTCAGTATGTAATGCTTCAGCCTTCTTGTTGTTCACTCTTTGTTCTGTGCTATGGTGTTGATTATTAAATGTTCTTATTTTTCCTCCTCTGTTCTATTGCTGCAGGTAAGTCTGTATACTTCTGCCACTACATGAATTAATAATTTCTCTAATGCTCTCCTTACTTGTTTCCTATTCCTTCTGCGTGGATATGAGTGTTGGGTGTGTGTGTTTGAATGCCAACCATTGTTCGATTCTGATATATTTTTTATCAATGTTTGTATCTTCTCCTTATTCACCGTAAAAATCCCCTATTCCATGCCCTTTCTCCAATGAGGGAATTCACTTTTTATACCTTATGTTAGGTCATGCTTGAAGGGATGTGTCTCTAGCAAACAGGCATTATATTTCTAATTATTTTCTCTTAACTAATCATATTCAAGGGAATATATAATATATTTTAGCAATAATATCTCTATTTTTATTTTATTGTTCATATTATAATGTAATGTCATATATTATATTATTATAATATTTTATCTAATTTTATTATTGTATTGCTTTGTGCATATTGTATTCTCGTCTTATTAAATTTATAGAATAGACAATTTATTATGTATTTAATAATAAATTATATTTTAATTTATTATTAAATCGATTTATTTATTTTATTATTGAACAAAATTGGGGACATGACAGAAACAATTTAGTTATCATGATTGAATTTGAATATAAATTCACACCAACCAAGCTAGATTTTATGTTAAAAACTAAGATATGATAATCAAGGCTAAGAATAATGCCCTAAGCCAACACCATTATAAAGTATCAAAAAGAACTTAAAATCATAACCTAGACAAATACCAATTTGAAAAATACAGGATGAAGGAGCAGATTAAAAAACTAGATTTCACAAAAGACTAAACATGTTAATATTTTGTATAAAGTCATACTAAAGCCCATCTAAATTTCCAGGCTTCATACTTTGCATATACATTGCCTTTGCCACATTCTTAATTGTCAAAACCCCTGTTTGATAAAAGAGATTTAGACTGAGACTTAATTATTTCTCCTTTAAAAGTGTTAGATTTAAAGGCAAATTTATTTCAGGTAAGACAATTAAATGTTCAGTACGTGAGGAGGTCTAAACTCATGGAGGACAACTAAATGTAATTGATGGTTGTTTATCCAAATACTAAATCTAATAACTAATTAAATGCACTCATCTATTTTATAGGTTCAAGCTTAGAAACATCATGAGAAGTGGATTCAAAATGAGAAACTTACTGAACTGACTTATAGAAGTTAAAACAAAACAAGGAAAGTTCTATTGATAATAAACCCATTGCAATAAAACGGATTCATAAAAGTCTCGATGATAGGGAGGGTGGATGAGTCACTCACTGACTCATCCACTTAGTCTTCTTACAAGACTTCTAGGGTGATTCTTATTCACCACTTGCCACCTATAGGACCTTAATTTGCCTAAGGGTCCCCTGGTCTCACTAGCCAACCCACCTATCAAGAAAGATCACTCTATCAAGCCAAAACTTGATGCATTCACACTCCTTCACCCTAGCCCTTAAAGAAAGCGATAGGGCTCACAACCCCCAAATCTTGAACTAGGCCTTGTAGAGGTATGGAGATATTGAGAAACACTTCTACTCAATCAATTAGGTATATTTGACATCTCACCAAGTTCACTTTCGCATCCGATTCCTTACTTTCTTCACAAATAGGCCTAATGGGCTCAGAGCCCCAATTAGGTTTCCTATAGCGAGAAAATAGGATTTTTCTCCTATGCCTTCCAAAGTAACCCTGCAATACTTTTTAGGTTTCTTGGTCCATTTGGCATCCCCTTAAAGATTTTTGGGTCGTGGGTCAGTCTCCCGTCCATTACCCTAACTCAAATTAGGTGAAAATAGGGCTTTTTAGGCTTAAAGGGCTGGTCCAGCAAGCAAGGTTGTCTTGAGATTGTTATGGGATTGGTATGAAGCTCTCTCCTTCATGGGATGATGGTAAGACCACCTTCAATGTCCAAAAGGAATTTGGTCTCTAGCTTTACTCCTTTGCAAGCATTCCACACTTCTGTGTAGTCTTCCCTAGTCGAACTTATCACAAGCTCCCCTTGGGCAAGATCTTAAAATGGCTGCTATGCATTTTAGGGACCATGCTTTTGTACACATGATGTACATGGAGTCTACTCACTAGCCCCAAGAGGCCGCACAGATTGAACATGGAGTTTTTGTTGTTAAACTTTAAAACACCATAAATAGTTAAACTTATAGTCATAGTGATCATACCATCATATAGTAACATAGTTCAATCAACTTCAACATCAAAGATTCAAAACATTTAAAATATCAAGTTCAAGTATCATTGTTTCATGTTCATTTTTTAACTAATGGAATGAAAATCTATTAATATTTTTAGTTCTAAGTTCTTCAATCTTCATCTTCTTCTTCATATTCATCTTCTTCTTCTTCATCTTCTTCTCTAGCATTACTTGCACTAAGGCTAATGGGATCAGCAATGGAATCAACAACGGTATTTGACATCAAAGTCATCAAAATCATCAACCGTAAGTCGAGCAGTGGAAGCATCCAAGTCCGCAATCTTTGCATCTACATCCCACTTCTTTGTCTCCCTTTCATTGTATTCTTGACTCTTGTGCGAAAGAAGGCGCAAGTTGTTATGCACAAATACCAGGTTCTCTGCTTTTTTTGATTGCAACCTATTGCGCTTCACCGAGTGGATGAAAGAATAGGTGCTCCAATTTCTTTTTGATGCAGAAGAACTAGCAACCTATAAAGACAACATAGGGTAAGCAATTAAAAGAGAATTAATTGAATCTTATAAAAAATTTAAAATCACTTTCTAGTCACGATTCTTTTGAAGATAAAGTGAGCTAATTTAAAAAAAATAAAACTTACTTGTGATATAACTTTGATTGCAAGGGGCTGCAATGTTTGGAATTTTTGGCCATGGAGGTACCACCAACCATGAGCATCCTTCTTGAACCGATGACGAAGAGCATCATTACTTAGACCTCTAGCATTGACAAACTCTATGAACTCATCCATGATTACATCTCTCATATCATCATTAGGAAATATTCTTTTAAATGCTGCCTGGTATTCATCAGACACTTCCATATCTCTATATGGTGGCAACCTTCTTGGTAGATCACAATATTGTGAGCTATAATATTTGGGGGTCAAGGCATAGGCAAGCAAATGTAATGGAGTGGTCATTTTGTTCCATCTTTCTTTAATAATTTTTTGCACTTGTTTGAAAAAGGTCTCTTGCGGATCTTGCTCTTTCTCATTTATAACTTGCTTGATCTTCTCAATCATTGAGTCTATGCCATCATAGATCTCTCCAAGACAAGGCCTATCCATGTCAGTGTACCTAAGCATGCTCATAATGGGCTCGACGATCTTAAAGAGATATTCCACACATTCCCACCATGACTCAGCCAATAGCCTATCTTTTATTTTGTTTGCCCTTTCAGTGTTCTTTTGCTTCCATACACCTCAATTGTGGCTGATTACCATACTTCGAAGTGCATCTTTCACTTGCACAAGTTGTCTTAAGATGATTATATGTGATGCAAAATGGGTCTCAGCAACATGTGACATAAATTAGAGCAAAAAACAAGAACTATTAGATACATATTTTAGAAAAGTACAGACATTGCACAAGTAAAATATGAAAAATCAGAAATTGTCAAATATTAAAAATAAAGTTACTAACTTGAGTTCAAGTTCATTTACCTTCAGTAGCTCTGATTTTGAGTAGTTCTTGAAAAGAGATTGAGTCATGTCGTGGTTTGTGACAAACTTTTGTATGTCCTCAGCCTCTTCATGCATTGTTTGATCCACTCAATTCAGTTCCCAATCTTTTGTAGCATTAGATTGAGTAAATGGACTGCACAAGGTGTCCAAAAGATATGTTGATATCGTTATTCAACCAACAAACCTGCTGCTCTACAGTTCTTTGCATTGTCTGTTATGACTTGGATGTCGTTTCTTGCACCCACTTGTTCAATGGCCCCAATTAGGATATCAGCAATAAATGGCCCATCTTTTACTTTGCCCTCACAATCCACCGCTTTTAGAAACATTGCCCTTTTAGGGGACATGTCAAGGATGTTGATCAAGGGACGGTTCCTGAAATCCTTTCAGCCAACTGAAGCAATTGGCACCCCTGTCTCAACCCACGAGTCCCTTATGGGCTTCAATTGATTTTCAATCCATTGGACCTTGTCATCCAACAAGGTGGTGCGCACTTTCTAATACCCGAGGCCACAATACCCGTTTGGAGCTTCATTGGCACCCCTCAACATGTCCTTCCTAAATGGAGAGCAAAAAACATTAAAGGACAACCCATTTATATACAGGCACCTTCCCACCTTAATGTCAGCAATTTCCCGTCCCTTATTTTGAAAAGCAGTTTCTAGTGGCCCCTTTCTTTTGTGTACAATGGGGACAGATTCAGTGTCAGTGTTTGTTGCGGTACTAAAGAAGGGGTGGTCTTGTACTATAACATCTGGGGCGGGGGGGGGGCTGCATTCCCTTTGCTGTTTTACTTTTATTGGCATTGCTACTGTGTTCTACTGCCTCATGCTCTTCAATATATTTTAACACAGTTTGATTTGGTATAGGGGCACCTTTTTTGCCAGGGCATTTCTCAACTCCTCTTCCAATGTAACCACGTAAATGACCCGCTACACGATAATAAGAAGTATTGCTTTCTACACATCTCCAACGGAATGCACCACCTCCTAGAAGGGGTTTTAAAATGTCTACATAATTCCATAGAGAAGAATCAGAGTTGTGTTCCATTCTTTGTTCAATGTTGTCTATTGATGAAGAGGTAGATGACATTCCTTTCCCGATGGCAAGAAATTAGATACATGTTCATAATTTATATGCAAGAAAATGACAAATTTTGGAATAATATAAAAGATTCAAAAGAACATATGAAGATTGAAAGAGAAATGGAAAAATGAAAAAAGTTAAAAAAAAAATAGAACAAAAACAATAGCAAATGGAATAAGATCTTACCTTTTCCAGCCATTGCAAGCTTGCAAATGTCTATGAATGATGCACAAACACTTGAAGAACACCGACAAATCAATCTTCAAACTCCTCCTTGCACAACCGGATACTTGCTCAAAAACTTATGCGCTCTCCCTTGAGACAGAATAACCTGTTTAGAAACAGAAAATGACAATGAGAGGGCACAAAACCAATTAATAACACCTTTTAGGTTTTATGGACACCAAAAAACAGTTTCAAATTGCTCATAAAACTCTTTTCTAGCTGTTCGCGGGGCCCAGTTCGCTATGGGTTCGAACTGGGTTCAAAATTTTCAAAGTGGTTTGCTTGGGTTCGAACCCAGTTTGAACTAGATCGAACCAAGAGTGCAAAAATTGCACCCTGGTCAAACCAAGTTCGAACCGGACCCAAACTTTGAATTGGTTCAAACTTTCTTGGGTCTAGAGGGGGGGGGAGGTACCTGTGCAACTTAGTTTATATTTAAGACATGTAGATTTAAATTGTAGTTGATTCGTCCTTTATAATCATCTTTAAATTCCTTAAGCATATTAAATTTCAGATAAGTGGATTGGGTCATTCATGACATTTTAAACTCGATCATCCTAGATATAGTGAAATATTAAATTGTTTCCATATGAATGTCCAGTTTGTCTTCCTACCTTAGGAGTTAAAGTGTAATCTGGATTAGTTTAAAATTGTGTATATATACTTGATCCATTGCGTTTGGATTATTATATTGTTGACAGTATAAGTGCGTAGAATTTTATAAAGTTGTACATGAAAATCTTCATTGTAGTTGACTGTGTTCCTCAAACAAGCAAAGGCACTAGTCTTTTGAATCATTGAAGTATTATTATTGGATTAATATTTGAAGTCAGAAAATCTATATCTTCCTTCTTACAAGCATCAAATCCATTATTGAAAAATATTATACAAAACATTTATTCAATTCAAACATTCAACATTCAATCTCGTTTTGATTGAGTTTGAAGACCTTGCCAACCGGAGAACTCGCAAAGCTTAAATACACTAGAAAAACTTTGGATCAAGTGATCAGGTTTGGAGTGAAGGTTTACCCGCTTGGGTGTAGTGAAGCTTGAAGTGCAGGGACTTTGAAGTCATTCCCGTTCATTGGCCATAACTGATTGTGGAATCCTATTGGAGAATTGGCAAGCTCTTGGATTTCCAATCTGTGGTTTTGGTTATCAACAGATTGGCGACTCTACTGGGGAAGAGTTGTTCGCAACAAGTGTTGTGAAGTTACCCAAAATTTCAGATTTCGCAGACCAAAATCAGTAACAGGTATATCGATTTGTTTGGAAGCGTACTCTGCTAGAAGTAAGAACCTGAAATCAACAAATTGACATTTTCTTCGAAAGAGGTGGCGACTCTATTCAAAGTTTTAGTTGGTAGCTCTGTTGAGGGAGAAGACTCAGAAGGAAATGGTAGAATAGTTTTTTCAAATGCATTGATCATTTCAGAGAGAGCCTTTTATTCCAGATGGCATCAAGCCATTGGATTTCAGCAAGTTTGATTATGAGCCTAGCAGGTTATCCCCAGAGCTTTCACAACTAGTACCAAAGTTCCATGGAGAATGGGATGAATCAGTAATTCAACATTTGGATGCGTTTTGTACATTCATAGAAGATTATGAGATCGGTTTAGAAGATTAGGTGATGAAGCTATTTGTCAGGACATTGAAGGACAATGTGAGACGAGCATATGTTTCATTACCCACACAATGTATCTCATCTTGGAAAGAACTTGAACAATGGTTCCTATATGAATTTCATGATGCAAGCGAGGAGGATAACATGTGTTATGAACCAGATGAAGTCCAAAGCTGCAGCATGGAAGAGGATCCTAACAAGTCTCCACTTGATGCCTTTTTTAGTTTAGAGGGATTTGAAGGGGAGTCTTCGGCGCATTTGTACGAGGATGGCAAACATTTATCATGAGATACCACCAGCCATAATGCCCCCATACGTGGAATTTATAAAGTTTTTTTTTTGAGTTGGGAGTCTCATCAAGTGACTGTGATTTGAAGGTTCTTTTTCAAATATTGGAAGAAGGTGATGGAGATAAAAAAAGATATGCCAAATTGCTACAAAAGTATGATGTTGTTTCAGTTTTACATGGAGAAGAAGTTTTTGGTCAGTTTGAAGGAGAATTTGCCTATAATGATACACATATGCCAACAAATGACGGTGAATTTATAAATGAGGAAGAGGATTCTCTTAGTGTGGAAGAAATTTCAGATTTGCTAAATATGGAGTATAAGAAACATGTTGAAAGAAACCTTTCAAGTTTTTTCTCTATTCACCACAGTGAGTAAGTTGATGGATCAGTGCATTCTCAAGAGGTACTAGATGAAGGAGATGATAATTCCCAAGAATTGAATAGTGGAGATGAAATAGAATTGCATACAGTGTATGAACAGGAGGAAGTTTCAGAAGCTTATGTCAATGAACATATTAGTCATGTTGACGGTACATTTGATGATCCAGATGAAAACTCTCATGAGGGTATGCCTGATTTCTCTATGTATCCATTGTTTGAAGAGGAAGCAAATGAAGATATGCCCGAGTTCTCTATGTTCTTGAATCCATTATTTGAGGAGGATTTTCCATGCAATCAAGCCCATCAGCATCATGATGAGAATAACAGGCCTAATAATAATGTGGAAGTTGATGAAACTCATAATATGCATTTAGAAGGTGAGACATCTATCAATTTATCCTATGAACCAAAAGTGCATCAAATATGTGATGATGAGGTGGAATTGGCCAGGCACGATGAGGAGGATGTGTTGGAGAATCATTTTGAAAATCTTCCTAGTGTCCTATCTCATCAGATTCCTGATAAAATAGAAGGGATATTTCCTGAATTTGAGTTATTTTCAAAGCCTTTTCGTGAGAAGAAAAAATATCCGGAGTATCGAGATAGGGAAAATTGTGTGCAAGACAATCAAGCAAAAGAGACTTGTTCTGATGCTCTATGACTAGTTGAATTCCTGACTCTAGAGATCCTCCATTCAGCAAACACATCAAGGTGCACTTGATGACTTCTCAGCAGCAAAACAAAAATCACATACCAATGATTCCATTGGTAAAGCAATAGATGTTGTCCATAAGAATGATGCGTCCGATACAACAAGGTTCAAAGTGTTACATGATCAAATTTATCTCTTTGATAGATGAAAGAAGCATGGTTCACTTTTGCGGGGCCTGGGACCACCCAATGTCACCGTGCATCATGTTAATAAAGGATGGATGCTCGGTCTACTCCTCTAGAGATAGCTGGAATCTCATCATGCTCATAGGGAGCATATGTCCCCAGCAAGAGCCAATGATGGAGCCCAAAAATTTGTCAATTAAGGGTCTCCATTTGTGAAATAATATTGGATGCTTGAGAGAACATTGAAAGTAATGATGGTTTGCTTGAAAAACAAAAAATGTTCGAAGATGCAGCAATATGAACAGGGTGTTTGAGTTGGCATTGAGTAGTGGAGTTGCTGGTGGTTTGTGGCGTTACTCATATTGCTGCATTAAAGCATTAACCTGTAAAATGAAGGTGCTTAGTTCCTGCACATGGACTATGGTTTGAGCTATAATGTGATATGATATATTCCTTCACCTTCTGTGTATGTTTCCGGCTCTGTCACTTTTATTTCAGATAAAAAATTGCTTTTTAAAGATTTATATTATTATTCCCTGGGTGCTGATATATTCTGTTGGATCAGACAATAGATGTTAGCTGGGACAGAACATGAGGTGAATGATAATGTTTCTGAGCATTGTAATATAACTTTTAGATTGTAACCAGTATAAATATACCCAGAAGCTACATCTGCTAAAACTGTTCCAGTCAAACTGAAGAAGTTAGTTCTAGAACAATTTGCATTTCTCCTTCATCTGAATGCATATATCTAAATGATCATTGGACCTTGGCATTATAAACCTGTAAAACAACTTCGAACAATCAATGAGGGATGCAAGTGTTTTGAACTTTGACATAATGCTTAAACAATAAACCATTGGAGATGATAGAGAGGTGCAAAACAATTATAACAACAGGAGTGGCATTTTGCACTTACAATTGTACCAAAGCCTTTGTTTGGTCATGTGGGCCCTGTGGGAGACAATTTTCAAATCTTGAATTGTAAGGAACTATTGGAATCCATGGAACCATAGTTTGCAGACTCGGACGCAGAGGCAAGCCCAAAATTTTCAACTTGGCAAAAACTTGCCATATACTCGGACAAAAAATTGGGAAAAACTTGGCAACTCAAGATGTACAAAATCTCTTAAGGAAACATATATTTTTTGTAGAATTCAATTACAAAATGTATTAAATTAGAAATTGACATCTCAACAGAGAAAATGCGTAGTTTTATAGCATTATCATCATGTGAAAAATGCATCTAATCTAATGTTTTCTCTGCATCAATGCTTTTTACCCACATTTTTTTACATCTATAAATATGCGAGAGTTAAACTTGAGAGTACTCATCCAGCAAAAATAATTGAGAGTACTCGGTAACTCTGAGAGTACTTGGAGAGTTTGCAAACTATGCATGGAACAATGAATTTCAATATTACTGGATGTACTGAATAGAGATACGGTGGACTAATTTATAAATCAGATTGATGGATGATAAAACATGACAAGAAGATTGCTCTGTTTATTCTAGAGGTTGAACAAACACCCAGCCTATCTATCAACATATAAATGAATGAAGATAATCAGACTTGTGTGAGTAGCAGGAGGTGTTTCAAATGTCAAAAGGATTTTACTCCATAATGAAGTGAGACAGACATCATGTTCCGGTAATCAACCAGAAATAAATACAATATGGATCTACAGCAAGGAGAAAAGTCATATAATTTGCTGTGCAAGAAACAGTGAAGGATATAACTACCAAGAGTCATAGTTACACATCATACCGATGGTGAGAAAACGGTATTAGGAGTAGCCAAATAATCGACGATGCTTAGTTTTTGGAAAGAACAGATATATTTGTTTAAATGATTACATATACACGGCAACAATAAACATTTATCATCCCTTGCAAAGCTTGGACGATAAGTTTTTAGCATCATCACGTGCTGCAGTAGAGTATGGTTTTGATCAACGAAAGAAGGCTCCATCGTCATGGTCAAAGGCAAAACCGAGAAAGGCAAGCTTCAAATGCTATAAGAGCCAACAATGAAATATTAATATGTGTGTGTAGCATAAGGCAGTAAAACCTGATAGCGGCAGAGATTAATATCAAAAAACTTATCATATATATTGTAGGAGGTTTCGACCATTAACAATAACCATCCACGTCAGATATGGGTGCCATCAAGAGTTTTTATAAGGATCTCACACCAAGTACAAAGTAGAAAGCACAAAGAAGTCTTATAAAGTGATTGCCGGTAATTGAATTAATTAATAATAATTATTTTGCCACAATGTATAAATTAAGAAAGTGGAAAGGTGAGATGAAAGTTAAATTTTTTGAATCATTTTAAAAAGATATATGACTTTTCATTTGAAAAGTCATATCTTCCAAATAAAGAGAGATATATAAGAGGAGAGAATATTTTTATAAACAAAAAGACATTTGAAAAGCAAAAAAGAAGAAGAAAATCATTCATATTCATTTGTATGGAGGGATAAGGAGTTAAAATATGGCTTTGTAATACAAAATGCAAATATAATATTGTAATGGTAAATAAAAAGCCTTTTGTTTATATACAAGGCATGGAGACTTAAACTGCAGTTGATTCGTCCTTTATAATCATTTTAAAATTCCGTAAGCAATTTAAATGTCAGATTAGTGGACTTTGTCATTTATGGCATTTTAAACTCGATCATCCTAGATATAGTGAAATATTAAATTGTTTCCATATGTATGTCTAGTTTGTCTCCCTACCTTAGGAGTTAAAGTGCAATCTGGATTAGTTTAAAATTGCATATATATACTTGATCCGTCATATTTGGATTATTAAATTGTTGATAGTATAAGTGCATAGAATTTGATAAAGTTGTATGTGAAAATCTTCATTGTAGTTGACTTTGTTGCCTGGATAAGGAAAGACACTGGTCTTTTGAATCATTGAAGTATTATTATTGGATTTATATTTGAAGTCAGAAAATCTATATCTTCCTTTTTACAAGCATTAAATCCATTATTGACAAATATTATACAAGACATTCATTCAATTCAAACATTCAATATTCAATCTCATTTTGATTGGGTTTGAAGACCTTGCTAACCGGAGAACTCGCAAAGCTTAAATTCGCTATAGAAAAGCTTCAGATCAAGTGATTAGGTTTGGAGTGAAGGTTTACCTGCCTAGGTGTAGCAAAGCCTGAAGTGTAGGGGGATTGAAGTCATTCCTGTTTGTTGGCCAGAACTGATTGTGGAAACCTATTGGAGAATTGGCAAGCTCTTGGATTTCCAATCTGTGGAAACCATTTTGTTTTAAACTTTGAGAATTTTTGGTACCATGGTTTCATTTTGGTGTGATACACTAGGAAGATGTTAGATTCTATTGCATGGATTGATATATACCTTGAAAAAAGGCTCAAATTTGGCTTCTGAATGGCCTTTTTGAGAAGACTCCAGAAATGAACCAAAGATAGTTATTGATGATGCATCAATCTTCTATATAAGTGATCATGAAATCAAGTGCTCAATTTAGGGTTTCTCAAAATGCAAGTACACTTAGAGGATTCTATAAGAATTTGCAATGAAAAATAGAAGATTTCAGAAAGCACGCTTAAGAAAGTTTGTTAGGAATTGACAAACAAGTACACGTGGAAGATTTCCTAATTGGCAGTCACAAAACCAATGGGAAAAGGGTGAAAAAAGAAACAAATTTTTGCAATAAGCGACATGGTGTTAGTCCATACTCCATACCATCTAATTATATAGCACCCCCCAACACAGAAACTATTTATGTACATTGGATTGTAATACATTAATTATTGATTAGATTTTGTGCAGTTTGTTATGTAATAACCAATATACATAGATAACATGTGTCAGATCCTTATTTTAGTTTACAGTAGCACAGTTTGATTGTCATCTCTTGATTCAGACTTTTTTGATAACTATGCAACAAAATTTCGGTATTCTCAGATTGATAATCTGGGGATATGATTATGATAGTATATACTGATATTAATGGAGCACAATGAGTAGAAAATTTTGCTGCATTTTTTTGTTTTCTGTTCTGAAAATTTCCTTTCCTTTCTTCATAGTGGTGAATTGCTAAGCTATGGTTTGATTTTTTTTACTTTTTCAGGGCTATATTGAAAAAGTTTACACCTGAACAAATGGAAAGATATGAATCTTTTCGAAGGTCTGGGTTTCAAAAAGCAAATATGAGAAGGGTATGTTAGCTTGTTAAGCTATTGAACAAGGGAAATATTGCTAATACAGTAGCTTTTCTTCGCCGTTGCATCCCTTGCGTTTATGCATATGCATATGCATTGATTAGCAAGTGGTACTTTTTGATGATATTTTAGTAATCATGTAACAATATTAAATAAGTTTGCAAAACCATATTTTGGTCTTGGTATGGAATGTAGGAGACTTCTGATAGACAGTCTGTACTTTCTGTAGTAAGAGTTCATTTTTCTTCTTTTCAAGAACTGAATACTCCTTTTAGCCCTTCTACACTTAGATAAATTGGATTGCATATATTCCATAATTTGTTTTGTAGATATTCTTAAAATGATCTCTAAGAAACCTAGATACTACATTATATGATTCATGGATTTATGTCCTTATATTTGTTTTTAAGTTATATGCTATTGAAAAAACCCTTCAATCTTTTAACTTATGCTTTGTGCAACACATTTTGGTTGGCATCTATATCATGTATTGACATTCCAATATGTAACAGTTAAAACTACATGTTCTCATGCATGATAAATGTACTGCATACCATTCTTCAAATCTTGACTACATTTTTGTCGACAATTTTTTTTTCTTATGATAACACAAAACAGTAAGTCCTCACCATTTTTGTTCTCCAAGTTTGTGACTAAATTCAGATTCC
This sequence comes from Cupressus sempervirens, assembly GCA_028749045.1. Classification (NCBI taxonomy): domain Eukaryota; kingdom Viridiplantae; phylum Streptophyta; class Pinopsida; order Cupressales; family Cupressaceae; genus Cupressus; species Cupressus sempervirens. The sequence goes on from CM053792.1 coordinate 711,220,394, forward strand.
TTGTTGCTCTTAGGAACAAGTGCTATGCTTGAAGTTGTAGTCATAATCATACATCCAGCTTGTTTCTTTTGCTTCTTTATTCACCACATTCTCTGCAATTTTACAAGCTAATTGCCTCTTGAGGCCTTCAAGGACATGAACATTGTTTCTAGTATTCAAATTCAAACACTGAAATTTTCTCTTTGCAGTCTGCCATTGATAGATTGCTTTCTCAACAAAATTAACAATCATTCTCCATTTGGCCATGCTGTCTTCTGAAGATGCAATTTCTTCATTTGACATTCAACTGCATTCCTTATCTTCTCAAGGCCATTGACAAACTTACTCCTATTTTACTTCATATTTTTGGTGGAATATTTTTATAGTTCTGCTAGAATTATAGAGCTAACAATAGGTGTTTATGAGAAACTGTGTCAGCCATCAAAATTGTGCTTATATAAGTTACATTGGGATATTCAATATATGTTTTCTTCTTCATTGTGCTGAAACCTGAGAATAGCTTCAAAGTATGCATGAGATTATGATCTTTTGGATTATGTACCAAGCAATGCAAAAGGTTTTTGATTTTGATTTGGTAAGAGTCAGAGCTCAAAGGCTAACATAGGTCCAGAGTGCAGTTTTCTGCAGTATATTTGAGTTCATAGTAGAACCAAGTCCTTTGAGAGTCAATTTCTGTATAGAGTTAGGTATTTGTAATTAGTCTTAGTTTATTTTTCACCATCCATCTGAACACATACATGAACTGCCTTTCCATGCAATGCCTTCATTTGACACTTGATTGTGTTCCTTACCTTCTTGAGGTTTTTGGCAAACTTACAAGATGCTTGAACCTACTGAAAAGTCACGCTAGATGAAAGATCTGCAGATTTTCTTGTTTTCATGTACATTGTATCAGAATAAAATTACCTGTCTGAGCAGGTATAGGTAACAAACAGCCCCTTTCATGGGACCTCTGCTTTATGCAGTTACAATGCCGCTGCTATTGCTAAACTGCTGTTTTTAGCAGTTATAAACCACTAGCTATGAAGACAGCATTGACAGAGACAAGACTGCCATTTGGTTGTTTCACGCAAAATCCCGCTCTTGCGTGGGCTATAACTTTTGTACATTGACTCAAAATTAGGTCTGATGTATATGTAAGTGGGTAAATTTTTGGTAGGAATGCAAATATGTAATAATAATTATAATATTGTACTCTAAATATCTCCATTATCATAAATTTTCCTCATTTATGAGGTCTGAACATTAGTCAACTGTCAAACACCCTTTACAGCTGATTAACTTAAATGACTTGAGAAGTTTCCATGATCTTGGCATAGTAAGAACATTATTCAGGAGTGGAGTTAAATTTGGTTCTTCGGACTCCAAATCTGGTTCATCTGTCTACGAATCTGTTCTCCCTAAGATCTGTTGAGGACAAATTCCTTAATGCTAGTATGCATGACTATTAACAGGAGATGCTTCTCTTTGACTTGTTGCCCATGGTAAAATAGAGTCTGAAAATACAGAACCATCAACATATTTACATTGAAATGCAAGTGGGTGTTTATGTGAAACCTGTTGTGCTGTAAACACACGCCCCATTGCAAATGGGGACTCCTTTTTGTTAAGGAATATGGATTGCAGAGAGAGTGAACAATAATTTTATTATTTATTTATCTCAGACTGATTGATCAATATTCTGAATATGCTGTGAATATGAAACTGTTATCTTAGACCTGCTGTCTCGTATAGTTTCTTAACTCTGTTTGAAAATTGAATACAAACCAATGATAATATCACTGCTGATCTTGACAGTTCTGCAGGGTACTGAAATAGCCGAGACTGTGTTAAAAATTGCAGAGGTAAATGTATGTTTGGAGTGATATTTTCCCAACTTTGATTATGATCTTATAAGAAATCAAGTTACACCCCACGTAGGGGCATGGTCACGTAGGGTCATGTCCCTATGTGGTAACCTTTACTTATTATTAGTAACAGTCCATGTCTTATCGGGACTTATTATAACACTCATAACAAGTATTGGTCTTGACTTAATTTAGTCTTAATGCAATTGCTAGTTTAAAGGGATGTTTGATAGATCGATTTGTTATATCTAAATCATAGTGATATTCAGTTTTGTTTACACACACACACACACATAGACACACACACACACACACGTAGAAGCACACATATTTTTACAATATATAGACATATCATTATGATTTACAGCATAAATCATTCCGACAGATACTATATCATTAACACTCCCTCTTAGCGAGGGAGGATTGAAACATCCCAATCATCTCAACACGATGATCTGAAGTAATATCATTCTTATGATATTTATCACTCTCATATTCTTGTGGTGCGAGTACTAACATCACATCAAGATGCCTATCAACAAGAATATTCATATCCTAGTTATCTGATTTTTGGCACACTCTGGGACAATAATAGAAAGTAGTCTATCAGATAACAACCTTGATCTCAGGTAATACAAAGTAGTCCTCTTTATGACAAGTTTCATGATCTTTGACACACTCGAGGACATCAACTTAATGTAGTCTATCGTGATTTAGTTATCATGATCTCTGACACATTTCGGGTCAACAATTTAATTTAGTCTTATCATAACTTGAGAACAACAAATTTAGTATCATGATCTCTGACAGATTCCGGGTTAGCAACTTAATGTAGTCTATCATGATACGTTTTGTTATCATGATCTCCGACATATTCCGGGGCAACAACCTAATGCAGTCTATCATGACAATAGGTCAAGCTATTGCTAAGATCGTCACCTTACAATCGTAACCTTACAAATACATCAAATAAAAGATCGTCACCTTTCATGACATTTATCCACATATGCAACACAGTAACTCATTTGATATCCACCATGAACCATGCCAGAGGGTGGATCCACCATAGTTGCTCCTAGAGGGTGAAACAAGGGCTTTCACTTCAAACTTCCCTCTCACAGAGAAAAATGTATTACAAGGAATTTTACCTCAAACTTCTCCCTCATTTTGTTGACTTTTTCCGTTCAAGGTTGCTTCTGATGAAATGTCAGACTCACTCGAAATCTGATATCAACCTTCTGACCTCCTCGTACAAGTTTGCCTTTGATGAGGTGTAAGACTCCCTCTTTATATAGAAGGATATTCATAATCTCAATCATAAAGAATATTTGCTTCAAGAGCCTTACTTTATCCAGCATAATCATCAGATGACTAATGAATTCTAGATCACAGCTTCTTTGGAGCTATTGTCATAAGATTGAGTGTGCACAATATTTGGTAGCAGAGTACCAACCTTTTTTTCCTGCAAGAATATCCTTAGACATAAAGGAAAAGATCAAGGGAAATAACTCTTATAGTATGTATAGAATTTACAATTAAGAGATAGACTACAATGAGTAGATAAATGTAATATCCAAAGACAAGAATAATTATCTACACATGAGGGTCCATAGACATTTGAGAATGGAAAATTTCCTTTCTAAATATAGTTCTAGTGGGAATGAAACATTTGTTATTATTCCCCCCCAACATTATGAATTCCCACTTATTCCATTGTTTATAGAGTTTTCAATCACTATCGAGCCTAAATGAGATACAATCATGCATGAATGATATCAATGTCTAATTCTGTTAGTCATCAACCTCTATATTTGAAGTGGCAATCAGATGATTTTAAACCTCATGTAATGCCCTGCTCGGAGTTCCTTGGAACAAGGATTCAATACAAGCCAAGATATATATTTTTTACAAGTATGAATGCAGATGACAACATCATACAGGGATCACAAAGATCACAACGAAAGACTTTACCAACAATCACATCAACCAACGAATCTCCAGACGCCACAACGAAATTGACACACCCAAACTGACGACGAAATCCAAAGACGACATCCGAACACAAAATCTCTGATCTGTCAAAGCATGGAAAATTAACTAAACCCAAAGGGTACTCAAAACACCAAATTGCACTCCTTGAAAACCAGTAGGGATGCCCCTTGTTTTTTTGGACGAAGAAACACAACTGATAGATTTTCGCGCAAGGATGTACTCCTCCGCGTGAGGATGTACAACAAGCCACGTGAGGATCTACCCAATCGCACGAGGACTTGCTTGGCCTAGCAGCCAAAACACCCCAAATTGGTGTTGGGTTTTGTGTGAGGATGCACTATAAACCACACGAGGAAAGCCAACACACCATGCGAGCTTTTGCATTCTTGCGTGAGAAAGTGCAATTTCGCGTGAGGATACAAAATAGAAAGCCAAAAAACATAAAGATAAAAATCTAGGAATAAATTTCCTCCACACTGGGAAATACCGGATCCACAATTGAGGCAAAGACACTCAAACGAAATAATTGAAATAATTGAAAAACGGAAATTGCATCTAACCATCTAACATAACAGTGGAGGGAAATAACTAAAAGCAACATCGCAGTGTACAAAAGCAACATCGCAATGTACTAAAATAACAAAGTAAGTGCATGGTTCCTCCCAACCATAATAGCATCATGAGACCTCGAAGGCCCTAGCCATCCCTCGTGCATAACATCCAAAATTGCCAACTAGATAGTTGGAAGTACCACGGAAGATCGGGCCTCGCAAGTCACTCGACAAAGGTATGTGCACATACTCGTGTGTGGCGCACCACCATCACGAAGATCATAACAAAAGGATTGGATGAGAACAGAAGCAAAATATCACTCAACCAAAAACAACTCAGGAGGACGGATTCTACACGAATCACAAGAACAATAAAATCATACATCATGGACTCACTCAACTGGCCTCAATCCAGGAGTATGGATTCTACACGAATCCCAATGATGCAACAAGACCAAGCATCATGAACTCACTCAACCGGCCTCAATCCGAGAGTATGGATTCTACATGAATCCTAGTGTCCATGAAACAAAAACAAGAGTCCAAAAGAAATAATAACACTAGGTATAAAATCACTCAACCAAACACAAAGTCAGGAGTAGAGATGCGGCACACATCCCAATGCAGCATAAAATGCAACAATGATCTAACTGGCATCCCAACAGATGATCCCGATCCACGACCTACATCATGCCAAGAAAACTCGAGAAAACCGGGCGGCACACAAAATGAGGTAAAAACCCCCCAAAATTGGAAGACTTCGAAATTAAAGCCCATTTGGTCTTAGGGCACAAAAGCCACAAAAATCTGGGTTGACAACCAGATGTTTTTTGTTGACAACCCTAGTATAAGTATCTATAATGGTTGAATTTGAATTTCCTCTACTATATTGTCTCCAGCTAGGAGGGGTACTACAACACTAATCTTCAATGCTGCCAGTATTTTGAATACGTCATCTTTTACTCATCTTTCCTAGCATAGAAGAAAAATATATTTGATATTTGATCTTTCCCTATTATCTTATAATAGTTCTAAATATATTTATATTTCCATCATCACTTAATCCTATTCAATTTAGTCTTACACCATATACAATCTTCATAACTGTAGTTTGATATTGATCGATCTTGATATAATCCCATCATATTGCCCATTAACATAATCAGTGTCATATATTAAGTTCCATCTTTGTAATTTTCATGTTGCAATCAGTATTTTAATATAATCAACTCTTTTACCATCGATTATAATATGTTCTTAATGATCATTTGTCTTAATCATTAATGATGCCTGGTCATGATCGTTGTTGATTGTTCCTATGAAAATAGATTGATTAGAACCAAAGCTATTCACCTGTTGCTAAGTGATGAGTAATTCACTGATGAACTATAATTTCTTCCAATCTCAGTGACATTTGCTTGAACTGATATTCTTCGTGTCTCATCATCAATGTGTCATGCTAATATGTTTTTCACTGACCTAAAGATTTCTGCCAATAATGCTTGGAATTGTTTCTGTCAGTACTCTCAATTTGGCATGTCTACCATTGTTTAATTGGAACATCAATGGGAAACACAACTTCCATCATTAATCATCGATGATTGTTTCCAATATGTTGAGTAAATTTGTTACACAACTTCATAATAAATCATATCAGTGGCTAATGCAATTTCCAAATCAACCGGATCCCACTAGTATTTCAAACTTCAGAAGGGTGGCGTTAAATACAACTTCTTTATTATTGAGTATTAAGAATGCAAAATTTATTGGTTACAAGATATTAAGATGCACTAATAGGATCTCTGATTACTTACGATGTCGATGGCTCCAGAATATTGAATATCCATTCACTGTATTTCAGACATACACCTCATAATTCTTCCAAGCCAATAATTCACCGAATTTCCATGGGTGTCCAACGTTATAACTTTGGTGCTAAAAAATTGTTTGAATTCACATGACAGGGTGTTTATTCCCTTCATGCTATGTCTATCATCCCGATTACATGGCAATTCATTTGATTTGGCACTAAACCTCTCACTCAAAATTTCCCATCGATTCTTCCAATCCTACGTGGCATTAAAGATGTTGAGAGGGTTCAGTGTGCATGTGTTTTATTTGGTCTTCTTTTTCCACTCCACCCGGGATTATTATGATTCCTTCTTATGAAGCATCATCTGTCCAAATACATCTGATGTCTTCGCATATACTTTAGGCTTCTCTGCCCACATGAGAAGGTAATCAACTATACAAATTCTGTCCCCTGAAGCTACCACATGCACTGCTGTCTACCCGCTTCGGTCGGCAAAGTGATCATCACTGAGACGATGTAGCGCATCAATGACATTATAGTGGCCTCCTTTAACAGCTTTGAAGAGGGGTGTTCACTCATCTCTCTATTTTATTTTGGATGCCATTTTTTATGTCGATAAGGGAGTAGCGAAGGTCTCGATGTCCTTTCATAACTGTAGTGTGGAGATGCATTTTACTCATTTCATCTTGTTGGCTACCCATTTATTCTTTTCCTCCTTGCTTGTACATTTTTGGAGCATTAAGTCTATTGACTTCCGTGACTCGTCTTCATACATAGGATGGATGAAACACTCCCATTGCCCTCGCGCGTAGTCCGCTGCCTATCTGCACCAGCTATCCCATAGACCAGAGTGACACTTTGTGCAATTGTTGTACTTACTCGCTTTCTACTTGAATTTTCCGAGAAGGAAACCCATCTACAAAAGAATATTTGGTGCAAAACAGTTGACATAATGGAGACCCCTGGTGGACTTCACATCAACACAACTATGCACACATTTTCTTTGCAAGAAGTCTCAACAGTTGATATCTTGGAAATGATTATCACAGTTGCAAACAATATCAACTATTCCCTGGGCTTCGAGCCTGCTCTGATACCATGCTAAGGAATATGGATTGCAGATAGAGTGAACAATAATTTTATTATTTATTTATCTCAGACCGATTGATCAATATTCTGAATATGCTGTGAATATGAAACTGTTATCTTAGACCACCTGTCTCGTATCGTTTCTTAATTCTGTTTGAGAATGGAATATAAACCAATGATAATATAACTGCTGATCGTGACTGTTCTGTAGGGTACTGAGATTGCTGAGACTGTGGTAATAATTGCAGAGGTAATCATATGTTTGGAGTGATATTTTCCCAACTGCGATTATGACCATCTTATAAGATATCAAGTGTCACCCCACATAGGGGCATGACACTACGTGGCATAGTGCCATGTCCCTACATGGTAACCTTTACTTATTATTAGTTACAGCCCGTGTCTCGTTGGGACTTATTATAACACTTATAACAAGTGGTGGTCTTGACTTAATTTAATCTTAATGCAATTGCTAGTTTAGAGGGATGTTTGATACATCGATTTGTTATATTTAGATCATAATGATATTCAGTTTAGTGTATATATATATATATATATATATATATATATATATATATATATATATATATATATATATATATATATATATATATATATATATATATATATATATAAGCACAACTATATTTACAATATATTATTATCTTAGTTGCCGATTCGTGACACGAATCTGATTCGGGCACGTGAATCGGATCCGTGGATTCGGGATTTTTTTTTTTCCCAATTATGATTCGTGGAGGATTCGTGCATATATATATATATATATATATGCATTATATATACTAAAAAATAAGAGAAATATACATAATTCTAAAACTAAATCATTTCATAGTATGAATCTAGTATACTTGATCAATGACATTGATAATTAATCTATTCTCACGATTATAAAGAAAATCAACACATTCACATTGAATTACTGAAAGTGAAAGCTTGTAACATTCAAAATATAGATCATTAAACTTAAAGTTTATAACATGATTTACTCATAAAAGAGTCAAGAGTCAACACTAAAGTTTTTTATTTAATCATCAAATGGATTTTCAATAAAATCCGCATCAGAGGGGTACTGGTGAGCTGCAAGTGCTGCATCTGTATTAGTAGAGGAACCCAAACCACTAGTAGTAGAGGGGATTGTTAACTCATAATCCTCCTCCTCATCATCCACATCAATCAAAGTGGATCTAGCAAGATCTCGGATGGTCATATCTAAATCAGGAGTCTCGGGTGCTACATCCCAAAGCTTTTCGGGCCCCTTCTTGTACTTAGGATCCTTCCGTGACAACAAGCGCAAATTGTTGTGAATGAACACAAGGTCTTCTGATTTTTTTGGAGCCAACCGGTTGCGTTTGATTGAGTGGATAAAGGAGTAAGTACTCCAATTCCGCTCAGCGGCAGAAGAGCTGGCAACCTAAAGAGAAATTAAAAATTATCAATACAACAATCAAGATAAATAAATTAAATAATAAATTCAAGGAATTGAGAATGCTAACCTTAAGCTTAATTTTACAAACTTACTTGGGATAGGACCTTTATGGCAAGAGGTTGGAGGTACGTGAAGGCTTGCCCATGAAGGTACCACCATTTGATGGCACCCATCCTGCTTTGGTCTGCTATGGCAATAGGGTCGAAATCCTCACCTGAGTTGAAAGCAGCAAATTCACTCCTCACAATTGCCCCAATCTCTGGATCTTGGAATATCTTAGCTAGTGCCCTCTTATACCCATTTGCAACCTCTGCATCTCTAAATGGTGGCACTCTACCTGGAAGGCGAAGTACATCTGCACTATAGTACCTGGGGATAACAAAAGACAATTGAACACTATCAAATATCAATAGCACAAACATTGGATAAAATAAGCACAAACATTTGATAAGAACTACAGTACCTCGGGGATTAGAGCATATGCAAGGAGGTGCAAAGGTGTGGTCATCTTGTTCCATCGATGATGAACAATTTTTTCCACCTTCTTGTAAAGGGTGTCCTCAGGATCATTCTCCCTCCTCTGTATGACCTAAGATATGAAATATGAATAATAATTATAATTAGTGAATATGTCAATTTAAACTTTAGAATCTAGATATCTCTCAAATAAAAAATTGTTGTAAAAGAGCGTAAAACTTACCATTTTAATTTTTTCCAGCATACTATCCATGGAATCATAAATATCCCCAAGACATGGCTCATCACTATCTGCGAAGCGAAACATTGCCATTATTGGATCAGTGATTTCCAACACATAACTCACAAGACCCCACCAATCCTCATCTAGTATCATTCTTCTCACATTTAAAGCCCTTGCTGTATTGGAATTCTTCCAAATGCCCCATTGGGGGCTAATGACCATATGCTTCAATGCTTCTTTTACCTTCACAAGTCGTCTCAAGACGATTGTGTGAGAGGCAAAGCGGGTTTCAGCAACCTAAGAACATGTTAAACTCAAGTTAGTAAAACATTTAAAAATTAAAACATGTTAATGTAAACAACAACAAAAATTAATAATTGTGGAATCCAATAATATTCAATTATATATTAAATATAAAAATTTACCTTCAATAACTCCAAGTCCGAGAAACTCCTAAAAATTGTTTGTGACATGTGGTGATTTGTCACAAACATTTGAATCTCTTCAGCTTCCTCATATATCCTTTTCACCCAATCTATTTCGGTGCCAATTGCTTTCATCACTAAATTGAGAGAGTGGACGGTGCATGGTGTCCAAAAGATATGATCATATCTAGACTCTACAATTATCCCTGCAGCCCTGCAAACTTTTGCATTGTCCGTGACCACTTGAACAACATTATCAGGACCCACTGACTCTATGGCATCAATGAGAATGCGTGAAATAAATTCTGCATCTTTCACTTGCCCTTCACAATCAACTGCCTTCAAGAACATTGCCCCTTTAGGGCATACAACAATAACATTGATCAATGGACGGTTTCTACAATCTTTCCAACCATCCGAAATAATAGACACACTCGATTGAACCCAAAAATCTCTTATTGGTTGAAGTTGAGCCTCTACATTTTTCCTCTCATCATGTAATATGGTAGTGCGCAACTTCTCATAACCAGGCGGTTTGTAACCATGGGGTGCATCATTTATTGCTTCCACCATCTCCCTAAAATAAGGTGATCTAGAAAAATTAAATGAAACACCATTTGCAATTAAACAACGTCCAATTTTGTGATCAGCAATGTCTCTCTTTTCAATTTGGAATGCCCTATCTAGTGGGCCTCTCTTGCGGGTGAGTGGAGATGGGTCTTCATCTTCATCATTTGTAGTTGGCATAGGCAAAAAAGGATGTGTTCTTGTGTTTGTTTGATCAAATGATGGTGTTGGTATATTTGTTTTTTGGGAAGCACCACGTTTTGCTTTTGCAACTGCTCTATCAGCATCATCTTGCTCTTTTGCTAATGCTGCTATTTGTGCAGTTGGTAATCCCTTCTTATCACTACCTTGACACATGTGAATTCCTTCACCCGCAGGGCCCAAAAAATGTAGTTTCACTCGGGAATAGGAGCTTCTATGTTGTATGTTGCAAAAATTACATTTCCATATGTATGCCCCACCCCCAGGACATTGTGCAACTCTTGTTGTGTGTCTCCATAAAGGAGACCCCTTATCAATTTTGAAGCTTGGTGATGTAGCCCCACCCCCACCCACTGAGCCTTGACTACTCATTGTTCTATTCTTGCAATCTAGAAAAAGTGAAAGAAAACCATGCTTCATACTTGCACAAAAACTTGAAAATTTGGAAAACTAAAAATAAATCAATAATCTATGAAAGAATTCAAAAATATGGTTGAAATGCATACCTTAAACACTTCTTGCAAGGTATTTGAAGCTCCACAACTGATCTCCTTTGAATCCAAGCACTTCACTTCAAACTAGCAAGTATGAGAGAGCAAAATGAGAGAGCAAAATAGAGAGCAAAATAGAGAGCAAATGAACTTGCATTGTGATTTAGAGGGTCGTTTTTAGGGTTTAGGGCCTTTATGGCAAAAAAAAAATATTAAAAAATGATAATGGGCCCACGTTTTTGCATACTCCTCCTGTCATTGCCGCGGATTCACGCGGATCTGCGCCCGGATCCATACGTGGATCCGGATCCGAATCGGACCCGAGCCCGGATCCGGCCTTTTCCAGGCGAATCCGGTAACTAAGATTATTATGATTTACAACATAAATAAATCCCACAGTTTAGCTGTTCTTAGCTTGGCGACATTTTTCAGTTTCCGAGTCTCCTAGGATGGGTGAGTCGAGTTAGGAATTCCCAGGTTCAAATTTGGAATGACGAATTTTCCAAGGATTAAATGTCAGTGACAAAAGCTGTGTTTGAGGAGGATTTCCTTTCGGAAATCTACCTCTAGGTCAAGGTTTTCCTTCAGTCCTTGTGTAAATTGGGATGATGATCCTTTAAAAAATCCATGTTTGAAGTATGATTTCTGGATCAGAATGTGGAAGTCATTGTTCATATTGCAAAATATTCAAGGACGGAAAATAAAGCAAGGTCATGAAATTGGCCTAAAATGCATGTCGTGGAAAGTTGTGAAAGTTAGAATTGCCTAAGTGGGAAATTGAAGACAATTATAAAAGATTTCACAATATTGAAGAGTTGTCAAAAATTGTCAAAAAGACAACAAAATGTTGTCCAGGTTCAGAACTAAGGTGTCAAATGGGAACACTAGTCAAGGAAAGAGTTGAGTCCTCTAATCATGGACCCTACCCTACTATTGAAACCCCCTTTTTCTAATAATTGCAGGTGGTGTGTGTAGAGGCGATGATTATTGATCGCCCATAGAATTTTAAGTAGCGGGTGGGGAATTGGGAATTCCTTTTCAATGGAAACTGTTCTATGATCGCCTTGTTGAAAGGATGGAACTTATCCGTGATCCATGGAAAAGCAAAATCCATTGTCAAGAGTACTTGGGCTAATAAAAGATTTGAAAATGCTAGATGGAAACAAAAACCCAATAATTGAAAAATGAAGGATGAGAAATAAAGAAAGGAAATTCCACCCATAAGTAGGAATGAAGGAAAATCTATTGTCAAAATTTAATTTCCAACCTTGGCAAATGAAAGATGAAAGAATTTTGAAAGTTGAAAACAAATTAATTTTTGTTGGAGGGATTTTGAGTCAAAAAAGTTGAAAAGATGCAAGTGAATTTCCAAATGGGAAATTTGTATTTTGAAAATGAAAATTCTTACAAAATACGGATTTCAAGTTTGAAAGTTAAAATCCTAGGTTAAAACAAAATAATTCCAAAATAAAAAAGTGAAAATTCTTAAACAAAATTAGGAATTCTTGAGTTGAAAATTAAAAATGCCTAGTGGAAATGCAAAAAATCAAGGAAACTCCAGCTCAAACATGTATTTGCACCCATCTTGCTTGGGAAATTTCAGCTTAAACATGTATTTGTGTCCACCTTGCTTAGGAAATTCCAACCTAAACATGTATTTGTGCCCACCTTGATTAGGATTCCAGCTCAAACATGTATTTGCACCCAAAGGGTCCAGCTCAAACATGAATCTGTGCCCGAAAGTTCCAGCTCACTGTCAAAAGTCCGCCTTTGAGATTCCCTCAACATCACTAAATCTGTCCTTAGAAATTCATAAATGCAAAATTGAAAAGATGTGAAAAGGAATCACAAATTCAAGTTGAGGCATCCTATATGAAGGAATAAAAATGCTAGTCTTGTTGATGTGAGTTTTATTCCACTACAACATGGAGAATCAAATACTTAATGCTTCAAGATGAAACACCAAATACTCAATCCTCTCTTGGTATAAGGTCATCTTTCATGCTAAGCTTGCAATGTAAGGTCATGAACTGACTTCTAGGGATTTCATTCCGGGGTATCTGCGCATCCAAGCCATCATGTAAACCAAGTAAGAGGTCATGTAGAATGCCTTATTGTGTCCTCAATTGCTCATCAATGTTTTCACTGATCATGCTTGTTGAGAAGCATCTCATTCTCACTAAGTGTCATCTCTATTTAGTAATACATCCATGATTCGAAAAGTGCCACCTGTGAACTGACCGTTACCCTGTTCAACATCAAAGTGAGATATCGCACATCTTCTCTAAAATCAGTCTTTGTTAAGTTGGGATGCTGGGAGTGATCTGCTGTAAGTAGAGCTGCAACACTTCCCTTTGGTGTTTGCGACATGGCTTAACTGCCTTACATGTTCTATAAGTCTAGTTGTTGGATCAGGCATTAACAAGTTGATATTTTGGTGCAATAACAACCAACTTGCTTCTTAGTCTTGCTTGAAACCAATTGTGAGCCCTAATATTTGTAGGCTCTTCTAGATGCATCTATAGTAGACAAAACCTGCCTAAATGTGATTGAACCACTGATTTGGCTCAATGTCCTTGCTGTTTTCCCTTCAATGCAATCCAATTTTGGCTCAAAGCTCTCTTTTTCCTTCTCCATTGGTTTGAAAATGAGATGAAGTTTCTTTTAGGTTAAGTTACAGGGTTCTTCCTTGCAGGCCTGGGTTCTAGTCCTGGTTCGACTTGGGTGCTCGTCCTATCTTGGTACATCCCTGTGTTAGGCCAGGATAAAGCTCAGGCTCCTGGGTCCTCTGGGTTCAGTCTATCCCAGGGTACAAGGCCCAGACACGAACCAAGACCAAAATCTGCTCACAATCTGATCTGCTACTTACAAGCTAATCTTTTACAACTTACCAGACATGTTGCATTTTTCAGAATATACACTGTTAAGGAGCATAGGAAATCTCTCATGCTTAAATGTTTGGCTTGTACATTCATTTAGGCTTGGGATTGTGTTTTTAACATATGAATATTACATCATAACATCTAATTGACAGTAGATTGAACAAGCAATAGACATCATTAATAAAAGTAAATAATGTCTATTTATGGCTGCAGATGAATGATTTTGTTAGTTAAGATTTTCTCACATTATGGTCTTTGTGAAAGAAATTCATAATTCACATTGTTCAGAAATTGTTGGAGCAGATAAACATACTAGTTGCATCATTCTTGGAAGTAAAATAATGACTATGTTTATATATATGATCTTGGTATAACAAATTTATATATATGATTTTTGTATGTTTTTTGCACTAACGAACTCAAACCCCCCAACAATTTAGTCAAACAGGTGGGTCAGATCTCAGAACCTGAACTAGCAACTTAGGTTTTAGGGCAGGAGATAAAATTTAAAACACATTGTCTTGAGTTAATTTTTCTTCTTTTCCTATTACTTTGTACTTAGCTACTTTTCCTGCTAATTTGTACTTACGTAGCTGTGGGTGGGTCTCCCCCATGACTCACCAAGTCTGGCGAGTCTCCTAGACCTGTTCAGGATTGCCTACCTCGTGACTTGCTAAGTCAAGGTGAGTTTGGTATAAACTTTGTAACATAGTAAAGTTGATTGAAATTAAACTTATTTTATTTGGGTTTTAAACTTAGTTATAGAGCCTCTCTCCTTAAAGTTATAGAGTTGAAATAAACAAAACTTCTCTCTGTAGTTATATAAATTTGGTATTCATCTTAAATATTGTTAGAATCTGAAAAGATTAATAACCCAGGAAACTAGTGCAAAGAATAAATATCTAAACTATGAATGCAAATGATACAAAATCAAAATAGCAACACAGAGTTAGTCTCCAAGAGAGTAATGCAAATGTTAGAAGCAAAATAGCATTAAGAGGATGCAAAAACAAGAGATACAAATACAAGCTAGGTAGCATGCTTATATAGGCTAGGAAGAGGGAGGAGGTGGCAACATCGATCAATTAGGAGCAACCATCTATCGGACTAAAGATAGCAAAGTATCTTCTCAAGATAGCTAATGGATGCTCACATGTAGGAAGGTGACACCTCGCAACCATTCACCTAATAAGACATGCTTTATTAACCTAAGCGAGATTATTAAAAGTGTAGGAAAAATCTAGCAATATAGGGAAAAATAAATGACCTACTAGGAAATAAAAAACTACACTAACAAATATGTTTTGAAGACATTCATTAGGGATTGTCCTGACTCCTCACTATGCATGTATGAGACCATTTGTAACTTCCCTAACTGTCCTAAAGGAATAGGAGAATAAAAAATCTGGATTTAAGAAATAGGCAAGAACATGAATGTGTTGGTGAATAGTAGAGAGCAGATTTCCACAATCCATAGAATACTTAGAATGTTTCTGGATTCAATTTTGTTACTGTTTTTTTGCATCAAAAAAAGAATACATTTCAGATCACACTTTGTGATCCATCATCAGGATGAAGAAAGACAAAGAACATGAATGATAAAACATAGCAGACTTAGCAATAAAAAGGGAAGGGGTAAAGAGTGTGGGGAATCCAGAAACATTCTATGTGTTGGTGAAGTTATCTATTCCACCTTCCATCAATAATGTGCCAAACGGGCTCACAATTTCTCTCGTTTGGCCCCAAAAAATGCTAGATATCCTCCTTAGCATTGTCAATTGCTTTACATAGAGAACCTTTTGGCTTGTTCTACGAACTGCTGAACCACACACCTAAAACAAAACAATATAGATATAAAGATTAATAAAATTGGTTTTTGAATTGACAATAAAAAAGGAGTAGGAGATAATTTCCACAGCAAGTCAAATTGTGATATTGCTATCTGGATTTAACTGTGTGATTTTTGAGTCAAACTCATTGACCCATGTTTCATGAGTAGTGATTCAACATGAATCCATCTCTCATGAGAATAAATGGAACACTTAGCACTCATTGGATCTAGGTGATGCTCACAGGGGTGAAGCACCATAGTTAAGCGCGCTCAGGCTGGAGTAGTACTGGGATGGTTGACCTCCCGGGAAGTCCCGGTGCTTCACCCCTGTGAGCATCACCTAGATCCAATGAGTGCTAAGTGGTCCATTTATTCTCATGAGAGATGGATTCATGTTGAATCACTACTCATGAAACATGGGTCAATGAGTTTGACTCAAAAATCACATAGTTAAATCCTGATAGCAATATCACAATAAAAAAGGAGTGAAAATTAGAAAAAGACCACTAATATTGAAATAACAACTTGATCATTTTATAAGTTATAAAATGTTAACCTTATAATTACTTTGAGGATCTCACAAATGTATCATAAAAAATGGTCTTTATCATCCTCTCCCTTTCAACCTTCATCTAGTACGGAGAGCCCATCCATTTAGAGCTCACAAACATTTTCCTAAGTGGTGGTAATGAATTTGCAATACTCTGAAATGTGATTAAATTGTTGGCAAAATGTGTGGTTTCCTATCACACGTGTTCCTTTCTTTTGGTGTGCTTTTTCATTGGATTAAGCCCCCATGGGTGTATGGATATGCATTTTGTAATGTTCTATGCCTTTCCTACCACGAATTCGTCCAGTCAAAGTTTTTCTATTTTCAAGGATTTGATTTATGTAATGGGCAACACAAGGCCCCAAAACTAGTAGTGTGCCTATACTCGAGCAGTGTGATTGTCACTTTTTCATCTCAACTTGGATGACATACTCCGCAACACTCCATCATCACTTCATACAACATATATCATAGGGTTTTAATATTTTTCATTTCGTTAGAGCCAGAGGCATTGGTTGACTTAAACTGTCCACTTGGAGCCACTAGGAAATCAATAAGTGTTTGGTTCTTACCATCCATCTGCCCCATTGAACAAAATAGTGTATCCCTTTTTGTGCCAAACCCTCATTTGGCCCATCACTATAAATTTAATGCATGTCACAACATCCTTCAACAAGGGCCCATTTAATCATTTTCTTGAACAAATTTTCTATTGCAATTAATGCATTGACCAATGACTCCTACTAGTGGGCCTCTCACAACATTGAATTATAAATTGTTATAGTCCAGAAAATTGGCACATGCTAGTGTTTCTACATGACAGTTCTCTTGGTTCCATGTAGCAGTGAGCAGGTGCAAGAGCTCACTACATCTATCTGTGACTTTGGAGGAAAACTCATAACAACTGATATTGGTTGAGCTGTCCTCTGCTTTTCTATTTTCTTCTCATATAAAGAAAGGAGAGCGTTAATCTCTTGTATGATGCTAGATATTCTTCTTATTGAATTATAGAGGTGCTCATCTTGGCCAGGGGTTTGATTAAGTTGATTGATACCTCCACCCATCTGCAATCCACAATGATTATATACCATTTTTGAAGGGAAAACAAAATAACAAAAAATGAAAATCAGAAAATCAGAAACTGATGACAGATTGCATTTTGCTTTTTGATGTAAATTGTGGGAGATTTGTTAGGTCAATGTTCTAGTTTTAAAGAAGTTTTTTTGGCATTGATGCTATTGAACTTTCTTAGTAAAGGGAAGACGTTGAAAGTGTAAATGCTTAGGATCATTAATCTTGATTTCCACTTTGATAAATACTCAAAATCAAGTATTCCTGTTTGTTAATTGCTTTTATTATCTGTCTAAAATCTTTTGAATGATTAAGTTTTGTTGTTGATCGTTAAGTTTCAAACTGCAGCTGCTACAGAATATAGCTGGTTGCCCAGTGTCAATGCCCATGACTATTGTTATGTCGGGAGTAGCTAAAATGTTTGTTGGGGAGTTGGTGGAAACAGGTACTAATATTTTATAACATGCTACACTACTTTGTGTATTTTAATGGGTAGAAGAGAAGGGGCCAATATATTTAATGGCTTTCAAACAATGTTTGATTCACATTCCAAAACTATTTTAGAATATTTTGTTTGATGTATTTCAAAAGGGACTTAAGAATGATCTTCTGATTTTGTTTCCATTTTATTGTTTTGTAGCGAGGATGATAATGACAGAGAGGAATGAATCTGGTCCAATCAGGCCTTGTCATCTCCGGGAAGCCTATAGAAGATTAAAATTGGAAGGAAAAGTACCTAAGCGATCAAGGTCAAGGCTCTTTTTGTAGGGGTTACTGGTATCAAGGCATTGGAAAGCAGCATTTCCCATGTCAGCCTTCTATTTTTTAGCAACATGGAGTTATCTAATGGTATATTAATGTTTTTTAGGTGGCAACTTCCTCTGCTAAAACTGTCAAAATGAATCGATCTTTCTTTAAATGGATTTGATCACTTTTGTCTACATCTATCCATCATATGGACCTGAATGGTTTGGTTGATAGTTGAACAGTATATCTGTTTGACAATGTTGACAGAGGTTGAATCTCGACTCAATCAGGGTTTTTGGAAACTCTGTGACCAATTTTCAAGTTTTTTCCAGATGATAGACCTTAATTATTGATTTGAAATCTTTCACTGTTGTTTCCAAAACCCTTATGTAAAAATATTTATGGATTGTGGAACAATAACATCAAATCTGAATACAAATTCCATCTTTATGTATTCATGAATGGGTCATTAAGCCAACGGTCTAAATTCTTGCCTCTTTGTTTGATTCAACCTAGCCATTTGTCTGTATTTAAGCAGATTACCAACCTTTGGGTGCCATTCAGTTGGGTATTATAGAGGTATCTACTCTTTTAACACAAGGTTACCACATATGCAACCCCACTTCCCTCAATACATGTACTGGCACACCTGATACAGAGACCAGTATGATACAACTTATTTACTATGCCTATCCATACCTAAAATGTGAGCAAACATGGAGCCGCACCAGATACATCTTGATTCGGCAACCTTGCTGACTCTACTGTATCCAATTCTTAATATTTAAACAAACTGTAAAATGTCAGAGAATAACACTAAATATACAAAAAAAAACTTTGATATTTTGCATATATCTAGTTGTGAGTAGGGGTAGGCTCTTTGATTGATTTTGTTTTCCATTTTTTAACTATTGAGTTAATTTCCAATGCCCCTTTCTCCTTATTCTTTAGGTGTGTAAAATTAGAAATGCACGTAATGCATGTATTGAAATAAAATGATGGTCACGACGAGGCACAAATGTTTCAGTTACAGAAGGGGAATGAATGTTGCTGATGTGAGCAATAACACAATCTGTAAATGTTAACTTGCTATTTTAGAATGATGACACTGAGTCTATTTAGAGTAGTGTTGATGTGTGTTTGTGACACAACAACATAGGATAAAATACCAAGTATGCTATCCTCTCTTGAACGAGGACACCTTAAATGCAACCCGAAAGTTTACATTGTGAACATGTGGCTTTGTGTTGGATATAACTCAATGAATTGATGTGATATTGCTGGTAACACAAAGGGACTTGCATAAATGTTCCTAGACTTAGTCAACTCTTTTCCCTCAAAGCAGTTGGCACTTGAGTACTATGCTAGCTTGAACTTCAAAAAAGATAAATAGGATAAAAGTTGGAAGAATCTATAGTACTTGTAACACCTAAGGACAATGATCAATGAATTATGGTTAGATAAATGGATTCCTTCAAGCTTTGCTTCACCATAAGGAAGCAACTTCACAAAAATGATGCAATCTCCAAAGGTAATGAAGGATTTTCATATGCACATGATGAGGTGGTGTGGGGTTGGCTTTTGCAATAGGTGTTAAAATTGCCAAGGGTGCACCTTTATTGTTCGTAGGTGTAGGGTTTGTGACTCCTCCTGCAGGTTCAAATGTGCAATGAAGTTCTTCTGCTCTAGTGCCATTAATGAGGTTTTTGGGTGTTAGCCTGCCTTCATTTGTAGACGTGGTGGCCAAGTCTGTTGATTTTCTTCAAAAGGATCCGTTTCTTGTTTGTAAATCCATTTCCTTCAGGCTTTCTACAAAGACCGAGAAGGAGCTTGTTCACGTCAATGTCTTGACTTCTTATGGGGTGATTTGTTGTTTTTAGGGCTTCTGGCTAAGTCTTCCACAACTTCATGATTGAATCTCCTAAAATTGGGAACCAATCGTAATTGGTACTATTCATATTTTTCCAATGGCAAAGGATTATTTCATTGCGAAAATTGATAATGCCGAGGATAAATCAAGTGTTTTGTGCAATCACTTATTTAGTTGGGATGATAAATTTATGTTGACGGTTAAACCATGACATCTAGATTTTAGTCCCTCCATTGAACTATTCAACAACATCCTAATATGGGTTAGACTTCCCAACCTCCCCCTTCATTTATGGACCGATTCCTTGTTAGAAGAAGTGGGTAGGCTTTGGGGGTTTTGACGTTGGATTCAAACTCTTCATATGTTTTTCACTCCACTTATGCTCGCATTTTGGTTTATTTGGATGTTTCTAAAGGTCTTCTTGCTAAGATCGAGATTGATTCTTCCATGGGTCCTTCATTCAATTGCTTGACTATGATGGCATTCCCTTTAGATGTCAAAGATGTTTCAAGATTGGTAATGTCTATGCTTAGTGTGGATTAGAGAAAAAGAATGAATCTTCTTTGGTGGAAGGGTCATTTCTTTCGAGCATTACATTGTTAAGAAGAGTTTTTAGGTGGTTGCACAAGACTCGAATGTTGCAACCAATTTGCCTTAGGTAGATGACGTTGTTCATGGAGTCGATATTCTTGCCTTTGGTGAGTTTTTGACTATTTTTAGTTTTATTGATGTTACTGATGTTGCCCCTTGTGAGAGTGCTCTCGTTGATTGGGTTATGGTTGATGGTTTTCCCTTTGTTGCCATCTTTCATTCTGTTCCTCCTAATTTGGCTGGCCTTGATCCTCATGTTTTTGTTGGCCTCGCCTTGGGACCTCTTGTTGGAATTCTCTCCTAGGGTGGGGGTACCTCTGCATTGGATTTGATTTCTTGGTGGAACGCTGTTGCTAGGGTGGAAGAGGGTTGGATCATTGTTAAATGTAAGACATCTAAATCTCCTTAGTCCTCATTTGATATGACCCTTCATTCCCATACGGGTAAAGACTAAAGGTAAATATTAATTATACTTAGTTGGGTTGGATGGTTTTCCCTCTAGCTCTTAGTTTTTGGCTGCATGTTGTTTTCTTGGGTATTTGTTTCGTGTCATACAATATTGTTGGTTTGGCTCCTTTCTTGGACATGTCCTATCTTGTTTCATGTAGTGGATAATTTTTGATTATCTTTAGTGGTGGGGCTTCAGGTACCTCTAAATCTTGCTTTGTATAGGGTTTTAGGTCCCTTCAAAACTCGATTTCCACTAAATAAAAAACATTCATGCAAATACCAAATCTTGGGGAAATCCAAATGAACATCCACAACTGAATCAATGCTCGAGTGGGTTTATGTAATGGTTGCTTATTTTGCCTCCATCTTTAGGTCGGTCCACTTTGTAGCTTTTGGATTTAATCAACCCTTGGTCATCACATGAGCAGTGCATTGAGGACAACCAAGAGTGGATGTATACATGCATGATTGAAATTGGAGATGTTGATTGCCCACACTTTGATGTCACAACATCAATTGAAGAGGAGCATGAGGTAAAATATCCAATCTATAGTTATGTTGATGACAACTTTTTTGGACATGAGTTTGATGGGAAAATGTCAAGGAAGAAGCTATAGAAAAATTAGAACAATTATTTCAGAAGCTACACCCCTTGGAATGCCAATTGAGGCTAAATGAAAGTACTATTGTTGCATCTTTCACCTATGTTGATGATACAAATCAAATGATTTCAAATTGTTTGTGAAGAATGCAAGAGTTAATCTCTTATGTATTCACATGTTCTTAGAAAGGCTATGATAGTGATAAAAACTAACTTCATCTACTTGTGTAGAGAGATCATCTTCTCCAACTTAATGAGATGTATTTCAATGCATTGAGAAGAAAGAAAGACGATATAGATAAAACTTGTTTATGTGCTTGAGATTGCCATGAATTCATTAGAGAACACAAAGTTGGTCCCTCAAAATTTAAAAAATCATGTTGGCGAGCTTGGTGTGGATTTGAACTTGATGCAAGCTCGGTGAGGAGAATCCTGAAAGTAGGTGTCCAAACCAAGCAACAAGAGTAAACACACAGAAGCATGACACAAAACATAGATGAAACCATAGGATTTGATTGATTCAATGCAGATCCAATGCCACCTAGTTACAATATCTCAAGCATAAGGCCTACCTAATTGCATCCTTCAATTACTCATATTTTTCAATGTGCGAGCTTAATTAATAGGATCTTTTTTTCTAAAACCTAGTACATCTAGATACATAATTCATTACATAATATAGTCATCAAGACACATAGGTTGACTAGAAGTTTGCAATTTCTAAATTTAGAAACATATTACAACACCAAATGGTCCCATACCTTAAGGAGAATTGAGCGACCACACAATTAAGCATAAGACATTGTGCGAGCTTAGAGATAGGCCCACACGAGATCCAAAAGCCAACATGAAAAGCCATGAAGGATTGCATGCAAGCAAGAACTTCGCATAAGAAAATTCCCACACTATACAAGATGCCAACGAAGAACATGTCATGAGAAAGAACAAATGAGAACCTACTAGTGACGAAACATTAACGACCACAACCAAAAACATAAAATCCATGAAAGGTCCACTCTAAGAACTAGTGCTTGTAGATGAAACAAAAGAATAACAACAAGACTGTTCACACAATCAATAGGCTGGAAACAACAAACAAGGCAAACTATTTTTGGTTGATGCAAGATTGGCAATGAACACAAGATGCTACTGCATTAGACACAAACAATAAATAGAAAATTGATGTCCACATCAAGGAACCTGCAGATTCTAAGCAAAATAATGATGATCCAAATAAGATTGAGAAATCCACAAATTGTCTTCAACTGGTTTATTTTGCCACTGAGCTAAGTTTTCAATACAATCCTTCCCTCTGGTGCTCTTACTAACTTTGATGTCTAAAATCCTCTCAATGTCATATGTAGGCTTCTTAGGACAATTAGGTTTATTAATTGTTTCACCATTAGACATAATATTCATAAATATCAGAAATGTTGAATATGGGTGAAATATCCATGTCATCAATTAGTTCAACCTCAAAAGTGTTACCACTGCCAAATTTCTTCAAGTCATACAAGGCCCAAATTTCTTCATTTTTAGCTTGCTATAAGTTCTAGTAGGAAATCTATTCTTCTTCAAATGAACCATGACTTCATCACCAGCTGCAAAATCCTTATGGCTCCTCACTTTATCCTTTTACTTCTGACTACTGTCCTAGGTTATATTTTACTTTATCATGCAAACTCCTCATGAAATCAATACATCCCTCTACTTCAACATTTCTTTTGTCCTCAAGATCAAGATTTCTCAACTCAATATCTCCTCTAGGATGCATGTTTCCAAGAATCTCAAAAGGTGTCTTCTTGTTTTTTCGTTTATAGAGTTGTATGCAAATTCTGCTTATGCCAAAACTAAATCCAAATTTCCAAGTTTGTCTCCAACTAAACATCTTAACAAGTTACCCAAGCTTCTATTCACAACTTTAGTTTTACCATTAGTTTGTGGGTGGAACGTAGAATCAAATTTCAACTTAGTATTCAATTTTTCCCACAATGCTTTCCAGAAATAACCAATAAATTTAGTATCCCTATAAGGAACAATAGGCTTTGGTAATCCATGCAACTTCACAATTTCTCTGAAGAATAAATCTTCTATATGTACTACATCCAATGTCTTTCTATAGGGTATGAAATGAGCCTTTTTAAAAATTCTATTAACAACAAAAAAAATCATTACCCTTTTGAGTTTTAGGGAATCCAAGAATAAAATCTACATTGATATCTTCCCATGGTTTACTAGGAATCGACAATGGTTTGCACAATCCTACATTCTGGCTTGTTCCTTTTGCAACTTGACAAATTTTGCAACTTCTCACAAATTTCTGAACATCCTTGTACATGTGTGGCCAAAAGTATCTCACAGGGATTAAACTCAGTATCTTATCAATCCAAAAAATCCCACAAGTCCTCCACTATGTTGCTCCTTTATTATGTTATCCATCATTGATCCTCTTGGAATACATAGTTGAATTCCTTTGAACAACATGCCTTCTTGAATGAAATAATCAACCCATTTATTTTGATTATTTTCTATTAGTGTTTTGCAAAGTCAAGATTAGTTTCATATAAAGCCTTCAAATCTTCAAAACCAAGTTCCTCAACTTTCATATTTGTTAGGGAGAAACAAACAAATACAATGGCTTCCATGGTTGTTGTTGCGTGTGTTAGGGCACCCACTTCAGTGTGCGTTAGGGTTCATGATGCAACTACTGCTATTCCATCTCCTGTTGCGGCTGATCCCTTCCTTAGTGGTAGTCAAGATTTCCTCAATTGCAATGGTGCTTGGGGTGGTCGGGAAGGGCTTGGTGGATGTTGCCACACTTGTGGGAAAGTTTAACATAGCTAGGGCTTCTCCGTCCTATTCTCTTAAGGCCGCTGTGAGGTCTTCAACTCCACCTAGAGGGGAAAACGCTTTCTCTATTCACTCCCCTTTTTTTGCTCAGGTTGGAGAAGGATGTTGTGCAAGATATTGTAGAGGAGATGGAGTCTCTTTTTGATCATGTTGTGGTCTGTCGCTTTAAGGGTCTCTGGTCTAGTCTTTCAACGTTGCACACTTGGATTTCTAGAGATTGGGAACCCATTTTATTTGGAACTGTTCATCTTTTCTACATGGGTAATGGGTTCTTCATTGCTAAGTTTGATGAAATCGAGGATCAGAAGAAGATCCTTTGTGGCCCTTCTTTCGTCTAGTCAAACCAACACCACTCATTGATGATGAAAATATGGCATACCAATTTCTCTCCTCCAACTGAATCTTTTACTAAATTCTCGATCTGGGTTCGGCTTGCTAATCTTCCTCTACATCTTTAGGTTGATTCCTTGTTCGAAGTGGTAGGTGATGCTATGGTTAACTTCTTAATGGTTGATTGAGTTTTCATCAAATATTTTGCATTCCACTTATGCAAGAATTCTTGTTGAGGTGAACATTTCTGAGGGTCTTCTTGATAAATTTAGAGTTGAGCTTCCTAATGGGAACAACTAGATTTAGTCATTAGATTATGAGGGGATTCCCTTTAGATGTGGAAAATGCTACAACACTAGGCATTTGGCAACTCAGTGTGGTTTTCAAAGGCCAAAATCTGAAAAGGCTTCTTCTTGGTGGAAAGGGACTTCTTCTAAACCCTATACTTTGCTAAGAAGCTTTCTTAGGCATCCTCCACTATTAAGTCTTCTTCCCTTGTTGCTCTTGACCTTGTCCTTGTTTAGACTGCCGCTACTTGCATTTCTGCGGGTTGTGAGGTGGATGGTTTAGATGCTGTTGTGCATTCCCCCGTGATGGCAGAGGCATCCTAGGTTGTTCTTGTCAGAGCTAGTCTCTCTGTTGGCTTTTCTCGTGTCTCATTTCTTAGTTCTTCTGTGACACTTATTCTTGAACAACAGGTGGCAATCTCATTGGTTGAGGAGGGGTGGGTACCTATTACTTAAAACACCATAAGGAATCCTCTCCTCATTTCGATATGAATCTTTTCTCTTAGAAGAAGGGAGGTAAAGGAAACTCATAGTGTTTTCTTGTTTTATTTGGTTGAACATTTCTATTGCTCATGGCTTATTGGGACTTCTTTCCCTTTCGTAGTTGGTCTATATTTGTTTTGTCACTTTTGGTGGTTGTTCGTCGAATTGTAGTGGACCGCTAGACCTTTGCTTGTTTACTCAATGACAAAGATTCTTGTTGATGGGGTTCTAGACCCCTTTTAAAATCTATTTGTATGGGGTTTCAGGTTCCCTCAAAACTTGCTTTTACCTTGAACAAAAAACTCTCATCTTTGTTAGCAAATTTCTTCTTCTGCTCAATGCATTTGCAACTTTGTTTGACTGACCACTCCTATGTTTCAACACAAATGTGAAATCCTGCAAGTACATAACTCGTTTCATATGTCTTTGATTCAACTTGTTTGGACTACCCAAGTATTGCAAAGCTTTATGATCATTATACAATACAAATTCTTTAGGCATCAAATAATGTTTTTATTTTTTCAGAGCTTGAACAATAGCATAGTGGTCATAAATTGAATATTTCTTCTTAGCATCATTCAATTTTTACTGTAGAAAACAATTGGTTTACTTTCCTTACTCAAAACAGGTCTAATTGCATTCCTACTTGCATCACAATCAACTAGAAATACCTTAGTAAAATTAGGCGAAACAAATAGTAGTGATTCTGTGACCTTTTGTTTCAGAGTCTCAAATGTTTTCTCTGCTCCATGTGTCCACTTAAATTCCTTTTTATCACCCCTCACTATTATGCTCATCCCATTACAAACTAAACTAAATTTTCTGATGAACTTCCTATAAAAACTAGGCAATCCGTGGAAATATGTAACTTCACCAACACTCTTAGGTGTAGGCTAATTCAAAATAACCTTTACCTTCTTAGGATCCATTTTCAAACCATTAGCTGAGATAAAAAAACCCCATATATGCTAGCTCCTCTTTCATAAAAGAACATTTCTTCAAGTTAATTAACAAGTGCTCTTTCTTAATTTTGTCTCTATAAGACTTCTATGTACATCATATGATACTCTTTAGTCTTACTAAATGTCATAATATCATCAAGGTAAACAATCACAAGCTTACCCACAAATTCTTTAGAACTTCATTTATTAGTCTTATGAAAACACTAGGTGCATTAGTCAAACCAAAAGGCATAACCAACCATTCATACAAAGCTTCATTAGTCATGAAAGAAGTCTTCCACTCATCTCCTCTAATTTTGATATGACGATAACCATTGTTCAAATCAATCTTGGTAAAATATTTTGCTCCACTAAAACAATCCATGATATCATCCATCCTAGGTAATGGAAATGTATATTTTATTGTGATCCTATTAATAGTTATGGAATTAGTACGCATTCTCCATTATCCCTTCTACTTAGGTGCTAATACTACAAGTACTGCACAAGGACTTAAACTCTCTCTAATTAGAAATTTTCGTAGCAATTCTTGGACTTGTCTATTCATTACCTCATTTTCTGCACGTGTCAATCTATGTGGTGCTTTGTTAGGAAAACTAGCTCCAAGTATAAGATCCATACAATGACAGATACTTCTAATTGGTGGCAATCCAGAAGGTATGTTGTCTAAGATAATATCTTGGAAATATGATAAGAATGCTTCAATGTTTAGGGCTTGCTCATTCTCAATTTTCTTTTTTGAATTTTTAGGAATCAAGGTAAAACACATGCTTTCCTCCTTCAAATCCCTCATGAGCTGATCTCCTTCAACCAAACATACTCTAATAGTAGTACAATGATCATTTTTAGGTTTTATCAAAGGTAACAAAACTTTTCTTTTCCCATTAGCCCAAATAGTGTAATAATTCAATCTACCATAATATGTTCCAATCTTAAGTTTCACAAGACACTGTTCACTTGTACTAGTAATTTGTGCTCATCTTGATCCAAGCAATGTGACAAGGCTTAGGGTGTTTCAATCTCGACAATTGTAACTTTGCAACCAACTCTTTTGATGCCAAATTATCATAACTTTCATTGTCAATGATTAGATTGCAACATTTACGTGCAACCTTACATCTGGCTTTGAAAATATTTTTTCCTCAACATTAGGTCTTCAACCATTTCTTCATTTCAAAGGTTCTCCTAGCCATCATAATTCTCCTTCTTTAGGCCCATCAGGTGCATCTTCTTGTACCAATGCATTTTTGCTACTGCTACTTGTCTTCTTTTTAGAATTAGGATATTCAAATGCTCTATGACCTTCCATTCACCACTTAAAACAAGCACCTTTAAACCAAGTTCTATCTTCCCTCTTATTATTTCTAGAGTAACTAGCATAATTACCTCTTGAATAGTTACCTCTACCTCTGTAAGATCCTTCATCCTTCCATTATGATGTGCCCTTGTCTTTATTAGCACTACCTGACTAAGATCTGCTACTTTCACCATAAGATCTACCTCTACCTCTTTAAAATCTATCTCATCTATCTCTCTACTTCGTTCATGCTTTTTGTTCAACTTTTCTTCTGCTTTTAGTAAATTGGTATGCTTCTTCCATGCTATTCATTTTGACCAGACTAATCTCATCTTGAATAAAAATCCTCAAACCATTTAGGTAACTCATAATCTTTTCCACTTCATCATCAATATGCTCATATATGATATCTAACTTGTAGAATTCTTCAGTACACTCTTTCATAGTCATGTCCTTTTGATTCAAATTTTGCATTTTTTAAAACAAACTAACTTGATAATCACCATAGATGAATATGCCCTTCAACTTACCAATCATCTTATCCTAGGTCTTGATATTTTACTTTCCTTGCTTTGTCTATCAGTTTGCAAATGCCCCCACCAAATAGATGCATGTCCTTTCAACTTTGTAGCTATTGTCTTTACCTTCTTATCAACTGATGAACTTTCATACTCAAAATAATTTTCCAAATCATAAACCCAATCTAACAATTCATCAATATCAAGCTTGTCATGCTAATCAAAAGGATAAATATGCGGTTTAGCATTCATTCTTGTCAAATGCTCGAAGAATATTTTGTCACCTTGTTTCAAATTAGGGACTTGTACCTCAATTTCCTTAGTTTCATCTTCACTAACATTTCAATAGGCCTTCCTCTTCTTTTGGTTGTCTCAACAACTTCAAGCCTAGTTGCAATCTGTCTCAACATATCCACGATAGAAGGATCTGTATTTCCTCTTCCACGAACCATCTTTACAGTAGATCCAACAAGATTGTAACCTTTTGCAAGTTATAGGTTGAATTCTAGCTCTGTTCCCTACGACCAAAGCTAAATTAGGGTTCTAGACAATCCAAGCTTCTAGAAGGAACACAAAATTGCTCTGATACAACCTAACATAGGCTTGGTGAGGAGAATTCCCAAAAGAGATGCCCAAACCGAGAAACAAGAGTAAACATATGGAAGCATGCCACAAAACCAACATGAAACCACATAATTCAATTGACTCAATGCAACCAACTTATTCTATGCCGGGCATAAGGCCTACCCGATTGCAACCTTCTATTATATTTTTTTAATGTTCGAGATTAATTACTCTCTAGATGAAATCTAGATATTTTTTCTAAAAGCTACTACCTCTAGATACATCATTCATTACATAATATAGCCATCATGACACACAAGTCAGCTAGAATTTTGCAATTTCCATATTCAGTAAATATATTATAAACATAGAAAGGTTCCATCCTTAAGGAGAATTGAGCAACCACATAATTAAGCATAAGAAGATATACACACTTAGAGATAGGTCCACACGAGATCCTAGAACTAACATGAAAAGCTATGATAGATTACATGCACGCTCCTACCCACTACACAAGATGCCAACAAAGAACATGTCATGAGAATGAAAAATGAGAACGCACCAAAGATGAAACATTAATGACCACGACCAAAAAGATAAAATCCATAAAGGATCCACTCCGAGAACCTGTGCTCTCAAATGAAACAATGAAAGGACAAGACAACTATTCACAAGATCAACATACTAGAAATAGAAAATAAGGAAAACTAATTTTGGTTGATGCAAGATTGTCAATGTACTCAAGATGCTCTTGCATCAGAACTTGAAACATTATTCACACATCCCATCAACTTTTGGAGCTACACCACATGGGAGTGTCAATAATATGGGCATGCCAATAGTATGGGTAGTCACATTGTCATGAAGTGTAATGAAGATTCTGATTTAGTACGTCATACCTTGGGAGATGTGAAGAAGTCATGAAGGATTTGTGTTGGATGGCTACCAACTATGCATCATTAGTTCCAACTTTTAGGGATCCCTTTGAAGATCCAAATCATAGATGAAGATTGGATAGTTGAGCAAACCCTTTGTGCCTTAACCACTTGTACTATACCTACTCATATTGAGAGGGATATAAGTGTTTCAAATTTTCTCTTTCATGGAGTTGTTACTACTAAGGACCCTTATGGCGAGACTCATGTTTTGTGGAGCTAATGACACTCTTGATTAATCTTTGAGCATGATTTTTTTTTTGGAGCCATTCAAAAATTTCTCCCTTGTGATTTATTTTCTGAGTATGGAGTCTTTCCCTTTGTTGGGCATAAGCAATGCATGATTTTCATCCCTCGTAGTGTGTGATATTTTCTTGGAGAAAGAAAGTTGTTGTAGAGCCTTGGGATTTTAGGTTATCTCTTATGGGTATGAACTACTTGGTTGGAGAACATAATTACTTGCAAACCATGCATCAAAGTGTTTGACAATGTTCTTTGGTGGGGTCTTGATGAATTGCTCCACAACTCTGGGCATGTCAATGTATATATTAGAGTAGAGCAGTAGGAGCTTGAGGGATATTTGTAAAACTATGGTAAACTCTTTCATCCTACACTCATTTAGCATAGAGGCTTAAGTGAATAGACACTCCAACATCCACACTTTTTTATGAGAATTGTTCAGGTGACATATAGTTTGATGATGGATTATTTAAGGGAAATAAATCTTTGGCCTATGATAAGTGTAATGCCCCCTACTTTTTCCCACATCCTTAAGATGGTCCTATTTGTAACTTGTGGACATATTTTCCATTTTTGGCCCCATCAGTTGGGCCATTCTTTTGAATTAAATTGAGGTCAATTTGTTTGTTAATGGAGGTGTAAACCTCATACTTATTTGGCTTTTAAGAAAGAATTGGAATCATCAATCAATTACCTATCTCATTGTTTGTATCAATAGTTCCAGTTTAGAATTTGGATTATTGACTTGCAATTTTAGAGACGCAAGACCCTTCCTAGTTTGTTGGGGTCACCCAAATTTGTGCAAAGACAAATTTGTTATAATCAAATATCTATCTATATTGTCTAGAATATAATCCCTGATCATCATTGATTCATTCCTATTGCTTCATGTTGGTCTACATCTATGTTATATTCAATTGGCATAAGTTTGGATTATACTATTAAAATATTTGAAAGAACTTGGTTGAGACTAAAATCAATGACTTAAAACACCTTCCAGATTTGAATATGCGCTACATCTCCACGTTGAATTAATATTATGATAGGCACCATATCAATACAAGGAAATATTCATCAATTTGAAGAATGATAATCTTATACTTTGCAAACAAAATAAAGAATTCCATTAACACTTAATAAAATAATGTAAGAAGGAATTATTGTAGTATTGTGTGTGCAACCAAGATGGAGGCAGAATATTATCGAACTATGTGAATTTGCAAACAATGAAGTTACAACAAATATAACCCCTTAGCTTGTTGATAGGCTATTTGTAGGAGCTTTGTTTTTTGGAAATCAACTTTTCACTCGCTTTTTATTTTTTGATCATGCAAATCTTTTTAGGCGAGATGCTATCCTTAAAAAAGGAAAAATATTTTTAAAAACTAGATATTTTAGAAAGTATCCACATAATTAATTCAAGTTTCCAAATTTATTTCATTTTGTCTTCATGATTATTTGAAAAGTTTGTGGATTAAGTTTTGAAAAGACAAAAGTTTTTAAGTTCATATTGGGATTTCACATTCACTTTTCTTCATATTTACATTCTAGAGTCAATATTTATTTGAAATCATTTTCTTGTATTGGTATTGCTTAATTTTTTTTTTTTTTGTCATCTAACATTTGTATTTTAGTGAGAGCTAATTATTTTCACTCTAAATATTAATGTACTTGCGCACCATCAATTATAGATCTATTTTATGTATATATAAGACATTCATCAAATTATGTGCCCCATTCTTATCCCAACTTGGAAGCGCTTTGTATTAGATTTTCCAATTTATTTTTCCTTGTAAGCTACATAGTTTAAACAATTTTATTTTGAATTGTATCTTTTTGTATTTGGTTGCTCCATTTATTGAAACTATATTCTTTCAATAAGGAAATTGAATATTATTTACTTGATTCATTTTGATAGCTAATATAACTAATTTTAAATTCTATAAAATTAGATTGATGTAGAACATTTGGTATAAATTTTCTTAACTATTTTGGATTTACTAATATTTCGGTTATAATTACTTTCTTTAAATATTGAAATTTGGATAATAGGAAATTTAAATAGAATATTTAACCTAATTTTACTATTTAAACAATAGGTTATTTTATAAAGAGAAATAAAATAGTGATTTGATATTAAAACAATGAGAACATATTTTAATTTATCTTAAATATAATTTTACTATTGATGATAAATTTCAGAAGGTAAACATCTTCATTCTTTAACAAGATGCTAAAGTTAAAGTAAAACATCTTCAGAATGGTGCCCCTCTTACGGCTCCGTCTCAGGACAATGCTACTGTCCCTTCTTTTGCCATGGTCTAGAACTCAGGTGGTGATGTTGTTTCTTTATCTCTTGCCACAAGGGTGTTGGGGGTTGGTTGCGGGGCTCAAGGCCTTGATTGGAAGAAGGCCGCTAAGAAGTTGGAGGATGGATGGACAACAGTAAAAGGAAAAAAGTCAAGCCCTACAAACCTTCATTTGATATATCTTTACGTTCTCAAAAGATGAGATAAAAATGTAAATCTTGAGGCTTGGTATTGTAAAAGGTTTCGAGTCCTTTCAAAACTTGTTGCTCGCCTACTCTTTTAGAGGTTGTCTCTTTTTGTTTGGTTCTCCTAGCCTTTTTAGCCTGTTGTTTCTTTGTAGTTTGTCATGGTTAAGGACTTAATGTCTATTTCTTTTGTAATTGTGGGGTTTCAAGCACCTATTTAAAACCTGTTTTGCTTAATAAAAAACAAGATGCTAATTAATTTAAAATATGATTTTTTTTTAACTAACAAAATTTCTAAAATTTTTTCTATAGCTATTAAAATGATACAAATTAATATTTATAATTTTTATATTTAGTTATTTAAAAATAAATAAATTTAAAGATTCTTTTAATTCTTTTTGTATATAATTTACATTGATTGTAAATTCTACAAATTAGAGTAAAATATCTTTTATGTACTAGCAATATTGTAATTATTTTAAACTAGCAGTCACAAGCTTTTGTGCTTACAACAATGAGTTGATAAATGTTTACTTTACGTAAAATAAAACTTAATTTTGTAATAAATCAAATAAATAATAATTTTTTATTAAATTTAATATATACTAATAAATTATCATCTAAAAAATACTCCCATAAAAATCTATTATGAAAAATTAATAAGAAAAAAATATGAAAAAAATAACACGTATAAAGTGGAGCAAAAAATATAACTGAAATAATTATAAAAACTAAAAATTAAATTAAAGGAAGTCTTGACACTAAACCTCTGTGAGCATCACCTAAATCCAATGACTGCTAAGTGTTCTATTTATTATCATGAGAGATAGATTCTTGTAAACCACTACTCATTAAACATGAGTCAATGAGTTTGACTCAAAAACTACATAGTTAAACCTTAATAACAATATCACAATCTAACTTGCTGTGGAAAATATCTCCTACTTATTAATTTAAAGTCTATTAACTAAAATATATTAATAAAATTAAAAACTAAATTAATTAAAAATCTACCCACTTAAATATATGAAAAAAAATCATTTAAAAATAATCTCCATAAAAAAAACTATTATAGAAAATTAATATGATAAATATAAAAAATATATATTAAAAAAATAACTCCCACAAATATCATATTGGCTAAACTAAAATCAATATTTAAATGAAAAACTATACTAATTAAAAAAATTATATTAAAACAATTAAAAAACTAAAACTCTAATCATACAAATATCCTAATCCCTAATCCTATTCACTAAACACGAAATCAATATTTAAAGTGAAAAACTAAACTAATTTAAAAATAAATAAAAAACAAAAACGTTATACAATAATATTAAAACTAAAAACTTAACTAATTTTAAGTCTATTGGCTTAAATATATGAATAAAATATTTATTTTAAAAAATCTCAAAACATTAATATGAGAAATATTAAAAAATATAGTAAAAAAATAGGAACTCCTCACATAAATATCCTATTGGCAAAACTAAAAATTAATATTTAAAGTAAAAAAAATTAAACTAATTAAAATAAAATAAAAACTAAAACTTGAACCAATTTTAGAAATACAAATTAAATAAAAAGAAAGAAAAACATAAGTTAAAAGTGGAGATAACAACTAATTTTTTTTTTGGATGAATAGTCTCTTTCTATTAAAAAAGTAATATACTTGTTTTATAGAAAAAAATAATTTTCCAAATAAATAGAGAAAAACAAGAGTTAAAAGTATAGATAAATTAATTTGTAAATTAAATACAAGAATTAAAAATAGAGATAAATAAATAAATAAGAAAAAATCAAGAGTTAACATGTAGATAATAACTAATTAAATTAAATAAATAGGAATAAAACAAGAGTTAAAGTTGGAGTAAGATAAAATTAGTCGGAAAATAATTAACTACAAGGGCTAATAGTTTTCCGGTCAAAGGACAATTTTCCGGCCAAAAAAAGTAATTTTATAGGAACAAAGTTCCCACCACATATAGCCTATTGGCTAAAAAATAGAAAAGATACTTTTATTGTATAATATCTCTATTAATTTCTAAAAAAATTAAATTTATTTTTACAATATTATCCCTATCAACTTATAAATTTTATTTTGCTTGAAAATGTGCCTCACCCTAGGAGAAGTCGACACAGTGGGGGTGCAACATGAGCAATGGATCAAGGTGATTCGTATTTTTTAGGGGGTTTGTTGAATTTGATTTGTGCAGAATCGAAAGGACAAGGATACTGACTTTGTTGATAATGATATTTTTGGATACAACACAAAGGAAGACAAAGGCTCCGGTTATAACTGGTTTGCAATCTAGACTATTTGTAGAATTTTGTATTTGTATTGCTAATAGCTATCAATCTTGATGCTTTAGTGATTAGATACAAGCGGGTCAAAGTAGATGAGAATTTTTTTATATTTGCAATCATGGGAATTTTTAATGTGTTTTAAAATAGATGATATTAGTGTAATTATGGAGTACTTACAAAAGTTAGGTGGGAATCAGACTTGGAATTTGATTCACACCTACCTATCATGAGAATTTTTTATGATGGTTTGGTCATTTTGATGCCTTTCATTTTATTTTTTTAAGACATATATTAATTGTCAGTTTTTGTAATTTTAGAATAATTTAATACTTTTTAAAATTTAGATATTCTATGAATGTAAGTATAAATTATTATATTTTTTAATTTCCTAAATAAGTTTCAAACTTTTACTTGAATTAACATGTAATAATAATTAATAGTAACAATAATAATAAATAATCTAACTTCGATCGATTACTTATTAAAAAATTGAAATAAATAAAGATAAAATTAAAAATTATTAATATATGTAAAATTAGATATAATTATAAATTAGTAAAATGTATCACATTAATTGAGAAAGTTTCAAAGTTTTTCTATTGAACATTAATATTTTGAATGAGTACGTCAAATTTTAAAAATTAGTACATTCTATATTAAAACTATTCTAAAATATTAAATTATATAATAAATAGAATACAAATATTTATATTATAAAAGAGTGATACATATATATTAAAAACTAATATATTATATTATTAAATTAAATAATCACTAGTACATTTGAGGGTAATTTTCGATGGCAGGCCAATTTCGCTTGTCAAATTAATTTTTTTAAAAATTTGATCTCGATAACATTGAAATTTTGATGATAGTTAAGATTAGAGTCAACCTTTTGACATGAATGGGATATAAACTAAAAAAAATGAAACTTCATTTCAATGTATCATGTGGCAAAGTGAGAGTGAGAGGCTTTAGGTGAGACCAATTAAGAGATTTTTAGTGCCATGAAGGTAAGTTTGATTGATTCATTTGCATGATCCGCATCCTCTCTTGTTTGGAACTTTCTTTCAAGGTAAGGTCTTGTCCTCTTTTGTTTGTTTATTTAATTTCAATGTAAGGGTTGAAGGTACTTTTCATTTTCATTGTAAGGGTTCAAGGTAATTTTTGTTTGCAACTTGCTTAATATCAGGGTAAGGATTCAAGGTAATTTTTACTTTGGCCATCAATTATGGAAATTCAAACATTGTTTATATTGCCCAATTTTGAACAGATTGCCTAATCTGAACATATAACCCTAGAAAAAATTTAGGAGACTTGTGGACATTAAGCTATTTCTCTTCCTTGATCTCCTAGTGAGATTGTTAGTGACAAATCTTTCATGGAGGCGTTGATATCCTGGTAATGGATATGTATGCACAATTGCTGGAAGAGCCTATTGGAAACATGAAGTTTGAGGTAGACCCAATTTTCAATAGTGTACTTTTTATCTTTCCAGAGATTGGACAAACTCCTGGATTTAGGATTTACCACCATTTTTTTATTAAGGTAAGTAGGGATTTGAAAAGGGCCCAAACCCTTGAAGAAAGAAATGGGAAAAAGGATTTTGACCCTCAATCAAATTTTGTAAAGACCTAGCCATCTAAGATTTTTAAGTGTTTACTGAACCAAAAAAGTGCCACTGATGGTATAAAATGATAATAAAATGGGTCTATGCCTTCATGGTATTCATGATAAACCTAGGATACAAGACCTCATAAATGTCTAAAATACACTTGATATTGGTTTTGTAGGTGCACTTGGACTTGGATTTCTTACGCCTTTTAATATTCATTTGTGACTTTCTTTTGCATCTTCATTATATCCAAAATTTTTAATTGATTGAACCTATTAGACTGTAGAAATTGGTTCTAATTTGGATGCCCTGTTAGCTATGTGTTGAACCACAGGAGTATTGTCATCCTCCTTAGTATCCTTTGCATATCTATCATTGCTTCGTTTCCACAATTGGCTTGGTTTGTTTCCATTCTTCTCTCTATTTCAATTTGGTTATTGTGTTTCCATCTTTCATTAATGAGCCCTCTTCATGATAAATATTTATATTGGGAATCACAGAGATGGATATTCATTCACTTTACCAGTTTGACTTTCATCCACGATTCCTTTGTATGATTCCAATATTTTAGTTCCTAAATTTTCATTTGAAAGTAAAGTTAGTTAAATGAGGTGATACAATTTCATATGCAGATGTATGTATGCATGTATGTATTTGTATATATATGCATGTATGTATATGTTATGGTGGGATGAAGACCGAATTGGAAAGAGTAAGGATTTTCCCACCAAAAGGATTGCTATTTCACTCCAAATCCGTACAGTACTATTCCAACCCCAGACTAGGTTGAAGATAATCATTTTATAGGTCACAACTCGTGACCTTACAACTTCATCCTTCCATGTTCGATCAAAATAATGATCTAACTCTTACACTTGCAGATTGCTAGAAAAATTTAAGTTGCTTATTAAATATTATCACTCTGTGTTGTAAGGCAATGTTCCTCAAACATGCTTACGGGTTATGTGAAAAGGCATAAAAAATGATCAAGAACCTCATTGGGATGTTGGAGAAGTTCCTAGGAATTTTTGTCACCACAATATTTTCTAACTCCAAATGTCTCCAAATCCTTATATTTGTATATGTTCATCATGGCACTTATTTTAGGACAATGCACTAACCTTCTTATAAATAACATGTAATGGCAAAAGGCCTCACTGTTCACTGTTAGACAATAAATATTGTGCAAATTTAGAATGAAGAATACATTGATTGTGTGATTCTCATTGTATGGGGATTAGGGAAGGTGTTAATTG
Source organism: Cupressus sempervirens (assembly GCA_028749045.1). NCBI lineage: Eukaryota > Viridiplantae > Streptophyta > Pinopsida > Cupressales > Cupressaceae > Cupressus > Cupressus sempervirens. Next base: position 711,258,248 of record CM053792.1, read on the forward strand.
TTTCTTTGTTGTCTTGATAGTTATCTTATGGGTTTGAATCATAACCATTTCTCCTTGCGAAGAGTTGACCACGAGTCAACATGTTAATTGTTGTTGTAATAAAAAATAGTGAATCAACATTTTTAAAATAAATGTGATAGAGGCTTGGTTATGGTGTGCATGTGTATTTGAAGGTTGGTATGCAATCATGAGATGTTGAAGATTCTCTTGGAAGTATGGAATTAGATGAGAGACTAAAGTTAGTTCAGAGATAGTAGTGGCATTATTCTCATATAACATATCAATTGTATAACATAAGAACAATCATTTAAAAGTGGTACCATAGACTATTTTTCTTACATCAATAATTATTAGTTTTAAGTGTTATCTGAGATTTTAAGGAAAGAAGTCTATTGAAATTGAGTTTTGCAAGTTATTTGTACCTATTTCCCACATTTTAATAAAAGGAGACATTACATCAAGGGCATTATCAATGAGGAGCAACACATATATCAGAGTCATATATAGAAAGTTTCAGAGGCATATTTTATTACAATGACAAAAAAATCATATCAAGGGCAACGATAGAGGGTTTCAAACTGTCTGTTATGTACAACACAAATATTAGAACCATATCATCACAAGCTCATGGACATGGAATTGGTCTTTATATATATAGAGTGATCTTTTAAGTTGCTTGTTACATGTTAGCAAACAAAAAATTTGTTCCAGTTGCATACATATTCCAGAATCCAAATAATAAAACAATAAAACTCACTCAACTCGTGCTAGATGACAAGCCATAACCTAGTTCAATTGGTGTATTTTCTGATTAGTTGGGCTGATTACAAATTCTTGTAGAACTGTCATCAGATTAGGCACAATAAAATGAACAATCAACTGTTCCCAGCTAGCATTAACTTGAATGGTCTATTTAGACCCATTGATTATTATCACAAGCTTTTAAACATAGCTATATAAGGAGTGAGTTAGGACATATGTAGGTTAATGTTACATTAACAATAAACTACAACATAAAGGTTGCACTAGGGTATTATAGGACTGTAATTATAGAACGTCGCCTTAATCGCTCGAGTGGGTGTATGTGTTGGAAATGTAAGATGAGTAATTGAGAGGGGAGGGGTGAATTAGTTACCACAAAAATAAATTCTAGATCCCTTAGATGTCAATATGAATCAAAATTGAACTCTACTGAAACTTCATAAACACACAAGAAAAATGTTGTAACTCGGTAAACACTGAAATAGCTTGGCAAATGCTTAACATGAAAATCTTAAGATATTATCTGTGATTGATATTACTTTAACTTAGTTGTAAAGACATAAAAGAAATACCATGAAAATGGGATTTTAATGTAAGGAAACTTGGCAATAAAGAATATAACCGTTTCCACATAACCCATAATAGATCTAAAATAAATACGAAATTAAAATCCACATGCAAGAGAATAGACAACATACCCACAAAATTGTGACACAAGATATACCCTGGGAAACCCTCATTGAGGGAAAAAACCCAGCCTCCAAAAGCATCCATCACCATGTATTATTCAACAAAAATACCATTGCCATACAACCATGGAAGCCTTCATAGCCATAGCCACAACCGAGCAAACTATGTGAACAAGCATGAATCCACACATCCCATGCCATGCTTTCAACCTTCACAAATGCTCCCTTGGCTAACCTGTCAAGCCTTGTCCCGCTCGACTCTTGCCTTTTGTCTTCTCCTTGTCACTCTCTCTATTCTTCTTCTCTACAACAACTACCCTTGTGGTTGCTTATATAGTAGCAAGTCCCACAAAACCACCAAGTGGTATTACATAAACCATGTGCTAAAACCATGTGCTACCTAACCCACTGACCCCACATTTAATATTGGGCATTTAATTCTTTTTCCCAATATTAAATAATTACATAAAATATTTTCACAATGTTACAATACAACTCATCAAGAATATTCCATGGGAATCTTTACATGTTGCACGTCCATCTAGGTACAACATTACATAATAAAATAAAATAATAAAATAACAATATTATGCAATGTGTGCAACACCCATTATCTCAACATTTAATGTGGAAACCCAATTTGGGAAAAACCACCAATTGCAACTAGTTACTGATTTTCACTCTTATGAAGTGAGCCCTGTTAGGAGCCAACCCTGTTAAAGGTTACAAAACACACTGTTAGGTGTGGCCCTGTTAGAAAATTTAATCACCCTATTAGGAGTGGCCTTTTAGAGGTCTTAAAGACAATTCAATAGAAATGCCACCTTGTTAGAGGATTTACAAATAGCTGTTAAGCCAACTTTGTTAAAAGATTTAGATCATTGCTATAATGGTTAGAGAGTAACAATGAGATGACTTGATTCCTGGTGCAACTAAATTGTTGATTACAAATTTCAATTCTAGCTTGTATACTTGATCCTTCTTGATTGAATGTACCTTTACATCTCAACAAGGATATTCTACTTATCCTTCTATTTCTCTTCCTCTAAGCATCATCAAATCTTCAATTATGTTCACCTTGTGCTTCTACTTCTAATCCTCAACTTGACCTTATATTTATATCTTACACATTGTCAAGTCAGCTTGAATACAACTTAGAATAATTAATATTCATCTTCTCAGTCAGCTAGAACCAAAAAATAATTCAATTGAACTCAATATGCCAAAACAAGAAAATCCTTCGTTAGCTGACCCACTTGGTAGAAACTAACTCAAAGTAAGAACTTGATTAACACTGCATATTCACAAAGGTCTTTTGGTAACTAAGTGAGATCGATTAACACTCGTTCCATCCAATATTTCCTTCATTAACTGAGTGAGCTTGGTTAACACTTAACTTCTGCAAACTTTCCTTTGTCGCCTGAGTGAACTCAATAGACATTATCTTTAGAACTAGGCAAACTCTGGAATGCTCAGAAAGCATAGGAAACTGACTTCAATACCCCAATGAACTCAACATACACTAAATGGAAATGATATGGCATTTTTTGTAACATCAAAAACAATACACAATAATCAATTGTTTCCAACAATCTCCCTCTTTAGCATTGGTAGCAACACAACATGTCATAATGAAATGAAATTTTAGAGCAAGAATAAAGTAAGGAACATATCCTTAGTTTTATTGCGATTCTCATGCATGAGAACTCCCTCATTTCATTGCGATTCTAATCCATGAGAACTCCCTCTGCCTTCAGTTTCACCCTCTATCAGCAAACTTCTATCTTTGCTCTTTGTTATCTCTTGAAGTGATAAATTTCTATGAGATATGAAATCAAACTTCTCCCTTTTTGACATCTCATGCCAAAGAAAATGTTTAGTAAATATCATTGTACCTCATGTACTTCAATTCATTTGCAATGTGCCTTTGTCAATACTACATCAACTGATTGATCTTCAACATGCTCTGGTTGATGCATCGCTAAAATTCATTTAGTGAGCTTTGGATAGGGGAATGAACCCTAACTCTCCTCTTAGATTCATAAATGCATCCTTAGGTAATGGCTTAGTGAATATGTCTGTAATTTGTTCTTTTGTATTTACATATTCCAATCTTACCTTTTTATCTTGTACCAATTCTCTCAAAAAATAATATTTTATAGCAATGTGTTTTGTTTTGGTATGCATCGCTGGATTCTTTGATATATTAATTGCATTGATGTTATCACAATATATAACCACTAGATCCTTGATTTCTATCTTCACACCTACCAACATTTGTTTGAATCAAACAATATTAGAATAATTGACTGCTGCTGCCACATATTCTACCTCTGCTATGGACTGAGAAATACAATTTTGTTTCTTGCTTGTCCAAGATACTAGTCTTTTATCAAGAAAGAATGCTCCACCACTGGTGCTCTTTCTATCATCAACACTTCCTCCCCAATCAACATCTGTGAATACTTTCAAATCCAGATTGCCTCCTTTTTTGTACCATAAACCATAGTCTTCAATACCTTTTAGACATAGGAGTTTCAACTAGACCTTGAGTCTTCCATTCCAAATTTCTTTAGTATCTCCTTGATATATTTAGATTGAGTAATGTAGATACAATCTTTCTTCTGCTGGATCTGCAATCCAACAAAGAATTTTATCTCTCCAAACATAGACATCTCAAATTCTTTACTCATTTCTTCCGAAAATGCCTTACACAAGTCATCATTTCCTGTAAATAAAGTGTCATCCACGAATATTTCTACCAACGCAATCTTTTTGTCTAGTCCTTCTTTGATATATAGACTGTTGTTATCATTAGTTATTTGAAAACCAATCTTTATCAAGTATTTATGAAGTATTTTATACCAAAATCTGGGAGCTTTCTTGAGACCATATAATGCTTTGTGTAATTTTTAGATCATATCTCTTTTGCTGGGATCTACAAAACCTTCAAGTTGTTCAATGTAGACTTCCTCATCAAGAATTCTATTCAAGAATGCAGATTTTACATCCATTTGATAAACCTTAAATCCTCTATGAGCTGCACATGCTAGAAATTTGACACCTTCTAATCTTGCAACAAGAGAAAAAGTTTCACCATAATCAATACTTTCTTCTTGAGAATAACCTTTACATACTAACCTTTCTTTATTTTTAGAAACTTCTCCATCTTCATTTAGCTTATTTCTAAATACCCACTTTGTGCCAATTACATTTTTATCCTTGGGTCTAGGAACAAGAGTCCAAGTTTTGTTCTTCTCTATCTGTTCTATTTCCTCATTCATTGCTTCAATCCAACTTTCATTATCCAAATCATCTTTAACATTTCTAGTCTCAAATTCAACAAGCAAATATGTACCTTTCAATTTATTTCTTTTCATTGTTCCATCTGACCTGTCTCCAATGATCCGATTAGGTGCATGATGCCTTCTGACATATCTTGCTAGAACATATGTACTTTGGATTTAGAGTTTATTTTTTTGATTTCTTCATGATCTTTTGTATTAAGCTCGTGTCTCACTGTCTGTGACTTGGGTCCATCAGACTCTGTTTGTTCTAACAACAACTCAGTAGCTTCTGACTATGACTCGTGTCCTTTAGATTGTGACTCGGGTTGCACTAATTAAAACTCACTAACTTTTAGAGATTTTGGGGACTCAGGAGGTGAGCCCTCCTAACTTCCTGATAGATTTGGTAAAGTATCAGGTTAATAGTAAAAAAATTCTATAATCCTCAAGTTCTTTGTTGCTTTCTTCTTCACTCTTTTCTACAAACTCATCAATTCTCACATGTACACTTTCTATGATTTTATAAGTAGAAAAATTCAAACATTTGTACGCTTTACTTCTGTAGGAGTATCTTAGGAATATGCCTTCATCACCTTTGACATCAAATTTATCTTTCCTAGATTCTTTCAAGAAATAACATTTACTACCAAATACTTTCAAGTAACTTACATTAGGTTTGTAGCCATACCATAGTTCATAAGGAGTTTGATTTGAGTCTTTCTTCAATTGTACTCTGTTCAAGGTATGCACTATAGTATTGATTGCTTCCTTCCAGTATTTGATTGCAACATTCTTTTCTATCATCAATGTTCTTGCACAATCTATGATGGATTTGTTCCTTCTTTAGGCTATACCATTATGATGAGGTGTACCAGGGGTTGATACCTGTCTCTTAATTCCTTTTTCAATGCAAAATTAATTGAACTCATTGGAAATGAATTCACCACCTCTGTCTGATCTCAAACATTTCGACTTCTTTCTAGTTTCTATTTTTACTCTTGCTAGATACCACTTAAATTTTTGAAAGGCTTTAGATTTTTCTTTTAGATACATTACAGTCATCATTCTAGAATAATCATCAACAAACAAAATGAAAAAATTATCTCCACTATAACTCTCTATTCCAATAGGTTCACATAAGTCTATATGTACAAGCTCTAAGACTTCTTTAGAATGATAGTTTTTGCTTTTGAAACTAGTTTTTCCCATCTTACCAATTTGACAATTTTTGTATGGATCCATATCACGTTCCCTCAAGCTAGGAATACCTCTTACTCTTCTATTTTTGCTTATCTTGACCAAGTTATCAAAGTTTGCGTGACATAATCTTTTGTGCCATAACCAACTTTCTTCTACTTGAGCAATAAAACATGGACTTTCACTTAGATCTAGATAGAATAGATTACCTTTTGTTTGTTTGCTAGATCCAACCAAATTTCCTTTTCCATCCAATAGTTTGGCCTTCCCATTCATGAATTCTACCTTGAATCCAATGTTATTCAACTGTGCCACACTTAGTAGATTATGCTTTAGTCCTTCATCCCAATAAACATTGTCACATCTAAGTTTATTGGTTAATGAGATATGCCCTTTTCCCTATATGCAACAAGGTTCATTATTTCCAAATCTCACACTACCACCATTATAATGTTCCATGTGTTCAAACTTTGTTTTGTCTCCAGTCATATGATATGAGCAACCACTATCAATAATCCATGTATCATTTTTTCTAACAAGAGAGATAAGTGCCATTTTATCTCCTTCATCATCAGATTCATCTTTTATAACAATATATACCATTTCATCTTCACTGTTATCAGAATCTTTAGCCATAAAACAAGATTTCTTACCATTGTCTTTGTAGTTTTTGAATTCCTTCTTGCCTTTGAACTTAGTACTTTTATTTTCATCCTTGTGTTCTCTATTTGGGCATCTTGTAGCAATGTGATCAACTTCTTCACAAGAAAAAAAAATTAGAGGAATCTTACCTTTGTACTTTCCTTTGCCTTTGGAATATTTCCTTGCAAGTAGAGCTTCAACAACTTCAAGATCACTTTTTGAACTTTCTTCTTCTTCTTCACTTTCTAATTGATTGGGCTTTGATTTCTTACCCTTTTTCCTGAGTGAAATCTTTGCTTCAAATGCAGGTTTAATACCTTTGGAAGTAGGGACATAGTTATCATAGTTATCTAACTCAAAAGCTGTCACTTTTCCAACTAGAACATCCAAATTCATTTTTCTATTTGGATCACATCTTATTTCTTGAATAGTATACAATCTAATTGCATAGTTAGGAAGAAGGGTTTTGAGTGCCTTGCTTACAACTGTTTTGTCATCAGTGTCTCATCTAGATGCTTTGATTGCGCTCACACTTGCTTTAATTCCCTCAACATATTTTGCAATGCTTTCATCTTCTCTAATCTTCATTTGATCAAATTGTCCTCTGACACTTCTGACTCTAGCTCTTCTTACATTATCATCTCATCCATAGGTGGATTTTAGTTTGATCCACGTATCATAAGTTGTAGTGCAACTTTTGACTTCATCAAATTCAACATATTTAAGAGCATAAGTTATGTCAATCATCATGATGTTATGATTTTTTTTTCAGCAATATCTTCAATTGATAATGTTCTAGTAGGAGTCTTGTATTCACTATCAAGATATTTACAACTTGAATCACTAATAGTTGCCAAATGTAACCTCATAAGTCCTTGCTATGCTGTAAAGTTGTCTTGGTTCAACTTGGGAATCTCTCTTCTGTAAGACATCTTGATTTTTAGCTTTGATCCTTAAAACCTTCTTTGTAAGCACCAAAAGCTTTGATACCAATTTTTGGAAATATAAGAGGAGTAACTAAGAGGGGAGGGGTGAATCAGTTACCAGATCCCTTAGATGTCAATATAAATTAAAACTAAACTATGTTGAAACTTCGTAAACACACAAGAAAAATGTTGTGACTCGGTAAACACTAAAATAGCTTGACTAATGCTTAAAATGAAAATATTAAGATATTATCTATGATTGATATTTCTTTAACTTAGTTGCAAACACATAAAAGAAATAACATGAACACAAGATTTTCATGTGGAAACCCAATTTGGGAAAAACCACCAATCACAACTAGTTACTGATTTTGACTCTTCTGAAGTGAGCCCTGTTAGGAGTCAACCCTGTTAAAGGTTACAAAACACACTATTAGGTGTGACCTTATTAGAGGATTTAATCACCTTGCAAGGAGTGGCCTTGTTAGAGGTCTTTAGACAATTCAATAAAAATGCCACCTTGTTAGACGATTTATAAATAGTTGTTAAGCCAACTCTATTAAGAGATTTAGATCACTACTACAATGGTTAGAGAGTAACAACGAGATGACTTGATTCCTGGTGCAACTAAATTGTTGATTATAGATCTCAATTCTGGCTTGCATACTTGATCCTTCCTGATCGAAAGTACCTTTGCATCTGAACAAGGATATTCTATTTATCCTTCTAATTCACTTCCTCTAAGCATCATCAAATCTTCAATTATGTTCACCTTGTGCTTCTAGTTCTAATCCTCAACTTGACCTTATGTTTATATCTTACACATTGTCAAGTCAACTTGAATACAGTTTAGAATAATTAATATTCATCTTGTCAGTCAGCTAGAACCAACAAACAATTTAATTGAACTCAACATGCCAAAACAAGAAAATCCTTTGTTAGCAAACCCTACTCAGTAGATACTATCTTAAAGTGATTTTCCTATGTTAACCAAGTGAACTTTGTTAATATTTTTATAAAATTCCTTTGGTAATTGAGTGAGCTTGGTTTACACTCGTTCCATCCAATATTTCCTTCATTAACCAAGTGAGCTCAATTAACACTCAACTTCTACAAACTTTCCTTTGTCGCCTGACTGAACTTTGTAGACACTGTCTTCAGAACTAGGCAAACTCTGGAATACTTGGCAGACACAAGAAATTGACTTCAATGCCCGAGTGAAATCAACATACACTGATTCGCAATGATACAACATTTTGTGTAACATCAAAGACAATACACAATTAATCAATTATTTCCAACAATATGATGGCGAAGAGCTGTATTATGTGAGTAAAGCTCACCAGTGGTTATAGGAATACAACTACATCAAAAAAATTAGAAACCATAACTACATATTCATTAGAGTGAGTAGTTCAAGGGTCTTGATGTTGTGTATATGTGTATGTAGGCAGTCTAGTAGGTGGAGTATGCCTCCAGTGTGTAGACACCTTGGACATAGTTAGGTAGCACTTAACCATGCATATATGTATGAATTTATGTATTTATTTATTTATTTTTATTTGTATTTAATAGTATTATGCCAATCTTCACATTCTTATTCCTGGTGGGACCTTCAGCCATATGGCTTGCCTTCTTATTAAATAAAAAATCTTTAAACATCTTTATATCATCAATAATCCTGCCCAATTTTTGTAAAAATTTGATGTCCCTCAAATCCATAATGTCAGGCCATAGGGTCGATGACATTCAAGATGACATCAACAACAAGTGAGGCCAATAAGGTAGAATAATGGCTGAAAACCTTTATTTATTTGTATTTTATTATATTTATTTATTTGTATTCATCCGCTCGTATTTATTTATTTTTATTTATGTATTTATTTATCTATTTGTATTTGTATTTTTTTTTTGTAATGAATTTCTGGCAAGTGGTCAACAACAATTAATTTTGTAATGAATTTAGGACAATGTCAATAGCAAGTGGGACCAATAAGGTAGAATACTGGCTGACAACCTTATGTTCAAAGGAGTGCTTGCACTTTTCACCAAAAAGTCACAGTTCGTCAATTTGATAGGAATAGCCTTGACAATTAAAACCTTGATGACCTTCTCAGAGACCCAATGAAAGGCCTCCAACATAATGGTAGGATAAACACCCTCAGACAAAAAATTCACATATTATTTAAGAATCACATCAATGATGACAACAACTATTGTCATGCCATCACCAACAATAATATCTTGAGATTTCAAAAGGTCTGCAAGCATTTTAGCTCACCAAAGCTACTCATGGGTGCTACACTGCAATCACCATTTTTAACTTCTAAAACTTCTCTATGATGGCTTCTGCAACTCTCAAAACCCTAGCAACAAATCAATAGATTGAATACCCTCTAATGAAACTTTGAGTGTCAGATCGAATCCCTCTCACTCAAACAAGTTCATTCTTACTTCTCCGTGCTGTCTATTTTGCCTCTCAAAACCCTAGTAGAAAATTAACAGATCAAATACCCTCTAATGAAACTTCGTGTGTAAGATTGAATCCCTCTCATTCGAACAAGTTTGTTCTTACTTCTCAAAATGCGCTGAAGGCATATTGTGATCACCCAATATTTTTTTTTTGAAAACTCTACCTACTGTCGCAATTTAGACATCATTTACTATTGATGGTATAACAAGCTTGTCGAATCATCTGTCATTGGTGTTGATAGTTTGATGTGTCGAACTAGCCGTCTGGTGCTGACACATGACATAGATCAGGCTGATTTTTGACAAATATTACCGTCGATACATCAACGCCAGTCTAACGCATCCAACTTCTGACGATAATTTAGTGACGATGTAATGCCTACACCTACTTGACTTTTCTAATTTTCTTTGACCAGATTCTTTTAGGCATGTGCTATGATTATGTTCGATGATAATATATATGTTCATGTATTGATTTTTAGTTATTGAATGATGTTAGTTAGATGAATGATTTTTATGCAGTTTCTATGGATACTTACCCCATACATGCATGTGTATGGTGTGCGTGTATGTTTTCTTTATGTTTAATGTTTCTGATGTGGTTGAGGAAGGGAGTTGTAGTCACCTGCTACTAAAGATCTACATGATGCACCACTTCTTGCCATTGCCTGTTTAGTTTAGAATATTGTGTTTGTACACGCATGGATTTTATGTAGATTGCAGGTACCAGGTATCAACTTCCTTCAATTGCCATGATGAGCATACCCTATTGTAATATTTCAATGGTATAAGTGGGGAGATAACTCTTGATTCCAATTCCTAAACCCTAAGCCAATTGTCCTAGAAAATAGGACAAGTATCTAAGTTAGTTTACCCATCCAAATTTGTCAAGTGACTTGAATTCATGATTTTGACCCTAGAGTTTGATTATGTTCTTTGCCTTCAGTTGAGTTACATCATTTTTGGTTTTGTAGGTATGTGGTGATTTTATGTTATAATTAAATCAAATTAAAAGATAATTTAATGTAAATTTTATAAAGAAATTTGATATTTAATTATATTTAATTATTTGAGAAATTAATTAAATTTAAAGATTTTATTAAAGTTCTAATTTTGACGTATTTATATTTATTAAATTTAATGATAATTATTTAGGAGTTTTATTTTAGTAATAAACTCTAAATAATATTATTAATTAAGTTAATAAATATATTATTAAAATGTCTCATAATTAACTTGAGAGAGAAAACATAAAATTTATAAAGTTTATTTTTATTAAATTGCATAAAGCGTATGCAAGAAATTTAAAGATAAGTTATAGTTCTAATTGTGGCATAGTTCTAGGCAAGAGCCTATGATACAACGGTAAATTGTGAGCCTCTTATCGAAGAGATCTTGGGTTTGAATCTACTCAAGATTTATTATTATTATGTGATTTATTATTATTTATTAAGCTTTGTGTAGAGTTGAACCACAAACCTCTCCAATAAGAGGCTCAGAATTTACCATTGTGTTGTAGGCTCTTGCCTAGTTATATTTATTTAATTTAATGATAATTATTTAAGAGTTTTATTTTAAATAATAAATTTTAAATAATGTTATTAATTAAATAAAACAATAAAATTTAAAGATAAAGTTATAGTTCTAATTTTGACATATTTATAATTATTTAATTTAGTAATAATTTATTTAGAATTTTTATTTTAATTAATAAACTCTAAATAATATTATTAGTTAAATTAATAAATATGATATTAAAAACATCTCATGATTAATTAAAGTGAGAAAGAAAATTAATTTAATAAAGATATTTTAATTTAAATTGCTTAAAATTGTTTCATGAAATTTCTATATAGAAAATTCAATATTTAATTATATTTAATTAATTAAAAAATTAATTAAATAAAAGAATTAAATTTAAATGATTAAATTAAAGTTCTAATTTTAACTTATTTAGATTTATTTTATTTAATAATAATTATTTAAGAGTTTTCTTTTAATAATAAAATCTAAATAATAATATTAGTTGAGTAATAAATATTATTTGATTTAAAAGAAAATATTAAAATATGTGAATATTTGATTAATTAAATTTATGCTTTAAATAAAAAGTCTAAATTTAGAAGTATAAATTAGAGGTCTAAATTTAGAAAATTGGTTAAAGAAATATTAGAATATGATGTTGCTTAATTAATTAGAAATTAATTGAATATGTACTTCAGTTTAAAATATTTATTTTAAAGGTCTAATTTAAGAAGTTGAATAAAAGTAGAATTAAAATATTAAAATATTAAAGATTTAATATTATTTTATTATGATTATTTAATTAATAATTATTAAATTAGAGTCACATTTAAATAATGAGCTTTAATTATTCTTATTAATTTGAATAATAAACTATGCTTTAAATAGTGCTTACACTAATTAATAAGTGGAGGAAAAAACAATATAAAAGAATATTTTAATTAAAAATTTCTTTAAATGTGCATGAGAGAATTAAATTTAAAAGATTTGATTAAAATTCTAATTTAGATGTATTTATATTAATTTAATTTAATAATAATTTATTTAGGAGTTTTATTTTTAATAAACTCTAAATAATATTATTATTTAAATTAATAAATATTGTATTAAAAAATGTCGCATGATTTAATAAGGGAGAGAAAGCTTTAATTTAATAAAGTTTATTTTAATTAAATTGCATAAAGTGTGTGCATGAAAATTAAAATATAATAATTAAAGACAAAAAGTTTTCGCATGATTACAAGATCAAAGCCTTGATTTGGGGGGAAAGCTCTTTATTAAGAAAATCATAGCTCATTTCTAGATACACAAGTTTGGAGAAGCCAATTTCCGAAAAGAGAGTTTTCGAAGGAAAATGAAGATTCTTGTGTGTTTGTGTGTTCATTGTTTTAGCATCAGATCTAAGTAGGATCTTGTGGGTTTGTGTAGTAGTTGCTTGTTCTTCAAATTCCTTTCTTCTTCATGTCTGTTGTGTTTCTATTTTTAGAAGTTCTTTGGGTTGAAACTCTTGTTTGAGAAAATTGATTTCCATTATAGAATTCTCTATGATCTAATTTGAAAAATTTTAGTAAATATTGAACTTTAGTGTTTTCAAAACCTAGTGAATTATGAAATTCACTTTTGTATGCACTTTTTATGACATGTGATTTTACTGTTGGGTGTTGGGGGTTTGACTTAGCTTGAACTAGTAAGGTTGTATTATTAGAGGCTTGGGAGTTTTGTTTGTGATGTCATGATGATGCATTGTATACGAATTTTTATACTCAACCATGGTAATGTGTCTAGTATGCTCTATGATGTGTGTTGATCTATTGATTGTTATTGCTTTCCAGTATTCTTTTGTGAAACTGAGGAGATGGTACCTATCTGATATAACCTTTGAGTCTTCAATCAGTTGTATTTGGATTTCTTTCCAGTCGCTTTTATAGGACTAAGGTGTTTGTATGATTTTTTCTTGGTGATGTCATGTTATGACATGGATTGGTTTATGTATACTTGAATTTGGGATGAGTCCTGTTAGGATGATCATATTGGTGGAATCCATGATTATGATAAGTGTTTTTCAATACTTGTCAGTTGCTTGTTTAAGAGCTGATGTATGGTATGTGGTCTTTTGTGATCTTTTGATTTTATTGAGCTTAGGGTAGGTTATCTATATGTCATGTCCTAAAGTGGCTTGCAATGGAGGCTGGGGCCCAAAGTGGCTGCCAGGGTAACCCATTGTAAGTTGTTTAATAAGTGAAAACACTACACTAAATGGGAATAAAATGAACCTAATAAGAGTCTTTGTATGTTCTCACCTATGCCTCAAGTGCTAGTACAAACTAGGAATGGGAGTAGAGAGAATGCTTGGTTGCGACCACACATCATAAGTATGCCTTGTGAGTACAAAAGGATACTTGTGTCGAATAGAGTCACTAGGGGGCTGGGGTCAAGTTAGACAGACAGGGTAACTCTAGCATTGATTCCTGTGTGTCTGTGTTGCCTGTGGGATTAGTTGATACTTGTGTCTTGGTACCCTTTGAGATAGTTTGTTTTTAGGTGATTCCTTGAACCTAGATGTTGGCTTTTGAATTTTGAGTTTGTTATCCTATTTGGGACTTGAGACTATCTCCTCAGCATGGTGGGAGTGGGCCATTTAGGTTCCATGAGGTTGGGTGGTAGTGCTTTTACTTATACCATTGAGATTCGACCGTCAGATGTCACTGTTGGATGTGTTTGTGCAGATGTTCCTTTCTATTTGTTCTTGTATTTCTATGATGGATGGTTGTACTATTGTATTGTATTTTCTTTCATAAGATCTTAAGAGATGATGTAATTTATTTCATGATGTATATTATTTTAGCCTTTCATACCCTGTGACCTGTACAGTGGATGATTGTGCATTCTGTTTATTGCCAAGTGGCATCATATATAATTGTATATTATTTAAATAGATTCATATTGGTATATTATTATTTGATGTGGATTTATTATATATTAGATTTATTATTAATTAAACTTAAATGTGATTCAACATCATGAGACCCTTAAGAATTGTAATCTATTTTATGGTACGTGTTTATGCGAATGTTAATTGCTTCCGCTATGTTATAACTGTTGTTGTTAAGTTATTATCTTTAACTTAAAAAAAAAATGTTTGACAAACTTAGTAAAACTTTAGACTTCTTTTGGGTCAAATGGCGGGGGGTTACGAATGAGGGCTTTCAACAGGTAACTGTCAAAATTGCGATGAAAATGACATCAAAAAATAGGCCCAAATTTTCTAGTGAATATATTTCTTATAAGATATTTTGATAGTTTATTATTAAATTTAAGTGTCATATTGATAGTTTTACATAAATTTTAGTTGGCGAGTAAACTCAAGAAGGATAATATGTTTCAGATGTAATGAAATTTGGATTATGATGTACTCTTTATGATTTTTTAGAAATACACCTATTAACTACCCAAAAAATACTTATAAATTTTTTTACTAAAAAACAAATTGTTATAGGAGTAATTTACCCATATAACAACCCAACATAAATCATTTTCTATATATTAGATCACATTGTTTAGATATTATGAATTTAAAAAAAAACATTTTATCTAATTTTATTATTAAAATAATCAACCATTTTAGAAAGAGTATTAAAATAGTGAGTATATATTAAAATAATGAAAATAAATATTATGTAATATTTATATTTATTTGTTTTAGAATTATTTTACATTAAAATATTATTTTAATCTTTTTTATTAAATTTGGAAGTTTGAGTTTACTAGCGACTAACAAGATAGTAATTAATTTAAAATATGATTGTTTCTATCATTTAGAAAATATTTTTATAATAGTAATAATAGTAAGTTTCTAATTCTCTATCAACTTATATAATTTAGCAAGATATTTTTATAGTAGAAATTTACTCATATCTTGAGTAGAGATAAATGATTTTGATACTGGGAGTATCATTGATAATGTCAAAAGATATTAGATTAATGAGGAATTTCATCATATATGTGAAGGATTTGAACAAGACAAATCCAAAAAGCTCAAAGAATAAATGGATGCAAGAACCTGTCACAGAGAAGAAAAAGACAATAAGAGGCAAGGGTTTTGCTCTGAAAATATGCAAATTGTATTCTCAGAAATGAAAAAGAGAATGAATAATTAAAAAAGAAATCCTTATAGGAGATTGAAAACCTAAAAGGGAAACCCTAAGAGGTAAATGACATTTAATAATTACTAATTAATTATTAAATAGAAATGCAAAGTGCATAAAATGAAATCTCATGAAGGGAGTAAATGTAATTTAATAAATGAAATTAAATTAATGCTTTACTTGAAAACCCCCCCTTAAGATGAGCAACAATGTAGATACAAACAATGCAAAAAGAGAAAGGAAACTACAATGCAATGCATAAAGTGAATTTGGGTCCTAACAACAAGGCTATGGATGAGGAGTACTATGGATCATAACCAAATCTCTATGAAATAGAGAAGTAAAGAAAACCTAGTGGGAAAAACTCTACTCCAAAAAGAGATAGCAAGAAAAGAAAGAAGGAAGGACTCATCATCGAGACCCCCCAACAAAAACTTCCTTCACCCCAAGCATAGAACACACTGAAGATATCACGGAGATGCAAAAGGTTTAGTGAAGATGTCTGCAACTTGCTCACCAGTAGGAATGCACTCCGAGCTCAAAGTACCATCTTGAATCAGATGCTTGATGAAGTGCATGTGAAGCTTAATGTGCTTGGTCTATTGATGCTCAACCAGGTTGTGGGAAATGTGTATAGCACTCTGATTGTCACACCATAGAAAGGTGGGACTATCAGGAGGAAATCTAAGCTCTATCATCAATTGTCAAAGCCACAAAACCTCTTGACTACCTAATGCAACTACCATGTACTCTGCCTCTATAGATGATAATGAATGAGCATGATGCTTCTTGCAAGACCATGTGATAGGACCAAAACCAAAATAGAAGACAAATCTAGAAGTAGACTTGCAATCATCAATATCATCGGCCCAATCTAAGTTTGTGTAACCAACAATGTAAGGATCCCTTGATGTATAGTGAATGCCATAACATGTAGTACCCCAAATGTACCTCAAGATATGTTTGGAAGCTTGCCAATGAATCTCATGTGGATCGTGGGAGAATCGATAGACAAGTCCAACCACAAAGGAAATATCAGGATGTGTATGTGTGAGGTACAAAAAACTACCCACAGGATGTCTTTATAAAGTGGATTCCACTGTAGGATTAGTTCAAGTGGTAGGTCCTGAATGAAAAGGTGTGGGAGTAGGCTTGAAATCAAGCATGTTGAATCTCTAAAGCATATCAAGAGCATATTGTTGTTGGAGTATGGCTATCCCATCTGAAGACTAAACAACCTGTAGGCACAAAAAATAGTGTAGAAGTCCAAGGTTTGTCATCTCAAATTGCTCTCTCAAGGTCTATTGAACACCTTGTATCATGGAGACTAAGCTACCTATAATGATGAGATCATCTACATAAAGCAAAAGTATCAATAAGTCAGCCCTGTGATGCTGAATGCAAATTGTAGGATTCGAATGACATTGAGTAAACTGTGAAGCAAGCAAGAAGGAATCCATCTTCTCATATCGAGCCAGAGGGGCCTATTTGAGACCATATAAAGAGCTCTGAAGCTTGCATACTAATAAAGAGTCTTGCAAAAAATCATGAGGCTTCTCCATATAGATCTCCTCAAGAAAGTCTCCATACAAAAAGGAACTCTTCATATCCATTTGATAATTTGTCCATCCCTGTGAAGTTGCAAGAGAGTACAAGGTGAATAGAATTAATCTTGGCAACAAGGGGAAAATTTCTTGGAGTAATTAGTACCCTCAACCTGTGAAAAACCCTTTGCAACAAGATGTGCCTTGTATTTATCCCTAGAAACATCTGTAAAATACTTGGTACAATACACCTACTTACACTAAACCAAATTTCTTCCTTTCAAAAGAGGAAAAAGATCCCCTATGTGGTTCTTCATCAAGGAAGAGTACTCCTCATCCATAGCCCTATCCCACTCTAAGTGTCCTATCACTTACGAAAAACTCTATGGATCATCTGAAATGGCATGACTCAAGAGGCTAGTACCTATAGTCTAAGCACCTATGTGATGAGCATCGGTAGGATCACCTAGTAGAGGTCCAACTACATCAACAGTATCAAAAGACCACTTGGGAACTCATTGAACAACTAGTGGAGGTGGTGAAGGAGGATCAATATCAAGATCTTCCTCAAACAATGCATAATCCTATGGAGGAGTAGAGGAAGTAATGGATAGTGAGGAAGAATCTGGTGATGGTGGATCCATTTGAGGATAACTCTCATCAAAATGAACATCTCACCAAAACAAGACATCTCTAGAATTAGGATCAAACAACCTATATGCCTTCACATCCTCATAGTAGCCAACAAAGATGAGTGGTTGGCTCTTCTTCTCCATGGCTTTCCATTGAGCATTTGGAATAAATTCCCAAGCCTCACTAACAAAAATGCAAAAAGCAGAAACAACAAGCTTGACATGAGTCCAAGCCTCCTCAGGAGTCAAGTGTTTCAATGGCTTGTGAGATATCCAATTCTGAATATAGTTGGCACAACTGATAGCTTCATCCCAAAATGAAGAACTCATAGCTTGAGACTAAATCATATAATTGGTCATCTCCCACAATGTCCTGTTCTTTCTCTTTGCAACCCTATTCTGCTGAGGGGAGTGGGGAACTGTGAACTGATGCTGTAAACCATGGTTAGTGCAAAAATATATGAATGAATGATTCACATATTCCCCCCATTTTCAATGTGTATATTCTTGACAGAAATATCAGAATGCTTCTCCATAAATGTTGTAAAGATTCAAAATGAATCAAAGACATCAGACTTGTACTTCAAAAAGTACACCCATGTGCATCTAGAGAAGTCATCTATGAAGGAGAGCACATATCAAGCACTTGAAAAAGATGGAGTGGGAAATGACATAAGATCACTATGTATCAACTCCAATGGTGCCTTAGCACGTGTGGATCTACCTGCAAGAAATGGATCTCTATGATGTTTTCCAAGTGCACAACCTTGAGACACACCGTCAGTACAAGAGATTGAAGGTAACCTAGTTAGTAGCTCCAATGTACTCATCTACTATAGATATTTGTAGTTAACATGACCAAAACACTCATGCCAAAATTTTCTCACTATGTCTACATGAGCATTGAGGGAAACACCTATAGAGTTGGATCTCTCAAAGCCATCAAATTGATATAAGTGAGACTGTAGATCAATATGCCCAGTAGCAACAGCCAAGTTAGGATCATAGAGGTCTCAAATAACCACCTCATGTGGTGAGAAATACACTATCTTTCTAGAGCCAGAATGAAAAATCTAAAAAATAGACAGGAGGTTCATAGAAATGGAGAGAACCAACATAAAATCCTATAATGAGCCACTTTCTAAAGAGATAGTTCCTAAACTCATGACTAAAAGATGTGTAGAATCGTCAACAACAATCTGTGTAGTAACACTCTGAGCAAGTGAGGTAACCAAATAAGGTGAGTGTTTCATATGATGTGAAGCTCCAAAATCAAGAATCCATGTAGCTGTAGAAGACAATGTTCATGCATAAAGAGCATGTCCTTTCCATGATTGAGGAGGTGGTGTCTTTAGAGAAGCAATACTGTGTTGCTGCATGGCCTCCTCTAAAGCCTCAAATAATTTTCCAACAGATGGAAATTGGATGTCCTTCCTAGCCACAAAAACTGCAAGGATCAGCTATGAACTTCTTAGTCTTAGAGGAAGACTCATTAGACTTGGAAGATTTACCATTTTGAGAGGGTTTCCAAACATCCGATTTAGGAATAGGCTTGGAGGAACTCTCACTACCTGTTGAATCTATCTTGGGCTTTGGTTTTTGCTTTTTCTTCCTTGTAGATGTATGAGAAATCGATGCCTGTGTCTTGGAACTGGTGATAGTATCCAATTGTGTAAGCTTGGACTAATCTCTAATCAAGTGATCACAAAAGACTTCAAAAGAGTGCATGGGAAATCTGGAACCAAAGGCATCCATAGTGGAATGGAAGGTATAAGAGAAAATCTTAAATTTTCCTCGAAGCTTGGAGAGAATTAGGTAGATGCATTCCTTATCTATCTTCTCTTTCTCGCATCCCTATAACAAAGTCCTCTTCTATTTGAACCTCATAAGAAAGTCCTCACTAGAGGGGAAAGCATTGGGTACAAGAGAAGTAAGTTCTACCTCAATCTGAAGTGCTCTAAAATTGTTGATGGTACCAAACAAGTCTTTAAATTTGACCCATATTTATTGAGGAGTGGAACACTCATCAAGATGAAGGTGTAAGTTGTCTGAAACACTCAAAGAAATTAAACCCATGGCTTCATCCATCTTATTCTTGTGCTGCAAAGTCTGGCATTGACTCTAAAAAATTGGTTGCACTATATCTAGACAAGACCACAAACCCTTTGAATAGATAAACTGTTACATATGGATTTTCCATGTATGATAGTTGTGTGAGTTTAGAAGTACTAGATAAGATGAGATCTCAACCATTGTTTTAGAAGGGGTTTTTGAGGTTTTCTGATATGCTGATATAATAACAAAAAGTAATATAAAAACACCATCCACAATGTAAATAACCAAACCCCAACTTACAGAAGGAACTCATAATTGAGAAAAGAGAAAAAAAGCTTCAGATGTGAATCACAAATACTTGGTACAAAATACTAGTGAAATGATAGGGAATCTAGAAAGTGCTCCAGAAGAGCTTTCAGATATTTTTTCCAGATAAAAAATGGAGCTATACTGAATAAGTTATGCCCCCCAAAATATAGAAAACATCAATTGATTTCAAGCAAAAAAAAACAAGTACCAAACTGGAAAAAAATCCAAAAAATACCAAAAATACCTACTCCATTGTCTCCATTTCTGAACTGCTACTTGACGCTTTTTTTGGATTAAAAAAAGACCCTTGTATGCTCAAGATATCACGAAACAATTGGAAGGTCCCTAGAAGAAGAAGAAACGAAATTATTTAAAAATAAAATAAAATAAAAAAATGATGAACACCGGTGGTGCGGTGGTGGCCAAGTGGTGGAGCCACCAATAGAGCCACTAGTTGAGCAGAGCACTGGAGGAGTAGTGGGTGGCGAGTGGTGATGGTCGATGTTTGAAGCCACAATGCTCAGGATGACCACTCGCGGTTGTCGGGACTACTAGTCATTTTTTAAAATCACAGCAGCTGAAAAAAACTTTTTTTTGCAATTTTTTTCTTTCTTATCTTGGATTGCATGTAGAGGTTGTACGACCCTATTTTGCAATTTTTTTTGCCTCCCAGATAAACATTGTCCAAAATTGACAAACTTTATATGAAAATGGGGGTTTTGACACCTTCTAAATTCAACCGTGAGGTCAGTTTGGCCTCAAAGTGCTCCAAAAATTAGAGACCCACTTGTTTTTACAAAAACTACTTGAAAATACTAGATCTCTTCTATCAAACTCTCATTCTTTTTTTATTTCAAATACCAAACAAACTATAACAAATCTGACTTTGATACCATGAAGGATTTGAGCAAGACAAATCCACAAAGCCTAAACAATACCTACATGCAAGAACTTGTCACAAAGAAGAAAAAGACAAGAAGAGGCAAGGGTTTTTGTCTGAAAATATGCAAATTGTATTCTCAATAATGAAAAAGATAATTAATAATTACAAAAGATCAATCCTTATAGAAGGAGACTGAAAACTTAAAAGGAAAACCCTAAGAGCTAAATGACATTTAATAATTACTAATTAATTATTAAATGAAAATGCAAAGTGCATAAAGTAAAATCTTTAGAAGGGAGTAAAGGTAATTTAATAAATGAAATTAAATAAACGCTTTACTCTAACAATATGAAGTTTATCATGCATTCTTGTCATTATTTCCTTCTAGCAACTACAACAAAACATTTCTACAATCTAAAGTGAGATAAAGTTATCATTTTTGTATTAAAATATAATTAAATTTCATTTTATAACAATCAAAAAAATCATTTAAAATAAAAAGAATAGAAAATATTATAGATATAAAAAATTAATGTTTAATGCACATAATTATATCAAACATATTTAATTTTGTATATAATAAATCACTTCTTTCAACTTTTTGTCACTACTCATGTTAACTACTTGAATTATAAATAAAAAGTGAAAATAAATGGTAAAGTCTAAAATATACAATTTTAACTAATTAGAAATGTAAAATGTTCTAATTTGGGCCTACGTAATATATACTTTTTTTCTTGCTAAATATTTAAATGATTTATAACATAATTAGGTTTATAATTACAATTATGTATACAATTATCATTAACATTACAATATCACTTTTCAACTATAATATCATTCATCTCAAACTACTTGTTATTTTTCTTTTCAATTGCATCTTCAGAATGATTATTTGAATAATCATATATAATTTTTAGATTCTATTAGGTACACTATTAATGGTCATTTAATATTTTTGAAAATCTAATTTCTTTTCAGTGCATTGTTGCGTGAGACATGTAGTTGGATTGTGGGAACCAATTATTATTTGTTAAATAATTAATCAAACCAACAAAAAGATTAAAACATTAACAATTATAATACTTGGCAACATTATTGATTGCAAACTAAATATTGTTGGATTAAAATACAAAGATCCAAATTCATTGCGTTGGGCTTCCATGCAGATATTGGCAATGTTATCATTGACATAAAATTGAAGAACAACTATAGTAAGTATATGAGAGAAAAGTACCATCATTATATCAAATCAAAGAGGTTTACAATTTAAATTGTCTTTTTTTGAGATCTACTCCTTTCATTATCATTGAAATGTTTCCTATTTTAAATAGTATGTTATCCTCATTATTTCCTTGAGTTCATATGTTGTACAAACTCTTTGTAATTATCAATAACTATGATATTTAAAAAAATTATTCATTGGTTTAATTTAATTCTCAATTTTCCTTTGTGAGGATAACTAGTTTGGATTGAAACTAAGCAAGAGAAATTATAGTGGTATCAAAATTGGTGGTCTAGCTAACTTGTCAAGAAGTTCAAATTATGGATCACAATATGGAACCTAGTGACTACTAATAATGGTTAAAGACGCTTCCAAAAATTGCTAAGGAGCTCAAAGATAATGTTGACATTCTACTAGATGTATTAGAAGTTTTTTTGTTAAGGTAGACCAACCACCTTCAATGTTATTAAAATTGACCCTTGCTTTGAATGAAATTGCCTCAAGACAACCATGGTTGTTAAGACACTCTAACAAGGAAATCAAGCTAGCAACTACTTTGGCTCCTCAAGTATTGTAAGATGATGATAACATGAAGAAGATATTCCACTTGATAATTAATTACTTTCAAAACCTTGATGATATAAATAGAAATCCTTTTGTGAGGAGGTCTATAATACTGGAGGTCTTTACAAAAATTAGAATGAGTAAATGTATTTTGTATCCAAGATCACAAGAATTGATCTACAACATGCTTCATCGTTTCTTGATCACGATCAAGGAGTATCATGACAACAAGGTTTCTAGTGTCATGAACATCATTATGATTTTGTGTATTGAGGATATAGATGTAATATCCTAATCTATCTTATCTATGCTATGGGTTTTTTGTAATCAAGAATGCATTCCTTCCATTAAAATATGAAGATTAGTCATAATGTATTCAAGCATTGTAAGGAAAATATAAATTCTCACTTGCCCATGGATGGGGAAGTTGATGACAAAAGTAAGAGTGACAAACTACATAAGGAGAAGGAAGATGTTCAAATTGTCACTTCATGTTATTCTTATTAAGAAAGAAAAATTGCACCTTCAAGTGGAGAACAAATTAGCTTACACAAAATCAACAAGGATAACTAAATGCTTGCATGAAGTTAGCCAATATGACATTGGTCGATCAAATTCACACAGTTGCAAACTCTATCGATGATCCTTTGGATGATAAATATCTATAATTGGTTGGTAATAAATTAATTTTTAATGATGATTTTTGGTCTTTTAGTGAGATTTAATTCACTTATTTCATTCAAATGTTATTTTGGAAGATTACTTGGTGAGATCATATTAGGTGTTTTGCATTTGAATGATTCTTTAGAGTAAGATTGTTTAACAATAAGGTCCTACAATATGACAATATTTGGTTTATCACGATTGATTAGCCAATGTTTTGGTTGAAGGAAATAAATGCAATGGAGATTTTGATTTGGATTAGTCCCATGGCAACATGTGACTTTGAACATTGTAGACCAACACTTACTAAGGAAGACACAGAGCTTTAAGGGAACATAATTTTTGATTCCTTGTATTCAACCAATAACCCTTAGTCAATACATTAGAGTGGGTGGATAAAAACATGATTGAAATTGTAGATGTTGATTGCCTCTAGTCCGATTTCACAATAATAATTGAAGAGAAGCATGGGGTAAAATATCCAATCCACAACTATTTTGATGGAAAATTTTTGACGCATGAATTTGATAGAAAAAATGTTGAGGAAGGTGTTAGAATGATTTAGAATAATTGAGAGGGGGGGATAAGTTATCCTCAGGTTTTGATGTACCAATTGAATTTTTAAATACTTCAAATACTTTAGATCTTAACATTTAATAGCTTGATCTCTATTATAAATAATCAATAACATAAACTTGTAGTGCACTGTCCTAATAGTAACAAACTTACAAAATGTAAAACATTAATAGTAAAACATCTCAAATGACATGCACACAAGTATGGCACCGATATTTAATGTGGAAACACAATTTGGGAAAACCCACCAGTAACATATCACCAATTTTTCACTCTTTTGGTAACTGAGCTCTATTAGGAGCCAACCCTACTAAACATTACAAAACACACTGTTAAATGTGACCTTATTAAAGGACCCTATTAGGAGTGGCCTTTTTAGAGGGCTTAATAATATTCCATTAGAATTCCACCTTGATTAAAGGATTTACACATGTCTGTTAGGTCAACCCTTATTAAAGGATTTCAAATCTTATGCAATGGTTAGAAAGTAATAACAGATTGATCTGACAAATACACCTCACTTTGCAAATATAGATTAAAAATTGGTTCACATGCTGATCCACTAATTGGTCTCCATTATCATCTCTATCTCTAATCTTCTTGGAACTCCTTCAAGTAATCACTCTTTACCTCTTCACAACACTTCTCAGCCTCTTTCTCAATTTCACCAATCAATAGCATCAAAAACTTCTTCAACCTTATTAGGTCTTCACTAGCTCTACTAACCTCTATAAGTTTATCTTTTATACCTCCTTAAATAGGCAATTTTGATCTTTTTCTACTTAAACATCACCTTAGATATTAGGGTTTTGTTAGATTCATCAAGTCCTTCCATCATTTCATCTCGTATTTTCTCTTCTAGAAACTTCTCCAAACTTCTCCTTGAATTGTTTCATTAAAATGATCACACATGGTTTTCCTTGAATTAAATGCTCCAAGTCATCCATCCTTATCTTCCACATGCTTTACATATTCCAAGAAATGAACAACATTGGATGGAAATCATGATTTCCTCTTAATCTATCAAATGTTGTCCCTTGACCAACACTATGTTTTGACACTCAACCATCATTGGATTACTTGGTTGCTACTAAAATTTTTTTTGGCATATATAATAACACTTGGTCAATATTGATGGTCGATCAACACTATTTATTTGGCTTATACTGGCACTTGGTTAACTCTAGCATCACTAGATGTAAACTTTAATTTCCTTAATCTTCTTCTCTTTTTCTCGGTTAAGCCTATACATTTGGCCATTCTTTGATAAGTTCTTCTAGAATTTATTACATCTATCTTCTTCACTTAAGTTATGATTAAACAATCATTTTATCTTGTCAAAGTCTAACTAATCAAACTCTCATTGTAGTTCCTCATAACTCAACCTTTCCTCTAGGTCCTCTTTTAATGTCCTTCTCAAATTCCCTTGATCAATCATCTTGATATGGCACTCAAATTAGATAGAAAATTGTCTTACCAATAAGATTTGGCATTAATGAAAACATAACAATTGTCTCAATTATAGTTTCCAACAATCTCCCTCTTTGACATTGATGAAAACACCTCTAATTAACATGCAATCCAAAACATGTACTGCTTTGAGCATCTCCCTTTGTGTTTAGTATCATATCTTAATTATTATCCTTAGTTTCATTCTAATTCTCATCTTTGTGTCCAACAATCTCTCTTTTTTGTAGTTTCATTATGATTCTTATCCATGTGACTCTGATATGCAACACATAAACTTCCTCTATCATATTAGTTCATGAAATTAACCATCTTGCTCTATATTGTTGGCAGCATTCTCTCTCTTTCTTATTACTCCATGGTAACTGACATATACTCTCCCACTAAAAATGCCAATTTTTATTATCTATCTCATACATCTTCACCATGTCGATATCTGAACATTTTAATACATCTAAATCTTATTCAACTTCTATCATCTATTCTTATGAATGATACAACATTATGTTCTCCTTCCTTCACTACTTTAGGGAACTCCTAAAGAATGACATTACTGCATCAACTTGTAAGAAATTCTGGCCAATTCGTTTGATGTAGAGCTCCAAATTAGCTTAAGTATCCTTGTTTAGAGGAATCACCTCTAATTTAACTCTTTGATACTCATGAGAATCCTTAGGTAAAGCTTTAGCAAAAATATCAAGAATTTGCTCCTAGTGTTCACATACTCCAGTCTCACTTCTTTAGTTTAAACTAGCTCTCTCAATTAATGACACTTGATAGCAATATGCTTGGTCTTTGTGTGCATTACAAGGTTCTTTGATATATTTATAGCACTTGTGTTGTCACAATATATAATAATAGGATCAGTGATCCCTTCCTTCATCCCTTTCAACAATTGTTTAATCCATACAATATTTGAACAATTCACTATTGCTACCACATACTCACCTTCAACCATTGATTTTGAAGTAAAATTATGTTTCTTGCTTGTCCATGATACTAGTCTCTTTCCTAGAAAGAAAGCTCCACCACTTGTACTATCTCTATCATCAATATTTCCTTCTCAATCAACATCTATGTATACTTTCAGTTGAAACTTGCATTTTTCTTGTAATATAAAATGAGTCTTTAGTTCCTTTCAGATATCTTAGTATCCTTTTCACTGCCATCATATGATTCTCATTAGGATTTGCATAAAATCTTGCAACAATTCCAACTGCTATGGAAATATTAGGTTTGCTATGATTAACATATGTAGTTTTCCAATCATTGATCTATATAATGTATGGTTCATGCATCAGTAGAATCATCATTCTTAGTTAGCTTATGTCTTGTAGCCATAGGTGTGACAATTGGTCTTGAGTCTTCCTTTCAAAAAATTTCAGTATTCCTTGATGTATTTTGATTGAGTAATGTAGATACCTTGCTTCATTTGATATACTTGTAAACCAACAAAGAATTTGATCTCACCAAACATAGACATTTCAAATTCCTCTTCATCTCATCTACAAATGATTTGCATATTCTTCAAATGTGATAACATAAAAAAAAAATCCAGATAATAGTATCCCTTTATCACGATTAGTCTTCAAGTACAGATTGTTGTTATCATTAGTTCTTTCAAATCCAATATTTACCAAATAATTGTGTAGTTTTCCATGCCATGCTCTAGGGGCTTGTTTCAATCCATATAGGGCTTTGTGCAATATACATATTGTTTATGTTCTTCTTTTTGGGGGTCCACAAATCCCTTTGGCTATTCAATGTAAACCTCTTCTTCAAGTATTCCATTTAGTAATGTATAGTTGACATCCATTTGGTTCACTTTAAATACTTTATAAGTATCTAACATGCAAGTAGTGTTCTAACTCTTTCCAATCTTGCAATTGGGGAAATTTTTTCCCCATAATCAATTCCTTCTTCTTATGCATATCCTTTGCATACTAGTCTAGCCTTGTTCATTATGACTTATCCTTTCTCATTTAGCTTATTCTTGAATACCCACTTTATTTCAATAACATTCTTGTCCTTAGGTCTAGGTACTAGTATCTAGGTGTTGTTCTTCTCTATTTGTTCAATTTTTTCATTTATTGCTTGAATCCATTCTTCATGTTCTCTAAAGAATCTTTTATTGATTTAGGTTCAACCTCATAAAGTAAACATCTATTACTTCCAAGTCTTTTCCTTGTCATAATTCCAGAGTCTTTGTCTCTAATGATTTTCTTAGGTGCATGGTGTCTTCTCACATACTTTGCTAGTGTAGGCTCTTTTCTTCTTTCTTCTTGCACATGTTCATCTTGAAAATTGATCTCAAGTTAATTTTGTATCTCTGCTTCTTGTTTTGGTTCAAGTTCTTCTTGCTTAGCATTATCTTCCCATTGTTTGACATCTTCTACATGTATCTCAACATCATTGTGCTAATGCTTGATACCTACATTCTGTTACTTGACATCTTTCTACTACAACTCAAAATTCACTATTCACTATTGCTTAGTCACTATATTATCTACATAGGTAAGGTGTAGACAACACTTTCATTGACATATATGAATGCATTGAAATCTTCAGGTTTTGTCTTGTATTCAACTTTATGCTTTTCTGTATATTCATTAACTTTCACATTTGCACTTTCCACAACCTTGTTAGTGTTAGAGTTCAAACACTTAATGAGCTTTTATCTTAGTGAAACATCCTATGAATATGCCTTCATCACTTTTAGCATCAAGTTTTCCATTTCTATTATCTTTCAACATATAACATTTTCTTCCAAAGAATTTAAGATATTTCACATTAGGTGTATACCCATACCAGAATTCAAAGGGTGTAACATTTTTACCTTTCTTGACTTGTACTCTATTTAAAATATATATTTCTATACTTACAACTTCTCTCTAATATTTCCATAACACATTCTTCTCCATCATCAGTGTTCTAGCACAATCCACAATTGATCTATTTCTCCTTTCAGCTATTCCATTTTGGGGAGGGGTCCTAGGTGTTGACATCTACCTTTTGATTCCTCTATCATTGCATAATATATTGAATTTAGTAGAGATAAAATCTCCTCCTCTATTAGATCTCAAGCAGTTCACACTCTTACCTATTTCTTTTTCAACTCTGGCTAAATACCACTTAAACAACTAAAAGGCATCATATTTTTCTTTAAGAAATATTACAATCATCATTTTAGAGTAGTCATAAACAAATATAATGAAATATTTGTCTCCATGGTTACTTTGCACACAAATAGGTTCATAAATATTAGTATGAACTAATTCCAAAATATCGTTAGATAACTAGGTCTTGTTCTTGAAACGAGACTTTGTCCTTTTTCCCAATTGACATTTTTTACGCACAACATTATCAAGTTCCTTTGATCTTAGTAACCCTCTTACTCTTTTCATCTTTAATTCTCACCAAATTATCAAAGTTCACATGACATAACCTCTTATGCCATAACCATATATCTTCATTTTGTCCAAACAAGCATGTCTTATCAGATAAGTCTAGATAGAACAAGTGACCTCTTTCCTAATCACCACTTCTAATTAGTTCACCAGTAGCATTAAATATCTTGGCCTTCTTATGATGAAATACAACTCTGTATCCTGATTTTTTCAACGTTGAAACACTCAAGAAGTTATAGCTAATTCCTTCAACCTAATAAACATTGCCACATTTGATATTTTCAATCAATTGTATTGATCCTTTACCTTTAACAAGACATGGTGCATCATTACCTAACTTAACACAACTGCCTTTGTATGGTTTTGTGGTTTCGAACTTACTTTTATCACCAACCATGTGATGTGAACAACCACTATCAATTATCCATCTATCACATTTACTCACATATGAAATTAATGCAGTTTTCTCATCCTCATCATAATCTTCTTTCATAGCAACATAGACAACTTCATCATTACTATGAGTCTCATTATCAGTTTCTTCTTTAACAATGTAACAAGATTTATTACCTTTGTCTTTGTAGTTCTTATTTCTCCTATTATCTTGGTCATCTCTTCTACCTTTTTAATTTCTTTCCCTTCTCTCATCTTTGTCTTCTTTGTTAGGACATCTTGCAATTTAATGGTCAACTTTGTTACATAAAAAATAAATTATAGAAAGTTTACCTTTGTATTTTCCTCTACCTCTTGGAAGTCTTCTAGCCATTAGTACTTTAAGCTCATCAAGTTTATCATTAGAAGCATCACTGTCACTATTCACACACTTTCCTTTTCCTTTCTTACTAATAACCAGCTGAGATTTGAAATCATATTCCATAGAAGTAGGAGTGAAATAGCCAAAATTTGACATTTAAAAAGTAGTAAGCCTACCAGTTACACCTTCCAAAGTTAGGTTATTACCAAGGGTACATCTCAATTCTTGTATTGTAGAAACTCTAATAGCATAGATAGGAAGTAGAGTTCTCAATACCTTTCTAATCCAAGTCTCATAATCAATACTTCCATTTGCTCCTCTTATAACATTTACTACTTCTTCAATTCTACCACAATACTAAATATTATTCTCACCTTTTGTCATTCTCATTTCATCAAATTCACCTCTCAAGCTTTCAAAAATTTCTTTCAAAATATTTTTGTCTCCTCCAAAGATGGTTTGTAGTGTACCCCACATTTTCATATCAATAGTGCAATCCTTTATGTCATCAAACTCAACATAGCTAAGGGCTAATGCAATCTCCAACATAGGTCAGTTTCGTTCTTGCTTCTCTTTCATCTGCTAAGCTACCATAGGAACTTTTATTTTCACATATGCATGTTTAGTATAGTATATTGCACCATCTCCAATTCTCCCTAGATGCAACTTCATCGAACTCTACCATGTAGCAAAGTTCTCTTTGTTCAACTTTGGCACCTCCTTTTTGTACATCTTGATCTTTAGCTCCAAGTACCTTCAACATTTTGTCTACATTCAACTTAAACTTTTTAGTAAATTTTTAACTTCATATACAATGTATCAAAGTAAAATTCATGCGTGTACCATGTATATGTCGAGTTACACTAGTAAACAATAAAAAAAAAAACATGCAACACAATCAACATCTACACATTTTTCTACAAGTATTTAGCATGGAAACCTTGTAAAGGGAAAAGCCACACGGGACTAGAAACCTTAAATTTTTACTCTTTTTAAGTTAGCTCTGTTAAGAGCCAATCTTGTTAAAGGCTACATACACATTGTTAATGTGACCTTGTTAGAGGATTTAAACAAAATATCATCTAGACCTTATCACTCCTTAATGAGTACCCTACTCTAAAGGACTTGCAAACATCTAAAGGAATGTCACCTTGCAAATGGATTTATAAATAAGATTGTTTTTGATTAGATAAATAGGTTTTATAGGGATCCTAAAATCCAAGTTAAAACAAT
The DNA here is from genome assembly GCA_028749045.1 of Cupressus sempervirens. Classification (NCBI taxonomy): domain Eukaryota; kingdom Viridiplantae; phylum Streptophyta; class Pinopsida; order Cupressales; family Cupressaceae; genus Cupressus; species Cupressus sempervirens. The sequence continues at coordinate 711,289,204 of CM053792.1, forward strand.
ACAAAAGGCTAAAAATAAGCAATTAAAGCCCAACCAAAGGACAACAACCAAACAAAAGGCGAGTGCTACAGATCACCAAACAAAAGGTGATCATTGTGGCAACACAACAGCCACCAAAACAGGTTTTGACTGGGCTCCTGAAACCCAAAGAAGAAAAGGGAAAAAAGTCCCCAACCATGATATACAACAAAGAACAACAGGCCAAAATCCAGGGGACAAAACAAAGAACAACAGGTCAAAAAAACTAGTTAAGCTTTTCCTTTAGATCCCTTCTTTTGAGAATGTAATGCCATATCAAAAGAGGTAGTGGAGGGCTTGATCTACTTTCCTTTTATCATGGTCCATCCATCCTCCACCAAACTAGTACCCTTTTGCCACTGTAAATCAACAACACCAAAGCCAATCCCAAAAATCCTTGAGAGCAGGGAAGAGACAGCAACTGGAACATCTACAACCTGAGAAGTATCCACATGAAGGTACGACATTGATAAATTAGAAGTGGAGGGCATGACCTTATTTCCTTTTACTGTGGTCCTTCCAACCCCCACCAAACCAGCAACCTTCTAGCTTTGTGAATCAACAAAGCTACAACTAGACCCTAAAACCCCTAAAGCGAAGGAAAAAACTATAGCGGAGGAAATTATAGCAGAAACATGAGAAGAAACATCAACCTAAGATGGAGCCAGAGAGGGGGCTACCCTCAAATCACTAGAAGACAGACTAGTTACATCCAAAGAAGGAGCCAAAGGAGGATCCTCCATCAGATCACCAAAAGACGGGACAGCAGAATCCAAAGACCGATCTGCTGCAACCAAAGGAGCCAAAGGATGATCCTTTGTCAAAATGTTAGGAATAGCAGTAGAAGCCTCCACCAAAATATCATGAAGAGAGTCATCATCCCCTATAGAGAGGACCTTGTGGACCATGTAGTGATCTTCCGAGACCCCCTTCCACCAAGAAGAGTGCATTTTTAGTCTAGATTTACCAGTGGAGCAGCCTATAGCCAGGTGAATAGCCTTGCGACATTTCCTACAGTGGAAGGGGATACCCTCATAGTCAAGAAGGATATTCCATGATCCTAAAGTAGAAGGCACCGAAATCATTTCTGGGAGTCCCTTAGAAATATCAATCTCTACCAGAATGCAAGCATATGTCGTTCAAAACACATTGATAGAATCCTTATCTATCAAGCAGAATCCACCAAGGGATCTTCCCACCTCCTCCAAAATAGGATCTACCCAAAGGTGAAGGGGGAGATTCAACAGCCTAACCTAGATAGGGAACTTATTAAAAGATTCTGTCAATGGGTTGAAATCATTATGCCAAGATTTAGCCATCAAGGGAAACTTTGATAGAAAACATGGTGAAGGATGGCATCTCTATCTATAGAAGATTCAAATTTAACAATGAAGAACCCCCTAGGCATAGGGTAAATATGGGCTATCTCTGAAATGATGGGGTCCCAAAAATGGGAAATCCATGCATGCAGGTCCGACAAAGAAGGCCAAAAGCCCTTAAAATAAAAGATAGCAGCATTGGCTGAGGAATTATCCATACAGATAGAGATCTCATCAACAATACTAGATTTTAAATCAATCTTTAATGGGTTACTTACTGCAATGGGCACCCCCAAACGCATGGTATCACGAAACCTTGACTTTTTAGAAAGACCACCAATGCCAACCTCAAAGGCAACCACATCAGCATAGGAAATGGAAAAATTTCCCACACTAGGTGAACAAACCCTAGAAGTTGAAGGGACTACCATAAAGCCGAACATAGGAAAAAACTCGAATCGAAGCCAGACACAGGATTTAGAGTAGGACCCACGCAAGAGCCAAAGCCGAATCCAGGCATAGAAGCCGAAGCTAAACTCAAATCCAGGCACAGAGGTTAGATCGAAGCCAGGGGCCGAAGTCAAAGCTGAAGCTAGGCACAGGGGTTATTCAAAGTTTAACCCTAGAAGTCAAAATTTTTGTTCCCCCAATGTTAAGTCCACCTGGTAGATATTTTTTTCTATAATGGTTAGAGAGTAGTAGTGAGTGATCTATTTGAAATAACAACTATATTTTATTGATGAGATCTCCATTTTTCTCATTCATTTTCATATGTTCATATTGTTTCTTCCTTTTGACTGATCAACTCACATACACATCAACTTCACACTTCACTTGCTTGATTTCACAATGTTTCTCTACTTAGTTTCACCTTCTATCTTCTTCTTCACACTTAACTTGATCAACAATAATGAAAATCTTGTTTATCCCTTAAATAGACAACTTATTTTCACTTCACCAGGTTCTTCCTTATTTTTCCACTTAATCACAATCATCCGATATTCATCTAGCTTAGATTCATTATTAAATATAGATACTTTGGTATCATACCTTCATCTTGAATTTTATGCTTCATTTCAAATAATTTAATCTCCTTCATTAGATCATACTTGAATTTATATAACTATATATCTCATAACTAACTTCATCCTTATCCTTGAAACTTCTTAAACAATCTCCATCTTCATCAAATGTCAGCCTCAAATCAATTCTCTTCATAACTGTTCTTCTTTCCATTTCTTAGTTAATACTACACTTATCTTAATCAATACTAAGTTCAGTTAACACTATTCTTTCTCAATTAATAATGTTCATCTTTCATTCACTTTGCATGCGCTTAGTGACAACAATAATACACGATGACCACTGAGTTCTTCATTCACCAACCAAACTGACTAGATCATTTTCCTTATCACTTCATGACTTCATAACTTTCTTATACATGATCTCAACACTTAATCAAATCATGTAAAATGATCAAATCAAGATAATATTGTCAAAGTCTAACTCATCAAATTCCCATTAAAATCTATACACTTATCAACACTTTCTTCATGAATCATCATACTTTCTTCAAATCATCTTGACCAATCAAATGATATGACACTCTACCAAATTAGCCTAATGTCTTTCCAATTAGGCTTGATATCAATGACAATACAATGACTGATATGACTCTTTTACAAATATTATCAACATTATTAATTGGTACCAATAATATCATGGTTGTGTTGTCTCTCTTGTAGCTATAGTTTATTTTCATTCCTCCATAGCTCAATTATCATGCAAGCCACTTTTTAACCATAATTTTTGACAATCATTTTTTTCATAGCTATCAATTTTGTTGAGGGATCCTTTCCAACTATATATTTCAATTTGTTTTTCTTTGGCTACTTTATAACAATATTAATTCATTCTCTGGCATGGGATTTGTTCATAACCACATCATCCTTTTATTGTATTCTCATAACCTCTTTATTTTAGAATACTTTCCAACCACATCATTATTTTATTATACCCTCCTTTGTACACATATTATCTTTGGTAGAAACCCCTCCACAATCGTGTACCTCATTTTATCATTGAATTTTATTTGACATTATTAGGTACTAGTTGATGCCCACTTGAGTTTTTCTTATAAATTCACTCATAGGATTTTGTGTCTGTTAGTACCAAGAATGAGATTTCATCACAAAGATCACATATAAAATCATTCCCATATCCATATCCTATCAATGAGTGCTTCTTAAATGTGTTTTCATATTGATTGATTTTTAACATGGACATGCATAATTCATATAAGTTAACAAGCCAATCAAATTGGAGATAAAATGAAAGGGGGAAAAGTGCACACCTTGCACTTGTACCCTTTAATTTAGACTTTCTTTGACCTATTTGTCTTAAATGTAATGACTAGTGTAGAGATGACATATTTCTATACATAAACTAGCAATTAGCTATAGTCTTTATTAGACCTAATTCTACATATCCTAAGATTCTAAATTTAATGTATAAAGTTCCCATTCATTGACACGAAAGATAAGTGCACAAACCTTGTCTTTTATCCTTTATTTTAAACTTTCTTTGACCTAAAAATAATTATTAGTGTACAAATGAATTGTTTGTACATAAAACCTTACAATTAATTAGACCTTTAATTACAATGAGAGACATTTATTCAGTTGTAGCACAAGTTGGATTCCCAACACAAGAATATGTCAAAAAGCTTCTATATACATTAAAATTAAAAATTCATTAGTTACAAAACTATATATGTTATTTAAACAAAAAATCAATATATAAAATTAAATGGCAAGAGAAAAAGATAGCCTTGGCCAAAATAATAGGAAGTCAAATGGAAAATCTAGAAAAACAACCCCTTGCCAAAATAATAGGGTCAGAAGTAATAGGGCCTGAAAAAATTGAAGAATATATTTACATTTTAAAAAATATTAAAAATATTTTTTATGATTGAAATAATTAGCATGTAAAAAGAAACAACAAAATTGAAAATTTGTATTTATATAATAGAATTATTATTTTTTAAATGTTTGAAAAAATTCATTTTTCTTTTAGATTGTGGTTTATTCTCAAATTAATTACAGTAATTCATTTGAAATTAAAAAAATTAGAATATAGCTTAAAGTTTAAGATTTTGAATTGATTTGTGTGCATATAATAAATCATAATAAAACATTTTTGTATATTGCAATGAATATCTACTAATGTAAACAACATAAATTTAATTTTAATTAAAAATATATTAACAATATATTTAATATAAATAAGTATAATTAAAATTAGAAATGTCAAATTAGTTTTTGATAATACTTATTTATTTTTATTTAGATATAGTCTTTGATCAAATTAGCGTCAATATTAAATCTATCAATATGATAATTAAAGTTAAGCTAAATTTATTGTGTAATATTATTAATTTAAATAAAATAAGTCGTGTATAGTTAGAAATATTATATGAGTAATAATTATGCTTGTAAGAAGAGGAAGTCAATGAGAAGAGGAAGCCAAGAAGAAAGGAGATCGTGGCTTGGATTAATTATGTTGGTAAGGAGAAAGATGATGATGAGGAGGAGACCTAGGACTTGGATGCAGGGAAAGACAAAAATATGAAGGATGCGAGTCATGACTCTACACGTGTTTGCTAGTTTCACTATGAATACCTTTGAATTCACCTCCACTACTCATCCCCCTACCCACAGTGTTAAAAACACCTCCCCAGTGATTGCTACCTCCCTAGCAAGGACTGAGAAGAAATAAAAAGATATGGTTTCTACTAACCTCAACATGTTGTAGGTTCATGAAATGGTGATACCTAAAGGAAATTGTGACGGGTTCTAGGAGCTAAGTGCAATGGTGGGAGATACTAAATGGGAGATTGAAGTTCTCAAAATCCAATTCACTACTCTGGATGATAGCTTCGGTATACTATCTAGGTTTTCGGTCAAGGTGACTCATGCAACGACCACCACACTCCAATTGCTTCAGTAGGAGGATGATAACGAGGTTCTTGTCGTGAAGGATTTAAATAATATTTATGGTTTCTTGGCTGATGAATGGGCCAAAGTATTGTTGGCAGAAAAAGGAAAGGAGAAGGCTAAAGTTTAAGCCTTTATTGCTTTTTGTTTTATATGTTATGCTCTGGTTCTGTAGGATAGTTCCAGCTGGTCACTCTTTGAACTGGTTGATGATGAGGTCCATAATAACCTTATAAGTAGATGCAATAGGTTTTCTTTAACTAGGTATAGTTGGTATATGTTTATTTCTTTTAATTAGATGAACAATACTCAAGTGGTTAGAAATTTTGTTACTATGTTAGATGAGAACTTGCTTTGGCTATACAAGTTCTGGGGGATTGTGTTCTTGATATTAAGGGATGAGGTTGTAAATGTGTTGGTTGTTTAGTTACTTGTTGTTTGTCATGAATATTTTTTCCATTGTTTTGTTCTACATGGCCGCCCCTCTTGTTTTTGGCTTCTTTACTATCAAAAATATTATATGAGTAATTAATTTGAATTCATCAAAATTGTGATATATAATTATCTCTACCACTATAACCACAAATAACATTAACTTTCTCTTGTAGAATCCAATTAAAATAGCTCTAAATGATAATAGATGCAAGTATGAATGTGAATCTTGTCATTAATTGAATCCATATAAATATGAACCCCAACAAAAGAACAATTTGAACCTTATCTCAGTATACAATAGAATACTAACCCTAACCTAATATATAAAAATATTTTAAAAAAATATTAATATAAATAAATAAAATATAAAATGTAAATGTCAAATTACTATTTGATAACACACTATTATTTATCTAATATATTAGAGATTACAATTCATGTTTGTGTGTGTGTGTGAGAGAGAGAGAGAGAGAGAGAGAGAGAGAGAGAGAGAGAGAGAGAGAGACATCAAGGGGCACACACACACACACACACACACACACACACACACACACACACACACACACACACACACATATATATATAGAGAGAGAGAGAGAGAGAGTAACCTAAGCCTTAACACTAACCCTAATCCTAACATCAACCTTAAACTCTTATTGTAAAGTCTATCCTAACCTTGTCTCTAACCTTAACCATATGAATGTACCTTAATATGGACTCAAATAAATTATGATCTAAACACTAACCCTACCCCTAACCATGATCATAGCACTAACCCTTACATAATTATAGATTAGATTTCATATAATATCCTAACCTTCCCTCTAAACTTAATATTAAACTTAACCGTAATTGTAAGACTAACCATAGTAGTAAATCATACTGCCTTATATTTAAAAATATAAAAAATCATAAAATGTCTTCTATGTTGTGTTGCAACTACTACTAGTTTATAAAATATATGGAGAGTAGTCCTTTTAGAGGTGCTCATTTTTATCAAATTGTAAAGGTGTGTATGTGTATGTGTGTGTATATATACATATGCACATATGTGTGTGAGAGAGAGCTAATTAGACTTGATTTTAAATATAATATATTAAAATATAATTCATTGACCTATGATAAATCTAGAATTGTAATTTTGAACTTGATTCAAATCCGTAAGTATATGATTGCTTCTAAATTTAATTAACACTCACTCATTTCAATATACAAAATATTTAAATTAAATAATATACATCTAATATATTAGAATGCTGTTTACTCTAGAATTGTTTACTTGAACATTGAACATAGTTCTAATCCACAATTTTTTAATTTCAAATTTAGTTAACACTCACCTATTTGAATATGTAAAATATTTAAATATAATTATTATTAAAAAACAATCCCCAATTTAATTATGATTTATATTCATTAAACCACCCAACACATTGATTTTATTTTTATGAAGCCCTCACCTACCACGACGGCCTTGACTATGAAAACAACATTCGTTAAAGAAAAAATCATGAATAAATAAAGAAAAAATAGTAAATTCCTTTCAACTAGAAGTAGTTAATGGACACGAACCAATAAACTGAAAAGAAAACTAAACTCCTTTCAACTTGAGAAGTAGTTAACCCACAATTGAGTGATTATAGAAAAAAAACTCAAAAAGATTCTAAATAAATTTAAATAAAAATTTAAAAAAGAAAAAGAAAAGAAAAGCAGCCTTTGTGAGTGGAGAGAAACTTTAGACAGTTAATCATTTCAATGGCATTCTCCTCCTCCGACAACTAACCTTCCATATTTGCAGGTGTGTTGTTATAACTTCCTTCAATCTTAGTAGAGTTTATTGATATTCCTCCCACTATCATCTTAACCACAACCATAACCTCTTCTTTTTCATTCACATATTCTAAAACTACTAACCTTCCATTTCTACATGTCTGTTTTTATAACTTCCTTCAATCTTAGTGGAGTTTATTGATATTCCTCCCACCATCATTTTAACCATAGCCATAACCATATTCATTTTTACTTTCCAAAACCTCTTCTTTTTCATTCACATACTCTGAAACTGCAATAAATCTTTTGGGTTTTGTCAGATTTGAAAACTGCAATAAATCTTTTGGGTTTTCTGAGCATTGAAAGCTGCATTGTTGAAGAATGGATCGAACCTCGTCCAAGTCAATTGTGAAGGCCGGAAAGCAGCCATTGTCGAACTTACAGAAGAACACGGAGCTCCATTCGTTGCGGAGAAAGAAGAGGGCAAAGAAAGTTGCGGAGACATTCAAGGCGTACATATTCAAGGTGTTAAAGCAGGTCCATCCAGACACGGGGATTTCTTCAAAGGCAATGGGAATCATGAATTCCTTTGTGAATGACATATTTGAGAAGCTTGCAGCAGAGGCATGCAGGCTTGCAGCTTACAACAACAAGCCAACTGTTACTTCCAGAGAGATTCAGACTGCCGCAAGGCTCATTTTCCCAGGGGAGCTTGCAAAGCATGCAGTCTCCGAAGGTACAAAGGCTGTCACAAAGTTCACATGCGCTTCTGTCTAGATTAGATGGTATGAGTTCTTAAAGATTTGGGGTTTTTCTTGGGTGCATTCGATCCGATTATATGTATTTAAGGGGCTTCAAAGATTTGGGCTTTGTGTATTGCAGGTGATTAGATCATTAGGTTTGGAGTACAGGTGGTTTTGATTTGATGGTTTGAGAGGCTTCAATCTTGAGCTCTGAAATTTTTGATAGATTAGAGATTTGATTGCATCTTTTTGGTAGTCTGGTTGGGAGGATTTTACATGTTTTGTTATGGGTAGTTTTAATGATGATTTTGATCTGTTACATGGGCTTCTTCAATCGTTGAGCCCTGAAATTTTTGGGGGAGTAAATTGTTTGAATCTTTTTGTTAGTGACTATAATGATACTGATTTGTTAATGGTTTTGCTGGGTTAAAATGTTTGAATCTTTTTGGTAGCGTGATTGATATTGATTTGTTTAGGAGTTCCAATCTTGAGACTTAAATATAAGAATCTCTTTAGATGTGATTGGCAGGATATTAATTCTTTTTTAAATGCATAACTTGAAGAATGCTATTCTGGTCTGTCTGATATCAGATGTTTTTAAGTTTGATTGACACATATAATGAAAATATGCATCGGAAGCATGCATTTGTTTTTTCCTCCTTTTTCAAGCGTTTTTTTTTATAGAAACGAAAAAAAGGGTCTGATTTTTCAATACAAATCAAGAGGAGGAGAATTGGATTTTAGTAGTATTTTTAATTAGCCATCAAAGTGGTGCTTTCTCATGTATTATTGTAAATTTTCCTAAATTTCGGTCCACGGGGATTCTTGATTTAAGAAGAGTAGATTGATTATTAATCTAAGAGATTGGTTTTATCATTCTCTTCATCGTATTTAGGAGAATTTTTATTTGAAAAAAATGTTGATACTGTTATAAATTTATTTTTTAATTTATATGTATATTTAATTAATAATTATAAGTATATATTTGTGTGTTAAGATTTATAGAGTTAGTGGTTTTTTTAAATTAAATTTATTAATTATTTTTAAATTGAGGATTTTAAATTGTAATTTTAGTTCTTTTATTGAATTGAATTTAAGATGGAAAGGTCAATATAGTGAACCCTGGACCCAATTTTAGCCCTTAAGAACAAAAGGTCTAATCGAATCTTTCTTAAATTTGAAAATTCTATAGATTGAAGTGTGCTTAAAGTTGGCCTAGTGACAAGGTTGTATTTTAAGCTTGAAGATTGAAGTAAAAAGTTCTTATCTCAATATTGCACTTTGAACATTGATAATTTTATGCCTCTTTTGTTTTGAGGAAGATGATTCATATCTTAAATAATCTTATTGAATTCTTAGTTCATTTTCTTTAATCAATGGTCCATATAAAAATATCATATGAGATTTGAGAGCTTATCTTAAAGTAAAATATATGGGTCTTAACAAGGGCAATGTGAAAATTATGTGGTTAGTACAAGTCTAGAAATTTCTAGCAAGGGAAAGAAAATAGGTAGAATCTAAAAGGAATTCTCCTTAATCAGGTGAAGCACATACTAGCCAAGAATTATGCATATTGGTCTCTTAGACTATGTTCAAATAACATGTACATTTAACTTTTGATTTTGGTGTTATCTTTTATTATCAAAATGTAAAATTAAAGTAAAGAAATTGAAAGTAAATTAGACAATTTTAAATAAAAATTTGACCCCTATAAGAAATTGATATCTAATTGGGTAACCTCAATCTCTATTTAGATTTGACATGGCACAATTGCATCTCAATGGAAATGATCATTGTCTAAGTTCATGAACTACTATACATTATTGAAAATTTTAACCAAAAAAAAATTGTACATCTTAATATTTGCAATTGCTTCAATTACAAATTACAAAATATCTTCAATTCTATAAAATAAAAATAAAAATGATGATTAACGTGGAACTTTTGATTTTGGTGTTATCTTTTATTATCAAAATGTAAAATTAAAGTAAAGCAAATGAAAGTAAATTAGATGATTTTAAATAAAAATTTGACCTCTATAAGAAATCGATATCTAATTGGGTAGCCTCAATCTCTATTTAGATTTGACATGGCACAATTGCATCTCAATGAAAATGATCATTGTCTTAGTTCATGAACTACTAAACATTATTGAAATTTTTAACCAAAAAAATTTGTACACCTTAATATTTGAAATTGCTTCAATTACAAATTACAAAATATCTTCAATTCTATAAAAAAGAAAAGAAAAGATGATTGACGTGGATATGATACCCTTTTGTAATGCTTTTGTTATTTATAATTATTAAATATAATAATTAAATTTACTTTGAAAAATAGATTTCCCTAGAAGTCTTATTCAATTTCATATTTGAGACAATATTTACATCATACATTTAATTGTATTGCGGTTTGTTCAAAATTTTTTAGAAGCAAGAATATTGTTGTTTCTTTATTTTGAAAAAAAATTTGGTCTCTTAGACTATGTTCAAATAACATGTACATTTTACTTTTGATTTTGAAGTTATCTTTTATTATCAAAATGTAAAATTAAAGTAAAGCAAATGAAAGTAAACTAGACAATTTTAATTAAAATTTTGACCTCTTTAAGAAATTGATATCTAATTGGGTAACCTCAATCTCTACTTAGACATGACATGGCACAATTGCATCTCAATGGAAATGATCATTGTCTAAGTTCATGAACTACTAAACATTATGGAAAATTTTAACCAAAAAAATTGTACACCTTAATATTTGCAATTGCTTCAATTACAAATTATAAAATATCTTCAATTCTATAAAATAAAAATAAAAAGATGATTGATGTGGATATGATACCCTTTTGTTATGGATCCATTTTTTGATTTCCACATCTTCCCTAATCTACTTTTAGGTCTCTTAAGTCTAACAATGCAATTTTTTTCTCAAGTTCCTTCAACACTAGACTTTTAACTTGTCCCTCTAATCAATTTTTATTTTCCCAGATATCCCCGATTTTGAACTCTTAGCTTGATGTTTTAATCAAGTTACTCATGAATACACAATAGTATTTCTAATTTAAATTTTTTTGATTTTAGTAAATGTTTAAACTATTAAAGTATCTTACCTGGCCTTGTTACCCCCTAGGATTGTGGAGGTTAACTCCCGCCCCCACCATAGCCCTCTAAGAATTACTAGCCCTAGAGCCCCTACCCCCTAGTGGAGATTCCCCCCTCCTTGATAAAAAGATAAAAATCAAGAAAGGGAAGAAGAAGGTGTTGGAAGACTCAGAGGACGAGGTGAGAGGTGGTAGGTGAAGATCTAGAAGAATTGTAAAAACTAATGCTAAAAGAAAGTTAAGGTCCATTGACCCACCCCAAACAAAAAATTAAATAGAAGACTTCTAACTATGGTGTGGGGAATATGGAGGATGAGGAGGTGGAAGTCTTGAACTCTTCGAAGGCTGACTCAGGTGGTGGGACTAAAGATAGTAAGGAGAGGACCCATATCTTGGCCTTAATTGCTATAGGGTGTGTAGACCTCTATAGTGGAAAGAGCTCCCTCCACTATGGTAGTGTCTTCACCTACTAGGGTTGTACCGAAAGATAAGATTTTCTCTAACCCCCCAATTTTGAAGGTACATGATGGATGGTAATCTAAGTGATTAGAAGGTTGAGGAGACTTCCAAGCTGGCTGATAAAGAGCTAAGGGAGAGAGTGCATGTCCTGAAGGAAATAGTGAGACTTTTGGAAAAGTTCACCATCATGGTAACACATGCAGAGGCCACTACTCTACACCTGCTCAAGGATAACCAGGAGGGGGACCTCACCCATCAAGACTCCAGATGCTATTTGACTTCTTGGTGGAGGACTAGGCCAACATCCTCCTTAAAGGGAATAATGAAAATAAGCCTAGTTAGGGCATGCTCTCCTTGGTTTCTTGTGTTTTATGGTTTCCAAGTTATTGAACTTAATATGTTTTAAGGTAGTTCTGTGTTTGTTTATAAACTTTTATAGTTTAAGTAGTATTGTTGCTGGCAATTGTAGTTTGATGCTTGGTAAAACTTTTTTAATGATCCTTTGGGTGTTGTTTTTGTTTGGATTAGTTGTGGTAGGGGATAATTTTGTTAGGTGGTAATTTGTTGGTTGTTTGCAAGAAATGTACAATAATATTTCTACTTTAAATTTTGTTGATTTTAGCAAATGTTTAAAACTATTGATATATCTATACATATGAACCTAATCTATAATATTAAGGTTTATCCTTATTGTGTAAATGAAATAATAATAATAATAATTATATATATATATATATATATATATATATATATATATATATATATATATATATATATATATATATATCAGTTTTGTGGGAATCTAGTTAAAATATTTAAACAAAAAATTTAATTATTTCAAACACTAAAAGTTTGTTGATTATTAATTATTGTTAATCATTTAATTAAATTTAAATATTATAATAGTATCAAAGTTGGTGAGTTTACATGCCACCTATCTTATTATTAGAGTTAATATTATGTAAACAATCCCATGAATCTTGATGCTTAAGTGGAAAGAAATGTTGATATAATACTATTTAATTTTGGAGAAAAGCTTCATAAAATAGATAATAAATGAATGTTCCTAGAGAATAGAATGGTGAAGGAAGAACTTTGACATGTAAAAATGTTAATGTCATTCGTATGAATACATAAAGAAATTCCTTCATGTAGGGAGGAAGATATTCCAAATTTAACCTTAGAAGAATTTGACTCTTGATGATGATAGAATAAATTTTCATGTTAAGTATAAATCTCTTTTAGAAGAAATCTAGAGTGAAATGTCACTCGACAACTTAAATATTTCTAAAGGGAGAGGTCTCAGAGTTTAACTTAGATCACAATACATAAATTTGAAACATGTAGAGGATGATTGAAAATTGCACACAAATATGAAACTAATCATAAACATTCAATTGTGGTCCAAGAGAATACTACTATAATGCATATGATTCGGCTTCAAAATAAAGTAAAAATATCATTTATAGAGACCTCATAAAAACTTGCATTTGAGACTAAGAGGCAATAGGAGATTGAATAGGATGCAAGGTTAGGTAGGGTTGTTTTTTTTGGTATGAATTTGTTTAATTTTTAGGATTGAAAATACGGTGAATTATTTAAGTAAATAAGAATGTTTATTTAAATTAACGATGAAGTTAGGAATATTTGCACATGTAAAATATAAAACCTTTTGTAAAAAACTGTCTCCAAAAATGTGCTATGTTCTTTTTCATTCACACAAAATTTTTAAATCACACAAATCACTTAACATGAGCATTTGCAGGCCTTTAAGCTTTATTAATATTGTAGCCTAACAAGGGGGTTTACCCTTACAAACCACACTACAAAAGGAGAGGTTCTAGTAGAAATAAGATACAAGGAGGTCACAAAAGGACTATTTACAATGGACATAAGCTGATTTTTTGTCTTTGTTTAATTTGGTTATCTTAAAATGAAGCATCAGTCTTTATGTTGAAACTTCTTGTCATATTTGCCAAAAGTGCCAATCCTAATCTTGTCTCTTATATTATTAGGACCTTACATTTAAGAACCATTCGACCTCACCACCAAACTTAAAGCCTATTGACAATATGAAAATATTCTTTTAAAATAAAACAAATAAACAAATTACACAACAAATATCCTCAACTACTCCAACAATCACATCAAATCCTAAAAAACTTTAGGAAATGAAAATAAAAAATGGTTATTTGTTAGCATTATTCCTACCGACTCTTTGCACCACTTCTCGAGGGGCTCACCTCGGCCATTTGGTGGCTCTTGTTATTTTTTATTATTTCTACTATCAATGGCGAAGTGATAGCGATGTTTATCATTATAATAGAATGTTAGTTTCCTGCGGGGTGTAGTGGAAAGTTTTTAGGAAAGAAAAAAGATGTTTCATGGATTGTCTATTCCATAGCAGTGGACCAGTCTAGCAAAGTGGTCCTGGTTTTCTCAAAGAATTTTTGTGCACAATTTGAAAGGAATACAATTTGAAGGAATGATCAGCCAGATTTTACTTAATCTTAGTTGAGCCAATAAGTAATTCATGGAGCTATACATGTTCATCCATACAAGATCCTAAACTGCGAAAACATATTGACATTAAGCGAAGAGTTACTATGTTTCTAGATGTGATTGTGTGCGAATAGTTACTACAAGATCTCAAATTGAGAAGGCATATAAACTGATATTAAGTGAAGAGCTATTATGTTTTGATAATGCTTCAGATTGTATTCTGTAATCTATTATCAGGATCTTGTGCATACTTAAATTTTAGTATCTTGATGATATTTCATGATCTAAAACATTATTGGTAACAAACATATACACAATTGCATATAGAACATACTAGCTCAAGATTTGAAGATCCAAATTCGTTTGTGAACTCAGTTTACAATTGTCATCATATTCTCAAATTCCTCAAAATCTATCCTACCGTCAGAATTGTTGTCGAATTTAGCCACCATTTCTTCACAATTCTCCAACTCAATCCCTTCACTGAAGCCCAGATTGAGCAAAGAATTTTGAAGCTCAGATGGGGTGATAAAACCATCACCATCTTTGTCAAAAACGGAGAATGCTTCCTTCAACTCCTCTTTCTCAGACACCTGCTTCACATCATCCTCTGCAGACTCAAAATTTTCAAGCAAACAGAGACAAACTTTGCAGAATTCATCAAAATTCATATACTGTGGAAAACTTGTCAAGATTTTGAGACCATCATCAGAGTAGTAGTGAAGACCAAGCTTTTCTAGCAAATCTTGTATGTCCTCTGTGCTCACCACGCCGTCGCCATTGCTGTCCAAAACATGAAATATTCTATCAAGCTCCCATTTTTTTATCGCATTTTCACTCTCAGAAGAACTACCCACCTCATCAATGGTGGATTCAGAGCTTGGGCAACGCTCATCTGCTATAAATTTGAAGCCTTCCTGTGTGCCAAAGCTAAAGATTCCAGTTTTAAAGATATGGGTGGCCAAAACAGAGTAGACTTGCTGAAAACAACTGCGGGCAAAGGATGCAATGTTTTCCCAACACAGAGAAATGAGAGATACATAGAAAACAACATGATTTTTAAGGTTATCAGACGCCATCTCTACAATTGGAAAAAAACCCAATGAATTCAAGCAGGTTTGCAGTGGTTATATATGTTTTCTCTCACAAATTCCTGCTTAAAAAGACGTTGATTGAGCATTGGGAATTGCTTAGCAGGTCCGGAGAAAAGACCACAACAGTACTTTAGAGGGAATATTTTTTTCATCGTTAAAAGAGAAGATTTTGTAAACTTCATGAGAGTTTCCTTGCCATTGCTTTCACTTTTCTTCTGCCCTGCTTTCATTGAGAATATTGTTAAGTTATTTAATGTCCCTATAAATAAATTTATCGTATTTAATTAGGTTAGTTGAGTCCTGATTCTTTAGGGCCCATTCGGTTATTGGAATAGTCAATTGGAATAGGGAATAGGAATACATGTTCTTATTTTGCTTCTAAAATGAGCTTATACCCATTCCAAGAAATAGTTGTTATTGGAATAGTCATTTGTATTTGTAGACGCTCAAAAATGGTTTACAACCTCATCACTTCTTCATACTAATTTGTCCCATTTTCTCATTCTACTAACTTTGATCTTTTAGCCAGATTGACCATATTTCGTCATTTGTATCCCCTTTCACATCAATTTCATATCAATTCAAAATCATATCAAATCAACTCGGAATCACCCCAAATCAACCCGGAATCACTCGAAATCAGTCCTAATCAACCCGAAACATATAAAACATCCCAAATCAATCATCATTTATTTGCTCCTAGGCATTGTTGTGGCTTTCAGTGTCTTGGAAACCTATCAACTTATCAATCTTATCAATCTGACCTTAGTATTGTCATGGCTCTCAGTGCTAGATCAAACTATCATTCATGTCATCCAATCTTTGACATTGTTGAGGCTTTCAATTTTAGATCATGGCATCATCGACCATTTTAATAACATTGACAATGTTCGTCAATGTTATTATGATCAAACCTTATCAATCAATTTCAATCTTGTAGCATTTACAATGTCGGTTAAATGTTACATATCAACCAATTCATGTAATGTGTCCTTGGCATGTTATCAACTTCAATCAATCAATTTGATCATGGCTTTGATCTATTGGTCATCATTTTATTCAATCTATATTATCATCACATTTTTTATCAAAGGATACGGTCGCATTCATTTAATCAATTTGGCCAATTATCTACTAATTTTCTCTATAGGATTAAATAACCCATAATTTAATTCTATTATTCTCACTAATTATTCTTCCTGATTATCATCCTCAATTAATTAATTATATTAATTAATTGATTCATTATCTGCAAACCATGGAAATTTACAATTTCCTAAGTTCTATTTTCCATCATTAATTCCATTTTCTACTAATTCTTATTTTGTGGAATAAAAGGATTTTTAATTCAAATATTCCATAAAATATGTCATCATCATGACACTTGGATGTGACACCTCATGGATTCTCCTCTGACACTTGGCTGAGATTTGTCATAATCAAATATTATTACCTCTTACGCATGTCCCTATTTGGCTTATTTGTCATAGATTCTTGGCTTTAAGTGGGTTGAGGAATCTTATGACGCGTCATAGATTCTCTTCCAAATTTGACTCTCGTGTGTCATAGAATCTTATATTTGGCATATTCTGTCATATGTATCATAGGAATTATTATTACCTCTTACGCATGTCCCTATTTGGCTTATTCGTCATAGATTCTTGGCTTTAAGTGGGTTGAGGAATCTTATGACGCGTCATAGATTCTCTTCCAAATTTGACTTGCATGTGTCATAGAATCTCAAAATTGGCATATTCTGTCATATGCGTCATAGGAATCTCTTGCCACATCGCACATCTATGGGTGACAAATCCAATGCCCTCACTTTGAGTGTTGATTATAAAATGAACACTCTTCTCTCATTTTGGGGTCTCTTGGATCGAAGGCTGAAGTTTTGAAAATCCAAATCTTTGAGTCTTTGAGTCTCTACTTCATTGCATGTTGCATTCTTGCTCTCACATAAAATCACACTTCAAGTATTCTCATGGCTTTATCCCTATGATAGACTTTTGCTTCAATTTTGTATGCATTATAGGCAACTTTGGAGCTACAATCATTTGGAGAAGAAAGAAGGACATGGGAGCTACAAACGGAAAAGGGAGTTTTTGATTATGTTTGCTTTCTTTTGTTTAGTTTGGCTTTCATGGTAGGCTAGTGGGTGCTAATACATGTTGATTGAGTTTGTGATTTGCTCATAGTGTGTTATGCATTTTTAGCCCATTTTTCTGGTCCTACAGTATTCCCAATATGCATTCATATTCTCCATTCATATTTTTCAATTGAGAATTTAAGGTTGAAGTACTAAAAGTCATTTGTAAATTTATCATAGCAAATATTTCTTGTCAAATGAGATTTTCATTGATGAGTATTATTAGGGATTATTCAAAAATGAATTGTTAAAAATTTGTTAGATAAAATGCATTTAGAAAGATTATAATTAAAATATAAATATTTATGTCATTAAAAAAAAAACATTTAAATATGAAATACAACTTTTTTATTAAACCATAATGAATTATTCAATTCTGTCATTAAAATATATACATGTACACACTAATTAATGCTTGCATACAATATAATTTATTAAAAAAAAAAAATTAATTTTTTCAAATGACAATTTTTAGTGGGGAATTAATTGTTCATCTGTGAGAGTGATAGAGCCAAGGGGATGAAAGCTTCAATATGTTTGGTGTATAACAGTAACCCTTCATTGTTGTATAAGATGAATAACAATTGTTCAAAATCTAAAAGCCCTTTACCCTTATGTAGTAGGCAACTCTCTCCGTGTGCATTCCTGTAATTGAAACCCTCCATTGAAGATGATTGCCAATGAATTTCAACAAATCCCACTCCTCCCTCTGGAAATCCTCAACTCAAGCTTTTAACATATTTTCAATTGTAAATTTGTTGCCTTTTGGTTCATCAAGAATTTGTCATCTAAGAATTATGTGAGGAGTTTGATATAATTCTACAGGCTCTGCAACTAAGGGAAAAATTCATGAAATTGTTCTCATCCTAAGAGTTGAAGAAACACTGCTACTAAGAAGCCTCTATAGAGAAAGAAGTAATGTCACTTAGGTCGATTCTACCTTAGGAAAAACTGTTCCCCGCAAACATATCATTGTGTTGAGTGAAGATGCCTTCCAGTTCACAAATCATCTAATCATCTTAGGTCATGAGATCAAGTCCCATTGATGGGCAGAGAATGAGATTGTGAATATTGTTGAATCTCATTTCCAAATAGAGCTCCATGCCTCTGTTACACAAACATGTAAGTATAGGTGCTAGTTATGGTTCAAATTGCAGGGGAGGAGTGTGTATATTTATAATTGAAATCACAAGTGCAAGGATTCTTTGCCCACAGAGAATTCAAGTTGAAGTTGATGCAAAACATTCCAAACATTCATTTTTCTAATTTTTTATATCCAAAATTACTACTAACCAATCAAAAAATAGTAATTAGTGATTGAAAATTAATTTTAAAATAAAACAATTTTTGAACTTTAGAAATTTAGTTATTTGGTTATAGAAATTAATTGTGACACCCAACTAGGAACACTAGGGACTAAAATTAAATATTAAAATGAATTGTATTATTGTGTTCAAAGACTAGATTCTAGAAGTTGAATTGTCTTAGGTTTAATAATGTTATTTAAAAAAAAATTGCATCTTTATTTATACAATAATAAGGCTATTGGAATCAATTTGTTTATACTTTTTAAAATACATAATTTTATTATTTTATTGTATAAAATGATTTGATATTTCACTGAATTTATCTACTATTAAAATTTTTATTTGAAATTGATTGCTTGTTAGAATGTAGTAGATTTATTTAGTGGTCTAGATGATATCATAAAAAATGTTTGTTCAATTAATTCTAAAATTTGAATTTTAAAAATTTGGGGTTTACATCAAAGACAAGATCTTATGCATATGAACATGAGTTAATGTATTGAATGTAAATTAATCATGGATGAGACAATAGATGTAGATATGAAAAAGACATGGACACATGCATAAGAATATGCATATAGAAATAAGCTAGAGAAATGAATTTGATTGAAAACTATTGCACCATTTATTCATATATAATTATATTAAAATATTTTCTCTAAAAAAATGTAAAATATCAAGTAAAAATAGTAAATTTAATATAAAATGATCTAAACATACAAATCTTACTATTACAATATGATATTTTAAACAATCCCTTTTATAAAAAATATATATATGTATTTTAGAAATAATTTAGAAATCTATTTAATCTATTTTATATAAAAATAATTGAACTATCTTTTATTAAATATATTACATGTTTATACATTAAAAAATATTTTTTAAACAAAGGGGAAGTAAATAATGTAGGAGGGACACATGATTTAAGCTCTTAAATTTCTTTCTCATTTGTTTAATTTTCAAATTTTTTGATGGTGGATGTTGGGGAGGACCGGTCCTCCCCCATTGGGACTTTTGGCAATGTGCCTCTGGGCCTATCCTCTGGCCCTATGCTTGTAGGAGATGACCATGGTGTGCCACTGGTGGAGATGATCACTATCCTCGATCCTCAGAATGTTGCTTCTAAGGAATCTATTGGGGTTGTGAACCCCATGAAGAATGGTTGGAAATCCATGCTTTTGTGGGCTTCTAGGAGCATCCTTGAACCAATTTTGGTTAATATAAATACCACGGATAAAGGAATGGAGATAGGGATCCCTAACTCGATGATGGATAAAACTATGGAAGATCTTCATATGGTGGTGGTGAGTAGATGTCTAAACTTTCAACCTTCAATTGAGATGGTTAGGAAATGGGTCATAGGCTAGTGGAAGCTAAAAGTGTTCGAATTCTTTAGAATAATTGAGAGGGGGGGGGGGGGGGGGGGGGGGTGAATCAGTTATTCAAGGTCCAAATGCCCTAATAACACTTTTTCTCTACTTTTAATGAATCCATACACTTTTCATCCATCCAAACTTAAATCAACCATATTAGCAAGTTACAGTAAATCAACATGCAGAGATAAAACATGAAAGATCAACACATGACACAATGATTTACGTGGACACCCAATTTGGGAAAAACTGCCAGTAACATGCTACTTGATTTTCACTCTTCTAAAGTGATGCCCTATTAAAGGCCTGCCTTGTTAAAGGCTTACAACACACTGTTAAATGTGACCTTGTTAGAGGATTTCACAAAACTATTAGGAATGGGCCTAGTTAAAGGACTTTTGAACATTCACTTGGAATGTCACCCTGTTAAAGGATTTACTTCATGGCTATTAAACCAACCTAAGTCCATAGGATTTAAACTATCTGTTACAATTGCTAGAGAGTAACAATAATGGCTTTTTGATCTGATATAACTTACAACATACTTTGCAGATTTCAGATCACACTTCAGTTCTATCCTTCCGCTTGGCTTTAATCACTTCAACTCTAACTGCTTGTCTTCTTCTCAAGCTTCGTCTCCTTGAGTCTTCCTACTCATCATACCAATGCATCCATATCTAGGGTCTTCTAATTGAAATAGAGTAACTATGCTCTCTTTCCTCCTTAGCACCTACTTCAGCATTTTATGCTTTCATGCTTGATCGCCTCTCTCTCTCTCTCTCTATTTTCTTCATGAACTTATGTCTCCTTAAATAGAAATTTGATTTGCCTTTTCTGCTCAATTCTCCCTCTCCAATTTTAGGGTTTCAAATGGATTAGGTAGGATACAATGTATCTAACCCATATCTTGTTCTTATTAAAAACTTCGTCAGTTGTATCTTTTAAAAACGTTCTACATGGTGTTCTGTGCCACTAGCTCATCATTCTTATCTTCCATTTAATTTACAAATTTCTAGATAACAACCTTGTCGGCTTAGATTTGGCAAATCTTTGATTTTCAAAATAATGCAGCAACTCGGCATCTCTGTGTTACTCGACACTATTGGTTTTCTGATGCTCGACATTTGTTTCTTGGATAGCTCAGCACTTGAAGTTCACTCGACACTTGATAAATTCTGTATCACTCTACATTTGAAGTTTACTCGGCACTTGTATCACTCGGCATTTGAAGTTTACTTGGCACTTGTATCACTTGGCATATATCACTCGGCATCTGAAGTTTACTCGGCACCTGATGTTGATCTTGCTCGGCTTCAACTAGGAATCTATTCGGCACCTACTAGCTTTCTCGGCTCCCTCTCTCTAATGAACTTTAGTTAGGCTTTATAGATGGCTTAGCTAAAAACCTTTCATCTCTGATATGTTTCAGTGTGCCCATTCTCTGTGTCTTATAGTATGTCATCAACACACTTTTTCATCAATGGCTTAGCTGATCCTTGTACTTCATTACAACATCATAACTTCAACCTTTCCCTTGGTGTACTAGTTACATCTTATTGATTACCTCCTTCTTGTCAATCAACTAACTGATAGTATTTGGATCACCAAAGCAATTGTCATTCCTGCAAGTAGCAAGTTTAACATCAATGACAAAACAATGATTGAGAACATTCTTTACAAGTTCCATATGATCATTCTAACAACTTTCCTCATGATCTTTTCAATCATTTCCAACAGAAAGGTAGTGTCTCCATGTCAACCATGCTTGGTAGCCTCTTCCTCTTCAAGTTTATGGTTGCTGAAGATCTTTCTATGCTCCTTGCAAGGTCTTGGTTATATGGTAAGAACCCCCTTACCATGGCCAAATGGAGACCTAGATTCAACGCTACCAATGACCTGTTGCAAGGCCTTCTGTTGGAATTCTAGGATGATAAGATCTATCATTAGATTGGGGACTCCTTTAGGAACTTCATTGTTGTGGATGTTGTTATCATGTCCAAATCCAAACTAGTCTTTGCTCATTTCTTTGTAAATGTGGGTGTCAATAAAGCCCTCCCTACCTTTGTCATACTAAAGTTTAGTTTTGGGAACCATATACAAGCACTGGTATATGAAAATGCTACTATGTTCTACCAAAATTATAGAACTAGAGGACACACTGTGGATACTTGCAAACCTAAGGAACATAAAGAAAAGGAGAAAGTATCCTCCCTAGGGATTGTGAAAAATAATGAGGGAGAAAACTCAAAATTTAGTGGGACCCCTCAGTAGAACACTTTAGTGGTGAGCAAGGATGCCTCCCATCTTTTGGAAGAAGACAAGGGGTTAAAGGAATGAAATATACCCTCCCCTCCCTTGGGTGCTTCTAATGATGGAGCATTTGACAAATCCCACATTATTCAAGTAGAGTAAAATATCCCTGTGATCATAGAGGAGTTAGAAAGCCCTCAAAGCCCAAAAATCTAGCAAACCAATAATGAGAAGGGAGTAAAACATTCCATGGATATTGAATTTCAACATTTTGAGGGTGGTAGTCCTTAGGATTGGGGTCTTCAAAATAATGATAGCTCTTTAGGGGTGGTAAGCCCAAAGGACCTAGTTAGTATAATAGATATCATAGTGGCTAAAACCCTTAATCCCCAAACTAAGGATTTACACCAAGAGGAGAACCTTTGGTAGTAGGTCAGTGACACTTTAGTGGAAGATGAAATAGAGGAAGAGGAGGTGGAATGAAAAACACAAAAGGAGAAGAATAAAGAAAAGAAACCTAAAAAACTAGATGTGGGAGGAGACACCACAAAAGGTAGACCAAAAGAGAGGGTGAGGCACTAGAAAACCATTGCAAGGGAGATTATTGCTAGAAGGAAACTCACCTTAGACACCTTTAACTCACCTTAGACACCCATCATAAAGGTAAGACATTATTTTCTAATCCTAGAATATAAGGGGGCCAAATAGCCCTAAGAAGCAGTTTGCTATTAAACAATATATTTTTTAACACAAGGTGGATAATTTGTTAATCCAAGAAGTTAAAACATGACTTACAATAAATTTTCTCAAGTTTTTAACAGCCCTTGGTTGGGGGCTATGTTCATGTACTCTGAATCTAATGGGGCTTATGGAGGTATTGCCACCCTCTGAAACCTATCTAGGTTGAAAGGATCCCACCTTTCCTTTTCCCAAAACTACCTTTCGATTTCCTTTGAGAAAGATCATAAACTTTGGTAGCTTTTTAATGTGTACACCCCCAACACTAGGGTTGGAGAAATCCTATGGGATGAAATCCAAAATTTTATGTAGTTTATTCCTTCTCACAACTACCTGTTGGGAGGGGGCTTCAACTCCCCTTTGTACCCCTCAGAAAAAGTGGGGGGACTAGCTCACTATAATGATAGCATGGAATATTTAGTTATCTTCATAAACAACTCCAATCTCATGGATATAAATCTTTTAGTGAACTATTTACATGGTCTAATAATAGGAAAGGTGCTCACTTGATCTAGGTGAGGTTGGATAGATTTCTTGCCTCTATTGGAAACTAGAGTTGGAGCAATTGTTATGTTGTCATTGATGTCTAGTCTATTGGTAAGAAAGAGTATCAAACCTAGTGGAGAGACATTTACTAATAGTGTATGGTGCCATATCATTTGATTGATGAAGAGTATTTGAAAAGAAGAAATTATGTGATGACCTATTGAAAGGTTGAGTTGAGATGCACTAAGTATCATGGAAATAAAATGGGTACTTATAAGTTAGTTTTTGAAAAGATAATGTATTTTTTAATCAATAAATGAAGTGAAGAAGACAATGGGATGAAGCTATGAGTTGAAACAAGTCAAAAGGATAGGCTTGATCGAGTATCAGTATTGCATGGTCAATGAAGGAGCTAAAGAAGAAGATTGATGAACTTAGTAGAAACCAAGTGAAATAGTTCAAGCCAAGTGCTAGTTATTATAGATAAAATATATGAAGGAGTGTAGTTACAACTGAACATAGTATTGGTAAAGTGAGAGAATTGATGTTGAGTGAGACAATATAGTGTGTGCTGAGCTATACAATGATGACTGAGATGAAGAACACAATGATTGTCAAGTGACAAAAAAAGTTATAGTTTGAGAAAGATTTCATTTTGAGGCCAACACAGTTGGAATTTTGAATTAGTTAAAGCATGTGGAAGATAAGGATTGATGAGTTGGCATATTTAATGCATGATGAGAGTTTTTTATGCAATCAAAGTCAAGGATTTGATCATAATATTCTAGAAGAAGAAGGAGAACAAAAATATGGAAGGATTTGATGAATCTGACCTAAACCTAAGATCGACGGTGATGTTTAAGCGACAAAAGGTCAAAATTACCTATTTAAGGGGGCATAAGGAATGAATTTCAAGGTTGGTTCATTGCTGATTGACAATCTTAATGAGAAGTTTTGAAGGGGAGAACAATGGAGGTGAAGTGTGAAGAGTTTGTAAAGTGTGATTGCTTGAGGAGATACTAAGAAGGCTAGTGATGTAGAAGTGAATGAAGGCTAGTCAATGAACCAATAGATAAGTGAATGGAGATATGAATTTTTAAATTGAGTTTTACTTTATAGATCAAACCTGTTGTTAGATTGTAACCATTGCATTAGTCCAAAATCCTTAAATCAAGGATGATCTAAGAATAATTTTTTAAACCTGTTAATCAAGGTGATCGTCTAATGGAATGTTCTAAAGTCCTCTAACAAGGCCACTCTTAAAAGGGTGATTAAATCCTTAACAATGTCACATTTAATAGTGTGTTGTATAACCTTTAATAGGGTTGGCTGTTAACTAAGCTCACTTTAGAGGAGTGAAAAATTGGTAGCATGTTAGTTGGTGGTTTTTTCCAAATTGGGTTTCCACATTAAATCCTGGTGTCAAAGTGTTATTATCATCTGTGGATGTTATTGTTTTGCATTCCATGTTTTATAGTAGTTTATTTACTAGAAGATGACACATATAGAGACAAAGAGTTAAGGCATTTCATGAAATGTTAAATTGCCAATGATACATTATAGAGACCGAGTGAGTATTTATAATTGACTATTTTGTTTGAAGTGTTTAAAAGTTGAATTGTTACAATTGGACTTAAGGATAATTTATTCACCCCCCCCTCTCAGTTATTCTAAATCATTATAACAATTGGCATCAAAGCATTTGTTCTTGCCAGGAAAGTTTGAAGAGAGTCAAGGCAAAGATCAAGATGTACAAGAGAGAGATACCTAAGCTTAACAAGGAGAACTTCACAACATGGAAAAGGCTAATGAGATTACACTTATTTGGAATTGGATATTCCACATCTTACTACTTGGACAATGACTATATTGAGGTGCCTAGACCTATGATAATTGAACAAATAAAAGAGAAGCATGAGCACAACCAAATGATGATTTAACTTTCAACAGCCCTCAGTTATGTAGAATTTGATGATGTGAAGGAATACACTACTTCTAAGAAAATATGGGACAAGTTGGCAAAAATCCATGGTGGAGACAAGAATGTGTTGAGAGATAATGTATAAAGCTCAATAGGAAAGTTTGATGACATGAAAATGCAAGAAGGTGAGAATATTGCACAATATTGTAGTGAAATAAAAGATGTGGTGAATGCTATTAGAGGAGTTGAAGAACATACAACTAATGAGACTATGATACGTAAGGTATTAAGGACTTTACTTCCTATCTATGCAATCAGAGTATCAACTATTCAAGAACTGAGATGTACACCTGGTAATGATCTAACCTTGGATAATCTAATTGGTAGACTTACTGCATTTGAATTATCAAATTTTGATAATTACTCCCCTGCCAGTGTTGAATCTGCATTCAAAACACAACTAACCCTTGACGGATCTAAGAAAAAGAAGAAAAATAAGTATATGGCAAGTGATTGTGGATCTGATGATGACCTTGATGAACTTGAAACATTGTTGGCAAGAAGACTTCTTAAGAAAAAGGCAAATACAAAGGTAAACTTCCTATTATCTATTTTACATGTAACAAAGTTGGTCATATTGCAACTAGATGCCTTGACAAAGATGAAAAAGATGAGAGGAAATATTTCAAGTACAAAGGAAGAAGCGGTGAAAGGAGAAATAGAGACGAAAGATACTATAAAGAAAAAGGTAAGAAATCTTGATTTATTGTTGAAGAGGAGGGTTTTGATAGTAATTCTGATGATCATGATGAAGAAGTTATTTATGTTGCAATGAAAGATGATTTTGATGAAGATAAGAAGACTGCATTGATCTTACATGTGAGTAAGAATGATATATGGATAATTGATAGTGGTTGCTCACATCCCATGACTGGTGATACAAGTAAGTTTGATAATATAGAACATTATAATGGAAGTAGCGTAAGTTTTGGTAATAATGAACCATGTTATGTGAAAGGTAAATTATCAATTAAATTGAATGAAAAGATCAAGTGCGACAATGCATATTGGGTTGATGGTTTCAAATATAACTTGTTAAGTGTAGCACAATTGATAAGTATAGGTTAGAGAGTTAATTTTTAGAACAAGGAAAATATCTATGGTCCTATTGGTGAACTAGTTAGAAGTGGAGAGAAAATAAGAGGTAACTTGTTTTGTCTAGACCTATTTGAAGATACTTGTCAATTTTCACAATGTGAATATGTTTAGTTATGGCATACTGGGCTATGTCACCTAAAATTTGATAACTTGGTAAGAATTAGTAAAATGAAAAGAGTTAGAGGGTTACCAAGACTAAGAAAACCTGATAAAGTGATGTGCAAACAACATCAAATGGGTAAAAACATGACGTTTAGTTTCAAGAGAAAGGCCTATTCTTCTAATGATATTTTGGAGTTGGTTCATACTAACTTGTGTGGTCCTATTGGAATACAAAGCTATTATGGTGATACACATTTTATTCTAATTTTTGATGACTTTTCTAAAATGATTATTGTGATATTTCTTAAGGAAAAATATGATGTATTTCAAATGGTTAAGTGGTATTGTAGTAGAGTTGATCAAGAAACATGAAAGATTATGAAATGTTTGAGATTAGAGAGAAGTGGTGAATTCATCTCAGATGAATTCAACACATTTTGCAATGACAAAGGAATAAAGAGGCAAATGAGTGCACTAAGGACACCACCACCATAGAATGGTGTAATTGAGAGAAGGAATAGATCAATTATGGATTGCATAAGAACACTGATGATAGAGAAGGAGGTTTGACATAATTATTGGAGAGAGGCTATTGGAATTGTAGTCTATACTCTAAACCAGTTCAAGTCAAGAAAGGAACAAACAAAACACCTTTTAAACTCTGTTATGGATATGCACCAAATCTGAATTATTTTGAAGTCTTTGGAAGAAAATGTTATATATTGAAAGCTACAAGAATAGGTAAACTTGATGCTAAAAGTGATTAAGGCATATTCCTAGGTTGTTTCACTAAGAAAAAATATTATAAGTTTGAATTCTAACACTAACAAAATTGTGGAAAGTGAAAATGTTAGAATTGATAAATTTGCAGAGAAAAATGAAGAAGAATGCAAGAAAGAACATGAAGATAATAGAAATTTTGTTTGTATCTATGAAGGTGAATCTAGAACCTTACCCAAACCAAAAAATGTGGATGCCAAGCATCAATAGCCATACAATGCTGAGGTTCTGTAGAAGAGCTATGGTGAGCATCGACATTTTACTAAGCATTAGGCTATAGGAGCCAAGTCACATACTGTAACTACTGAACAAGAGGCAGAGGAAGCTAGGTTGTAGCCAAAGATAACAGAAGATGTTGACCATGTAGAAACAATCAAACAATAGCAAGAGGAACCAAGATTTGAACTTGCATAGTCAAAGCATGTAAGAAGAAATCATGTAACAAAACATATTATTGGAGATAAAGATTCAAGAGTCATGACAAGAAGAATATTGAAGAATGACGCATGCTTATAATGTGAATTTGAACATAATTCCATCAAAGGTTCTTTGGAGGGTGAAGATTGGATCAAGGAAATAAATGAAGAAATTGAGAAAATTAAGAAGAACAAACATGGACATTGGTACCTAGACCTAAAGACAAAAATGTGACTAGGATGAAGTGGGTATTTAGAAACAAGCTGAATGAGAAAGGTGAAGTCACAAGAAATAAGGCAAGACTACTTTGTAATGGATATGCACAAGAGAAAGGGGTTGACAATGGATAAAAAGTTTACCCTAGTTGCAAGGTTAGGAGTGAGGAATGCTTCTTACAAAAGACTCAAAGTGTACTAAAATGGATGTAAAATCTATATTTTTGAATGGAATACTAGAGGAAGAGGTCTATATTGAACAACCTAAAGGATTTGTTGATCCAAACAAAAGAATATGGTATGTAAGGTAGACAAAGACTGATATGGTTTAAAGAAATCCCCTAGAGCATGGTATGAAATGTTATACAATTATTTGGTGAAAAATGATTTTGCAAGAACTAATGATAATAACAATTTGTATCTAAAAAGTGAAGCTAAAAACAAGATACTGCTAGCTAATTTTTTTCGATGACATCATATTTAGAGGAAATGATTCACTAAGAAAGTCATTTTTTGATCAAATGAAAAAGGAGTTTGAAATGTCAATGTTTGGAGAGATTAAATTCTTTGTTGGTTCGCAAGTTTATCAGATGAACAAAGATATTTTCATTACTCAATCAAAGTATATCAAAGAAATCTTTAAGACCTTTGGTATGGAAGACTCAAGGCTAGTTAACACCAATGGTGTCTAAAAATAAATTATCAAAAAATGATGATTCTACTGAGGTGAATAAAATATTGTACAAGTCAATGATTGGAAAACTACAATATGTTGTACATAGCATACTTGACATTGCATTAGCTATTGACGTTGTTGCTAGATTCTTTGATAACCCTAGAGAAAATCATATGATGGAAATAAAGAGGATAATAAGATAGCTAAAAGGAATATAAGACCATGGCCCATGGTACAAGAGAAGTGACAAATTTGAACTAAAATTTTACACAGATGCTGATTGGGCATGAAATGTTGATGACATAAAGAATACAAGTGGAAGAGCTTTCTTCTTAGGTAGAAGATTTATTTCATGGAAAAGAAAGAAGAATAATTATATTTCATAATCTACAACAGAGGCTGAATGTGTTGCTGTAGCAGTGAGTTTTTCAAACAATGGATGGATCAATCCTTTTTTGAAAGGCATGAAGGAAGAGATCACTAAATCCATTGTGATTTATTGTGACAACACAAGTGCTATAAACAAATCAAATAACTATATGATGTATACAAAGACCAAGAATATTGAGATCACGTATCATTACTTAAGAGAGATGGTACAAGAGAAAGAAGTGATATTGGAATATGTGTACACAAAGGAACAATTAGCTAATATATTCATGAAGGCACTGCCTAAGGATGCTTTTAAGTATCTAAGATGCAAGTTAGGGGTCATTCCACCACATTAAGAAAACTAAGAAGAGATTTTGCATTGCATAAATTTTTATGGGAAGAACATCTTTTAAATTGATGTAGGAGGTCATACTTTAGGAGCCTCCTAAAGTTGTGAAAAAGAGGAGTAATGAATTGACATATCAATGGTATAAGCTACAAGAAGTTAATGTTGAGATGATATTATTGTATTAATCAAAGCAATGACATGAAGATGATGTCGTATGGTATGTCTTTAGCATTATTATCAAAGAGGGAGATATTAGCATGATTAAGTTACAATACAAGGATGTATATAAAGAGGGAGAGTATTGTTGCTAAGTTATGCATGAGAGAATGATTGTTGTCAAGACGTTGACATATGTTGAGGTTGCTATAGAGAGGATTATGTGTTGAATTGATAAAGGGAGCATCCTGAGATTGATTGAATGTGAATCATAATGAACATAAGAAAGAGAAAAGACAAACACAGAGGGAGCAGACAATACAATATTGAAGTTTTGGATTGCATGGTAACTAGTTTAGTTTGATTGGTGTTATCTTGAATGGAAAAGAGGGAGATTGTTGCAAACTATAATTGGAGCAATGGTTATATTGTCATTGATATCAAACCTATTGGTAAGATAGAGTGTCAAACCTAATGGAGAGACATTTACTAACAATGTAGAGTGCCATATCATTTGATTGATGAAGAAGATTTAAAAAGAAGAAATTATGTGATGACCTAGTGAAAGTTGAGTTGAGATGTGTTAACTGTCATGAAAATACAATGGGTACTTGATAAGTTAGTCCTTGAAAAGATAATGTGTTATTTAATAATAACATTAAGTGAAGAAGATAGTTGGATGAAGCTAAGAGTTGAAACAAGCCAAAAGGATAAGCTTGATTGAGTATTAGTATTGCACAGTCAATGAAGGAGATAAAAAAGAAGAATAGGGAACTTAGTAGAAGCCAAGTGAAATAGTTCAAGTTGAGTGTTAGTTATTACCAAAAAAATATATTAAGGAGTGCAGTTGCAATTGAGCATAGTATTGTTTGAGTGAGACATTACAATGTGTGCCGAGCTATATAATGATGTCTGATTTGAAGAATATAGTGATTTTTGAGTTACAACAAAAGTTATAGTTTGACATAGATTTGATTTTGAGGCCAACATAGTTGGAATTTTGAATTAGTCAAAGCTTGTGAAAGATAAGTATTGATGAGTTGGCATATTCAATGCATGAGGAGATTTTGTTATGCGATCAAAGGCAACAATTTGATCAGAAGTTTCTAGAAGAAGAAGGAGAACAAAAAGATGGAAGGATTTGATGAATCTTACCTAAACCTAAGATCAACAATAAATTTTAAGCCATAATACATCAAAATTACCTAATAAAGGAGGCACAAAAAATGAATCTCAAGGTTGGTTCATTATTGATTGATGATATTAATGAAATATGTGAAGAGGAGAGAAAAAGAGGTGAAGTGTGATTTCTTGAGGAGATAACAATTAGATTAGTGATGAAGATGTGAAAGAAGACTAGTCAATGAACCAATAGATGACCAAATGTAGATCTAAATTTGCAAAGTTAGTTACATACTTTATAGATCAAACATAGTGTTACATTCTAACCATTGTATTAGTCCAAAATCATTTAATCAAGGTTGACCCAACAGTCATTTTTAAAACCCTTTACCCAAGGAGGCATTCTAATAGAATGTTCTAAAGTTCTCTAACAAGACCATTCCTAAGTGGGTGATTAAATTCTTTAACAAGGTCAAATTTAATAGTGTGTTGTATAACCTTTAATAGGTTGGCTCTTAACCAAGCTCACTTTAGAAGAGTGAAAAATTGGTAGCATGTAATTTGGTGGTTTTTCCTAAATTGGGTATCCATATTAAATCCTGGTGTCAAAGTGTTGTTATCATGTGTGGATGTTATTATTTTTCATGCTATATTTTACAATAGTTTATTTATTGGAAGACGATACTTATAGAGACAGAGAGTTAAGACATTGCATGAAATGTTAAATTTCTAATGATACACTATAGAGATTAAGTGAGTATTTTTGATTCATTAATCTATTTGAAGTGTTTAAAAGTTGAATTGTTACATCTAGACATGAGGACAACTGATTCATCCCCTTGCTTATGAGTTATTCTAAATCATTATAATAACCTCCTCAAGTTGGGTGACTTCCAATGATTCACATCTAAAGTCTCTACCTCATATTACCTTTGATCATAACTCATTGGTTTTTTGGTTATTAAACACTTTGAATCATGCCCCCTCCTTCGTTCAAATATTAAATCATATGGTCTTCACACACGTCCCTCAAGGAGATGGTCAAAAAGTGGTGGAACAATACCATAATGTGCACTCCCATATTTAGAGTCACCTCTAAATTGGAGATAATTAAGATGGAGGTCAAAGGGTGGAGTAAGCATAACTTTGGGGATATCTTTGTTACTAAAAAAGATCTCACTAGTTCCCCATCCCATCTACAAACCTAGCCAGCTAAAGGGAATGCTTCGCTAGATGTTCAACACAAAGAGGAAAGGTGTAGAGGAGACTGGAAAGAACTTCTCAATAAGGAGGAAACTTATTTGAAGTAGCATTTATAGGTTCAATGGCTAAGAGAAGGGGACAAGAATACTCCCTTCTTGCATCAATTCGCTACAAATCATAGAAGGAGGAACACTATTAACACTCTATAGATTGAAAGGGGAGAAATCTATAATGAGAAATTTCTCTTGGGTTGACTTTCTACCAATGCTTTTAAATTGACTACTCCCCTATGGGTACTAATTCAAGCAAGTTCCATGACCCGATCCTCCAACACCTCCCTAATGTGGTTACGACTAAGGATAATGAACTCCTTCTTAGTAGGGTTTTAGATGAGGAAGTTAGAATTTTTTTTTTCTATGAATTCTTACAAGTCTCCTAGCCTGAATGGTTTCCCTTTTTCCTTCTATTAAGAATTCTAGAGTCATTGTGGTTATGAATGTGACCAAAGTTGTGAGAGATTTTTTTAGGACTAGAAAATGTTAAGACAACACAATAAAACCTATATTATTCTAGTCACAAAGGACATCTAACCTTCGACTATCAATGAATTCAAACATATAAGTATGTGCACCACCTTATACAAAATCCTCTCCAAAGTCATGGTTAATAGGATCAAGACCCTATTGGATAAGATTATCAACAAGAATCAGAAGGGGTTTGCTCTAGGAAGGCAAATTTTTGATGCTGCCATCTCTACACATGCAATCATCCCCTCAATGGACAAAAATAAGCATGTGGGTATGGATCTCTAACTTGATATATCTAAAACATATGATAATGTAAAATAGTGTTTTCTTTACAACATCCTCTCTTTTTCTAGTTTTAGTAGCACATTTATCACATTAATCAATGAATGCATGGAAACTATCAACTACTATGTTATTGTTAATGGCACTTTGGGAGAGTTTTTTGGTTTGAACAAAGGTCTGAGGAACAGTAACCCCCTTTCACCCTACTTCTTTATTATGGTTGTTGAGGTCTTAATAAAAAACATGCAAATGTTGGCTGATTTACGAAGATTCAAAGGTATCAGACCAGCCTCGACCCTCCCCACTATACCATCCAATAGTTTGTGGATGACACTTTTTTCTTTGGTGAGTCCTCAATTGTGGAAGCCAGAGAATGGAAACTCTTATTGGACCAATATGCTATTGCTTTAGGTTGGAAAATTAACCTCCAAATGAATAGGGTATTTTTCTTTAATACTAACAAAGATATACAAAACAAGATTATCAAAATCTTGCATTTCCAACCCGTCGACCCCCCTTCCACTTATCCTTTCTTACCTCTCATAGTCAAGGAGGTCAAGATTAGTTTCTAGGACTATCCTAGAGAGAACCCAAAAGGAACTTGTGGGGTGTAAAGGTAAACTACTTAGTCATGCTAGTAAACTCCAGCTTATAAAATCTTCTCTTAAGGGTATCTTGGTTTACTTCTCGTCCACTTTAAAAATCTCTAGTATGATGGCTAAAAATCTAGAAAGGATACAATGCAATTTCCTGTGGTTGGGAATTGAAGAGAAAAATAAACTATCCATAGTTAGATGGGACAATGTCTACACTCCTAAGAAGAGTGGTGGATTACAGTTAAGGAAAGTCAGAAATATTAATATGGCTCTCTATTGTAAAATGGCTTGGAAGTTGATGATGGAGGAAGAAGATTGGTACACCACTATGAGAGCTAAGTATATGCAAGGGGGAAGCTTTAAGGAGAAATTCAAAGAAGGGAGTCTCCCTGAATGCTCCAAAATTTGGAACAATATTATAAAATGCAAAGCTCTCCTTGAAAAAGGCCTAAAATGGCAACTTGAGAATGGGCAGAAAATAAGATTTTGGAAGGACAACCGGAATACTACTACCCCTTTAGACCTTGCAAAGAATCTTAACCTTTGTAATACTTTGACTCATAGGTTGGGAGATAAAATGGAAGGGTACATTAGCACTGGGAGTTGGATTAATTTGGGCCAACATTTGAACAAAAATTAGGGGTTGGACATCAATGCTTAGGAACTGGTTGATAACCTAAAGCACATGAGAATTCCATAGTTTGACATTAAGAACATAATTCTATGGGCCTCTATGCCCTTTGGAATTTTCTCCACAAAGTCTCCTATGATATCACTTTAACTTTTCCCAGTTCTAGCAAGGAATGTGACAAAATTTGTTAATTGTCTAGCCTTTCAAAATACCCTCTCATCCATATTTGGTGGAGAATCATTCTCCCATACATCTATTGGTATATATTGAAGAAGAGAAAAAATAGGATATTTAGAGAAGAAGAAATTACTCTGCAAGTTACCTTCTAGTTGGGTATGTGATTGTTATCAAAGAATGTGACTAGTAGTCAATTGAAAAGCTCTGATACACCCCCCTCCCAAGAGGATATTGGAATTGCAAAGGACTGGAACCTCCTAAAGGGATTTGACAAGTTAAAAATACTAAAAAGGAGGATAGAGACAATAACTAATGGGCTCCTCCCTCACCAAGATGGTGTAGACTCAACTTCAATGGGGCTCTTAGAGGAGAGAGATAGGTGGGTGGAGATATTCTAAGGGACCATAAAGGAAAGTGTATCGTTGCCTTTGTGAGACCTGTAAAAGATCACATGGTTAATTGGGTCGAGGGTATCACACTCCTATTGGGCCTAAACATTGCGATGGCTATATGGATAACTAAGATTGAAGTTGAGGGTGAATCTAAATTCACTATTCAAGCCATCCAAAGAAGGGGTAGTATTGGGTTGAGAGTTAGCACTATTCTTGAGGATCCGCCACCCAGCTTCTTAGATTCCATAACCATAAATTTTGGCACATCTTCAGGGAGGGACATGCAATATGAGACTCTATGAATGTCATTAGCTACAAATGGAAGGGTTAAGATGCTAGTAAATCAACTTCTAGAAGACATAAGGAACCTCATTAGGAGGGAGGAAGATATGGGTACTTGTTAACCATGCATAAAACTATGAGGGTTACATAGAAAAGAAAAATTGGTAGTAAGAGTAACCCTTTCCATATTTCTAGAATTTCCATTTTCCAAAAAGATACTTGACATCTTTTAATTATGAGTTGGAAAGGAAAAATTGAGATTGATTTGAGTGTGTATAGACATAATTCTATAAATATTTGACATCATTACAAAAAGACTTTGTTTAAAACTACAATTCTAACATGTCCAAAAAATAGTTTAATAACAAAGGCAAGTTGAGTACCATGTCCATCCAAAACATTAAGGATTCACACCTATATGAACAATTGGAACACTTGAATAGATGGTACTCCCATCTTTGTCATTATTGTAGTAAAGGGAAAGGCTACAACCTTATTAGAAAGGGATTTTGAGATTCATTCTTTCTAACTCGCGAAAATTTAATTTTTAGTCTCTATATTTTGTTGAGTGTTTGAAGTTGGATACTGTGGGAGGAAAAAAGATTAACATTGAGCCAACTAGAAGTAATATTTCCTTTAGGAACAATGTGAAGGCCATGTTTGTGTGTAAAGAGGGAGGGTTGTTGTGATTTATGGAATGTATGATTGGTGCTCAACATGAAAGTATTTCCAAGCAGTTTCTTTCATCCTAGAATGATAGAAGGGTTATGATGAGAGGCCTAACCTATGAAATCAATAAGGAGGTCATTTCCAAATCCATGGTTCTTGCTATGGAAGGGAGAAAATGGAAGAAAAATAGAAAGATGTCAGATTACAATGCCCTAAAGAAATTTTCAATCCTCTCAAGGAACCAGTCAAGAAGCAAGGAGGGTTTAGTAGAGAAGATTTCTTGAGCATCTAGAAAGATGTTTACCGCATCATCATTAAGTATTTCACCCTTGAAGGTAAGTTTATGGTGTATTACTTTTACCACCTCCCTTTCCTTAACCATTTGTGCCATAAATTCATTATCTCCATTCCTTTTTACCCGTTGCATTCCATTGAAAGTAACATTGAAGCTAACTGTAAAGGAAAGGACAATATGATTTTATATCAAGGGTTTCTATTTAGAATTCATAATTTCCACTATGCTTGATGTCCTCTGGTTGGTGAGCCCATACTCACTTATGCTAATACTCCCCTTGGTTCTCATGAAGCTGGTCCTTCCTAGCCTAGCAAAAAAAGGGTTAAAACTCAATCGTCCTCCCTACCTGACCCTAGTGAAAAGATTGGTGAACTTACCAAGTCCCTTAAAAAAAGAAAGAAAGAGGTGTATACTGTTGAGTCAGGTGATAATATTGAAACCTCAAGGGCTCATAGGTATATTTAGATTGCTAAAGATAAATGCAAGAAAGCTTTGAAAAATACTAAAGGGTCAAAATCTATCAATTCAATGACACAAAAATGCATGAAATTGTCTACTCATTGCTCGAGAAAATCCCTTGACTTCGCTTGTGATATCAAGAACACCTCCCACCCCTCTCGCTCTACTATCCAAATTAAAATCCCCATCTTGAACCCCAATCCCAACCCCACTTTTTGTAGGTTTCTTTCATGGAGGCTGCCAAGGACAATCTTGGACCGACACCAACAGCGTTACTGGGGAAGATTAAATAGAAGATATAAAAGCATGAGGCAATGTTGTAGGAGAAGAGAAGGGAGGTTGGCATCTTTAATAGGAGGATTTAGGAATTGAACAAATTTTCCATCAAGGTTATGCATACTTGTTCTATTAGATTGTCTATACTGCATGAGAAGATTTCTAGGACCAAGACTACCAAAGACTTTAAAGATATTGTAAATTCCTTAAAGAAGAATGGACTGCCATGTTGCTTTCTAAGTGGTTGGGAGGCAATTTAGATAGTTGGTCTAATGGTTTTTTTCTAATTTTTGGTTAATAGTTGGTATGGCATTAAACTTTTTATTACCCACCCTGCGTGGTGTAGATACATTGTTAATATTGTTATGCTGGATGACTTTATTTTTAATGCTTTAACTATGAACAATACATTTTTTTTGATAGAGGCAAACTATGGGTTGTTGTTTGTGCTGAAAATGTGCTAGTGCTATTAATATGCTAATATTTTTTCCATGAGTCAGCACCCTCTTGCTTCTTTTAATGGTCAAAAACATATTTTTTAAAACTATAATGAATTAAAATTGTCAACTTTTGGAAAACAATTTAAATTCCCCTCTTGTATTATCATTTAATTACAAAGAACATCTTGTTAACATTTACAAATGTGAAAGGTGATTTTTTGTGATTTGAAAATGTAATGGATCAAAAAAAAAAAACATAATACATTATTGGATATGCTTCCTGCAAAAGGTTTTATAGTTTAGATGTAGAGTATGTTTTAAAAAAATAGTACAATTATTTTAATATGTTCATATGACCTACTTTTTAAAAGAGTCAAATTATAAGTATTCATAGGCTTATATACAATTGCAATCAGTTTTGTTAACTAGTTATTAATATAATTTTATTTTTATAAATTATTATTAAATATTTTAATTCTTGAAGGTTTTAAAATACTTCAATCTAAACATGTCAAACTTATAAGTTATAAATTTATAAAATTATTTTTCTTCACAATAATTGGCTAATTTGTTTGAGACAATGTGCTTATCACAATTTTTAGAATATTTTTTTTTAGGCATCTTGTCTAATATTTATTATAAAATATTACCCTAAAAAATATACAATATTTTATTGCTAGCAAAATAACCCATGTTGGGACCCTCAAAGGGCCACTCAATTTGGTTCCATTCAGAAAGTACAAGGTTTATTTAAAAATGTAATTTCGGTCCATAATCTCATTGAAACATAATAAATTATAGAGCCCATCTATATATTGAATATTAAACTAGTAACATCATTGTCTCTTAGGCATTTCTTTCAGGTACTTTCCCTTAGGCACTTCACTTTGGCATTTCTCTTGAGAAATTTCCCTTGAGCATTGCCCTTGGGCAATTTCCATTAGGTGTTTCCCTTGAGTGCTTTCTATGAGTATTTTCCCTCGAGAAAACTTGGGTTTTCCATTGGGAAAATTATAGTACTAGTATCAGAGCCTTGCTCCTGCTAGCCTATTGGGATGACTGAAATATCTTGGGATTTGGATCCTACTATGACACCCAATAGTGATGGACATTGGTGGTTGAAGACACTACAATAGATTGGAAAAGAGCTTGGTGAGGATGTTGATATTCCATTAGATATTTATATTGGAAGTATGTTTGTGTAAGATGGACTAATTACCTTAAATATTAATACGAATGATCCTTTCTCTGATCGAGGATGCCTTAAGTCAACCTAGGATATTGCGACAATATGAAAAGGAAATGAAGTTGTCAGCTACAACATGTCTCTATATGATCTTGAGAATCTCTTATCCTAGAGAACCATATGATGATAAAACCATGATAAGGATATTTCATTTGATCATTGACAAATTTTAGAACCTTGTTGACTTTAGTGGTGATCCTTTTTGGTAGGAGATCTACAATATTGGAGAAATGTGAAAATATCAAAGTAAGTAACCTCTTCTTAGATCTTGAGTTGCACAATTTGATCCATGATATGCTTCATCACTTCTTGTTGATAATCAAGGAATACCAAGATAAGTTAAGGTTTCAATTTCTATGGAGAGCCTTATGCTTTCATGCATTGAAGAGATGGAGGAGATATCCCAACCTATCATATCTATGTTGTTGGCTATTCACAATCTAGAATATATTCCTTCAATTGCAACATGTAGGTTGGTTGATAATATATTCAAGCATAAGAAGTGTGAAGAAAAGTTGAAGTCTCATTTGCACAAGTGTGAGGAAGTTGGCAATGATAGCAAGAGTGATACATTACATCAAGAAAATGAAGATTCCCATAAAGATGTTGGAATTCATTGCTACCCCTATATGTGGAGAACACCTAAAAATGAAGAGGTTTCTTACATGGATCTTGCGAAGATGACATGAATAGATTAAGGTGACAAACTATTTTACTACTTTGTTTCATGAGCCAAGCCTTCAATTGATTGAGTATGGAGCCTTTCCTTATGTAAAACAAGCTCTAACCATTGAGGCTCTATCTTTTGATCTTCTCACTACTGAGGTTCTATCCGCTAAGATTCTCTTTGTTGAGGTTCTCTCCATTGAGGGTCTCTGTGTTGACTCTATATTTTCCACCAATATTTTGACTCTTGAGTCTTTACCCATTTTCAAGGCTATATTTTTTGTCATGGTTCTCTCGACAGAGGCTCTCTCTTTTGAAGCTTTGTCTTCCACCAAGACACTTCCCACCACAAAGGTTCTATCCAACAAGACTTTTTCTACCAAGGTTTTCTCTACTAAATCTCTCTCTCCCAAGGCTCTGCCCATCCCTAAGAATTTGTCTACCGAGGTTCTTCTCATTGTCAAGGTTTTATCAGTTGTGACTCTTCTTGATGTATGGGCTTTGTCTATTGCTAAGGTTTCACTCACCAAGGCTTTGTCTGCCACCAAGTTTCTATCCACTAACACTCGACCCACCATTGTAGCTTTGTTTATCATTGACGTTATTTTTGTGGCTCTATTATTGGCTATCTTTTTTCTTGTGGCTAATTTCATGTCAACGTCAACATCCATATTTGTGGCCATACCCGAAGAGATTGATGAACATAATTACGCATAGAGGATTTTATGGATTAGCATCATTGGGATCCTAATAAAGGGAATGGTAATATTTTATCAGAGTGGTGCAACAAAAGTTGGATGACTATGTATTACAACAAAATTTTGATGTCAACTCATATGTTCTCCCTACATGTTCGATTTGATATTTGGAGCTGATGATGTTGATAAGATAGTGAACTAGTTGAAGAAAAACAATCTTTTGACATCGAGGATTTGTAATATTCCCAATTTTGAAAAACTCTGAGATTTTAATTAATTAAAATGGTCCCATAATTGAAATAATATTATAAATAAATCTTTAATTAATTAATAAGGGGACCCATTTTTATTTTATTTCCGTAGGTGTTGGTTGTGTCAACATTTTTTATAAACCTTTAGGAAGCTTCCCTCGAAGCCCTTTATAAGGCCAATCTTAGCTTGTTGTAGACATGTGTCTTGGATTTTATTTTGTATTGCAAATTTGAATTGGAGTTCTTGTTTGTCCTTTCAGAGGTGGAAGATCCTCCCTATTTGGTGAATGCAGTTTTGGTGGTTCATAGCCACCTTAGTCTTCCAAATTGGAAATATCGTATGGATATTTTGCTAGTGTATCAGACTTGTCAATCATTATTATTTGGTGACTACTTTATATCTTCTCAGAGCTTGTTTTATGCCTATGTAATATGGAATTGAAGCACTTTCATTATTTGGGAATTAATATATTTGAGTCGTTAGCTTTGACAACAACCTTTTGGTGTTATGCCTCTCATTCAAAAGTGTTATTATCAATTACCTTTGATATCTCTAGCAATTGAAACTCATCTTTGGTATCCATGCTATTTGACATTCTATTTGTCTATGCCTATGAGTCCATCTTTTTGCATTGTAATTCCTTTCACGTGTTCCTCAAATTGAACACCCTTGCCCTTGTTGCACACTATTATGTCTTTTCACTCCAAACAATTACACAACAAATCCCCACTCGAATCCTCACCATACACCCACTATTCATTGAAGTCTATATGCCCATTGTACTTACCCTTAGGTTCTTTCCCTCGGGCATCTCCCTTAGTATTTTCACTTGGGTGTTGCCTTCAAGAGCTTTCCATTGGGCATTTCCCTTGGCTATTTCCCTTAGGATTTGCCCTTGAGCACTTTCCCTTGGGTGTTGGTCTCTGGCTACGCCTTTAGGAACTTTCCACCAGGCTTTTCCCTTGGGCACTTTCCCTTGGGTATTGCCCTTGGGAGTTTCCCTCGTGTACTTTCACTCGAGTGATGTCATAGGGCATTTTTTTAGGGTAATTTATCTTGGACATTTCCTTCATGTACTTTCCCCTGCAGATAATTTGTGGATAAACTATGTAAGTTCTAAAATCAACATTTCAAAAACTTACACTATTTATCTAGGAACTCTTTGCATTATACATAGAAATGTATGTGAATGTGAATAAGACACAAATAAAGCAAAGAGTAACAATATTAAGGAAGAAATTCATCTCCACATAAACTTATGTTTCATTTTAATATGAGGAAAAAAATGATAAAGAATTTTTCATCTACTAGTTTAATTCGACTCTAAAATGGGAGCATGAGCCTTTAAGATGAAATCTCTTCGACTAAAAATCAAAGACTAAAAAGTATCCATTCCACCAAATTTACCCTCAACATTGATCCTAACCTCATTACTTATGTTATTGAGACTTACATTTATCAAGAATAGCCCAATCTCACCACTAAATTAAAAGACCATTGACAATATAAAAATATTATTCCGAAAGAAAACAAATAAACAAATTACTCAACAGCTCCAATAATCAAATCGAATCATAGAATAATTTAATAAGTAGTGAAAATAAAAATCATTATTTGTTAGCATAATTCCTACCGAGTCTCTCCACCACTACTTGAGGGGCTGACCTCGGCCATTTGGTGGCTCTTGTTATTTTCAATTATTTCCACTATCAAAGGCGAAGTGCTAGTGATGTTTATCATTATTATTTAGATTCTTAGCTTCCTGCGGGGTGTAGTGGAAAGTTAAAGTAAAGAAAAAGAAAAAAATGTTTAATGAATTGTCTAATCTATGCAAGTGGACCAGTCTAGCAAGGTGGTCCTGGTTTTCTCAAAAAATTATTGTGCACAATTTGAAAGGAATACCATTTAAAGGAATGATCATCCATATTTTACTTAATCTTTGCTGAACCAATAAGTAATTCATGGAGCTATACATGTACATCCATACAAGATGCTAAACTGTGAAAACATATTGACATTAAGAGAAGAGTTACTATGTTTCTAGACGAGATTGTGTGGGAATAGTTATTATACAGATCTCAAATTGCAAAGGCATACTGCTATTAAGTGAAGAGCTATTATGTTTCAATAATGCTTCAGATCGTATTCTATGATTTATTATTAGATTCTCTAAATTTTTCTTATATCTTGATGATAGATCAATGTTTTTTCTTATATCTTGATGATAGATCATGATCTAAAACATTGATAGTAACAAACATATACACAATTGCATCTAGAACATACTAGCTCAAGATTGAAGATCCAAATTCTTTTGTGAACTCAATCTACAATTGTCATCATATTCTCAAATTCCTCAAAATCTATCCTACCGTCAGAATTGTTGTCGAATTTAGCCACCATTACTTCACAATTCTCCAACGCAATCCCTTCGCTGAAACCCAGATTGAGCAAAGAATTTTGAAGCTCAGATGGGGTGATAAAACCATCACCATCTTTGTCAAAAACGGAGAATGCTTCCTTCAACTCTTCTTTCTCAGACACCTGCTTCACATCATCCTCTGCAGACTCAAAATTTTCAAGCAAACTGAGACAAATTTTGCAGAATTCATCAAAATTCATATACTGTGGAAAACTTGTCAAGATGTTGAGACCATCATCACAGTAGTAGTGAAGACCAAGCTTTTCTAGCAAATCTTGTATGTCTTCTGTGCTCACCACGCCGTCGCCATTGTTGTCCAAAACATGAAAAATTCTATCAAGTTCCCTTTTCTTTGTGCTCTGCAACAGATTTTCACTCTCAGAAGAACTACTCACCTCATCAATGGTGGACTCAGAGCTTGAGCAACGCTCATCTGGTATAAATTTGAAGCCTTTACGTGTGCCAAAGCTAAAGATTCCAGTTTTAAAGATATGGGTGGCCAAAACAGAGTAGAATTGCTGAAAACAACTACCGGCAAAGGATGCAATGTTTTCCCAACACAGAGAAATGAGAGATACATAGAAAACAATATGATTTTTTAGGTTATCAGAAGCCATCTCTACAACTGAAAAAAAAAAAAAAAAACAATGAATTCAAGCACCAGATTTCTGCAGGCTAACCAACGAGGAAAGTAGTGATATATAATTTCTCCCACAAATTTCTGCTTAAAAAGACGTTGATGTAGCACACGAAGTTGCAAAGCAGGTGGGAAGATTTGTTTAGTGTGATTTTGTTTTCCGTAGTGGAGAAGTTATTCCAAACTTCATGGAAGGTTCCGTCACATTTTGTTTTCTTCATGTGAATAATCTGCGTTGTGGCGTAAGGGCCAGGCCACCTGCTGTCGTACACTATTCGGGATTGTATTTCTAAATAATTGAAAGTCTGGGGTTTTTCAGATTTTAGAATATGATATTTTTATTTTTATTTGGGGGTTATAAAAGATGATTTGTGGTTTGCATGTTTATTGGATTTTGTTCAAGATTTGTGGTCTATTTAGCATTGGATTATGTTTATAGATTTGTTCGTTTACTATATGATCTAATTTTTGTTGGCTTGTTGGAATCTTTATTTTCTATTTGGTTATTTGGATAAAAGGCATCTATCCGAGAGGATTCTTAGTTCTAAGGAAACAAATTTTCTTGTTAATTATTAGAAAATGATTGGATCTATAATTTTGTTAATGATTAAATTCAATCTATACCAATACAAATGCTCCTTTGATATGTAGGTGTATTAAAAATAAATAAATAAAACTTCTTAATATTGTCTTTTAGAACTTTATAGATAGCTTCTCCTTTCAATTTTGGTTCCACCTTGCCTCAAAGTTAGTCTTCAATTTTGGAAGTCCAACGTGGATCCCCAATCTCAATTGTTGACATGGAAAATCCTCTGTGTCAAGTTACGTCTAAAGCGGATCCCTAATCTTGATATTTGTCTTAGAAACTCCTTCATGTCAAATTGCTCATTGGTAATTAACTCAAAATCTTTCATTTTTTCATCATTTCTTTGATAATTTAGAATAGAAGTTAAACATCTTCAAATGAATGTATAAGTTAAATAAACACAAAACAATAACAATTTAATTAAATAATTCTATATTAAGAGTTGAGTAAAGAG
Source organism: Cupressus sempervirens (assembly GCA_028749045.1). Lineage (NCBI taxonomy): Eukaryota > Viridiplantae > Streptophyta > Pinopsida > Cupressales > Cupressaceae > Cupressus > Cupressus sempervirens. The sequence continues at coordinate 711,333,403 of CM053792.1, forward strand.
TGCATGTATATATTGTTATCTACTTTTATTATCATATATAAGATGGTTGGAGTAAAGTAGTTGAATGTCAAAGACTTATGTTTGTAGATTTGAATTTTATCCATGGGTTTGCTCTTTGACAATATAAATGACCTTGTACCTAAAAGCATTTGACACATAAGAATATTAGTTCTACTTGGCATTTAGATTTGATACAACTTAAATGTGTTGTTATACTCTCTTTAAAGGAGATAAATATTTCAAAGACTTTAATTACTTGATTTAGACTTCTCATATGGTTTATATTCATATAACTATAGGTTCCCACAAAAAGGATTTGTTGATTCTTTAGTTTTAGGCTAGCAAGTTTTAGTTAATTGCACTTTAGATTATGCTTCATACCCCTTAATAATTTAATAATTCTGTATGAGTGTGAAAATGTATAGAACCATATTACAATGTTCACAATGAAATCTACTAAAATATTTGAAAGAGTGTGGGGTTTTCTTAGATCTTGGAATATGATTTATTGTTAGCTTATAAAAGGTGCTTTTTGTTTGTTTGTATGTTTGTTGGATTTCGTTAAAGATTTGTGGTCCATTTAGCATTAGATTATATTTATAGATTTATCCATCTACTATATGATCTATTTTTTGTTGGCTTGTTGGATTCTTTAATTTCTATTTTGTTATTTGCATAAGTGATATCTATGGATATCTAGAGAGGATTCTCACTTTGTGAGGAAACAAATTTTCATGTTAATTATTAGAAAATGATTAGCTCTATAATATTGTTAATGATAAAATTCAAGTTTTGGCTATAGAAATATTCCCTTTTTATATATATATAAAATCAAATTGCAAATTTTCTTTGCTTCTTAATAGTCTAAATTAGAAATTTATTGATATCGTCTCCCTTCAATCTTGGTCCCACATTGCCTGAATGTTAGGCATAGTATCAAGCTTGATTAGACACAATGGAACAAAGCTAGCCTTTGATTTGGAAGTCTAACATCAATCCCCAATCTCAACTTATGACATGGAAAATCTTGCATGTCATGTCCAAAGAAAATCCCCAATCTTGACTTTTGACATGGAAAATCCTTCATGTTAAGTTCAAGTGGATTGGCAATTAACTCAAAATTTGTCATGTTTTTATCATTTCTTTGATCTTTAGAATATTATGAAGAAGCTAAATATCTTCACATAAATTTACAAGCTAAATAAACACAACACAATAGTAGTTATTAAAACATTTTATATAAAGAGTGCACGTAAATATTATTGTCTACTTTTATTATCATATATAAGATGGATGGAGTAAAGTAGTTGAATGTTAAAGACTTCTAGATCTATATACAATCGCATGGACATTATGTTTATAGATTTGAATTTTATTCATGGATTTTCTCTTTGACAATGTAAACAACCTTGTACCTAAAAGAATTTGTTGCCTACGATTATTAATTCTACTTGGCATTTAGATTTGATGCAATTTTTGATACAACTTAAATGTATTGCTTTATATATTAAAGAAGCCAAAAAAAAATGGGGTCATCCCTTAAGATCAGAATAATGGTTAACCAATTCACAATAGATTACCAACAACTAAATAACCAATGCATTCACAACCTCATCCCTTAATATTAAATACCCATCCCCATGGAACTTGCACAATGAAATCAATTTCTTCTCTAACATAATAACCATATTACAAGTCACTAAAGCATTGTCCATCTTAATAATAATAATATAAGCATACAATCTAAAACTACTGTAAACATACAATCTAAAACTACTTGAAAAGTTTTAAAAGTCCAATAAGGCCATAGATGACTAGTCTAGAATATTAGCAGTTGAGACATCTGAGTAAAACTAGAGCATAGTAAAGAAAACACAAAACAAAAAAGGCCTAATTTTTTGCCTTTTCCTTTCCCTACCTCACTAGAAAGACCTTCACACTATCATCAACTAGGAAACCATAGATTTTCCTTAAGTCATGTGTACCAAGATTATCATCCACCTTTTCCTACTAGAGTAGTTACACCCTCATAGTTTCCATACGTGTCACCGTCACTACAAATCTTGATAGTGTCTTGAAGTACTTGTCTAGAGTTGTAAATTGGACCTTAAGTTCTTTAATATCCCTACTATAATTCTCCAAGGTACTTTCTAGTTTAGGAAACCTTAACATTTATCTTTGGGCATCACTACATCCTGAGCCTACAACACATTGGGGTTAGGTAAAATAATATCTTTTTCTCTTTTAGCAATCATCATTAGGGAAGTAGTAGTCATAGAGGAGGTTTCATTAGTGGTTTGAGCATCTAGGTGGGAAGGAGAGAACAAATAAAAAAAATTCATTGTAAAAATAGTATACACATGGGTAGAGTCATGACTGGCCTCCATCTTCCTTTTATCCTCTCATGTTGTGTATTATCATTTTCATCCTTCACTCCTCAATAATGTATTTTCCCCTAAATTTCATTTCCTTCCTTGTTTTTTTTTCTCCCACTAGCCCCTTATCCTAGCTCCTCCTCACCAATATCCATATGTCTATTTTTCATCTACTTCTTCTTTAGTTGACTCGTGGCTAGTCTGCCTGACCTCCTGCGACCCACATCATTATCTTCTTTAGAATCAACCTCTACAGGGAATTTAATTTTAAGCATTTTAACATTAATTTGGACTTTTTCTAAATTGAGTTTATATTTTTTAGAGTTTCCAGAGGGTTTAGAGGATGGGGATAGATGAGGAATGGGGGACGCAAAACATCAACTACCCACAACCCTCGACAATTTTTTTAGGCCTAGTGAATCCTAAAATGAAATATAATGGGGTGGATAATGGACAAGATGAAAATTATAAAGATGATGAATGAGACCTTGATGAAGAATAATTAAATTATCACCCTTCTTCTTTCTAGCTCCTAGGGCATGAAGAAGGAAAAAAGAGATAGAGATCTTATTGGGGATGTCCAAAAAGGTTCAGTAAAGAAAAGTGATAAAGATAACACACACCAAATCTACCCTCCATTGTAAGATATTTCAAAATAACAAGAAAAACTTCATCCCAAGGTTCTAGAAGGCCCTCACAACTAAACTCATCGCTATATTTAACTGGCTCTTCATTTTTCTTGAAAAACATATTGTGTCTCATTTCGTTAGAGACTTTTGTGACTTTCAACCATTTCCTACTCTCCATGGAAAACCCATGGGCATCACAATAATTTCCCCATTCACCTGAAAAGTAATGCCATTAATGGTGTCTCTACTATTAGTCCAAGAGTTAACAAAATGTGAAGAGTAGTTATCATCATGTCCCTATTGAATTCATAAGGCATGTTTTCTATAGATTAGTGTCAAACACTTAGTCATTTTATAGGCAGAGTTAGTTGGTCATCACTACGAACAAGCCATCTTAATAGGAAAAATAAATTAATGGAGTGGTATACTTATTTAGCTAGGATTGAGTAATAATATATGTTGAGTACACACCATTGTCGCTAAGAAAAAATGATACAAGCTGAGTAATAAAAAAGTCGACTCAGACAGAAGTATAAACCAAGATATACAACAAAGGCTGAGCTTAGTATGAGTCAAGGGACAACAAATGAAATTAGTTAAGGCTGAGCACCAGAACACTACAAAAGCCAAGCAAGAAAGTTTCATATTACTATTTGTAATGTCACATATTTATGTATGTAAACCATTTTTGCCGAGTTGAAAGCATGTTAATTATGCAAGAGATTCAAGGAGTTGATTATGCATTCATTAAAGGATCATCGATCCCCATGTAAGTTAATTAAGAAAAGTGCAAGGACTAAGTGACAAAAGGGACAAATTTAGATCTAGAAACTTTGTGAGATGATTATAACGGAAGGGTAAACACTAACCTAATGAGAGATGAAAGAAGTTGTGTGAAGGTACTAAGTTAAGGTGAATTAGTGAGATAAGGATAGAGGCAACTGAGCAGTAAATTACAGAGTAAAGAGATACATTAGATTAGAGGAAGTGATCTAGGAATTGGATAGAGGACATCTATTATCAACATTACAATACATACTGAAGGATCAGGTAGTGAAAATTCTAATAGGTGTTTCAGGGTTCAAATCTCTTAATAGAGTAGCTTTAACAAGATTTTATAAATCTCCTAAAAAACTAGTCACTTAGCTGTGATATGAAATCCTTTGACCAAGGTAGGACTTAATAGTTGTGTAAGCCTTTAACAGGGAAGACCCCTCACATGGAAGGTCATCAAAAGTGATCAAATAACTATAGCCTAAAAAGGCACAACTTTATTACTATTTTAGTGAAGATTTTGTAGGTTTCAACCCCACTACAGTTTTGCCTTCACTTTGGAGGGTTTATGCATTACCAAATTTGTGTGTTAATGTGTTCTATGTTTATGAATTTTCATTCATGCAGTTAGAAGCTAGATATGATGATATGTTGAAGTATATGGTTACATTGATATGAGATAAATATTCAATGAGGGTTTATGTGATGATATCAAATATGTTTCATGTTTGAAGTTTTATTGTTTTTATAGATCCTGATTCACCCCTCCTGTCCTAGTATCACACTTTCTCTATTAGATTTCTAATAGTTGCACCATAACCTTCATGAATAGAACACCACCCCATTCCATGTCATAAAGGTACAAGGTTTTCTCACATAATCCTCAATTTTGGATGGTTCAATCTTCACCATGTCACCGCCCATCTCCGTCCCCTATTTAGAATCCTCCAACATCTCCAAATTGAAAATTTTGACTAAGCCCTTATTCCATAAACCCATCCTAAGAACAATATCACTCACAGATTGCCCATAAGGAAAAAATTATTGATATAGAAGTTTTTTGATTTTCTATAATTATTACTCATAATGGTGGATACTTATCTATCTCATCATTGGTGAAGAGACACATGTGTATCATAATGGTGGATACTTATACGAGTAAAGTAGCCATTTTCATCCAACATCTTATTCCTTGGACTTGTAGCCTTAGGCTAGCCAATGAATCCTCAATAGTATTCCCTTTTCTATAAGTGTGTTGTATTTTATACCTTTCCATTCTAGTAAGGAGGATCCATATATCTTCAGTAATACCATAGGTATACAGGCATAGCTCCATACTTTCTTTGATATTCTCCACATTAATCTTTGAGTCTTCTTCAATACAAAGGTGCTTCCATCCTTGACTGACAACAAGTACGAGGCCCCAATATGAGGTTTTAGCTTCCACAAACTTGTTGGATGTGTTTCCAAAGTTTCCCAAATAAGCCTTCAATTGACAACCAGTTGAGTTACTAACCACTCCCTCACCTGCAACACATCCACATCTCACAACACCATCAAAATTTAATTTCAAAATGGGAAGGGTGGGAGGTTTTGATTTAGTATTCCATCTTATATTGGATTTGGAGTTAGCATAAGCCATGAAAGCCTCTAGAAGATTCCAATTTAAAGGCACCTTCTAATCTCCAATAGACAAAGAGTTAGGGAGAATCCTCCACTTACTACATTCAATATTTCCATTTGAATGTTTGAAAATGATAGTTACTTATTTGTCAATTCATTAGGTTGGAAACTAGAGCTTACACTCATGACTTATGTATTAGACATCCTTAAGAAACAACCAAATGGCATATTGAACTCATTTAATTTATCAACCATAAACATAGACTTGGAATGGTATCTACAAAGTATATGATGTAAACCTTCCTAGTTGCCATTACTATTCTATAAGAATGGAAATAATGAACTAATGGAAATGGAATTTTGATCTTAAGTACCAAAATGAACAACTAATCTATTGCACAGGAATTAAACTACAAACAAGGTTCTACACTATTTTTCTTTGTTGTAGGAACAATCAATAGTTCTATTACCAATGGTTGTAGCAGTAACATAGTTCTATCTATTCTAAAAGCAATGAAAAACTACTCTTACTAATTAGATTCACTCACCAAGTGGGACCCCTTGGATTAGAAAATTAATAAAAACTCAAGATAGAGTATTGAAGACTAACAATGTTGTTTTATTGATATCTAAACATCAAAAATTACATCTGTAACAAAAGAACTATATTAATCACTATTGTTGGATTATAATTTACTTAAAAGCTAACTATTGAACTCTGATCAACATCTTATTTATAACTTCTACAGGAAAGAAAACTTCCTACAACTAAGGTCCTTCAACAATGAGGAGTTAGCAGAGACTTACAAATGAGATACATTAATTTAAGACACACTAATTGAGCAAGTTTTCCAAAAATATAGCATTCCAATCTTATGGATTTGTTCATGGGAAATTTACAGTTGTGTCGACCTAATCTCTTGCTGAATCATTTGAATGTGGTTGTTGCATAATGAATTAGTAACAACTCCCTTAATTGTTCCTCAATTCCTCATTGACTTATTATTGCAAGAGATTAGTGCACATACCACATTTTGAAACATATATCCATTTCAATAACTTCATGGAAAGCATTAAATGCATAGACAACTTAATCTTTTCTCACAACATATGACTATAGGAACCTACCCCATAAAATTTGTTAAAGGAAGAAAGCAACATTTCATCATTGTACACACACATGATTCCATTTTTCAAGCATTAGTTCTAACTATAGTGTTATAACTATAAAACCTCAATGCCTTCAAAAACCATAGCCAGGCATAACAATCATAGGTTTATACAGAATATATATGATAATAAGTCTTTAAAATTAAGGGTGAAAACCCTCCAAATAACCATAAAATCTATCAAAACTAAATACAAATATATGGTCCCATCGTTCCCCCTAACTTAAGGCATTGTTGGTCCTCTAACAAGAATGCAATTTTTGACCCTGGCTCTCATTCTGAAGTCAGCTGCAGTGCGCTTTTATAATCCTTGTTTAACAAATATTTAATAGAATCCCTTAGAGCCCCTCAATTTTTTGCACGATCAAACTTCATCTTCCATATCATGATTATCCACATTCTCATGAATTCCTAGAAGTGGATGACTAAGAGGAGGAGGCTAAAATATAAGTGGTATCAAGAAGATTTGTCTATCTCTTCCCAAAAATATATACATGATGAAATTTTAAGATGAATGAAATTTATACTATTGCTCAGTCAACTCAAGCATCACTCGTCATAAAATTTTAGTTCCTTAATCTTCTGCTATTTTTCTTAGTCAATCCTATGTATTTGGTCTCCTGTTGATCACTTCTTCTAGGCTTCAGTACAACTATCTTCTCCACTTAGGTCATTATTAAATAATCATATAATTTTGTCCAAAGCCCAACTGATCAAGTGGCCATTGTAGTTCCTCATAACTCAACCTTTCTTCTAGGTCCTTTTGTTATGTCTTCTTCTCAAATATTCTTTATCAATCATCTTGATATGACACTCTACTTAGATAAAAATTATCTTACCAATAACGGTTGACATCAATGACAATATAAAAATTGTTTCAATTGTAGAATCCAATGGATCTCATCCTCTTTATCCACTAATTCTCATTGTTGATTATTAATTATTTGCTGCAATCTTCTTTTCTCCTCTAGCCACATGGCTTTTTCTATCAAAAATATGTTGGTACAAAATTAATCCAACTGTCAAGAGTGTAGAAAGATGTGGTTGGGCATTGGACCTTGCTGGTCCACATATATGCATGCATGTCTAACATTTTCTATCAGTTCATTATGTTTTTGTTGTTGAACTGGATGCCTATCCTAGAGTAATAGTGCTCTCTCCAAATTTTTAAGCAGTGATTGTTCTACTTCCATCTATTGGTTTGCTTGCACTAAGGTTTTCTAGACCTTTACTAACATTTTTCTTAATAACTATTTCCATAATCTCAATATTAATGTCTAGATAATCCTCATCAAGATCCTCAAGATTCTCTTTTTAACTATAGGGAATTCCCTTAGTATATCTCCAAAAAAAATTATAGTATCTTCAATAATACCCCCTTGTTCATCATTTGAGGAAATATATGGAGCTTTTCCTTTCCTAGAGAACTCAAAGTTGAGTGGAAACTAACCCTCATCATTGCTTTCACTTTCAATATGTATATCATTATCATCTTCTTGAGTAGTGTCTAATTCATTTTGAATAGTGTCAAAATTTTCTTGTGCCACATTTACTTGTTCACCTTTCTCTACATCATAAGTTTCTTTCCTAGGCTCATAAACATTACCAAGGGGAGTATCACTTACACTAGGATTTAAAAATTTACAAATTCTCACTTCTATTAATAGGTGTCTCAAATAAAGTTTTTGACACTTTCTTCCTCTTTTTCTTTGATAATTCTCCTTCAGTAGATGTTGTGAGAGTTTCTTTTTGCACTTTCTTCCTCTTAATAGGAGGTGATGAAGATACATTAATGCATTCTACATCTTATGAGTACCCTAATTTTTTAGTGTGTCCTTCTATTAGCTATTAGGGTACCTCTTTTCATTTTTTCTTTGTAGAAGACTTGGTTTTGACACTGGCCTGAGGGGTACCAAGGTTTTCATTAGAAACACTTCTCTCCTTTCCTTTTCTAGAGGTAGAAACAGATGGGGGTTTCTCAAACTTTTTCTTTTTAGGTGGCCTAGGTTTTGTGGTAGAACCAGAGGGTGAGGGTTTGATCCATTCTATAATTTTTATTGTCCCTGTTGTTGTGGTAATTCTTATCCCCACCCCTTGATCCCTAGGCTCTACTAACCCATGTGTGTATTCATCCATTTATAAGAAATCATCTAAATAAATAGTGGATTTCTTCCTTAAAGCTCTTTCTACTAGAAACTTAATCAAACAATGATTAGATAAATAATTGGGTTTACTTGCTTGTATGAATTTTTCTCTCTTTTTCAACAAGTTGAAAAGGAAATACAAGAGATTAACTACCCTATTTTCATGATGTAGACAAGTAAGAAGATTAAAATTTATATCAAGTATCCATTTATGCAAACCTTGACAACTAATATACTACATAATATAACTTAGGGCACGCTGCTTGTAGGGTTCTTAGAGAGATATTCTTCTCGTACCTTGCTTCTTATCAATTTCCAACTATTTATTTGTATGAAGTGTAAATTGGGCCCATGTTGACCTCAAGTCCAAATATTCCTCAAAGATTTCTCCCTCCTATGGAAAACCATACAACTCTATAATTATACCTTCATTTTACTTCACCCTAAGTCCATTAACCATGACAACACCATTTTCTAGAGAATTTATGAATTAAAATTCTACATCTTCATCCCACATTGCAAGCTTCAAGAAATATTGCAACCATCCATTTTCCTCAAATTTAGGATGACAGTCATTGTCTTGTAGGATAATATCATGAATTACTAGTTCATGACAAGTAAAATCTCCACCATGACTTATATTCTTGATTTCTTTCCCAATTCGGCTAAAAAATCAACTAGAAATAAACACAAATTTGCAACCAAGCTCAAAAATTGTAGAGCAAAAGTTTTGAATTTCTTTGAAAGTGATAAATGTAGATAAATAAACTTGTTTCCTAAAAATGCAATCATAATCAAGACATGACTTGTCATAATTAACCTTTAACTCATTTATCCTTCCTTGTAATAAATGACATTCTTTTCAGAGAAACTTGTTATGAGTTAAGTGTCAATTCAATTCACAATTTAACCTTTTAGAAATATGATATGTTATTATAATAGTAATACAAAGTTTCAAATTTACTTACATTTAATAATTATATTACATGTATAATTAATAAAATGATTGAGCATCCTCTCCCCCAACTTTAAATAGAGCATGGGCCCTACCATGATGATGTGAGAAAAAATAAGTATGTACAAAGTAATACTAACCATAAAATTAAAATAAATAAATATATGTACGACAAGTGATTAGTGACCTAGCAAATGTGATATTTGTTAAATACTTCAATGTTGAAGTGGCGAGGTGGTAGATGAAAAAGATAGAAGGTGAGGTGTATTTATTGACTGAGAATGTGGATTTTTATCATGGTTTTTTGATTGGAGTCAAAGAGTGTGTGCAACTTGGGTAGAAGACCCATTTCTTATGCTACAGGAGGAGTGTATACTTCTTCAAAACCAAATTGCTACATGAAATCCTCCTTACTTTGTGGCTTATGATAAAGTTTAATCTAATAACCATTGACCAGAAATTTGAAGTGTATAGGATTAACTATTGATAGTTGTACAACACTATTATCAAAAACTGATATAATTTCATAAGGTCTCAACTATCTTCTTTGAAACTTTCCTCATTGTGTGTTGATAGTGGGAATCATACAACATAGTGCAACCACCAACAAAAAGTTCTTATCCTTGATGAGTTTGTTATGTCACTTCTTCCTTTTTTGTTGGAGGACCTGAGTATTATCCAAAGTAGATTTTTGTTATTCATCTAGACCATTTAGGTGCAAGACTCATTCTCTTTGTGCCTCTGTAAGATCAATATTTAGTTCTAGGGTCATTCTAAGTGTTTTATGCTCCAAATCTACATGCATGATGGCTAGTTTACCATAGGTCAATTAAAAGGATGTGAACCCTGATGTATTTTTCCATGTTGTCCTATAGGCCCAAATTTCTTCAAGTGGATGGAATGCCCAATCTTTTTTTTTGTGAATAGCTATTGTTTAGGTCAAATGGCCTTTAATTTCCCTATTGGTAAATTCTTCTTGGCTATTGAATTGAGGATGGTAAGGGGAAGATGTGCCATGTTTAATGGTATATTCATTCATGAGGTAATTGATCATATTGGAAGTGAACTACACACCCTGATCAATTATTATTTCCCTAGCGAAACCAAATCTAATGAATATTGCTTCATACAAAAATCTACAACATTGTTATCCCTAGCACATTTCATAGGTTTATCCTCTACCCATTTATTGACATAATCAATGAAAACTAAAATTGATGACTTACCATTTGATGAAGGCTCTATAGATCCAACAAAATCAGCTCCCTATTTGTCAAAAGGTGTTACAATTAGTTGTGGTTGTAGGGGCATTTCATTAGAGTTGGTAGGTATTTCCATTCTTTGGCACCTATCACATATTTTAGTATACCTTGTTGCATCCTTGTGTAGAATTGGCCAATAGTAACCTATTTTAGGATCTTGAATGTTGTTATATTTGCTAAAAAGTGTTCTCCACATGGTTCATCATCACATGCCCAAAGGATGTCATATATTTCATCTTCCATTATACATTTACACATAACCCGATTAAGTCATGTATAGAAAATATATCCAACAATCCAAGAAAAGTTAAAATTTTTCTCTACTAACAATCTACACTACTTAGGAAAGAAATGAGTTGGTGTCCTTCCTGTAGTAAGGTAATTTGGAATATCAACATACCATGGGTTTTGTGCTAATATCGAGAACAAAGTTTCATCTAGATAATTGTCATAAATTATTGTAGGATCTTATGGAACATGCAAGTGAGAAAGAAAGTTAGCTACTACATTAGCTTTCCCTAACCTATCTACTATGGTCAAATCAAATTCTTGCATGAGAAAAACCTAGCAAGCCAATCTTCTAGAAATAACAGCCTTATTCATCAAATACTTGATAAGACAATGATCTGTATGCACAAATATTTCATTACTAGTTATGTAATGTTTGAACTTATTAAGTTCATAGATCACTACAACTAGCTCCTTCTTAATGATAGTATAATTTAAATCTGCCCCTTGTAGATTCTTATTGATACAATAGATTGCATGTTTAACATCTCCTTCCTTTTATCTCAAGATAATTCCTATAGCATAATAGAACCATCAGTATGGATATATAATGGTAAGATCCAATTAGGACCATATAACATAGGTGTTGTAGTCAATATGTCCTTTAATTTTTGATGTGATTTTTCACACACTAGATTCCATGAAAAATCAACATCCTTTTTCAAGAGATTGTATAATGGAACTGCAATTTGACTGAAATCTTTAATGAATCTCTTGTAATAACCAACATGCACAAGGAAGCTTCTAGCATCTTTTTTCTTTTTAGGAGTTGGAAATGTGTTGATTACATTAATTTTATTTGGTACAACTTGAATACCCAAAGAGAAAATGTAGTGCCCCAAAACAATTCCTTCTTCCATCATCATCATATAGCACTTTTCATTATTTAGAGCTATATTGTAAACTTAACATCTTTTGAAAACCTTTTTCAAGTTATCTTGTGCCTCTTTAAAGGTGGAACCATGTACAATAAAGTCATCCATATAAATTTCCATGCCAATCATCATATAAGTTAGAAAATATACTAGTGACAATTATTTGAAAAGTAGCATGTGCATTGTATAGACCAAAATATAGAACCGAATAAGAAAATGTTCCCCAAGAGTAGATGAAGGTGGTCTTATCTTGATTGCTAGGTACTATTTTGATCTAATTATAACCACTAAAAGCATATAAAAAGGAATAGTATTTCTTACCATAAAGGTATTAAGGACTTGAACAATAAAAGGTAAGGGAAAATGGTCCTTTTAGTTGCTAAGTTTAGTTCCCTATATTCCATAAAAATTATCCATTTACCCGCCTTTTAAGTGCTATAAAAAAGGAGAAACCCATTGATTGTCAAATATTGGATAAATAAAACCTAAATTCAACAAATTTTGTAGTCCATTTTTCACTATATCTCTCAAGACTAGATTAATTCTTTTTTGAGGTTGTCTAATTGGTTTGCATTTTGGACTAATATAGATCCCGTATGTATAGAGTTTAGGATCAAGGTCCTTTATTTCACTATTGTCCCATGCAAATAATTTTTGGTTTTCTTATAAAAAGTTGAGAAGACTTTGTTGATGGATTGAACAAAGACTTTTCTTTACATTCAATTATTCTCCTTGACTAACTTCAGCTTTGGAGTTCTTATCTAACATGGGTATTTTAGAAAATGTGGGTGAGTACATCTCATGAGCAAGAAATGTATGAAGGCACTGAAATGTGTCAAACAAGTAAGGTACATTTTTAGGTGGAAGGATTGTTTCTAAAGAACAATGTTTGTCTTGACATAGAGAAAAGTTAACCCCATACTCATTGCCAAAATAGCTGCAATGATATCCTCATCTTCCCATGATACCATAAATTGATTCTTGTCAATTACCATAAGTTGGCTGACTAATTTAGGCCATACAAATGTTTCATCTTTCAAGAGTGGTTGAGTATGGGAATATAAAATTAATTTCTTTATGTTCATTCCATTGACAATTATCATTTTGCCAGATTGGAAAGCTATAAAGACATCAACAGTGATGTGGCATGGTCTTCCTAGGATAATAGGATAGCCACCTACAGTAGCTTTATGGTATAAAATAAGAAAATCAACTAGATATTTTCATGAATCTAATGCAACCATTACATCTTCAACCACTCCATTAGGTTTCATAGTATAGCTATTGGTAAGACGAAGGATTGTGGTGGTTTCTCTAAGGTGAATGATATTGAGGTGATACTAAATTTCTCTTGTCATGATATTAATTGATGCTCCCAAGTCAACTAGAGAATTTTGAACCTAAACACCATTAATAAAAATAGTAACCATAGGGTTTCCAGGATCTAAGTATTTGGGGACTGACAACTTATCCAACATTAAGTCTAATAATTGAATCATAACATGAACTATTTGAGGATCCTTTTTCTTTCTACTAGGTTGTTTAATAAGAGATTTTCTAATGGACTTTTTATGTTGGAACCTGTTTAATAGAAACCATCAATATAATTGTAATATTAATTTTCCTCAATTTATTAAGTAAGCTCTACTATAGTCTAATTTTCAATGGGAATAAAAGGATTAGCAAGCCTTTCAGAAAAGGGTGGAGTCTTTTCTATAGGAGAATTATCTATAGGAGTGGATGGTTGAGCAAGTGCACCTAATTTGTAGTAGGAGAATCATTAGTAGTTACCCTTGGCTATAGGGAGAGAAGTCCTTGATCTCAAGTGTATACAATTAATAGTAATAGAATATGTTTTCTATTGATTGGGTTTCTTACTATTAGGATTGGGATTAGGTTGAGTGGGAAGTTGGGTTTCTTTAACTGACTTGCATAGGTAGTAGGAGGATGAGGTAGTATATCCTACTGTTGAGGTGGTGGAAGTATGGCTTGTTATTTAGGTTGATTAGTTCCTGACTAAGGCAATTTTTGCTAGTTTCCTTATGGAGGTCACCATTGATTCGATTTCTACCATGATTACCAAGGCTATTGCCATTGGTTATTTTTCCAATTTTGATGAGGTTGATGCCATTGTTGGTTAGGTTGCTGCCATTGATTGGATGGGGGTTATTTCCATTGGTTATTCTATTGAGCTTGGAATTGATGAGACCAACTATTATTCCAATTAGAACCTTGAGGTCTAGGATTCAAGAAATATTGATTTTTCCAATTGCCTATTACTATAACCAAAATTATGCAAAGGGTCTTGAGGCATACCTTTAGGGGATAAAATAATAAATTCAACTAGATATTTTCATGAATCTAATGCAACCATTACATCTTCAACCACTCCATCAGGTTTCAGAATAGAGCTTTCAATAAGATGAAGGATTGTGATAGTTTCTTTAAGGCGAATGATATTGAGGTGATACACAATTTCTCTTGTCATGACATTAATTGATGCTCCCAAGTCAGCTAGAGCATTTTTAACCTAAACACCACTAATAAAAATAGTAACCATAGGGTTTCCAGGATCTAAGTATTTGGGAATCGACAAGTTATCCAACATTAAGTCTAATAATTGACTCGTAACATGAACTATTTGAGGATCCTTTCTCTTCCTACTAGGTTGTTTAATACATGCTTTTCTAATGGACTTTGTGTATGTTGGAACCTCTTTAATAGAAACCATCAATGGAATTGTAATAGTCATTTGCCTCAACTGATTAAGTAACCTCTACTATAGCTTAATTTTCAATAGGAATAACAAGATTAGCAAGCTTTTGAGAAAAGGGTGGAGTCTTTTCTACAGGAGAATTTTCTACAAGAGTGGATGATTGAACAAGTGCATCCTAATTTTTAGTAGGAGAATCATTAGTAGTTACCTTAGTAATGAGAGAACCCTTGACTATAAGGAGAGAAGTCCTTGATCTTAAGGGTATATAATTAAGAGTAATAGAATATGTTTTCTATTGATTGGGTTTCTTACTATTAGGATTGGGATTAGGTTGAGTGGAAAGTTGGGTTGTTTTAGCTGACTTGCATAGGTAGTAGGAGGATGAGGCAATATATCCTATTGTTGAGGTGGTGGAAGTATGGCTTTCTATTTAGGTTGATTAGTTCCCCATTGAGGTGATTTTTTCCAGTTTCCTTATGGAGGCTACCATTGATTAGATTGATGCCATGATTACCAAGGCTATTTCCATTGGTTATTTTGCCAATTTTTATGAGGTTGATGCCATTGTTGGTTAGGTTTCTGCCATTGATTGGATGGGGGTTATTTCCACTAGTTATTTCATTAAGGTTGGGATTTATGAGACCAACTATTATTCCAATTAGAACCTTGAGGTCTAGGATTCAAGAAATATTGGCCCTTCCATTGACTATTACTATAACCAAAATTATGCAAAGGGTCTTAAGGCATACCTTTAGGGGATAAAATAAGAAATTCAACTACATATTTTTATGAATCTAATATGTCTATCACATCTTCAACCACTCCATTAGGCTTCATAGTAGAGCTATCATCAAGATGAAGGATTGTGGCAGTTTCTCTAAGATAAATGATATTGAGGTGATACAAAATTTCTCTTGTCATGATATTAATTGATACTCCCAAGTCAACTAGAGCATTTTGAACCTAAACACCATTAATAAAAATATTAATCATAGGGTTTCGAGGATATAAGTATTTGGAGATTGATAACTTATCCAAGATTAAGTCTAATAATTGATTCATAATATGAACTATTTGAGGATCCTTTCTCTTCCTACTAGGTTGTTTAATATAGGCTTTTCTAATGGACTTTGTATATGTTGGAACCTCTTTAATAGAAGCCATAAATGGAATTGTAATAGTCATTTTCCTCAACTAATTAAATTTCTCTACTACAACCTAATTTTCAATGGGAATAATAGGATTAGCAAGCCTTTGAGAAAAGGGTGGAGTATTTTCTACAAGAGAATTTTCTACAAGAGTAGATGGTTGAGCAAGTGCATCCTAATTTTTAGTAGGAGAATCATCAGTAGTTACCTCAGTAATGATAGGACCCTTGGATGTAGGGAGAAAAGTCCTTGATCTCAAGTGTATATAATTAAGAGTAATAGAATATGTTTTCTATTGATTAGGTTTCTTACTATTAGGATTGGGATTAGGTTGAGTGGGAAGCTGGGTTGCTTTAGCTAAGTTGAATAGGTAGTAGGAGGATGAGGCAGTATATACTACTGTTGAGGTGGTGGAAGTATGGCTTGCTAGTTAGGTTGATTAGTTCCCCACTGAGGTGATTTTTTTTAGTTTCCTTGTGGAGGATGTCATTGATTAGATTGCTGCCATGATTACTGAGACTATTAGCATTGGTTATTTTGCCTAATTTGATGAAGTTAATGCCATTGTTGGTTAGGTTGCTTCCATTGATTGGATGGGGGTTATTTTCACTAGTTATTCCATTGAGGTTGGGATTGACGAGAACAACTATTATTCCAATTAGAACCTTGAGGTCTAAGATTAAGAAAATATTGGTTTTTCCATTGACTATTATTATAACCAAAATTATGCAAAGGGTCTTGATGCATACCTTGTAATTGGACCCATAGCCTATGTTAAGAAATGTAGAGATTGTCCCCATGCTCATGTATGGCTTTGAATTCATTTGGCATTGGATGAGCCTCCAAATTGGTTATTGTCTTGAATTTGCAATTCCTCTTCTTTTCTCTATGGTGTGGACAAAATTTAGTGAGTATTACCTTAGATTCATCATAATTCCTTTTTCCTTGCATAGTGTCCAGCTATGTAGCAACATTATTTATAATTTCCTTCTTGAACTCAGATAATACATTAGAAAGATCCACCTTTCATACCCCAAAACCATTGAGTTTTCTAGGTGTAATCTTAACTTCTCTTCCTTTCTTTACGAGTGCCCTTGAGTAATTAAGGCATATTTTCTTGATATCTTTCCAAATTCTTTGATTGATATCACCTACTTCCATAAGGTCCAATACTTTCATCAATAATACCATTGAGGAAATGATATTTTTGTGATTCCTCATTCGATTGATGTTGAGTGTTCATTTGTAGATTGAACATGAACCTAGAGACAAATTTCTAATGTCTCATCCTCTTTTTGTGACATTTTAAATAAATCATCCCCTTTCATATGATAACCTCTGCAATACTCCTTTTCCTTTGTAAGAAACAAATCCTTCATTGTAATTCAGTTAGCTTATAAAACATTGGCACCTAGCCCCATAAACCATCTTAAAGCTACCTCCTTAAGAGTAGATGGGAACAACTTTAGCTTGTGGGAATCAATTGTATATGGGAATCAATTGTATAGTCATAATTTTGGCATTGTATATCAAACTCAAAAAAAAATGTTTATGGGTCTTCAATAAAAAAAGCCATAGAATTTTAGTAATGAAAAAGAAGGAATATTCTTCAAATTATTATTATCAGGATGGTCAGGTATAGGAAAGGGAAAGGCAAGTTGAGCCATCCTTGGTGGTGGAAGTGCAATTTATTTTCTTGGTTGGCAGACTAAAAGAGCTAGATGATTGTTTGGATATTCAATTCAACAAAAAGGTCATTCAAATGCAATGATCCTTCAGAAGATGGTGGTGAAGGAAACTCTTCTTGGGCATCAGAAAATAGGTTTTCAAATGGTGTTTCTTCTTCAATAGGTTGGTCTTCTTCTTGGTTTTTAACTTGTGGATCTTCTTACTTAGGGTATATAATTTATCCTATTTCCAAGGGGCATTTTGAGGAAGGAATCTCCCACGATAGTCTCTTCTTCTATGCATGCAAAAAAAATGAAAATAAAACTTCTATCTTATGAGATCTTAAAAAAATGGTCATTGAGAAAGGTTTAGATTTATACCATCCTCAACAATTAATGATGCCAAAAATGCATGGTCAATTAATTTGTCTGGAAACTAGATCTTACACTCATGACCTATACATCCTTAAGTAGCAACCAAATACCGCATTGAACTCATTTAATTTATCAACCAGGGACATAGACTTGAAATAGTATCTACATAGTATATGCTCTAAACCTTCCTAGTTTCCATTACTAATCTATAAGAATGGTAATGATGAACTAATGGAAATGTAAATGCTGAAATTAAGTAATAATTGGACAAGATTGTAGGAGAATTAAAATAAAATTACGATTCTACACTATTTTCCTTTGTTGTAGGAACAACCAATAGTTTTGTTACCAATGGTTGTAGGAGAAACATAGTTCTATCTATTCTAAGAGAAATGAAAAAATAATCCTACTAATTATATTCATTCACCAAGTGGCCCCCCTTGGATGAGAGAATGAATACAAACTCAAGATAAAGTGTTGAAGACTAACAATGCCATTTTATTGATATCTGAACCATCAAAAGTTACACTCATAACAACTAAAACATATTAATCTCTATTGTTGGATTACAATTGACTTCAAAACTAACTATTGAAGTCTGAATTTTTTTTTTTTTTATAACTAATTTAAGAAAAAAAACTTCCTACCACTATGGTCCTTCAACAATGAGGACTTAGCAAAGATTTAATGAGATACATTAATTCAGGTGATGCTAATTGAGAAAGCCTTCCACGAATATAGCATGCTATGCTTTTGGATTTACGCATGGGAAGTTTGTAGTTGCATTGACATAAACTCTTGTTGAATGGTTTGAATGTGGCTAATGCATCATGAATCAGTCATAACTCCCTTAATCGTGCATCCTTTATTCCTCACTAACTTATTCCTACAAGAGTTTAGTGTATATATCATGCTTCAAAACATAAATCAATTTCAATAACTTCATGGAAATCATTAAATGTATAGACAACTTAATATTTTCTCATGGTACATGGCTACAAGAACCTACCCCATAAAAGACGTTAAAGGATGAAAGTAACATGTCATCATTATACACACATGATTCCATTTGTCAAGCATCAACTCTAACTATAGTGTTATAATTATAAAACCATAATGTCTTCAAAAACTGTAGAAAAGAATATCAACCATAAGTTTATACATAATTTATGATAAAAAGTATTTAAACTTAAGGGTGAAAACCCTCCAGATAACCATTAAACCTATCAAAACTAAATACCAATATATGGTCCCATTAATGGCCACCACTTCAACCAAACACTCATCCCAAAAAATATGATTGTTGCATTCCTTTTGCATCCTCCAATAGTTGTGGGGAGAGATCATTTTCCAAAGTAATTTGATCAAAGGGTGGGTAAAAGGGAATTCCTAGTTGATGATGAATTTATACAAGTCATTCAAAAACCCACACCATAGAGAACTTTTGGAAGACCTTAGAACAAATCTCTCTAGCAAAGGGGAAAAGAATAAAGATGTGAAGAATATCTTCCTCCCTATCCTTACAAAGATAACACCTGTTAGGAATATGGAATCCCCTTATAATATTGTTAATAGTTAGAATATTTCCATGAATAACAATCCACCTTAAGAAATTGATTTTAGGAATTAGCTGGTTATTCCAAACATTCCTCTAGTATTGATGGGTTGTGTCATTTTTTAAGAGGAGGCAAGCTGATTTAACATTAAATTTCCCAAATGTATTTATATCCAAAACAATATTATCCTCCTCTAGGAACTCTATTCATCTCAAGGATGTCAAGAAGTTTCACATCAAGTGGTTCAAGGTTACATGTTATCCTACCTTCCAATATTGTCTTCCACTTCCTATCCTCGGTGATATAATCACTAAGTTTCTTTCCATAGTTCAATTTTAGTAAGTCCTTGAGATGAAAAAATATTCTGATTATTAGTGGGTTTCCTCCAACCCAATTATCTTCCTAGAATCTTACACTATTCCCTCTCCAAACCAACCATTTAAGAACTTCTCGAAGGAGATTTTTCTTTTTAATCAGATTATTCTAGACTTTAGAACTTTAGGGCCAATAATTTTCCATTACATAATACACAATGAGGGTGTTGTTAAGATATTTTCCCTTCATGATATCTCTCCATCTAGTTTAGTTTATATCAAGGTGCCAAAAAACTTTAATTAGTAGGATTTTGTTCAGGTTAGAGATCTTACTAACACCCAACCCATCTTTCTCTCTAGGTTTATACGCCATGTACCAGTTCACCAAGATTATTCTATTTATTTCTTCATTCTTGGTCCAAATAAAATTTCTTTGGATTTTCAATGTTAGCCATTCTACGAGAAATTCTAAATAGAGAGAGAATGTACATAGGTATCCCTTGGAAGGAAGCCATCAACAATTGGAGCTTTCCTACACTACTTAAAATGTTTCACTTCTATCTTGCAATATTTTTATGTATTATTTCTAGAATAATATTCCAAAATTGATTAGAAACTTCCTTCATTTTGAGGGGGAGACCAAGGTAATTAAGTGGAAGACCAGAAGACTAACATCCCATGATAGAAATAATTCATCTTCTCAAAATAGGTCTTGTGCTAAAGAAGTACATCTTGCTCTTACTATTATTTAATTATTGCCTATAGGTGGATGCATAGTCATCCAACAACTTGTGCTAGATCCCTATCTCAACCACTAATGATCACCAAAAGAAGAAGGTGTTATCCACAAATTGTTCAATAATCCCTAAAGGTAATGAGGTCATCTCTTTAATACCTTCGATAACCCCTAAACTGGCTAAGCTCAAAAAGGATCTTCCCAAAACCTTCACAACCATTATGAATAGATATAGGGATAAAGAATCACCCTATCTTAACTAATGCCCAACCCCAAAGAAGCCCCATGAAGTACCATTCATTTGGACCAATAAATTTACTTTTTCAACCATTATCTTAATTATTCTTATGAAATTTCCATTGAAACCACTTCTATTCATGACCTCATAGAGGAAGGACTAACCAACTTAATCACACACCTTAGAAATAACTAGTTTCAGATCCATACTAGGATTTCTTCTCTTATCCATTGAGTATATGATTCATGAGTAGTTATCAAACATCTAGAATTTATCAACCTAAGATAAATCATTTTTGGGCGAGCCAATGAAATACCAAGAAAGGGTTGTATCTTATTAACAAGAACCTTGGAGAAAACTTTATAAATAATGTTACAAAGACTAACGGGCCTAAAATTTTCCAAGACCTTAGGATTAGACACCTTGTGAACAAGCACGATAAATGTATTACTTAACTTTCTCAGAAGCTTACTGTTCTTGAAGAAGTCTCGGGTAGCACTGGCCAAGTCCATCTTTATGACATGCCAAAAGTGCAGGGAGAAGGTTAAGGGAAAACCCTCTGTACTATGGGCCTTATGCTTTCATGAAAAACATTGCCTTCCTAACCTCCTCCTTAAGAGTCTGGGATTGCAATGATATCATTATCTTTCGCATTCAACACTCTCGGTAAATAATTGATAAAAGAATCCCTACTAGTAGAATAATTTATCATGTTGGATTGGGCATATGCATCATAGAAGAATTGAACAATCCACCTCCTTATACCATCTTGCTCCTTCAAAAGGTTATGTTTATTATCTTATGCCTAGATGGTATTTCTTTTCTTATGCTTCAAGGTTGATCTATGACAGAAGGAAGTGTTCCCATCTCCTTCCACAAGCCATTGGATTCTAGATCTTTTCTTCCAAAACACTTATTCTTTAGCAATTATTTCCTTCCATTACTTCAATGATCTTCCTCCTCCCTATGAGTATCAACATAATCATCTCCATTGGCCATTGCTTGTTGAAGTTGATTTATTTTTTCCTCAAGTTTTCCTTTCTTCTTAAATATGTCTCCAAAAGAGCGTTTTCTCCAATCTATCACATTCCTTTTTGTATTTTCAAGCTTTTAGGATGGCCTCTACATAGATGTTCCTTCTATAGCAATACTTGACCACTTTGTGACACAATTCTTGAAGTTAGGATGAGACTACCACATAATCTTATAGCAAAATGATCTAGGACCACCAAAGAGACTGTTTGTCCAATTGAACAAGATTGTAGAATGATTTGAAATAGTGCAAGGCAAAGTCGAGAAGGAGGATATCATCAACCACTGCCAATGTGCTAAGCCAAGTAATCTATCGAGTTTACCTATATGAGGTCCTAACCTTATCTATTATTTGACTAGGTAAGTAGGGTTCCCTAAAGGTCCACATCCTATAGATCATTCCTATTAATAAAATCAGCCAAATTGTGCATTTTGTTAGCAATGTATTTCTAAAACTTTGATTACTTGATTTAGACTTTTCAAATAGTTCAAATTCATAAAAGTCCTCACAAAAAGGATTTGTTGATTGTTTAGTTTTAGGATAGAAAATTTAGTTAATTGCACTTGAGATTATGCTTCATCCTCCTTAATAATTTAATAATTATGCACGAGTGTGAAAATGTCTAGAACCATATTACAGTGTCACAATGAAACCTATCAAAATACATTCAACAAAATTGAATTTAAAATATAATATAAGTCTATTATGCTTTTATATTAACACTAAGCTCAATCAAATAACAAATGATACAAATGAATAGAGGAAGATGGTGGTAAATAATTATAATTGTTTTTTAAAATTAATTATTAGATTACTCATATTCTTTTAAATTTCTATACTATAAAATAAGAAACTAACTTAAAGATTATCTCCAACTTTATAAAATCACGAATACATACACAAGCAATATTGACTTTTAGTAAAATCTCAATTTACAATTTGTATAAATAGAATTTAATATATACTTCATGAAGTGCAAATAACTTTTAGAAATCAAATTAAATATACACTTACTTACAATTATGATCTTTAGCTTTTAAATTTAGCACTTACCAAAAAATATCAAAATTAATGTAATGGAGATCCCTATACAAAATTAAATTTATTCATTTATAAGCAAACATATTATTATTATTTTAATAATTTTACTTTGCAATTCCTTCTTTAGGCACACATCCATACCAACCCCATTTCCTCCGCAAGGTGTAACATTCTTTCTGCACAAAATAATTCTTAACAAAGATATATACGTGGCCTCAATAATTTCACCAAATCTATAAAGAAGATTTTAGTTAACTTTAATTATTTCGCTTTATTCTTTTCCACCCTTTGCACATTATTGGCAAAATGAGCCATTTTATGAATTGGGCCATTTCTTTTCTCTTCTATTTAGAGGGCGGACTCGAAAGTTAAGGCAAGGGATCTTTTATGTTGATAGTGCACACAATCATTGATTGAAGATCAATTACACAAAAAAATGGCTAGGTTAGTCATATGGCTTTTTATAAGTGAAAGACCACATTTTATATATTGTTCAATTAACAAAGTATCATATCAACTATTATTACATATCTATGCAAGTTTTTAAAGATGTAATAGATGAAATGTAAGATTTTTATTGACTTTAATTTATCTCTATTAGTATAAGTTTAATTTCAACTTTGAAGACACATTTTTTTAAATAGAATTTCAAGTTTAATTTATTACTATTTTTATTGTTCTTACATTTTATTTATTCTTAGAATTTTGATTGACTTACAATTTTTAAATCTTATGAATAAGTGATAAGGTTTAATGATGTTTATTTTTATGTGAGAGGAAGCGTACTTGATATATGAAAGAGAGTGTGGAGATATTTGTTCCCGTAATGATTTAAATTATACAAACACAATAATATGGTCTAACAAATTTTCTACATTTGAATGTGTTTTGTATTAACACACATTCTATAATAATATTTTGAGAGATTAGTTGTTGTGTGTGTGTGTTTTATGCTCACAACTTTGCCTACCTTGATGGAGTGTGTCATGTATGAACACCCCTTATTTTAATTTTAGGTGCATATTTTTATTTTTGGTCCTCTAAATATTGCTTCTTCACCTTTATGTACAACAATATGATACAATTTAAAAGAAAATCTACAACATGTTTTCCTAGTTAGCATTATAAGTAGTACATTATTTGTTTCAATACTCACCTGGTTTCAATTTTAATGTGTTTTATGCAAAGCTTTCTTTTATTCCTATACACTATTAGTTATTGATGCAATAGCTAGTTTCCCTTGCATTTTGATGATATGGAACATGTATA
This sequence comes from Cupressus sempervirens, assembly GCA_028749045.1. Classification (NCBI taxonomy): domain Eukaryota; kingdom Viridiplantae; phylum Streptophyta; class Pinopsida; order Cupressales; family Cupressaceae; genus Cupressus; species Cupressus sempervirens. The sequence goes on from CM053792.1 coordinate 711,357,590, forward strand.
AATAAACTCTTCTATATACCTAGCTATAGAGGGCACCTTTTATCTTTGCCACAATATCAATGTTCTCCAGAGAATAGAACTCATATTTTTTTATTGTAAGACCATTGTCTTGTTACACTACATCGATTTTAGTTTTCCATTTGTGTCAGGGTCATTTGTGCAAAGTTTTATTTCATCAAAATTTTTACTATCAAATTACTTCATTGTGGGCATCTAAGAATGATTCAAGTAGTTTCATTGGGCTCATTTATACAAATCTATGTCTATTTGAATGTGATCTTTAGCTTGATTTTAGTAAATGTTCTAGAAATATAACAATTATTCTTCAACATTTTTTTAATAAATGCTCCATTCTTCATGGAGTTGTTACTGTTAGTAATCTTTCTTGATGACATCTTTTTGGGAGCCTTCTTAATCATTCTTATATTCACTCGAAAAGAATTTATTTCCAATAAATTTTTAGTTTTTATGTGTTTAGTATTTTAAAATTTTAAAATAATATATAATGTTGAATTATAATGCTCCCAAAACTATCATTTCAACTTGATTTATAGTGTCCAACTTAAACTTATTGAATGGAATACACATTAGGCGCATCTCATAGAATATTACCAATGAAGAAAGAAAACAAAATATGCCCCTAGAAAGTGTAAAGATCTACATTTCTTTTAGAACACTAACTAAAGTTTTTTATTTAATGTGAATGATATTTCAAAAAATTCTTGAATAATTTAAAATAAACTCTTTTAAGTGCAAAAATATGACAATAAACCATGTAAATGTTCATAGCTAAATAGTTGTGTAAATGGATTGCAATTTATCAAAACTTGAATTTGAATATTAAAATATGTCATGTTAGACTAACAAGGTGATTTCCTTATTTTATTATTTATTTATTAGTAAATGACATAAGGGTATGTGCAGGATCATGGTGTGCCAAAAAGTGGCGATGTGAAAAAAAGAGAGTTTGAAGACACCTAAAAGCGCTTCAAAATCTGCTCTGACTTTTTTTCACCTATCCAGGAACCAAACCTGGAAGGTAAAGTTGAGCCTTATCGGATATCCGATTTGACATCGGATATTTGATATGATATCAAATATCCGATTTTGAATCAGATGTTCGACATGTGACCGGATATCTGATAATTAGAGTAATAATATTATACCACTATTATTATTATTTAATATTATTATTATAATAATAATTATTATAATATAATAGTATGATATATTATTTAATAATAATAATAATATTATTATTATTATATTAAATAATAATAATATTAAATAATATATCATACTATTATATTATAATAATAATATTAAATAATAATAATAATATTATTTAATATAATATTATCATTATTTAATATAATATTATTATTATAATAATTATTATACTATAATATAATAATAATAATATTATTATATTATAATCGTATAATATTATACTATAATAATAATATTATAATTTATTATATTATAATAATATAATATAATATTCAATATATTATAATATATAGTAATGTAATATAATATATAATAAAAAAGTATAATATATTATAAATTATAATAATATAATATAATAATAATATTATTATATAATATAATATAATATTTTATATTATAATATATAGTAAATTAATATAATATATATAAAATATAATATAAAAATATATAAAATGTAATATATATTATATGTTATATGTTATATTATATATATTATATTCATTATATGTTATTCCGGCCATATCGGATATCCAATATCCGATACCTGCGCATTGGATAAAATAAAATCACAGACCCGCGGGCCCTCATTTCACGCGAATTTGGGGCTAGTATTACCATTAGCGGTCGAATATCAGATATCAGATATTTAGGTATGTTTTTTTTTCCCCAACTCATTTTTAACCTAAATTTAATAGATTTTAGGATGATTTTGTTTGTTTTAGTTGAATCTAGGGTTTTTTTTGACAAAAATGGTTAAAATTTAGATTTTTTTTAATATATATTACATTTTGCAATTCAATAGGAATGGCTGATCAGAATGATGACACTGAGGCAGGGAATAATATTCCTCGTAACCCACCACCAAATGATCCAGTATCCCCACAAAACCGTCCACCAAATGATCCTCTACCTCCTCAAAACCCTCCTCGAATCGAGGATTTGATAAATGAAAATCTCACCGAGTTGAGAGGTTTGCATAGAACATATAATAATGTACCTGCACTGGCTCCTATGTTATCCACATTAAACACCATAGTGAATAACATTGAAACCCTTACGAACCAACAAAATGCTGCTCTTCGTTGGCGTGATGAAATGCACCAGGTGTTTGATGATGGTTTGGATTATGATGAGGTCACGGCCCTCAACATAACCAAAGATGATTTGGCTAGCCTTTTTGCTAACCCGAAAATGGGTATATCAGTTGACCCAAAAAAAACCAAACTATCGATTAAATGGTGCACAAATGACGCCATACGTGCAAATTTTTGGGATCGTTGGTGGATGGTCTTTAATATCCCTCCACATGGCAATTTAGACATACCATTTTATTTCCTTAGAAAATTATATGTAGAATTTGTGTTGAAACTTAAAATGAACTATTGGAGCATGAAGCCCAACGTGGGCTTAGGACTAGGAGCTCCTCAGGATAGACCCTCTTCCCAGTAGAAGAAACTTGACACTTTTTTCCCCCCCACTGATATCTCCCCCCCTCCTCGAGTGCAGCATCCAGATATTATGGTAGAGGCTAGCTCTCAGACCATTAGAGCCATTCATAGGCTGAGTAGCCTAATGATATCTCAGGCTAGGTCAGTCCTGCCTCCTCGTGTTGATGATGTTGGTGCCAGTTCATCATCGGCTAGCTCATCACATGTTTGTGTGCCTCACACTTGCATTACATGCAAGAATATTTTCTTGGGTCCCATAGGTGATCTTCCTGAGTATCATTTTGTATTAGACGAGGATACACCAGATGCACGTGGAGAGGCTACAGACCCTGATGTGAGAGAGGAGGGGAATGCAGAGGCATGGACTCCTTCAGTGTCGGTATGTGTATACATTTATTTGTTATGACATATGTGATTTAAAGTTAATTTTTATAATAGAGTAATTTTAATTTTTAAGCCATACTGACTTTTACATGTATGTGATCTTCATTCATGTTTAGTTGATGACCGAGGAGGACCTCAAATAGATAGACAATGCTACACTCTCGGCCATTTCATTGGGCCTTGAGACATCTACGGTACATTATGTTGTGTTCGCATTTTTTTTTCTATTTGATATTGTAGCATATATGGTTGCTAATCTTTCTTTTATCTTGCAGATACCACCTACCCCGGGGGGACAAAGTGCGGGGGGTGAGCCAGCATGCACTGACAAAGGAAAGGTAATTAGATGTTTTCTATTTGATTAAATATCGATGCATTCTTGTAAAGTGTTTGTGGTAATCCCATTTAATTACATTATTTATTGTATATAGGGTGTGGTTACTGGCGATGAGCCTGTACAGATTCGGCGTTCTAGATCATCAGGGATTTCCATTCACATAGAGAGCCCCATTGTATGTATAAGTATCATTTATTTTTTATTTTTCTTATTGATGCAAAGGAAAGTATGATTGTTGTTCCGTACAATTTTTGTGATTTTTTTCGTACCAATAATTATTCATGTCTTGCATATGTTCATTACAACTTAAATAGGCTTATATGCACCTGTCCAACCGACCAAGTTGGTTACAAAGGTTTATTTAATCAAACAAATACCAAATTACTACTTTCCCTCCAAAACTAATATGACCATTTGAATTTGAAATTCAAATTTCAAACTATAGTTTTTATGCATTCCCTAACTTTCTGAACTATTCCATTGACTCAAAATTGGTCTTATGGATTTATTAAATGCAACTAAGTATGAAACTATCCTAAGACTACCCCATATGGCTCTTTTGGCCATTTTACATCATGTTGCCCTTAGGTCCTTACTAGGACTTTTATGAATGTTGTCTTTCAAAGTACATTGTTTATTACATAATTCCATTATTGGTTTTAATATATCCCAATTAACAATCAATGATGTCTTTGATCCTCTATCTTCATCTGGTACCAAGGCTCTCTTAGATGATTTAATAGGCGCCCCTGCACCAAACACCCCACCTTCAAAGCAACTCTTGTCCCAAGAGTTAAGGGGTACTATCTTCTTTCCTCCCATCCTTCTAGAGGGATGTTTGCAACTTTTCACTTGCAATGTATTACCTTGCACACCTGCATACATATCATTAGAAACAAAAAGCATTGGATCCTTGTTACCAGTCATGGTAACCTTACTACCCGCTGATTGTGAACAGTCATGTTTTATGCTTGACAAAGGCTGAATAACTTGTTGTTTGAGGTCATGCTGACCCTGTCTCTTATCCTCCATGGATATTTTCACTTCTTTGTTCACTCTTGTCACCAAAGGACACCATACTATTCATATCATCACTCCTTTTGCTGTCACTGTCTACTTGTAAGCATAATTCTGAGTTTTGTCTTGAACAATCTCATCCTTCATAACCAAAAGAGATGGCTTCAGTGGCAGATCTGTCATATCATGTTTACTCTCCCTCTGCTCCTGCAAGTCCACAAACTCTTTCTTGCCAAAACAAATAACTCTTTCCTCATCATGACCAGTCAAAGGATTTAGCTTAAACTTCACACCATCTTTGTGTACTATATAAACATTTGATGAGCCAAAATGAATAGTGTTCCTTGAGGCTTGCCAAGGCCTTCCAAGGATTACATGGCAGCATGTCATTAGAATGACATCACATATAACTTGATCTTTATATTCTCCTATAGAGAAATCCACTATTGCTTGCTCCCTTAAAATAATATTTTGTGCATCACTGACCCAAAATGCCCTATATGGTCTATCAATAGGATACTTCTTCAATCCTAGTTTATTTACCATTTCATAAGACACTAAATTATCAAAGGAACCCGAGTCTATTATCATCTTACAAATCTTACCATGGCTCATGCAATTTGTCCTGAAAATGGATGGTTTGGCCTACTTTTGTTGCTGCATTTGTGGTCCTCTTCTCACCATCAAAGATTCTCCTTCAAGTTTAGGGTCAGCATTATTGTACTTCTTTTCTTCCTCTTCTCCTTGGGTCAAGGTGAATCTCCTCTCCTCCTTCCTGAAATCCACACCTTTCTTAGGGCACTTGTAGGATTGATTGCCTACTCCTCCACATGTGAAGCATTTACCTATGAAAATACTATTACCTCTTCCACTTCCAAATCTTACTCCCCTAAAACTTCCTCTTGTCTCAGATGTAATCTCTTTTCCTTTATCTTTGTCTTGATTTTTTGAAGTGTCAAACTGACTTCTTACACCTCTTCCTCTCATTGTTCCACCTCCTCTCTGATTTTCTTGCCTCTCATTCTTTCTTTTCAACTTCTCCTCTGCCCGGATTGCCAACTGAAAACATTCTCCAAGTGTCCTTGGTACATTCAATCCTATTTCATCTTGAATATTGTACTTGAGGCCATTAATGTATCTAGCCACCTTCTCATCTTCATCGTCCAGTCCTCCCCTAATACTCAGGGTATGGAATTGCTGAGTATAGGACATGACATCCATATCCCTCTATTTCAAATTGTTCCTTCTTATCTTTATTTGGATTGCTAAATCAGATGGCAAGAATTGATTTCTCACCATGGTCTTCATTCTCTCCCAATCTGAAATCTTATTCAATCCCCTTTTGATGCACAATCTATAGCAACTACCTTCCATAAGCCAATAAATGGTTGTCACAATCCAACTTAGGATTCTAGGACTTCTCACAAGTCCTCTTACCCACTCAAGGTATACTCAACCTGCAAGCCAAACAAGGCAATCCCACTTCAAAAGCCTCACCAACTATCACTAGAAATGGAGACAACCATGGACATACTGTTCCAACCCAAAATCATCAATTTGTTTGGTTCCACCAAACTCTCAACACACCTTTGCACTTCTAGGCCTACAAACCTTGTAGCCTTCCAATTAGCTTCTTTGCACTTTTCTCCCAGTATCCCTTAACAACATAGGGACTTCTCCATAGGTCCAAACACCCTTCTTGGCACCTACTAAGAATCCAAAAGATTTTGGGCTGATCTTGCTCCAGCACCCTCCAAACTGCTTCTTGGTACCTAAGCCTAGTTGATCAAGTTAGGCTAGGGCTTCAAGGAAGAATGGGCAAGGTGGGTTCCCAAGACAAAAAAAACTTAAGGAAATATCCAACACACTCAATGCATCCAACTCCAGCACTCAAACCGATCAAAAGTGACTGCAACCATGACTGTCACCGATTACCTTGCAAAAATTGGTCAAGCACATGGGCTTGCTTGACCTAGGGCTGACTTGGAAAAATAGTTGCCCTTCTCTCCAAGCCTCCAAGCTCTGGAATTATGTTGCCTAGTCTCCTAACTTTTATATCCCTCAATTTTAGAGGGTTCCACTAGTGGGAATGCAAGTTAGGGATGCATTTGTGGAAGGGTCTAGGAAACAAGGTTTTTCAGACCACCTTCTACCAAAATGCAGATAACTTTTAAACCCCAACTCCTTTTTGAGTCAAACCAAAACCAAAAGTTTCCTAACTCACCCCTACAACTATTTCATACACTTAGAAATCATAAAAGTTCCATATGGATCTATACCAGCATAAAAATTGAGCGATTACCAGTAAATTTTCAGAAAATTGAAGTTTTTATTATTTTTTCTCCAAACCACCATACACTCTGATCTCCCCCTTTCAAATGAGATCATGTATGACATATATAAAGGTCTACATGACCATTAGAACAACCATATAGGTTTTCCCAACCATAAAACAAACAAACAACCACTTTTTGCTAATATTGTTTAGACTCTAAATACCCTATTCTTAGGCCTTTTGGTCCCATGGAGTCACTTGGTTTATAACCACACCAAAATGCTCGTGGGCCTTACATGTGCCTTTATTACAAAACATAGACCAACTTGTAAAATATGGACCAAACATTTATTCCAACTTCCTAATCTACTTAGATCCTCGCTTTCATGGAGTGGCAAGGTGTCTGGCAACATAGATACTTGTTCCCCCCTACCACATAGGTTAGGTGCCCTACACCACCTTTCCTCTCTCTCATTTTGAACACTAGTCCACCAAGTGAGTGCTATTCCTCTCAGTCTTGCTTTTGCTACTTTTACCTTCTTATCTGCCTCTATGTCTTCAAGATCAAAGTAGTTCTCAAGGGCCTCTATCCACCCTAGCACTTCTTCACTATCCATTTTACCCTGGTATATTGGCAAATCAATATGGTTCTTCCCACCATTACCTTGTACTGCCTTAATGATTCTCATAAATCTCCTTTCTTCAGAATCATCTGTTGTCTCATGCTCTTGCCTTGCATTACCAACCTCTTCTTCTTCATGGTACTCTCCATGATTTCTTCCTCTAACCTCTTCTCCTCTAGGTTCTTGCCTTTCCTTTTCTAAGGATTCTATCCTTGCAATAAGCTGCAGCCTCTCTCTTCTCATCTGTCTTTCTTCCCTCACTCTAGATTCTTCAAGTTCTCTCCTCTCTCTTTTCTCTCTTGCCAACTCTTCTCTCAATTCTTCAAGTTCTCTAGCCATTTGATTTTTAGGAGGCATTTTCACAACAAGTTTTCTTCCTTCCCAAGGGCCAACTCACTGATTCTCTGTCTTTCCTCACCAAGAAATCTCTAGACACCACTTATGTACCTTTCAACTTTGGGACACACAAGGAGGAATTAGACACTCCAAGGCTTCAACAAAAGGACCAGCACATTAAGGATGACAAAGACTCCTATGATGACGAAACCTACAACTTATCTACTCCCAAAAGACGTTGTTGATGCTCTGATACCATTTGATGCAGAGGATGGAGGATCTAACCACAAACTTGCAAATTCAAGCACAATATGGACCCAACCCCTATGTTTCAATGCTATTACCAAATGCACACAATGCCACCAAAGACTCCAAACTTGGATTTACATTCACCAAGTGTTCCCTCCACCTCTACAAACCTTAAAAAAATTCAACCAACATGTTTCTAAGGTTTCCAAACCCACAAATCTTCAGTAGATACAAAAGAGACCAGTTTTGCCCTTTACTAGGCTATTCTCTTCTTTGGATCAACAGACCCTGTTTTCTTGATTTTTCTCCCAAAATTTCCAAAAAACCAAGAAAATAAACTATCTTTTCAGATACCCTTTTTTGAGTTTTATAACATATCCAAAAATTAGGATCACTCCTTTGGAAAGATTGTACGGAACAAGGCAGTTTGTCTCAAATTTAGCCTTAATTAGACCACTTTTACAAAGCAAGTACCCTTCAAACTTGTAATCTGACTTAATACTTTTTCACAGTCTCTATTAATGATCTAAATCAAAGTATTTTCAAGATTATAGGTCTTGGTCACACTCCTAAACACCCAAACTTCAAAACCCTCCTTAAAATGGCTTAAAAACCAAGGCCTGCTTGTTCAAACCCCAAAACTCAATTCTAGAACTTCCCTTCAGAATTCACCATGCATTTACATATCTAAGATGATATTACCACTCATTCCAATATCAGAAAGCACTTACAAAACAAAGGATTCTTCAAGTTGCTCTTGAAAACCAAGCACTTTCATTCAATTTTCTGAGACAGTCCGTACAAATCTAACCCTCCAAGCCATACAATCACAATTTATAAGTTTCAAGGGATGGTTAGTAACCCCCTCAACCACCTCCAATTAGTTTCATTTTTTAACTCTTCATAAAATTTAAATTATGGAGTTTCCCTCCAAAAAACACATAACCGTTACTATTCAAATTTCTAACTATTAAACTATGCTTTTAATGGGCTTATTGAATTTTTTGACTTGTCTAATGACAAGATATGATCATGAAAACCTACATGAACCTATCAAATGACTCATCTACCATATGAAATCCTAAAATCCTATCTCATGCCCAATTACAACTTTTTTCCACATATGAGTCCAACATTATAACTTTTTATGCTTCCATGAGCCATAATTGGTGCAAGGATTGCCCAATTGACTTCAAGAGATGCTCCATGACCTTTGTAATGCCTTGGATCTTCAATGTTCCCCTAATGAGCATGGGATGCTCCTGCATCACTTATCTTCATAAATAAATTCAAAACTAATTTTCGTGATATTAACAACTACTACTTTGTATCTCATAGGAGACTCCTAGTGCACATGAGGTCCGACGGGAGAGTTATGTAGATTTGATGATGCGGCCACTCTCTCCTCAGGCAGAGCTTACAATAGTAAGTTGTAGTTTGAATTCATGATTAAATATGTTATAAATTTAGCATTGATGAGATATAATGTTATAGTTTAAATTGTAGATTGATCTGACAAATGTATTTGAACATATACAACCCACAATCAGCGAGGTACCATCATTACCGATGGCATACGAGAGGACTCCTGACCGGTGCAGGAGGTCGACGAGAGAGGTTTTTATTATAAAATTTTGATAGTATAAATCTTCATTACAAAAAAGATCATTATGCATTTGAGTAATTCAATGTTAAATATAAAGAATCATATAAATTTAGTAGTCTAACTTTTGGTTTTCCTTTTTTGTTTATGTCGGAGGCATCTGATCCACCTAGTGCAGCGAAGATGTTGCATTTTGATCATCCACCAGCACCCTAAGATAGTATTGTTGTTGTAGGATGCATCATGAGACATTTTGAGATGGCATATGCCACATTGTATACATAAACATTGATATTATACACATTCTGATGACATGATCAGCCACATTTTGTATATGGATTTATGTATTTTGATATATATTTGAGTACTTTGTCTATGGATACATGATCTTTGATATATATTTGTGTAAAATTTTGTCTATGGATACATGTATTTTGATATATATTTTTGTCATTTATGTGCACAATGATATACATATTAATTTAGTATCTAGTAATGTTCAATTTATCGTGGATCATCTGTATTGTTCATGTTTATGGAATATCATTAATTTTGATTATGTTTGTTATATTCGATTCAAATGCAATAATTTTTGAATATCATTTTAACAACCTTTATTATCAAATTTGGATGCAATGTATAATTTGAAGTGCTATCATAACATAAACACACTTGTTAACATCCTATACAAGGTTCAGATAACCCCAAATCTGATTTTAAACTCCACCTTCAACCTTGAAACTAACTTTTGGATTCAAATCTAATCTCAACATATTTAATGACTCCACTCCTCAATCATGGATTCTATTCTCAACCACCAAGTCATTCATAGATTCATAATCTTTGATAACTAGCACTTCACTTTGTTACTATCCTCATCCTAAAACTTTTCAATTTCAACAAAACCTCAAAATATATCAACTTAAGAGACTTGATGGGACGGTTCATCAATAGCCCTCATGAGCTCTGAGTTATTTTAGGCCTCAACATCACCATCCTATAGCATTCAATAGTTCATCAATAGCCCTCACGAGGTTCGAGTTATGACCCTCGGAAGATCGACCTCGAAACGCACTTAGAGCACCTTGGAGACTCCTCGGTACGGGGTGCCCGCGGACGATGGATGGTCTCTATGGCTGGAACAAGGATGTCACTAGGGTTCACTCACCCACCCGGAGCTAATGGTGCTGACGATTTGATGCCAAGATCAACGGTTTCAAAGTTATACTTTGGTGCACCTATGAACTGAGGCACACTGCGAGTTTTGGCATTGAGCGAGATCACTGTGCTGAATCCAAACAGAATGTGATCTCTTGAAAATGAGATAGGTTATTTTAGGCCTCAACATCACCGTCTTGTAGCATTTGACAGTTCATCGATAGCCCTCACGAGCTCTGAGTTATGACCCTTGGAAGATCGACCTCGAAACGCACTTAGAGCACCTTGGAGACTCCTTGGTACGGGGTGCCCATGGACGATGGATGGTCTTCGTGGTCGGAACAAGGGTGTTACAAGGGTTCACTTGCCCACCCGGAGCTAATGGCGCTAACGATTCGATGCCAAGATCAACAGTTTCAAAGTTACGCTGTGGTGCACCTATGAACTGAGGCACACTGCAAGTTTTGGCATCGAGCGAGATCGCTGTGCCGAATCCAAATGAAATGTGATCTCTTGAAAAAGAGATAGGTTATTTTTGGCCTCAACATCACCATCCTGTAGCATTCGACAGTTCATCGATAGACCTCACGAGCTTCGAGTTATGACCCTTAGAAGATCAACCTCGAAATGCACTTAGAGCACCTTGGAGACTTCTTGGTACGGGGTGTCCACGAATGATGGATGGTCTTCATGGCCAGAACTTGTGTTCCATGTATTGATGTGATAAAAAAGTGCATAGAATGGTTAGTGATTGTGCATACCTCATGTATGCATTACTTGATTTATTTATTTTTGATGAGATGTGGTTGGTATGTGATCGATTAACAAGCTTTCTGGTGTAGAGGATAAGGTGATGGACCCAAGTAACCACCCAAAATGAGCAAGATTGTGGTTTTGTTCCTAGTGACCCTTTTAGGTCCTGATAGGAAAATCCCACAAACAGTCAACTGTAGGATGTTTTTAGGCTTTAATAGGTTTGTTCTAGCCTATCTAACATGTTCCAAACATCATCTTCAAGTTTCAACACCTCTAGAGGTATATTCCAAAAGTGTGCATGTGAAGCAATTAGGTGCCTTGAAGAAGCCTAGAAAACCTTGTGAAATCATTAACCTTTGTGAATTTATTGTTGTTACCTCCTTGGCTCTGCATCAGACTCCTTGACCATGGATGATGTAAAGATAGCACAATTGAAGAAAGGATCAAGCCAATTCCTACACAACCTTCAAGGAGATAGGAGAACTAGATACCAAACTAGCGTACACACACACCACACACAAAACAAAATAAGATACACACAAGAATATACACAAACCAAGAAATGCCATTTTCATTCTCGAGCCTCACAATGACCTACAATTGTCAATAATGGACTGCTTCAATAAAACAACAATAAACACCATTTTATCAAGCTTGCACAATAGACCACTCTAAGGGCCCAATAAATAGAGTGAAGGTGTGCCAAACCCAAGTGGAGAAGCCAAAAAATCACCAAGTATCATGCCTTCACAAGGCTTCAAGACGCACACATAATTCTTTTCACAAATTCTCCCCTTATCACCCCAAGTGTAAAATAAGTTGTGGCATATGGAGACCATATTTTGTTCTTTTTCCCTCTTCCCTCCAAGGGAAGAGACTCTACACTTATGGGATGGCCCAATTAGCCCCTTCACTCATAAGGCCACTACTTCCCTCCCAAGGGTGAGTGATGCCTTGAACACCCATAAAAACACACAAAGAAGAAAACAACACCCATAACAATCGACAAGAAAAAAAAAACCCACAACAACACATAAGGAAAAATAATGACAAACAAATGTCATCCAAACTACCCATTATAGGAAAGCAATTAACATTTACAATACCAATTTTGTAGTAAGAACATCAGTTACACAACATGAGAAGAGAACCAACCTTGGTCCAAGTTATGGAAAGATGGTTGATGAAGAGCTCCCTTCCAATTCTTCAAAATTCTTTAACTCCTAAGCTTGTCTCCCAAAGTTGGAGAGTGGGCAATGATTTTTCCAACCATGGAGAAAACCCCTAAAAGAGATCCACACATTTCCTATAATCCTCTTGGTGAAAGTGTGAGATCTCATTGGTCACTCTTCCCAAACCCTTACAACTTCTAAGTTTAGAAACTATAAAAATGGCTTTATAAAGGAAAAAAGTCTTTGCACAAAAATGAAAGGTTGTCTAACCAAGGTCATGCTTCCAAAAGTTGATTTTCGTCCATCTTGGAAAACCAACTTTAGGGAGGCCTCTCAAGTCAACTAAGGGTTGTCCTGTTGTTAAAATTGACCCTTACCTTGCTCATACCAAAATGGGAGAGTCATGTGAATAAATAGATGACAATTTTAAGAACTCAAGGAGAGGATTTAGGGAGTGTGTGTAGCATGTAAAAAATTTCAAGGTTTCCCTATTTATGAAGGACATGAATATGGTTTTTGGGTGAGAATTTTGATAAGTTTTTTCTAGTAGGAGTGAAAATTCTGGTCACTCTTTCATCTGGGTTTTCTCTCCTTTTCTTTTTCTCCATCTAAATACCCTACTTTATGATTTCAAGATTTTTTATTCCTTTGAATTTTAGTATAGAATATGATATGCCTCTTTTTCGGCGCTAATCATGAGCCCAATGGATTTTAGTATCCAATAACTATTTAGGTTGGATACAAAGTAAGGTGAACATAAACTTGTAAAAGTCATTTATCTAGTAAAATCCTCATATCCTTTGCTATGCATCTCTGTCAAGATAGTCGAATTCATAAAATAGTAAAACATTGTAATTTAACAATCAACAACTAATTTTATCATATCACGGCTAACATAATGGCTCACTTGAAAAATTAAAAATCATACATAATCTCAACCATGGAACCACTTCTTGACCTAATACAATTTGCATCTACTATTTTATTAATGCTTCTTTCATGTCCTAGAAACCATATGCATATAGCATGTATATATATGATGGTAAACATCAACTAGCAGATCTTACCATTTTCTCATCACCTCTATTTATCAATTCATAACTCACCCAATAGAGTAAATTAACACCTTTCTAAGGAACTCCCACTTGAACTTACATGTACATGTAAGTGACTATTGAGTATCAATGTCTAATAACATTTTAGCATAAACATTTGGATTAAATACCTTCACAAACTTTCATGTTTCATCAACACATGACCCATAGTTCGTTTTCACAAAATAAATTCCACATAATTTACCTAAAAGATGAGTATATAACACCCGTCATAACATAATTTCCAATTCAAGATAGAGTCAAAGCTCAAATTGCATTCTCATAGGACCCAAAACACTACAAAAGGTTTCTAGACTTACCTTCCACAAGTATGACCCAAAACCACATGCACCCAATTCAATGCAAATATGACAACCTCCCTCAAAATGGGCATAATGAGGATTTTGCTGTTAGGAGTTACAATTTTTACTTCAAATTTGTTTGTAAATGGATTCCGCAAATGCCTAGGGACCCTACTATTGTTATAAACACCTAGACCGCCTAAAAAATAGGCTTATAGTTGCACCATGGGGTCTTGTATCCATTACAAAAGTAAAAATAATAAGTAAAATATACAATGGAAACCTCACACCATAAAAAATAATGAAATGCATTGATAAGACTTGTAGTAAAAGGCTTACATGTACTTGTAATCATAAAATCACTTTTTCTTTCAATGCCTCATTGCGAACAAGTATTCAAACTTATTGACACATTCCCCAAATTATTTTTTAAGAAATCAAGTATTCTTATTGTTCATCCGTTTCCTAGATTTTTCTTATTTGATTAGTTTGATAAAAATAGTTTTAATAATCATAATGTCACCTCTATGTCAAATAAGAAAAAAACCAAACTTGTAATAAGATATCCAAAAGCAATTATCTTTCATATAGTTATAAATGCTCTTAAAATTGTCCTTATAGACTTGTATCACATGCAAATATGATTTGCAAGAACTTGTTCAATATCTTTATCTTATAATTCCTTACAAAGAACCTACCAAAATACAAATTACAATGTGCAACTAATTTAACCTATCTTTTTCGTTATTACAAAAATCATATACAAAAAAAGTTCACATTTTACATCATAATACATCATAAATCTTATGAATTCTCCCAAACACCACACCCCCCACCCCACCCTCCCCAACTCTTCATGATGTACCTACATTCCAATATCATAAAAAAAATTAGTAACTTATTGTATTAAATAAGATAATCATCATTTCATTGAATCATTATGAAGAAAATAACATAAGAAGTAAATATACCTAGTCGAGTGTTCTAGTAGGGTCCTCTCTCTATTTTAGGGTCTCCAATAGGGCTTCATGATCATCATTAGCAATAGTAAAAAGTTCTTTTACTTTTGGTCTTCCTTGATGCTTCAACAACTTTACATTTGTCGCTATAATAAGATGCGAATACATGAGAATTATTTTGTGCTTCTGATAGTCTTCGAATGCAGGAATTCCGTTCTTTCTAAGCATGTATGTCCATAGCCATGTTCCAGCAACAACCACTGAACCAGTAGGATATGTGAATCCATCATCATCTGTGATTGGTTGTGCAAGTTTTTTTTTACCTCTTACACAACGTGCTAACCAATAATCGGATTTCTCATCATTCCCCTGTGGTGCAACCAATGCAAAGACATGTCTTGGCTGAAGTAGATCTAATAGATGGTTATGCTCAAGTGAACTTTCCATGTCATCATTTCTGATAGAGGGTATGATAGACAATGGAGTAAGATAATGTGGAGCCCATGTGTCCACCCACTCACTTGACTCACAGTGATCCCAATCACACTGAAAACAACTAGGACAAAAGCAAGCTAGCTGTCGTGTCCAAATGGTCCATGTACTAGAATCAGAGCTTCGGAATGAATGCATTTTTGATGAGTCTCTCACTGTAGCACAATATGATCTATTAGCTATGGACCCTTCCTCAACCAACCAAAAGAACCTGCATACCACTGAATCAAGAGTCCCCCCCTGTGACAATGCTAAACTACACCAATCAACAATGCTACGAGCATCAAGAAGCTTTGCTGCTGAAACCTTCTGTTGCTCCTTAACTAGAGCTCTCTTCACACATGCCCTTGCTCCATCATGTTCCCCTTTTCCATGGCCGGACTCAAAAAAACTCCAAATATGAGGCACCCCTCTCTCTACGTGCATCCTACACAACCAATAAAACATACAAGCATTCTTGAATTGCCCTGTACAGTTATCTAACAAAATTATATGTCTATCCATAGCAATTGCATGCTCATGTAAGAAATCAAAAAAATTCTCGAAATAATGTTGCACAAACTCGTGAGAGTGAGATCTATCATCACTCATATAAAAATGATACTCTCTAATAATCTTTTGATTATCTTCTACACTATCAAGGGCATGTCTATATGTTATGTGAACGAAAATAGCAATTTGAATGGAGTTGTAATATTGAGATTGTGTCTCATTTTGAGGTTGCAATGTGTAGTTCTTAGCAAAATCAACAACTGATACAATAGTGCCAATGGGAAAAGTATTCTTACACATTCTAAATTGTTGATCCAACCACTGAGACCTATGACTATGTCTTGCATACTTGTAGAAAAGATTTTTTTTGAAATCTAAAATAAAACTATCCACACTGATATCTTTTCCAACCAATTCACATCTAGAGCTCTCACCCCCACTCTTCAATGTGTATTTCACCATTTTATGTACCTTTTTTTTCACTATTATCTTTCCAAGATCTTGTTCGCACCCCTCATGGAAACATGTGTCAAACTTGGATAAACCACCACATTCTGAACACTTCTCATTTAAGCAAGTATTTCTATAAAAGAAACAAACATCAACTTTACGACATAAAAGTTGATCTAGCAAGTCTCTTGATGATTTTGGAAGCCCACTAGCCCCACGATCCTCCAACATTTCTTTAGTATGCAAAGTAGAATGGATGGAGCGTAATAGTTCATGGTGCATAGAAAACTCAAAATGATATTTGCAACAACATGTATTTCAAATTTTGAGTGGCACACAATAAAATGGCTTCAAAGATTCAAAAGCACTTTGTGATATATGAAGACTTGGATGACTCTATCTAAATTGTTTGAACAACATAGTTTTACTTACCTCCAAATACTATTTAGAATGTGGTGTGCAGTCTCTGATGCCAATTCTCAACTTTAACACGTCTTTAGCATTGGGTGATACCTGTGAGTTAGAGTGCCAAAATTGTGTAATTTCTTCCTTCACATCATCAAATAGCTTCTTATCAATACGTGGAAGTCTCCCACCAAATGCCCATGTTTCATTTTGAAGAGGATCATCAATTTTCTCTCGTCGATTAAGTGCTCTTCTCAAAGTAGTACGATTTAGATTCAAATCAATACAAGTTTGCCTCATATATCTACCCTTTCTCAAATGATGACTTACCAAAGAGGTTGTAATAACCCTTCGAGCAGCTCTATTATCCTTCTCCCTGCTATTTTTTCCAATGCTATTGAGAGCACTAAAAAGATTCTTCACAATAATGGCATTTCTTTCCAACTTTTTATTGACACGAATCTTCAATTTGGAAAGCATAGGTCTCATCTTTTGCATCTTTAATAAGTGCATGAAAAGCTGACATTGCTCCACCACTGTCTTGTTGCCGAAGAACATGTTATATAGTCTTGTAGCCCATAACCGAATGGTTCTTTCTGATTTTTTCCCTTCCAAATTGGTAATAATCATTTCATCAATTTCAATTATCCATTTTGGTGTTCTAGAACCATCATTTTGATTATAATTAGGAGATATGTAAGGTTCTTGTGCATTAGATTCCTGTGCATTGTCATGTTCGACATGGTCAATTATGCAATTTGGATTATGACTTGGTAGCATTTCATCCTCGAAATTTTCATTCTCTAAATTGTCAATTTCGGCATTATTGTTTTCAATAGGTACATTTTCATTCTCCAACTGTACATATTCATTATCTGACTCTATGATTTCACCTTCGACTAATTCATCGTCAACTTGACTAATATTTATTATACCTTGTCTTTTACTTCGGTGTCCCATTTTGTCCCTTTCCCTATATGTCGCAATGTCTTCATTGGATAACTTCCTTTTGCGTTTAGCCTTTCGACGATTGCTGCTCCCCATTCAAATGACAATATCGGACACCTATGGTTGTATTTTTGATTTTTTTTGATTGGTTGGACCCCAAAACGCAACTTTTTATAAAATTCGTGAAAAAAGAGAGTCAAAAAGTGATGTTGTCGGGTTTGCATGGACAATAAATAAGTTGGAATTTGATGCCAGTAAAATCGAATATCCAATTTTAAATAGGATATTCGATATGTTCCCCACTAGATTTTGGTGGAAAAAAGAGTTTGTGATAGTAATTAAATATTTGTATATATGTATTTATTAATATAAATACATATGTTTATGTATTTATATTTTCTTTATATAAATACATATATGTATTTATTTTTAAATTTATATTTATATTAAGAAATATATCAATATATATTTATATTAAAAATATATATATATATTTATATTAAAAATATATATATATATATATATTTATATTAAAAATATATATATATATATATATTTATATATTTATATTAAAAAAAAAAATATATATATATATATTTATTTATTTTTTATATTTATATATTTGTGGGTATATATATATATATAAATATATATGTATATATGCACACTTTTGACATTGTTTATAATTTTTATATGCTCTTTTTGCTTTAGTATATAGTAGAATATTATAGGATGTTTTTGTGCATCATATATATATATATATATATATATATATAAAAGTGGGTAATATATTTGTTCTTATATTTATATAGTATATAATTGCTTTTATACATAGTATATATTATATATATACATAATATATTATATATATACTATGACCCCCTTTTAACCCATATTATCCATTCGAATATGTCCCTAGGGGTCCTAGGACCCCAAGGGACATATTTCGTCATTTAATGGGTCAAAGAGGGTCATATGTCACACTGTGACCCCCTTTGATCCATATTACCAATTCGAATATGTTCGTAGGACCCTTAGGGACATATGTCGTCATTTAATGGTTCAAAGGGGGTCATAAGTCACCCTATGACCCCCTTTGACCCATATTACCCATTCGAATATGTCTCTAGGGGTCTGAGGAACTCTAGAGACATATGTCATCGTTTAATGGGTCAAAGAGGGTCATAGGTCACCCTATGACACCCTTTGACCCATATGACCCATTCGAATATGTTCGTAGGGGTCCTAGGACCCATAGGGACATATGTCCTCGTTTAATGGGTCAAAGGGGGTCATAGGTCACCCTATAAACCCCTTTGACTCATATTACCAATTCAAATATGTCCTTAGGGGTCCTAGGACACCTAAGGACATATGTCATTGTTTAATGGGTCAAAGGGGGTCATAGATCACCCTATGACCCCCTTTGACCCATATTACCCATTCAAATATGTCCCTAGGGGTCTGAGGACTCCTAGAGACATATGTCATCGTTTAATGGATCAAAGAGGGTCATAGGTCACCCTATGACCCCGTTTGACCCATACGAATGATTAGAATATGTCCCTAGGGGTTCTATGACCCCTAGAGACATATGTCATTGTTAAATGGGTCAAAAAAGGTCATAGGTCACCTTATGACCCCCTTTGACCCATATGACCAATTCGAATATGTTAGGACCCCTAGGGACATATGTTCTAGTTTAATGGGTCAACGGGGGTCATAGGTAACCTTATGACCCCCTTTGACCAATTGCCCTGATCGTGGACCTTAGTTTTGAGTTTTCTGAGTTTGATTCATGTTTCTTTGTAATGGGCTTCCAGGAGTAAGCCTAATTCTAGGGGGGGTGGATGTAGTGCCTGCCCCTAGTTTGCATTTCTGCTATCATTGTCAAATTCCTTAGGCTGATTTTATGCATTGATTAGTTTTAGAGATACTGGATTTACAATATTATAATATTATTTCATGTCTTGAATTACAAATATATCGGTTATAATTGTTGCTTAGTTGATTTCATTCATGTGTTGTTAATGATATTTTGATGATCCTAGTTAGTAAATATGGTTTCTTTTATAAAAATGTTAACATGATGTCTTTAATGATGATTATGTTGTATTGATAGAGATGCATTATTATATGTACGCATTTGATGATACTTACCCCATACTTGCATGTGTATGGTGCGCGTGTTTATTTTATCTTTCTGTCTGACGTGTTTGATGTGGTTAAGGGAGGGAGTCTTAGTAACCTGCTAGTCGGGATCTACACGATGAACCACTCCCCGCCATTGTTTGTTTAGTTTAGATATATTATATACATGTACATGCTCGTCTTTTATGCAGGATGCAGGTACTGGGCATCGACTTCCCTGAATTGCCAGGATGAGCGTGCCCTATTACAAATACTCAAATGGTGAGAATGGAAAGATAATGATCAGGTCCAATCCTAGCCATAAGCCTATAATACTTGTCCTGCAAGGAGGACTCGTAACAGACTGTCTACCCTTTTTAAACCCGTGAGTATTTAATGCGTATGTTGTTTTGTGAGTCTTTGATGTATTTTCTATTAATTAAGTCTAATTAATATATTAAATTAATAATTTAATTTAATGGAGAATTATTATGATATTATGAATATTTAATTATATTTAATTAATTGAGAAATTAATTAAATATAAAGAATTGAATTGGAAGATAAAAGTTTTAAGATTAAATTTAGAACATGATAATATTTATTTAATTTAATAATAAAATATTTAGAGTTCATTTTTAAATAAATGCTAAATATTATTGTTATTTAAGTTAATAAATATTTATCAAATTAAACGTTCAAAATATATTAAAAAGGAAAAGATATTAATTTATGGAAAAGATTTAAGTTTGCATGAATGAGTTTTAAATATAAGAGATTAATTTAAAAGCTAAAAAACATGTGAACTTAATAAAGATATTCTAAGAAAGTGTGCATGAGATTTTAAAAGGTTATTAAATTAATTTAAAGTAAAGTAAAGTGGAAAGTTAAATAAAGTAATTTAATAATTCACTTAAAGTGCATGAAGGAATAATAAAAGAATATTTTAATTTAAAAAGGAAATTAATTGTGCATGAATGAATTAATTAAATAAGAGAGAATTAAATATTGGAGATAAAAGTTAAAGTTTAAATTTAGAACTATTTATTTAATTTAATAATAATATATTTAGAGTGCATTTTTAAATAAATGCTAAATATTATTGTTATTTAAGTTAATAAATATTTTATCAATTAAGTTTCTAAAAATGAAATTAAAAGTGAAAAGATATTTAATTATCATAAAGATTATAGTTTGCATGATTTATGCATGAGTTGAAAATAAAAGAAATTAATTGAAAAGATTAAACATGTGAAATTAATAAAGATATTTAATAGCATTAAGTGCGCATGAGATTTATAAGTTATGAATTGATTAAAATAGAAGTTGAGTGGAAATTAAATAAAGAGATTTAATAATCCATTTAACGTGCATGAAAATATGAAAGATAAGATAAATAAAGGTTGATTTTAGAGTTAACGAGAGAAGATCAAGAGACCTTTCGGGTAAACGCACAATTAGTGCCCCGATTGTAGGAAGAGAACTCCTTATCAAAATTGGAGGGTTCATTTTTCAAGGGAGATTTTTGGAGACAAGTTTTCAGACACAGGTTTTGGGGAGCAACTCGGAGGGTTTGGAAAAGAAAGGAATTTTTCGTGGCTTGAAGGATTTTGCTTAAGAATTTTCATCCAGCTGTCAGAGTTTAGCATCAATACGAGGTAGGATTTGAAATCCCGTGAATGCATTTCAATTGGAAAATATCTGTTTGCTTCGTGTTTGTTTGGGTGGTTGAAATTCTATTTGTCATCTTGAATTGTTTTTCCAAATCTGATTGATTGGAATTAGTCTCTCATCATATTTATATTTATAGAACAAAATCGTAGAGAAAATTAATTTAAATCACGTAAGATTTGAAAGAAAAGAAAATTCTAATATAGAAAAATTCGATCATTGCCCATATTCGTCCTTTCAGGTTAAGATGACAATTTTTCATTTAATATAAAAATAAATAAATAAATAAATTTAAATAAAATAAAAATTATTCCTTTATTAAAAATATTATAAAACATTGTATTAGTTATTTTTATTAATTATGGAATTAATATAAAATAAATTAATATTAAAAAGAAAAGAAAAACGTTTTATGCAAAATGTAATAATAAAAAAACAAAATTTATTAAAAAAGAAAGAAAAGAAAAGATAATATTAAATATTGGGGAGTACCCCAACTTACCTCATACCCCACATACTTGTCGGCGACTGCACTGCATTAATCGCAGTGTACAACGATGAGATGGCCTCCCTTTCTTTTATTAAGAGTTGGCGCTGCCAATAAAGTACAGTGCCTGCGATCTTATTTTTACAAATGTCCTTTTTATGTATATGTTAAAATTGGAGTGTTAAAAAAAAGTTTAATTCTAATGTTAAATCCCAATCGCCCCCTCCAAATTCGTAGGCATGTCACATAATCTTTTAACAGAAAAACATGCTTTATTTATACTCCTTTATCTTATACTTTTCTTTTAGTATTACTCTAGTCTATACTAAGTAATCGGTGAGTTCCTGAAGATAGCCTTTTTCCTTCATTTATGAGCATTTAGAATAACTTTAGGAAAAAGGTATATAAAACATTTTATATTTAGTTTTATTAAGATGTTTTTATTGGGTCTTTATATTATTTTTTAATTTGTTTTAAGTGAATGTTATTATTTAAATAAATTTTATTAATATTTATTATTTTAATAAATAATTAATAAATGAGTAAGATTATTTTAATTCAATATTATTAATTAGTTAATTAAATGGAATTTAATTAATATTAATTAATATAAGAGAATACTTAGTGGAATTTAGATTTATTTTAATATTAATGATATTGACTTTAATGAAATCGAAATTATTTTTATTGGAAGAACAATCGTTATTATTTTACTAATTATTTGTTATAATATAGATGGTGGTAATTTTATAGTTTATTCAAATATAATGAATGAGTTGACTTGTAAAATAAACTGAGAATCTTATAACTTGAAATGTACATTAAAATGTAAACTGAAAACTTTACTTGTAACCCAATTGTGTATTTTCAAATCAAATGCAAACTATGAAACTGCATTGTTTGCTTGTACTATCTATGCTTTTGGATTTTGGAGTTGTTTAGATCTTGACCAGTCTAGGATGTACACCAGAGGCTTTGTGAGATTTCTTTTATACCATTTATGTGACAGGATGTCATGATGTTTTCTGTGATTCAAATTGAAATTATATTTATGAGATTGACTTTGTGGAGCATCTATATTTACTTGGGTTGGGAGTACCAGCTTATTATCAGGTTGCCTATTAAGGAACCGAGTTTGATCTTTATGGGTGTTGTGGTATGGGACACAACTGTGTTTTTATGTGCTTAGGAGAGGTTGTTTAGGTACGTGACTTGGGAGTGGCTTGCATAGGGGTCCGGGACCCAAAGTGGTCAGTACTAGGGTAGCCTAATGCAAGTTATGTAATAAGTGATAATCTAGCAATTAAAATTTATGGGGGGGTAAACACACTAAAAAGATAAGTTAGAGATATTTGATCTATCCATGCGTTTAGTGCTTGTATAGACTAAGGATGGGAATGAGATGAGTGCCTCGTCTTCTTGAGAGGGCTTTCTAGTTTCCATATGTGTGATGTTGAGGGTCCGGGGTTCATAGTAACCAGTCCAGGGTAACTCAACGCTTGAGGGTCCGGGGTCTCTTAAGAGATCAGTCCAGGGTAACTCAAGCAGCCATGTGATGACACTCCCTAGTATGTAGCCTGAGTCTCCTCTGTAGATTTTGTGTATCTCTGGTGGTGTACTTATTGATTGTGTTTATTGTGGTTACTTACTTTCATTGATGATGATTGGTGATTCGTGATGTTGTACTTTTGACATGTGGTTATTGACTTGAGGAGGATTATCTTTCGTTGACTTTATCTTATGATCTTGGTATTTGGTTTATACTTGGTTCGTGTATGATGTTTGGTTATGTGGTGTCAGTATTGGATTGAGTGTTCTTACTTTTGGATTATTTTATCTTCTTGAGTAGCATGTGTTACCTTTGAGGTAGTTTTGGCTATTAGGGGTACCTTGCCTAGGAATGTTTTATGTTTGATTAGCCGTATGTGGATCGTTCATTATCTTCCCTGCACGGTGGGAGTGGAAGCCTGACTAGGTAACCACACGGTCGGGAGGTAGTGCCTTCTTACCATTTGGGTTCCCCCTTCACATTGCCAGTTGTTGGATGTTCGTTGTAGAAGATGTACCTTTATCATTCTTATTTCTTATCTTAGAGACTTCTTTTCTGATGATGTATATATGTTATCATATATCCTGGTGTATTGTATCTATTTTCACATACCCTGCGACATGTGCAGTGGATGTTATTTAGTGGATGTACTTTCATTGTATTAGATATACTTATGCTTTGCTTATGCGATTATGTATCTATTACTTCTTTATGATCTTGAGACATTGTACTTGGAACTTAAACTAATTAATTTAAAATTATTAAATGTGACTCAACGTAAAGGAACTCTTGAGGAATTGAAACTGTATCTATATTTGCATATGTGTATTTGATGTGTATGTTCATATTGCTTCCGCATTAATGTTATCTTGATGTTGTTTAAAACTTTTTAAAAAAAATAGTTCAGTAAACATTGTAACATGTTAGGTTTAATTCTCTTGGGTTCCCGAGCGGGGTGTTACATAGGGATCCTAGGACCCCTGGAGACATATGTCGTCATTTAATGGGTCAAAGGCCTATGACCCCCTTTGACCCATATGAACGATTCGAATATGTCCCTAGGGGTTCTAGGACCCCTTTAGACATATGTCGTCGTTTCATGGGTCAAAGGGGGTCATAGGTCACCCTATGGCCCCCTTTGACCCATATGAACGATTTTAATATGTCCCAAGGGGTCCTAGGACTCTTAGGGACATATATCATCGTTTAATGGGTCAAAGGGGGTCATAGGTCACCCTATGACACCCTTTGACCCATATTACCAATTCAAATATGTCTCAAGGGACATATGTCATCGTTTAATGGGTCAAAGAGGGTCATAGGTCATCCTGTGACCCTCTTTGACCCATATTACCAATTCGAATATGTCTCTAGGGGTCCTAGGACCCCTAAGGACATATGTCATCGTTTAATGGGTCAAAGGGGGTCATAGGTGACCTATGACCCCCTTTGACCCATATGAATGATTTGAATATGTCCCTAGGGCTTCTAGGACCCCTAGAGACATATGTCTTCGTTTAATGGGTCAAAAGGGGTCATAGGTCACCCTATGGACCACTTTGACCCATATGAACGATTTTATTATGTCCTTAGGGGTCCTAGGACTCCTAGGGACATATGTTATCGTTTAATGAATCAAAGGGGGTCATAGGTCACCCTATGACCCCCTTTGAGCCATATTACTCATTCGAATATGTCCCTAGGGGTCCCAGGTCCTCAAGGGACATATGTCATCATTTAATGGGTCAAAGTGTGTCATAGGTCATTCTGTGACCCCCTTTGACCCATATTACCAATTCGAATATGTCCCTAGGGGTCTTAGGACCGCTAAGGACATATGTCATCGTTTAATGGGTCAAAGGGGGTCATAGGTCACCTTATGAACCCCTTTGACCCATATCACCCATTCGAATATGTCCCTAAGGGTCTGAGGACCCCTAGAGACATATGTCATCGTTTAATGGATCAAAGAGGGTCATAGGTCACCCTATGATCCCGTTTGACCCATATGAACGATTTGAATATGTCCTTAGGGGTCCTAGGACCCTTAGCGACATATGTCGTAGTTAAATGGGTCAAAGGGGGTCATAGGTCACCCTATGACCCCCTTTGACCCATATGACCCATTCGAATATGTCCTTAGAGGTCCTAGGACCCATAGGGACATATGTCCTCGTTTAATGGGTCAAAGGGGGTCATAGGGTGACCTATGACCCCCTTTGACCCATATGAACGATTCAAATATGTTCCTAACCGTCTTAGGACCCCTAGGGACATATGTCGTCGTTTAATAGGTCAAAGGGGGTCATAGGGTGACCTATGACCCCCTTTGACCCATATTACCCATTCAAATATGTCCATAGGGGTCTTAGGACCCCTAGAGACATATGTCATCGTTTAATGGGTCAAAAGGTGTCATAGGTCACCCTATGACTCCCTTTGAGCCATATGAACGATTTGAATATGTCCCTAGGGGTTCTAGGACCCTTAGGGACATATGTCATTGTTTAATGGGTCAAAGGGGGTCATAGGGTGACCTATGACCGCCTTTGACCCATATTACCCATTCAAATATGCCCTTAGGGGTCCTAGGACTCTTATAGACATATGTCATCGTTTAATGGGTCACCTATGACCCCCTTTGACCCATATTATCCATTTGAATGTCCCTAGGGGTCCGAGGACCCCTAGCAACATATGTCATTGTTTAATGGGTCCATATGAACGATTTGAATATGTCCCTAGGGGTCCTAGAGACATATGTCATCGTTTAATGGGTCAAAGGGGGTCATAGGTCACCCTATGACCCCCTTTCACCCATATGAATGATTTGAATATGTCGTAAGGGGTTCTAGGAACCTTAGCAACATATGTCATCGTTTAATGGGTCAAAGGGGGTTATAGGTCACCTATGACCCCCTTTGACCCAAATGAATGATTCGAATATGTCCTTACAGGCTCTAGGACCACTAGAGACATATGTCGTTGTTTAATGGGTCAAAGGGGGTCATAGGTCACCTTATGGACCCCTTTGACCCATATGAATAATTTTAATATGTTCTTAGGGGTCCTAGGACTTCTAGGGACATATGTCATCGTTTAATGGGTCAAAAGGGGTCATAGGTCACCCTATGACCTCCTTTGACCCATATTACCCATTCGAATATGTCTCTAGGGGTCCTAGGACCCCAAGGGACATATGTCGTCGTTTAATGGGTCAAAGAGTGTCATAGGTCACCCTGTGACCCCCTTTGACCCATATTACCAATTCAAATATGTCCCTAGGGGTCCTAGGACCCCTAAGGACATATGTCGTCATTTAATGGGTCAAAAGGGGTCATAGGTCACCCTATGACCCCCTTTGACCCATATTACCCATTCGAATATGTCCCTAGGGGTCCAAGGACTCCTAGAGACATATGTCATCGTTTAATGGGTCAAAGAGGGTCATAGGTCACCCTATGACCCCATTTGACCCATATAAATGATTTGAATATGTCCCTAAGGGTCCTAGGACCTCTAGAGACATATGTTGTTATTAAATGGGTCAAAGGGGGTCATAGGTCACCTTATGACCCCCTTTGACCCATATGACCCATTCGAATATGTCTCTAAGGGTCTTAGGATCCATAGGGACATATGTCCTCGTTTAATGGGTCAAAGCGGGTCATACGGTGACCTATGACCCCCTTTGACCCATATTAAGCATTCAAATATGTTCCTAGGGGTCCTAAGACCCCTAGAGACATATGTCATCTTTTAATGGGTCAAAGGATGTCATAAGTCACCCTATGACCGCCTTTGAGCCATATGAACGATTCGAATATGTCTCTAGGGGTCCTAGGGACATGACATCATTTAATGGGTCAAAGGGGGTCATAGGGTGACCTATGACCACCTTTGACACATTATCTATTCAAATATGTCCCTAGGGGTCCTAGGACCCCTAGAGACATATGTTGTCGTTTAATGGGTCAAAGGGGGTCATAGGTCACCTGATGACCCCCTTTGACCATATGAATGATTTGAATATGTCCCTAGGGGTCCTAGGACTCCAAGGGACATATGTCATCGTTTAATGGGTCAAAGGGGGTCATAAGTCACCTTATGACCCCCTTTGACCCATATGAACGATTCAAATATGTCCTTAGGGGTCCTAGGACCCTAAGGGACATATGTCGTTGTTTAATGGGTTAGAGGGGGTCATAGGGTTACCTCACCCTATGACCCCCTTTGACTGATATGAATGATTCGAATATGTCCCTAGGGGTCTTAGGACCCTTAGGGACATATGTCATCCTTTAATGAGACAAAAGGGCTCATAGGTCACCTTATGACCCCCTTTGACTTATATAAATGATTCAAATAGGTTCTTAGGGGTCCTAGGACCCCTAGGGAGATATGTCATCGTTTAATGGGTCAAAAGGGGTCATAGGTCACTCTGTGACCTCCTTTGACCCATATTACCCATTTGAATATGTCCCTAGGGGTCCTAGGACCCCTAGGGACATATGTCATCGTTTAATGGGTCAAAGGAGGTCATAGGTCACCCTATGACCCCCTTTGACCCATATTAGCCATTCAAATTTGTCCCTAAGGGTCTGAGGACCCTTAGAGACATGTCATCGTTTAATGTGTCAAAGAGGGTCATAGGTCACCCTATGACCCCCTTTGACCCATATGAACGATTTGGATATGTCCCTAAGGGTCTTAGGACCCCTAGAGACATATGTCATCATTTAATGGGTCAAAGGGGGTCATAGGTCACCCTATGACCCCCTTTGACCCATATGAACGATTTGAATATGTCCTTAGGGGCTCTAGGACCCCTAAAGGCATATGTCATTGTTTAATGCATCAAAGGGGGTCATAGGTCGCCCTGTAACTCCTTTTGACCCATATTACCCATTCTAATATGTCCCTAGGGGTCCTAGGACCACTAGGGACATATGTCGTCGTTTAGTGGGTCAAAGGGGGTCATAGGTCACCTTATGACCCCCTTTGACCCATATTACCCATTCGAATATGTCTCTAGGGGTCCGAGGACCCCTAGAGACATATGTCATTGTTTAATGGGTCAAAGAGGGTCATAGGTCACCCTATGACCCCCCTTTGACCTATATGAACGATTTAAATATGTCCTTAAGGGTCCTAGGACCCCTAGAGACATATGTCATCGTTTAATAGGTCAAAAGGGGTCATAGGTCACCCTATGACCCCCTTTGACCCATATGAATGATTCAAATATGTCGCTAGGGGGTTGTAGGACCCCTAGAGACATATGTCATCGTTTAATGGGTCAAAAGGGATCATAGGTCACCTATGACGCCCTTTGAACCATATGAACGATTCAAATATGTCCCTAGGGGTCCTAAGACCCCTAGAGACATATTCCATCATTTAATGGGTCAAAGGGGGTCATAGGTCACCCTATGACCCCCTTTGACCCATATGACCCATTCGAATATGTCCCTAGGGGTCTTAGGACCCCTAGGGACACATGTCATCATTTAATGGGTCAAAAACCTATGACCCCCTTTGACCCATATTACCCATTTGAATATGTCCATTGGGGTCCTAAGACCCTTAGGGACATATGTCGTCATTTAATGGGTGAAAGGGCCTTTGACCCATATGAATGATTCAAATATGTCTCTAGGGGTCCTAGGACTCTTAGGGACATATGTCATCCTTTAAATGGTCAAAGGGGGTCATAGGTCACCCTATGGCCCCCTTTGACCCATATGAATGATTCAAATATGTCCTTAGGGGTCTTAGGATTGCTAGAGACATATGTCATCGTTTAATGAGTCAAAGGAGGTCATAGGTCACCCTATGACCCCCTTTGACCCATATTACCCATTTGAATATGTCCTTAGGGGTTCTAAGACCCCTAGAGACATATGTCATCGTTTAATGGGTTAAAGAGGGTGATAGGTCACCCTATGACTCCCTTTGACGCATAATACCCATTCGAATATGTCCTTAGGGGTCGTAGGACCCCTACGGACATATGTCATCATTTAATGGGTCAAAAGGACCTATGACCCCCTTTGACCCATATTACCTATTCGAATATGTCCCTAGGGGTTCGAGGACCCTTAGAGACATATGTGATCGTTTAATGGGTTAAAGAGGGTCATAGGTCATGCTATGACCCCCTTTGACCCATATGAATGATTTGAATATGTTCCTAGGTGTCTTAGGACCCCTAGATACATATGTTGTCGTTTAATGGGTCAAAGGGGGTCATAGGTCACCCATATGGGGGTCATATGGGTGACCTATGACCCCCTTTGACCCATATGAACGATTCGAATATGTCCCTAGGGGTTCTAGGACCCCTATGGACATATGTCGTCGTTTAATGGGTCAAAGGGGGTCATAGGTTACCTATGACCCCCTTTGACCCATATGAATGATTCGAATATGTCCTTCGGGGTCCTAGGACCCCTAGCGACATATGTTGTTGTTTAATGGGTCAAAGGGGGTCATAGGTCACCTATGACCCCCTTTGACCCATATGAACCATTCGAATATGTCCCTAGGGGTCCTAGGTCCCCTAGAGACATATGTCATCGTTTAATGGGTCAAAGGGGGTCATAGGTCACCTTGTGACCCCCTTTGACCCATATGACCCATTTGAATATGTCCCTAGGGGTCCTGGGACCCCTAGGGACATATGTCGTCATTTAATGAGTCAAAGAGGGTCATAGGGTCTTGGGACCCCTAGGGATATATGTCGTCATTTAATGGGTTAAAGGGGGTCATAGGGTGACCTATGACCCCCTTTGACCCATATGAACGATTCGAATATGTCCCTAGGGGTCTTAGGAACCCTGGGGACATATGTCATCCTTTAATGGGTCAAAGGGGGTCGTAGGTCACCCTATGGCCCCTTTTGACTCATATGAATGATTCAAATATGTCCTTAGGGGTCCTAGGACTCCTAAGGACATATGTCATTGTTTAATGGGTCAAAGGGGGTCATAGGTCACCCTATGACCCCCTTTGACCCATGTTACCCATTCGAATATGTCCTTAGGGGTTCTAGAACCCCTAGAGCCATATGTTGTTGTTTAATGGGTCAAAGAGGGTGATAGGTCACCCTATGGCCCCCTTTGACCCATATTACTCATTCAAATATGTCCCTAGGGGTCATAGGACTCATAGGGACATATGTCATCATTTAATGGGTTACAGGGACCTATGACCCCCTTTGACCCATATTACCCATTCGAATATGTCCCTATGGGTCCTAGGACCCATAGAGACATATGTCATCGTTTAATGGGTCAAAGGGGGTCATAGGTCACCCTATGACCCCCTTTGACCCATATGAACGATTCAAATATGTCCTTTCGGGTCTTAGGACCCATAGGGACATATGTTCTCATTTAATGGGTCAAAAGGGGTCATAGGTCACCCTATGACCCCTTTAATCCATATTAACCATTGTAATATGTCCCTAGGGGTCGGACCCCTAGGGACATATGTCATCGTTTAATATGTCGATGGGGGTCAATGGTTGACCTATGACCCCCTTTGACTCATATATATTAATAATATACATATATATTAATAATATACATATATATATATATATATATATATATATATATGTATTACGTTATTATATTTAATGAAAATATTATGTTATTATATATATATATATTAATAACATACATATTAATATAATAATATATATAATACATATTATATATTTATATTTAATATATTACGTTATTATATATATATATATATATATTATATTATTATACACATTAATATAATAATATATAATACATATTATATTTAATGAAAATATTACATTATATATATATATATATATATATTACTAACATACACATTAATATAATAATATATAATAAGTATTTTATATATATATAAATTACATTATTATATTTAGTAAAAATAATAATAATATAAATTATATTTATAGATTGTAATAAGATTCACATAAAATATTATTATATATTACTAGATTATATCTTATATCTTTACATTACTTTATTATATATATATATATATATATATATATATAATATATTAAAATACGTCTTTACATAGTAATATAAGTGAAATAACTTATAAATCATAAGTTATAATGTTTAAACCTAATTTTTCCTCCAAAATGGGTTTGGATTTGAAATTTTCCACCCGGAGCATATTTGATATCTGATTCTAGATCGGATATCCGATTTAAAATCGGATATCTGATTCTAGATCGGATATCCGATTTAAAATCGGATATCTGATTCTGGATCGGACATTCGATTAGGCTTGGTATTTACCAAGCCTACCCGGTCAACCCAAAAGACGTGTTTAAAGAGGGCTTTAGTGATACTCAGACTTCGGGTAGCCGTCTGACAATGTTATTTTGATCGAAATTGAATGAAACGAAAAGGGTGTTTTAATATCTCTCTCTAGATTCCATCAATATAATTTTTGTCAAATTATGAGTTTGATAAGTATTTATTAGTTAATTATTAATGAAGATTATTGTAAAGTGTTGATTGACATACTGATTGAAAAATAGCTATAACTTTCAAACGGAATAACATTTTTTAAATCTAAAAGTTGCGTCACATTCTATAGTTCGCCTAGTATAAGAAAAAAATTTTAAAAAAAAAATTGGAAAATTTTCTATTAGTTAGGGTGGTCAGACACGGGACTTTTTTTTTCTAAAAAAGTTTTGTTAGAAAATTCATATTTAATTATTTATTTGGAATAAAAATACTGAAAAATATGTGTCACATCTGGGCATGAGTCTACTTTTCATATCTATAATTATATTAAAAAAATATTATGATTTGATTTTGATTAAGGTGGTCAGACATGCACTTACTTTTTATTTTCACCTTGAAATTTTCTTAGTACTGCATTAAAATTCAAACTTTTGACCAATTAATTATTTTTTTCTCCTGATAAGGCCTAGTAGTTTAGAAACTGCATTCAATTTCTTATAGATTATTTTCTTACAACTTTTTGATATAAAGTCCATAACCACTTCAAAATTATGTGTCAAGTTGACATAAAACCGATTTGTTGATTTTTCATTGCCACTTAAGGCCATAGTTTGGTACACCATGATCCTGCACATACCCATAATCATATTATTTTTTTAAATTAAAATTTTTACAAATCCTTCCATTCCATGCAGGTAGTCAAGAAAAATAATAGAGGAAAGAAAAACCTCTTTTATATCCCGTGATTGTAGTCATGTTACTAATATAGAAAACAAAAGTGGCACACCCCTTATTATAGATTAGACAAGGGCATTCCCTTGTTTATGAAGCTTTATTAGTCCTTGCCTTCTGATGATGGGGACTAGTATTTTTGAGTTGCTTTTATCTGTTAGTGTAATAATCTAAAAATGGTCATCTAGACTATTAGCCCTTGTCTCCACATTTTGGCTAAATTAATTAATTATTTGCCTAGGCTAGATTGCTAAAAATCAATTAATTTAATTTTAACCTATAGTTTTCCTCTATTATCTTAAGTCCATATTTGATTAAAATAACATGTCCCCTTTTAATTAAATAATAAGACCCCTTTCTTTTAACCCACTCAATGTGCACACATAAAGTCCTTTTTCTATTTATAAATTAAAAGAAAAGACATTTGTCTTACATGAAAAGTCAACCTTTTTTCATTGGTTGACTTTCTCTTATACATGGATCATGCCATTATTCAATCCCCACCCTTGATTATTCATTCCTTGATCTTGATATGAACCGTCTGTCTACCTTTAAAAGAGCGAGCTCTCTCCCTCTCTAAGGATCTCATTTTTGAGTATTGTTATGCTATAGGTTTCTTAACAAATTTTCTTAGAGCTTTGTGGAGAACTTCTTGTCTAAATTCTCTCATCACCATTCTCATATTAGTTTAGATTCATTTGTAAGTAGTTTAGATGCATTTGCAATAGTGTAGCTTTCTTTTTACAATAATCTACATCACCTAGTTTTACTAAGATGGTTGTAATATTCTCATTTGACTTAGTTTAGCTTCATTCTTACATCTCACTCTAGCTTAGATCATACTTGTATTGCATCCTTGAGAACTCCTTTGGGCAGTTACATTCTTGTCTAAGGAATCTCCCATTGTATGGTTTACTAGCAAGGGCTACATCTCTAACAGTCATTTGAGAGCTCATTTCATACTCATTTTATGCTCCTTGCACTCCATGGATAGGGAACTCTATGCCAACATTCAACTGTTACAATTCACGGGATATCTTGGATAGAAGGGTTTAGAGAAGTGTACTTTCCTAGTGTATATTTGTGGCCCCCATCAAGGGGCAGAATGTTCTCATTCTGCCTCCTAATCTACATTTTTCAAGATTGCATTTTTTTCTTGATGATTCTGTATTGTTGTGTGATATGATAGTTCTCATACTATCATGTGATACTTTTCCAGTAAAAGTATCATGTGCCTATACAAAGGTCTACCGTACCAGTATACAAGAATTTATTGCTTGGTTATAGTATGAAGTATCGTATAGCATAGAAGTATCGTACTCATATATTGAAAAGTATCATACAATGTTCTGTCAATAGAAAACTATCATCCATCTTGAAACTTTTTTTTGTTTACATTCTTTTATCATTTTTTGGTCTTTAGCAATCTTATTTTTCAGGTTCTTTAGATTAATTATTGTCTAACAGAGGATTATTGTAGGTTTTCATGTTATTTTTGGGACTAAGTTGTTGACATTAAGGTCTCTATTAGTTACTCAACACTTAGTCAATTGGTTACATTTCTAATGAGCTCTATAGTTTCCACTGAGCTTATTATTCAGTTTGTAGTATTAACCAAGTGATTCAGTTGTTCCTGAGCTACGTAGTCAAAATATAGTGTCTATCAAGCACCTGAGTCAGTTTGCAGTGTTTGTGAAGCTACATAGTGTTTACTGAGCTTCATAAACAAATTTTAGTGCAAAACGAGCATAGCAAAGGCTATCGAGCTAGTCAGTAGAAGTGAAGAAGATCGTAGAGTTAACCGAGCTATGGTATGTTAATCATGTTCTACTGTATCTACCGAGCTCACTATGTTAACAATGTGAATCTAGTGTTGACCGAGTCATGTAGTATCAATTGAGTGATTCAGTTGCTACCAATTTTCTCAGTGTTCACTGAGTCACACAGTGTTGATTGAGTTCAAGCTACTTGGAAGTGATTAGTATGGACTAAGATTCAAGTTTAATCGAGTGCCAAAGTTTTTTTAGCATTAACAGTGTTTACCGTGTATCAAAATATCACCGAGTTTGTCTTCAGAACCCAAGTTACAACAATTAGGCCAACTTTGTGAATTATGATGAAATTGGCATTGTAGCTGACTTTAGTAAGTTATGGATTAGATTGGTATATATGTAATGGATTGTATCATATCCAAGTATGTATGTGAAGAATATATGATGAGCAAAAGTGTGAATTCAAGAAGGCTACAATAAGTATAAGGGACAACATAGATTTATCTATCATAGTCAGGTGATCATTATAATACAAGGAATCTCAACAAGAAAATTAGAGTTGTAGATCAGAGATCAACCATTGGTTCATCCTAATAGGTGCATTAGTCAAATCCTTTAATAGGGTAGACTTAATAGTCTTTTGCTAACTTTCTTAACCAAGTGCATACTTCATTATATATTTTTAAATCTTTTAACAAGGTGGACCTCATAGTTATTATTTCTCCTAACAAGGTAGATCACTAGAAGTGGTCAATTGTAAGCCTTAATAGATTAACTTTATATTGTAGTACTAAAGTTTGTGGGTATCATCCCCACCCTAGTTTTACTTTCTAATTGGAAGGTTTCTGGGTCACCATATCTTATGTCAAAGTGTTATAAATGCCTTCATTCTTTCATGCATGTAATTAGATTATAATATTATATGAAGGATTAATTGGTGAAGTATGATAAAGTTTTATTGGTTCCTGATTCACCCCTCCCCTCTCAGTAACCTTGCCTATGTTATATTTCCAACAATTGGTATTAGTGCAGTTTGGTTCTCACATTAGAAGTTTAAAATCTTGCGAAAAGATTAGAGACAATGGAGGTATACAAGCTAGATAAGGGTATTTAAAATGAAAATTTGGATGTTGAATTGGCCATTGGAGAACTGAAGAAAGAAAAGGAGCAACTCTCTCAGTCATTGAAAAGAAGGAAAGATCTTGTAGTACAAATGAATGACAATCTCTACACTAAAGAAAGATTTAAAGACATTTTTCCAGAAATTAATTCAAATGAAGCTGATGAAGCAATCATATTAGAAAAAAATTCCAATCTTCAAGAAGAAGTCAAAAAACTAAAAAGAGAAAAATAAATCCAATCAATCAGATTATGTGAAGTCATAGAAGAAAAAGCCAAAGCCAAAGAAGAGATAGAAGAAAAGAACAATGAAATCTAGCAACTATCCCTTCAACAAGAAGACTTTATTGGTCAACTCACTAATGTAAATGAAGAGCATATGAATCTAAGATCAGAGAATGAAAGACTACAAAGTAATCTTAACATTGAAAAACAAACCTATGAAAGAATGATGAAATCTCAGGAAAGCATGAATCAATTGAATGAAAAAAGTCAATATAGACACAAAGGAAAAGATGAAATAGGATACACAAAAGAAGGTGAATCATCCCAACAAGGAGCTCAAAAGAATAAAATGCCTACTTATAATCATTATGGTAAGATAGGTCATACATCAAACAAATGATGGAGTAATGGTAAAGCAAAATTTAATGGAAAGTGTTACAGTTGTAATAATCATGGTCATAGAGAAAATGAATACAAAGAAAAACCCAAGTTTGAAGGTAAATGTCAAAATTGCAAGAAACAAGGACACAAATCTTCAGAGTACAAAAAAAAGTAGTGGAACCTAATAAAATAAATTGTGAAAGAAATATTTAGATGGGATTACAGTACATGGTGTAGATGTCACCATTGTGGTGAATTTGGTCACATTAGATAAAATTGTGTGAAACATCAGGAAAAGAGGCACTACAAAAAGGTGTTTAGTTTGTAGAGAACTTGGACATCTTGCCAAGAACAGTATGAACACAGATAGAATTGAAGATGAAAAGAAAGCCAAAGATGAAAATATCAAAAAATAGATAAGCCAAAAATGGGTACCAAAATCTCCAAAGAATGATAACCAAGATCATGAAGTGAGTGATACCCAAGTCAATGAGTTGGGTGGTTTAATCATTTCAAATTAGTTCCTTATAGAGATCACTGGAATTGTGATTCAAAAGAAGTAATCTAACATCAGTTCTAGCTAGCAAGAAGAAAGATCCACATCAAAATTCAAGATTCATAGGGATCATCAAGCATGATGGAAAGTAGGAGACCTTACCAAGCAAGGTTGGGTCATAAAACATAACCGAGCAAGGTTGGGTTGCATATTGTTGCAGACACAAAATTGGTAGTTCTTACCGAGTGATGGTGACTCTACTGAGCTGTAGATGTCATGTGAGCATTAAAAATAAGCCGAGTGGAGGACAACCTGTCACCAAGTGAGTATGAAGCATGAAGCATTAATAAATTCATTAAAAGGTATAAAATTAAATACATTATTTCACCATAAATTTCTAGAGCTATTTGTGATGAGTGAATTTAGAGCACCTAAGACATTTGAGTATTTGTTGTTGAAGAATTCTTGAGTTTTCAAAAACTCTACCAAGTAGGGAATCTTCAAGCAATAAAGTAAAGAAAGGTTTTGAAA
Organism: Cupressus sempervirens; assembly: GCA_028749045.1. NCBI lineage: Eukaryota > Viridiplantae > Streptophyta > Pinopsida > Cupressales > Cupressaceae > Cupressus > Cupressus sempervirens. The sequence goes on from CM053792.1 coordinate 711,394,902, forward strand.
TGTTGGTTCATGGAATCTACTGCAAAGCACCAAATTTGAAGTTGAGTCCAACAATTACAGAGGTGCTTGACCCAGATGGTGCATAGTCTCAAATTCCACCCAAGGTGTTATTCGTGCATGAAATCCATTCATTCTACCATTTTTCTATTCAAGAACGCAGAACCCTAGAGATGAATGAAGTGCACAATGAATTATGTGTGAATGGTGCATTAAAACCTGAGCATCAACATTTGGAAACCAAAGGTTTGATGTATCTTTCACATATGCCAAGAGACTTTCAGGTTAAATGGATTAGATATATACTGAGCCATGTTCAAAATGGGTATCTATGATTGGACCAACCCATTCAGATTACAAAGAAAATGATTCATAGAATCACTGGGCTTCCAATGCTAAGTAAAGCTAAAACAATCAAAACCCTAGGTCAGGTAGAACTAATCAAGAAGACTCTTGTTGAGTGGGATGAAACAGGTATGAAACTTAATGGCATAACAAACATGGAGCTAAATTTTGGCATACATGTGATTGCACATAAAATTTATAGTTCTAGTTGATTGAACAATGTATCATGTGAAGTTGTTGATCTTGCATACAAGTAGTGAAGAATAATCTATCCTTTGACCTTGCCAAGTTGTTGTTGAACCAATTCAATAAGAACATGTAGAGAATTATAGTGTCAAAGAATGACCCATATAATTTTGGATCTCTTTTGACATTTTTATTCTTCTTTGTTCAAAATTTTTTCCCTTATAAAGGTACAATAGTATGGAGGAAGGATGTTTCATTTTTATATTAGATCAATGAGTATATATCAAAGATGGGTGAAAATTTTGATAGCATAATGTATAACTATTTTGAAAAATTCAAAGAGATGATGTAAAATATATTTAGGATCCTTAAGAATCTTGTATAAGACTACAAGGATGGTATCTATTTCATGGTGAACTGTGACAAAGTATATATTTAGGCAGTCAGACCTAGAGTGGTGTGGGTTAAGCTTCTAGAGTTTTAGGTTAACATTGATGACACTAAGGATATCATAGAGGATTTGTTGAATGAGTCTATGAATCCCAAAGCCACCTATTTTGGAACATATGATGAGGCAAAGGCAAGGATTGAGCTTGAGATCAAGATACCTCAAGTAGTAAATAAAGGAAGGAAAAGAGTAGAGAAGCTACTAAAAAGAATAAGGCAAGCAAGTTCTCCTCTAATGATTACCAAGGGAAAAGGTGATGATGTAGAGGATGAAGAAGAAGAAGCCAAATCCAAGGAAGAAGAGCCTATCAAGAAGAAAGGTACCTTCCAAGTCCTCTCCTGTTGTATTCATAAGAAGGGCAGCCAAGTCTAGAAAGAAATTGAAGTTAGGTGAAGATGAAGTTGAACAAATTATCTTCAAAAGATATGCACCTACACTTGAAGAAAAATTGAAGAAGATGGAAGAAGGAACTGGCATGGCATGTTTCAAATTTTTTAAGTATGAGACAAGGAATGAGGAAGAGGAAAGTCAGATACAAGATACACTCATGAGAAAACTAGGTGAATGGAAGAGTACTCACCAGATGATCTTGCACAACAAATGCCTAATGAACTTGCACAGGCAATAAAGCCTAGATGGGAAAATGCAAAGAAGACTACCACAAACATCTATGAACATACCTTGAAGCAACTCATGCCAAATCTCAGTAAGAAGGAGGTAAAGGAATCGTTTAAGGAAAATGAGAAGAAGTTCACTCTTAAGTTAAAAACTTGCATGATATTGCTTAAGGACATTAAATATGTGGTGAAGGTAGCTACAACTATATGGAAGAACATCTATCAATTACATCAACCCACTAAATTTTTTGTTCATGTTGATGACAAGGATGATGAAGATGAGGAAGAAGATATTGAAATCAAAGATGATAAGCTAGATGATGTCAATCTAGATGATGAGGAGGAAGAAAATGAAGCTACTAGAGGAAGCCTTCTAGAGATACAAGGGATTGAGCAAACTGATGCAGAGAAAATTGTAGTATCATTCATGGCTTCATTTCCTCATTCTCTAAGCAAAGCCTTAGTGTAATCTGGCTCTAAGAAAGCTTCTACCAAGTTGGTTGTGAATGACACTGCTATACCAAGCACCCAACCAAGCTTTGGATCTATTTAGCTTAATGTTAGAATGACTGAAGTGCCCATCAATTCATCTATTGAGTAGCAAGGTCCTCCATCATCAAGCTTGACTGAGAAACAACAAGGTATTCCTATTGTTAGTGCCATTTCTACATATGTTGCTAGTCCATCAATTTCTACAATTGTTTCCATTCCAAGTGTATCCATAGCTAGTGCAATGACAATTGAGAATTAGTCTCAACTGAGCATTAAATTTTTTAAGGGTAAACAAATTATTTCTACCATTCTGAAAGAAAAGTGTAAAGAAGAAGCAAAAGAAGTTGATCTAGATGATGATATAGTTATTCCAAATTGGGATATCTCTACCCTCACCCCTAATAAGATGAATACCATGGGTGAACTACTAAAGAAGAGAGCTAAGTAGCAAAAGCTTAGAGAAGAAAATAAGAAAGAAAATCTAGTTCTTGAAGACATAAAAAGAATATTTATTGATGCTCTAAGTATTGAGGTTGATGGAAAACAACACATTCTAGACTAGTTAGTAGAAATTGTCCAAAAATATAATGAAGAGTTGGATGGACAAGATAAACTGCTAAAAAGAGCCGAAATAAAATTTGAGAATAAAGTGTTGGAACAAGCTGCACAAAGAATTACAATAGATCAAGTAGAGTTAGCTACCATTCTTGGTTCACTGGAAATCTCTGTTAATAATGTTGTTTCACTATTTGTCAAATTGAGTGCAATATCTATGTTCACAAAGGAGATTAAGGATAAACTATCCAAGATAGATGAATATGTGAAGGAAAGTGCACACCGGCTGTCACTTGACCCAATTCATAGTTCTGCACATTATTCAAAGATCAGATATCTGACAAATCTACAAGCATAATTATTGAAGGAAGAAGCCAGAATCTAGGCCACACTTGTAGAAATGTAGGGCATGATTCTTCCAAACATGGATGTATTGCAGATACACATTGCACATTCAAAGACACTCAACCATGATAACAACTTCTCTATAATTGATCACATGATGTAATTATCAGCAGAAGTTTAGATTGCATTGCATGCAAGCAAGGTATTATAGGAGAATTGGGACAAGAAAATGATACTTATTTTGGAGGTACATTCTGAATTCTTGTCACATTTTGGTATTAATATATAGACATTATACACCTTTGGCATTTATGTCAAAAAGGGGGAGAAATGAATATATTTTATATATCAAGGAGTACAAGTATACTATACTCCATTTGTATGTACATAGGAGAAATATATGTATGGGAGAGTAGTATAGCAGTATGAATAAGTAGAAAATTCCTTTATAAAAGAAAATTTGAAAAATCATAAAAATAGCGTATGTTACTGAGCCACAACAGATGGAAGTCAAAATTGAGTTGAAAATAAAGGCAAAGGAAGTTTGATGTATAGTTTGAATGATCTTATTTTTGTTTTGATAAGTGTTTTTGTCACTAATTCCAAAGGGGGATATTGTAAAAATTAAGGTCAATTTGTCTATCAATGACTCAACACTTAGTCAATTGGTCACATTGCTACCAAGCTCTATAGTTTCTACCAAGCTTATCATTCAGGTTGCAGTGTTAACCAAGTGATTCAGTTGTTACCAAGCCAAGTACTCAAAAAAAGTGTCTACCAAGCACCTAAGTTAGTTTTTAGAATTTTTTGAGATACGTAGTGTTTACTGAGCTTGATAAACAAAGTTCAGTGTAAACCAAGCATAACAGAGGCTACCAAGCTAGTCAGCAGAAGTGAAGAAGATCATAGTGTTAACCGAGCTATGGTGTATTAACCAAGTTATACTATATCTACTAAGCTCACTGTGTTAACAATGTAAATCTAGTGTTGACCAAGTCATGTAGTGTCAACTGAATGATTTAGTTACTTTTGAGTTTCTCTTTGTTCACCAAGTTATATAGTGTTGACTGAGTTCAAGCTACTTTGAAGTGATTAGTATGGACTGAGCTTCAAGTACAACTAAGTGTCAAAGTTTTTTGAGCATTGATAGTGTTTTTTGTGTATTAAAACATCATCGAGTTTGTCTTCAAATCTTGAGTTACAACAATTGGGCTGACTTTGTGAATTATGATGAAATTGGTATTGTAGTCAACTCTAGTAAGTTATGGTTTGGATTGTTATATATGTAATGCATTATATCATATCCATGTATGTATGTGAAGAATATATGATGAGAAAAAGTGTGAACTAAAGAAGGCTACAAGAAGTATAAGGGACATTAGAGGTTTATCTATCATAGTCAGGTGATCATTATAATACAAGGAATCTCAACCAGAAAATTAGAGTTACAAATCAGAGATCAACCATTGGTTCATCCTAATAGGTGCATTAATTAAATCCTTTAACAAGGTAGACTTAATAGTCTTTGCCAAATCTCTTAACTGAGTGCATACTTCATTATATGTTTGTAAATCCTTTAACAAGGTGGACCTCACAACCTTATTTCTCCTAACAGGGAAGATCACCAAAAGTGGTCAATTGTAAGCATTAACATGTTAACTTTATATTGTAGTACTAGAGCTTGTGGGTATCATCCCCACCCTAGTTTTACTTTCTAATTGGAAGGTTTCCAAGTCACCATATCTTGTGTCAAAGTGTTATAAATACTTTCATTCTTCCATGCATGCAATTAGATTAGAATATTATATGAAGGATTAAATGGTAAAGTAAGATACAATTTTATTGGTTCTTGATTCAGCCCTCCCCTCTTAGTAACCTTTCCTACCTTATATTTCTACCAATTTGTTGGAATAATGTTTGTGCTTGGAGGATTGTATTAAACACTTGAAAAATTATCTTAAAAGAATGCATGTCAAAGCTTCAAATGCAAAAAGGCTACTAACGATTGTTTGCAAGGTTTCCTAAAAGCATAAAAATAAACAAGTGCTTGCATTTCCCTTATTTTTCATGTGTGCCAATATTACTAATTGTTTATCTTTCATAGGCATGTAAGACTTGTGATTGGGGTCTCTTTGTGGTAGGAAAGTATGCTCTTCACCCTTGTAGTGAATAAAAAATATTGAGCTATCTCTAGATTTCAAAAGAAAGAGGGTTAATTGAACTTGTTTGGGGGAAGCAACTGGGATAGGAGAGTATGCTCTTCACCCTCATGGTGAATTAGAAATCTTGACTCCAAGAGTGGATCCAATATTTTTTAGTCTATAATCCTTAGAGGTTCTCCTCTTGAGAAATCAAGAGGAACAACCCTAGTGGGGACAAGTAAACCTAGTTATTCTGACCCACTATGAACTCAAGGCTATCAAGGACACAAAGAATTGGTAGACATATTGCTTGTCTTCACTTAGTGTGAGTACTTGTGAGATTCAGACAATGATGAAAATGATAAACTAAAATTCTTAAGGTACTCTTGTGATCACAAGGTCCATTACTTTCCACAAGGCAAGGTGTCTCAAAATTGGGTTCAAGAGGGGTACTACGAATGAAATCCCGATCTAAACACTCTAGGTTACAAAATACCTTATTTTTTCGGACAACATCTGGGTGCAAGGATCAATTCTAGTGGAGTACCCGAATCACCCCAAGATTTTACACTCACCTTTTCTGTCCCCTTGGTTAGTATAGTGACATCTCCTTGAAAAAGCCAATGTCTTGTATGGGAAAGCACTTGGTGTGAGGTGAAGGGGCACTTAGCATGGGCCAAGTTGTTGAGTAATGAACCATGAATCTTAGGTAGTCTTTCTCGGCATGTGTTTTTGAATGTGAAAAGATCTATGCAAACATTCTTGCAATTCAAACATCTCATTGGCATTGGTAGGAATTTTCTTTTATAGTACAATTGCATGTTTGGAAGGTTATTTTGTCCCCTGTCTAACTATTTGAGACATACGAGTCACCCTTACTGTTTATAATCCATGTTGTTCCCTAATGAAAATTAAGGTCCTATACTATTTGCATCATCTTCTGGTCTGAAAGTTTTTGAAAATCAACTCGAAACATAAGTTTTAAAAGTTCAAAACTGTCTTTTTCATAGTTCACTAGCCCTTTATCGCATGACCTTTTGAGAAATATCGTATGAGATTTCATATTGAAAAATTATCACTTTCCTATTGTAAAGTCTATCATCTAAAACTAGTGAAGTATATTACCCTCCTGAACAAAAACTATGTTGACATTACAGTCAAGTTTGTTTATTAGTGACACACACACACACACACACACACACACACACACACACACACACACACACACACACACACACACACACACACACACACACACACACACACACACACTTAATTAGATGGTTAGTAGCTATCAAGCTTATATTGTAGTTTATAGTGTTAACTAAGTAATTCAGGTTCTACTAAGTTCTACAGTTGCTACTGAGTTCCAGGAACAATATTTAGTTCGCACCCAATAGTATCTACCAAGTTAGTGATTATCAATGCAAATCGAGCTCTCTAGTGTTTATTGAGTTTGTAGCTTTAGTAATGTGAATCTAGTATTAACCAAGCTATGTAGTGTCAACCAAGTGATTCAATTTATACCAATCTCATAGTGATAGTGTTGACCGAGCTATGCAGTGTCAACCAAGTGATTTAGTTTATATAATAAGTTTCACAATGTCACCGAGTCACCAGTGTAGATCGAGTTCAAACTACTTGGAAGTGATTAGTGTGAGTTGAGCTTCTATGTCTATCGAGTGCATGATGATGCTGAGCATTGACAATGGCTGTCAAATGTTAGGTCCTCATCGAGTTTGTCCCCAGAACTCAAGTACTTGTAGTTGGGCCAACTTTGTGTATTTTGGTGAAACTTGAATTGTAGCTAACTTTGATGAATTGTAAATTGGATTGGTATATATGTAATGTATTGTATCACATCTAATGCATGATGCATGAATATATATATAAGTGAAAAGTAAGAAGGCTACAAGTAGTATAAGGAGAAACAAAGATTTATCTATCAAAGGAATCTCATTCAACAAATCAAAGTTATAGATTAGAGATCAGCCACAGGTTCATCCTAACAGGTGGAATAGTTAAATCCTTTCACAAGGTAGACTTAATAGTCTTTCATAAATCTCTTTATTGAGTGCTTACTTCATTGTATGTTTGTAAATCCTTTTGCAAGGTGGACCTAGTAGTCATTATTGCTCCTAACATGGTAGATCATCAAAAGTGATCATTATAAGCATTAATAGGCCAACTTTATAATGTAGTACTAAAGCTTGTGGGTATCATCCCCACCCCAGTTTACTTTCTATTTGGAAGGTTTTTGGGTTAACATATTGTGTGTCAAAGTGTTATGAATGTTTTAATGCTTTCATTTTTTTATGCATGCAATTAGATTAGAATACATATGAAAGATTAATTGGTGAATTAAGATGAAGTTTTATTGGTTATCGATTCACTACTCCCCTCTCAGTAACCTAACGTATCTTATATTTCCAACAATTTGTATCAAAGCTTTGGGGTTCTAAAAGAAGAAGTTAATAGCTTGAGGAAAGATCAGAGGCAATGGAGGTAATCAGACTTGATAAGGCTATTGATAATGAAAAGCTAGATTTGGAATTGGCTATTGGGAAACTTAAGAAAGAAAAGGAGCAACTCTCTCAATCCCTAAAAGGAAGAAAGCATCTTGTAGTACAGATGAATGAAAAACTCTACACTAAATAAAAAATTGAAGATATCCATTTAGAAAGTAATTTAGATGAATCTAATGAAGCAATCAGAGAACTATTAGAAAATAATGGTATACTTCAAGAAGAAGTAAGGAAGCTAAAAAGAGAATGAGAAATTCAGTCAGTAAGATTCTATGAAGTCATGGAAGAGAAAAACAAGATAAAAGAAGATATAGAAGGAAGGAACAATGAAATTCAACATCTATCCCTTCAACAGGTAGACTTCATTGATCAACTTACTAATGCAAATGAAGAATCATGAATCTAAGATAAGAGAAAGATTTCAGAATGATCTAAACACTGAAAAGAAACCAAATGAGAAAATGATGAAATCTCAAGTAGACATGAATCAATTAAATGAGAAAATCCAATACAAATAGAAATGCAAAGCAGGAATTGGATATATAGAGGAAGATGAGTCATCCAAACAAGGAGCTCAAAAGAATCAAAGACCTACTTGCAATCACTGTGGTAAGTTAGGTCATAAATCTTACATTAGTTCTAGTTAGCTAAAAGGAAAGATCCATATCAACATTCAAGATGCAAAGGGATCACCAAGTGTCTAAGGAAATTTTGGACCTTACCGAGCTAGGCCAGGTTACAAGACCCTACTGAGCAAGGTCGAGAGTAACTAAGTCATTGTGTGGACAACAAGTCATGGATGACTTTGCTAAGAAATTAAATCAAATCAAGTGGAAGAAATTTTTTCATCAAGAAAGTGAACACACAAGCATTTATTTCAACCAGAAAGTAAATTTAAAAAAAAAAGGGTAAAATCAATTTGTCAACATAAATTTTCAAGATCTATAAGCGAAGAGCGATCTTTGTGCATCCAGATGATCTATATGATTTTTTGTTGAAGTTTTTGATGTTTTCATATACCCTATAAAGCATGGAATCCTCTAGTAGCAAAGCCAAGAAGGGGTCCAAGATGTTAGTTTGAGGAGTTGAGTGGAAAGCACCAAATTTCAAGCTAAGTCCGACAATTCTAGAAACACTTGATCCAATCAGAGTTCAGTCATAGATTCCAGCAAGGGTACTACTAGTTAATGATATTCATTCACATTTTTTTTGTTCAATTCAAGACAATGGAAACTTATAAATGGATGAAACTCTAGAAAAGTTGTGTGTGAATGGTTTGTTCAAACCCAAGCATCAACACTTAGAAACCAAGGGTTTCACCCACATTCCACATATGCCCCAAGAATTTTAGATAAAATGGATAAGGTTTATCCTTACCTATGTACACAATGGGAATCTATGGTTGGAGCAACTTATTATCATGATGAAGAAAATGATTCATCAAATCATAGGGCTGTCAATGTTGACCAAGGGAAAAACTACCAAAACCCTAAGTTGGGTAGAACTAGAAAAGAAAACTCTTGTTAAATGGGATGGAAGAGGTATGAAGATTAGTTGTGTAGCTGACTTGGAGCTAAAGTTTGGAATTCATGTAATAGGTTATAAAATATATAGGTCCAGTTGTCTTAATAGCATATCATGTGAGGCAGTTGATCTCACTCTCAAGGTGGTGAACAACAACATGTCCTTCAACCTTGCCAAGCTAATGTTGAACCAATTCAACAAGAACATGGAGAGCATAAAATTTTTGAAGAATAACCCATGTAAGTTTGGTTCACTTTTAACCTATTCATTCTTCTTTGTACAAAGATTTTTACCTTAAAAAGGTACTGTTGTATGGAGAAAAGATGTACCTATACTATATCAGATGAATGAGTATATAGCCAAGATGGGTGAAAACTATGTCAGTATGATGGATACTTATTTTGATTCATTTAAAGAAAATATGAATAAAAAATTCATAATTCCCAAGAAACTTGTAGAAGATTACAAGGATGATGTTTTTTTTATGGTAGACTATGACAAGGTATATATACAAGCAGTCAAACCTAGAGTGGTGTGGGTTAAGCATCTAGGCTATGAGGTTAACATTGCTGACACCAGGGACATCATTGAGGCATTGTTGAATGAACCTATGGATCTCAAGGCCACATATTTTGGTACATATGATGAGGCCAAAGCCATAATTGAACTACAGATAAAGCTTCCTCAGGATATCAGCAAAGGAAAGAAGAGGATAGCAAAATTGAGACAAACTAGTTCTACTCTCCTCTTGATAAAAGGTAAAGGAAATGATGTGATTGAAGATGATGTAAAAGATGAAGAAGATGAAACAAAATAAGAAGAAGAAGAGTCAATCAAGAAGAAAGGTAAGGTTATTATAACCAAACCTACCAAGTCATCTACTACAGTATTTACAAGAAGGACATCTAGAAAGAAATTAAAATTAGGTGAAGAAGTAGAGGATGTGATTTTCAAATGACCTCCACCTATCTTTCAAGAGAAATTGAAAGAGATTGATTTTAGAGTTGGCATGGAAAATTTTAAATCATTAAGATATGAAACCAGAAATGTAAAGGAGAAGAAGCAAGTTGAAGACATGATTATGTGCAAGATAGGAAAATGGAAATATTCACATGATCAACTTGCATAGAAAATTCCCAAAGAACTAATGGAAAGAATCAAGCCAAGATGGGAACATGTCAAGAAAAATGCAAAGGATATATGAGAAGACTCTGAGGCAACTCATGTTGTGTCTTAATGACAAAGAAATAAAAGAATCCATGAAGCAAAATGAAGAAAAACTCACTTGTAACACTTGCTTAATACTGATCAATGACATTGAAGACATGGTGAAGAATGCCACTAATACATGGAAGAATATCCACAATCTTCATTAGAAGAGTGATTTTTTTGTTCATGTTGGTAATAAAGATGATGATGAAAATGACAGGGAAGAAGAGGAAAATGATGATAATAAAGATGAAGAGGAGCAAGAATAGGAAGCCATGGAGGAGAATCTCCTTGAGATTTAGAGCATTGAGGAAATAGAACCTAAAAATATTGTAGGAGCAATTATGGCCTCAGAGAAAGCTTCTACTAATTTGGTTGTGGAAAACATTGCAAATCCAAGCACTCAACCGATCTCTACACCTATTTAGCTTAATACTTCATTGACTGAAGTGATCAACACTTTATCTACCAAGTAGCCAGTGCTTCCTCTTTCATTAGTTTTGGCTACTTAGCAACAATATATTTCTACAATTAGTGAAATATCTACTCTTGTTTCTAGTCCTTCTATTTCCACTATTGTTACTATTCCAAGTATGCAAGTAGTTAGTACAAAGACAGTTGAGAGAAAGCCTCAACCGAGTACTAAGGTTTCTAGTAAAGGCAAAGATAAGGAAGAAGACATTGATCTTGATGAGGATATAGTTATCCTGAATTGGGATATCTCTACTTTGAATCCTAATCAAATGCATATAGTAGGTGAGCTATTGCAAAAGAAAGCTAAGCATCAGAGGCTTAGAGAGGAGAGAAATAGAGAAAATCATGTGCTAGAAGATGCAAATAACATTCTTGCCAATGCACTTAGCATTGAGGTTGATACTTCTCAACCTATTTTGGCTCAATTAGAAGAAGTGGTTCAGAAATTCAATGGAATGGGAAATAAAAATTGTTGCAAAAAGCAAAGAAGAAATTTGAAAACAAAGTATGGGAGCTAGTTGCAAAGAAAATTGTAATATATCAAGTAGACTTGTCTACTATTCTAATCTCATTGGAAACCTCTTCTAACAATGTCACTTCTCTATTTGGTAAACTATGTGATACAACTATCTTTACCCAAGAAATGAAAGATAAACTCTCCAAGATAGATGAAGACCTGAAGGCAAGTGTACACCAGTTGTCACTTGACCCAAGCTACGGTTCTGCTCATTACAAAAAGATTAGATTTCTAACTGATATGCAAGTAGAATTACTAAGGGAAGAAGCTAGGATAAGGGTCATACATGTAGATATACAAGGCATGATCCTTCCAAACATGGATGCATTGTAGAAACACATTGCACATGCCAAAAATCTCATCCATGATAACAATTTCTCCATAGCTGATCACATGATGGAATTATCAATAGAAGTTTAGATTGCATTGCATGCAAGCAAGGTGTTGCAAGAAAATTGGAACAAGACAATGTCACTAATTTTAAAGGTACATTCTGACTTCTTCTCACATTTTGACATAACTGTGTAGCATACACCTTTGGCATTTATGTCAAAAAAGAGGGAGAATATGTAAGAAGGGGAGAATATGTGATAATACAATAAAAGGGGAGAATATGAGAAGATGCATATAACATGTAAAATATGTGAATATATATGTATGGTGGAGCATCATAATATTATCCATATACATGTATAGATATTCAAAGAGTATGTTACCAAGTTGAAGACATGGGATGGAGACTAAATATTGTTTCAGACTTTTTGAATTCAATTTTGATTGATAACTATTTTTGTTGCCAATGTCAAAGGGGGAGATTGTTGACATTATAGTCAAGTTTGTTTATTAGTAACACACACACACTTAATTAGATGGTTAGTAGCTACCAAGCTTATCTTTTAGTTTACAGTGTTAACTAAGTAATTTAGACTCTATCAAGTTCTATAGTTGTTCCTGAGTTCTAGGAACAATATTTAGTTCACACCAAGCAATATCAAACTGAGTTCTCTAGTGTTTACTGAGTTCACAACTTTAGTGTGAATCTAATGTTGACCAAGCTATGCAGTTCCAACCAAGTGATTTAGTTTATACCAAGCTTACAATTATAGTGTTGACTAAGCTATGCAGTATCAACTAAGTGATTCAGTTTATATGTCAAGTTTTGTAGTGTTCATCGAGTCACCAGTGCATACCAAGTTCAAACTACTTGGAAGTGATTAGTACAAACTGAGCTTCTAGGTCTACCGAGTTCATGATAATGCCAAGTGTTGAAATTTTTTTTTGAGTGTTAGAATATCACCAAGTTTGTCTTCATAACCTGAGTACCTATAGTTGGGTTAACTTTGTGTATTTTAGTTAAACTTGTATTGTAGCCAACTTTGATGAGTTGTAAATTAGATTGGTATATATGTAATGTCTTATATCATATCTAATGCATGATACATGAATATATATATATATATATATATATATATATATATATATATATAAGAGAGAAGAAGTGCAAAGTAAGAAGGCTACAAGTAGTATAAGGAGCAACAAAGATTTATCTATCAGAACAAGGTGATCATTATACTTCAAAGGAATCTCATTCAACAAATCAAAGTTGCAAATCAAAGATTAGCCATTAGTTCATCCTAATAGGTGGAACAGTTAAATCCTTTCACAAGGTAGACTTAACAATCTTTTGTAAATCTCTTTACTAAGTGCATACTTCACTGTATGTTTGTAAATCCTTTTGCAAGTTGGACCTAAGTAGTCCTTACTACTCCTAATAAGGAAGATCATCATAAGTGATCATTGTCAACCTTAGTAGGCCAACTTTATACTACAGTACTAAAGCTTACTATTTGAAAGGTTTCTTAGTTACCATATTGTGTGTCAAAGTGTTATGAATGTTTTAATACTTTCAGTTTTTCATGCATGCAATTAGATCTGAATACATATAAAGGATTAATTGTTGAATTAAGATTAAGTTTTATTGGTTACTGATTCACCCCTCCCCTCTCAGTAACCTAGTCTATCTTATATTTCCAATAAACTATAGTCTAGAAGAAAAGTATCACCCAACTATTGTGAAGTATATATATGATACATTCTATAGTCCTAATATCCCCTACTTCTCTAAGAAATATCACCTAGTTTCTACAGGTTGTAAAATAGAGTCAAAATTGTGTCTTAGTTGATTTAGGGGTGTCATCAGTTCACACTACCTAAATCTAGTAAAAAATATCCATGTTAAGCATTGTTCTAAGTTGAAAAGATGGGCTTAGTTTGTCAGATGTAAGCTAAAAAATGTCACTAGTGGTCGCTTGTCAAAATTCAATTATCTTTCTACACTAGCTACTTGCTACCAAGCTTCTTGCTCACTCTCTCGGCTCAAGTCATTAGTGCTATAAATTCTTGAGCACTCTTGACAAGCCACTCACTTATTCTATCTTTGACGAGTGATCTTTCTTGACCCTAAAAGCTTCAAATATTTTCTCATCCTATTAAAAAAGACATACCCTTACACGTTGGTCATAACTAGGTTCTAAGTCAATAAAGGTAGTCATCTTTCTTTCACCTTTAAACAATTGGAAGCTCCAACTAGGCATCCTCATGGATAACCTTGTGTGGAGGAACTTATCTTTGATAAACCACAAGAAGCTAATACTTATAATAACCTGCTCTATAGCTTTGAGAATCTATTTAGTACACCTTTTGATACACCTAGGTGTAAAGATAGCATGTCACTCACCATGCATCTTGACAAGAGGAAATATTGCTTAGAAGAACACAACTGCATGGAAAAAGAAAAGTTGCAAGAGGCCATACATAGGGCTACTAGGTAAAGGTCTTATCACTAGGCTAAGATTGATGCTCATGCTTACACTCATAATGCTAAAAATACACATGGATACTATAGCAACCCCTTTGATAACATCCCTCTTGGTGGCAACACTAGAAATAATACACCCCTAAAATTCCTACAATAAATGATGAAGGTTGTTGATCACCAACTAGAAACTCACAATCACATCATGAAAGTGAAAAAAATAAAGAAATGACTAGTGAAGAGCTTGTGAGATTTCAACAAGATAAGGCCACCCAAAGGCTAATGCTCAAAGCCTTTGAAAAAAATGGGGACCAATACTTTCAATATGTGATAGTTAAGGGATGTAAACTCCCTTAGGATTTTGACATGCAAAGAATCAAAAAAAAATGAGAACCTACTAAAGTTGAGATCTTGACAGTGGAAATGAAAGAACTCATAAATCAACTTCCACAACTATAAGTTTCGAAGGAACAACTCAAGACCTTTTTTGAATCAATATGTGCTCTTCCTTTCAATAGGAGTCTTTGCATGGTCCCATTTCCTAGGGCTATAGAGGTTCCCAAATATGATAAATATAATCAACATGGTGATCCTCACAACCATGTAAGGAACTTCTATGCTCTTAATATGGACGTCATGCATGAAGACACATACCTTATCAGGTTGTTTCCTAGGAGCTTGAGGGGCCAAGCCATGGAATGGTTCATGAAAATGTCACCCCCTCTCAAGATTTTTGGCAAAATTGCACAATGGGTCATCTAGTAATATACTTACAATATTCAACATCCTATTATTATGCTAGATTTATTAAATATTAAATAGAAACAAGGCGAACCCTTTGTAACATACCTCCACTGATGGAGATCTTTACATTCTAGGTACCTTTAGCTAATTCTTGAGACTGAGAAGATTGACATTTTGTCAATACACTTGTACCAGAACTCTACATCGATCTTAGAAAACAATTGACATTTTGTCAATACACTTGTACCAAAACTCTACATCGATCTTAGAAAACAACTATTCACATTCTTAAATGCCATGGTTGGAAATGCATACCACATTGAGGATGTTGCTATTAGAAAAGGTGGCATTGTTTTGAATATAGACAAAAATAAGCCTTGAAATAAGAACAAATACATTGTCAATTATGAAGTAGTGGATTCTCTTAAGACCAAAGAGTCAACCTTTAACCTTTCTAATTCTATTTATGCTTCAAAACAACAAGAGACTTCAAAGTCTCAAACATTTGATAAAACTAAAAAAACTTCTAAGCCAAAATGTGTTTACACACCTATGGTATAATCTTATGAAGTATTCTTGAAGAGCTTGCTTGAAAATAAACATGTCATGCTCCCAAAAAACTCCCATCCCTATGACCCACCCATCAGACCTATGTGGTGGAGAGAGGATCATTTCTACAATTATCATATGAGAAAAGGGCATAACATTGAAAATTGCTTCAAATTGAAAGATATTATCCAAGACCTCATTGATGTAGGAAAAATCATAAAAAATGACTTAATAAAAAATTCTAATCACAAAGCCTTCAAACAACTATTACCAAAATATGAAAATGGGGAATCATCCAAGGCTAACAAGAAAAATCATGATGCGAAGATCAACTATACCTACATTGACACTAAGACCATCATTAACATGCTATAACTTGTTGAATATCTTTGCATGATGGGTCCTAAATTTGAGAAGGAACCCAATTATGATATAGATGATGAAAGACCTAAGATAGTCCTAAAAATACACAATTCTTAACAACATAGGGACACTTGGCCTAAGGTAGTTCTTAGAGTGGAAGAACCTTCCTCCTCACATGGTGAGACACTTAATGTCATCACTAGGGGGAATATAGAGTTGTCCTTAAAGTTGCCAATGATACTAAGAATGCCTCATCGATGAAAAAAGAAGCTACCCCAACTATATCCAATTATGACCTTGTCAGTGAGTTGTAAAGAACCCCATCATAAATATCAATCTTTGAGTTTCTATAACTATCTCCCTTGCACAATGAAATTTTCAAGAAAGCTTTACACACAATCAATGTCCCCATAGATATTAATGTAAGAAATTCCAAGCTATGGTAAATCATATCTCCTCACCACACTACCTCACATTCTCTAAAGAAGATGATAAGTTAATTAGTCATCCCCATAATCTAGCCCTACACATAGAATTTCAAATCTTCCATACTCGAGTTCTTCGAGTCTTGATAGATAATGGTGCAGGGTTAAACATCATCTCTTTCAATGTTATTCAATAACTAGGCATGTCTAAATTTTCTATCAACCCTAGGTGGAAGATCACCATAAAATCCTATAATGAGGTTGAATGACCTTCTAATAGTCTTATTTTACTACCAACCTTGTTGGTACCATTGAAAAATATGTGGTTTTCCAAATTTTAGACATCCCACTAGCATATAATTTTTTGCTAGGAAGACCTTGGATTCATGATATATAAGCAATACCATCTATGTACCATCAATGTATAGAGTTTCCCTTCAATGTTACTAAAATAGTCATTCCTTGAGACAATTCAATGTCTATCAACACATTATTTGTTGCTAAAACACTAGTCCCTCACAATTGCTCTTCCCACGAGATCAAACAATCTCTCCAAGAGTTTGAACATAAATTAAAGATGATGAGCTTGGGTATGGGAAAGTAAATTGATGATAAGAAATCTCTTGTAGAACCCTTAAGTCATATTGAGGGTCACAAAAATAGAGACATTGTTGGTCTAGGCTTTAGGCTAGAAGATGAATTACCAAGATTTGATAGAAGGGCTCCCATGTTTAGTGAATCAAAGGATGATGACTCACTTTTTGTTGCTACTACTCTACATGATGAAGATTTCATGCCTTCCAATTCCCTACTTTGGGGAGAAGAACATATGGTCACCTCTAATGATGTTTAGGCTTCCACCTCTAGACAACATGAACATGACGAATCTAACCATGAAGATCCAAAAAAAGGAAGGATAAGAGAGAACATTGTTTGCCTATAGTCAAGAACCAGAGTATAGATTCTTGTGAATTCATGTCATTCATTCCTATGTTACCCAACAAAATGTAGTTGATGAGTTTAGTTTACAATCTGACAAGTTTGGTTCACAATCTACTTTAATCGATCATGTTGATCCCTCTAGGTCTATTCTTGATTTGGATTCCTTTAGAAGTTTCACTATAGGCTCAACCTCTCATATGACCAGAGATGAATCCTTTCATATTAACATCCTTGAAGCCTCCATGTCCCTCTCATTAATCCACCTCGATCTCATAGACTGGTCTACTCAACACCAAAGACTAGAACTACCATATTTTTAGAATGACTATGAGTTCGCTTGCTACCTCAATACCATTGAACTTGTGATATCTTCCACCAATGACCCCATAGTTAACATAAAAAAGATAAATATCAAGTACCTCAGTCAAAAAAATCAAAAGACAAACAAAAAATAAGTGGTCAGATGGCAAAAACCACTTTGTGGTGCTATCTGAACCCCAAAAAAGTAAAAATAAAAATGTATTTAAAGGTGAAAATCTCTTTAATTCACTTGAAGATGAGGTACTTAGTAGTTTTCCAACCTATTTTTATAATACATCTTTAGCTCTCATTGAATCCATGCAATCTATTAACTTGGGTATAGAAAATTCTCCCAAAATCATTCGTTTGGCTCAATCTTTATTAGTGGAGGAAAAGGAGAAATTTACTAAGTTTTTCCAAGAAAAATAGATCAACTTCACATGGAACTATTTAGATATGCCTGGCCTTGACATTGATCTAATTATACATCATCTATCTTTTTCTCTTGGTGTCAAGTCTGTTAAGAAAAAGTTGAGGAAAATGCATCCACATGTCACTTTCTTGGTAAAAGTAGAACTACAAAATATCTTAAGTGTGAACTTCATTAGAGCTATTAACTATGTAGACTAGATTTCCAACATTGTACTTGTGTCCAAACATGACAAGTCCATTTGTGTGTGCACCAATTTTAGAGACTAAACAAAGCATGCCCGAAGGATGATTTTCCACTGCCTAACATAGACATGATAGTGGACATGACCACGAGTTATGAAATGTACTCTCTAATGGAATTTTTTTTAGGTTATAATCAAATCAAAAGTGCCCCTGGGGATCAAGAAAAAATAGCATTTACATGTGCATGGGGTACCTTTTGTTGTAATGTCATGCCCTTTGGGCTAAAAAATGGAAGAGATATCTATCAACAAGCCATGAACACCATCTTCCATGATATGATGCACACACATATGGAAGACTATGTGGATGACACATTGGTCAAATCTAAAAAAAGAGATACACATCTTGATTACTTTAGTTTATTGGACCGCATGGAACAATTTCAACTTCAGTTAAATCCCAAAAAGTGTGTCTTTGGTGTCACATCGGGAAAATTGTAAGGCTATATCATATTAACAAAAGGCATTGAAGTTGATTCCAAAAAGGTGCAAGCCATCATGTTAATTCCTCCTAAAAATATCAGTCAATTAAGAAGTCTTCAGGGATGTCTACAATCTATTAGGAGGTTCATATCTCAGTTGGTTGATAAAGCTCAATCCTTTAATAAGAACTTGCACAAAGGCTCTACATGTATCTAGAACAAAGACTGTCAATAAATATCATATCAAGGGAAAAACCATAGTTGATCATCTTATTGATTTTCCCTTGCAAGATACCACTCCTATGTAGATTGAATTTCTTGATGCTTTTTATCATGTATATCATTGAAAGAACTTGAGATATGTTCTTTGATTTTCTCACACCCAAAATGGGGATGGTGCAGACATTATGTTTATCAGACCTCATGGTTACACAATCCTAAAGTCTTACAAACTCTTATTCCCATGCACTAACAACATAGAAAAGTATGAGGCTTTAATAAACATGATTAAAATGGCCTTAGCATGGAGGATCACAAAATTGCATGTCTATTGAGACCCTTAGCTTGTCATAAAGAAAGTAGATAATGATTATCAAACCAAAGATGACAAGCTAGTACCCTACAAGAAATAGATTGATGCTCTATAGAACTACTTCACATTTGTGACATTTCAACAATTTCCTAGAGAAAAAATTTAAGGTTTCAGATGCTATGGCCACTCTAGTATCTATTCTTTAGTTACAAGAGCATAAAAATCACATTTTGAGTTCTTGGTGGAAGAATTATGTATATGAATCCTCCAATAATCATGTGATCTACACTATTGTTATTCGTGACTCCTTAGATTACTCCACAATTTTCTCCTACCTACATGATCAGATCATTCATGAAAATCTCATGCACAACCAAAAATGCTAACTCCTTTGCAATGCCTCACACTACACCCTAGTCTCTGGTGACTTGTATAGGAAGGGTCTATATGAAATGATTCTTAGGTGCCTAGAACTAGAAGAGTCTTAAAAGACATTGGCTGAAGTCCATGATAAAATTTGTGGGGCACACTTGAATGGTCTTACACTTGCTTGAAAACTACTTAGGAAAGGTCACTATTGGCCAAACATATAGGTTGATGCTATTAGATATGCCAAGTATTGTAAGAAATATTAGTTACATGGTAACTTGATTCATGCTCCTCAATGTGAGCTTATAACTTCTATTACATATTGGCCTTTCCAATAGTGGGCCTTTGATTTGGTAGGGAAGATTCATTCAAGTTCATCTAGCAACCACAAGTTTATCATTACATCAAAGAAATATTTCATAAAATGAAGTTGTACCTTTGTCTACTGCTATATGAGATCATGTTTCCTTGTTTATTCTTAACCACGTTATTTTTCTCTATGACATGCCATCCTTCATCGTTATTGATGATGGAGGATAATTAAAAAATAAGGACCTTAAACAACTTTTTAAGAAATCCAAGATCAAACAACACTAGTCTTCAGTATTCTATCCCCAAGGGAATGACCAACCTTAGGCTTATAACAAGACATTGCTCAAGATCTTACACAAACTAGTCCTTAAATTAGGTAGAGATTGGCACTTGTAGATCAATTTGGCACTATGGGATTGTAGGACGATTATATGTACCCCTATAAGAGCTACACATTTTTTCTAGGCTATGGTTGTAAGGTGGTCTTACCTTTATAAATTGAGATTCCTTCCTTGTGAGTCTCCCTACATGGGTTGGTAATAGATGAAGACCATAAAGCTATGGGGATACATGAACTAGAAACCCTCAATGAGCACTACAAGGCTACTTTTGATCACATGAGGGATTATTAGAAAAGGATGTCTACTACCTACAACAAAATGGTTCATCCTTGTGAGTTCCAAGTGGGTGAGTTCCAAGTGGGTGAGCTTGTGCTTTGAGAAAACCCCAAAAATCAAAACAATAGGGAATAGAAAGCAAAATTTGAGCCTAACTAGTTGGGTCCTTACATTGTCACAACAACATTCAAATCTGGTGCCTATCAACTTTCTAATCCTAAAGAGGAACAACTTCATAAGCCTATGAACATTCTACATCTAAAGAAATTATATGCTTAAGGCTCACAACTCAACGATATGTACATATCTATTGATCCTAAAAAAAGTCTAAAAATAAAATAATGTCCTAAAAAATGATCATCTCAGTAAAAACCTAAAAATAGGCGCTTTGATGTATCACCAAAAAAAAAAAAAATACAAAAAATTTGAAAAAAGTCTTGAAAAAATATGCCAAGTGGTGAAAACCTAGAAACATGCATTACTTGAGACCTTCACACCTATGTCCATCAATCTCACTCGTTCACCTATGACACATTTCCTAGCTTGGAATTGTCTCTTGTGATCATCTTGGGGGCATGATTGCTTATCTTATCAGGATCTCCTTCTGTGTTAGGGTTTATTTGGCAACTCATGCAAAATAATATTTCTCAACACTACCTCCCAAGACATCAAGTTTTTTCTAACATTTTTTGGATACCTCACCTATAGTTTGGGATGTTACGATATTTCTTACTATCAAATTTGAGTCTCAAAAAAATGACCATGTGACTTACACATGCACACTTAAACATTAAACTTGTTGAGTGATGATGAACCTTTTTGTTTTTTTTGCGATGTCTATGTCAATTTCTTTGCTAGGTGTTCCCTTCCTAATATTCTTTCGAGTATGTCATGGACTAGAAGATTGGGGGCATGGGGCATGTTTTACTTTCTTTTTGCATGTGGATATACTTTGTTAATCTAAGGTGTTGAGAGCCTTTATGCCTATCCTACTTGACATGTTGGACCTACAATGTAACACCCTTGTCTATTTTCAAAAGATCACACTTGGGAGTTATCTTGAAAATTATGCCTTGATACAGGTGTAATCTTGCTATACCAAACTTAGGGAATCTAACTACAATAGCCATCTTGACTTATATTTATTTGATGCTTGGGTTGGATTCCCACATTTTTATCCAACATAAATCATATTCATATCCTCATAGTTATACTAGTGATGATTGTATGATCTTTCAATGTCCCTAGTAATGCTCAATGATGAAATTAGAGTCTAAATGGGTTGCTTCCCTTTCAAGTAAACCATTTTGCATACTAGTTTGCATTATAGGATCATTCTAGACTAGTCTTGTATGTTGCATATGTAGAGAGATCTCACTTTATCTTTCATGGGAATGTAAGCTAATTGCTTTCATATTTTACTCACTTTCTTCTTGATCATATCATTTTATTTTCTTGATCTTTCAAGTTTCCTATTTATTATCCTATCATCATAACGGGTTAATCTACATCATCACATCTAATATATCCAAGTATCAAATTTTTAAAACATGAGTCTACATCACAAGTATGAGAGCTAAAAATATCCATGAGCATAAAATTGTGCATATAACATGAGCATAAACTAAAACATCACATGGAAACATAAACTCAAATGCTAAAATATCCATGTACAACATCAATCTAATGAGCATAAAAATGAAAAAAATACACAAGTACAGAGATCAAATCAAGTATCTCATATATATATATATATATATATATATATATATATATATATATATAATGTGTCAAAGTACATATACAATATGGAATCCAAAACATGGATCAATGTCTCAAAATACATATGATACAAAAAAATTTCACAAGGACATTAGACTAGATTTAGTCCTAGACCTAAAATTGGCTTCCTACCTCATGAGTAGGTTGTCCCTGAGGAGGAGCCACTAGTGCCCTCAGTGGTGGCTAATCTAATCTACTAGTCCTCTTCGAGTACATAGGTACCCATCTATTCATCGCAACTACAACAATATACACCTTGTGGAAGTAGGATTTCCTAGTTTTCTATTGCTCCATATCATATCTAGCCTTTACTAAATCATCCTCAGAGATTTCTCTCACCTATTATCCTCTACTTGAGCATCCACTAGCTATTGGTCTCTAACTCCTATGGCCATCCTCAACCCCTGTAGTTCTACCTCCAAAGCCTAAATCCTAGCATCTTGGTCATCATCTCCATTTCTCCTAGTAGGTTGCTACTCTCATGGATTTTCTCACTCCACCCTCTTGTATATCAATGGATGCTTTTCCTCCCCCTTGCTCTACTCTCTTGTGACCTATGCCTGTGTTTGTCTCTTGCTAGCTGCTTGGGAACTACTCTCAACCTTTATCTACCTACCACCCCTACCTCCACCTCTTCTTCCATCTCTAACATCTCCCCCTATTGTCCTACCATATGTGGTTCATTTGGCCATGTAAATCTTGGGAAGGGATGTCTTATATAAGTAGGCTAGATCAACACCCACATCTGCCAAATCTGGGCAATTTTCTCAAGGCTCCCACATCAATATTGACATATCTGTCAAGGCACTCTGGTAGTCCAACATAGGAAACTAGCCTTGTGCCTCCTCCTTATGAGATCTTGCATAGGTGGTGGTCTCCTTTGAGACCACCTATCCCTAACCAAACTATCACCATACTCGGCTAATAGAAAATCACTCTACAATCTCGTTCCTCCCAACCAATGGCCAAATGTAGGACATGTAATCAAGCTCCCATGCATCTAACCATCTATGAAACTAATGATATGCCTGCCACAAAAAAGAGGTAAGATTGTCAAATAGGCACTGGTAGTATGTCACATCCCTATTATGACTCTAAGGGATGAACCCTTTGTATTTGAAAATGAATGGCTCATTTTTCTCTCATGTCTGTAGTCGTGGATGGATCACTACAATATGCTTCCATGCCCATATATAGGATAGAACTATACTGCATGCCCAAGTCCACTCATCATGGTACACTCTCTCATGCAACTCATGATACATATCTAAAAGAATGGTAGGGCCCCATGCCATCCTCAAGGGCTGCCCAATCAAGTCCAAAATGAATTGACCCCATCCTAAGGAAAGACATTCTAGTCCCTATTAGTGACCAGAGCCTAGAAAATCAGTGAGCGAATAAGGAAGGGTAATGGATACTAGTCTCCATACTTGTCTATCAACCTCACCTAGTTGAAGTGTTGATCTAGGATGGTCACATCTTGAAATAATTATTGCACTACCAACCTCCCATTAATCAGGGTCTGATCATAATAAACTTGTGGCATACAAAAACTCACATCAGTACACCTCATATGGATATCAAAAAATTAAAACAAATGAACATCTAAACATAACAATCATACTTACAAGATCTCCATGGTATGGTACATGAAGGATGTAATATACATCCTCTAAAGTGATGGTGGTCTCGCCAGTGGGCAAATGGAATGTGTTGTGCTCATTGTGCCATCGCTCAGCTAAAGCAGTCAATAACCTTTGGTTTGGCTATATATGGGGCATGTGTATCAACCACCTTAATCCCATACTAGCTATGGAGGCCTTCTTGTCATCCTCTAGATGATGAAGGATGCACAACCCCATCACCTTGGGGGCTTTGATCAAAAGGGTGGGAAAGACAATCTACAAAATCTAGTCAAACACGCATTGAAAACATTAGTATCAACTATAAATAGATTAAGAACATCATCAATAGATTGAAATGACAAAAAACAATGCTCACATATACAAAATTTAACACTAAACATTCAAAAAAGCTCAAAAATAGCTAGTGCAATACTTTTCATAATAATCGGGTGATACTTTTTGTTGATTAAGTATTGCATGATACTTCTTATACTACCTGGGAAATAGTTTCTTGTTAGATAATAATTTGCCTCATGTCATGCGATATTTGGGTAGGGTTGATACAATATAAATTTCTAAAGCATGCAATACATTTTGTGTGATAGAAGTATCATGTGATACTTCTCAAAGTAGTCGTGTGATGATTTAAAAGTATCATGCTATATTTTTGTTAAAAACCCTAAAAATACTTTAAAAATGTGTTAAATTCTTTAAAAAATATAATTCTCAAAGACTTACTGGGGCTTTGTACTCGGGTGGCCAATTGTGCAATTGGCTACACTTGAAATGGTGTCTATGGGTCAAAATTCTAGCAAGTGCCATGATCTCTCTCCTAATTGCTCAAAATCTCTCCAAGATCATTAAAAAAAAAAGAATTGAAATGACCCTTGGACCCTTATATAGTCCTCCAGCCTCATTTTGACTCATTTTTCAAACTCCTCAAAATTTTGCAAAAATTGCACCCATAGCTGATTTCAATGTCCTAGATCCATTTTTAAGATTTAAACCAGAATCTAAGTTCATATTGATAGTCAAAATTGCATTTCAAAATTCTACCTTCTTCTATGCAATTAGCTGATCTTGTGAGGTCTAATCCATGAATCTTCATTTCTCCATGACTTCATCATTTCTACATTTCATATCTACTTCAATTCATGTCTTTCACTTCTAAATCATCTTTCTACTTGATTTGACCTAATTTGCATACTTTATCCTTCTTGGTCAACTCTAATCAAACCAAGGCATTCTATCACTTCTTTATGGTCACTCTTTGGCTATAATTTCATATATGTCATCATGAAATTTTCTATATCTCAATTTTATCATATCTTTCTCATTTTTTCATTCCCTTTACCTCATTTTGATTTTGATCCAGAGGGGGTAGAAATACTTTATCATTTCTTGCTACAACTATCTATTTCTTAGGAACATATGTTTGATCTTTTCATTTTCTCTCAATCTATCCACTTTTATTGGTTTTAGTACTCTTCTTGAGTTATGATATCCTATATCTCTTAGTGTTCAATACTATTGCTATCAAGCTATACATTTAGGACTTGCCATCTCTTTCTACATTTCATTCTTTAGAATTAGATCTCTTTATCTATTGCTGCCTACTTGGCTTCTGTATTCTTTTATGTAATGTTTTCCCATATCGATCACACATTAGTCAAAGAGGAGCAAATGTAATCATCTAAAAATGGTCATCTAGACTATTAGTCCCCTTCTTAGCATTTTGGCTAAATTAATTAATTATTTTTCTAGGCTAGCTTGCTAAAAATTAATTAATTTGATTTTAAAATATAGTTTAACTATATTATCATAAGTCCATATTTGATTAAAAGAACATGCCCCCTTTTAATTAAATAAACAACCCCTTTCTTCTAACCCACTCAATGTGCACACATAAAGTCCTTTTTGTTGGAGTTGATAAAATCCAACTTCGAAGATGCCCAAGTTCACTTGCATGTGAAAACCTGTCAAAGAGAAGCCAAGGAAAGAAGAGTGTGGAGCTAGAAAAAAACTCTAAACAGACATGAGAGAGAAAATATGCAAAAACAATGAAATTGTATTTACAATGAAAATCTATTGTATTGTTGTTAAAATACAATGAGGGAGAGACCGCTTATAAAGGGCTCTAGGAATCTCCTAGAACAAGCTAGAAGATGCTAGGAGATAAGTGTAACAACTAAGCATACATCCACATAAGGTGGAAAGTCCTCAAACAATGTAAGAGGATAAGTATGACTTAGGAGAGAACAAACTCCCGTATTGTCAACAACTTATAACAAACCCCTAGACAACAATAAATAAATAAAATGCATTTACCTAAGTAAGCTTAAGTAAATAGAATAAATAATTAATAATTAATTATTTACTCTAACACCCCCCCTTAAATGCAACTTAGGGAAATGCCTCAATCTCACAAAACTAAGATGAAATGCAGAATGGGTCCTGGCAACGAGGCCATGTTAGGTACCCATGTACAAATGCAAAAGATGCAACATCTGAAAATGGGGAAAGAGAGAAAACCACGTGGGAAAAACCCTCCCCCAAAAAGAGGTAAGAACCTACTGAAGAACTGAAGAAGTCTCCAACTAGGGAAATGTCCCCTAAAATAGGAACAAGGAGTGATCATGAAGAGCATCACTAAAGCAAGAAGAGTCACAAATCTGCCATCAAGAAGAAAATTTCTAATTTGAAGAACCACCATGGAAGAAGAAGGCACAAACCAAGCATGTCTATATGGTAGATGATCCATCTCACCGAAATGCATAGGTAGCCAGCCACTGCAATCGCCTTGTATATAGGATCAACCATTGAATGCATAGTTCACACTAATGAACCATTGAACCAAGGATGCATTAGAACAACAACATAACCCCCCCTTAATGCAAATGGGGTGTGATGACAGGAAACTGAGAAGGTGGGCCAAAGTCTCCTGCAAATGAACCAAGAATGACGAGAGAGGGAAAGAGGTATAGACACCTATAAAGACACAGTCACACTAACACTACATGGGGCTAATGTCATGGAAGGGACACTCACTTGACAAAGAGAAAATGCCTAAAACAATAAACAACTATCCCCCCCATGGTGCTTTATGAAAATAGTGCATGTACAACTGACTCAAAACAACGTTCATGACCCCCAGAATGCAAGAGTGGTACTTTATCTCAGTGTGATACATAAAAGTGCTTCAAAATAATAGCTACAATGATTAAAACCAAAAAAAAGCTACAAAAAAACATATTACAACTCAAAACAAAGGAAACCATGCTAGGAAAATGATCCTTGGGCCTAAAACACTCAAGATATCCACCATATAGAAAAAATGCCAAAAATATGATAGAAAGAGTATGGGCCAAAATCTAAGAAAAATGACCACATTTCTGAAAAAGATGACAAAACCAACTTTCCAAAAATATAAAGTTTTCAAAAAACTGACATGGGATGCAAAAGATATGCAAGCCGGAGTAAAAAATAGAACTTCAGATTTGAACTAAAAAATGAGTAACAAAAATGAATCAAAACCTAAAAATACTTGCACCAATGTCTCTGTCTTGAAACTAGCTATCCGACACTTCTTTCGGATTAGAAAAATACCTCTGTATGCTCAAGTTACGGCCAAAAAACTAAAGGTAGGTCAAAAAGGACCTAGGAGGAGAGGTGCAAGAAGGTGGATGATGCAGTGCTAACATCATGCTGATGTCAGAATTTCACAGCAAAAAATTTGACAGCCACGAGGCCATCATAGAAAAAAGAAGCCACATGGCAGTGCCACATGGCAACTGGCTGATGTGGCAGGGGCCACGTGGCAAAGTGCCACATGGCAGCCCTGCCACATGTCACGTGTAGGCTGGGCAGTAAATTTCCATGCTGGTGTTGACAAAGCTACTGACGAGTCACTCGCTAGCATTGATTGTAACTATGTAGATGATGTGTGTCAGCTAGCGAGTGGCTGATAGATCTACACTGGCACTGACAAAGCAGGTGGTGTTGACATGTACTGGGTGGAGTGAAGAGTCAGTGGTGCTGGAGCAATGGAGGTGTTGTCACCGCCGACGGAGTTGTTGGTGGTGGGCTGCAGAAAGGAGGAGGCGGTGCCTGGGGTAGCGCTGCCTGCTATGGCCACTATGGGCCACGTGTGGGTGGCACAGTGGCGTTGCAAATTTTATTTTATTTTGAAAATTTTTTGCTCTGAAATCGTCCGTACAATCCGTATGATAGCCCTAGAATGAAACTTTTTTTGCCTCCCAGAGCTCTATCTCCAAAATTGAAAAGTTTTATATGAATCTTAAATGCAAACGACCTTTCGGATCTAATGGCAGCGTCCGTTTGGGCTGAAAGTGCTCCAAAAATTTGTTGATCCCCTGATTTGAAGAAAAAATGCACAAACAAACTAGGGTTTGTGACTTCAAATCATGAATTAAAAAATTCTTCAACCAAGTAGTAGCAGGGAGGCTCTGATACCATGTTGGAGTTGATGAAATCCAACTCCAAAGATGCCCAAGATCACCTGCATGCGAAAACCTGTTAAAGAGAAGTCAAGGAAAGAAGAGCGTGGAGCTAGGGAAAAACCCTAAACGGACATGAGAGAGAAAATATGCAAAAATAATGAAATTGTATTTATAATGAGAATGTGTTGTATTGTTGTTAAAATACAATGAGGAGAGACCACTTATAAAGGGCTCCAAAAATCTCCTAAAACAAGCTAGAAGATGCTAGGAGATAAGTGTGACAACTAAGCATACATCCACATAAGGTGGAAAGTCCTTGAACAATGTGAGAGGATAAGTATGACTTAGTAGAGAACAAACTCTCGTATTGTCAACAACTTATAACAAACTCCTAGACTATAATAAATAAATAAAATGCATTTACCTAAG